>JAYKKO010000017.1:2500000-5000000 GCA_037074685.1 Glyphodes pyloalis | reverse complement strand
TTTGCTAACAACAATTAATAAAATCAACTACACACAGATCATTATGAAAGAATGGCAAACAGACTTCATCTTTCGAGCTAGTCGTCGCCTGTGTTGAAAACCCACATGGTCTTATTAAATATGAACAGGAGCCCTTGAAATTACAAAGAGGATACGAAGCGAGTGTCTGTCGCAGAAATAAAGGAAATACTGCGTTGACATGTACGTACATATATAAGTACCTACACAGTTAGGGCTGCTACAAGAAGAAGAGAAGCAAATCGGAATAATGATTCGATAGAAAAACAATAACTCTATTCTGTCCGTCAAAGAAAGGTTTGATAATCCATACTAATATTATAAATGCGAAAGAAACTCTGTCTGTCTGTCTGTTACTCTTTCACGCCTAAACGGCTGAACGGATTTTGATGAAATTTGGTATGGTGATGATGATAACCTAGAAATGGTCATAGGCTATAAATAATTCCACGCGGGCGAAAAGCTAGTAATATATAAATTGAGAGAGGTAGGGCATAGCGATTTATCGCTCGAACTGGAGCAGCCCGACTGGTGATATACCTCCACCTTACAGAAGACCGCAGCCAAATAAAAATCACTTCTGTGTTGTTGTGTTACTACGTGTGAGTAAAGTTTCCAGAGCTCTTGGGGGGTGCTACATTAGAAGCAAGGGTCAAACCTTCAAGGTAAAGACGCCACGTCCAGTAACAAATTTATTATGCTTACTTGTTACAATACAAAAATACCTTTATAACCAGAGTTTCGAGGCCAAAGTTTAATATCTCTCTTTAGTAATATAGTAGAAGCTATTTTCTAACCAGGTTAATTCTAACACAAATGTAATATATGCAACCCTTTATTTAAATCTCAAAGTCACCAGAAAAATACAGGGTAAATTATAACGTGAGAGGCAAAAAATATCCTAGCTCTGCTGATGAAACGAATTTTGTACCGCAAATACAGTTGTTAATTATTCATAATTACAAGTCTCCGCTCGCTACAGCTTCATTAATATCTGCGACGGTGGCACAATGCGGTGAAGAACAGTGGGGTGTTGTTGTTTGAACCCAATACGTCTCATATAAATAATATTAGCCATCTGTAGCTAAGGGCCTTATGAATAACAACGTGAACGCGAAACCCGTTAAAATATAAAATAAGTAGGTATTTTTTTTTACAAATCCAAGGTGTTATGTAAGTATTTAATGATTTTATTTTTTTTTTAATTTCTCTAACTTCAACGGGTCTAAAAAGAGCTTTTCGTTGATTTGCCAATTAGATAATAACTGAATTGTTAATTAATATTTATTTTACCAGCCTGTTTCAAGTGCCATTTTTTACGTTATTTGCTTTCAATTTAATATGTTTTTGCCTGCAACTTTGTCGTTTTAGTTCATCATAAAAAAAATCTCTATGAAGTATAGGTTGGAAGAGCAGCACGCGCGCTACGTGATGGTCGTGGGTTCGAGTCACGGTGCGTGACTCAAACCCACCACTCATAGCAAGGGTAGATGATTTTTTTTTAAATATAAGAATAATCTGGTGTCAACAAAAACGAATAATGTTATCTTTAATACTAATTATAACTATTTTTTTAGCTCCATGTATCATATGATTTTTTTTTGTTTTGAGATAATTAATATCAAAGTTTTGGCGATTTTAATAAGTCTTTTTTTAAATTATTTTAATATTTTAATATACTTTTGCTTCACTGTATCCTGATTTAAGTGTGGTGTCGCGCAATACGCATTTTACGTACATATTCCTTGGCTTGCATATTTAATACGTCACTGCGTACTAATTACAACTTGGGGATTCCACGGACTGTCGTTAAGATTCGACAAGTTGGCAAAGACTTGGCATTTTCCGTGTAACTTATTCGTTAAGCCGATGAAATTTGTGCAATTCCGAAAGTGTTTTAGAGATAACTTCTTGAATATTTTCGTCTGTTGATAACTTTTTGATTGCGTTTTTCTTTAATATATCGTAGCATTAACAAAAGATTAAAAGTCAAAGTCAAATGTGTACCCTTTTTAGTATTTAATGTTTACTTTAAATCATAATTGCAAAAAGCTAATTCTAGGAGCCTTCTCTACCAATAAACTTTTGTGTCATTCATAAAATGTCTGTTGGGAATCATGTTATTTGAACCACAGCTTTTACATTAAATTCTTGCTTAAACTAAGATATCCTATGACGCTAAGGCACTTGAAATATTCAAAGAAGATTTTATCATAAATTCCCTTCATAATCTATCTAAAAATCTTCTAATCTAAAAATCAGTATTTAAGAGGAGATCCGTTGATAAATTTCAGATTAAAAATATATATATTTTACTGACTAATTCCCGGTTCCAATATTTGAAAAACGATCGATTACGGAATGTAATAAATTATACAAGACGTAAGGTAAAAACGACCGACAGACTGATGACAGCTGGTATGAAAAGTAAATTATGGAACGCAATTAACGACTTGTAGTCGGTTGAAGAAAAACGGATACTCATTTTTGACATATTACGAATTGTAAAATATTGGAACCAGACATAAGAGAAACAGCTTCACTGCTCTTAAATTACATTGTGCGCTTTTTAATCCAACAATAAATATAGAAATTCGGTTAATATGCTATTAATGCAAACCCTTTTGTACCTCCGTAAATGCTTTCAATGTACGAATTAAATGTTCTTATTAATATTTCAGTTGAAATCTGTATTGTCACGATTCATCGTATTCAGCGGGTGAATAAAGGTTATTTTAATTTGGGATTTGCATAACTCAATGGTGCCAATTAAATGAAACTTCTGTTTATTTATCTGGTTTAATAAGGCCGCGGATTAAAATCGTATTGGATGTGCACGATATCCTAATAGTTTGATGTCATTTAGATATAAAGACTGAATGTGGAACGTGCTAAGAACTTCATAAACAATCTTTTGCTGATGATCAGTGGCGTAACTACAGGGTGGCAAGTCGGCAAAATGCCACGGGCCCCCAGCCAGAAGGGGCCCCAGGTAAGAGGAGAATCCCAATTACCAAGAATAATTTTTACATCAAACTTTCCTAAAGTATGCACTACATTTCTGGTATTTCCAAACAAGTATTAGACATTATTCTTTCTTTGAGAAGGAGGGGGGGGGGGGGGGTTGGTCGATGGATTGATGAATTTGCCACGGGCCCCGAATGGTATAGTAACGCCACTGCTCATGATCCAATTATTTAGTACCGTACAAAATGCTAAAGCTATCACAGAAATACGAAAACGATACTGAAATAAGTATCTGAGGGTCTACTCCCGAAAACGACACGAACAAACGAAAGGTTTCGTTTACGAAAATTAATCAAGAGTTGGTAATTGAAACGTAGTTTTTGATTTGCATAAATAATATTATGTTTATTGAAAACGCTTTATTTAGATTTGAAGTTAATTGGTTCCGATTATGAGAATTAAAAATTGCTATCCGTCGTCGGATCCGACATATTTCGTTTTTGGGAGCAGACTCTATTATTTTAATGAAGTGCCCCAAACCACAAAAGGCGATGACAATTTTTTTTATATTAAACCCTTAAATTATTTAATAATTGTAACATGATCTACTAATTAAATTTGAAATTGGGCCACTTTTGTAACCGATAGGCCAGCGGGCAGGATTTCGGCTAACGCCATCTCTGAGTTCCCGGGTTCGATTCGCAGTCACCACTAACCTACTTTGGACCCACAATGTATTTGGTCTAATCCAACTCATAGTTAGCATGAGGCTTGATCCCTTTTTTGGCGGGAAAAAATCTTGGGTACCGTTACCGCCGTGTGTGGGACCTTCCTGACCTACAAAGCATTAAAATTCCTGGGGGACTTCATCTCCTTATTGGTAATGAGTGGGAAGTTCAAACACCACCACAACACAGCTAACGGGATGGCTATTAAAGCAGCCCCGACTCTTACCCCGGAATGGTCGGGGAGACCACGGACGATCCCCTAAGCCATTCCTGGGGGAATAATTAGCAATGCTTAAATAACTATCCTGGAGTGGTCTTCGGAAGGTCCTAATAGAACCTGAGCCTTGGACTTAAAAGATTGAATGATTTTAATGAACCTATTTAGCCATTATATATTTAATCGTATTGTGCGTCGCATTTATTCTGTTAGGTATCATGAAAATTATGAGTTCAAGCTACTTTGAATATGCAAAAACATTTAAACCAGAACTTTCCGCAAACAATATCGTAACAATTATATCAAGCAATCCACAAACATTGAATTATTTGTGGTGAAATATTAAATTATTGCTTTACGGGACAGACAAGCATAATTAAACCTTGACAATAACTTTAGTAATGCTTATTGGGAATTATCGATGCGGAAATCACTTCTGTATGGGAATTAAAACTATAAAGCGTGGATTTGGAAATTGCAAATGATGTATGGTAAATATTATTGTTTGCGGTTTTAAGCATGTAATTAATGGCAGCTTTAATCTCACTAGGATAACATGCTATGGGTACAGGTACACTAGCAGCTAAACGACGACCTCCGTAGCCGAGAGGCAAGCGTGCCGGACTTTAGCGTCGCGCCATCTCTGAGGTTCCGGGTTCGATCCCCGGTCGGGTCAATATGGGAAACGAACTTTTATATATTGTCTCGGGTCTGGGTGTTGTGGTACCGTCGTTGTTTCTGATTTCTGTAACACAAGTGCTTTAGCTACTTACCACAGAATCAGAGCAATATACTTATGTGATGTTGTCCAATATATTTATTGATTTATTAAAATGACTACTTTTTATGAGTTTCATAATAATAAATATACAACACTAACAGCCCGCCGCGGCTTTACACGCGTACTTTCTCCGTTTTTTCCACCTTTTCCACTAATTCTTCGCTCTTGGTGGCAGCGTATTGTTATATAGCCTTTCTCGATAAATATAAAAATAAAATCAAAGTTATTTATTCAGTTACACACATTACATACAGCAAATTGTGGTTGGAGCTTCCTTTTAAGCAACAAATTTGCTAATTTGAAATAATTTAACGGGTCAAAACGCGACACCATTTTAATTTAGTAGTTAATACGAACTACTTACTGCCCGACGTTTCGGTTAGGTTACACCAACCGAAATTATTTTAAATTATTTTAAATGTTAAAAATGGAACGCGAAAGTCTTAAAATTTAAATTTGCTAATATTAGGTCTTTACTATATAACATTATTCTTTTCAATTCTTAACATAAATTCCTGAGATTTATGTCTCAGGAATTTCAGTCAGGATTCAAACTAACAAATGAACTCTTCAGCTTTATGGGTATACTGTTAAGATTGACGTCATTCCAAAGTAAGTATCTTAAGCAATAGTATCATGGAAATAAATACCAATTATACTAAAAATTCATTTATAAACACACAGAACCCTTTGGTCCACGTTTGTAACTGATCTTTCTTAACCAGCTACGAAAACGGAAATAAATTGTTTTTTTTTTCGTAACCAAGTTTCGTAACCAGCTACGAAAGGATACTTTTTTTCCATCTTCAAAACTGGTTATTAATTAAGATAAATTTTTCCACTTTCATAACTGGCTTTCGTAACCACTTAGTACAATTAAGGAATAAAACCCACTTATCATGACCGGTTATTATTAACAAAACGAATAAACAAAAAAAAATAATCTCATTATGAATAAACATAAATTATTTCAATTGAATTGTTTAAAACTTATAAGGGGCAATAATTTCCAGGCAATGCCCAACAGATGTTATTACAATTGTTTCCAATTCCTGGACATACCATTTTGACCCAAGTTATCTGCCGCGATTAATTCACGCTACTAATCAAAATGACGCAAACTGTTACCAAGACTTCGAACTTCGTGAACAAAAAACTCCAATTGTACAACCGCGAATTATTCTTTCCAATGTACTTAGCGGCCCAAAAATTAAGTCCCGCCATCAAAGGACACAAAAAGTTCCATTTCGGGCCGTGTCAATAGAATATTCTTTCAAAGCGGGCTGGAGCATTCGTATCGATTCATCGAATGAATGGGACTGGAATCGAATAACGCTGAATGCGATTGCTCTCTTCATTGTGATGATGCAGCCTGTGTGGGAAATTCTTTGGTGCGGAGTTATATTTCTTCCGTGACTTGCGAATCGGTGACAAATTAATCGAGTTTAATTAACTGTCGGGCGCAATGCCTTACTTCCCACGCTGAATTGTTGTAAAGATCTCTCTACGCTTTTCGAGGTTTTTATTCAGTAAATATAATTTCATTATCGTAAAATTTTAGCCTGCCTCTGTGACAAGATCGTCTGTTCATATAGAAATGAAGGCTTTTACGTTCAATCCTTAACTATTTAAATAAGTTAACGGGTCAAATGCATTTGTATATTTAGTAGTTAATGCTAGCTACTTACCGCCCAACGTGTCAGTTGGTTGCAACAAACTTTACCACGAGGTGACTGGTCTCGTTTTTTTTACTTTTTAACTTATTTATATATATAAAGCCGTTAATAACTAGGTTTTCCGGCAAGTGAATGTTATTTTCAAACGTTTCCATTACATAATAATCAGTATTACGAGCTATGCGACCTGCCTATTGGAAATTTACATTTGTAGTTATTAAACAAACAACAAAAATAGCAGTTATTTTAGTTTTGTTACGAATATCCTTTTGTGAGTGTATCTTTTTGCATCGCTTGCTAAGCTTTCAAATAAAGTTCAAGTACAATCGGTGATTTTAGCTCACAATCACAATTATTTTACACTGTAGAGCGACTTTCTGTAGCTAGTGAGCGATTATGGTAATTTTTCTATGTTTCATATTCTGCTACAAAATGATTGCTCAGCCTTTAGACGCTCTTAGAGGAAAACCCTAATGATAATGTTAAAAATCGAAATGTCGTTTTGAACCATATATCTCAAATATATAAAATGTATTCTGCAAGTAAATCTACAATTATTTTGCACGTAATTTTTTGCCTACTGGCGCCTCGACGTTGGTTTTGTTGAGAAGAAGCGCCGCAACAAGCTCAACAGATATCCTCTTTTAAAATAAATTGTAAACATAACAACATAGCATGTAAATTAACAATAAAGAATTCACTTATGTACAAATGTGAAGCAGAAAGTTAAACGTATTTTGATGACATCCAAATCTTCGACGTCTCAGATTTATCAAAATCTTATTCAAAGATCCCAGAAGTCAATTACTCACTCCCAAAACACAATTCTTAAATTTTTCCCGTCTCGCCTTCGGGAGATGGATCTGCGGTAGGCTCACAGATATCTCGAGACAAGTAACTGATAGGTTGTAATTAATCATAGACCCACTACGTCGTTTTATATGACGTACGGCCGAAATTTTTCACTACACCACTTTTTTTGGACTGAAATTTACACTTTTGGTGAGCGAACAAGAAGCTTAATTAATTTAAAGAACCCAAATGACTGATAAATACTCTGTAAAGGTATTATAGGGTACGTCAGGGGATTTGTTTGTTTATTTAGGCGTAATAGTTTGAAAATAACATTAATTTACTTACATTTATTAGTCTTCGAATGAGTTCCCTTAGCACTCAAGCTAGAAAATCCTATACCATCAGGGTTTAGTGTTTTTCGTTAGGTAAGTTTAAGACATATTTTCAAAGTACTCGCAAGAATACAATAAAATACTAGAAAGATAAGGAATATTGTACTACAGTGTAGAATTTAAAACTTTACCACATACTATTTTACTAGTAGGATATTTTAAGGTGTACCTTACTTTTTTCATTGTAACGCATAAATTATCTTATCTTGAAAAACATAAGTCAATGCTTCGAATTATAACTTACGTGAAACTACCACAGACGATAATTACGTTGATAAGGGTACTTATGTATGCTCGTACTTCTGTTATTATCGACTAAACACCGCAATGAACGTGTCAATTATACAGGAAAACGTATTATTTGAAATGTAATACGGTGTTTCACCGTACATTTTGGGAATAACGAGTGTGATGTATTGTTCGGTAACTGGGTATACATGTAGTGTTACAGTTTGATTAACGTCGGTTTGGAATTATTGGACTGATGTCTGAAAAATACTGGTAAGGTAAAACAATTGTAAGGGCTCCTGGCTTAAGTATAGGTCGTGGGTTTGATCTCGGCTGCAGACAAACATTCAGGTGAAAAACTAATTCGGTCTGTTGCGGGTCAAATTTTAGTTCTTGTTTCCATAAAATAAGCGCTAAAGCTTATTATTTTAGGATCGAATCCAATAAATGATGCATTGTTGCGTATAGAACTACATACTTATCGTTTATTTATGCATAGTTTTCAGTTTCTTTAAAATGTTTAAAGTTTACTAGTGGAGCGTGAAGCACTTTGAAATTGTTCAAACAACTTTACTTTACACTTAAGCTAATCTTATTTGAGCGGTGGAATTCGCTGTCAAGGTCTGTTTTTTAGGATCGCTATAATCTGAATGTTTTAAATGAATGGACATATTTAAGGCAATCGTGAACCTTTTACAGCTTTATCTAAGCCTTACATTAAGCGAGATTGAGGTCAAACATGAGCCCATTTATGTTTAAAAAATCTGATTTCTTTGGGAGATCAACAGTTGGACCTTAGATCAAAGTATTTTTATTTCCTTTACTTTCACTCATAAAAAAGAGTGTTTATTATAAATAATTACAAGTACAATACAATATCATAGATAATGATGGGTACATATCACGTTGAAAAAAAAAGTCTTACCACCATAACTGTAATATATAATATGTTTTTATATATTTATTCTTTTAAGATGCCAAATGAGTCGCATTCCTTAAAATCGTTTGGTAATTGTTGTACAATTGCGCTCCTTCAAACATTAAGTTCTTTTTGCTGTGTTTTATTCTCGGCGTAGGTAATTAAATCTTACTGCTATTTTATAAATGATGCTTAAAAGTTCGATTCGCGAAAGTTGTTTGTGAAAGATTTTTATTTGTTTATACGTTCCTACAATGTTTATTTCTTTGATAAGGGAATATTTGGAATAAGAGGAAGTTGGAGACCATAGATCGTAATCTATGGTAAGAAAAGGCTTTATTCAGTCGTAACTGAATGAAACTTTTTCTTTCTACGAAAATTCTCAGTCGAGCGAAGTCGAAAGCAAAAAACTCGTAATAAGAATATTTTTAATCTCAGTTCTCGAAGCGAACTTCCGAAGTAGAGTTACATATTCTCTGAGTAGGAAGTAGGTAGAAACTTATGCCTGGAATAAGTGTAAGTTGGAGCTTACAAGAATATGAGGTGCTTGTAAAAGTTCTCAACAAGTTTCGCAGTTCATTCATTATCGAATAAGTGGGATATCCTTTAGGCATTAGTGTTAAAACATTAAGTCGGCCCTGTGTCTGTTTTCGTTGGGAGTTTAAGTTTTTTTTTTGCGTTAAAAAGACTAACACCATTTTTGTTCCTTTTGACTTCATGATATATTTTTTTGTAACGAATATCACCTTTTTTAATGTTCTTTATAAACATTTAAATATATAAAAACAATTTATAAATTAATTTATAAAGAACATTCATAGTGCTTCACGCTTCACTAGTGAACTTTAAATATTTTAAAGAAACTGAAAACTATGCATGATAAACGATAAGTATGTAGTTCTATACGCATTTGGCAAAAGGCACTTTCTGAAGGCTTAAAAGTAAATACAACAAACAAATTCGTTGCCTTCGTTAACTTGCGGTTAGCTCAGTTGGAAGAGCAGCAGGCGCGTTACGTGAAGGTCGTGGGTTTGAATCCCACACCGCAAGCAGAGATAATTATTTCTCTGTAAATATATAAAGCTTAAAAAATAAGACTGTTGCTTTATTTATGTCACACTTCAAGGCAAAGACCTTCTTCATTCAAATCAAGTAATTATCACAATAATGGGTAGCTTAGTCACCACGCTAGCCAAATGGGAACAAACCCAAACTATGCTCATGAATCTAATTTCGATCCAAGAATCGAACCCAAGACCTCAAAATAATGGCTGGCCCAGTACTTAAACCACTAAACCATCTAGATCAAAGTTCGGGAGACGCCCATATGTTTTGCATTTGACATCCACTGGCTGAAAATTTAGATACTGTTAAATGCTGTTCAGTAAAAAGTTACAAACTAAGATTTAAAATATTCTTTGAAACTTTCTAGCGTCAAGTCAGTTTCCTAGAATGTAGGTCATTTCGAGTTCAATAGAAGATTCTGGGTCGACCGTGCCTCAATGGCTGACGCGAGATAGCATTGTCCGTGTAGATATATTAGCTTACACAGCTCTCATTTAAATAGGACGATATGTTACTAAGTAAATCTTAATGATGTTTTGAAAGAAAGAATAAAGGTAATTTAATATTTTATGTGACAAAGTACTAAGATGTAAACGAACTAACGGTGTGACTGTAATGCAAGAACAATTCATGATAACAAGATAAAAGTGAGAGTCGAATTTTCCTTATATCATTAAAAAGCTATCATTAAAATTTCGACTCACACTTGCCCACTTTTCCCAGACACCTCGTTATTTCAAAAAAATATTTGAAAGGTTCATTTGACGCCTACAAAACACTTAATTAACGTGAAGGAGTATTTTACGTGAATATCAATTTTCTTTGACAAAGACAAATTACTAGGGTACGCATTTCTTTTAAACGTTCTTGTTTTACATTCAAGGTTAGCTTTTTGTTCGCTCATTAACTACAAAATGATATGTTTGATAGAAGAATTGGGAATTCGATTTTACGAATTCGGGACAAGACAATAGGAATGAGGCCTTGTTAAAAAAAGATTGTATTAAATCCCTTAGTTAGGTTTTCAAAACGCAGTTATACAATTAATTAACAAGGGGTTGATGGTTTTTTATTTGGGTAGAGTTAAGAAAACCAGAATGAACCAAGATAATATTACATCCTTACACACTTTTAGTCTGGTATCTCGAAAAATACTTTCATATTATCTGTAGATTCGTGGCCGCCTATTTATACAGTTTTGTTTTTAGTTTTAGTCAGAGCTCCTGGGGGGTGCTACATTAGTAGCAGGGGTCAAGCCTTCAAAGGTAAGGGTGACAAGTCCAGTAACAGATTTATTGTGCTGTACTTGTCGCCCTTAAGCCAAGACCTCATTACCACTTAACATTAGATGGGACGAGGTCAATCTTAAAGTGTAATATAAAAAAAAAATTATTGCTGCCCAATAATTTTTAATTGTCGGACTAAAATTTACAAGTCTTTAAAGTATTAAGTTGTTTAAATTAAGTTAGCCATTAAGTAACTTAGTTATAAAACACAATAATAACATATTAAATAAGTCGTATTATATTTTATATGACTGTTAGATAGATAGATACACTTTATTGCACAGAAAATTTACAGAAATTGGTTTTACAGACATATTTAAGTACAATATAGGCGGTTTTATTGCTAGAGAGCAATCTCTTCCAGACAACCTTTAGGTAGAGGAAATAGTAGACATCGAGAAACGGGTACAGCCGTGCAAAATGCTGTTATTTCTTATCTGACAATTGAAAAATCAGGCCCGTCTTGGTGCTTAAATATCGTTACAATATTTGCTGCCTAATCTACCCTGACGAACACTGATAACGAACACATTTAAAAAAGTGGTATTTTTATTTATGTATCGCTTACGTATGCTCATGAATTATCAATGTAGACAGTGACTAATCACTCAATAACAATCAATCACTAATACCTAATAACGGGTTGTTGGAAACTGTAACTGAACATGTACTACCGTTCAATATTTGAAGAAGGTAAGACTGTGCCCCCATTAGGGTAAGAGTGAGCAGCAAATGGATTGTTTGCTCCCTGTTTTTTTTTATTAACCCCGACGCAAAAACGACGGGCTGTTATAAGTTTGACGTGTCTCTTTGTGTGTGTATCTTTCTATGGCATCGCAGCTCCCAAACAAATGAACCGATTTTAATTTTGTTTTTTTTTTGTTCGAAACATTAATTTTTCGGGAGTGTTTTTTGGTGTGTTTGATAAAAATCGATTCAAGATGGCCGCCGTCATAAAATTATGGCTTGCATGTTTTAACACAACTCCCACAATATGGGTATCACATTAAGGGCTAGACTAGCAAAATATATTCATGATGAAAAATATCAAGTCCAAGATGGCCACCGACAGAAAATGGCGGATTACCTAAATTTCTTTGTCACTACTCCCCCCCTCCCATATAGGTATCAAGTAAAAGGGCATTTTTCACACTTATCGATTTAATAAGTTAACGTAAAGTTACAATTACGAGTAATGTTTACAATGTAATATAGTAATTTGTTTTCGAGAGTCATTACAAATCGACTCTCGCGCAGGTTCGACGACTTCCAGCCTCCCGAACAAGCCGGTTTCCGAAAAGGCTTTAGCACCATAGACCACATACATACGCTGCGTCAGATTATACAGAAGGCCGAGGAGTATAATCGGCCTCTGTGTCTAGCGTATGTGGACTATGAGAAGGCCTTCGATTCAGTCGAGACTTGGGCGGTGCTGCAGTCCCTCCAGCGGTGCCAAATTGACTATCGGTACATCGAAGCGTTGAAGTGTTTGTATAGAAACGCCACCATGTCGGTTCGAATCCAAGATAGAGGCACGAGACCGATCCCACTGCAGAAAGGTGTCAGACAGGGGGACGTAATTTCCCCGAAACTGTTCACCGCTGCATTGGAGGACGTCTTCAAGCTTCTCGATTGGACCGGACTCGGCATCAACATCAATGGCGAATACATCACTCACCTTCGATTCGCAGACGATATCGTGGTCATGGCAGAATCCCTGGAGGACCTTGGCACAATGCTCAATGACCTCAGCAGTGTTTCCCAACGGGTTGGTTTACGGATGAACATGGATAAAACCAAGGTAATGTTCAATGTCCATGTGACTCCGGCACCAGTATCTGTTGGGAATGCGATTCTCGAAGTTGTCGATCATTACGTCTATCTGGGACAAACTATCCAGTTAGGCAAATCCAACTTCGAGAAAGAGGTCAACCGACGAATCCAACTCGGCTGGGCAGCGTTCGGGAAGCTTAGGCATATCCTCACGTCCAAAATTCCCCAGTGCCTGAAGAGAAAGGTCTATGACCAATGTGTGTTACCAGTGATGACTTACGGAACTGAGACGTGGTCTCTGAATGTTGGCCTCATAACGAAGCTCGAAGTTGCGCAGCGTGCTATGGAGAGGGCTATGCTCGGCGTTTCCCTACGTGATCGGATCCGTAATACGGAGATCCGTAGAAGGACCGGTGTATTCGACATAGCCCGAAGAGTTAGCACGCTGAAGTGGCAATGGGCAGGCCACATCGCTCGTAGGACCGACGACCGTTGGGTAAAGAGGGTCCTCGAGTGGCGACCACGTACCGGACGACGCAGCGTGGGGCGGCCCCCAACACGATGGACTGACGACATCGTCAGATGTGCGGGGAGCCGCTGGATGCAGAAAGCGCAGGACCGCGCGTTGTGGCGTTCTGTAGGGGAGGCCTATGTCCAGCAGTGGACGAAAAGAGGCTGATGGATGGATGGATGATAGTAATTTGAGCTTTTAGCGAAATACACATCGGCCAATATCACGTGAAATATATAAACAAGTAATACGGGTGTTTAATGGTAAGTATAAAGCTTTTCAGAACTCCGTGAAGAACTAGCATTCATGATAGGACAATTTGGTCCATCTTCAGTATTTCACGCAGACATCGCTGGCCACATTTCGAATCCACAGCGGCCCGTTAATATAATAACGTAGAACGCTCTAATGGGAGCACAGCCATTCCACAACAAACATTGCAAAGACATAGACAACACATGTCCGATGTTGGAGTACACCAAGACTGTAACATACTAAGTGAATTATATCATAACGTAGAACGCTCTAATGGGAGCACAGCCTTTCCACAACAAACATTGCAAAGACATAGACAACACATGTCCGATGTTGGAGTACACCAAGACTGTAACATACTAAGTGAATTATATCATAACGTAGAACGCTCTAATGGGAGCACAGCCTTTCCACAACAAACATTGCAAAGACATAGACAACACATGTCCGATGTTAGAGTACACCAAGACTGTAACATACTAAGTGAATTATATCATAACGTAGAACGCTCTAATGGGAGCACAGCCTTTCCACAACAAACATTGCAAAGACATAGACAACACATGTCCGATGTTAGAGTACACCAAGACTGTAACATACTAAGTGAATTATATCATAACGTAGAACGCTCTAATGGGAGCACAGCCTTTCCACAACAAACATTGCAAAGACATAAACAACACATGTCCGATGTTAGAGTACACCAAGACTGTAACATACTAAGTGAATTATATCATAACGTAGAACGCTCTAATGGGAGCACAGCCTTTCCACAACAAACATTGCAAAGACATAGACAACACATGTCCGATGTTAGAGTACACCAAGACTGTAACATACTAAGTGAATTATATCATAACGTAGAACGCTCTAATGGGAGCACAGCCTTTCCACAACAAACATTGCAAAGACATAGACAACACATGTCCGATGTTAGAGTACACCAAGACTGTAACATACTAAGTGAATTATCTCTAACAAGTTGCGATGGACTACATGTTAGCATGTTCCGGATTAGGGCAGTTTACACATGAAGCAACTATTGCAACGGCTCACAAGCTGGTTACATACAGATTACATACAGTTATATACTTAATCTGGTGTTTATTTATGTAATCTGTCTTATCTGGAACAATAGAACTGCCTACACTGTCGCATGATCCGATAATCAACAAAAGGCTTCAGTTGCTGCAACAATTCTTTTAAAGACCTCCATTCAGATTAGCGGGATCAACTTTCGCGTTGCACCATCTTTAGGGTCCCAGGATCGATTCCCGGTTGGTAAGTTCAGTTTCGGTTGGAAGGCTCTGAATGTGGTGGTACCGTCATTGCTTTTGATTTGTGTACCATCTAAGCTAGCATTGTAGGTAATAAAAAAACATACCTTTTGTTTTCAATTGCCTTTGGTACTCCGTAAAAATATAATTCAATCTGATTATTAAAGGACAATATAGAGGACTCAGGAAAAAGTTAACCTCTGAATTCAAACATACCGAAAAACCATTGATGATCAGCGATTAATCTACGGCATTTTAAGAGAGGTAGGGCATAGCAAGTAAACCGTGTGAGGTGGGCGGGGGAGCTTTCGGAGCCTAGCAGGCTCGAGTGCGGGATGAGGCAGGGGGGGTTATCCTCGCCTTTGATTTTCAGCTTATACATCAATGCGCTGATTGAGAGGCTCAGTGATATGCCAGTGGGGTGCTACATTGACGGTATCTGCGTCAATAACATAAGTTACGCAGATGATATGGTGCTGCTAGCGCCCTCGGTCTGTGCACTCCGGAAGTTGCTGGCGATCTGCGAATCGTATGCTACATCACACGGTTTAATGTACAATATTCGCAAGAGTGAATACATGGTCTTTCGGGCGGGTACCAAGTGTCCCTCCTTTGTCCCACCCATCTTGCTGAATGGTGTTGCTCTGACTAGAGTCCACCAATTTAAATATCTGGGGCACTGGGTAACTGACGACCTGAAGGATCATGTAGATATAGAGAGGGAACGCAGAGCGCTGTCGGTCAGGGCAAATATGTTGGCTCGCAGATTTGCAAGGGGTTCGAAGGCGGTAAAGGTAACGCTTTTTAAAGCATACTGCACGTCGTTGTACTCCGCCAGTCTGTGGGTCAAGTATTCCCAGAAAACGTATAGCGCTCTACGGGTCCAATATAACAATGCTTTCAGGGTGCTGTTGGGGCTGCCTCGTTTCTGCAGTGCGTCAGCCATGTTTGCGGAGGCACGCACGGACAGTTTTTCAGCTGTACTGCGCAAAAAAGTGGCCTCCTTGTTGCACAGAGTGCGGGGGGGTACCAACACCATCCTGAAAGTCATTGCAAGTAGGCAGCATGTCTGCCCCATTATGTGGCACATGTGCAAATCGTGTTCTTCGCAAATAATCATAAATTACTAACATAGGATAAGGCATTGTTACTAACCCAAATAGACCTAAGTTGTCTGTAAATAAATAAATAAATAAATAAATAAATAGCGATTTATCGCTCGAACTGGAGCAGCCCAACTGGTGAAATACGTCCACCTTACAGAAGACCGCAGCCAAATAACAATCACTTCTGTGTTGTTGTGTTCCTGCGTGTGAGTAAGGTTTCCAGAGCTCCTGGGGGGTGCTACATTAGTAGCAGGGGTCAAGCCTTCAAGGTAAGGGCGACAAGTCCAGTAACAGCTTTATTATGCTGTACTTGTCGCCCTTAAGCTAGGACCTCATTACCACTTAACATCAGGTGGGATGAGGTCAATCTTGAAGTGTAATATAAAAAAAAAATCCATAGAGCGTTGCTACGAAAGGGTTTTCAAACAGTTTTTGGCTGAAATCGCACGCACTGACATTCCCCGTTTCAGTAGTGCAACTAGTGACTATCGAGCGGAGTAGTTCGTGCTACGTGGGAATCTGGCATGTGGGTGAGACCTACAAAGTATAAGACCGAGAGAACCCTATACTACTGCGCCATTGCGAGCAATACCGTAAAGGAGCAGTTCTTTGTCTATCAAAAATTTATGAACTGTTTTTTTTTCATTGTCTTTATACTATCTTAACCTAGTAGGGTAATAAAAATGATTGGAATATATTTTATTATGAATCAGCTTTGTACAATTTTGTGGCCGTCTTGCACAATTAGTGCTATGTAGAATACTTCAAGACAGACACACTAAGTGAATTATCTGTTACAAGTTGTGGTCCAGACATGGTAGCATGTTCCGGATTAAGTATTGACCGAACTTCGTCGAACTTGATTCTAACTACGGAATAGTTGGGAAGCCGTACACTTTGCTTAATTATTACAGCCGTGGCCTTTAAAGTTATCCGAGTTGGACGGTTTCTTTGAACAAGATACAAGAACAGTAAGGCTGATTTTCTGCCAGAGATGTGTGAGGTTGTTAGCAGTGGAGTTAATTCAAACACAAGCTGTAGCTGTAGCAAATTTTCTACCAGTGCTATGTTCATCGAAAATACTTTTTATCCCGGCGATCGTCTGCTGCAGCATTGGATCCAATGTTGTAGCAGCTCATGCTGAGGCTGGGACCTTGTTAGCTGCTCAATCATTATGTTTTTTTTTCGCTACTATTTGTGTCATTTTAATGTCTGTCTACTGTGTATTGATTGCGTGTGCTTATAAATACCTTCTTAATCTTATTCTTAATGTGTTATTGTGAAAGCTATTGTAACCATTTTACAGAGCATGTCTCATAGTGACTTTTTTTCACAATGTAACCACTTTTTCACAGCGACCCACAGGGATTTATGTGTTTATTGCTCGTAAAGTTTGCTGTGGGAAGTTGAGAGCTAACTACGTGTTGGAACTCGCTGGAGAGCGGTTTTATATTCGGTAAATTTTGCGAGTATGAATTTTGGATTGTATGGTTTTTTTTATAGGTAAACTTCCGTAGGTTTTGGTAGATTAGTATGCAACTAAAAGATGGGTTAAAATACTCATTATTACACCGAGTAGTATAAATATTCGTGTGACATACGTTCACAGGAATTGGTTCTGTCTAGGGGCTAATAATGTGTTGTGGTATGTACTGCCGTTATTTTTACTTTCCATAACACAAGTGGGCTACTATGTATGTACTTTAAAAAGAGTTTCACATTTGACGGCCTCCGTAGCCAAGAGGCGAGCGTACCGAATTTTGGCGTCGCGCCATCTCTGAGGTCCCGGGTTCGATTCCCGGTCAGGTCAATTTGGAAAACTAACTTTTCTTAATTGATTTGGGTCTGGGTGTGCTGAGATGACGCCCCCAGTTAGTATCCGTCGTCTGGTACTCATAGTACAAGGCAAAACCTTAGTTTGAAACCAGGTGATTGGTGTGATTGTCTGGCGCATTTATTATTTATATATTATTATAAAGACATCTTCTCGACTGTTGTAACATGATAGAACACCAGAATTTGATTCCAAACAAGAGAAAGAGGATTCGGTTTTTTGCTAAAAAAAAAATACAAAACACCACATTCATACATTCAATCAAATCATTTCTGTGATTAGTAGAATTAGCTACCACAAGCTAGCGCTAATGATGTTAATTGCGAACTAGTGAATAATTAATTGGTGAAATTGATTGATGATTACTAGACTGTTGATCATTTCATTAGATCGTATTGACTCATCTAATCAATCAAAAAGTCTCAGCATTCTAAGCACCCTAAAGCCTTGAGCGAAGTATTTTTTGGAAATACACCTTTGTGGTCTTGTACATACTTATTCTTATTTTTTATGAAGTATTTTTATTATAAATTTTGTTCAAATAAAGTTGTCTTCAATCTTCATTACATTTTTTTTTATTTCTTCTGTTACAATGACAGATAAATTAAATTATTTTTAAAATATTGCTGATACTTTCATACCAATCAAGCCTTACTTGTTTTTCATGTTAACGTAGAACTTAACACTATAGGATCCGCAGTTTCATTACCAGAATATCCCGAGTGGTGTTTCTTCTATAGTGGTAGAGATTTATGTGTTTATTGTCGTAAACTTGCCTGGTTTTACGAGCTATCTCACTGGGTGCTTGTTACCCATTAAACATAATACGCCATTATTATTGTTGCGGATTCTTTATAAATAATAAACTTTTAGGGTAATTTGATGTCCCAGATTAAGGGTCTTGTTTATTTTTCATGTTTGCGATAACGAGTAATCAGGGTTAAAGTCACTCAGCGGGCTATGGAAAGAGCTATGCTCGGTGTTTCTCTAAGGGATCGAATCCATAATGAGGTGCTCCGGCAGAGAACTAAAGTCATCGACATAGCTCACAGGATTAGCAAGATAAAGTGGCAGTGGGCTGGCCATATCAGCCGTAGAGCCGGCAACCGTTGAGGTAAATGAGTTCTGTAGTGGAGATCACGCCTCGGTAAGCGTAGTGTAGGACGCCCTCAGGCCAGGTGGAGTGACGATTTGCGCAAGACTTTGGATTTGGCTGGCAGAAGCTGGATGAGAGTGGCCGAAAATCGATTGAAGTGGCGAACATTTGGAGAGGCCTATGTCCAGCAGTGGAATTCAACAGGCTGATGATGATGATGATGACATCATCATCGTAATCAGGGTTACTTGAAGATGCAAGATTTTATTTGCCAGAGTTTTAAATTCTGAATATCATTAGTTAGATAAAAAGATCCGGTCGGATGGTCGGACATGACAGGTCTGTCATGTGAACAAAAAACGGTTATATTTTTTTTCCTATTAAATATAACAAGCATATTACTAGCTTGCCCTACTTGGTCGGAGCAGCGAGTTGCCCTTCAAACGGTGGGGGTGTCAAATCTTTTTAGTATGGCAAAAGCCATACTTGGAAGTGAAAAGGCCTGGAGAGCGGCTGCCTCTCTCTGTGAGGATGTTATGTTGCAAAAGAAAGTAGCACCCCCGCAAAACGACGGAGACTGAGAGTGCGATGGCAGTACTCGCGCTTTTACCATATGGAGACTGGATGGCTTATGGTGTGAGGGCCCCACAGCTGGCACTGCAATCACGGTCTCTAACGTGAGGCGGCGATTGTCCAGTGGATCGACCGTCCTAGCTCCTCCCCCATACCTTTCCGGGAGGAGATAAAGGGACTGCGAAGCGGCCTTTCCGCTAGTGATGTTGTGGTAGGTCTTTTGTTCCCACGGCATCACCATCAAGTTCACTGGGGGTTTTTGTGGGAATTCTTGCCCTTATTAGGGCAGGGAGCCCTCACTCGCCGTCACCTCCTTCGGATGACGGTAGGTACGGTGCGTCAATGCATTTCCCCCGAAAAAAGTATGTGCCAGCCATCGCATCACTTATCCTCTTTGTTTTATATATTTGACTATTAACTTGACTGACGGGCCTAATGGAAGTGCTCCTGGCTGTGAAACCACGGGTGTTGGGTTCGATTCCAATCATGAATAAACATTTGTGTTCGTTCTGTGTCTGGGTGTTTGTAAATGCATTCAAGTACGTTTTTTAATGCAACATTGACTTTCTAGTTCCATAACACTGGCGCTTAAACTAGTGTTGCCGTCGATTCGATTGTAAATCGATTATAATCGATTATTCCAAAAGAGGCCTAAATAATCTAATAATCGATATGACAATCGATTGTATCGATACTATCGATATAATCGATTATATCGATATCAAGTTGAAAGCAATACTATCGATATAATCGATTATTTCGATATAATCGATTAATTTGCAATTATTTTTAGATTTAATCGTCATTCATAAAATGTCTTCTTAGACATAACACATTCAAAATGAAACCGTGAAAAAGTTATTTATACCCTACTTTTTAATCATAAAACGTGATAGCTAAGTTTCTTGGTACCTACCTGAACTGTACCGTCATGGCGATACTATCTAAAAATAATTGCAAATTAATTGATTATATCGAAATAATCGATTATATCGATAGTATTGCTTTCAACTTGATATCGATATAATCGATTATATCGATTATATTGTATTTGACTTCGATTATAATCGATTATATCTAATAAAAATAGGTATCGATATAATCGATTATATCGATAGTATCGATACTATCGATTGTCATATCGATTATTAGATTATTTGAGGGGGGGATAATCGATTAATCGATAATCGATTATCCGGCAACACTAGCTTAAACTGCTATGGAATCAGGACAAAATATGTTTAATGATATGATATTAAATTATTTATTTAGCATTCATCTAAATGAACAGCTTTTGCGTTGAGTTATTGCACGTGCGGTCGAAATCCCAAAAGACTTCATACTTTGGACTTTGCACCAAGGGCACGCCCTTATGTCGAAGTCATAAAGACTAAGATCGAACAGTCAGTGTGTACCAGATGTGTTGTTCACCGAACGTAAAAGCGTGTATAGGTTTAAAGGTAGATCATTATAAGATCCTTGTACGGTAGTGTTGTTATTGTATCTAATTTATCGATAAAATAAGTAAATATTAAAATAAACAAATATTGGATAACATCACATACATTGCTCTGATTCTGTGGTAAGTAGCTAAAGCACTTGTCTTACATAAATCAAAAACAACGACGGTACAACAACACCCAGACCCGAGACAATACAGAAAAGTTCGTTTCCCATATTGACCCGACCGGAGATCGAACCCGGGACCTCAGATATGGCGCGGCGCCAAAGTCCGGCACGCTCGCTTCTCGGCTACGGAGGTCGTCTTATATTATTCTTAGATAGTTGTCTTATGCACAGTATTTTTAATATTATGTTCGACACCATTCATATATTTAACTGAATAAAAAGTATAAAGCAATATTAGTGATACTTAGATGAGTGCTTTCAAAACTATTAGTTCTATCAAACATTTTGTAATTTCATTGTAAGGCACAGATCCCTGAATAGCAATGAAAGTGCAGGTGGAAGTTTATGGCTGCAACACAGTCACCTAAGTAACTAGTGCAGGCTTTACCGTGTTACTATATTGTAATATTAATATGTTACTATAAAGATTTGTTTTGTTAGTTTATGTAAAAAATCAATTGATTAGTAGATCGACTATTGCTATTTCTGATACCAATTTTTAAGCAAAAGCATTATTTTTTACGTGAAAGCAGTCATCCGCACATTCATACAATCTAAAATACGTTAATATGTAAGTAATGATGATTAGTGAGTATTGCTCACAGTTATATAAAAACTTTATTGCGAAAAATCATATCATAACAATTTTAATTGAACTATTTAACCATAGACGACATCCAAAAACGAACTTATCAATATTGTCTAGGGTCTGGGTGTTGTAGTACCGTCGTTGTTTCTGATTTCTGTAAGAAAAGTGCGTTAGATACTTACCATAGAGTCAGAGCAATTTATTAAACTGTTATCAACATGTTCATATTATATTGATGATATATGAGTACAATTTCATAAAAAAAATAAGAATACTGTTATTTTCTTTTTATGCAACTAGCATATTAATTGCATAATAATAACGCATTGTCTTTTTCTTCCAATTCAAATTTACATTCCAATAACGTTAACAAACGACTGTAACCATGCCATCTCACTCGTGGCTAATAAGTTAAGCCACTGGAGTTTATAAAGAAAGTGTAAAATAATAATTTGACTTCAATATCGATAAGTTAGATATGCAGTTTCGCCTTCACTATCGCCAGTGTACTGTATAGAAACATTGTTCTAAGGACGCCAAGAGGCAGATATGTAAAATTTAGCCAGCCCCATTGTATCGCTTATATAGCCGATCAGCCTCAAAGGTTATGTACAGTCACGACCAACAACATGCAAACACTTGAGCTCTCATGACCACACCTTAAGGCTCACTTCAGAACGGTGTATACAAAACAGTGCACCTGACTGTACTTGCCGAAACTAACCCCCAATTTGTGCCTACCAATACCCGTGTTGTTTCGACATCCATTCAATAGATTTAATTAAGATTAACAAGGATTAATGGTAGTTCGGTGGGATTACATACAATGGTCTTGAGGAGGTTATTGCAACCCTATTATAGTTAACTTGTTCAAAGAATTTGTTCGACAGTGTTTGCTGTGTAATGTTTGTATTGAAAATCAATCGGTTCGTTGATTGACGGGCTTAATAGCACATTACTGTTATTACTTGCAGTTAATTTTCATTCTTATGACAACAACTTAACAGTGATACAAACTTCAATGTCCTTACTGATCACACTTAGAAGTGGAGAAAAGTTTCTTAAATGTTTTTTTTTCACTTATTTATAAACTTGATTGCACAAAAGAAATGAGTACATATGCTTATGTAATTGTATAATTACTAAATTTGGTTCGAATTTCCTAAATTAGTATATTGTTCGTCCATACTATACTTTTTAGAGTATGATGGGCAACCTTCATAAGATTTTTGCGTTTTGTTTGTGTTACTATTGTATAAGTAAATTTTCAGTAATATCCAACGTTATTTTCTGTGGTTGTCCAATAAATATTTTTTTATTAAAAAAAAATATGTTAAATCAAATTCAAATTCAAATTTAAAATTCTTTTATTCATGTAAATTACACCAGTAATATTTATGAAACGTGTATATGCAAATGACGCTACCTCCGGTTCGGAACCTATAACTTACAGAGAAGATCTCGGCAAGAAACTCTGTCGTTCATATTACAAATATAGCTGAACTTATAACTAGTTTTGCACTAAGACATACAGTGTAGTAATTAGATAAAATAATGTAGCAAATTGTAAAAAATAATTAATTGATTCAAAGTAATTAGAAAATTTTTAAAATATATATATTTAAATTAAGCAAACTGTAAATGAGAATGTGAGGGTAGATCTATATCTTATTCTCTCTTTGAAGCGGCAGCTCGAGCAGACGAAGACGATAAAGACCAGTCAGCTCATGACCACAGTTATTGCAACCCTACTGAAACATAGGACACTAAGATATCAATTGATTTACCATTTTTTCAATTGAGTTAAATATTCTTTAAGTCGTATAAATTACACCAATCATATTTATGATACGCCACTATAAAGCAAATGACGTTACCTCCAGTTGATTTCCTATAACGTAAAGAGAAGTTCCCGGCAAGAAACTTTGTAGTCACATTAAAAATAAAGCTGAACTTATAACTAGTTTTGCACTAAAACATACAGTGTGGTCTTAAAATTGTAAAAATAAATGAAATAATTGAAAAGAATGATAAAAAAATTAAAAATATATACCGCACCCGTTTTTCGATATCTACAATTTCCTCTACCTAAAGGTTGTCTGAAAGAGATTGCTTTCTAGCAATAAGAAGCCTAAATTGGACTTTATTATGTATGTAAAACCAATTTCTGTAAAATTTTCTGTGCAATAACATGTATCTATCTATATAAATATACTGTTATTAAGGGTAATTTCATTTTTCAATAGGAATTTTAAGAGAGGCAGGGCAAAGCGATTTGTCACTCGAACTGGAGCAGCCCGACTGGTGAAATACCTCCACCTTACAGAAGACCGCAGCCAAATAACAATCACTCCGGTGTTGTTGTGTTCCTGCGTGTGAGTAAGGTTTCCAGAGCTATTGGGGGGTGCTACATTAGTAGCAGGGGTCAAGCCTTCAAGGTAAGGGCGACAAGTCTAGTAACAGTTTTACTATGCTATACTTTTCGCCCTTAAGCTAGGAACTCATTACCACTTAACATCAGGTGGCATGAGGTCAATCTTGGAGTGCATTATAAAAAAAAACCTATTATGGTCATAGTCGAAACTTTCACTAATCGTGCCTTGCAAAGCTCGACTTATCATCAATCTCTCTCAATACTCAATATTTTATAGCAGCTATAGTGTTTATAAATAACAATGTTTAAATGTTATTTTTTATTCTCATCGGACAGTCAGATAGTAACAAAATTAAAAAACCTTAAGTTCTATCTATTTCTTCTATTTCGGCTAATACGTTGTACCCGTACAATAAATAATTTCATGGCTCATTCGACTTCTGGAAGTGGTTGTATTTCCTGCAATGGCTGACTCTATTCACAACTTTTTACGAGCTATAAACAAATAGGATGGGAGTACTCGGGGAGTAAATAAAAAAGTAACAACCGAAATAGTTCAGTTTTAATACAAACAAGTTTTTTATTGAAACTTCGTGGAGTTATGGAATTGCTTCCTAGGGATTTTTGTGACGTCAATGTTTGCTTTTTAAAAATGGTTTCAGCCTGCGACTTTTCATCCCATATACATATACCTACGTACTGGATTATGCTTTCGAGGTACTAGGTTTTAGTAAAATGTGTTTCGAGGTTTATTAGGTTTGATTTTCCAAACGTAGTTCATGTTTGCTATCACTTTTTAAAATAACACGTAAAATAAATATGTGTTCTATGAACTGTAAGGCTGGTAGTTGAGCCCACTAATAAATGCCTATATCCAACTAATTTTAGTTTGTTTTCACTTTACGTTTATATATTATCCAGGCGGATTTTAAACTGGCTGCCGTTTTGAGCTGAAACTACGTCTAATTATTGCCCAAATTCACAAATTTTGTGGGAGTAGCTTAAGCACATGTGTAACAAATCAGAAAACAACAACGGCACCACAACACCCAGACCCGAGACGATATAGAAGAGTTCGGATTATATTTAGGGCATTCTTGAAATTCTTTCTAATATCCCTACTTCCTACTAATATTATAAATGCGAAAGTAACACTGTCTGTCTGTTACGCTTAAACCTCTCAACCGATTTTAATGAAGTTTGGTATAAATATACGTTGAACCTCAAGAACGGACATAGGCTACGATATTTTTAAGTTAGAGATATGAAATTTAGCACAAATATAGCTCGAAACTTGGATTAAAATATAGATTACTTTTTGTTTCGAATATAAGGGGAGATAGGGGTAAAACGCGTGAAAAAGGACTATCCACGCGAACAAAGTCGCGGACACAGCTAGTACAATATAAAAAACATGTATCTTAAGCAAACATAATAATAATTAAGTTTATTTATTCTTCACAAAAAGGCTTAAGGTGCATTATTACGATACTACATAATTATAGGAAATCTAAAATTAATATGAGAGTCTGGCCCCTAAGAAATATCAGCGTCACATCAGCTGAGTATTTGACTGGTTACACAACAAACTACTAGTTCCTGTTTGCAAGGTTCCGACCGAACTGTAGGATACATCAAAAGTAGGGTTGTACCGGAATCTGCCTCCGCCTCCGTTACTGCGGAAGTTCCGCAAGAAATATTACGCCTCCGGCTTCGACTCCGTAATTTTTTTCGGAGTTGTAGCGGTTTTTTTTGCATCGTAAGTGCGAACTTTTAATGTATTTATGTATTTAAAAGGCAGCAAAGCTTTGCATGCGCGCGATCGTAGTAAATTTAAAACTTTTGACGACCTCGTAGCCGAGAGGCGAGCGTGCTGGAATTTGACGTCGCGCCATCTCTGAAGTCCCGGGTTTGATCCCCGGTCGGGTCAATATGGGAAACGAACTTTTCTGTATTGTCTCGGGTTTGGGTCTTGTGGTACCGTCGTTGTTTTTGATTTCCGTTACACAAGTGCTTTAGCTACTTACCAAAGAATCAGAGCTGTATTTTCTGTATTTATCTATTTTTTTTTTAAAACCTTGTTCTGATAATTACAGTTATTATAATCGTATGGGTGATTAAAAAACCGTAAAACAGTTGTTTCGTAGATGTGAAAGATAATTATCCTCTACTAAATTATTCTCCTGAAATACAATGTTTATGTATTTGTTGTATAAGAACAGTATAAATGTACTTATTTGAAATATTTTTTTAACTGTACATAGAAAATAAATTACAACTTTCTTCCTCGTCCTCGTTACACCTCCGTTACATTCATATCCGCGTAGGTAGGTAAACTCGTCACCTCCGCTTGTTCCTCCGCCTCCGCTAAGAAAATCCCCGTTACAGCCCTAGTCAAAAGTTTGAGCGCGATTCAAGGCATGGTATCGAGTAACCCTTGTCAGAAACTTATACATAATAGAGACTATGTTTAAATTGATCTGCACTTTACTTTATTATAATCTGAGCAAGATTTTCAATATGTTGATCAGTTTCTACAAAGGGTAATGATTAATAAAACTTTGACGACCACCGTAGCGTAGAGGTGAACGGGCCGGACTTTGGCGTCACCCCATCTCTGAGGTTCGGGGTTCGATCCCCGGTCGGGTCAATAATAGGAAACGAGCTTTTCTACATTGTCTCGGATCTGGGTGTGGTGCCGTCGTTATTTCTGATTTTTGAAACACAAGTGTGCAAAATCAGAGCAATGTATGAGATGTTGTCAATTTATTTATTTTTAAATTCAAATTCAAATTCAAAATTCTTTTATTCATGTAGGTAAATTACACCACTGATATTTATGAAACGTCTATATAATGCAAATGACGCTACCTCCGGTTCGGAACCTATAACTTACAGAGAAGATCCCGGCAAGAAACTCTGTCGTTCATATTACAAATATAGCTGAACTTATAACTAGTTTTGCACTAACACATACAGTGTAGTAATTAGATAAAATAATGTAGTAAATTGTAAAAAATAATTAATGGATTCAAAGTAAAAAGTTTTTATTTAAATTAAACAAACCGTTAGGTCCTAATGCAATGTGCATTAGGACCTACAGTGTGCTTAATAAGAACCTTGCCAACCTGCGAGCATCTGTCAACGAAAAGAAATAGGTTTAAAGTTTCATATATGTCATTGTCTGGACATGTGTAGATAAAAAAATAATTTAACTGGATCGTACGAACGTGAAGCCGCGGCAGGTCGCTAGTAAACAATACCATTTACAATTTGCTATTAATCTTGGCGGATCATTGTGTGCTTTTAAATCCTTTAAGGAGAGTAGTAGTAGTCGTATTGATAATGTGCATGTGTGTGCTGTTTTTTTTTAATATTACACTTCAAGATTGACCTCATCCCACCTGATGTTAAGTGGTAATGACGTCCTAGCTAAAGGGCGACCAGTACAGCATAATAAAGCTGTTACTGGACTTGTCTTCCTTGCCTTCAAGGTAAAGGACCTTGAAGGCTTGACCCCTGCTAAACTTTGAAAAACTTACACGCAGGAACACAACAACACAGAAGTGATTGTTTTTTGGCTACGCTGTTCTGTAAGGTGGAGGTATTTCACCAGCCGGGCTGCTCCAGTTCGAACGATAAATCGCTATGCCCTATCTTTTTTTTGTGTGTATAAATAAAAAAATATAACATCACATTGGACTGAAATAAATATGTAAGATCAGTGTATGAAATTTAATATTAATATATAAATAAATATATATTTTTAATATTAAGTCCAGAGAATATTACCAAGGTCAAGTTGGACAACAAATTGGTATGTGTTGTTTGTAAAGGGAACTAGTTTTGACCGCACGACAAGCGAACAGGATGAAGGCGAAGTTTGCACATGTAGACAATGTCTTGAGTCTTCATAGTTAAGATTAAAAGCTAACGAAGTTGGAGATCACCGAAAGCATTATTGTTGTAATATTTTTTGCCAAGAAAATGAATTCAGTGAGTATTGATTGCAGGGATATCGACTGGTTTGTCCTCTGAGATACTTTTAAATACCTGTCAAAACAGGACTCCTTCATATAGCAATCTGTGAAGTCACAATTACACCTACTACCAAAAACAAAATAGAATCAAAAAATAATTAATTCGATTATTCGTTTCGTTTCCGATTTAAATAGGTCTAAATTTTCAGGTCAAAATAAAAGATAATTTTGCAATTTAATATTATGAATAGTATAAAATATATATGGCCATGTATATTAAGGCAAGATACTTTAAAAATATTTAAGAAATGTGTCATTATCCCAATTTGTTACTTTTATCATTATTGTCTATTAAATCACTGAAGTCGTTTTAGTAAATGATGAAATTAATTAGAAAATACCATACATACCCATTGCAATAAAAAAAATTCAAGTCGTACAATAAATATAACACTCAAATACAGAATAAATTTCCAACACATAAATGTTTGCCCTGAGGAGATTGAATCTACGACTTTGGATTCATCACTAACCATTGCTCCACCTTTTTTTAGGGGGAGGGGGGTGCATAGGATCTTATTGCTGCGTTAGCGAAGGCAGCAGCGTATGGGACTCCCCCGTTCTAGAGCGGGGACTACCCATCTAAACCCCCCGTACCTCTAATCGCATAGTGATGGTGCTATGGTAATATATTATAGAATAGAATAAGTATTTATTGTTTCCCATATTGTTGTAATGTTCAAAAACTAACATAGATTTATCTATAGCAGCTGCATCGCAAACCGTTTCTCCACCTGGCCTAAATCTTTATCAAAATGGTTCAGTATTATTAAATCCAGGTTGCTATTCGTGCGCTCCATCTTCAAAAGCTCTTAGTTTCTTAGTGAACAACCCTTGTCAGACATGAGGAGTATAGTCCAAGAGTGAGTATCTAGTATATTTAACATGATTGTGAAGCTTTTATTTGTAAAGTATACATTTTGAACTTTATACCATCCTTATATCGTGCGCATAAGAACTAATATCGAACTGCAAGTGACCTTGTTGTGCTATCAACCGTATCTTCTTCATCTAAATATATAAAAGGAGAAACTGGCTGACTGACATATCAACGCACAGCCTAAACGGCTAAACGTACGCACTTGAAATTTGGAAGGGACGTAGCTTAGGTACTTAAGAGGTGCATTAAGAAAGGAATTCCCGAAATTCCCACGAGAACGGGAATTAGCGGGAAAATCCGTTTCTATGAATAATCTGAACCGCTTAAGTTAGAAGCTTGAAATTTGGCATGCCTTAGTAAACTTAAAGCTTAGTTGCAACAGGATATTGCACAATTCTCACAGAAATTGGAATTAGCGGGATAAAACTTGAAAACCCCTGTTGTCTACGCGAACGCAGGCGCAAGCACAGCTAGTGTAGATATAACAGTACATAAGTTTAGTAGATGGGAAAAGAAACAAAACAAATGTATAATCCAAACCAATTTAAATAATAATAAAAAACTTACACATTCTTGAACTGTCGTTTGTTGTGTCGTTCAAATCTAGAAACTAATTGGTTACTTGACAGTGTTAACAATAAAATATGAAACGTGTTGGATATGTTAGCTTATTAGTTAAGTAATATTTTTATATTTTTGAATTAAAAGCATATTTAGTATTCTATTCTTGCAAAATATTTTATTTTATCTGTGGCACAAAACAGCCGAAACGGAAACCTCCATTTGTGTGACGTCACTAAAAATTTAAATCCGCAAATTGATGTAAAGTACGTTGACGTCACAATTACAACAGTCAAATGCGTTATGTACACAAAATGTTATTTTTTTCTGGTAATTTACATTTTTTTTCAGAAAAAATCGAATTGCTTTGGATATACACCGTGACTTTTTAGTGGTTGTTTTCCCGCAGTAAAATCATTTTATCTGAGTAGTACAATAGATTTGTGCAGGTTTTTTTTATGCAGATCAAAAAATAGCAATTTTATGATAGTGATAAACTAAACTCGAAAGCAACCTCGAACCAATAGTAGGAGCCGCGCCGCAGCTGATCGCCGGCCGGCCGGGTCATTGCCTCTCGCGCTTATCAATTCGCTGAAAACTCACTATTTAATAACAAGTGATTTCCATTTTCCCTTCATACTTTAACGGGCTTAGGACCGTCGTAAATACTTTTATCCATACTTAACTAAACACGACATAATTTTTTAATTTTGTAATCAAGATTATTGTCTGAAAATAATAATTTATTACTGAATTAGGCAATAAAGTATTTAAGGCGTATTTAAAAAATAGAAATCAACCTATTTACAATGATTTTAATTACCTAACCTAATATCCCTATTTACAAATGTACAAACAAATACTTACACTTCCCGGTAACGGAGTTATTGTTCAAAGTGTAAACCACTGCGTTCTACACACAATCGTGCACATTTTAATTGATTTGATTTCAATTTCAATGTGTCTCTATCACGTCTAACTAACCACATCAAAAGCGTCCACTATCGCACTTTTTAAGGCGTCCCGAGTTTGGTACTCTTCCCGATACACAATCCGCTTAACCTCAGACCACAAATAAAAGTCCAACGGAGTATGATCCGGGCTTCGTGGTGGCCACGGCACTGGCCCGCCGCGACGGTTATGATGTATTCGTCAAGCTCCAAAGAATGAATGGCCGGGTGACCTCTGCCTTGGGCATGAGCTGGCGTCTGGAACTGCCCGTGATCGAGTAACCGCTGGGTTGCGGCTACGATCGTCCGAGCCTGTGGTACTTGCGGGTTCAGAACACCGCGAAGACAAAGGGACTCCATGTGCTGCGGCTCTGCGTAAAGCCGACGAGCGGCATGCGAATCATAATTCGCTCTCGCGTTCAATTGCACCATTAGGTACTCCACGACGTAGGTAGGTTGAAAAAACGTAATGGCGATCCATTTTGGCGGCAACAATAGCGCACTGGGGTTGAGTAGTTGCGCGGGCGGCGTTCGCGGTGCACTGGAGTAGAAATAAGTGAGTGAGACAGTCGCACGAGCGCTGCGAGCGGTGCCTTTGTGTCTGTGTCGTTTGTCACGAGGCGGTTCGTTTCGCGAAGCGCGTGCGTTGCAGTTTATGCTCTATTGCTTAGGACTTAAGAGTTTTTTTTGTTTAAAGAAGGTTTTCGTGCAGAAAGAAGTACCTTCATACGTCAGAATCTCGGAATATAACTATTCGTTTCTCACGCTTTCGAGTTGATGATTATTTTTTTGATTAATTGAAAACTAAAATATTATTATTTAAAAAAAAAACTCGCACTATTCGATAGTGCTACTAAAGGTTAATCGTTCTGCTGCGGGAAAACAACCACTAAAATGTCACGGTGTATAATACATTTTCAAAACTTTCAAGTAGCCAATTGGAAATAAACTCATTCTGTAACTTGATTTCAATGATGCCCAAGACCTGCATTGATTTACAGATATTCGAGTATCATAAAATCTGCAACCGTCTGTTTCTTTTACGAAATGCCGGCCGGCACTCCATGCCCCAGAAAACTAAAACGCAATCCACCGCCATTAATTCTGACAGTGCATTGTAATTGGCTACTTGACAGTGTTAACAATAAAATATGAAAAGTGTTAGATATGTTAGCTTATTAGTTAAGTAATCATTTTACATTTTTACTTTTTAATTAAAAGCATAGTTAGTATTTTATTTTTGCAAAATAAATTTTAGTTTTTTTATCTGTGGAACAAAAGAACCGAAACGGAAACCACCATTGCAATTCGGAAATGACAGCAGTCGGCAAAAAATATTTATTTTAATGTGACGAAACAATGATTATTTTACCGATTAAATTGAATTATTGTGTCTCTAATCGTATAAAGAATTTATTGAAACATTTTCCGTTTATCTTAATTAGGTCGTTCCTATGCATATCGGTTCGTTGTCTAGGACGTTGACGTCATAATTGCAACAATGACGCGACTAGGCGTTTTCGCGCGCTTTTTAAATGTATTACACAAAATCTTATTTTTCTCTGGTTATTTAGATTATTTCCAGATAAATCGAATTGCTTGGGATATAAAATGAACGGGCGCACATTTTACAATACTTTTTCAAAAACTGTCAAGTAGCCAATTGGGTCAAGCAATGTCCTTCGCTCTGACTGCAAATAGGACCATCCAGAACTAACTAATCCGAGAATTTGTTTCGCGATTTGTATAAGAGGTACTCGCCTCGCCTCGTCCCAGTATGAAACTATTAACGGGGTAAAAAACTGGAAAACCATAGATCAAAAATATACTTAAATCTTAAAAAAAGTTTAAAAATTTTTTTTTAGAAAGAAAGAAACATTTATTACTTTAAGACATCACAACATTGTCATATAAGTACACATATACATAGAGGAGACAAAGAGATAACAACAAAAATATATGTATATAATAAAACGAGAAATCGATCTCCTTGCGATCTCCAAGTCAACCGGGCGGTGCAGACCATGACAAAGCGTAATGTCCCAAATAAAAGGGCCTCATTCAGCATAAGTCATGGCCCACGGCGCAGGCCATGACGCTGGTTTTCAGTGAGTCCTGCCGAGTGATTACGCACGGACGCCAACGAGGTTTTAAACATTTCATAGTTTATATTTTATCAAGCCCTTTTATTTGATACCTTTGCTAAGTACATATATATATATATATATATATATATATATATATATATATATATAAACTTATCAACTCTATAATTTCTGATTTCTGTAACACAATCTACTTACCTCAAAAATTTTTATACCTCAGACATTAGATAATGTCTGAAAAAATTGACACCTTGAGGTGTGATGTTGTTCAATAATAGTTTATAAATATACCGTTGTAGTACAACATATATATTTTGAAAATTACTATAATATACTCCAGTCACACTAATTAACTAATCTCAATCTAAGATTTTCTGTAATACTACAAGTTTCCCTCTTAATATATAAGTATGTAAAACGACCTCTTCTGTTTGACGACCTCGGTGGCGCAGTGGCTAAGGTAGGCGAACAAAGCGCGAAAGGTCCCGGGTTCGATTCCCGGTCGGGTCAATTTGGAAAACAAACTTTACTAAATTGACTTGGGTCTGGGTGTGCTAGGATGACGCCCCCAGTTAGTATCCGTCGTCTGGTGCTCATAGTACAAGGGAAAACCTTAGTTTGAGACCAGGTGATTGGTGTGATTGTCTGGCGCATTTATTTATTTAAAAGACGTGTACTACTTGACGGCGTCATTCCAGCAATATTTGTTTTTCATTAAAAAATATCTCCACTAAATTATTATCGTTTCCAATATTATTTCTTTAAAAACTAATATGCTGTTGTTCATAAACAACATCCCTATTAATATTTAAAAAGGTTATTTTAAAGTCTTTTTTCGTAATTTGCCGCTGAAAACTAAGCCTATTCCTTTTCACACCGCAATAGCTCAGTTGCTTCTTACTCTAAAAACTGGAATAACTGGAAAGAAAAAATATGCATTTCTAAACCGTAATTGGAGTTTAATTTCACAGACCCAGCATTTCAAGTATCCTTTCGCGTACCTTTTATTGCTAAAACGAATTTCGCGACACAAGGGCCTGTCAAACAACTCGGAGGGGCAGGGCATCTCGGATTAGTCCTCTTTTGGTCTTATTGCGGTAAGAACGAAGGGCATACCGACCCAATTATGTTGTACTAGCTGTGCCCGCGACTTCGTTCGCGTGGACTACATCCTTTCATGGTCGGTTTTACCCCTTTCTCCCTTCAAATATTAGTATTTGAAACAAAAAGTAGTCTATATTTTAATCCAAGTTTCGAGCTATATTTGTGCCAAATTTCATATCTCTTACTTCAAAAATAAACATTTTTCCGTAAAAACTTTCAAAGGTGGTATTACCCCTATCCCCCCTTATTTTCTAATAAAAAGTAGCCTATGTCCGTTCTTGAGATTCAACGTATACCTATACCAAATTTCATCAAAATCCGTTCAGCCGTTTAGGCGTGAAAGAGTAACAGACGGACAGATAGACAGACAGACAGACAGACAGACAGACAGAGTTACTTTCACATTTATAATATTAGTATGGCTTAGAATTACTTGGTATGTGGTGTTTATTCGCCCTTAAGTTATAGTATCAGCCTGCTAGATGTTGCCATCGAATTTGTTCGCGTTATCTATACTGACGTGAATTGTTATAGAACTGAAGGGCTTTTTGGAAGAGCAGTATGCGTGATACGTGATGGTCGTGGGTTCAAGTCCCACAATGCAAGGGACATAATATTTTACAGTTTCTTTAAAAAGCTGGGCTTGTTTGCTTACGCGCTAACCTCAGGAACTAAAGGATCGCATTTAATTACTTGTTTTTATATAAAGCCAACCTTATTTCCTTACCAATGTTTTAATGCGAAATATTTAACAATAACTAAACCCCAACATACCGTTTTTTTGCTTAAATAGTCAATTAGGAGACAGGGCAAAGCGATTTATCGCTCGAACTGGAACAGCCGACTGGTGAAATGCCTCCACCTTACAGAATACCGCAGCCAAATAACAATCACTCCGGTGTTGTTGTGTTCCTGCGTGTGAGTAAGGTTTCTAGAGCTCTTGGGGGGTGCTACATTAGTAGCATGGGTCAAGCCTTCAAGGCAAGGACGACAAGTTTAGTAACAAGTTTACTATGCTATACTTTTCGCCCTTAAGCTAGGACCTCATTACCACTTAACATCAGGTGGGATGAGGTCAATCTTGAAGTGCGTTATAAAAAAAAAATGGGGAAGGCTTTAGGCTATATAACATCACGCTGCATCAATAGGGGTAAAAAATCAGTGGAAAATATGTAAAAATGGAAATAGTAAGCGTGCAAAGTAAATAACAACGTTTATAAATTAATCCCATATTGTGTGAGTTGTGTTCAAAAATACAATCCATAATTTTGTGACGGCGGCCATCTTGGATCGATTTTTACAAAACATAGCTAAGAACACAACCGACTTATTCATCTTTCAATCAAAATCGGTTGCTTGTTCGGGAGCTGCGATGCCATAAACAGATACACACACCGACACGTCAAACTTATAACATCCCGTCGTTTTTGCGTCAGGTGTTGAATAACCTAGCTCTCCATTATATTTACTCTTTCGTAACCAACCGTCGTTTATAAAAATATGCCAAGTCTCGGACCTTTCGAATAATTCGCGAGGAAAATTCTCGGATTAGTCAGATCTCGTTGGTTTTATTTGCGGCGAAAACAAGGACAGCGGTCGATCCAATTACAATGTTCTACCAGAACGAATGCGGTTACGTCGTATTTTATTTGTCTGTAATTATTACAAAAAGGAAGTAGTCTGGATCAAAAATACAAGGATATTTTAGTTCATCAAGTAGCTATTAAAAATATGTTATACACGTATGTTTTCATTTGCTGAATTAATACAAAAATACTGCCAACAGGATGTCAAGTTGTGAGGTATAGAATATAATATAGAATAGAAAATGTCTTTATTCATGTAAACTTTTACAAAAGAATTTATGCATCGTCGGATTATACTACCACCGCGTTCGGAATGTTGCTTCTATCGAGAAGAACCGGCAAGAAACTCGATAGTTACTCTTTTCAAAAACTTACAAAAATGGTAACATGCAAAAAAAAACATATAAACAACATAGCGTATGACTAGTTTACATAATTAATGCTATCAATTCCAAACATTTTTGTCGTTAATATAATCTTCTATTTTATAATATCCTTTCTTCATTAGACAATTTTTGATCAGAGACTTAAATCTATGCATAGGTAATGTATGGGCTCGTTATGTCCCTGTTGGTTAAAAATGTACCTATTAATGACATCATCCGACAATTAAATTCAATGTGTTGCTCTTATTTTTTGATTAGGTGAAAAATGCAACCATACGTGTCCAACATTTTTGTATAATTAGGCGTAAATTTAGTATAGAGTCCAAATCCATCTTCAGTCCAAACAGAAGATCACTCCAAATACAGCCACCAATAAGAATTCCTTCCAAGCTGAAGCAATAAAGCTCAAAATCATAAATGCGGTTCCATAATGTTTTTCCCGGCACGAATAAAATGACCGGAAAGTAGTAATTCTGAAAAATGCCTCCGCCCTTCCCACGCTTTCGAGGCAAGGAAAAAACAGCTTTATCATACCATTATATAGGGTGTCTGCTAACAATATATGACGTTTGTCCCGTGTTGCTCGGTTATAATAAAAGCTGCGGAGTTTATTGTGTAATCACACAAATGCATTTTGTTTTCCTCAACGCAATCAATTTGATGGTATGCTTATCACACTACTTTTGGGTTTGTTTACTTAACTTATTAGTAATGAGAAACATTATTACTAATGAAACGTTTTAGTTTAAATGCTACTTCTAGTTTATCTTCAGATTCATAGTTATAAGGGAGCTTATAGAGAAAAATAAAACATATTTGTGGGTACACATTATATCACAAAGAAGACAATTTTAGGTTACCAACTATAATTCCAACCGGGATTCATTTAAAAACTTTATTGCACAAAAGAAGTACAACTTGTGTGGACTTAATGCTATGGGCATTCTCTACCGATTCGTACTGGTAGATAAATTACGAGTATTATACAACAGCATTACAAACATTGGTCTAATTCTGTCGTAAGTAGACTGTGTTACAGAAATCGGAAACTGTACAATTGACAAGACTATTTGAAATATCTTTAAATTAGGACCATGCATCGGGACCTCACAAACCTGGAGTTTCAACCCCAACGCAACAAAATCATAACTAAAACTTATCAACATATCCACTATAAATAGTTCCGAGGCATTTTAAAGCGAGTCCCTTCTTTTTATCCCTACTAATATTATAAATGCGAAGGTAACTCTGTCTGTCTGTTACGCTTTCCCGCTTAAACCTCTCAACCGATTTTGATGAAATTTGGTATAGGTATACGATGAACCTCAAGAACGGACATAGGCTACTTTTTGTTAGAAAATAAGAAGGGGAAATGGGGGTAATACCACCTTTGAAAGTTTTATGGGAAAATGTTTATTTTCTAAGACCTGAAATTTGGCACGAATGAAGCTTGAAACTTGGATTAAAATATAGACTACTATTTGTTTCGAATATTAGAGGAGATAAGGGTAAACCGATCGTAAAACGAAGTCGCGGTTTAAAGCGCGTATGGCTCTCTTACAATATTATATATGTCCGATGTCCAATTATTTATAGATGGTTTCAAAATCCAATTAAATACTGGTCCAGTTATATGTTCCCATACATTTATTACATCTCCTAACAAGAAGAGGAAATTACTCAAAGATTTGTATGTTCAAGAATGGATGAACAAGACGATTGGACGCAAGCCAAATGGATAGAATGAATATTGCTTATACATGTTGAACGTAAGATAAGGCTGTATACAAAATACAATGTCATTATATTGAGAAAATCATAACGGTGAGTTAGAAGCTCCATTTATCTCGTATATATTATTAGGCGAACAGTATCGATCAAATGGAGTAGAAGTGGCCATTAACATCGATACATTAAGCAGTCGCTGTTCATTGTAATAGGTAAGTAATGTCATAGTTTAATTGAGGGTCAACGTCTTCAAATACGAGACAATACGGTTTCTATGCAAGTATTTATTTTGTTGATATTTAAAAAATGGCGTAACAAGGTTTTCAAACAGTATTAGACCTATTTTCACTTTAATGAGCTTCTTAACTATACGCTTATGGAATTCTTTACCTTTATCTATCAGATTATCTGAGACCATTACCATTTTCAAAGCCAGGGTTAAATCGTACTTCCTCTCACTTGATCAATGTTAATTTATGTCCTCTATCCATAATTCTAGCTGGGCATGTTGGTTGTTAGTAAGTTTCATACACTTTTCCATATTAACTTATTATTATTATAATTTATTTTTTTTGAGTCAAAATACTTAATTTTATATTTGATATGCATGTTTATTTTATATATCTATGAGTTTATGTATGTTTATCATGCTATTAACTTTATTAATGTTGCACGGCCGTACCCATTTCTCGCCATCTACTATTTCCTCTACCTTAAGGTTGTCTGGAAGAGATCGCTTTCTAGCGATAAGACCGCCTAAATTGTATTATAATCAATCTGTAAAACCTATTTCTGTAAAGTTTTGTGCAATAAAGTATATCTATCTATCTTAACCGCGCGTGTGACTTTATGTAAAAAAAAACGGCCAAGTGGGAGGCGAACTCACTCACGAAGTGTTCTGTAGCGGCAAGTAACATAATATAAAAGTGAATATTGGAGTTGATTGAATTAAAGGTAAATTGCGGTTTACGATTTATGATGTATTTAATAAACTTATCACTAGATTGCGTTCAAATAATTTTTTGGAAGTTTGTGGTCATTTTACATCATAAATATAAATATTGGACAACATCACATACCTACATTGCTCTGATTCTATGTTAAGTAGCTAAAGCACTTGTGTTACAGAAATCAGAAACAATGACGGTACCACAACACCCAGACTCGAGACAATATAGAAAAGTTTGTTTCCGATATTGACCCGACCGGGGATCGAACCCGTGACATCAGAAATGGCGCTCGCCAAAGTCAGGCTCACTCGTCTCTCGGCTACGAAGGTAGTCATATATTTATCATATATATTACCTTGCTTTAATTTTAAAAGTTACAGGGGGGACTCACATTGTACCACTTTGGAAGTGGCTCTCGCGCAAACTATTTTATTTACAAAAAGATTGACCTCATCCCACCTGATGTTAAGTGGTAATGAGGTCCTACCTTAAGGGTGACAAATACAGCATAATAAATCTGTTACTGGACTTGTCGCCCTTACCTTGAAGGCTTGACCCCTGCTACTAATGTAGCTCCCCCCAAGAGCTCTGGAAACCTTACTCACACGCAGAAACACAACAACACAGAAGTGAATGTTATTTGGCTGCGGTCTTCTGTAAGGTGGAGGTATTTCACCAGTCGCGCTGCTCCAGTTCGAGCGATAAATAAAATGCCCTACCTTTGTAAAAAAATTATTACATTGTTATTAAATTACCTGTTAAAGGATTCCAAGTCGCGGTCTCAAGCTAGTTGCCGATTAATAATTAACATCAAACCACTTAATTGCTGTGATATTTGATTCTCCAAATGTATACTTACCTAATCATCGAAATACATACACCATTACCTTGTGTAAACAAGACGGAACCAAATAGTTGGTATCAATTATAATAGTAGTGTGTACTTCTAAAATGAATTGTGTTCAATTACCGACGTAGATCTGTTTATTAAGTATTTGCTTACATCGCGTTAATTCCTTTGTGTTCTATTTATCAATTTACTTCTGTATCTGACTTCAAAGAATTATCGTTATTCAACAGAGTAGACATTAAAGATTTTTATCATGGAATGGAACAATGGCATATACGGACCCAGAATGTAAAACGGGACCATATTTCTTAGACTTCGATGTCTCTTGTTTTTTTTTTATTGTGGTCTCAATCCCGCTTTTAAAAACAGCGCAGTGATTCCGCCCATGTCAAGTGTTTAGAGAGACACGTCACAAAATAAGACTGCGCAGTGATTCTTCCGCCTGTCGGTCTGTCCATCTGTCCACAGGCTGTATTTAATAAGCCGTAATTGTTAGACAGTTATAATTTTGCACGGATCATGAATTCCTGCTTACGATACCAAACATAAGTTACTTAAAAGCAAAAAAAAATGTTTTTTTCATATAAATCTCTTTGTTACTCTTTTGTAACATTTATTTAAGAGTAAGCGTAACCCCACACTAGCGTTCTTTGAGCGTCGACGCCCACGCAACGCCGACGCGACGTCGACGCAACGCCGACGCGACGTCGACGCAACGCCGACGCAACGCTTGTGCAGCGGCGCGGTCGAAATGACGAACGCCAGGACTGCGCTCCACAGGCGCCGCGCCGGCCCGACGCCTGCCGCAGCGTTTATTTTGAGAACAGTACAATGATCAACTCAATTGTTTCGGCCCGCCCGTGTTTTAGAATCAGTAGGTAGAAGACTTTTTAGCTGATAGCAAATATGGATGTAGCTTAAAATACTAGCTCGAAGCTACTACTAGCCGAAGAAACCCATTTTCAATTAAGTACTTTTAGTTTTCGAGAAAATAAATGCTAAAGTTGCCTTTTCGTGCCATGTGTCAAATAGGTAAAATATATTTTTTCCTTTACAAGTTGAAAGCATTAATTTATCACTGCAATATAAAACATTATATTGTGCGTTATTCAAATCTTACATTTCCATTTTCGAAATAACTGTACATGACGTCAGCGCGGCGCGACGCTCGAACGCGATGTGCAGAGGACGCCCAGCGCAAGCGCCGCTCAAACGCCGCGCCGACGCTGGGCGGGCGCCGCGTCGACGCTGAGCGGGCGCCGCGTCGACGCTGAGCGGGCGCCGCGTCGACGCAACGCCCAAACAACGTCGGCGCGGCAAGACGCTGACGCTCGAAAGACGCTAGTGTGGGGTCCCTCTTACATGCTTAAATTTACATATTTGGTCTTGGTGAATAAAGATAGTTGATGGGTAGCCTAAAGTTTAACATGTTTCCTCAGACTCGTCAACTCCAGACTTCAAATACGAAACGAATCAAATAGCATTTACCAAAACAACGTCGAAAATACCAAAATAACCCATTAGCATAACAAATGCTGATATGAGCAGCGTAGGCCTTTTAAACCCCGCCATGTTATACAAGTTCGCTAATTAAATTCGGACGTAAAAATACCCTCAAACGCCCCCGAATTTCGGGAGAACTCGCAAATTGTTCCTTTACCGGTATTTTTTTAATTCGTTATTGCTGCGAAAAATGTATGTAGTTAAATGTTTTAGTAACTGCTTATTTCGTTACAGCTATTTACAAAAGTGTGGTAACGAATGATCAGGTTGACTTTCATCCAATCAAATGAAATCAATCCATTATTCATGTGAGTTAGGAGTAGTAAGAGAGGAAAGTCATAGTGATTTATCGCTCGAACTGGAGCAGCCCGACTGGTGAAATACCTCCACTTACAGAAGACCGCAGCCAAATAACAATCACTTCTGTGTTGTTGTGTTCCTGCGTGTGAGTAAGGTTTCCAGAGCTCCTGGGGCGTGCTACATTAGTAGCAGGGGTCAAGCTTTCAGGGTAAAGGCGACAAGTCAAGACAAGACAAGTACTTGTCGCTCTTAAGCTAGGACCTTATTACCACTTAACATCAGGTGGGATGAGGTCAATCTTGAAGTGTAATATAAAAAAGAGAAGATTTTGGGCAACGAATGTTGGACAACATCACATACATTGTTCTGATTCTATAGTTAGAAGCTAAAGCACTTGTGTTACAGAAATTAGAAACAACGACAGTACCACAACACCCAGACCTGAGACAAAAAAAATGTTTTTCATACTGACCGGACCGGGAATCCAATCCGGGACCTCAAAAATGGCATGACGCCAAAGTTCCAATATTTCAAAAACGATTCGTTCTAGTTCCAGATTGTAATTCATTTTTGTTACGCGGCGTAAGCTAAACATGACCGACAAACGGCTGATGACAGCTGCTATATAAAGAAAATAATGAAACGGTTTTAACCACTCGCAGTCGGCTGAAGAAAAACTGATAGTAATTTTTGACACATTACGAATCGTAAAATATTGGAACCGGGCGTAAATGAACTAGAACACCGAAAACGAGCGACCACAAACCAACAATTTCGACAGATATAATAATATATTTTCGCATTCAATTTAAACCAATACAAATGTAATTTATTTGGCCTATTCGAACCGCGGGCGGAATTTCACAAGCCACCGAGCTATCTGTAATTCTTTGCGAGTAATTCAAATAATTACGGGGCCCTCGTTCCGTGCTTTGCAGATTTTCTCTTAGAAATGCTATTTTTAGATGCCGAGAAATATTCTGAAGGTTCTCAGATGGAACGGCTTAAATTGTCTGAACTGGGGACCGATCTGTTTTATAAGTTATAAATAATATACGCATTTTCGGTAAATTTTGACACGAGAGACTACCTATATAGCTTTTGTGATCTAACCTGTGGTATTCTAAAATAAAAAGTTTTATAAATACGAAATCCTTATCTAAATAAAACTTCAAACATTTGTTTTGTTGGCTGTTTTATTAAATACTTACTTGAGTACTTAATTGTTTCATCACTCGTCAAAACAAAACTACGAGTATGACGGCACAGTGGTACGACAGCGTGACTCACGCCGGCAGCACGTGCACCAAGACGTCATCGCCTTCCCACTTCGCTTTAATCCCCACCACTTACCTATAAAAGGGCACGGCAGCGCTCAATCGGCACGCATTTCGAATGGATGCGTCTTGGTGTACGGACTGTGGTCTTTAGTACCCGGACTGTTACCAGCCACTCTGAACATAGGCTCGCCTACATACAGAGACTAGATATTACATAATCGTTGTAAATTATTAGATTATTAATTAGTTACTTTAAGTAAATAAGGTTACTGATATTATTTATTAACCTGTAAGTCTGCATTTACTTCTGATGTCTACCCCCTTTTTCCGACAAGTACATGACTTGGTCCAAAGTGAGCTACACATAGCAATACGTTAGATACGGCTACTGTAACTGATCTGCTGAGTTTCTTACCGGTGTCTTCTCGGTAGAAAAACGTTCCGCACCGGCAGTAGAATCACTTTGCAGTGTATTCAATGACGATTCCAAAGTGTTATATGTAACCTACTTGAATGAAGAAATATTTGAGTTGAGTTGAGTTGAATTAAGATAAGACTCAGTAATTTTTGTAATATTTGATCGATTTATACTTTCATCTGAAAAACGTGTTTTAAACATTTATGGGATCTAAAATACTTATTGTCCTAGATAAACAAAACTCACAGAGAGAAGCGTTTCGGGCGCAAAATGTAAATACCCACGCAGTTCGGGAACACAAAACGACCAGATAAAATTCCCCCGTCCTACTTTGCACTTGTTAATATGAAATACAATCGCGACGCTTGGTACAGTTCCAGAGGATTTTGAGAACAAAAATGACAATTTGCGAACAAATTCGCTTATGAACGGAATTTTTAACAGTTCACGAGTAATGTCTCGGTCGGCCTGTTTCATTTTGTACGAGCTCGTTCGTAGCTCTAGCTCTAGTGAATCCGTTTAAGGATTTAAAGTTAGAGGCGAATTTTTAGTGGGACTTAGTGAAAATAGTGTTTTTTTTTAGGGTTCCGTACCTCAAAAAGAAAAAACGGAACCCTTATAGGATCACTTTGTTGTCCGTCTGTCCGTCCGTCTGTCAAGACCCTTTTTCTCAGGAACGCGTGGAGGTATGAAGCTGAAATTTATATCAATTACTCAGGTCTACTGTCCCTCGAAGCTGTGAAAAAATCAAACTTCTAAGCCAACGCAATCAAAAGATACAGCCGTTTATGCCGCAAATTTTCGACACTTGCAAGGGAATCAAAACCTACAGGGTGCTTCCCGTGAACTCAGAATCTTGAAATTTGGTATGAAGCAACGTCTTATAGCATTGATAAAGGAAAAATTACGAAAACCATAAATTTTTAGTTACATCACATAATATATATTTTTTTAATAATTTTAAACTTACTACCCATTTCCTCATAAACGCGTAGAGGTATTAAATTGAAACTCATACCAAATACTCAGGTCTATAATACCTTTAAGCTGTAACAAAATCAAACTTCTATGTCAACGCAATCAAAAGAAACAGCAATTTAAGCTGCATATTTTGAAACTCGCAAGTACTCGCAAGGGAATCAAAACCTAAAGGGTACTTCCAGTCGACCTAGAATCTTGAAATTTGGCATGAAGCAACGTTTTATAGCACACATAAAGGAAAAATTCCGAAAACCTTAAATTTTTAGTTACATTACAAAATATTTATGCTCCTCCAGCTTTCCCCATTGTAATGTTATGAATTTCATTTTGCAATAAAAATACCATAGTTATGACTTGATTGTCGTAATGAACGAACTTTGTAAACCTTGAAGGTTTGTACGGAACCCTCGGTGCTCGAGTCCGACTCGCACTTGGCCGGTTTTTTTATAATGGGCTCAATCTCGCGTTTTAGACGTCACGATTAAACCGCCGATGTGAAATTCATACTATCATATCAGCTTAAATACAGTAATAAATAAGAGAGGTAGGGCATAGCGATTTATTGCTCGAACTGGAGCAGCCCGACTGGTGAAATACCTCCGCCTTACAGAAGATCGCAGCCAAATAACAATCACTTCTCTGTTGTTGTGTTCCTGCGCGTGAGTAAGGTTTCCAGAGCTCCTTGGGGGTGCTACATCAGTAGCAGGGGTCAAGCCTTCAAAATAGGGGCGACAAGTCCAGTAACAGATTTATTATGCTGTACTTGTCACCCTTAAGCTAGGACCTCATTACCACTTAACATCAGGTGGGATGAGGTCAATCTTGAAGTGCAATATAAAAAAAAAAAGTAATACGTAGTCAATATAAGTAATCAACTTCAATTTTTTTATAGCGCTTTACGGCGCAATATCGAACTTTAAATATTTTAAAGAAACAGAAACATTTCATCTCTCCTTGCGGTGCGGGACTCAAACTCTCGACCTTCACGTATCGCGCGTGCTGCTCTTCAAACTGAATATGACATTTTCTGATTCTTTAAAATATTCAAAGTTCACTAGTAGGACGTAAAGTACTATCAAAAAAATTAGTCGAGTATATTTCAAGACGGTCTATTCAATATCGATGGCATTGTTTTTATGAAAAAGTTTGGCTTGGGTATGAGCTATATATATATAAACATATTTCTATTCTATTCTATATACTATGGTTACTATCGATAATAGATTTTCTATTATTGTACTTTACGCCGTACTAGCGAACTTTAAATATTAGAAACAGATTTTTTTTATCTCCCCTTGCGGTGCGGGAATCGAACCCGCGACCTTGACGTATCGCGCGTGCTGCTCTTCCAACTGAGCTAACCGCAAGTTATCGTAGGCGATGAAATTTTTCTGCTGTATCAACCGTTAGCCTCCATTAAGTGCCCTCTGGCGAATATGTTTAGAACTACATACCTATCGTGGGTTCGATTCCCGCACCGCAAGGGGAGATAAAAAAATCTGTTTTTAATATTTAAAGTTACTATCGATGGTTTGGCAACACTGTGCATTGTGCTTTCTAAGAATACCGCGTAATTCACGGTTCCAAGAATACTGTGAAGTAAGCGGTATTCTTAGAAAGCACTACAACCCGTGTTCTTCTTGGAATTATACTAATTCGCACGCGATAATAAAATTAAAAGTAAACTGTCAAATATAAGTAGTTATTTATAGTTTCAAAATATTGCACTTTATTTATTACACAGCAAATTGCGTACAATTTTCATGAACAAGTCAAATTATAGTTTAATTAAATAAGTGTGGTATAAGGTCATAAAATAAATTTGACAAACCTCGCTAATTATAAACATTGGTCAGTATTAACATCTTATTGATAAACACGTTTTGAGCAATAAAGAGTACGGTAACTGTCTTCCGAGATCTTTATTCTATCTTTAAGTACCTACTTTATATACTTACATAGTCCTAGCTACCACTGTTACCTCTATTTTATTGCTCCTTCAAGCTAAAAGGAGGGGAGGAGTCACTTAAGAGAAATCATTCTCTTCAGCTGTGAAGAAGTCTGTGGTACGTTAGTTGCTGCCTTAGTACCTTGTCTTATTAAATGTATCGTATTTTTCATGAACTTAGTTATTCGGAGGTTTAATGTGATAAAGTACCGAGGTATGCGTATGGACAGTGGAAATTTTTTTTCGTATGTTTTGGAATCTATTAATAAAACAATAGTATAAAAAAGATTTTGTAAAAGCAAAGAAAATGTACTTTTTGATTTAACAATAAAAAAATATGATGATACAACTAAATAAAATTATTGGAGGGCTGTGTGTTCGTACACTTCGCTAAATAAAATTTTAAGACAATGTATCAATTTAAGATAATGTAAAAGAACAAAGGTGTCTTATCTTAGCTTTTTTTGGTTATCTAATTATTGGACCAAACCGAAATTCTTAGTTATCTACTCTATAGTTTATTCCTTTTTAAAAATACAAATGAAAAAAATGTGTGCCAACAAATTCCCTTGACGCACCCATCCGTAAATGGACCGTTCTCTGCAGCGAATAAAAACAAAACGCACGAACGTAACACCGAAAGAAATATTGAGTCTCGATCGACGTTCCGTTACACGGAGTGATGCCTATTGAAGCTTTTGTTGAAAAGTATTTCAACTTGGGTTCTGAAAATGTTTTTGGAGCAAACTGTATACCGTGAAATATGAGATAAAATATAATGAGAAAAAACTCGTATTACTACTAAAAATATTCGTTTGAGATCAGTTGATTAATGTGATTGTGTAACGCATTTATTTTTTATTTCAATTTATGTAATACAAGTCATACGTACTTAACTTATAGAAATAAAATTTTCGAAAAAAAACTGATTAATTTTTTTCTCAATCATGTTAGAAAATATGCAAGAACCATCAATCAAATTAACATTTGTTTTGAAGATTTGAAATAAATTTCTAATCCAGGCCAAATTCTGGCAAAAACTCAGTACTTACAGACTTTATGAAAAAGTAGATCATAATATTTAAATAAGCTGAAATTCACAAAACTCCAGTTTTTATGTAAGCGGAACATAAATTATATATTTAAAGCACATAGGTACGTTCGTTACATTGCTACGTTCAACCTTCGGCGAACAAATTACTCACCATTTCATTTGCTGGGAAGCGTCAACGTGTGAATTGGAACGTTCGTTGCATCGAGCGAAACAAAACGCTCCGGAGAGAATATCGAGACTCGATAGTCGTTCCGACGAAGTGTCGATTGACGTAGAACGCTTTTGTAAGGAGTAAGCTGGGCTACAGTTACAAATGTATTTGAGTAGGTATGCTGATTTAAAGATCGTGTGATTTTTGAAATATAAATAAGCTTTACCTGCTAAAGCTAAGCTTTTTGTGTGTGTTTTTTTGTACTAAGATCTTCATTAAAATAACAATTATGCCAGAAAATCACACCGATGGTCTCAAATTGAAAGTTTTTCGTATTTTATGAGTAGTAAAATACAAATACTACCAAAGCAACGCAGAAAATTTTGTTTTTTGTATTAACCATGGAACCCGAGACCCCCCATTCAAGTTTCAATCGTCTGCAATAAGCATTATACCACCAAGATAGATTATACAATTAATAAGGTGACCAATGTGATAACCGCCATGATCTTAAAATAAGAAAATAAACTTCAGTATCTAAATTAAATATACAATCGAATTAAAATATAGAAGATATTACTTAATATCTGCACACTTATTTATTTATTTAAAAACTTTATTGCTTATAAAAAGTACAAAAGGTGGACTTAATTCTAGGAGCATTGTCTACCAGTCAACCGTTGAGTCATGCAGATAGTACGTACACTTGCATTCTTATACTTATGCTCGCAGGTAATACAGAAAATACATCTGTTATCAAAGAGGATAACCTTTTCAGTAAAAATCAGGTCCTCAGTTAGAAAAGATCGGGAAGCATTAAGCTAGAGCAAACGAATTCAACACATTTCTCCTTCTTCGAACAAATTACATACCACTTCATTTGCTGGGAACGCGTCGACGTGTGAAACGGACCGTTCGTTGCATCGAACGAAACAAAACGCTCCGGAGAGAATATCGACTCGATAGACGTTCCGTTACACGGAGCGGAAGCTCTTGTTAGTGTCGCTTTGTGTAGAAGTTGAATTCTATCGCAGGAACGTTTGAAACCTTAAATAAAAGCTTTGTTCAGTGAACTTAATTCACACAGCCACAGAAATAAATTTATTCGACTTCTTTTGCGTTCTATTTGATACATTTAAACAATTTAACAAGTCAAAACGTGACAACATTTTTTAACGGTTAATGCGACTTACTGCTCGACGTTTCGGTTAGTCAATTCGCATAAACTACTAAAAAGTGGTGTCGCATTTTGACCCGATAACTAAAATTCAAAAATTTTATCGAGCTCTTATACCTGGTTCTTACATCTGGGTTTTATCGGAAAATCTTCACACATATGTAAAAGCAAAATAGTACTCACTGACTGACACTCTTAAATTGAAATTTACTTTTTTTATATATATCTTTATTTATATATTTATTTGTATATTTATTTATTTATATATTTATTTAAGAAATTGTGATGGCTTTGGTAATGTTTCTGAAAGTTCTATGTTATTGAGACTTAAAAATGCATAGTATTTCAATCTTCATAGAGAGTGTGAGTAATGATGTATTTATAGAAATCAACCCCTTTCTGGGGTTAAAACAAGCCCAGTAATTCGTATGAAAATCCAATGTTATTGAAGCTAAAATAATTAAAGCAGAAGTATTTTAAATGTTTTTAAAGCATAAGAATTAGTCAAAGCATGACAATAAATTGTGTGCAAGTGTAACTCCATGTACAAATGACGGGCGGTAGCTAGTCCAATACATTCGCTAGACTACTAAAAATTGCCATCAAGCAAATAAAATGCCACGTCCCATGTTTTTGTTAGTCTTTCTATTTGCTAGTACGCTTCACGCATCGTCGCTTCATAGGCGTAAACTAACGGGTACTCGACCCGATGAAATTGATACGTCTAGCCGTCGCGCTCAGTTGGTGGAACATGAAAAAAGTAAGGCTTTTGAAGCGTGGCGGATGGTAGCTAGTGGGCCTTTTTAACCGACTTCAAAAAAGGAGGAGTGGGTTATTCTTTTTTTTGGCGTGGGTACGGTCAAACGCAGAACACACACACTCGAATTTCTATAAGTGTTAAAAGTGCCTGACAATCACTAACACCCATCAACTGATACTGGGGGCTTTTTTTTCTTAAGTGATTATAGACGATAGTCACTTAGGAAAAAGCCCCCAGTATCAGCAGATGGGCGTTTCATCTTCACCGAGCTTGCAGGGGAACGGAAATCTCTCCCTCACCTTTAAGATACTGGGGTCAGCAACCCAGCATACTTGGGTGTGATTCTAAAATCAAGTCAATTTCAAAAAGTACGATTCTCAAATTAAACTAACTGAGAACCAAACCCTGGATCCTTCATGCTTTGGACGCCTGCTTTAGCCACTGCGCCACTGAGGTATCTATGTCCTTATTTATTTAAACAGTGTGCATGCTGACTCACAGTGTTCCCAGAACGCAAGCATGCTAATTACAGAAAATATTTAAACATTACATTGTAGAGAAAAAAAGAAGTATGTCACTTAAATCACTCAATAATTACAAAAATCAAATAGATAAAAGTTTAAATTATACAGGAAAATATTCATGTCAAATTGTTAATAAAGATAAACCTTATGCCTACGACACAAGGGTAATATAAAATACAAAGTTTAAGAGATGCTATTGCCTGAAGAATTTGATTTAGACCCGATAATCACATGTTAAGAACACACACTAGATAATTGACTGCACATGATTCTTGGAAAGCTATAAGGACCAAGTACCCGTGCTTTACCGTTAAATCGGCGACATTTGGTCACTCGAAAATTCGAATACAAGAAAAATCCACTGCGTGTTCCATATGTAGTGACATTGTGATGTCACTGCACATTGTTTTGTGTTGTACCTTCACTGTACCTTTTTTTCTTCGGGGGGAAATGCCCGAAGCACCGTACAGTCACCCGAGGGAGGTGAAAGCGTGTGTGCCACTTACAGCTCTCCTGCCAGTGCAAGCCTACCCACTTTAACCAACCCCCTGTGGAACCATCGCCTTATTTGTGGTGTTGTGGGAAACTTAAACCTACTACCACACCACCAGCAGAATGGCTGCTATTTTAGCAACCCGATCTCTTCTCTCCGGGATAGTCGGGTGAGAAAGCGGAGATAACCGATCCTCTAGGACCTTCACTGTCCCTAGTTTAATAAATAATGTTATTTATAAGCTGCATTACTTAGGGATAACAAACGTTTTATATGAATTTCACACTTACCAACTATGATAACGCACACAACGCAATGATGAAGATCTGAAAATAAAAGAATTTTTTTAAAGCAATTTCAAAAGTACGCCCGAACACTTTATATTTGTACAGCTTAAGAGCTGTAGCTTTAAGGGCTGACATAAGTCTCGCGGGCATACAAACTACAAGTGTCCTACCCTGTGTGTACCCTGATGGATCCTACATAATAATACTTCTATAGCTTCTTCGTGACTAACTGTATATATAAATGAGAACTACGAGTACATTAATAACAGTTGAGTAGGTTAAAACATCAAAGCGAACAGTTAGCGGAAGCTATTTAATTTTTCCCCTCAGCAAATATTATAAGTCGAGATAATCTGTCTGTCTATATGTATGTTTATCTGAAAACTAAATTAGTCGGCAGCATGCTTATGGCTATTGGTCAGTTGCTTAATGCTTTAGTAGCTGTGTAAGCTGTGTTTGATAGCAATTGTTCCAAGATAATAATACAAAATGAAGCAATGTTATGTATATTTAAATTGGTTACGTCAATAAAATAGTTTAAACTTTAACCACTGATAAGTCGTTAATGTAAGAGGTAATACGAGTACCTACTAGCTTGGTAAAAAACGAAACTTTGATTAATGTCACATTCATTTTTACTTGTTACAAAAATGTGTGAATGAAATGATATTATTTATTTCTGCAAGTAGATTTATATATGTAGATTTAGATACAGATGATTTATTTGCACGTCAATAATTTTGTCCTAATACCTAAGCGCGTCGGCGTTGGTTTTGTTGGGAAGAAGCGCCGCAACAAACTTAACAAATATTATATTTAAAAATAAATTATATACATGACAGCAAAACAAACCTCCATATTAACAATAACTATTACATAGGTGCAGAGGCCCAAATTTTTTTAACAATTTAATAATTAATAAAGTCTTGTTCAGTTTAATAAGCCTTTTTCATAAGCCATGTTTTGATTTCATTTTAAATACACATACATAATATACATGAACAGGTCAATAATCTTATGCCGTAATTTATTAAATATTTTAATACTTATCCCTATGAAGGAATTACTACTTTTAAGAAGTCCCAGGATTGAGACGGCAAGCTGTTGTTTATTTTTGGTGTTAAAGCTATGGGTATCGTAATTCTTGGGAAATACAATAGTCTTACGTACTTCCCAAGAATACAAACAGAATACTACTATTTATTTTACTTAGGGCAGCGAACGAAGAACTCTGATATTATAACCCGGCATTTAATAACTAAGTTACCTGTTAAAATGTTCAAAGAAAATATACTACCACTTACCTATATATATCGTACACAAATGTATAACAATCTATTCGTATCGTCCCCCAAGCAGAACAAAGTGGAATCCCAAATTAACCAGCATTACTGCGTAGAACGGAACGCCACGTAGTTTTAAAGCAAATTCTGTGTCAGGAATTTTGTTCTTACTAAAGTTTTAGGTCGTACAAGTTTCAGGGCTTCATTTATTTACAGACCTACCTCGCTTTGTGTGGGTGTATATTGACTCCGCTCTAATATATCTGTTTATTTTCTATCTTAGCACATCTATTTAAGTATTAGTCTTTGAATGATTGTTTTAGAATGGTATGTGGCTTAATATTCATGCTAGCTAGCAGTTTAAGAAAGCAAGAAACACATTAATGGACTGTCACAATTTTATACATACACTATACAAAACTATCAACATAAAACGTAATGTACAATAAGCTTAATTTGTTTGTATACACCTTAGTACCTTGTCACATTAAATACGCGCGTAAATAAGTAGGTACGCCAGCAAGACTAAACGCGGGTCGGACTCGCGCACGAAGGGTTCCGTACCATTGATTAGGTAAACAACATTAAATGCCTACATAAACTTAATTGAACATATTAAGCAAAAATAGGCCAATAATCACATTTTGTTGTATGAGAACACAAAACAAATAGTGAATAATTCAAATATTGAATTATTACGTTTTTGTTGATGTGAATATGAAATAATTACTTAAAACATGTAACTTAAAACTTGCTTTTATTCTTGAATAAATTATTGTACATTTTGCCGCGTTTACCTTTTCTAAAAAACTAACTTGACATGTCACTTTTTTTTCTTTTTTACTATATGGCGTTACACGTTTGTAACCAAAAACAGAAATGAGGTTTAATATGTTTTAACATGTGAAAATAGCACAAACAAATAGCATATTCTATCAATCGTTTAAACGTCTACTTGCCACCGTTACCTATTAGTATCAAGCAAAAAACAGCCAAAACAACGCGTTTATTATATTGGAACCCCCCCTTAAATAATTATTTTATTTTATTCTTAGTTTTGTTGACATAGCGGCAACAGCAACAACAATCTGTGCACATTACAAGGCAGACGGACGGATCAGCTTCACTCCGCAGATCAGAAACCTTCAAATAATCAGATCATAAGAATACTAGCACCATTTTAGAACTTCTTACCCAATAAACGACGAAACACTATTATTAAAGCTTTGCTATCTAAAGAAGGCTCTTTTGAACCTTGACAAAAACACAATAGGGTCCACAATTCCGTGCATTCTCTAGCTATGTCCTACAAAGCAGTTCCGTGGCTTTTACATTTCGCCAGAACACAGCGCAAAGTCTTCCTTTAATTATCCCTATAATTATATAGTAGTGATTCTTGGAACTTAACGCCTTTCAACTGAAAAGCTTTGGCTGGAGCTGACGTAGAACTAGTATGAATGCTTAAGAGATGAAATTTGTCAGTTATTCAGTGAATTGCATTGTTCAGTTGCGTTTAACATAGCCATCGGCAATGGTTACCAGTTCTGTAGATGTCTAGCAAAATAAAACTTATAAAATTAAAGCAGATACGAGTATATAACAGAAATATTCCGGCAAACAACAGAAGAATCTACCGCACACGCGTTTCGTTATGCTCTATATTATAATGTCTTTTTGAAGGTCAAATATAATTGATATTACCTCCATATAACAACTAAAAATCAAGACCTGGCACAGGAATCGTCAAAAAACCTTTATTTTCAGTAAACGTCCGTATGGTATGGAATTAGGAGGAGTTCTAAGGTTTCCACAAATTTATATGAAAGTTATTTATATTGTGTGTGCTTAGTCTCTGACTTTTGCAGAGAGGTTGTTAGCACATATTCGTTAAAAATAAATTTGTGATAAGACCAGATTGAGGAGGTCTCAGGTCTCTCGCTATTTTTAAAATATTTTTCCTATTTTTTTTACTACAAAGCTTTATTTCAACTAAATGGATGGAGTTGAAATTTAGCACGCATAAACGCATCCACTGAGAGTAAGTTTTCCAAAATTCACATTTTATGGTTTTATAGAGAATTCAAATTCCACACGAACGAAACTATAATAATATAATTTATTGTGGACCTTAAATACATGCACAAATCTATCCTACTCTTAACATTAAATCGTCACATCTAAATTCAAGATGCTCCCCGCGAACCATAACTCCTAGAGCAGGGAAACAGTTCCTCAGCCAGATTTATTTCCTTACCCTAAATAGTTCTAGGCGCAGATTTATTAAATTACCCTTTAATGGCGACAGCTGGACAGAGCAATCATAAATCTAGGAGTTCGCGAACAAACTTATCCTTAATCGACATTCGCTCTTTGCTATAACTAACGCCAAGTTTAAATTAAATTGCGTCGCTATTTTAACAACTGCTGCTGTTTTACGTTGGAACAGAGTAGGTCGTGTCATGGTAAAATAAGTTCTTAGCAGTCTATCTTAATCCTACTACCTACTTAATTATAAATGTGAAAGTTTGGATCTATAATCATAATTAAAAAAAATACATTTATGAATTTGACGACCTCCGTAGCCGAGAGATGAGCGGGCTGGACTTTGGCGTCGCGCCATCTCTGAGGCCCCGGTTCAATCCCCGGTCGTTTCAATATGAACGAACTTTTCTATTCGTTTCGGGTCTGGATGTTGTGTTGTGGTTACAGTCGTCGTCTTTGTGTAACACAAGTGCTTTAGGTACTTACCACAGAATCAGAGCAATGTATGTGATGTATGTAACACTTATGCATCGTCAAAAACAGTATAATCCAAAATTGAAGCTACAGCCAGTTTAGAACGTGAGAAGAATCCGGCAAGAAATTTATCTCAAATACTTATAGATGTTATCAATGTATAGATATGTTTGTTACACTTTTACGCAAAAACTCCTGAATATTTTAATATTTAATAATTCTAAAGTATTATTAAGTATTCTAAATATAAAAAAAAAAATATAAAATTTAAACTTAAATATAAAATTTTTTGAACAAAAAATTTTGTTATCTGTTAATCCCTTGCGATATATGTACATACATGTCTCAAAAATATATGTACATATATATACATATATTTCTGATTTTAAGTAATTATTGTTATAGCGGCCACACCACTATATCAACTGAAAATGTCATAGATTTGTATCCGATAGAACAATGAAAAGTCTCAAGTTACCAAACGCATTTGATTGCCAGAATTGCTGCTCAAGTCAATAGTCTTGTAACATAAGTTAGATCTGACATCCTTAAACGCGCTTCCTATACCGAGCTTCAAAGCATGGCTAACTTACAACGAGCTGCGGGAGCCAAGTTGTACCACAGAACCTCTAGTACTTACTGTCGGTTCAAGTCTAACAATCACGTTTACTGTGTGTACTTTATTCTAAAGTGAACCTTATGTTTGCGTCATAAGAGATCACATTGTTTACGTTTTATAGCTTGTTATTGTTACTGTGTCTTTGCAATATGGATTAAGCACTAAAATTCTGCGATTTTCATAGGATTCGACAAATAAAATGCTTTGGAAGTGGTCACAATGCGATTCTTACGAAATAATAATCTTTGTTTTTTTTTTGTTGTTTGAACTATTTGTTTATTGTTGACGAATTACAGATGCTTTGTTTAATACATTACAGGATAGCATAACAACATATAGGCCATTAATACAACAATTGAGATGCCCGTCGCGCATTAAAAAACGATAGCGAAAATTAAGCATTGCACGCCGTGGTCCGGTATGGGATTGATGACCATGTCAACTGAATTTAATAATAATAATAATAATAAATTTGTTTATTCAGACAACATGATCCAAATTTGTTAGTAACAAATTAACTTATGTTCTATGTTATTATTAATTTTTAAAAATTGAGTAAAATTATAACCACTGATTGGGATTGCCAACACTTAATTTAGCAATCCCACCCAGTGTCGCAAAAGCGGGGAGTCCATTCTGTCAGACAGCACTCTCAGTATACTGTTGGAGCTGTCTCGCAATCTGTTTAGCAGAGATGCAGCTTTTTTCCGCATTATGGCGTAAAAATCGTCCGTGCGTGCTTCTGCAAACATGCCTGACGACTACTTTAGTGACATACATATATTACGGGCACCGTATTTCGGAATTCCATGTCATAGTTCACTGTACTGCTTCAGAAACTTAATATTACAATATCCTACAATCATCCACGCCTCTCAAGATACTCGCTCTTCAAACCCAGACCATCTAAAACAAAACTTAGCCATTTTTCTCCCATAAACAGGCTCCAAGCCGACTACAATGCTATCAGCAAAAACAAGGAAGTCGATATTTTTTGTTCCAGTCTACCTGCTTTTAAAAAACAAATACGCGCATTTATACCGAACCATAAATAATTTAAAATATAACACATTTATTTGTAAGTTAACATGAATATGTATTAATTATTATTAAGATAGGGACGCCTTATGCTCCCAACCATTATTGTTTATGCTTTCCGTGGCAACCTGTAACTAAAGCCACACCAACTGCTGTGTATTATGCTGTTTTATATTGTTTTTATGGTGTACGATCTTGTTGGTTGTCCAAATAAATAAATAAAATAAAATAATTGATATGAGGCCTGTGCCCAGTAATGGGAGATAAAGAGCTCAACTATTAATATACTACGTTCTTCTTTCATACTGTAGTGATCAGATCGGGTATATCCCACTATTTACATTTCCTATTGCAGTTGGAAAAACATTTGCCTCACTAGAAATAGTGGTCAAATTATTGCTTATGTCTTTCTTATTATAGTCTTATCTACTGTCATAAGGCAATTTTTTTGTCGTCGCACTTTTACCGTCGAGCATTGAAATAGTGGGAGAACCTGTCCCAATATTTCCGTCAATGGAAATTTGTAATAGACATAGTGAGGTCAACCATCAAATCATTGCACAGCAAAACACAAATGCTGTGTTCACACCTTCGCTATGAGATTTTTTCGTTCATCCTTATTCTTCATAGAGAAGTGCATGCTATTGTAAAGCCAGAAGGTTTTAAACTGTATGCTGTAATTATTGCTTATGTCTTTCTTATTATAGTGTCTTATCTACTGTCATAAAGCAAATTTTTTGTCGTCGCACTTTTACCTTCAAGCATTGAAATAGTGGGAGAACCTGTCCCAATATTTCCGTCAATGGAAATTTGTAATAGACATAGTGAGGTCAACCATCAAATCATTGCACAGCAAAACACAAATGCTGTGTTCACACCTTCGCTATGAGATTTTTTCGTTCATCCTTATTCTTCATAGAGAAGTGCATGCTATTGTAAAGCCAGAAGGTTTTAAATTGTATGCTGTAATTATTGCTTATGTCTTTCTTATTATAGTGTCTTATCTACTGTCATAAGGCGAATTTGTTGTCGTCGCACTTTTACCGTCAAGCATTGAAATAGTGGGAGGACCTGTCCCAATATTTCCGTCAATGGAAATTTGTAATAGACATAGTGAGGTCAACCATCAAATCATTGCACAGCAAAACACAAATGCTGTGTTCACACCTTCGCTATGAGATTTTTTCGTTCATCCTTATTCTTCATAGAGAAGTGCATGCTATTGTAAAGCCAGAAGGTTTTAAACTGTATGCTGTAATTATTGCTTATGTCTTTCTTATTATAGTGTCTTATCTACTGTCATAAAGCAAATTTTTTGTCGTCGCACTTTTACCTTCAAGCATTGAAATAGTGGGAGAACCTGTCCCAATATTTCCGTCAATGGAAATTTGTAATAGACATAGTGAGGTCAACCATCAAATCATTGCACAGCAAAACACAAATGCTGTGTTCACACCTTCGCTATGAGATTTTTTCGTTCATCCTTATTCTTCATAGAGAAGTGCATGCTATTGTAAAGCCAGAAGGTTTTAAATTGTATGCTGTAATTATTGCTTATGTCTTTCTTATTATAGTGTCTTATCTACTGTCATAAGGCAAATTTTTTGCCGTCGCACTTTTACCTTCAAGCATTGAAATAGTGGGAGAACCTGTCCCAATATTTCCGTCAATGGAAATTTGTAATAGACATAGTGAGGTCAACCATCAAATCATTGCACAGCAAAACACAAATGCTGTGTTCACACCTTCGCTATGAGATTTTTTCGTTCATCCTTATTCTTCATAGAGAAGTGCATGCTATTGTAAAGCCAGAAGGTTTTAAACTGTATGCTGTAATTATTGCTTATGTCTTTCTTATTATAGTGTCTTATCTACTGTCATAAGGCGAATTTTTTGTCGTCGCACTTTTACCGTCAAGCATTGAAATAGTGGAAGGACCTGTCCCAATATTTCCGTCAATGGAAATTTGTAATAGACATAGTGAGGTCAACCATCAAATCATTGCACAGCAAAACACAAATGCTGTGTTCACACCTTCGCTATGAGATTTTTTCGTTCATCCTTATTCTTCATAGAGAAGTGCATGCTATTGTAAAGCCAGAAGGTTTTAAACTGTATGCTGTAATTATTGCTTATGTCTTTCTTATTATAGTGTCTTATCTACTGTCATAAGGCGAATTTGTTGTCGTCGCACTTTTACCGTCAAGCATTGAAATAGTGGGAGGACCTGTCCCAATATTTCCGTCAATGGAAATTTGTAATAGACATAGTGAGGTCAACCATCAAATCATTGCACAGCAAAACACAAATGCTGTGTTCACACCTTCGCTATGAGATTTTTTCGTTCATCCTTATTCTTCATAGAGAAGTGCATGCTATTGTAAAGCCAGAAGGTTTTAAACTGTATGCTGTAATTATTGCTTATGTCTTTCTTATTATAGTGTCTTATCTACTGTCATAAGGCGAATTTTTTGTCGTCGCACTTTTACCGTCAAGCATTGAAATAGTGGGAGGACCTGTCCCAATATTTCCGTCAATGGAAATTTGTAATAGACATAGTGAGGTCAACCATCAAATCATTGCACAGCAAAACACAAATGCTGTGTTCACACCTTCGCTATGAGATTTTTTCGTTAATCCTTATTCTTCATAGAGAAGTGCATGCTATTGTAAAGCCAGAAGGTTTTAAACTGTATACTGTAATTATTGCTTATGTCTTTCTTATTATAGTGTCTTATCTACTGTCATAAGGCGAATTTTTTGTCGTCGCACTTTTACCGTCAAGCATTGAAATAGTGGGAGGACCTGTCCCAATAGTTCCGTCAATGGAAATTTGTAATAGACATAGTGAGGTCAACCATCAAATCATTGCACAGCAAAACACAAATGCTGTATTCACACCTTCGCTATGAGATTTTTTCGTTCATCCTTATTCTTCATAGAGAAGTGCATGCTATTGTAAAGCCAGAAGGTTTTAAACTGTATGCGCCGGTACATAACATAAAGTTGGTAAGTGTTTCAGATCACAGCTGCATGCTTGGATGTACGCCAATGCCGTCGACGAAAGCGTGAGAAACTTGCACAAACTCGCACGGAACTTGGAACAGGGCAAATACTCAGAAATCACTCTAAAGTGTTTTATTGCAGCTTTGCTAGCAACATTGGCGGTTAAATTCAAATTATCGCCAAAGTTGAAGCCATAACTGGTTTGTAGCAAATAAGTAACTCATAAATAAATAACGGCCATCACCATATGACCAGAGTACCTACACACAGGTGATGCTGAGATCAAAGCGCACTGCCCTCACCTCCCTGCGTTTTTCCTCAAATTCCTGCGCTTTTTCAGTAATTGGAGTGAAAGTGTGGGATGTTGCTTTCCCTCAGGTAATGGTAAAAAATATATTCATGAAAATAAAGGGGCCTACCTAAGTCGTAGTTACCTAGCTTCAATAGTGTACAGAGAAGAATAAAAAAAACTAGATTTAACTCCAAATTTATTTTTAAATGTTTTTTATCTGTATTGTCTTTTTGGCGTCTTCAAACCTCATCACAGGATTTTTTTCATAGTTTATATTAATTTAGTTTCTAACAATTTGTATCTTTGAATCAATTCCCGACCTCAATAGCTGAGAGGCAAACAAGCTGAACTTTGGCACCGCGTCATCCTTGAGGTCCCGGGTTCGATTTCCGATCGTCCGATATGGTTTCGGGTCTGAGTGATAGTATCGTCGTTATTCCTGATTTCTGTAACACGAGTGCTTTATTTGCTAGCCACAGGATCAGAGCAATATGGGCTTTGTTGCCCAATATTTATTTTTTCAATTATTTTCCTACAATTTTTTATTGTATCAATATTATTGGTTTATTGTATGTGTCAAGAACATTGTTACATTGTATGGGAAGGCAATTTTGTATTATAATATTTAATTGGATTGTCATCCACTTTACGACGATAGTATGTCAAGTGTATATCTGCATCAAAAACATTGCCGCGAAAAAGATAATTGAAAGATGAAGTATTCCTTTCAAAACAAGAAACCAAAAAGGCACTCAGCCTCCCATTACAGTCGCTCATCGCAGCACGAATACGTGATACCCCACCGTCTCGAAATGGAACCTTTAATTTCTGCCAAAATCCCACCTCAAGGTCACAATCTCATCAACATTCATCTGTCCCTCTAATGTTTGCGCCCGTGAAAAATAACGCCTTAAAAATCCCACATCAAAGCGATTCGTTCATTTCCTCCACTCCAAGATAACATCATGTTGATTCTTGTACGGAAAACGGCGGAATTTTTGTCCTTTGTCGCGGGCTGTCCTTTTTTATAATATCGCTTTTTGTCGGCCAGGTTCATTATTCAAGTGACGAGTGACAGGCTCCGACGGGCGGGACAGTGACAAATATATTTTTGTTGTGAATTATGGAGTATTTGACTGCGATATTGGGTATCATGTGACAGGAGCGATAGCAGAGTCACGTTCCGTTAATACTGTTTCGAGATTCCTCCGGGCGCTGCTTGTCAGCGGTGCTATTTATTTCCGAGTAAATGGTATTGTGTTTTGTTGCTCCGTAAATGATGAAGATTGGCTGCTACTCTCGGTATTTAGAGTACTTTAGAAAAGGAATTGTTAAACGTTTCTTTTTCTTTTAAAATGTGTAGGCGGTGATATGTTTGATGTTTGAACTGTTGATATAGTCCTACTTTCAGATTTAAATATAAATTACATAGCTAGAACACTTTTATGTTGCAGAATTCAGTAACAAAGACAGTACCACCACAACGGAAACCAAGATCGAGCAAGCGAATGAATGCATGTAACACTTGTGCCATTTGTGGAACAAGGAACTTTTACAAGCGTAATGAGTTCGCAGCTAGTCAGCTTACGAACTTACGATGGGGCGCCGGTTTCACTTGAAAAAATATTTTTTTTCCACATTGCAATTGAACGCGACGCCAAAGTCTTGCCCAGCCTCTCAGCTGCTTGACATGTTATTTGTAACGATAAATTTATTTTGATATCTTTTTGGAGGGTCTAAAATAGATCTTAGGGACTATTTATTACTAACAACACAAAAACAAAAATACTAAAACCAAAAATACCTAATACTAACACCTGGCTCTATCAACACTAATACTAAAAAAACTCCCAGCTCAGCATTATGTTGCAGAACTAACGAAGATATAACTATAAGAAATATAAGATGGTATTATTTTGCGTTGTTCCAATATAGATTAAATAAAAATCAAAGATTAAAGACTAAGCTTACTTAAATCTAAACATCGATACCTTGACACATACTGTTTATCAAGTCTTCTGAAAGGGTTAACGATATACGTAGAATATAAGTAAAAATAGTGTACTAAGTCATATAAGTATACCTTAATCATGTATAGATACTGCGTATCAGTTCAGTACGCAGCCTTTAAAAGCAAATAGTTGATGACAATGAATAACGATGTTGGCCAATATAATCTGCATCGCGGCGCATGCAATTTTGTATCATGAGTTGTCACTTAAAATGTATTGCACTGCAAAATTACTAATAGGCTGCCGCATTGTTAATTGTTAACCTGAAATAATTCCTTTAATCTTCTACTCATAATGTTTACCCCACTTCTTCAGAAGATGGGCATGTCTCATATCATTTCAGAGATTAAATGACGCTTATTTTGTCAAATAAGCATATTTTCATGTTCGCTGATTGAATTCGCTTGGACTGTGCTAAATATAATTACTTTCAAATTAGGTAAGGTTTGCTAGGTAATATAAGATACAAACTTTATTACATTAGTATATACAGTGAACACTTGCATTTCGATTTTAGTTCTTCTGTCCTCTAAATAAGAGTGGTACAAAGTTCAAAGTGTGCAGCGTGCCGTGTTTTCGTCGGTATTTGTACACGTGGGTAGCCGGGTAAATTATAAATTTGCCTCAGACAATGATACCAACAAACTGATCTCAAACCAACGTTTACCGTTTAGTACGAAATACCAGTTAGGATCTGTAAGTGATAGTGTCAATGCAACACACCCAGACCCAAGCCAATTCAAAAAGTTCGTTTTCAAATTGACCTAACTGAAAATTCACGCTTTACATACGAATTTCATCATAATGTGCTGCTAGGAAGTTTTCAGAACTTAAATGATACAAGAACCAAACGGTATGAGTCTGTCCTGCAAAAACAACTTTGTTTTTGTCACAAGCGGCCATTGCAACTTTCTCAGTGAGTTTTGAAGTAAGAACCTACGTTTGGCGATAGTATAATTAAGCGGATATTATGTTAAATAATAATGTTCAACTAAAATAATACCAGCTATGGGTTAAACAAAATGATCCATTTTAAAGTGCATCAGATCATACTTAACACTTCAATGGTCGTGTGGTTTAAGTACTAGGTTATGATATCGGGGTCTTGTGTTCTATGCTCGGGATGAGCAGAATGTGTTTCTTATTTTTAACATAGCTATTTGACAAATAATTTTGCTATAAAAAATAATGTTATGATTAGATTTTATAAACAGAGACCTTAGCCCTGTAGTGGTACATTAGAAAGGCTGGTACTTTACTTCAGGGCTCGTTTAAGGAGAAGCGGGGCATCATCAGGTACGGTGCGATGAAACTGTGATGTTCGGAACATTGAACGCAGAATCATTTGTTTGAGTTGTAGCGTCGCATGCGACGACGCGCGCGGCGGCAAACGAAGCGACAGACGTCACGAAAGACGCGGTGGGTGAACCAGCAAGTATCGCAACAGGGGAAACGCATTGAATGAAGGACCGCTCCTTAAACAAAACCTATATGATTAAGTTTGCGAGTGGGACGAAGCAGGTTTTCAATGTTTCCAACGCCGTCTCACTAAAAACTCCCGACGCGCCGCGACCATCCACGCTGTACGCCACAATCAATGTCCCACGTCTCCTTAAGCAAGCACGGTAACACTTCACTGCCAAACTGATCTTTTTTAAAATAAATATAATAATTCATCTCTTCTTACAGGTCGTGAGTTCAAATTTGCTACGAGCCAGCGCTCGGCATATGCTTGTACCACTTGTGCCATTTGTGGAACAAGGAACTTTAATAAGCGAGCAGTATTAAGTCGACGCCTGAGTTTGCAACTAGTCAGCTTGCGATGGGTCGCCTGTTTTGCTTGGAAAACAACTTTGCTTATCTGCAGCATGAACTGAGTAAAATATCTGTGCTGTTTTAGTAAACATCTGCATTCATTTACCAAATATAAATAGTTTTATCTTATCATATCTTGAGCGCTTGGAGGAAAACGTTTATAAATTCTTATCAAAGAAGACCTGGAAGATTAAAAATAGCTCTGTTGTAAAAGCTAAATCAGTTTTAAATAAATGGCAACTTTCTTTAGAATTTTTATTCCACTTTTTGCAGTTTTGCAACATAATTAAAACCTTACTTAAGTGAAAAACTTAATTTACTGTTTTGTACCATTTTGTAAAAAATACTAATGGTTAACAGATCTATTATCCAGGGTAGAAGGTACCACTTCTTCCATATGTAGAAGAAGTTAAATAAGCTGACAGTATTGAGTCAATGCCTAGGTTCGCAAGTAGTTAACGGAGACAAGTTGCAATGGACCGCCTGTTTTGCTTAGAAAGTCGACGGTGCTTATCTAAAGCTGAAATGTATATAATTTACGTGTTGTTTTCTTAGAAACCTCCGCATTCATAAACTAGTTGCAAGCAATTACATCTTATCAATAATGGTCTGTTTCACAGTCTCTAAGTCAGCTCTGAATGGCTTTACTTGTCAGATAAATCCATTTAAAAGTACCAGTTTATCTGAAGATTGTAAAATAAGACGCTTGTATAATTTAAAGACAGCATTTTTTAACACAAAGGTAGCAATTAAGTATGCGGCCGCCTAATAGTAAGCGGTTACATCGAATTTAACAATTGAAAAAAAACCTTACAAGCAAGAAAGAAAGAAATGTATATTTAATTTGACAGTATTTTTAACCCCGACGCAAAAACGACGGGGTGTTATAAGTTTGACGTGTCTGTGTGTGTGTGTGCGTGTGTGTGTGTGTGTGTATGTGTGTCTGTCTATGGCATCGTAGCTCCCGAACAAATGATCCGATTTTGAATTAGTTTTTTTTGTTTGAAAGTTGAATAAGCGGAGAGTGTTCTTAGCTATGTTGGATAAAAATCAACCCAAGATGGCCGCCGTCAGAAAATAACGAATAACTCATTTGTTTTTTGGCCCAACTGCCTCAATATAGGTATCAAATGAAAGAGATTTAGTAGCAGAATACTGCACACTACGGCAACTTTCAAATCCAATATGGCCGCAAAAATCCAAGATGACAATCGAACCCACAACTTAAGGTAAGGTAGGTATAGACTAGAGCAAGGAGCCGCTCTATGAACTTTTCTAGTTTATCATCCATCATAAACCGAACGTCGAGCATGCTCGTTAACCCCCGACGCACAAACGACGGGGTGGTATAAGTTTGACGTGTCTGTGTGTATCTGTGTGTGTGTGTGTGTCAGTGTGTGTATGTGTCTATCTGAGGCAGCGTAGCTCTCAAACGGATGATCCGATTTTAATGCAGTTTTTTTTCTGTGAAAGGTATATCCCGATATAAGTATCCCGAAAGGTATAGTCCCCCGACGCGACAAAATTTAATCGAAAAATTCATACGTACGGTCAACAGCAGGCCAAGATAACCATTTGTAGTTCAAAATTAGCGGTTATGCCTCCGACATAAAGGTGGCACAAAGTTCCGAGTAGATAGGTTGACACGCTTTAGTTGGTACTTACGTAGTGTTAAAAGTTATTTTTTGCTTTTTATAGAGTTTAGCATTTTTGACCTTTTGTCATAATAATTATGTACTTTTTTTGGGTCGGGGGTTTTATTAAATTTTTAATTTAATTTAATTTATTTATAGTATGTTTTACATAAACTGACCATTTTTAATGTTGTTGTAAGTTGTGTGTATCTTAGAAGATGAAAATTATTGGTTTATGTTTTTATCTAGGATTACATGTGCCATTTTTGGAACAAGGAATTTGAATAAGCTGATACTCGACAATCCCTGACTAAGGAAATTTTTAAAATGAAAGTTCGTGAACACTTCTTCTCTCTCGCTAATACATAAATAGTAGACATGAATTTGTCAATTGCTGAATCCATTTATATATAGTTATTATTTATTTTATATTTTAAGTGGTATTCTTTACTTATGTATATATAAGTATATATATATGCTCATTATGTAAATTTAAGTATAGCTTCATATTTTATATATATATATTATATTTATTCATGTATGTCTATATGTATATTTAATTGTTTCCCAAAATGAATTTTGTAACGCTTGATAGTTACTATTCTCGTGTATTATGTTTTTATTTTATTTTTTAGATTACTTATGCACTTTGTCACTATTACCGCACCCATAAACTAACTCTCCGCATGACCCAAAGGTTGACTGGTAGAGAATGCCCACAGCATTAAGTCCACCTGTTGTACTTTTTTTTTTTTGTGCAATAAAGTTTTTAAATAAATAAATAAGCGAGGTATATTGAATCGATGACCAAGTTCATAACTAATCAAATAACAGAGCGTGCTTGCCATGGACCACCTGTTTTGCTAGTTGATAGAATAACAACGATGATTTGCTTGAGCAAGAACTATGTATACCTTAAAAACTGTGTACTTTAAAAACCAGTAAAAAACAGATTTTATCTTGTTTAGCCTATATCACAGTCTTGAGTACGTTTATAGTTAATATTATACAAAACTGACAATAAACGTATCAAATACCGTTTGGGTACAAGCAAGTCGTAAAATACTGCCTAAGTAAAAAAAGTGTTCCAATACCAACAAAAACCTTACACGCGTAACTAATAACTGTCTATGTATATGCTTCATGCATGCAATTATTATTATGTGAGGAATATCCAAAATTTGTAATCAGCGCCACATTGTTAATTTCACAATGTAAAACCACTATTACAATATTTTATTTTGTTTTAATTTCAAAATGTTAAACATTTGTTTTTATAAATCATAAAGTAATAGTTTATCTATCTTTATATACTGCCTGGGGCTCAGTGTGCCACTTGTGCCATTTGCGGAACAAGGAACTTTAATAAGCGAGCAGTATTGAGTCGACGCCGGAGTTTGCAACTAGTTTACTGGGAAAAGTTGCGATGATCCGCTCAGCTGCCGGGAAAAACAATGTTATTTGCAGTGAAAACTAACACTACCTTTATCTGTACTGGGATACGATAGAAAAACTTACTAAAAACTTCCGGAACCTCTTTTAATCCTCTCATTAAAAAAAGGCATTAAAATGTAATCAATAGGTAATGATTTCATCTGTTTATGCTATATGGTTCTTTAAACCGTAAATACTTTATGGATATGTATATATTTATGATATAAATTTATGTATGTATTTATTTATTTATTTGTATTATTATTTTTTTTGTATTTATCATATTATGGTATTTATATTTCCTGTTAATCTCAATAAATATTTTGCGCGGCCGCACCCACTTCTCGATATCTACTATTTCCTCTACCTAAAGGTTGTCTGGAAGAGATTGCTTTCTAGCAATAAGAACGCCTAAATTGTACTTAATTATGTCTGTAAAAACCAATATCTGTAAATTTTATGTGCAATAAAGTGTATAGAATCTATCTATCTAAACAGCTAGTATTTAAACATGTTCAGGCAGTAAGTAGTTTGTATTTACTACTAAAAATGATATCGCGTTTAGACCCGTTAACTCATTGTTAATGATTAAAATGGAACTCGAAATTCTTAAAGTTTAAGGTACACTTAATTGCGCTTTTGAATACAATTTGTACCGCCTAAGCATAAAAACTAATATCGAATCGCAAATGCATACCGTGATTTATTTGACCGTACAACAAGTTCATTCTTCGATTACTCGATTTTCCTTTATCGAAATCATTGTTACACGGACATGTAACCACGACCTTATCAATCTGTTGCCTTGTTACCGAAGTCTAATGGAAATCGGTCTATTATTATAATCAGACTTGGCAATTGTAATAATTGCGGTGAACCCAGTAACACGAACGGGATAAAACGGTACGAGGAAATGATAATTATCTTATCCGATTCCTGATTAAACTTTGCTCGCTATCTTAGTTCAGTACTACTCTCAATGAGAATATCTTGCCGTTGATCTCAATAGAAACATGTTTACTATTCAAACTGCGTAGTGAGTTTCAAGTAATTTAAATTAGATTAAGTTCTCGAACTTACCACTTAGCTTGAGAGTTAAACAATCATTAAAATATGGAAATAGAAAATGTACTTATTGATATAAACTTTAGAAAAGCATGATTATGAAACATGAGATTGGATTGGAACTACTGCCGTGTTGTGATTGATATGAAACGACAGTATTTTTGAGAGAGATAGAGCATAGCGATATAAAGCGATAATTAAAATAAGAATTTATTAATAAAAAAAAGCAAACAATAATCGGAGTTGAAGGTACGGACTCGTTGTTGTCGAACGCCAAGCACGACTGGACAAAAAAGTTTTAAATTACAAAAAACTCCATTTTGAAATCCGTTAAAAATGTACGCAGAAATGAACGCTCTCGAAAATCGAGCTGCTCTTCGACAAAAAAAATAGTAACGAGATATTTGTCACTTAATATTCCTAGTACGTAACGCGATACAAAATAGCAGCGATAGCTTCTCAGCTGGCGCGGTGCCAGTATCAACCGCGAAACCACGTTCAAACTAGTACCCGGTTTGTGGCAATAAAAATGTGATTGATGTGCTGCAAATAAAGTTGCAGTGATTCTAAACTCACGGTGCAATGATGCGAGGACATGCGATGGATTTTGAACATACTGATAACTTGTTTTAATGTGTATATTCTTTTGAAATAGACCTTTCGATTGACACCTTACAAGTCGTTGTTCAAAAACTCTGAGATTTCGTGATTAATCAGTCAGTCAGCCAGTGAGTGGTATTTCGTTTTTACTTATTAATTCATTATTACTCGTTTTTGACGTGACAACGTCTAATAACTCGTGAACGAAAAAGATGATGTCATTGTCCCATTACGCTGACGGTCGCTGTCGATCCGTAAGCGAAAACGCGGCACGAACGACTCAGCGTTGTCATCTTGCATCCAGGTATTTATAGATGTTTTTAAGAATATATTGCTCTGGATTCTAATTTCCACACACACAAATAGCACGGTTCTAGTTTTACTATGATAATAAAATACCTTACAAAATTTAAATGTCATGAGTTTCACAGTACATAGATTGCTGACGCATATACATTTTAAATGGGCTGGACATGAAAAAAGAGCATTTTATTTTTGCGCCGTCTAAAAACGCGGGTCATGAATTTTCGATACGTGAATATTGAACAACTAATACTGTATATTAATATTGGACACGTCACTATAATTTTGGGAGTCCATCAGTCTAAAATGAAATTGTAGCTCGATATCTGTGAAATACTTTGATTAGATTTATTTCTGTAAAAAGTATCAACTATATATCTATTTAAATTATTTAATTTTCATTCAGTATTTTTGCATAACAATGCCATACAAAGACACACACGGACAGATACTTTAACCTTAGAACACCCCGTCGTTTTTACGTTTGTGATAAAAATGATGCTTCTGTCAAAATATACTACCCCCGACCAATCAGGCCTAGCTTACGTCATGCGACTAAATTTTATCGCGCTCTTAACAAACGTCAAATTTGATTGAAGTCAGTGCGTCAGCTGCTGATTGGCTGAAAATACGAGTGCGGTGTGCTATTAGCCAATCAACAGTATTGAAACTTTTGTCGTCTCATGCGAGAAATTTGACGTATTACGCATACTAGGCCTGAATGCGTGTGTTAGCGACTGCTGTGCTGGAAGTAGCTTCATTTGCTTTATATAGACTATTCATAAGTATTACTAAGGTATTCTATGTGAATAAAAAAGATTGACTTTGACTTTGACTTTGTGATCCGACCTCCACGGCCCCTTTGGCCATGGTTTTAATACGTCAATATGTTTTACTTTTTTTCATAAATATTACCTTTTGTTTATTACTTCGCTTCAGTTAATGAGCAATGTATCGGACACAGGGTAGGGACAAATGGCTTTTAATTTATTTTCCACTGAGAAATACAGAGCTCACTATGTTCCATGGATTAATTCTTTATATTTGCATAAATTATGTCATTGATTGAGTGTGATTTGATTGAGATTGAGTATGTCAGTGATTGACATATCATGCTGTGGTTGCTGTCAAATATATTCTACGAGCATAGAACGAGTTTGATTGTAGTTATAGTTCATGAATCCATTATAGCCTGGTTCCCCATTGCAAACCCCCCATTTAGGTAGACAATTTGAGTAAGTACCTAGACTGGTCCCTCACATTTTGAGTGACTGTCCCCTTCACATTGACGACGTAATAGTTACCGCCCTATCACATTAGACGCCATTTAATCGCTAACCGAACCCCATTATCACGTATAAGCACTTACCCCACTCTTTGGGAAAATGTCACAGTGTACTCGAAAATAGTGAGTGAACTTCCAAGTCCTTTGTATACCCCGGTACATTTAAAGTTTAACTTATTATTCCTAGACATAAATTACTTTCTTTAATAAATACAGCTTTCAATAATTATTGACACAGGTCGTGGCGACCGTCTCTGACGTCATAGCTGTAGTACTGAGCCGAAACAATTTTTTTGAACAAGAAATTGGCACAGTCTATATGTTAAGCGCATAAGTAGTGTGAATTGCAATAAAGATACTGAATTGAATTGAATTGAAGTATTAATATCGAACTGCAAGGGTTTACCTTAAGGTGCTGTTTTATTTTAATATATTTACATGCTTGTTTTATTATGTGTAAAAATAAAAAGCATTTTTAAACAGAAGAATATTCTAAATCGTTATTTATAAAAATGTTTATATTAACATGTTAATACATAAAATTACAACATTTATCCTTATAAAATTATACAGTTCACTGCCGTTTTAATGAAATTAATTAAAATTATTTTAGGTTAGTAAAATATTCTTTATACTTCTTGTTTTGATGCGTACTACCTATTTTAATTCTCATTTTTATGTGCAGAAAACAGCCATAACCTTTCTTTCCCAAAACAAAGACATAAAACCTACTAATATTAAAAAAAAAACATTTTTTTTAAGAATGAATATATTTGTTTCTCTTTTAGGTTTAGGTTTAAAGACATTTATTCTCATAAAGACATTTACGCTACTTACATGAGAACATGAATATACATATAAAAAAAGCATATACTCGTTATTGTAAGTACATATACGAAGTTATAAAAATAAGTGCACAAAATAAGTACCACACAATATCACTGATCGATACAACACTAAATCAGACCGTTGAAACATACATTCCCAGATCTTACAACTCTGGCTGGCCCCTATGGTAGCAAAAAAGTTATGAAATACATTAGGTTGTGTAATTAAATTTTAGTGAATAACGAAACGCACTAACAAAACGCACTAACAAAATCCAATTAAGTGGAGTGCTTGTTTCTTTTTAAAGACCTCGAACGAATCAATATTCTTAATATTAGAGGGTATCTTATTAAAAAGTCGCGCACCTTCTTATGTTACTGAGGTTTGGCCGTACTTCGTTCGAGTTCTAGGTAGAACAATGAAGCTCGCGCGTCGAGTGCAGGGGCGCCCAACTTGATTACGTTTAGTAAATTGCAGGTCGGTGTGGACTTTATTGTTGATGGTTTTGCGGATAAAAATGCAGGTGTTATAAATGTATAATTGTTTTATTCTCATTTTATGCAAGAACTACTGCATATACGAAAGACCAGCATCAGGTTGTCACTCTAATACCTCGACATATGCTGAGTTTTGCCTTTTTAGTGAGATAATTTTATTTTAAATTGCTGTTTTATAAATGCTACGTCATGTCACTAATTAAACTTTTCTAACTTTCTTTCTTTCAAATTTCTCCACAACTTACTGCAATTACGAGTATACTGTGAACCCGCTATTCAACCTTTAGTTAATTGACCTAATTACTCTGTTGTACGAGTATTATATTACACCCTGTCTATTACAAAACGCTCATTGAACGAAATTACAACGTACTCGTAACTAAGTAACTTCCGAATGGAAGATCGAATAATAGATGAGTTTTTAACAATGAATGAAGTTAAATTATGAATTTGGTTACATGAATAGAAAGTGGGTCATTGTTCGAAAGGCTTGGTATCAACGGTAAGAAATCCCTACTAATATTATAAATGCGAAAGTATAAATGTCTGTCTGTCTGTTACGCTTTCCCGCTTAAACCTCTCAACCGATTTTGATGAAATTTGGCATTTGTTATTTAGGTTCAACGTATACCTAATACGTTGAACCTAAATAACGGACATAGGCTACTTTTTGAAAGTTTATATGGGAAAATGTTTATTTTTTAAGTTAGAGATATGAAAGTTGGCACAAATATAGCTCTATTAAAATATAGACTACTTTTTGTTTCGAATATTAGGGGAGATAGGGGTAAAACCGACCATGAAAGGATGTAGTCCACGCGAACGAAGTCGCGGGCACAGCTAGTGACTTATATGAATTAAATTTTACTCAACTTGAGCTAGTATATTTAGTCAGCCAAGTAATCCAAGACCTACTTTATCTATACAATTATTATTAAGCTGAAAAGTTTGTCTGTTTATTTAAACGACCTGAGAAACAAGACATGACACTTTATATGTGATTGCCTTTTTTAAGTTTCTTCTTTCGTGCGAAAAACTATTATTTCATCAAGGCATTTATTTGGAGACAACTTAATTTTTTTTTATAAGAACGTTTTTTTTAATGCGACGCTGCTTAAAATATTTCATGTTTATGATTATCGAGCTTGAGTGTCCCCAAACAAAAAGTTCAGCCCCGTTTTATTTGAGATTTCAAATTTATTTTTCTTAAATTATGTGGTAAAAAAAATAATTCGATTAAAACTCGACAGTAACTGACTCTAAGGACCAACGGAACGAAGTCGCTGGCCAAACCGAGAGGCACGGCAGTGCCCCCGCCAAGTCGAACGCGATCTATTATAGATAAATCATCACTTATGTTATCTACACTTAATAAATTAACATGGAATATTTGTATGTTTGTAATGAATGAACTCAAAAACTGCAGTGACGATTTAAAAAAATATTTCACCATTGGAAATCTACATTCACGCTCAGTAACATAAGCTAAATTTATTGCTGATAAAAAAACTAACTCCACACGTACGGCCGCTAGTTTTCATATAAATATAATTATCACACGATTTATCAAGGATAATAAAAAAAACGGAGCATAATTCGGTCAATCAGGTATTTTATTTTATTCCACAAAATTCGATTGGTTCAATCCAACGGCAGGTCCGTTATCAATTTCTGAATCACAGCGTCGTAAAGATCAAACGAATTTGCTGAACGGAGCAACTTTTAATTCCGAACAGATTTTGCCCTTTTTATCTCAATTCCTGGAGGAGCCAGATAACGGTTCAGTGTTCGACGCTTATTTGAGCACGCGAAACCTTTTACGGATTCCGTATGCAATTAAGAAAAAATAAAATCCTTATAGATGTCAGGCATTTTGAGTAAATCCGCCGTTTCAAGTATACCTCCGTAGCCGACAGGCGAGCGTGCCGGACTTTGGCGTCGCGTCATCTCTGAGGTTCCGGGTTCGATCCCCGGTCGGGTCAATATGGGAAACGAACTTTTCTATATTGTCTCGGGTCTGGGTGTTGTGGTACCGTCGTTGTTTCTGATTTCCGTAACACAAGTGCTTTAGCTACTTACCACAGAATGAGAGCAATGTATGTGATGTTGTTCAATATTTATTTATTTATATTTATTTATTTATAACGGCATGAAGAGAAAAGTCATCAATCCGTCTAAGATTATAAAGTTTATTACTTTGTATATATATTTGGATGTCAAGATGTATGGATGTATGTTTATGACTGTTTCATGTTAAAACTTCTGAACGTAATTGGATGAAATTAGAGAAACTGATAACATCATGATGAACATATTATATAATAGAATAGAATAGCATAGAAAAATATTTATACAGTGTAAGTGTAAAATTAGTTACATGAGAAAACAAAAAAAAATAACAATAGGTACAAAACACTGAAAAGACGGTCCCCCGACATATGCTGAGTATGTTTCTTTTCAGTGTTTTGTATACAATCTGAGGAGTCCCCGATATAAAATATTAAAGACAGGTAGGGCATAGCGATTTATCGCTCGCACTGGAGCAGCCCGACTGGTGAAACCTTACAGAAGACCGCAGCCAAATAACAATCACTTCTGTGTTGTTGTGTTCCTGCGTGTGAGTAAGGTTCCCAGAGCTCCTGGGGGGTGCTACATTAGTAGCAGGGGTCAAGCCTTCAAGGTAAGGGCGACAAGTCCAGTAACAGATTTATTATGCTGTACTTGTCCCCTTAAGCTAGGACCTCATTACCACTTAACATCAGGTGGGATGAGGTCAATCTTGAAGTGCAATATAAGAAAAAAATATCTTTCAATCCAAATCAAACTTCATTAAAACCGAAATAACGCCGAAAAAACCGATAATTGTTAGTTACCATATTTTTTTCATCATATGCAATGAAATGTATCTATACGGAATCCCTAGTAAGCGCATTAGCCACACTTGTCTTAATTTTGAAATAAAAATACCTACGGGGAAGACTTTATTAAATAAACTTTTCAATGAGGTCCTCTTCAAAGGATCCTTTAGAAGATTATCAGGAAGTTGGTTAATATTCGCCAGCTGCTTTTACAAGCCAACGAGATATGAAAAGACTAATTAAGAAGGAAAAATCCGTATCTATTTTAAAATAACAGATTTACTTTACAAGTTTAAATAAATAAATATAAATATTGGACAACATCACATACAGTGCTCTGACTCTGTGGTAAGTAGCTTAAGCACTTGTGTTACAGAAATCAGAAACAACGACGGTACCACAACACCCAGACCCGAGACAATATGGAAAAGTTCATTTCCCATATTGACCCGACCGGGGATCGAACCCGGAACCTCAGAGATGGCGCTCGCCAAAGTCAGGCACGCTCGCCTCTCGGCTACGGAGGTCTATACGGCTATATATATATATATATATATATATATATATATATATATATATATATATATATATATATATATATATATACATGTCTGTAAAACCAATTTCTGTGCAATAAAGTGTATCTATCTATCTACTTTTGTTTTGAATAAAAGTAACACCGACCATGAAAGTATGTAGTCCACGCTTGTGCCGTGTGCACAGCTAGTAAAACATAATTCGACGACCTCCGTAGCCGAGTGGCGAGCGGGCCTGACTTTAGCGAGCGCCATCTCTGAGGTTCCGGGTTCGATCCCCGGTCGGGTCAATATGGGAAACGAACTTTTCCATATTGTCTCGGGTCTGGGTGTTATGGTACCGTCGTTGTTTCTGATTTCTGTAACACAAGTGCTTAAGCTACTTACCACAGAATCAGAGCAATGTATGTGATGTTGTCCAATATTTATTTATTTATTTATTTTAATTATCACACGATTTATCAAGAAAAAAAATACGGAGCGTCTCGGTCAATCAGGTACTTTCTTTTACTTCTTACTTTAGACGTTACTTTAGAAGTTAATCTCGGAAGTAATTTTAAGTAGTTATGAAATAGATACTCTATAAAGATGTTTATAGATAACATATTTTGAACACAAAATGGAGAAACCGTTTTGAAGGAACGCTTTAATTTACTCTCAAAAATAAACAAACATTATGCCCGGTTCCAATATTTGAAAAACGATTCGTTCCAGTTACGGATAGTAATAAAGTATACGAGGCGTAAGCTAAAACGACCGACGGACGACTTATGACAGCTGATATGGAAATTAAATTATGAAACGGTAGTAACGACTCGTAGTCGATTGGAGATCATTGGATAGTACCTAGTAATAGCTCAGAATTAGGAAATAATGTTGCATGAAGTAATGCCATCATAATATAACTGTTGATACATTACGAATCGTATGATATTAGAACCCGGCATTTGACAACAATCATATAGACCTGATTCCGCAACCGCAATCGCATCGAAAACCGCAGCCCGACTGGTGAAATACCTCCACCTTACAGAAGACCGCAGCCAAATAACAATCGCTTCTGTGTTGTTGTGTTCCTGTGTGTGAGTAAGGTTCCCAGAGATCCTGGGGGTGCTACATTAGTAGCAGGGGTCAAGCCTTCAAGGTAAGTCCAGTTACAGATTTATTATGCTGTACTTGTCACCCTTAAGCTAGGACCTCGTTACCACTTAACATCAGGTGGGATGAGGTCAATCTTGAAGTGCAGTATATAAAAAAACCGCATCAAAATCCGTTGCATAATTTTAAAGACTAAGCATACATAGGGGCATATTGAAAAAGCGACTTTGTTGTATAAAATCTACGTAGTGAATTTGAATTTGCAGACTATATTTGTAGTAGTAAAGTAATTTAAGAAAAGTTGTAAAAACATTACGGCTCACTTGCTTTTTCCCAAACAAATGTTTGTTTTGTACCGACAGAAGAAAGCTTTCATTTTTCCAGAAACGTAGAACAAGTTTTTATTGAAAGCAAGCTTCAGCTGGCTCAAGATTCAGAGCGAAGATAATGAATCGACGTCCCAACTTCGGTTTCTCCGTAACTTGCAAAGAAATCTGGAGGTTTCGTACACAGTTCTTTTTCCGGTCGTAATTAACTTTACACTCTTCAAACCAATTAGAAACTCCCGAGTAAATGGGAAAATAACCTATTTACTGAGTTAAATGGGGAGGGAATCTTAATCTTGGAAGGCCATTTCGCAAATTGAGATTTATTTTGAATGAACTTTGAATAGCTATGGATATTTTAACAGATCAACTCGTAGTTAGTACTAACGTAGGTAATGAACATTTAAAATAAGTTAACGGGTCTAAACGCGACACCATTGTTATTTAGTAGTTAATACGAACTACTTACTTCCCGAGCACACAAGCTATAGATACGCAATATGGTAATAAAGTATCGACACTTGAAAATAAACATTAAAGCTAATGCGTTTAGATCGACAAAAGACATTCATGAAAGATGTGGTTAGTTACGTCATCTCACAGAATGAGGATGTAACACGTGCTGTGATTCATCCTCGCCTACGACTTGCGGCGCCCATGGAAACGGTATTCGTTACACTACCTCACTTTTGTAAGCCACGCCCACCGTGCCTTACTTTTCGTGGTGCCATTTTCAAGCCTTAGAAATGCTTCTAAGTTATTTTCGTTCAATGAATGCCAGTTACTAATAATGCGGGAAAATAATTAACGTTTTTATTTTTCTTCGATTGGAATCGGAAAGAATCAAAGAATTTAAATGACAGATATTAATCAGACATAATTTAATCAGTAGATTGAATCCATGTTAGGTCCAGAACAATCTATTTTACGGAGAACATCCATCTCCCGCCTGATTTATGTTCTACGTATTCTTGGGTGAGGTCACCTACCGAGCTAAGTGGATTTTTGGGCCTTGTACGGTAACACATCTCGGTAAACTTTTGCTGGTCAATACTTGTTCTTATAACTATGGCATAAGGCCGGAATATAGTCTCAGTATGTAGTCTGACGATTTTTTACTAAACTAAGAAATCCTATTGTGTGGAGGCATGTCTGTCGATCAAGGCTATGCCATATGAAGTAGGTAGACTATAAAAGATAAAGTAATTGGAATTGTACGAAATGTTCAATTTCAATGAGGGTGTTCGCAAATAAAAAATCCACCAGGTGGCGATGCGTAGGCGTGAGGTCCAACTGCTACGTGATTGGTTATGGTTTACATTACATTGACAGGCATGTCACCATGACATTTAAATGACCAATTACATACCAGTTGGACACCTCGCCTACGTATCCCCATCTAGTGGATTTTCTATACGCAAAAACCCTCATTGAAAACTGGCAATTTATAAAAAGGAAAAGGAGTATGGAGTCTTCACTAAAAGTTCTTCTATTTAGCTTCATTTTTGTCGTTCTATATTAATGCCAATTTTATCAAATAATTTACAAAGCCCAGCTACGACTCTGATTTGCCAAGCCTATCCATTAGAAATACATAAAATTATTACCGATACTGTCGATAGTTCATACTTCTTAATTAGTTATACTAATAAATAAACTATTAACTAACTGTATGTTTTGGTGCAAAATTTGTAATAAGTTTAGCTTTTTATTTGTAAAAAAAACTACTGAGTTTCTTGCTTGTTTCTTCTCGGTTATAGGTTCCGAACCGGAGGTAGCTGCATTTGCATTGTATAGAGACGATTTATAAGTATTACCTATGTAATCTACATGAATATAAAAGATTGACTTTGATTGATGGTATAAAAACTACATATATATTTTAAAGAAACAGAAACATATCATCTTCCATTGCGGTGCGGAACTCGAAAGTATGTAGTCCTAAATATATCCACCCGAGGGCACTTACTGGAGGCTAAGAGGTAGATACAACAGAAAAAAAACATCGATAACTCGCAGATAGCTCAGTGGAAAAGCAGCATGCGCGATACGTGAAGATCATGGGTTCGAGTCCCGCACCGCAAAGGGAGATGAAATTTTTCTGTTTCTTTAAAATATTTAATGAATCAACTAACGACAGAGTATCGATAGACAAACAGCAACCCTAGTTACCACTCAACAGCAAACATTTTAAACATGTTAGTAAAATAACTATTTACCTATTTGTGCTGACTACTTTTATTTATTTATTATATATGATAAACATATAAAGATATGATTGTCTGTTCGCTCGCATACCATAGTTTTAAGTTCTCTAGCTCAAAACATTGTAAAAGTTAGGATAACTACTGAGTTTCTTGCCGGATTCTTCTCTGTTATAGGTTCCGAACCAGCTATAGCTTCAATTTTGGTTTGTGTTCATTCTGACAATGCATAAGTGTTACTTGTAACCTACATGAATAAATGAATTGACTTTGACTTATTTAAAACAGGTATCCAGACAGATTACAGTCCATGAGAAAAACAATAAGACGCAAAAAAATAACTTAACTAGACGGCAATCTAATAAAACATACACATCATGTTTAAAGATTTAAGCTTACATTTAGAAATGAAATATAAAAAAAACTTAAAACTAGAAAATCAAAACATACTTTACTGGACTATCGTGGATAATTTTAAGTAGAATTTGTGAAGCTTACACGAAAAAAGAAGTTTTATTACTTCGACCTACCAAACTTTTTACATATCAAGCAAACATTTATTATAATCTACACGAGTTCCGGAACTATTTGTTCCAGGAAGGACATTAATCTCGCCTCTGATTTATGTAGGTACAGTAAAAAACGCGTAAGACTCGCATTAGACTCCGTGCCGATCTCATGTTATAGGCATAAGAACGAATATTGCAATGAAACTGTTTACCGTGGTGTTTAGATAACCGCGCTTTGTCCAAGGGTCATTCACTTAAGTAAAATAAACATAGTGACATTTAAAGACCAGTAGGTTTTGGCTGCAGATTCATCACTAGAATTTTACCGTACAAAAAGCATAATAATATGCTTTATGTTGGACTATTTTTGTTTATATTGCACTTCAAGATTGACCTCATCCCACCTGATGTTAAGTGGTAATGAGGTCCTAGCTTAAGGGCGACAAGGGCAGCATAATAAAGTTGTTGCTGGACTTTGTCACCCTTACCTTAAACGCTTGACCCCTGATACTAATGTAGTACCCTCCAGCTCTGGAAACCTTACTTACACGCAGAAACACAATAACACCGAAGTGATTGTTATTTCGCTGTGGTCTTCTGTAAGGTGGAGTTCTTTTACCAGTCGGGCTGATCCAGGTCAGGCGATAAAACGATATTCTCTGACTCTATCTCTCTCAAACTGATAAATGAAACACTTTAAAAATTGTAAGAACCCAACATGAAAGTCACTTCTAAAATATAAGAACCAGTAGTGTTGTTATGGAGCTCCATATCCTTAACCGAAACGATCGGATATCCGAAATAAAATACGATCCGTTATAAAAGTTTCAGATAGTTTCGAATAGGGCGGAGTCTACCTTTAAAGTGTTTAGTAAATTCAACGTTTTGTTAGCTAGTTTTTGTATGGTAAGAAATAATTATACACATAATCGAGTAGCTGTAAAAAATAATTACTTGTTTGACTGATCAAAGTACAATTTAACGTCAAATAATTTAAATTCTTATTTGTATTTCACTTCTACACTTCCATAAAAATCGAATATCCATAACCGATACTATCGGATAATCCGAAATAATTTCATATCCGTAACTTTAACCGAAACCGATATAATATTTACATATATCCGTATACACATCCGTATCCGAAATTATACATCTTCTTTATAATCCATATGTTAGAAGCAAATTAGAATATTGTGCCCTCGTATGGGATCCATATAAAGAGAAATACATCATAATGGTTGAGAAAATACAGCGTAAATTTGCACGTTGGCTCTAGAGGAAATACGGGTACTTATCAGGTTTGTATCCATCCTTATTTGTATCTGGCATGCTGGGACTAGATACACTTAAATTTAGGAGAGTAAATCATAAAATGTAATTTTTTGATTTCCTTGGTATATAAATTTTAAGACTTTCGCGTTCCATTTTAAACATTTAAAATAATTTAACGGATCAAAACGCGACACCATTTTTGTTTAGTAGTTAATACAAACTACTTACTGCCTGACGTTTCGGTTAGGTTGCATCAACCGTGCTCACGAGCTGACTGACAGTAAGTAAGTAAGTAAGTAAGTCGGGCAGTAAGTAGTTTGTATTAACTACTAAATAAAAATGGTGTCGGGTTTTGATCCGTTAAATTATTTTAAATTACTTGGTATAATTTTGTAATCTTTTTTTATTTTTTATTTAACTAATACAATATTATTAGTTAAATAAAAAATAAAAAAAGACTTGACGTGTGTATAAATCATATTTTCGTAATTCTAATTATGGACTACTATTGTCTACAAATAACATATCTAATGTGAACATTTAGCTTATAAGCGTGTTCGACATTCTGTAAGCTTGCAATGTATTAGTGTCGAATAAATAAATAAATAAATATCCGTAAAATCCCTGATAAGAACCATGATGAATATTACGCGCTAATATCAGTATTCTTGGTTATTTTAGACTTTGCGTAATGCCTAGCATTTGTATGCTCTTCTTGAACGTCGTCTAGCCTGGGGGAATCGATGCTGTCCTTATTCGCTTATGTATAGTGTTTGCTTATGAGAAGCGAACACAAGGGAAGACTTAGCTACAGAAGAGTTATTCATACTAATACTGGTATTATAAATGCGAAAGTAACTCTAACTACCTGTTTGTCTGTCCAGCTTTCACGCCTAAACTTCTGAACCGATTTCGATGTAATTTGGCATAGGTATGCGTTGAACTTTTAGAACGGCCATAAGCTATTTTTTGTTTTGAAAATAAGGAGGGATGGAGGTAATACCGCCCTTGAAAGTTTATAATATGAGAAAATATTATTTTTTTGAGTTAGGGTTATGAAATTTGGCAAAAATATAGCTTGAAATTGGGATTAAAATATGGGCTACTCTTTGTTTAGAAAATTAGGGGAGATAGGGGTAAAACGAAGTATGAAAGTATAAATATGGAAAAAACCTGTAGTCCACGCGAACGAAGTCGCGGGCACAGCTAGTAGCATATATAAATGTAATGCTGTTCAACCAATACTTGGTACCAGATAAGAAATAGAGAAAAATCCAGCAAAGTACGATTCAGAAATACACACAAATGGTTTCGTAGCACTTTCTAATAAATCGGCAAAATAATCACATGTAATATAAAATAAATAAATTTGGACTGCATCGCATAAATTGCTCTGATTCTGCGGTAAATAGCTAAATCACTTGTGTTACAGAAATCAGAATCAGCGACATTACCACAACACCCAGATTCGAGACAAAAAAAGTTAATTTTCCATATTGACCTGACATTTTAGAAATTCCGAACGACGAGTATCACTAATATTCTTACTTTCAAACACAGCTCATGAACAATCAAAGCTCTCTAAACGATTATCTCATCCTATTTACTATTACATAAGTTACTGTATACTCATATAAATATAACGTACCTCCTTATTTACAATTTTCCAAAGTATAAGTTCTTTAATTTTATTTTAGTACTTAACGAAGCACTTATAATACCTATTGTTTTTGTATCTAAAAGTGTTTTAGTTTATTTTAGATACAAGACAATTATAGCGTATTTTGATGCAGCGCTGATCGCCGTATCTACTCTGCCTTAGGTTTCCGTAGAATACCAGCGTCGTGGTGCGCACAACGTCACCACGACATATGCTGAACGGAGACCTTTTAGGTACCTACCATGTTAGTTGATACCAACCACATTGTTTAATTTACCTATGTATTAATAGTACCTAATAAATATTTTTCTTTCTTTCTTTCTTTCCTGATTAAGACTCGACTAAAACAGCACCACACAACAACACGAGCTAAAAGAGATCCAACTTTAAACGCAAATCCAGCTGAGAGCATTCGTTTGTCGTCATTTAAAATTGTTTTCGCGAAAATTAATTTTCTCTTTGCACTTGGTGTTTTGCCGTTGTCACACGTGCACTTCTGTGCATAAATATGGCGTGAAATATATTTTTACCCATAAGCAGTTTATCCTTACCGAAGACCGCAGCCAAATAATAATCACATCGGTGTTGTTGTGTTCCTGCGAGTGAGTAAGGTTTCCAAAGCTCCCGGGGGGTCCTACATTAGTTGACTAGTAGAAAATATCCCTAGCATTCCGCCTGTTATATTTAATTGTGCAATAAACTTTTTAAATAAATAAATTACTAACAAGGGTCAAGCTTTCAAGGTTGTTGTTTTCAAGGTTTCATAGGTTTAGCTAGGACCATGTATGATGTTAAGGGATGAGGTCAATATTGAAGTTCAAATAAAAAAAAACCCATAATCACAAAGTAAGTAATGTAAAGAGTTCACGAGGAAAGATCGATGCTTTCCTTGCGTGGAAAGAGTCATGAACTTCCATTCATACACTGTCACAAATATTCGCTTTTACGATATACATATGATCCTTGTTTTAATTTGATTGATTTTTTTGATTGATATTATAAATGTATAATTTTTAATCACCTCGCTTACTAGACATTTCTCGTAAGCGGGGTGATATAAAATTCTAATACGTTTAGAACTGTCTAGACTTATTGAACGGTAAATTGTTGTACGATTAAAAATGTCAACGATCAAGTCAACCTTGAATGGCTAAAAATAACAAAGACTCTTTAATTGTAATTCTTAGATCTTTTTATTTTATTTTTATATTACACTTCAAGATTGACCTAATCCCATCTGAAGTCTCAATGAGGTCCTAGCTTAAAGGCGACGAGTACAGCATAATAAATCTGATACAGAGGGTAGTCGCCCTTACCTTGATGTTTGCAAATGACAACAATGGCTGCTGGGTAAAATACGTTTAAAAGCAGTTATTTTTATACCAATATTTCTTGTAACTCAATTTTATTAAAATGTGTACTTGAAAAACATAGTGAACTACAATGGCTAATTTTAATAAGAAACCAAAACGCGAAAGATCATGAGTTTGATTCTTAGTCAGGTCATAATGAGAAGCGATATTTTTAAAATTTGTTTGGGTCATTTGAAAAGATTTCATTGAAAATACTGACTGTTTATTATTAAATTACATCTATATGATCTATATTCATATTTTTTCATGTTGAATTATTTATTATCTCGTTTAAAATTGTAATCATGTTAAAGTGGAGAGCTTCCACCAAAATAGTGGGCACACTTTACCGTCAAATCGCCGCAACACATATTCACCTAATTTAAATTATAAATTTTTTATTTTTTACTTTTTTGTAATAATATGTCGTAGCGTCACACTATCGTAAATCTGTTGAAGCGAGTGCATGACTTTTAATTCTTTTTTTAATTTGGTAATAGTCAGAATAAGGTTTGAAAGAAATAAAAACATTTAAAAAATTCACTGGGATAGTAAGCGCCCAAAGCCATTGCGACTGTTTGAATACTTTACAAAATACTTATACTGACCTTATTCTGCCTGTTAGTGACCGCATGTTAAAAGAAATCTCTGGACCAGTCGTTTGGTCGAGTTTTTTCCAACTGCTGACATCCGAAAAGAGGGCAATGGTGCTCATAAATAAAACGAATTACCTACAAGGAGGACCGTATGATATGGGATCGCATATTTAATGTAGTGAGGGCTAAGAGTCATTGGCTGGGATGGCCAGGGGACACGAACGAATGATAGGTCGTTATTGGTTAGTGGGCCAAGTATGACGGATGCTACGCTTCATACTCGTGATGAGCATTTACCAGGGAAGATCTAATGAGAACTCATTACGAAGATCTGCCTGCTCTTCAATATTAAGAGAGGTAGGGCGATTTATCGTTTGAACTGGAGCAGCCTAACTGGTGATATACCTCCTTACAGAATACCGCAGCCAAATAACAATCACTTCGGTGTTGTTGTGTTCCTGCGTGTGAGTAAAGTTTCCAGAGCTCCTGGGGGTTTGCTACATTAGTGACAGAGGTCAATCCTTCAAGGTAAAGGTTCCAGTTACAGCTATTATTATGTTGTACCTGTTGCCTTTAAGCTAACATCATTACCACTTAACATCAGGTGGGATGAGGTCAATCTTGAAGTGCAATATAAAAAAAATATTCACAGTCCATTGTCCCACTCCTATCTCCTATCTCTTTCTTTTTACTTCTCAGACAACCTAATCTTGAACATTCCTCGTCATCATAGCGACTTCTCTAAGTTCTAGTTCTTGAAAGAACTAGTATGCGTTTAATTCCTGAAATAGTCGGTTCGCACGCGTTTAAAATACATTCGTGCGAAACGCCTACCAAAATTGTTTTTTATTGAAAGGGGACGATTCGCACGTTCAGGCAATTAAATTCGTGCCACTCGACTACTAACCCAGTCTGTTACTGTGCAAGCCTTTTTTAAACTTTACCCTTAACAAATCACAAAATGGTTGACCTTAGCTATTTCATATATGTGTTGTCAGCAAAAATGAGTAAACAAATAATTACCCATAAGCAGTTTATCAATTTGTTATGTGATTTAAAAGCTTGTTGCGCTAGCTCAGCCATTTTGTGATTTGTACGGGTTTAAAAAACTGTAGATTTTATGAATATGTTAGTTTATTTTTTCCTTTTTTGTTCACATTAAAAGCTTGTTCTAAAAGTATTTTTTACCTTTAATTTAGCTTAACTTTGTTATAGTAGGTCTACGGGCAGGGCTATAAACACATTTAAAAAGGGACAATGACACCAATCAATGGAACTCAACCTAAGGGTAAGTCTATATTTATACTAGAGACCGCCCTTGCCTTTGTACGCGTTGAGTTAGTTTAATTTAACCCTAAAATGGGGTCGGTTTGTAATGATACATTATGAGTACCTCCACACCATATACAGAGCATACATTTTAAATTTCAAATTACTTCAAAATCATAGGATTTATCCCCTTAAAGGTATAATTTCATAAAATCCTTTCTTAGGAGGTGTCTACACCGATAGATGTATAATACTTAGGTTTTATAGTACAGAAATAGCTAAAAGATCATTAACTCACCCCTGCAAACCGTGCTGGTCACTAGTCCATAATAAAAATAGCGTATTTTACTCTTAATTACATCAGCTCTCTGCCAGTGAAACTCCTCTTAAAATTTGTCGAGCCGTTTCAGATATAAGCTTAAATAAACACACAGACAAAATAAAAAATATATTTTCATTTCAGCACTGTGCAACACCCAAACGCATTTATTAAAAATGTATTATTTTTATGTTACAAAAAGATACTCAAATTGTAATTATCAGTACATGTAGATAGATATGTATGCAGAAAGAAACTGATAAAAACCAGTCAGCATAATTTATACATTAAGTTTTTGTCGTTTTCAGGACAGTGATTCTTGTACTTGTTGTTGTTGCTTAGTAAGGTTTCCAGAGCTCCTGAGGGGTGCTACATTAGTAGTAGTGGTCAAGCCTTCAAGGTAAGGGCGACAAGTCCAGTTACAGATTTATTATGCTGTACTTGTCACCCTTAAGCTAGGACCTCATTACCAGCCTGGGCGACCGAGCGGGCCGAGTTTGCCGCTATTCTTCGGGGTGATTTCTCGCTCTCAAGCATAGTTATAGCCATGCTTGGGAGCGAGGAGGCCTGGACGGCAGTTGCCACCTTTAGCGAGCAAATAGTCTCGAGAAAAGAGACTCTAGAAAGAGAGCGAGAGGACGACCCCCTCGCTCCACCTCTTCGTAGGCGAAGAAGAATGCGTGCGAGGCGTCGCTTTGATGCCCTCGCGCTTGTTAGCGGGGACCAGCCGGCCGCGGGTGTGGGGACACCCTGGCCGGCCTTGCACGGTACTCCGCAGATGCGCGGGAACGGTTTAGCACCTTCGACCGTTCCCGCCAGTCCCCCGACCATTCAGGGGAGACTTGGCGACGCCGCCCCGTAGGGGCAGCAATTCCGCCGACGGTGCTGTGGCAGTCATGGGTCGACCGATATCCCATGGCGCCGTCAATAGGCGATGAGAAGGTGGGGAGGTTTTTTAGTTCGGGAAGTCCCCGCCCCCTCTGGGCGGGGGAGTCCCACACACGTCGCTGTCGTCCCCACGGCAGCGATATGGTGCGCAAAGGCATTTTCCCTCCGTCAAAAAAAAAAAAAAAAAGGACCTCATTACCACTTAACGTCAGGTGGGATGAGGTCAATCTTGAAGTGCAATATAAAAAAACATACAATAATTTAAGAACAAAAACTCACAAAAGAACAATTGATTTCAAAAAAATCGACAACACTCGATTTCAATTGAGTGGAAGCAAAACTAGATCGTTTCACACGCGAACAGCGGCATGAATCTTGAAAATGGTTTCAAGAATGCTGCCGATTTATCATAAGGATGTATTGTATGTCGATATCGTAGTTAAATATCTTTTACATAATGTAAGCCAGCTAACACAGCTAGTCTTTGGCTAAGTGGTATTTTATTTATGATAAATGAATTAATATTTATGAGCATTGCATAAACAAAACAAATAAACTTAAGATAACACTAGACACACTTACAAAAAATTCAAACTTAAATAATAAAAAATTAAATATTTTAAATAAACAAAGAAGGTCCCTGTGGTAAGGTACCCAAAATGCTGGCTGCATTACCTCGCTGAATGGCGATTGAAAGACGCTTTATATTTTATATCTTTTACATAGTTTTAGCTAAAATGCGAACTAAAAAGAGGATGACCTTTCTTCCCTTTACCAACAATACATCGATGCAGATCATATCTCTTTTTTTCGTGTTGTAACACCACTGATTTAGATACATTAAAATACCATATTTTTTGCGATTTACCGCTCGAACTGGAGCAGCCCGACTGGTAAAATATCTCCACCTTACAGAAGACCGCAACTAAATAACAATCACTTCGGTGTTGTTGTGTTCCTGCGAGTGAGTAAGGTTTCCAGAGCTCCTGGGGGGCGCTACACTAGTAGCAGGGGGCAAGCCTTCAAGGTCAGGGCGACAAGTCCAGTAACAGATTTATTATGCTTTACATGTCGCCCTTAAGCCATGGCCTCATTAACATCAGGTGGGATGATGTCAATCTTGAAGTGTAAAATATAAAAAAATATTATGTATACAGACATAGGGTACTTCATTTTTTGCTTACTCAATGACCATTGAACTCTCTTCGGCAGATGAATCCACTATTACGAAATTGTGTCCATGGCGTGTTTGCACCAAAACCATGAAGATCACCCTGACCGACTTATAATATTTTAGTGCACACATTTTCTTTTTCATTAAAATATGCACAATTAGCTTTAAGGACCTAAATTTTATTATGGTTTGAACGGTATGTTTTAAATACCATTCCATAATTTATAAACGATAATCAGCTCCGATTTATAACACCAAATTGAGTATTTATCAAGCTATTTTCACAAAATTGTGTGAAGCAGCGTTCGAAATCATGTTTTTGCATTTTGAAGGTTTAAGCCGCAAATTGCAGCCCGAATTCCATTGAATTTAACCTTCTGAAATGTTAATGCTTTTTGTGGTGAAGTGAATTCAATGAATGTGACATTCGAGTTTCATTTACTTTTACATCTATAAAAAGTTCAGTCATCGCAATATTACAATCAAAATCTCTCCCTTCCCCCCCCCCCCCCCCATTCTTTTATAATATGAACTAGCGAGCTGTCCCGGCTTCGCACGGGTACATTTATCAAGCCTCCCTACCAGTAAGTAACAGGGTAGTTTTTTTATATTGTGGCGGGCCTCCTAGGCTGCGATTTGTGTTTCTAGAATCATTCTGCCCCATTATACTTCAAGATGTGTTGCCTAGCCATCGCCAGTTTAGTTTTGCATTTTTAGAGCTACGTCGGTTTATTTCTGAATCTTCCACGTAGAGGAGCTCTAGTAAATCCGCTTTCTACTTAAAGTTATCGATATACCCCAGTTACACCCCAACCCTAATCTTTCCTTCGTTTCAGAGCGCACCTCTCCCCTTCTGGGGTTCAAGAAATATGAAAACGACAGCATTGATTCTGTCGGAAAAGTCAAAGTAATTGAGCCTTTTCATTTCTCGTTTTTTCGATGTTAAGCAAATCCCAAATCAGCATTCGATTCAGCTCAATTTTGCGACAGATCGAGTTTTTATCGAAAATCTGAAGCAGGATAGATGCAACAGGAGTTTATTCACAAAATAGTGTTAACAGAATCGATAGTTTTTAGCGAAAAGTATCGTACGAAAGCAAAACAAACCTATTCCGCAGTATGCAGTATTTACCTTTTTAAAAAGGATTATTCTTAAAATAACAACATCTTCTAAAAATTATGTTCCTAACTTTATTAACTACTACTGAAATTCTAAAACTAGTTCGATATCGTCAAGCAAAAAAACGACTCTCCATCTCCATACATAATATTTTAGCTAGTCATTGAGTTTGAATTGTTAGCCGCAATAATTTTGCATAATTAGGATAAATTGGGGTTCGAAGGTTATTTTGAATGATTTACAAGTAATATAATCCTGTGAAACAGTTGTAGTTTTAAAAATAATCCTGTATATATCTTTACATAATAAAATAATCGCTGTTTGGTAGCTTCGCTAAAACTCGGCAACGGCTCGCCCGATTTGGTTTTAAAGTTCAAAAGTTTAGACAATTTGGAAAAACTGTATTTATGTTGCACGGCCGTACCCATTTCTCGCCATCTACTATTTCCTCTACCTTAAGGTTGTCTGGAAGAGATCGCTTTCTAGCGATAAGACCGCCTAAATTGTACTATAATTTTTCTATAAAACCTATTTCTGTAAAGATTTTGTGCAATAAAGTATATCTATCTATCTATAAATAGGCGTTATGATTTGTCCAGGACAGCTAGTATTTGATAGTTATAACATTATTTTAGATAGTAGTTGACTTAAGGAACATTTGCCTGAAAGTTTAAATAAATAAATGCGCCAGACAATCACACCAATCACCTGGTCTCAAACTAAGATTTTCCCTTGTGCTATGAGTACCAGACGACGGATACTAACTGGGGGCGTCATCCCAATTGGCGTCTAATTACAAGTTCTTTCAAATAGGATCAGACACGTATTCGATAGGCAATTTTCGTTCCGGATATGGAAACATTAATTGTTTTGTATCGATTTCTCGAAACTTTTTAGGTATAAGAAGTATTATTATATGTCGCTCAAGAAGTATAAAGCTTTCTGCTGGTTAATGTATTAATATAAAAGTGCAACACAATCGCACTACACAAGATAGTGGTCGCATTTAGATATCGTTTCGACCAGTTTAAACATATAAATAAACTAGCGACCCGCCCCGGCTTCGCACGGGTGCCATAGGTTCTAAACCTTGCACTTTATTACATTGACTCCCCCCGTCAGTACTCCAGTGACGCTTACATGGAGCTTACATCGCATGCTGGCTGAGCGCGGTGAGCGGCAAACACGCGACTTTTTTCTAATACTTGCATTTTTAAACTCGTGATATCTCTCGAATGAAATGTCCAAATTGAATAATTCAAAAAGTTATATAAAGGTATTGAAGCCGTCTTGAATATAAAGTTATTTAGTTTAATTAGGATGATTGATTACCAAGGTACAAATAAAAATCCTTTTCAAGCGGCGGCATATTAATTAAATTTTAAGAATAAAAAACCGCTTACTGTGACATAACTATAATATTTAGACATATGCTGTCGCGACATTTTTTGTAGATAATTATGAGTTCTGCAAAGTCATTCGTTCGATCATCAATAGTTTTCGCAGCGCACGCGATGTAAGGATTTTTTCAGGTCATTTTGGGTTACATTATTGGAGTTTTAGTAAGGATCCCTAATTTTTTTGAAAATATAATATAGCCTATGTCACCCAAAGATAGTGTAGCTTCCCAACGGTGAAAGAATTTTTGAAATCAGTCCAGTAGTTTCGGAGCCTATACATTACAAACAAACAAAAATAAACAAATCTTTCCTCTTTATAATATTATATATAAGTATAGATAATAGATTAATAAATATTGGACAGCATCACATACATTGTTCTGATTCTGTAGTAAGTAGCAAAAGCACTTGTGTTACAGAAAACAACGACGGTACCACAACACACACATCCAAGACAATATAGAAAATTACGCTTCCCATATTGACCCGACCGGGGATCGAACCTGGGACCTAAGAGATGGCGCGACGCCAAAGTCCAGCCCGCGCGCCTCTCGGCAGATTGTCAAATAAAATTAAAAAATGGTTTGGCATTTCACTTAGGCCCAGTTACAATATTTAAAAAACGATCCGTTCTCGTTACGGATAGTAATACATTATACGAGGCGTAAGCTAAAATCGACTGACGGACGACTGATGACAGCTGATATGGAAAGTAAACTATGGTATGGTATTGACGACTCGTAGTCGGTTCAAGAAAAACGGATGGCCATTTTTGACACATAAGGAATCGTAAAATATTGGAATAATAATAATAATAATAATATAAATAATAATCATTTATTCCTCGCCATAAACATGTTTACATCTCATACAGTTTCAAATTAACATAGGTTCTGCGGATAGTTTATGGTGGGTTGACACTTGAACTAGGACAAGTCCTGTATCTCAAGCAATCAACCCTCCACCCCTATGACATAATTATTCAATTAATAGTAGAAAGAAATAGACGAAGAAAATACAAAATATAACCTATAATACAATTTTTTAGTTATTTGTTAGTGTGTGTGTGTGTGTGAATCGGGCATCGGTAACGTCACATTTATCTTGAAATATCAATCCTATACATTTGAATTTAGTCGAAACAAGAATAATGTTCATTTCTTAGTACCATTTTTTTTGGGGCTGAGGAAAGGTCAATCTGAGACTGTAAAATTTATTTGATTTTTGTAGTAGTTATAGTCTTAGTTTCAAGAATTGGGACTCAAGAAAAAACATATCCGAGTATCCAAGAAGTTCAGTTAGGTACAGTTTCAACCCTGATACATGTTTTAGCACTCGAGCAAATAGCAACATTAGCCGTTCTACGGAACCCAGCATGTTTTATAACTGAAACTTTACCATTGCCTATTGTCCGGTCTGGAAATAGCCAAATAAGCATAGCTTTATGTGTAAACTTCGGACTAAAGCCGTGGTTTAGTGTTTGTGAATGACTAAGTTCTTTTATGGCCGTCCATTAGCTTAGATTCGGATTTACGTCACCTTTTATATTGAAGCTTTGAAAAAAGTTTTATTTTGAAACACTATTAAATTTACGAATGTTAAGGTTAATTTTGACTGGCCTGTTGGAACAATGATTAGATGTTTATGGCTGTTGAATTCAGGGCTGTGGATTTGTTCCCAGAAAGGGAAACTATTTGTATGACGTTTCCGTATTGGGTTTCGTATCATGTCATCATGATGGAGCTCAGTAACCCAGCCACGGACATCGCATAGAATGGATCCCGAGGTAGGCCGTGGAGAGGTGGCAGTCTGCGGCAAGCTCCCAAGGGCAGAAGTGGAAATAGAAATAGAAAATGTCTTTATTCATGTAAACTTTTACAAAAGCATTTATGAATCGTCAAGTCAAGTAAACTACCACCGTGTTCGGAATGTTGATTCTATCGAGAAGAACCGGCAAGAAACTCGATAGTTACTCTTTTCAAAAACTGACACATATGGTAGATATAAATAATAGCTTATGTCTAATGTACATATTTAATGCTATCAAGTCCAAACATCTTTATCGTGAATAAAGTCCTCTATTTTATAATAGCCTGTGGATCGCGGAGGAAGAGGACCTTGATGTATCGTTGCCGGCGGTCGCGGAGGAAGAGGAGGAACAGGTTTGGGTTTGCCGGCCCCAATATCCTCCGTGGCCGGTGGGTCCCAGGATTCCGGCTCTGAATGGAACCGCAGGTGTCCGCAATGGTGGTAAGCAGCGGAGCCGCACTGAAGACCCGCTGCTGGGACAGGATTTGACAGGAGTGAGATAATAATAATAATAATGGACAACATCACATACATAGCTCTGTTTCTGTGGTAACTAGCTTAAGCACTTGTGTTACAGAAATCAGAAACAACGACGGTACCACAACACTCAGACCCGAGACAATATGGAAAAGTTCGTTTCCCATATTGACCCGACCGGGGCGGATCGAACCCGGAACCTCAGAGATGGCGCTCGCCAAACTCAGGCCGCTCGCCTCTCGGCTACGGAGGTTGTCAAAAGATCAGCCTTGCGTCCGTTACCTTGGTCCCGAGGGAGTGGGGGTGTCCCAATTACACTACAACTTCGCTGTCCACTGAGGGAGTTTTAGTCGGTGCAAGCCCGACACACGACTCTCTATTCCCCGCAGGGAGTGACGGTGCAGAAGGTGTTTCCCCCTCGAGATAAAAAAAAATTGAATGAACATTTGACCTATGTTTGGGTGTCTATAAATGTATTTAAGTACGAGTATGTTTTGTAGTACCACCGTTGGTTTCCATACCACAAGTCTTTTTACTTACTTTGGAATGGTATGCAAGTCTGATATTTTTTCAATTCTTTATTGCATGTCACATGGGGTGAAAGTTGACATTATTTTTGTCTAAGTAGGTATGTACCTACTTAGACAAAAAGAATGTCATAAATAAATACATGTGTATTTATTTATAACTAACTATTAAAATATTACCTGTTACATTTAATCTTTTTACAAAACCTTATCCTGTCAATTATTGCGAACATAACAAAAAAGAATAAAACATTTTGGTGCAGTATTTCTGAAGCTTTACGCGTATATACATTTTAGCAGTTCTTTTAATTCTTATAGAAGATAGATGAAGCAGATATGCGATGCGATTAACGTCTGAGCAGTAAAGAGTGCAACGACATACTTGGTTTGCATTCACAAAATCTTAGTGTTCACTCCGCAAGTATACTTAGAGGTCGTACGTAAGTTGAATTTCCTTGGGGTGAAATATATTGAAATTATTTAATGACAATTAGAAATTAATCATCCACTCACTTACAACATATACATCATATAATTATATATTCCTCTGATTCAGTTGTAAGTAGCTAAAGCACTTGTGTTACAGAAATAATTAACAACGACAGTACCACAACACCCAGACCCGAGACAATATAGAAAAGTTCATTGACCCGACCGGGGATCGAATCTGGAACCTCAGAGATGGCGCGACGCCAAAGTATTTATTTATTAAAGTACCTGCCGGACTTTCGTTCGATGGGCTCGCCTCTTGACTACAAAGGTTGTTAATATCGTATCCAAGCAATGTTGTCTCGTACTTATCTAGCTAAGTATTTATATACTTATGTATATTTATATCTCATTCCTCCATAAATAGTACAACGGACAATTGGCTACTTGACAGTTTTTGAAAAAGTATTGTAAAATGTGCGCCCGTTCATTTTATATCCCAAGCAATTCGATTTATCTGGAAATAATCTAAATAACCAGAGAAAAATAAGATTTTGTGTAACACATTTAAAAAGCGCGCGAAAACGCCGAGTTACGTCACTGTTGCAATTATGACGTCAACGTCCTAGACAACGAACCGATACGCATAGGAACGACTTAATTTAGATAAACGGAAAATGTTTCCATAAATTCTTAATACGATTAGAGACACAATAATTCAATTTAATCGGTAAAATAATCATTGTTTCGCCACATTAAAATAAATAATTTTCGCCGACAGCTGTCATTCCGAATTGCAATGGTGGTTTCCGTTTCGGTTCTTTTGTTCCACAGATAAAAAACTAAAATTTGTTTTGCAAAAATAAAATACTAACTATGCTTTTAATTAAAAAGTAAAAATGTAAAATGATTACTTAACTAATAATCTAACATATCTAACACTTTTCATATTTTATTGTTAACACTGTCAAGTAGCCAATTACGGCTGTTGAAGAGAAGTTAGAAAGATACCAAAATACCCAGACCCATACCTAAAAAAATTTTTTTTTTTTTTTTTTTTTTGAGCGGGGGGAAATGCATTGACGCACCGTACCGTCACCTGAGGGAGGTGACGGCGTGTGTGGGACTCCCTGCCCCTAAACGGGCAAGAATACCCACTAAAACCCCCCGGTGGACCTCATCGCCTTTATGGTGATGCCATGGGAACAGAAGACCTACCACAGCATCACCGGCGGAATGGCTGCTAATTAAGCAGCCCCCTCATCTCCCCCTGGAATGTTTTGGGGGAGGAGCGAGGATAGTCGATCCACTAGACTATCCACGCCTCGCAGTGAAGACCGTGAGTGCAATGCCAGCTGAGGTGCCCTCACACCATCAGCTGGCCGGTCTCCAGGCGGTGATTGAGCGCGGTGGTACTGCCGTCGCACTCTGAGCCGCCGTCGTCTGCGGCATGCGGGGGCGGTCGGACTGTCCTCCCGCTCCCTTTCGGCTGCCTCCTTCTGCGACATAACATCCTCGCAGAAAGAGGCAGCTGCTCTCCAGGCCGTTTCACTTTCAAGCATGGCTTTTACCATACTTGAGAGCGAAAGATTTGACCCCAGTACGGCTGTGAGTGCCGTTCGCTGCTCTGACCAAGTAGGGCATACGAGTAATGTGTGCCCTGCTGTGTCTTCCGGCGCACCGCAGTGCCAACAAGCCGGGTGCTCCTCTCGACATATCCGGTGCAGGTACGACCCAAAACAACCGTGGCCAGTCATTATCTGCACCATCCGAAAAGATAAAAAGCCCGATTTGCGCTCGAGCCAGCGAAGAATGACTGGCCCGAACGCATCGAGTGTCCACCGCCCTGACATTGACACCAGGAGACTTTCCCCCCACAGCTGGATTGTTTCTTCTGCTGCTTCTCGGCGAACACGAGCTAAGTCCTCCGGGTAATATCTTTCCCCAGAAGCCTTTTTTAAGGCCTGCCACTGGTAGGCGCTTGCCAGAGCCTGAGCCTCCAACTCCCAGGGTGGCGTCCCAGCAAGTACGCATGCTGCATCGAAGCTAACCGTGCGGTAAGCCCTGCAGACACGTTGAGCGATGACCCTTTGAGGGCGACGCAGACAAGTTGAATTTTTTCTACTTCTAAGAGAGTCGGCCCAAATAGACGAGCCATAAAGGGCCATACTACGCAGAATGCCGGCATAAAGTCGCCGGCATTTAGCTTTGGGACCTTTTAAGTTAGGGAGAAGCCACGACAACGCGTCTGCCACCTTGACAAGCCGCGACGACAAAGCCGAAAAATGGGGGCCGAAGCTCCAACGTGAATCTAAAATGAGGCCTAGATATTTCAACTGGGACCCAATTACTATCCTAACACCGTCGACAGAAATAGAGGCGTCAGAGGGGCAGCGCTGCCTACGTCTTGGGAAAAAGATAGCCTCTGTCTTGTCTAGCGCCACCCGCAGGCCTAAAAGGGCAATGCGTCTTGCGACGAGGGTGCCTCCGGCCTCCGCCAGTCGGGCAGCCGTACTAAAATCTCTCCCCCGGGCAGTCACTAGAGTGTCATCTGCATAACAGAAGACATCCATACCCGGAAGAAGAGTCTCGCGTAATAACCAATCGTAACCGATGTTCCATAACAGGGGTCCCAAGACCGACCCCTGCGGAACACCGGAACGTGCACTGTATCGGCGGAGATTACCGTTTATGTCAAGACAAATTACCTCCCGATTGGACAAGTAGTCTCTTATTAATGCCGACAGATAGGAGGGCACCCGATGGTAGTGAAGTGCCTCTAGAATGGTGGAGTGAGGGAGCGTGTTAAAAGCATTAGCTATATCGAAAGAGATAGCCAGAACACCCTCCCCCCTCTCTCGAGACTCCAATATCAACGACTTAAGACCAGACAGGGCATCAATAGTAGACCGCCCTGTCCGGAAACCAAATTGACGGTCCGAGAGGTCAGGACCGACCTCCCGGAGATGATCCTTAAGGCGCCCGGCCACAATACGCTCAAAGAGTTTACCGACCTCATCGAGTAGCACAATGGGCCGATACGCCGACGGCGAATCTGCTGGTCTACCTTCTTTGCGGAGCAGACACAATTGCCCCTCTTTCCACAGTTTAGGGAACTTTCCGACCCGAAAACATGAGTCGAAAAGATCCCTAAACTTTATTTCCATAAGTGCCGCCCCCAGAGCAACAATCTTTGCCGGTATCCCATCTGGCCCCGGTGCCGTCTTTTTAGCACGGAGACAAATTGCAACCGTGCTTAATTCCTCCTCCGTTATTAGAGGGGCGTCAAAAGGAGCAGATAGTACTAGCTCTTGGTCCAAAGGGTCCGCCATCATCGGCGGGACAAAGCCGGGGTCGGTGTCCGGAAACAAGGCCTGGACAACGCTATCTAGCAAACCCGACTCGAGAGTCTCTGTTAATGGGGGCCCTATAGGGCGCAGTTTTTTGCGCGCAGCCTGGTAAGGTCTCCCCCAGGGATCTTGGTCGAGGCCCTCTAGCATCTCTGCCCGGGCAGAGTCTTTTGCGGCATCAATAGCAATTTTAAAGACACTCTTTGCCTCCAGGTAAGTGCTGTAGAGAAGGGCTTCATTTTCTAAGTTCCTATGAGCTCGACGTCTGCTCCTGGTATAAGCTCTTCGGGCCATGATACAACTAGCCCGGTAATTGGCTAGCTCTTCCGACCACCAGTAACAGGAGCGACGAGGAGGTGGGCGACGGCACCGAGGCATGCTAGAGTTACATACCTCAGTTAAGGAATTACGGAGACAAGCTGCCGACAAGTTCACATCTGGACCGGCTAGGGATGGTGAAAACCAATCCTGGAGAAAAGCGACTTCTCTAGCAACTGCCCGGTCCAGGCGGGATATTGCCCACCTGGGAAAATGTGACGTGGCAGAGCTCGACGCCCGGCGAGAAATATTCGATGAGACCACAAACTTGATATACTTGTGGTCTGATAGGGTCTCAGCTGGGTCCACTCTCCAGTCCGTAACCCGTGCAGCGAGAGTAGGGGTAGCAAACGTTAAGTCCACTACTGACCCTCCGTTCTGTCGCACGCAAGTATATGTGGAGCCCCGATTTAGAAGAGAGAGTCCCACTGCAGCCGCCCAGTGCCCTATTACTTGCCCTCGCCTATTACTTGAGACAACCGGATTTCCCCAACTTGGTGATTTGGCATTAAAGTCGCCAAGCACAAGTACTTGGCGACCAGAAGATGTCATACGACCCACAGCGCCCCGCAGGACCTCAAGAAATGATTCAAATTCTTGCAGAGGACGATTCGGCGAGAAGTAAACTCCTATAATAGCAATATTACCCCACAGGGCTGCCACAAAACCTGACCCCCCCTCAAGATAAGACAAAGGAGGAGAGGTGTAAGAGGAACGCCTTACTATGGCCACTGTACCATCTCTATCACCCAGCCAACTATCAAGGACCGAGTATGGCTCAGCCACGACCAATACGTCGATCAACCACTCCGCCATGGCCTGGAACAACAAGCCTTGGGCTAAGCGGCAGTGATTGGAATTTGTCTGGAGGAGGTTGAATGAGGCCATTATCTTTCAGTCATTTCTACCTCCTCTACTACTGGGCCAGCATTGCTGGTCGAGCCGACTGGTCGATTTATAGCCATCGTCTTTCCTCGTTTTGGGGGAGGATTACAGTTCCTTCCCCCCATTTTATGGCCAGCAGGCCGCCCACTTGCTGTACAGACAGAGCAGTACGGTTTTTCGCTGCAGGTGGCAGCCTTGTGACCTGCCTGTCCGCAGCGGAAACATAAACTTTCCCTCTCGACTAGGGAGGGGCACAGAGGACGGGTGTGTCCCACTCCCAAGCATTTATAACAACGAAGGGGTCGTTCCTCCATAGCTCGAACAGAGGCCGAGCTAAAACCAACCAGGAACCGACCACTGTCGAGAACCATTTTTGCCGCCGCTACTGGACACTGAACGTTAATTGCCCCCATCCCCAGGCGACCAGGCCGAATTTCTCCCGCTTTGATCTGATCGACTGTGCATCCACCTCTTTGGGCAACCAATTCAACGATCTCGAGCTTGGACACAGAGTCATCCAAGTCCGAGATGAGCAAACCAGCGTACTTGATTGGCCTCACGACTTTGGCGAGGTCCTCATCCACGGCAGCACGCATCTGTGCCGCAAACAGGTCAGCCCTTTTTCCGGAGTCTTCGCCAGGGAATTCAAAAAGCCGAGCACCGGCTTGTGTCCGGCGTGTTCGGATCGATTGCGCCGTCGTCACTCCTACCTCCTCAAGGCTCATGTTAGCCCGAGCCCGGCTAAGCACTGCTTCATAGGTCTCTCCCTTTTTAACAGCCTCCGCAGTGAGACTAAGCACAACTGCGGCGGTCTTAGGGGGAGACATTTTCGGCTTTCTAGACATTGAAACCTTGTTTTTGTTTAGTATGGGGGCGATGACAGATGTTGAATTGCCCCTTGCTGCCCTTTTACTTTTATTGGAAGTCGGGTTCGGCACCATCTGTGACAGGTCGGGGGGAGACACCGACTTCTTGCTTTTCCCTTTTCCCTTTTTGACTACTTCCACCCAGCCGGTATTGCTGGGTGTTGTGGACGGTAACATAGGGTCCTCGTTTGAAACCTGAGGAGCAGAATTCAAAGAGTCGGAGGTATGACCGGGAACGGTAATAACCCCAGCCACGCTGGACCTTTTCACCCTCTGGGGCTTCGGTGGCTTTGGAACTTTGAAGACTATAGGCAAACATTCTTGATCCGCGACTGGTTCCTTTTTCTTATCCGCTGCCAGTGGTGGACGGAGTTGTTTGGCCGGGAGGAGTCGATCCTGAATGCCCTCAAAGCGAGCATCCATACGTGCACAAAAAACTGCACGTTCCTCCCTTAGGAGCTTCCTCACAGTCTCCTCCAAATCGTTTATGCCTGATTTTTTCTGCAAGGACATCTCCACTTCCATTTCTTCTTCGTCAGGTGTTGGAACCAGAGTTGAGGCCGAAGATTCGCAACCACCTTTAGTAAGCCTGGCCACAACCGCTTCCAACTCAGCTACTCTCTTCATTTGCTGGTCAAGTTTGGCCTGCAGGCGGTCCACTGTCGTCTGCAGCCGGATCGTTTCGTCAGAGGAAGAGCGCTTAAAAGACTCCTCACAGATTGCCCTCATGTTTCCCACGCTCTCCTTAAGGGTTTTTTGGAAAGTACCTTTTAAATGAGAGGACCTTAAAATTATCGAGGTGGACCCCTCCGCTTCCTCAGTTATCATCCGCTGTAACTCAGCAGTAGACTTTCCCTCCAAGGTAGACCCGACAGAAATCCCATAGCCTGCTGCATTCTGAGCCCGCAGATCTCGTTTTTTAGCCGAAACCTGGGCTTCAAACTCCAACTCAAGTGCGGCTTTCTTCTCAGCGTTAAGTTGACGCTGCGTCGCTGTACGGCTGCAGTACGCATCCGAAGCAGCAAGGCGTTCACGACCCTTCTTGGACTTAAACTTGCTTTTCAAGCCCTTTCCCTCAGCAGCGTCAGAAGACGAATCCTTTTCTACATCCTCAATGTGGCGCTTACGCCCTTTAAGGAATTTTTCTCGCTTCAAGGTTAGCGAGCAATCCGAGGCATTAGTTAAAGTTTCCGATTCAGAATCGGACAACTGACCTGGCCTGCAGAAAAGGCCCCCACTAGCGACAGATGTCGCAGAAGATGAGCGAGTCCTTCGCCCTACACATTCCGCGTCCGAGGACATACTAACAACTTCCAGCGCAACAGAACAGGCGGCGCCCTCCGCATCCAAGGATGCCACATCAGCAGTTTCTCCCATACATTCTAAGATTTTGTTTTTATTTTTATTGCAGTTCATAATGAATCCCACGCGTAACACGGATAATAACGACCACCAGGAGCAGAGCCGGTTTACTCTTGGCTACCCTCATACTGCACAGGGGCGGGCGGTCCTATGCAGGGAGGCCGATACCACCAACCACGACCGGGTTTATCCCACCCGGTCACCATCCCCCCGAAGTGAGATGGCCCCGACGCCTCGAGCACTCACAGCGTCGGAATTAGGGGTTTTTTATTGAGGTTCTCTCCTCTTGAGCCGGCCAATTAAGGCAAGCCCCCTGGTCTGGTCGAGCCGATAAACATGATCACCAGACACCCAACCAGGAAACAGGTCGCCCGGCGGTGAACAAGATCAGTCTGTTGCGTCGGACTACTATTACGTAGCCAAACGAACCCGCCGCGCCGCAAGACTACCTTGCTAAACTATGATCTAAACCAAGAACTATCCGTCAATAAAACGGCCCGAATAAGCCCCGACAGAACGAAAAGGCGCCATTGTACGCCACATCTCGCGCACGCTCTCAACTGCTCTTCTCAAACCGAGAATAGCAGAGAGAACGGTGTCTGTCAGATATCAGCCGCTGAGCGACGGAGTCTCACACAAAAAGTGGAAAGGCTCCGCCAGTCAGCGTTGCCCAGGGTGCACCACGAGGAGGTTTCTGAACTAGCACCCCACCCAGACCCATACCTACCCTTGCATGATATATCGTGTCCAAGCAATGTTGTTTCGGACTTATCTTGCTTCGTATATAAATTTCCCTCCTCCATAAATACTAGAACGGACAATTACGGCTGTTGAAGAGAACAATAGCGTATAAGAGCTATTAAAATAGTCCCCCGAGGTGATTCATAATAGAGTTAACTCAGTCTCGGACCAAGCGTGTAGCGCATCCCGCAGACTTAGACATAATTCAAACCATTTAGTCCAAGAGCTGTAAGACGGCTGTTTCTAACATAATCCTGCATTTTCCGTTCCATCAAAATGAGATCCCTGCATATTAGGTATTTCTGCTTTCTAAGAATATTACATACACAACTAACATTTCCATTTATATTCTTGCACGGACGTTTCTCGTTATATTATATATACTAGCGGCTGCTCGTGACTTCGTATGCAAGAAGTTACTTTTTTACACCTTGGGTTACGTTTCTTTAGTTTTAATAAGATTCCCTAATATTATCTAACTATATAGTCATTATTCAATAGTCAATCTTTTTTTTCATATAGATTACATCAGTAATACTCATGAATAGTCTGTATATAAATTAAATGAAGCTATCTCCTAGCTACCTACCTTTATATAGCCTATGTTACAAAAATTCTACCTCCTGATCTTCTTTCTATCTGATCTCGGTGGCACAGTGGCTAAAGCAGGCGGCCAAAGCGCCAAAGGGCCCAGGTTCGATTCCTGGTCGAGTCAATTTGGAAACGAACTTTTCTAAATTGACTTGGTCTGGGTGTGCTGGGATGACGCCCCCAGTTAGTATCCGTCATCTGGTGCTCATAGTACAAGGGAAAGCCTTAGTTTGAGCCCGGGTGATTGGTGTGATTGTCTGGCGCATTCATTCACCATTCAAACGAACATTCCTGTATTATCTCGGGTCTGGGTGTTGTCGTACCGTCGTTGCTTCTGATTTCTATAATACAAGTGCTTAAGCTACTTACCACAGAATCAGAGCAATGCATTTGGTGTTATCTGATGATGTCCAATAACTATATACTTATATCAAAAGCCAAGATCAGTAATATATTGTCCAACAAGCAAGTACGGTGCTATATTTAGATGTACTTCTGTACGTAGCTCCCTCACTAGCCAGGAACAGCTATGAATGGGTAAAACTATTGTAATTGAACAGCCAGTACGCAGACTCCACATTGCACTGGCCTTATTTATTGACCTCACTTAATCCACTGGAGTTCCTGAGCACAAACGCAATCTAAATAAAATTGCAGTCCGAAAGAAACTTGGCACCATTACGGATCCATACTTATATTATAAAGCTGAAAAATTTGTTTGTTTGTATGAAAGCGGTAATCTTAGAAAGTACTGGTTCGAATTTAAAAATTATTATTGTGTTATACAGTCGAAATCAAAATCCGTTGCCTAGTTTTAAGGATTAAGCGTACATAGGGATATAGACAGAAAAAGCGACTTTGTTTTATAATATGTAATGATTTATAGGAGCAAATAATAAATAGAAAATGTAAAAAAACGGGGTGAGTACGCGTGCAAAGCCACTGTGGACTGATAGTACAAAATAAAATGAAAATCAGAGGTTGAAAACAATACAAAATACAAAAACTCAATGATTCTATGGTAAGAAGCTGTAGCACTTTTGTTACAGAAATCAAAAACAACGTCGGACTTCAACGGCCAGACCTAGGCCCGGGACCTCGGAAGTGGCGCGACGCCAAAATCCAGCCCTTTCACCTCCCGGCTACGGAGTTCGTCAAAATAAAGCAAATGTAAAAAATGTTTCTGTTTCTTTAAAATATTTAAAATAATGCAATTGAATACACATCATTTTAATAAACCTTAGTTAGAGAAATCGTTGTTGAACAATTTAGGCAGTCTTATCACTTAAAGCGTTCTCCTTCAAGCTTAATTTAGAGGAGATCATTTTTAAAAGCATAGCAACGACAACTACGTCGTTAACAGTTTCTCTCTTTAGCTTCCAGGCTGACGATATATTTTTCTGTGATACATCTGTGACAAGTTTCCGTGCAACTTAATTAACAGTTTATGAATTAGGTTTCTACTATCTAGTGCTCTGATGGACCAGTGGTTTAGGTTCTAAATCGTAGTTTTAGGGTCCTGTATTTGATTTCCGGGTCGAGCATAATATTTTTAATTTTTTATCAAGGAGTCTCTCTCTTTTCTGGATGTTTTTTAACTGTTTAATATAATTGTTTAAAGAAAAGACTAACTGAAGATAGGATTTAAATTTTATTTAATTTCCTGTTCTTACGTAAAATATCCTTAGCTATTTATTTTAAGTTATTTTAAAATTTGTCAACAGAAACATATGAATTATAATTAGTGGTTAAAATGACTTTGTCGATCCAAGAATTACGCAATCTAGTAATTAACTTATTTATATATTTAATACGAACGAATTTAGAAACCCTCTATTTTTTTAAGTCAGTTATTACATTTTCTGACCTTGCTAGGGTTTGTGATCTCCAACCTATTCCTGGCAATGGTGGTAATTAAAGTAGAACTAATTATTAAAACAATAACTTTCAATGATCAAGGCCTTTCATAAATACGTTAGCCTTTTACTTATCTAATATCTGAATGTGATAGTTTGAAAGTTTCAAGCAAAATCAGTAATGTCTGAATTCATGCAAAATGAAATTCGATTAAATTTAGCAAACAAACGAATTACTTTTAAACGAGTTTGATTCAGGCTATCTTGCAAAATCGAGAGAATTTGTAAAACTAAAATCATTTTACAAGTTTAAAACTTAAATAATAGGCTTGATAACATTTTGAATGTCAATTTTGGAGAGTTATTTTAATGCAAACAGAAATTGCCACCACAAGTCTTGGAAATAATATATTCATGCTATTTTTGTATTATTATCGCGTTTATTTATAAAATTTAGCCAACCACACAGTTTTAACTTTATAATTGGCAGGTAGATAATGCCACTAGGTATTCAGGTCGCGTTTTGTCCCCTTATTTGTGTTCGTGTAAGTATCTAGTTATTAATACATATGCTGTAAGTCCTGACCTTCCTCCTTCAGATTTCCACCTATAACGATGTCCTGAGAATTATTTAGACACTGTTAAGACAACATCACGACCTGTCAATACCACTTGTCGCGGTTTTTTGTCAGAAGTCCCAAAATTTCATAGCAATGGAATCATATCGAAAAATGCCAAATTATAATAATCATAATCAATCAATTTAGGCAACAAGTTATAAGTTTGTAGATGTAGAAGACATCTTCGCAATGAATACAAACCAAAATTAAAGCTACAGCAGGTTAGGAACACAATCCTACCGAGAAGAATTCAGCAAGAAACTCAGTAGTTTTCGAGAGCTATTTATGTATTAGAATTATCGAGCAAAATTGTACCTACATACTGTGAATATAATTCAACTAGATTTAAAAATGTTTTCAATTTTCATACAAAATGCGAAGAAACTTTTTCCCTTCCCATAAAATGAATTGGTTGCCACAGAATCCCTGGATAAGAGAGTATTCTATCTTGAAATCAAATAAACATATTTTTTCTTTATTTCACCTCATAATTATTCGCTAACAAAGAAAACAAGAATCGTGTGGAAATTTAATTAAACCGAGGCGAGGGTGTGAAATTGAGAAGCTCCGCAGAAAATCCTAGGTCGGAAAAATGCCTAGGCCACTGTCTGAGAGGCTTTTGTCTAGAACTCTTCATTAAGGATCTGCAGTCTAGGTTTTATTATGTCTGCGAACTATGACATAATCTGAAGAGAAATCGGTAGAAGAGATATGAATGCATTGTTTAATGCACTTATTGTTAGATATAACGACCTCGTTTAACGTTTGACGACCTCGGTGGCGCAGTGGCTAAGGTAGGCGGCCAAAGCGCGAAAGGTCCCGGGTTCGATTCTCGGTCGGGTCAATTTGGAAAACGAACTTTTCTAAGTTGACTTGGGTCTGGGTGTGCTGGGGTGATGCCCCCAGTTAATATCCGTCGTCTGGTACTCATAGTACAAGGGAAAACCTTAGTTTGAGACCAGAAGATTGGTGTGATTGTCTGGCGCATTTATTGATTTATTTATAATTAAGGCTTTAGTTTCCAGAATAATAAAAGGCATCCAAAATATAAGATACACTAAGATGTTTTTATTATTAATAAATGCAAAATATGTAAAAAAATCTATTCTACCAAATATACAATATCCATGTCATTTTAAAAATAATAATATTAAATTGTTAATATATAATAATAATAAATAAATAAATATTGGACAACATCACATACATTGCTCTGATTCTGTGGTAAGTAGCTTAAACACTTGTGTTACAGAAATCAGAAACAACGACGGTACCACAACACCCAGATTCGCGACAATATAGAAAAGTTCGTTTCCTATATTGACCCGACCGGGGATCGAACCCGGGACCTCAGAGATGGCGCGACGCCTAAGTCCGGCATGCTAACCTCTCGGCTACGGAGGTCGTCAAACCAAATTAAATTAAAATGAAAACTAGTAAAAACATGCGAAGGCACTCTCGCATTTTCCCGTTCATCATTATTTATCATAAACGTAATAACAGTAGCAAGTTCAAAATTTAACTTTGTTGCCATTTAATAAAACATAATAAATGTATAATTGATAAACGCAGCTCAATGAAAGCGTATTACAGTTGAGCATTCAACAAAACAATACACAAAATATAATTTAATTAAGATAGTACTTGCTCATTCTATTTACATTTAAATCCGACTTATTCAATTTGTATTTTCTCTATTGTCTAGATATTTCATTCGAATTGTAATAAAATTTACTTTACCAAGCGCCTATCGACTTAAGTGCACTTAATATCACTCAAAAATGTGAAAATAAATCTTGGAACATGCAATATAAATTGTCTGTGTTGATAAATCTTAAAGCTACGGTAATAGGACTCATCTTGTTATTTTTTAACTCCAGCTTTTTGTTGATTTTCATTCTTAACAAATAGCAGTGACACTTATCTGACGTTTAGAGCGATGGTCCAGCCGAGAACGCAAGAGTAAAAACCAATCACCTAGAAATATAGCATGTACCGTTTCTGATACAGTACCAAGCAGGGTACTTTTCTAGCCGTATAGAATGTTACGTATCTGATACTTTATCAAGCAATGTACTCTTCTAGCCGTTTTTAATGTACCTAATACTGTGTCAAACAGGGTACCTACTCTTCTAGCCATGTTGTTATGTATTTGAACCTAAATTATCAAATACGTTACAAGATATTTTTCAAATTGAAATTTTAAAATAATTTAATTTAAGTTTATACTTGACATTTAATATTGTATAAGATATGTTATAGGATTTAATTCGTCATAGTGCCATTTAAAATAAAAAATATAGCTCCAGTCCTTCAAACCGTTCTGGTTCTAGCAAAGATCTACTTACATACATTCACCTGTAGGTTTACCTGGTAGATAATACAATGGCAATGCCTATTAAGTTGGCCCTAATGCGTAATGAGGCATGAGGGGTTACTTTTTTTAATGAGTGCAATAAAGTTTATATAAATAAAATACGCCCGTAAAGCATAACTTTCATTTTGTACCAGTCGAATAAGTCCGCAGCTTCGACAAAGACAAACATTATCATGTCTATAAACATCACTCAACCATAGTCAGTCCGTAATTAATAAAGTCAGGACAACGCTGTCAATTATCGCCTTTTTAATTAACACGACCCGCCCCAAATTATAGCCATTTGCATTCCATTACATTTTTGATTACCATTTTAACTACTGTAGCGTTTTATTTTTCACTCTTTATTTTTTTTAAATAAAAGCACAGTATTTAAGCACACAAGAGAGGAACAGACATCGCGGTGACAACAGATTTAATACCGATATATCCTATCCGTTAGCATCGCCATACTTGCCCGCAAAATGTTTCGTTACACTCCTTTTAAGGAATCATACCATATTGTTTGAAATATGATATGATATTGATTTCAATGAAAATCAAATATATCTAACCTAATTAGGATGTTGGCACCATTTACAAATTATTTTAAAGAATAAATGCCGTATAGGGGATATTAGGTTACATTAGCAAATTTGTTTTTTTTTTTATAATTAGATTATTTATTTATTATTTATTTGACACATGGTACACAACGCGATAAAATGCGATTCTAAAATGTTGAAAAACTATATCGTCGACGAGCGTGCAATACCGCGTATCTACCGTTTGCATTTTATCTGCTATTTCATATTATTTCAATCCAAATTAGACCTTACGTAAAAATGTACTTACGCGGTATTGCACGCGCGTCGACGATATTGAATAGTCAGTGTGTTGATAAATAAAATTGTGACGTCATAGTTTGCTAATATTTATGACACTGATATTTCACACTCTTGTAAAATGGCTCATTATGCTTAAATGCCACACGGCTAGGTTCCTTGCTTTAAAAGCTTCAAATGATCTTGTTTTAGGGATAAAAGCCCTCCGCCTGCTTAATATTCGTAAGATTTTTTAACGTTTTTAATATCAGATCTCCAGAAGAGATCTACAGTGTCCTCTTGAAAATTAATATTATTTTGGTGGTTGCTTACATATTTACACATAGTATGTGTGCTTACACAATATTAAGTATATCAAAATCGCTATATTTTACACCTCTCTAGTATTTCATTGAGCTAACTGAAATAAACCTCGCATGTCCATCTATTAAAAGTACGTCTGGGCATCAAGCAAAAAACTGGATTGATTTTAATTAAGTATTCATAAATTCTAAAGCTTCGGATCGAGCAAAAAACGTGTATATTTTATCTCGCTACCATGATGAATGCTATAAAAACATTTTTAGAAAAGGCAAATTGATGAAATTTGTTTATTTTTACATTTCTCTCCGTACATCTCTTTTAAAGAAGAATATTTTATCTTTTTTAATTAGTTCAATTAGCAATACAATCCATCTGATTGTTCATGTTAAGACAATTACCATACAGTATCATAGTATGTTTAGGAATTACAATATTAAACTGTTATTTTTAACAAAGAATTAGTTTAGCATACATGATTGAAGCATTTAACCTCAGAATACAGGTAACTTTTTTATTTTTACATATTTTTCCGTTTATAACATACCTACTTTAAATTCTTCATTAAACGTAGATTTTTAAAATACTTCTTAGAGAAATCTAAGGTATTTTTTAAACCCAACCAGTTTAAATTTCTCATTTAAGGTAATGTGACAGATTTAAAACTATTCTCTAAGTAACGATTTTTACAAATATTTTGTAGGTCATCAAATGTACGTTGGTATATCCTCGGCTAATTTTAAGTTGCCCTCATTCTCGTTTGAAATATGTATACCGTCTTTATAAAAACTATATTTTTCATAAGTAAAACGAATTGAACATTTTCATCAGTGATCATCGTTTTAAGTTTAACCGGCTTAAGAAGAAAAAAGTGTTTAAAAACTTACCTCCCAGCAACAGCACAAAACACAACACCACAACACAACACAAAATCCACGTATCTCACACAAACGTCACTACGAACCGTCTTCACTTCCCACAGCTTCTAGACAGACTTCGGACACAACTTCTAGAAGCGCTACGAACCGTCCAGCGTCAGACACAACTTTTACGAACTACGGGCTTCTACGGGCCGTCCGTAGCGCTACGTACGTGGGAGTGCTACGACAACCGGGGTGCGACTGTGCGTAGCTACGTAGCTCCCTCCGGCGTACGTTTCCCGAACTTACGCCTTTAGCTTAGGAGCCGTCGACGGCTTGATAACGTGCCGAGAATTATTGGATATGCACTGCAGGTATATGGGCATGAACTCGTATTTTTTGAAGTGTTGATAGGACAGAGTAAAACCTGAAACCAGAATTGCTGTTGATAATGTTGAACTCAAAAGTTTTGTGTAACAGAAGATTTTGAGCTATGCGATTAATTTGTTATCTGGATCTTGAAGAATTATTTTTACAAAAGTAATTAGTTAAAATTTATTTAAATCTGGTTTAATAGAAAATATTAAAAAATCACGTGTGGTACACGTGTCTGTCTTCACACTAACAAATATCTGTATTTGCTACAACTGACATAAGCTGAGATGCTCCTAATAAATAAAAAACACTTATTATTTATTTCCATCTTAACTACTTTATTTTATTCTAATGCAAAAGCTTATGGACTCATACTACTGTGTTTTCTACCTGCATATAACTTATATCAAAAAGTGTTGTTATGGTAAATTTATTCAGATAGCAAGAAAATAAGTAAATTTTGTCTCCTATGAGTTTGAGAGTGTGCAGTGTATATATCAGCGGTATCTTGACAAGTAATAAAAAAGTTATCTAACCATTTTCTTGGAAACTAAAATTTTATCCAGAATTTTCCCTTAGTCTCTTCGTCTAAGGTAGCTAAATCTGTCGACAAAACCTGTACTACCATACGTTATCGGTTCTCTTATGGTTTTTCAGCCGCAAATCCGTTCTTGGCCACGGTTTTGGCTTGATTTAAGATCTTGAAATTTATTGTGCTACTGTATTTGAGTTCCTGGGGGATATTTCAAATAACTCAAGCGGAGGGATGGAAATTTGCAATATTTTGAACATTACGACAACTACCATCTTATTGGATTGTTTATTTCAATTGGGTTAATCAAAGTTTTAGTTTTTTTTTTACGTCTTGTTATTTGTTATTTGTATGTCTTGGTGCAAAATTATTAAGTTAGCTTTTTTTAATGAAAACTTTGTAGTTTCTTGCTGGTATCTTCTCTGTGTGTTATAGATTCCGAACCGGAGTAGTAGCTTTATTTATTTAATACAGACATTTTATAAATGTTACTGATGACATTCTCATTTATTTACTAGCAGTTGCACGCGACTTCGTTCAGGTCATTCCGGAATAAAAGTAACCTAAATCATGTTCCAGTTTCCTAATCTGACGGTTCATAATCATTTTGTAAAAGTTCACATTAATAAAGACATTATTTTCTTTTATATTATTTATTTTGATTCTTTTATATTAAATTTGCAATTAGCATCTTAGTAATGTAAAAATCTCAGTACTTTGTCACCTTAAGCCATGGACCTAATATAATAAACAGGACTAATAACTCTGAAAATTTTCATTATGAAAAATGAACACTATTGCAATGCAATAAAGTATTAATTCCTGTGCGCTTTACACAGATGCAAATCCGAGCCGACAAAGATAGCCAGGCCGGAGGCGTGTGTCTCGTTCTTTAATCTTCCTTAGATCTTGCCAGCATAAAATAATATTTCTGATCTAAATTTTGCCTGATCAAAAACTCAGTTTATGCACTTGTATTTAATTGTTATTTCAACAATTGTAAAATAATAAATTATATTTTAATTTATTTCTTTGATTTTATACATAAACTATAAAGAAAACGTAAAATAGTATTTGCTTATTTCTAATTTCCTAGTGGTAACCCTCTAAAGCATCACCATGAACTGTCATGGTGTCAGTAAGTCAAACTGTCATTGATTGAGTTTATCAAAATATTATTCTTAATATAATTCTTAGGCACCTTTTTAGATAAAATGGTGAAAAAATGTTGCGTTTATACTTGTTCAAGTGAATCATATAATGATTGCCATATATCGTTCCACAGGTAAGCTTAAAATAATCTTACTGTAAATCTTACCACTAGGGTACCCATAATTCTCGTAATATTTCAATTGTGTGCTCGAGTTAGTTCTTCACTGTTGTACATTTATTTACAGTTACCTACCTTAAAATTAAGTAATGCGACAAAAATGGCTTAGCAATACACGTAAAGCAAAAAATCACTAAAAATTCTGTCGTATGCAGCCGGGACTTGCTATACCTACGATTTCTCCTGTGGTAAGTATCATTAGTAATTGTTTATCATGCTTCAACGCAACAACACACAACAAGATTTAATTTTAGGAATCTTTGTTTAAGCACCTAATCAAGTATTTTAAAAAACACTATTTGTATATACACTATACATAGTCTTTTAGGTTCCATACCCAAGGGGTAAAACGGAACCCTATTACTAAGACTTCGCTTTCCGTCTAACTGCCATCAGGCTGTATCTTGTGAACAGTGATAGTTAGTTATGATTTTAATTTTTTGATGCCTTTATAACAACATCAAATACTTAATACTAAAAAACAAGATAATATACATATGTAAAGGGCTCCCATACAACATACGTGATTTTATAGCTTGCCGGATATTGATAGCTATTACAGTTAGACACTTAAAATATTGACGGAATACACTTTATTTAAATACAAATAATTAAATTGAAATAAAATAAATACTTAAGAAGGATTCGTTTTACAGTCAAATATAGTAAAACCTTTACATCTTATGTACTTGGCCCGGTTTATTTTTACTTAATTATTTATATGAGTATTATTTTGTAGGTCATAAACTGGATGTAATATGTTGCACTAAGTTAACTGTGATGTTTATTTTACAGACCAAAAAAAATAAGTTCTCAGTAATACATTGAGCCACCGACCACTACCAGACTCTGACGAAGAAATCCTACATCCTGCCACCTCTTGAAGATATTATCATGTTTAAAAAGTCGTTTAATCGATCAAAATGTTCAAACGATGTTTTTTGGTTAATATTAATATTGGCACTGAAAACAATCTGTTGCCCACCGTGATCAGAAATTAGGTAAAAAATCTTAGACATAGACTGGCGTACAATTATTACAAAAGCCATTCATTAAACATGTAGCCGAAGCGGCTGTAATTGTACTTACTAGCAATTATTTTAAGCATTGTTTCAACTATATTTTCTTGTCATCTGTATCAACCAAAGCATGTAAATGGCTAAATATAATAATAATAATAAATCAATTTAGGGTTATTCTCGCTGTCCCTACCAGGCACGTCCCCAGCAGTAGGGACAGTGGAAAATTCAATAAATGATTCAAATTTATTGCCATTGTCCCCATTGGAGTAAAAGGGAGTAAAATTATACATAAATTCTATTGAATAGTTCAAGATCATTTTTTCAAACCTATAAACATAAAAGTAATGCTGTCCCGGTTGTTTTCAACAGTCAAATCTGTCCAGACGATAACTTTGGAACATGACGACCACCGTGGCCAGATGCGAGCGGGCCGGACTTTGTTGTTGTACCATCTCTGAGGTCCCGGGTTCGAACCCGGTCGGGTCAATAAGGGAAACGATCTTTTCTGTATTGTCTCGGGTCTGGATGTTGTGGTACCGTCGTTGTTTATGATTTATGTAACACAAGTGCTTTAGCTACTTACCACAGAATCTGAGCAATGTATGTGATGTTGTCCAATATTTATTTATTTATTTTACTAGATGTAGTGGGGACAACGGGCTAAATTTTAATTATTTAATCAAATGTCTGTTATCAAAATAAATCTTGTTGTCACCCTATTAGAAAGGGACACGCGCCTCAGTGGTAGCTATCTCGCTCGGCTCGTTTTTTGGCTGCGAGTGCTCGGTCCTGTTTATTATACTAAGTCCATGCCTTAAGCTTACTGTCTGTAACTGTGACAAGGTACTGACGTATGTATATAAGTGTTTAAATATCCTATTTGTATACTTTTGACGACTCGGTGGCGTAGTGGCTAAGGTAGGCAGCCAAAGCGCGAAAGGTCCCGTGTTCGATTCCCGGTCGGGTCAATTTGGAAAACGAACTTTTCTAAATTGACTTGGGTCTAGGTGTGCTGGGATGACTCCTCCAGTTAGTATCCGTCGTCTGGAGATAACAGTACAAGGGAAACCCCTAGTTTGAGAACAGGTGATTGGTGTTGTTGTCTGGTGTATTTATTATTATGTATGTATATCAGTACGTCAGCAAACAAACTAATGACACTGACTTACACTATTAGTATATTTATACACTTTCAAAGTAGTCTCTTAATTACAATGGTGCCTTAATTACAATGCCGCAGTATGCTTAACCACATATTTATAAAAACAACATAGCTCAATTTTAAGTAGAAGTTTTTGTAAAGATGCAGAAACTACAGTAATTAGTAAAACAAAGTGAGTACGTTGATCCATGTTTTTGCGGACGAGAAAGAAATAATAATTTAATTACTTGCTAGAACTCGGTAAATTATTTTGAAATATTCGCGATAAGGAATACTTAAATGTAAAAGAGATTACTAGATGTGTTTTAGCCGACTTTTAAAAAGAATGACTTTTCCCATTTAATATCTTTTATGTTTTATGTTCTTTTTTTGATTTTATGATATTATGCTTGTAATTATATTAGAATAAGTATATACTAGGCGTCTCGTATGTACGAATGTACCACGTGCCGATAAGTATATAGTTCTAAACTATTACTCTATAACTAATATATTCAGCAGAGGGAAAATTCATCGCCTACGATAACTTGCGGTTAGCTCAGTAGGAAGAGCAGCACGCGCGATACGTGAAGGTCGTGGGTTCGAAACCCGCACCGCAAGGGCAGATGAAGTTTTCTTTTTCTTTAAAATATTTAACCTACTAGCATTAAGTCCGCCTTTTGTACTTTTTATTTTGTGCAATAAAGTTTTTAAATAAATTAAATAAAGTAAACAATTTTCGCTAGTGACTATGATAAATTGTTAAAATCTATTATGAAATCTGTTTGACTTTTTGGTTGTGTTTAATACCCCGAGTGTCACTAACTATTTGATACCGACTGTACTAACAAATAATATTTGTACTTACAAATAATATTTGTAAGTACAGTTTTTGCTTTTTCGGTGACACAGGTACCCCAACTTGTTTTTTTTTTCATTATATAAATACACCAATTTAACTTGCATAAATGAATTAAATGTCAGTTTAACGACGAAATTTTGATGGTATTGTAAAAATTTAATACCCAAAATAAGTAGTGTATCTGCCCTTTTTTTGGGGCTATAGTTTTTTTACATACAGCATTCTAAAGAGCAGAGAAATCTAAGAAAATCTGTATACTTAAGTCGTTTTGCGTATTTTGTCAGTTACCCCAAATGAACCTGCATGTAGCGATATGTAGGTATCCATCGTGATAAAAAGCAAATGGATATCATCCTAAGTAGTTAACATAAATAAGCTCTTTGCTTTAATATAATACATCCGTACCACCCAACTGCTATCAGCAAAGCCATGTAAAACAGAGGACCCGTTCATTGAATAAAATTTTATTCGGCACAGCAAAACACGAATATCCTATGCCATTCCGGAGAAATTGAATTGGAATATCTTTGGATTGTAACTAAACGCCTAGGATGTGTGAAAGCTAACAGTTTGGGGAATATGGCCCGGACAAAAACATAAAAACGTATTTCCTATTTGGTCATACTGTAAACGGTCACGGCGTTTCGGTCGGACATTGAAATCATTAACATTTAATTTTATGTATCAATGGCGTAAATAGGACATCTGTTACATCACCCATATTGATATTGTGCAAATCACTACGTCCCTACTTAATATTATAAATGCGAAAGTAACTCTGTCTGTCTGTCTGTCTGTCTGTTACGCTTTCCCGCTTAAACCTCTCAGCCGATTTTGATGAAATTTGGATAGGTATACGTTGAACCCTAAGAACGGACATAGGTTACTTTTTGTTAGAAAGTAAGGGAGGGGGGGGGGGGTTATGCCACCTTAGAATGTTTATATGGGAAAATGTTTATTTTTAAGTTAGAGATATGAAAGTTGGCACAAATATAGCTCTATTAAAATATAGACAACTTTTTGTTTCGAATATTAGGGAAGATAGTGGTAAAACCGACCATGAAAGTATGTAGTCCACGCGAACGAAGTCGCGGGCACAGCTAGTTGTTTTTATAAAACAAAGTCGCTTTTCCTGTATATCCCTATGTATGCTTAGATCTTTAAAACTACCCAACGAATTTTTATGCGATTTTTTAAAGATAGAGTGATGTTTAATAATCTATACAAATTAATGTAAAGAAAAGCAGAAAACTTCGTTTGTAGTAACTTGCACCTTTGGGAAGCCGGTCAAAGTCAAAGTCAATTCATTTATTCATGTAGTTTACAAGTAACACTTATGCATCGTCAGAATGAACACAAACCAATATTGAAGCTACAACCTGTTCGGAACCTAATCCTACCGAGAAGAATCCGGCAAGAAACTCAGTAGTTATCCTAATCTTTACAATGTTTAGAGCTAGAGAACTTAAAACTATGGTGTATGGTGTGCAATCCCTACGGTTTTTCGAGATATATTTTTTGTGCCTAAAGAACTTTGAGATTAGCCCATTTATTCTACTCAAAAGTTACAAGGTCCGCGAATATGAAATATTTTGCCGCGAACACGAAAAATTAGTCCCAATTTTTAAATAAGCAAGTAGGGAAAACGCGATCACGGGAACCGTGAGTATGGAGCTTTTACTGTATATGACGACACAATATTGTATAGATAAATAATATAATAAAATTTAAAATGTACATTTTATTTTACTAGATTTATTATTGTTCGATTTGTTGTATAAGTTTATTATTTGTTAGTTTTGTTAGTTCATTATATTTGTTATTTTATAATTAATCTTAATTATTATTATTATTAGCAATCCTGCTGTGCCCTAACAGGGTTCATGTTGAACACAAATTTTATTTTTAACCATCTATATTACTCACAACATGATGCAATAAATATATAAACAATATTTTTTATAGGAAGCTTGCAATAAACCAGTGTTAAAATTCATAAAATAATTCAAAATTACGAATTGAAATTTAAATGAAAAAACGAATCAAAATTATTAAAACAAAATTGTTTTTTTTATATTGCACTTCAAGATTGACCTCATCCCACCTGATGTTATGTGGCAATGAGTTCCTAGCTTAAGGGCAAAAAGTAAAACTGTTAGTAGAATTGTCGCCCTTACCTTGAAGGCTTGACCCCTGCTACTAATGTACCACCCCCAAGAACTCTGGAAACCTTAATCACACGCAGGAACACAACAACACAGTAGTGATTGTTATTTTGCTGCGGTGTTCTGTAAGGTGGAGGTATTTCACCAGTCGGGCTGCTCCAGTTCGAGCGATAAATCGCTTTGCCCCGCCTCTCTTATACATCTTACGATATGAACAAAAACATAATTAAACTGACGTCAAATTAACCCGACTTATTCCAATTCCAACAATGGAATTCCCACCTGACCTGTCCTATCCTCTAGTCCATAAAATACCATCAGATTCCATTACTGCAGCCGTTATGCTAAAACCTTTCGCCCAATTTTGGCAAACGGTTCATTAATTAATATTTCACATATACCTCTGTGTGGCGATAGGTAACACGATACGGTTTTTGACAAAACGTCTAGAAATAACATACGCTTAAACTATAAACTGACTGATCTAGTGAAATCTGGTCCACTTTAAAGGCAATAAATAAAATATTTTAGTTTTCATTCAGTTTTGTTTTATTAGGAAACATAATTAAAATTGCAATACGGATTTGTCGGGAAAGATTCGATCGTCTTATTCGAGACATTGTTAATGATAATTCAAAGAAAAACAAAGCACTGCTTATTACTGACTAACTTTTGCCCGCAGAAATAAAATTGGTTTCATACAAACAGAATTTAACTAAACCCTTGACAATGTAAAAATAATACGAGATGTATAACCTTATTTTTTTTGCAAAAGGTATTTTTAATCACTTCCGTTATTATTAATAAAGACCATTTCACAACAAGCCTGTTGATAGAGAGGTGTATTTAGCCAGTAGAGCATTGATATTTACGTATTAGAATCACCTGAATTCCATTATACCCATCTACCAGGGGTTAAGCCTTCAAAATAAGGGCGACCCTTAAGCTAGGACTCATCACATAACATCAGGTGGGATGAGGTCAATCTTGAAGTGCAGTATAAAATAACATAATTCCAAGGATTTATCCTTGCGTTTTTAAATAATGAAATAATATTTTAAAAATGATTCCAATATCCTTATTCAAATACAAAACCCTGAAATCGATCCAACCTACTATTTGTAGATGCCGTCATCTGTATTATAAACAACACTGCTGAATCGTATTACATGATAATGCTCTTCGGCAATCCTCATACAAATAAATGTAAACGGGAAGCTGTCCAATTAATCATAGGTAATTTCAGTAAATGACACATACCTCCCACATCACACACGTCATTTACTGTGTTGAAGACGATAATGAACGCGGAAATTAATTACGAATCCAATATTCGCGGTTTGAAACAGACGAAACGTGTCGGGGTTTATTTTTAATTCTGTGCTTAAACGAAATGGATGTATTTAATAAGTAAGTAAATTTACATAACATCCATGCGGTTGATAGGACAGTAAAAATTACAATTATTTTGTATAGTAGTAGTATTAGCCTGTATAATATACCACTAAAGGGCTAAGTCTACTATTTTGCATCCACCATTAAAATCAGGTCATTATTGTAATAGTAAGTACTGGCTTAATCATCACTCTTGCCAAACGAGAGATCATAAACCCGACCTATTTTTAAATAAACTTGGCCCAGCACTGGACTTCAGGATCTCAAGATTATAACCCAGCTAGTTTAAAAAAATTAGGACTTCTGGCTGACTTGACAGAAAAGAAGGAGCTCGTGTAAGTAGGCGGGACCTGTCGCGTCCTTAACGCGTTCCTCCATTGAGAAACTTGCTAGTCTCACTCGCCGCGTCCTTCGCGGCGTCTACCGTCGCTTCATTTGCCGCGCCCGACGCAGCGGCGCCGTTCGTCGCATGCAGCGCTACAACTAAAACCCACGCTTGGAACAATGCTTCTTTTAAAATTCTCTAAACATGGCTTTATGTTTTTGTTTCTGGTGGCCCACTTCGCGCGTCGCACCGCTAGACGCCTCGCGTCTCATAAAACGAACCATAATCCCTGCAGTGGGACATTATACAGGCTGATACTTTACTTTCTTCCTTTAACAAAAGCCTATTCATATTCAACAACTGAACATGTCGGACCTTATTCCTATATGCTAAGGTATTTCGAAATTCCGTTGGGTATTCCTATATAAAAGAAATTCTCAGGTGAAACTATAAAAGGAGGTGGAAAAAATCATTTATTATTCGGCATTGTATCCGAAATCGATTTACTTGTCGATGCAAATAATCGAGATAGCACTCAATGTTTGCTGTTCACTCGATACGAGAGTGTAGTACGGGTGGTTGCGAGGAAATTATGACGGTAACATAAATAGCACCGAGATGCGACGGAACACCGAAGAAAATGAAAAACGCTCAGTGAAGCTGCAAGTTGCACCAAAAAGCTACTTGTTGAGCCAGGAGGTTACAAACAAGCCCTTAACCCTTAGGCGACACAGGCACACAAACATTAAATTAAGCACACAAACATTAAGCAAATTATAATTATGAGAAATTATAAATATAATATTATGTTCCTCTTTGTATTAGTGTAATTTATTTCAATAAATATATCTATAGTATTTATTAATATAATAAATATTGGATAATGTCAGACACATTGCTCCGATTCTGTGGTTATTAGCTAAAGCAGTTGTATGATGGGTCGATATATATCATATATATATCAACATTCAATACCATATTTAAACATTATAACAACAATATTAAATCCATAATAATAATGTAATACTTACACGCATTCATTGGTAGAGAGTAGGAGCTCTCTACGTTAAGTCCAACTTTTGTACTTTTTTGTGCAGTAAAGTTTTATAATTAAATAGTCGTAGTGAAGATCTCCTATGTCCTCCCGGACTACAGTGTTTGCCATTCTCGTTCACGGACGTATAGGGACAAACGTATTCTGATTTTATATCTCAGGCAGGTGTGATACCGATTTTATACTTGCCTCGTTTGCCGCATTCGAGTATTCAGGCGCCATCTTGTCTGGGTATTATTCACGCCAAATGGAACCAACTTTATTTGGAAAATCAACTCTTAACATACTTTTGATGTAAACCTTTAAATACGAGTTATGTAAAAAATATATATATAATAAATAAATATTGGGCAACATCACATACATTGCTCTGATTCTGTTGTAAGTAGCTTAAGCACTTGTGTTACAGAAATCAAAAATAACAACGGTACCACAACAACCAGACTCGAGACAATATTGAATAGTTCGTTTGTATTGACCAGGGATGGAACCCGGAACCTCTGAGATAGCGCGACGTTAAAGTCCGGCCCGCTCGCCTCTCGGCTACGGAGATCGTCAAAAAATACTTGTCGCGGTAACGGATTGCTTACTTAACCTTTTATGTTGTCAAATACAGCATTCATAAGTTATACTAGCGGCTTCGCGTATTAATTTGTAACAAAAATTTGATAAATGAAGAACCACTCGACCGACGTGTGCAAACTTCACATAAACCATACTAAATAATCCAAACAAAGCTCAAACATTTGATTTAGATTGATAAGCCCGCTCCTGAGTTATACAATTACAATTAAAAGTAGTACTGATTTTTATATATAAGGAGAAATGTAGTTTAAATTTTTTAAAATGATCTGTCTGCTCAGATTTAATGACATCGTGCAAAGCATTTATATCTTGATTCACCGTCCAACATTACTAACAGACTAAGATTTAATATTATAAATTACCTCCTCCTCATGACGACCTCCGTAGCCGAGAGGCGAGGGCCTGACTTTGGCGTCGCGCCATCTCTGAGGTCCCGGGTTCGATCCCTGCTCGGTTCACTATGGGAAACGATCTTTCCTATATTGTCTCGGGTCTGGGTGTTGTGGTACCGTCGTTGTTTCTGATTTCTGTAACACAAGTACTTAAGCTACTTACCACAGAATCAGAGCAATGTATGTGATGTTGTACAGTCAGCATCATTATTTTGTATTCACCTCAGTACTGTGTCACATTAAAGCTTGTAAGCAAATTGTACGTCATCGCGTCGGTTAACTTAATGTGACAAGGTACAGAGTTGTATACAAACTAATGATGCTGAGTGTACAACATAAAAAAAATGCAATTATAGATAGATAGATATACTTTATTGCACAAAACTTTACAGAAATAGGTTTTACAGATTGATTATAGTACAATTTAGGCGGTCTTATCGCTAGAAAGCGATCTCTTCCAGACAACCTTAAGGTAGAGGAAATAGTAAATGGCGAGAAATGGGTACGGTCGTGCAACATAAATACAGTTTTATTTAATGTAAGTAAGTGAAAAATCAAATCTTTTTAATCATATAGATTACATAAGTAACACTTATAACTAAACTCTAGTATTTTTTATGCTGACGTAGTAATTCTTTCATTATTGTTACTAGCTGTGCCCGCGACTTCGTTCGCGTGGACTACATCCTTTCATGGTCGGTTTTACCCCTATCTCCCCTAATATTCGAAACAAAAAGTAGTCTATATTTTAATCCAAGTTTTGAGCTATATTTGTGCCAAATTTCATATCTCTAACTTTAAAAATAAACATTTTTCCATATAAACTTTCAAAGGTGGTATTACCCCTCCCCCCCTTATTTTCTAAAAAAAAGTAGCCTATGTCCGTTCTTGAGATTCAACGTATACCTATAAATTTCATCAAAATCGGTTGAGAGGTTTATGCAGGAAAGCGTAACAGACACACAGACAGACAGACAGACAGAGTTACTTTCGCATTTATAATATTAGTAGGGATGTACGTCGTAAGTTCTTAAGTACATAAGCCTGAAAACCAGCGCTGTTGTGGCACTGTGTTGCAGCAGAGCTGAGTCTCATGTTGAGGCTGAGAATTTATTGGCACATTAACATCTTATTATTTTTGTACCTACTGTATGTAAAAAGTTTGTGTGAGCCAAAAAATGTTTTTTCTTTCTTTCATTCTTTCTTTAATCACAGGCTACAATTTATTCAACTACCAGTCATATTTTTAGATCGCGAGTTCGTACAAACAAAATTCATGTGGACTGGGACTACCCGAAATGTATGCTTTCAAGACGATGTCTAGACCAGATAGAAAGAAAAAATTAAAATTAAAATGTGAAAGTCCGTCATGCCACTTATTACGTTTTGAAATTCGGTATTTGTGTAGTCTTGCGAGAATAATACATGGAATTTTTCAGCTTTCGACAGAAGTTTATCAGAAAACAAACAAATTATACCATTTAAGATTTTCACGTTCCATTTTAAATATTTAAAATACGTTAAGGGGTCAAAACGAGATTTTTAGTAGTCAATACGAACTACTTACTGCTCCACGTTTCGGTTAGGTTGCACTAGACCTGGTCACGAGCTGACTGGACTGTTGAAAATACCTAAGATATTTCAAATATTATCTAGGTAATAGATTATCTGAGACCCTTCCTATTTTCAAACTCAGGGTTAAATCGTACTTCCTCTCACTTAATTAATGTTAATTTTTGTCCTCTATCCATAATTCCAGCTGGGCATGCTGGTTGTCAGTAATTTTCATACACTTTTCAGATTTTATATATGTCTTACTAAGACCGCCTAAATTGTACTATAATCAATCTGTAAAACCTATTTCTTAAATTTTTTTGTGCAATAAAGTGTATCTATCTATCTATCTAAAATAAATACTACTACTACTAGTATCAAAGTTAGTAAACACTGCCACTTATGGTATGGAATCCATTTTGCTGAAAGTATATGCTTAAATACATCTTTAAACACCCACAATAATGTTTATCACACAGATGTTCCAGGTAGAGATCGAACCCGGGACTCCGCGTATAACCAACAAGAGCGCAAACTGATATAATAATACCAATTATGAATTCTGGTTGCAGTGTTTCTGGTTTCCATAACACAGCAGTTAACTTTAGGATCAAGGATGCTTCCAAATATTTTTTATTATTATTTTATTAAGAACTAGCTAACAGGGTTTTTTTCGCAATAAAAGGTAGCCTATGTCCTTTCTCAGGGTCTAAACATTGTCTGTGCCAAATTTCATCAAAATCGGTTGAGAGGTTTAGGCGGGAAAGCGTGACAGACAGACAGAGTTACTTTCGTATTTATAATATTAGTAGGGATATACCTCATTTTATTAAGAAATTTAAGACTATTACATTAAAAGTTATTTTTAACCGTCTCAATAAAACGTCTTGCTCGTTTCTTGTCTAAACCGATTGGCAAGCTCCAGTTGACTGAAACGGTGGAATTTTGTCACAATGCAAAAACACTCCAGTCTAGAAAAAAAAAATATTACAAAGAATTGTCATATTAAACTACGTGTTAAGTAACTGCTATAAAAACTAGATTTTTGAGTATCAAGCGACTTATTACACGAACTGCTTTCTGTAGTACCGATTTTCCAAAATTTTCACGTAATATAGAACACCACAGATTATTTAGGATGCTACAAAGACCATTAATAATTCGTGTTTCAAAGTGTAAATAGTTAGTAATGTATTTTTTTTTATATAGTAGCGCAGTATATTGGCTCCTTTCAGCCTGATGGTAAGCAAGAGAGGAACCCACATCGCGATGACAACGGCTTTAATATCGAAATATTCTATCCGTTAGCATCGCCATACTGGCCCGCAAGATGTTTCTTCACGCTCCTTTTAAGGAATACATGTCAAAGACTAAAATTTCGATCCAGCTCGAAGGACCAAAAGTTTTAAACCGTTCGGCAATCTCAATTCTCAGCTTTCCCAACATTCTAGACTGATACGATTTTGTATTGTGATACTATGGACTCGTTCAGAGAAGTCACGTCTGAGCTGGAAGCATTTGTTTCTCCAAGACACGCCCATCGATTTATCTACCCTCATTAATCTTTGCATCCAATTCCGATGCATTCAACTCTGTTTAGTTTCTGATTCGAAATCGAATGGATTTGTCAAGTTTTTGTTGATGCAGACTGTTTCGATAGCGTTTGCTGTTAAGAAATTTCCTGGTGTTTTAATGTAAACTGCATATTTTGAGTTTATTTGTATGTTTGGAATGGTAATGTCTACTAGGCTATTTTTAGTACATTGATTTTCAGTTATCAAAATATGTTTTATTCGCATCGATTTTAATACTTTTGGTGGCTCTAATCTCCTAAAGGTATTTTATGCATTTATCAAGTACTAAATATAATAAATAGATCGGTAATATATTTGACCGGTCTCGCCGTGGTAGCTTATATTAATTTTAATTAGAATTTCCTAAATGTTTGTTATTCGTCTATACGGAGCATAAGATATATAAGTTTTATATGTGTCACTATTGTCTAAGTCAGTGGTTCCTAACCTTATAGACGAGAGGGACCACCAAGTCGTTTAATTCGTTCCTAGTTAATTTAAATATAAATAAATTGAGTCAGCTCGTGACCACGGTTGGTGCAACCTAACCGAAACGTCGGACAGTAAGTAGTTCGTATTAACTACTAAATAAAAATGGTGTCGCGTTTTGACCCGTTAAATTATTTTAAATAAATAAATTGTTTACAATTTACGAATAAGTGTTAAGGGTTGTCAGTACAATTCTATTACGGTAAATGGTGATATATTTTTATGCGACTCTTGTAATTGAACAAACTGACCGATCTTACTTATTTGGATGGCTGCGTGGACCACTTAAGATGCTTTCAGGGACCACCAGTGGTCCGCGGACCACCAGTACGGTGTTGTGTATTTAATGTATATTTATATATTTTCTCTGGCTGTAAAAACAAAATAAATATAATAAAAATGGCGTTATAAATAGGGCGATTAGAAGGTGCGGGGGGATTTTAGTAGGTAGTGGCTCTGAAAGAGCAGGGGAATCTCAATGGGAATGGGAACAATGAACTTTGTTCAACGCACAATAATTATTAACCTCTCAAAAATATAAAAAGTACCGGTATCACATCAATTTAATCGTACCTTCACACTCATTATATTATTCCAGTCGCATCTCTTTCAACAGAATTCGGTGCTAAAAAGAGAAAAATCTTTTCCAAACCGGAGCGAAATACCAAGTCACATTTAACAGAAATAAAATGTTTGCCATAAACGTCATGTTCTCCAGACGTGGCCTTATTATGGCTCGCATCGCCATAACATATTACAAGACAAAGGTCCATATCCCTTGGAGTAAACACGGCGTTTTATGTACCGTAGGCAAGGAGGTCATAGAGGTTAGACGCCAGATTATAGTAGCAAACTAAATTAATTAATTGTTTGCTTATATATGTTTAATTTATATATATTGGACAACATCACATACATTGCTCTGATCCTGTGGTAAGTAGCTAAAGCACTTGTGTTACAGAAATCAGAAACAACGACGGTACGAACGGGATCGAACCCGGAACCTCAGAGATGGCGCGACGCCAAAGTTCGGCACGCTTGCCTCTCGGCTACGGAGGTCTTCATATATATAACTCGTAATAAGTTTGTTTAATACATTATTCATTATATAGAGAGATTTTATTTTTCTATATATAGTTTATTGCTATTTATTATTATTTATTTTGTTGGAATCCATACACACATTCTTACTGTTACCGCACCCATAATCTAACTATCTCCATGAACCAAGGATTGACTGGTAGAAAATGATCCTATCACTAAGTCTATCTTTTATACTTTTTTGTGCAATGAAGTTTATAAATAAATAGCACATCAATTATATTACTAAAAAATTACACACATACTTTATAACAAAAATAACTACGTTTTGAAAATATAGCGCACGATCATTATTTCTTCCTTTTTATACGTAATAGAGACGTAAAAGGGATATGTCTCACGGAAAAAATCAAAATAAAATGAAAACGTATTCTTTGCTTCTACAATTTTTTTTTTATAAAAATACAATAAATATAATTACAGTTTGTGTTATCTGTGCTTCTGTATGGAGCTATGACGGACGGGCTATGGGGCTTGGACGCTCACTAAGGCCATGAGTGACAAAATGGAAGCATTTCAAATGTAGGTGTATCGGAGAAGGCTGAAGATCTCGTGGACACAGTGGGTCCGTAACGAAACGGTGTTACAGAGATTCTTACCACAATAAAGACTCGGAAATTCCAATATCTCGACCACCTAATGAGAAACAACAAGTATGACCTTCTCCAACTAATGATACAAGGGAAAATCCAGGGCAGGAGAAGGTCTGGTAGAAGAAGAATCTCTTGGTTAAGAAATCTTCGGGATTAATACGGCAAGAGTACAAGATCGCTCTTCCGTGCGGCGGTGTCCAGAATGCAAATAGCCTTAATGATCGCCAACCTTCGAAAGGAGACGGCACCATAATAAGAAGAAGACAGTTTTTTACCGCGGCATCATCCCTATTTCCTTAATCAATGCGTCCAGCCGCCAAAACGTCCCGGGCATCAGTAAAAGATGTGTTTTCCTGCTACCCTTAATTTTTTCGTGCTCTCCCAAATGAGCGTTGTTATGTTAGTGTGTTTCTTTCACGCCTGCTTTCTTTTGAACATTACTCGTAGAAATAAGAAAAAAATGTAGTGGGCCCGTAACGTTTGTAAACAGACGAAGGTCCGCGGTAAAAAGTGTATTGTCTTTGTTTTGGGAGGAGGGTAATTGGTTGTCGAAAAAACAGCTTCAGTTGTTCCTAGAGAGCCACTTGGCAGCTGGTCTGGTGGTTTCAGTGTTCCGTATCCAAAGAGTAAAAACCGGCCAAAAGCGTGTCGGGCCACGCTCAGTGTAGGGTTCCGTAGTTTTCAGTGCATCACAATACTTAAGTATCATTAAATTACAACTTTAGTTAAAAAAAATATTTTTTCAAAAATTTCAAAAACTATTGAACTCATCAGGTTCAAAATAATTTTCCTAGAAAGCCTTTATGCAGTTCTATATTCTAGATTTTTTTCATACTTTTTGAACTTATGGTTCAAAAGTAAGAGGGGGGGACACAATTTTATTTTCTTTTGGAGCGATTATTTCCCAAAATGTTAAAATTTTAAAAAATGATCTTAGTAAACCCCTATTCATTTTTAAATACCTATCCAGCGATATACCACATGTTGAGATTAAAATTAAAAAAAAATCACTCCTCAATTTACGTGTAGGGGGGGTACCCAAAAAAACATTTTTTTTCGCACTTTGTTGACATGATTAATATACATATTTGTACCAAATTTCAGCTTTCTAGTGCAAACGGTTACTGAGATTATCCTCGGACGGACAGACAGACAGACGTGGCAAAACTATAAGGGTTTCTAGTTGACTACGGAACCCTAAAAAGGTTCTACCAAGTTAACTACTGAACGTGGATTAAATTTAGTAAAAAGGGAGATGATATTTAGATTAACATATAGTATTTCGTTTGCTTAATTTGTTTTTGGACGTAATATTTATTCACTTGTTTGCTATTTTATTTTGTTTTATTATGATATTTACTATGTACCTATATGAATATTATATTATGCTGTTCAATTTATTGCTATATATTATTATCCATTTTGTTGTAATCCATACTCACATTTTTCCTGTTACCGCATCCATCAACGAACTACCTGCATGACCCAACGTTTAACTGGTAGAGAATGCTTCTAGCATTAAGTCAGCTTTTTGTAATATTATGTGCAATAAAGTTTTTAAACTAAAAATTAGATAAATAGCATTACACAGTAAAAAGTAAAGGTTAACTGTCATCCCGAAATAACTCGGACGAAGTCGCAAGCAACAGCTAGTATTAAATATTAGTACGATTATGTTTGGCTTCCGTTTTACAAAGATAATTTATGAATGATACGGAACCTTTCATGCTCATTTGATTTTTATGTGTGTTTTAAATTGTCTTAAATTTAATTTATGTAATACTGTTTCCCGCGTCTTTGCCCGCGTTATTTTGGTATAAAAAGTATCCTACATGTTAATCTACTATCTATGTCATCTCTCTTCCAACCAAATTCCATTTAAACCCGTTCAGTACTTGTAGACATCCATACATTCGTACAAATTTTCTCGTTTATAATATTAGGTAGTATTGAATTATTAATGCATATAATCATTAAGCAGAAACTCGACTTAATACTTTGCACAAACGAAAATCTTTTTCAAAATGGCGCATGAATGCCCGATTTCTTAGAATATTATATGAGGGTTTGTATTGTAAAATCTTTATCGCAGCCTTATAAAATTAATGTTCATGCTTCACGCATGATTTAAGTGAACACGTAATTCTAGTAAATCGTTATGATTTCATGTTCAAGATAATTTTAAATTATATTTCAAGTCGCCATCTTGATTTTTTTGCTAAAATATGACTTTAAGAGAATAATCTTGACGGTAATAATAAAGAAAACTGTTACGATAAAACGCACAACCTTATTTTTAAAGCAATTCAAAACAAAAAAGACATTTTAAATAGATAATTGGATAAGTTTATTGTATGTTTTTCAAAACTTAATTTTGTAAAGTAGTATTTTTTGACTTCAAAAAGTTCTTACACTGTTAAGTTGTCTGAAACAACCGTTTTTAAGATAAATCCTATTTATTACCATACAAAATGTATATCAAATAAATTACCAAATAATAGATATTGACCATGTATATGACGTCAACTATCCATTTGACGTCATGTGAACATTACAGTAGGTATTATTAAACAGGCCCTTAGTATTAACATAGTAGAAAGAGAAAAGTAGGTAAACTAGCGCCCCGAACGATAACTGCCTATACCCCTAGGGGCTGTCAGTGAAAACTTTCGACACCTATTGTTATGCTTGTTCCTGTTCCGGTCAAATAAATCTGAAAATTCTCAAAACAAATATGATTGGCATAATGTTATGTCATTTTGAGATATTAATAAACAAGCATATAAAACCGAAAGTTCGTGAATACTTCTTCTCTCTCGCTAACAAGTAATGATAGTCATGAATTTGTCAATTGCTGAACCAATTTATTTATCTTCTGAGTTTATAGTTATGTAGATATTTGTTTTTATATATAAATTATCAAAATTATGTAAATCTAAGTATACCTTCATATTTTATATATATATTCTAATTAATTTATATAGTATGTGTATTATTATCGTATATTTAAAAGATACCGTAATGTTATTTTTAATGCTTAATTTATTGTTGTTTAAATGATTTCTTTTTTATTTCTTCCCTGTTACCGGCCTCATTTACAAACTATCTGCATGACCCAAGGGTTGACTGGTAGAGAATGCCCCTAGCATTAAGTCCACCTGTTGTACTTATTTGTGCAATAAAGTTTTTAAATAAATAAATAAATAAAACCAATGAATGATATTGCCTATATATATATTTCTATGCCAGCAACTCCTGTGAAGTCATAGAGGGTGTTTTTCACAATGGGCAACATCCTTTAGTATCGGAGAAGTTCGCTCTAGTCTGACGTTGATGTTATGCATTTTAAATCAAATCTTTAAAATCAACGATTAGTTTATATTTTTTGTCACACCAGTAGCTCTGGGCACATGTTAAGACTTCATACATATATTTTTCGTTTTTCTATTAAATAAATATTAAAAATACTTTTTGTAATGTTTTGGCAGTGTCCATTAAATATTATAAATGGTAAAATTTTTGATTTAGAACATAATTAAAAAAAAGAACAAAATCATATACAATCTCCGGTGACTCACCGGTTATCAATCGGTTTTGTCAAATTCACCGGTGATTTTCTCCGGTGCCATAATTTTGCTTCGATGCAAAGCCCTAACTGAGGTGACTCTGAAAGATTGTGAATATTTGTCAGTGTGTGCGTGTGACGCGCGTCGGTAAAGTGCTTCTCTTTATATACTCTGGTATTAATATGCATCAGTATAGCATCGACAGTATTAGCACCGACAATATCGCTCGCACAGATAGATACCTACACTTTATTGCACAGAAAAAAATACAGAATTTGGTTTTACAGGCATATTCAAGTAAACTTTTTATTTACATAATATAGCACTATCTATATTTTTACTAGTTTTTAAGGTTCTTTACTTCATCCCTTCCTTCGTATACTTTGACTCGTTTAATACATAAATGAAACAACTAGCGTAATCTCTTGATACTTTTTGTGTACCAGCAATATGTTAGTCGCAGAAAACGCAATGATTAAATTAATTTCCCGCCCTGTTTAGGGTTAAACAAACATATTTATTACGAAATTATACAAGGGTTGAATTGCGGTGACCATTTTTGGGCTTATTTCTTTTTTTGTATGCTAATTGGTGTTCATGGCTGGACTTTTTATGGTTTAACGCCTTAAATCGAGAAAATAATTGCTTTGGGCTGTTATTGTATAGATATAAGCTACACCCTCAAACCGCAGACATTTAACAGGTTAAAAACATAATTAGTACATCTAGGTTAAATCCTAATAGATCATATTTTTATAGTGCCTCACGCCGGACTAGCGAACTTTAATTATTTGAAACAATCAGAAAAATGTCATGTCCCATTGCAACCCACGACCTACACGGATTGCGTGTGCTGCTCATCCAACAAGTAAGAACACACGGCAAGGAGAGATTACATTTTTCTGTTACTTTAAAACGTTAAGATTTAGTCCGTCTAGTTATACAATAAGTGCGAAAGTTTTGTTTTAAGGGTTCCGTACTCGAAGAGTAAAAACAGGACCACATTACCTACTAAGACTTCGCTCTCGGACTGTCCGCCTGTCTATCGCCAGACTGTATCTCAGGAAGACAGCTGGACAGTTGAAATTTTCACAAATTATAATAATAAAATAACTATTTAAATAGGGGCTACAACAAGTATTTCTTTTGTCCCCTTTTGGCTCTATCTCAATAATAGCCCAGATACTAATTTGAGGTTTTTGTCCTCTATTAAAATCACCAGTTAGGCTTGAAAATATTGACAAAATAAATTAAATTTGTGAACCATGTCAATACAGAACCCTTCGTGCGCGAATCCGACTCAAACTTTGCCGGTTTTTAATCATGCTAAGGGTTGAAAACCCTACCACATTTGGCCAGTGTTACTTATTCAATAAATCGTTTAAAGGAGTGCTCAACATTTCCATTAAGTGTTTCGTGCCCTAAGCCCTAAGTGGGCGTAGTCTAGTAAGCTATTAAATGTTGTTTACCTATTCGTATAATCCCTGGGGCACAGCATTCTAAACTTATGCTAATACGTTTATCTGCTTAAATTCCAAATAATTACTTAGCACTCCCGCCCTTGTGCTCGGATAGAAAGCGTATCTTCGTATTTTAGGTGCCAGGGGTGGACTGGCAGCCTTTTTAAATAAATAACTAAATAAATATTTAACGACATCACATACATTGCTCTGATTCCGTGGTAAGTAGCTTAGGTACTTGTCTTACACAAATCAGAACCAATGACATGATAGCGTCGACACCCAGACCCGAGACAATATAGAAAAGTTCGTTTACCATATTGTCCCGACATAAATATTGGACAACATCGCATACATTTCTCTTGTGCTGTAGTAAGTAGCTAAAACACTCGTGTTACGACTGAAACAATCACGATACCCAGAACGGGAATAAGATAAAGGGATAAAAATAGTTTGTCTTGGTCGGGAATCGATCTCGAGACCTCTGAGATCCCACATCCCACATAACACACACACCCCCTCACACACAGATTGCATTACGGGGCGCCAAAGCAATTACCGATAAATACGTCTGTCAATTACAATAATGCAATTCCTATGAAACGTAGCTTATCCAGAAACCTTTATTTATTAATTTCCTACGCCATTTTTCACCACCTACAACTAAACTAAGCTACCACATATAATTCAAATCCATTCAGTTCTAAAATAGTTCAGCATTGTTAGTTATTCTACACGAGCTTGGAGCTTAAACCTTATTCCGGCCCTGTTAGCCTCTCTCCAGTGATAGGCTTATCTATTAGCTGATCTGAAACAACTCTCTTAATCCTCGCTCGCCGGTAGTCAAAGGCAGCGTAAATTGGTTACCTTAATCCTTACGTCTCTTACGTGTAGTTTAGGTATCTTAAATGTACGTGGATGAGCGTTGGAACTAGGGAATGGAATATCGTTCCCGCGAGATCTCGTTTTTCGAGATCAATCGCGAAGCTCAATTTGACGAGATCTCATAAGATTGAGTGGCAGCAGAAATGCGACTTATCTAAGATAAAAGTATCTTAAATACAGATACAAGATCCAAAATACGTGATGTATTAGAAATATTTTTATGTTATACTAGCTGTGCCCGCGACTTCGTTCGCGTGGCCTACATCCTTTCATGATCGGTTTACCCCTATCTCCCCTAATATTCGTAACAAAAAGTAGTGTATATTTTAATAGAGCTATATTTGTGCCAACTTTCATAACTCTTAACTTAAAAAATAAACATTTTCCCATATAAACTTTCAAAGGTGGCATTACCCCCCCCCCCCCCTTACTTTCTAACAAAAAGTAACCTATGTCCGTTCTTGAGGTTCAACGTATACCTATGCCAAATATCATCAAAATCGGTTGAGAGGTTTAAGCGGGAAAGCGTAACAGACAGACAGAGTTACTTTCGCATTTATAATATTATATAAGTAGGGATTTAGGTACATTTAGATATTATTATGATGATACTTTTTTCCCTAAGATACTCTTACTAAAATAAAACTTCGCAGTATTTCTTTCCGTCGTTCAAAAACTTTATTACTTTATTTACAATAACTGAGCATATTTAGAAAAGCTTGTTTCTCAATTTAACCAATCAGCAGTCGTATGGTCCCCAGCCAGTATGGCCCCCACTCAGACCAGAAAAGAATCCCAACTCCGGGCCTCCGATCAGAAGAGAATCCCAACTTCTACATGTATTATATCACAGGTACTAAAATCTTTTATTTATTTAAATTACCTAACTTGTCAAACAAATATCAACATTATTAATATGTATTGTATGCAAATAAAAGTTGATACACCCAGTTTTGGAAAAGAAGGTCGAATCTATTGTTCAATTTCTACATGGGGAAATTTGTAAGTCGCCGTCATTTATTATTGTGTAGATTTAATTAGTATTTAGCCGTAAGATTCCCAAAAAGTGTAAAATTAAATTAAAATAAAAATAAGTATAGGGGAAAACCGGGAGACTTGCTCAGGTGGGAGAGTTGAACCACTTTTTAAAAATGCATTTAAATTTAGCGCGAATGAAACGTTAAAGCGTTCATTGGTAGCACGCTAGAGGCCAATCATAAGTCCGCGACTATTTTGCAGCACATCTACGGCAGTTCAAAATTACATTCCTACATTGGAAAAGTTTATCTGTTAGATCCATCCACGGCCGGCCAGACGGCTGTCACATCGAGTTTAAGTCCAATACGTCCATTTCACTTCATCCAATTTGAACCACTAAGAACTCAGTTTATTTCGAATCGTAGAACGAAAATAAATGCGGGAAGACAAAGAGCGCAGCTAGCAGCCTGTATGATCAGATCGATTTCTGTTTAGTGCTTCTGGCTTTTGAACGAAGGGTCGTGGATTCGGTCCCCAGGTCACCATGCACAATATGGCTATCTAACATTTTTAATAAAAAATTGGTTGTCTGTAAACTCAGTTTATAGACGGTAGTTTAACGTGACAACGCTGAGCCTATCGCTCGAGCCAATCATCAGGCCTAGCATACGCAACGCGACTAAATTTTATAGCGCTCTTAACAAACGTCAAAATCCATTAAAGTCGGTGCATTGGCTGCTGATTGGCTGAAAATACGAGTGCGGTGTGCTATTAGCCAATCAACAGTATCGAAACTGTTGTCGTCTCATGCGATAAATTTGACATATTGCGTATGCTAGGCCTGCATGCCTCTCTCTCGTTCGTGTCGCGCTGCTTGCTGTACTGTGAAACAATAATAATAATAAATGAACACGTTTGCGGTAGATTAAAATGTTTAATATCGCACAAATATTTTGGATGCATTCCCGTAAATAATGATTTACACATCGTTGTTAACTTCCCTTTAATATGGTTGAGTGAAGCAGTGACTAGCACATATGCGTCATGCTTGTGAACAGGTGCCACTATTGGAGACTGGTCTGTTCCAGTTTACCTCTCGAAAGTTAATGTTAACTTAATGTTTTATTCACTCATCAAAACAAAACTAACTGGCTTGGTCCAAAGTGGTCTACACGTGGCTTAGATACTGCTACGGTCACTAATCTGCTAAGTTTCTTACCGGTGTCTTTTCGGTAGATAGTGCCAAACCGGCAGTAGAATCACTTTGCAATATTCAATAGCGGTTTCAAAGTGTCAAATGTAACCTACTTGAATAAAGAAATATTTGATTTGATACACTGTGGTGTATTTCAATAATTGCCATTTCCATTTCATAAGCTCCCACTTTCTGATACCGGTAAGGAAACCATAAGCACCTATCACCTATTTTGGGAAAAAAGTATCGTAATATGTTTATCTAGTATCTTTATTTCTTCTGAATTTCATTCAAATCCGTTCCTAGTGAGGTAAGTTTTTGAATGAAAGAGTTGGTAATTGTAATTAAAATATGATTAGGATATATTATAATTTATTTTTATATTTTTATAGTGCCTTGCGCAGCACATGCGAACTTTAAATATTGGAATGAAACAGAAAAATGACACCACCGCAAGGGGGGATGAAATATTTCTGTTTCTTTAAAATATTTTAAGTTTAATGTACCTAACTGCCAAGTATTTAATGTCTACGTTGGCTATCAAGCAACCACTTAAGTTATATTTCTTAACATTTTATCGTACAATGATAAACCAAATCATGTTCTGATTGTGCACAAATAAACAAAGAGATAAAACATATGGGTAGGTACTCTGAAAAAAAACATTCCCTATTGTACAACATTATCTTTAAACTCAATACCTACCAAAGGTCCTCAGTAACAAGCCCTCTCGACGTCTCAAAATATTTTCCCCACGCGACTGGAAAGATATTTCCATGCAAATTCTATCAAGGAACACGTCGGAAACAGCTCAGTAAAGTTGCCTTTTCTCAGTCGAGTGGGTGTCGAGGGTCGAGTCACTGTTATGTGTGGTTAATCGACTGTGCCTCGGATCCAGGTGGAATTGAGGACCTACTTACTCGCCGATTACTTTGGAATTCGTGTTGCCGCTCGATTATCGATAGTCTAACGATTGTTGATGTCATATCAAGAGTATCGTAAGCCTATCGATAGTACAGATGCTATCGATATTGATAATGTCAATAGCATAGACAATATTAATCCATGAAAGCAACATTTGTTTATTTTATTTATTTAAAAAAAAAGTTCTAAAGGACTTAATGCTAGGAGGCTTCCATACCAGTTAATCATTAGCTCATGCAGAAAGTTAGTTTATGGGGGTTTATTTAACATTATATATACTAAAGATCAGAAGTTTTAAAACTTATTTCGGTTAACATCCCCTTTGAAACACACCTTGGTACCACATAACCCAGATCCGAGACAATATAGAAAAGCTCATATTCCATATTGACTCGACTGGGAATCGGTCCTGTTACCTCGATGGGATGATTCCAAACCCCATCGTTGTGCTACAAGTAGCAATATTTTTGCAAAATCATAATCCCCGCTCATTTAAAACCGTCGGGCATGTGATAATGACGCCATTACTGTGCCGCGCTGACGCGTCGCGCGCATTACAATTCAGCGTAAAGCGCTAATTGCGCCGGATACATTCTTGGGTTTGAGCTTTAGCCCATGACAACGGTGAGCAGCTGAAGTACTGGCATTACGGCAATCAGAAATAACGACGGAACCACTTTTTTTCCTATCTGAATATCAATGATGACTACGAGCGAAGCCTTATCGTCTTCGCCGAGCTTTCGGAGGGGCGCAGATAGCTTTCAACCCTAACAGAACCAACACCCAAACCCAAGATAGGTAGATACGTTTTCCATATGGATTCGACCAGGAATCGAATTCGGAGCCTCCACGAGGACATGCAAAAGCTCGACATTGTGCTTAAATGACATTATTTATGCATAATCATAATCCCCTCTCAATTAAAACCGTCCGGCATGTGATAACGACGCCATTACTGCGCCGGATACATCCTTGAGGTTAAGTATTTATTTTCCTAGCTTAGATTTATTATGCTACATTTGTCGCCCTTAATCTAGGACCTCATTACCACTTAACATCACGTGGGATGAGGTCGATCTTGAAGTGTATTATAAATATATATATATATAACTGTTTATTGATGATGGCCGCAAGTGGCCTTAACATCTTCATCAAGCCTTGCAGGGGAGCAAAGAACTCACTACCCTAAAAATTTAAACAGATTAACTAATTCAGAAACTGCAACTATACCACAGCACCCAGATGTGAGACGTCGATGGGGTGAAGCAGAAACCCGGCATTGTGCTACACAATAACATTATTTCTGCATAATCATAATCCTCGCTCATTTAAAACCGTCGGGCATGTGATAACGACGCCATTACTGTGCCGCGCTGACGCGTCGCGCGCATTAAATTCAGCGTAAAGCGCTAATTGCGCCGGATACATTCCGGGGTCAGCGTCGAATTTAATCGATGACGGACGGTCGCGGGCGCCCGTAAATCGTTGCGGTTCATAAACTCGGCCCACAGTGTATCCAGACGATGCAATCGGTACCAGTTACAGTGTTCAATTGCAGTGATTTATCGGTGTTCATATTCAAAGTTGGAAGTACTTCGTTTCCAGTTGTCACATGTTGGAGATATCAGTTTGAAGTAGGGGTTCTCAACCTTTTTTTATTGTGATACTGTTGCATTCCTAGTTGCAAGCTTATTAAAATAGAAAAGATTGATAGATAAGGCAGTCAAAACAAATCAAAGCTTTAACAACTGTTTATTACATTGAGAGGGTAGACGTAGAAAACACGGAGTCTAGGTGTGGGTCCGAACTATTCGCAATGTGTGGAACGACCGTAAATGACACACTGGCCTTGAATCCGTAGCGCAGTACACGGTGGTAAGGTAGGTGCAGTAGGTAGCACCCGTGCGTCTCTTCACGACGGGCCGCAGATGAGCTCCAGTACAGCAAGGCAGGAATGTATCCGAAAAGGTTACGGCGTTAGGCGTACGGGTGAACCCCAAATCGTGGTAACACGGCACACAATTATTAAATAAATGTCTAATCTCACATTTCTTCCTACCCGGCTATTCATGATGGCTGCGAAGGCTCTTATGATCGTAACCGAACTTTTGGGGGAAAGCAGAAAAAATACGTTTCATTGTATTTTTAAAAGCTAAATGACGGACTCATTAAGATCATTGTTTTTTTTTACTGTGTAATCATCCCTATTACTTTCGTCCGATAACGTCATGTTTAGCCTTGCGTTTGCGCACGCAGCCCGTTCCTACATTAAAAGGCTGCAAACAGTACAGATTACTACAATAACAGTATTTCAAGCAATGTTTGACTCTGCTCCGCACCATCCGAATTCATTTGTGCTCTCGGACGGTAGCTACTCCCTTTTCGTAGCTCCTCGTAGTATACGTTTGCCTAGGTACGTGCAACGTGCCTCTAGACGGTAAACTGCCGCTACAATCTGCTCACCCGTAATTGATTCAACCATCCACTGGAGGACGCCCCCTAAGAGGCCTTGAACTGCTTCTTGTAGGTATAGTCAGTCAAATAGTAACGCTTAGGGTGTACATATTAGATGCAACCAAATAGACAATAATATTGGAGGAAATGAATGATATTTCAAATGTTTTGACGTATTGTGCGACCATATCGTTGACCACAATATGATAACTCTTTTTGGTAAACCGTTATTATTGTCTTTTTGTTTTTTTCTCGTTTATGTAAACCCTGCGTGTCGCCAACTTCTTGACTCTAACTGTAACCTATCATACTTTTGGGGAGAAAAGCCAACTGGCACGTATCGGTACTGCGAAAATGAGCTTACTGCTAAGGGAAGCAACGACGAAAAAGCGGACAGCGTGTCATTTGTGTGGAGAGTTGTACGGCCGTAGTCGTAGCGGCAGAGTACCGTCTACGGGCATCTACGAGGAGCTACGAAGGGATGTAGCTACCGGCCGAAATCACAAAGGAATTCGGATGGTGCGGAGCCGAAGTCGAAAGTAGCGTGGAACATTTTGCTTGAAATACTGTTATTGTAGTAATCTGTAAATGCAGCCTTTTAATGTTAGAACTGGCTGCGTTTGTGGCGGTTATGGTTTTCATAGCTTCCCACAGCACCGGCATTTAGGGCGATGAGGTCCGCCGGGGTGTTTTAGTGCGTTGGCCTGCCTTTCCCAGGGTAGGAGAGTCCCACACACGCCGTCACTCTACCTCCAGTGGTGGTACGGTGCGTCACACATTTCTCCCCGTTAAAAAAAGGAACGGGCTGCGTGTGCGAACGCAAGACTAAACATGATGTTAATGGACGAAAGTTATATAAACGATGACTCGTTGATGAAACAATGAGTTTATCGTTACGATTTTTAAAATAAAATTTAAACGTATTATTTGCTTCAACAAATAATTATAGTGCAACAAAGTTCAGTAAAGAGTATTTACGTCACTAATTGGCTACTTGACAGTGTTAACAATAAAATATGAAAAGTGTTAGATATGTTAGCTTATTAGTTAAGTAATCATTTTACATTTTTACTTTTTAATTAAAAGCATAGTTAGTATTTTATTTTTGCAAAATAAATTTTAGTTTTTTTTATCTGTGGAACAAAAGAACCGAAACGGAAACCACCATCTTAGAATAAGGAAAGTATAGAAACATTATGACCACCATAGCAATTCGGAAATGACAGTGTGCCGACCTACGACATGACCTACAAGTCCCGTGTAATGAAGCAGGCCATCGCAGCCCTACGACCGAGTCAATGGTCCACACCGGCGTAGCAGCAGCTGCCTCCCTGCAACTACACGCATCGGGCACGTGCTTGGACTCTAAAGGGGGGGAGTACTGTGCCGACCTACGACATGACCTACAAGTCGACACAAATACAGCGTCAGCAGAATTGGCGTAGTAAACAACGCTCCATATGTAATGCGTGACATCGATATCCTACATCGCGATATCAGAGTTTTCGTCGCCACTAAGTATATATACAACAAACCAAGAATGGTAGTTGGGCCTTGGTCCCCGAGCAGATAACACCTAGCTCGGCGGAAGTACTTCCACTTTTAGTAAAGACCATACGTTCCTTACAACAGCTGTCGGCGAAAATTATTTATTTTAATGTGGCGAAACAATGATTATTTTACCGATTAATTTGAATTATTGTGTCTCTAATCGTATAAAGAATTTATTGAAACATTTTCCGTTTATCTTAATTAAGTCGTTCCTATGCGTAACGGTTCGTTGTCTAGGACGTTAACGTCATAATTGCAACAGTGACGCGACTAGGCGTTTTCGCGCGCTTTTTAAATGTGTTACACAAAATCTTATTTTTCTCTGGTTATTTAGATTATTTCCAGATAAATCGAATTGCTTGGGATATAAAATGAACGGGCGCACATTATACAATACTTTTTCAAAAACTGTCAAGTAGCCAATTCTCGAAAAGTGAACGAACACGTGACGTCGCGCTAAATGCAATGTAACTATGTATTTTTGAACATATCACACCTCCTTCGCAAGACTGTTACTTATTAAAAATTTGCAATATGAGTTAGGTATACAATATGTACAACCGTCCAATATTTTTTTACAGTAATACACTTATGACCACTGTCATTATTTACTCAAAAGTAGGTAAGCTAAAAATTGACTTTCAAGGCAATGCTACATATTTTGTTTAAATCTTGAAATATTGTAATATGTCAAAGTTTCAATTGTTTCTCTTGAATAATTGCATATTGCATAACTAATACTTTTTGGTAATCTAACTAAAGTACCAAAACTTCGAGCCTTGTGGCTATTTCATAGTATTGGAATATAAGCATACATGCGTTTCCGCGTGTAACTTTCACATTCAAGCCCACAATTTTAGTAAAACATTTTCAATTTAAATCAAAGGTGAATACTAAAACAAACAACTAAATTTTTTAACGATATTTATTTATAATTCGATACTTCCACGCTAAGCACAATTGTCGTATAAATAATAACAACATGTATTTTATAGGACACCGCTGAAACGGCACCGGCTTAAAGAAACTAAATAATTATATCATCTAGTAGACTTCTTACATGTGTGGACTATCTACAGGACTTTTAGCTCTCATATATTCTGCTTTTCTAGTATTAACGTTAAACACCAAAGACCTCACATAGAATAAAAATACAGAAAAAAACATTGATATTGTAAGAAGTACGACGATTCGCGTATTTAATGTGGGGATCAGTAAAACTTGTTAACTTGGTCGTATTAATTTTGGATTTTTTTTTCTCATTGCAGGGCAAAGGCCTCAAACATTGAAATATAAGATAACATACATTGCTCTGATTTTATGGCAAGTAGCTAAATCACTGTTACAGAAATCATGTAAATTTGTGTCGTATGATGCGGTAATTTGGTAATTCATTTTAAAATCGCAAGAGACTACAAAAGCCCGGATTAAATAATGGTATAATAAAATGTCCCAATCTCACTGGACAAAGATAGAATATTTAAACGGTAAAGTAAGATTGCTAGCATTTAACAAGAACATTGATTGGTTGACTATATGACGTTGTACCAAACTCGTATGTAATTTGTTTACCGATCGGGTTTCAGAGGGTAGTGCGAAAAATAGGAATAATTTAAAGTTACTAAAGCAACTCGTTATATTTGCAAAAACTATCTACTTTCCGTAAGATTAAGAAATTTATGAACGTGTTTTTGCACAAATTACTAAATTGTCGAAACCATTTTACTCTATATAAGGTCGATGGGAAACTAGCAGCTATTAATTGGAATTTTGACATTTTGATACAAAAAAATAAACCATTTGACAAATATGACATTTCTGTACCAATACAAAATGATAATGGAATCATGAACAATGAAGCAAGTATACATTATTTGCTTGTCTGGAAAGCATTTACGATAAAACGACACTCTTTTTGTCAATGGAAAAAAATAAGGCCACTTTCGTTAGAACTTCATACGGATCTTTGTGTTTCATTTGTAAAATTGCTAAAAACATTCACATAAACGGTTATCTAATTTTAAATTTTAGTTTATTTGATATTAGACACAATATAGAATGTCACTTTATCGTATTAAAAAAATTTTTTTGTACTTTCTGCATAAGTAACGCCATCTACCTAATAAGTCCATACACTAATTATCTATTTACAAAGTTTAAAATAATAAAACAAGCAAACAAAACATTTTCACCATTCGCTCTATACGTTCAAATATTTTAGTTACATTTTTTATGCTAGTGTTGCAAACACTAAAAGAACTACATACATATTATAGTTAGGGCAATTCCATCAGTTTTTAATATTGTGAATGTAATTAATGGGACACCTACAAAAAAATCATGAGTAATTTTATAACCTCATTGCTATAAAAAAATTCAAGACGTCGAATTTACTTTAAAAAAACAAATCCATCAAAACCAAGGGCGTCTATCAATCATGAAAAAATCATCTAGATGGCAACACTTCAGAGTGCCCAACTGCTACGCGATTGGTTATTTTTGACATATCTGTCAATGTGACGTCAGAAATGCCATCTAGCGGAATTTACATTAACTTTTAGATTCAGTGTAGGGAATAGAAATGCAAAATAAATAAATAAATGCGCCAGACAATCACACCAATCACCTGGTCTCAAAATAAGGTTTTCCCTTGTACTATGATTACCAGACGACGGATACTAACTGGGGGCGTCATCCCAGCACACCCAGACCCAAGTCAATTGAGAAAAGTTCGTTTTCAAAATCAACCTGACCGGGAATCGAACCCGGGACCTTACGCGCTTTGGGCGCCTACCTTAGCTACTGCGCCACCGAGGTCGTCTAAAAAAAGTATTAAGTTCCTAATTTCAAACAATAATTGAGAAAAGAAACTCTTTATGTTCTATTTTAATTACGGCCCCGTTTTTTATATAATAGTTAATAATATTTGAAACACTAGCAAACCAAACACGACTTTAACACGCACGAAATATAACATGAAATGCTATATAGACTTAAGCTATTCTAAGTTTACAATAAAAATTACACTGAAAAGAAGGCAACGTTGCTTAAAAAAGATTTTCTATAAAATCCATTTCTTCTTAACACTAGTAATAGGGTCGAGAATACTTCGTTTTTTAGCAACATACAATTTTATAGGAGGTTAAGAAAATAACCAATTTTAATTTAACAATGTCAACTCTGGCATCTTGTACATAAGACACAATTTTCTTGTAATATTAAGAATGTCACTGGGTGTGTATAATCACTTGAACCATTTAGCCTTAATCGTAACATACACCTGTTAGTTTTTATATAAAGCCTGGTATGTTAAAGTTACAACAGTTTACATTTTTTCTTGCACATAATAAAATTTAAGTATATATTTAAAAATCGTCTCATTTCGAAAGGAGGTAAAGTATATTTTAATTAGGATATTTTTGATAATACACAAAACATGTAACATTTTAATATACATGAACCTAACATATTCAAAAAGCAGGCAATACAAATTAATATTTTCCTACTTTTTTAAGACCAATCAATGCATTGAACACATTGTTTCTAAGAAAACTTCCGTGTCTCTATAATTGCGTTAATTAAATAACATTTTCACACAACCTCCTAAAGTGTACTTGCAATCACCACATTCATAGTATTTGACATTACACTACAATCCATACTAATATTACAAATGCGAAAGTAACTCTTTCACGCCTAAACGGCTGAACGGATTTTGATGAAATTTGGTATGGTGATAGATGATAACCTAGAAATGGTCATAGGCTATAAATAATTCTAGCTAGTACTACATAAACTTCAGTTAATCTCGTATTTCAATAGTAATATTTTAAGTAGAAATTAAAAATTAAAAACGGTTCGTCAATAATTTGTATACCTACTATTCAAAATTATCGCAAAATAACAAGAAAGTAGATACGATTTTATGGTTTTGCGCCAATTTTAATATTTTTATCATACACAGTGACATAGACGAGTTTATACGAAATGGTTATTATAAATAAAAGTAAATAGGAATTTAGAAGTGTCTATACTTTTATTTTAATTAGTTTGTAACACTCCTCCGTAAAAACCAGTGTCCGAAATTTATATTTGATAATTGGGATGAGAACACAATTCTCAAGAATCAAACGGTTGCCACATATTTTATTTAAAAGTCAGTGTGTTAATAAGAAAAATTCATGACGTTATAGTTTCGTATTTTCATAGAAAATCTCTGAAGAAATCGCATTCAGACAGGTATTTTAATTTATTTTTATTTAGAAGCAAACATCAACACCCCTATTTGTATGGGAAAATATTATTGCCCGCCAAGCACTGAAGAATCATTTTTATAAATGTATATATGCAGTACATAAATTACTACCGAACTCTTTTACATTGTTATGAAACCTTTAGAATAAAATTCTTTAAATACTAAAATATTTGATAGTTGTAACTTTGTTTTCAAAATGTTTAGTAATGAATTTAACCAAGTTTAGCAAAATTAAAAAAAAATAAAGTTTCAAATTTTGTTTAGTTTTAGCTTCAACCTGTCATTTGTCGCAAGTATTATATGAGAATGAGAAACTGTATCTTAACTTTCAAAATGAATGGCTTTATTCAGCAATCTCTCAAATCGTTGTAAGTCTACGTCAGTCAAAGTTAAAGTATTAAAATAAATTAGTAGCCAAATATGTCAAAAGGTACAATTACCAGCGCAACAATGACAAATGTACCCAATCTTTACGTCAGTGCGATAGCTGTCAGTGCGCCAGCCGTCAGTATGGCAGCAATAACTTTTACATGAAGTGCGAGATACAGTACAGATACAGAATAAATTTTATACAAAAACGAAACGCGAATATATTGACTTTCACATGTAAAATATTTAAATACATTTGGGCCCTACAAAAGACATAGTAACATATGGCAATCAATTAAGAACGAAGAATAATTCCATAACAAATTGAAGTGTTCCAAAATATGAAGTTAAATTGGCTACTTGACAGTGTTAACAATAAAATATGAAAAGTGTTAGATATGTTAGCTTATTACTTAAGTAATAATTTTACATTTTTATTTTTTAATTAAAAGCATAGTTAGTATTTTATTTTTGCAAAATAAATTTTACTTTTTTTACCTGTGGAACAAAAGAACCGAAACGGAAACCACCATTGCAATTCGGAAATGACAGCTGTCGGCGAAAATTTTTTATTTTAATGTGGCGAAACAATGATTATTTTACCGATTAAATTAAATTATTGTGTCTCTAACCGTATTAAGAATTTATTGAAACATTTTCCGTTTATCTAAACTAAGTCCTTCCTATGCTTATCAGTTCGATGTCTAGAACGTTGACGTCATAATTGCAGCAGTGTCGTGACTTGGCGTTTTTGCGCGCTTTTTAAATGTGTTACACAAAATCTTATTTTTCTCTGGTTATTTAAATTTTTACCAGATAAATCGAATTGCTTGGGATATAAAATGAACGGGCGCACATTTTACAATACTTTTTCAAAAACTGTCAAGTAGCCAATTAACAACTAGCTGAAAGCCAAATTACTTCGAATTGGTTTTAGTATACAAATTCTTAGTAAGTCTTTTGTCACAGCTGATAGTTTTAATACCTACACAATCTGACATATTTATGGAGTTAATAAAGCCAAATCTATCAAAATTGTCGTAGGTTGTCAAACCAATAGTTGGAATGCAAAAATTCGATACAATTTCCATTTAGAATATTCCAAATCTGTCACAATCAACATGTTAGCAGCCAAGAGTCTAATAGGCCTAGCATGAGCAATACGTCAAATTTCTCGCATGAAAGGACATAAGTTTCGATACTATTGATTGGCAAAAAGCACACCGCACTCGTATTTTCCGACAATCAGCAGCTGACGCACTGACTGCATTCGATTTTGACGTTTGTTACGAGCGCGATAAATTTTATTCGCGTGGCACATGCTAGGCCTGTAAATGTACAGTTAGGACCAGTTACGTACCGGTAGAGAATTTAAGTCTTACGTCAGTACGACAGCTGTCAGTGTGACAGCTGTCGGTGTGACATCTGTCAGAGCGCGCAGCCGGCCGCGCAGAGGAGCTCGAGACACGTGTGCGAGAGCACGCGCGCGCGCACTCATTGCTTCAACACCCGGTAGTGCAGTGTGAACTCAACGTTGGACTTCCATATGAAGTGCCGGACGGTGCGTAAGTCCATGTTAGGGTCGAGGACCTGCAATGGACAAAGAATTTTAATGACTACATAGTATGAAACAAAGTCGCTTATCGCCAATGTATGCTTTGTAGTTAGATCTTTAAAACAACCAACGGATTTAATGCGGGTTTTTTATCCATCAATCAAATCATTGGTGATACCGTGATTCAAGAGGAAAGTTGTATATAATACAAACATATTTATTAGAGTGCAGAAAACTCAAATATCTACATTACACCCGTGTGAAGTCGGGGCGGGCTACTAGTAAATTAATTAATATTTAATATTCGCACACTCACCGCAATATTATAAATAGGAAAGCATATGTGTGTGTCTGTTTGTTTATCCGTTTTTCACAAAACAGAGCGACACTTTGACGTAAACTGGGGGGGTTTACGCCCCCCCCCCCCCCTACTTTCCTAAAACGAGGGGAGGAAGTTTGCATGGTTCATCAACAATCCACAAATTTCAATGTAGAAAGCTAAACATTAGTATGCAGGCTCTCCCAAACCTCTTAAAAGAAGTGATGAAAATGTATAAATATACTTCAAAAACGGATATAGGCAACTTTTTGTTAGAAAATAAGGGGGACCACCTTTGAAAGTTTATATGGGAAATTGTTTATTTTTAAGTTAGAGTTATGAAATTTGCCACAAATATAGCTAAAAACTTGGATTAAAATATAGACTACTTTTTGTTTCGAATATTACGTGAGATAGGGGTAAAACCGACCATGAAAGGATGTAGTCCGCACAAACGAATTCGCGAGCACAACTAGTTGTTGATATCTCATTGTACTAACCTGATCACAACATAGCAGTTCCACCCTCTCCTCAGGCGCGTCGTTACCGCTGTCCTCGTTCGCGCTGCCCTTCCCAGAGCCTGCGCTTGCGCCGTTCGCGTCACCGCCCCCCACTATCTTCTCTACCACGTGTTCCGCCACCTTGCGGCATTGGATGAAGTCGTTCGCCACCAAACGGTCCTTGAAATTACATACGTGAAGATGAATACCTAAAGATACTTAACGCCCAGAAATAATTAGGATAGTGATAAAAAATCATCCATTTAAACATTAATTCCTTTTTTAAGTTACAGATATGAAAATTTGGAACGAATAAAGCTTGAAACACGGATAAAATATAGACTGCTTTTTAATACCCGGTTCCATTATTTGAAAAACAATCCATTCTAGTTACGGATAGTTATAAATAATACGAGGCGTAAGCTAAAAACGACCGACAGACGACTGATTACAGCTGATAAGGAAAGTAAATTAGATATTAGGATTAACAACTCGTAAAAAAACGGATAGCCGTCCTTAACATATGACGAATCGTAAAATATTGGAACCATGCAATATTCGAATGTTAGGGGAGATAGGAGTAAAAACGACCATGAAAGTATATAGTACACGCGAACGAAGTCGCGGACGTAGCTAGTTTTTTTTTTATATATATTGACCCTTCAAGATTGATCTCATCCCACCTGATGTTAAGTGGTAAAGAGGTCCTTTTTTTTTTGAGTGAGGGAAAATGCCTTTGCGCACTTTACCACTGCCGTGGGGACGACAGCGACGTGTGTGGGACTCCCCCGCGAAGGGGCGGGGACTACCCGAACCAAAAACCCTCCCCACCTTCTCATCGCCTATTGACGGCGCCACGGGATATCGGGCGACCCATGACTGCCACAGCGCCGTCGGCGGATGGTAAAGAGGTTCTAGCTTAAGGGCGACAAGTACAACACAATAAAGCTATTACTGGACTTGTCGCCCTTATATTATAGTTCTATATAAAAATAATTTGCTACCTTCTTCTGTCTGTCCTGTTTGCTCTGACAGCTTGAATGCGGCAGTAGATAGAACGGCAGCTTGTTGAGGTTCGGCGCTGACATCTCCACGGCCACTTCCACAACCCACGAGGGTACTGTCTCTATAAGCAGGTTACCTTCGTTCTCACCACCGGCGTCGCCTACCTGTGAAAGATTTTGTTTTTTATAGAAGCGCAGTATATTGGAGCCTCCCAGCCTGATGGTAAGCAAGAGAGGAACCCACATCGCGATGACAACGGATTTGATATATCCTATCCGTTAGCATCGCCATACTGGCCCGCAAGATGTTTCTTCACGCTCCTACGATTTTGTTTTTTATAGAAGCGCCGTATAGTTTCTTCACGCTCCTTTTGAAGGATTCCATATCAAAGGAAGGAGATTGATTAATTAATAGGGGAGCGGATTGGATCAAAAATAGCAAATCGTATTTAGTTCGTTAAATAGCTAAAAAAATATTAGACACATGTTTTTTTCATTTGCCGAATTAATAAAAAAAATACTTAGAGATAAAACGATGCCACGTTGCCAGGTTCGTTACGTCACTAGTATGTAAACATTTACTTACAAAAGACGTCACGTGACAATTTAATTCAATGTATCGCCGTTATTTTTGGATTAGATGGAAAATACATATGTGTCCTATATTTTTGGACAACTTATCAGACGAACTATAAAACGAATTTTAAGTCTGCTTCCCTATTACGAACTCGAACTTGGTGCAAGCTCAGGCGCTCAAAGCATAAAAGTCCCGAGTACGATTCCCAATCAAGTCAATCAAGATGTTGACACCACTCACAAACAAGTATCAGTGAACGAAAAAAACATAGAAGCATTTGTTACGCTTGAAAATGGCACCACGAAAAGTAAGGCACGGTGGGTGTGGCTTACAAAAGTGAGCTAGCGCCGCTACGAATACCGTCTCCACGGACGTCGCGAATGATAGGCGGCAATCACAGCGCGTGTTCCATCCCATTCTATGAGATGACGTTACTAACGACCCCTTTAACAATCGTCTTTTTGTTAAAGTATTAGCTTTAAAATTTATTTTCAACTGTCGATAGTTTATTACTATATTGCCAGGGCCGGCGTTAGGGTGGCGCGCGGTTGGGCAACAGCCCAGGGCGCTCGGACTTGAACGGGCGCTAGAAAGCTACCCTGAGGTACCCAGATATATTCCCCTAAATAGATGTATTGGTATACGCTTTTACAGGGGCGCTGGCGGAAATTCGTCCAGGGCGCCAGTAATTCTAGAACCGGCACTGTATATTGCGTATCTATTTCTTGATCCAAACACACAAATGTAAAGCATTACATTTGTGTGTGTTTGGTGCCAATATTCGACTGATGTTAGTATGACAGTAATTCTGACATGTTATTTTCGTTCACTGGTACCACTAACTTAAAAAAGAACTTTATGATGCATCTGACATAATGATTATTTGCTAATCATCAGACAATGTATTGATCTGTAAAATGTGACGTCGAAGATTGCAGTCTTCATAGAAAATCTATGAAAGAGTTGTGTTTTTAAAGGTATCTTAGTTGACTAGCCTGTCACCATCCATATTTGGGAGTATGTTCTAGGGTGAAACCACTTGTTTAATTATGCATAAAATCGTTTTCCATTCCAATGACGACCTCCGTAGCCGAGAGGCGAGCAGGCCGAACTTTGGTGTCGCGCCATCTCTGAGGTCCCGGGTTCGATCCCTGGTCGGGTCAATATGGGAAACGAACTTTTCTATATTGTCTCGGGTCTGGGTGTTGTGGGACCGTCGTCGTTTCTGATTTCTGTATCACAAGTGCTTAAGCTACTTACCGCAGAATCAGAGCAATGTATGTGATGTTGTCCAGTATTTATTATTAATTATTATTATTTACTATCCATAATTTACTTTAAGACCAGAGAGTTCACAATAAAGATCAATGTTTAGAATGCTGAACAGAAGAAGAAAAAATCTTTTATATTTATCACCAAAATGTTAAAAAAATTACCAGATTCATCATTTCATGTTAGGTTACATGAAGATAAAATTAAAAATTTAAACTTAGAATGCTACTTCTCAAAAGATACAAGATCCAGATCACTGATCATAAAACAGTTTCATGAAAGATAACATATATACCTAGATAAATATGTAGTTGTTAGCTGTGTCAATACACTGCTAACTATTTATTTACAAATCCAATGGCTTGTCAACCCCCACAAGCCTTCCAAAGGACCGGGAACGTAAAACTTCCTGTGTAATTTAAAAGAGACATACATATAACAAAATTACTAGTTATAAATACCTTGGTCAGGCGCATGGTTGACCAGTAAAGTACCTTATGTGAACCAACTGTACATTTGTCATGCAAAAAATACTAATTAAACAAATGGATATTACTTTACCAACCTGTAATCTGTAGAGTGTCCTACCACCAACTTCACTGAATATCAATGGAGTATGCAGAGGAACATTGAAGAAACTATTTCCAATTACTTTCATTCCTGACTCATTTACTCTATTCGGATGGTTCCAATGCTCCAACAACGCTTGCAGCAAAAGTGCACCAAAATTAACTTTCTGGTCGTTCTCAGTTGTCAACCCAGCCTCCTTTGCACTAACCCAAGCACTCAGGCAGTCAGTCTCGTCTTGTCCCAAATGTATTGTCAACATTCCAGTCTTCAAGTCAACGTTAAACCAATTTGGTACATAAACCATTTTGAACCGTTTCTTCAGTTCCTCTTCGTAGTCAACCTCTCCCAAGTCTTCGACTTTACAAGCTTTTAAAACGTCATACAAGGCAACATTATTGGCTGTATCTTTCGTTAATATGTGGCGCTTATCGTTTAATACTGTGTAGTGTTTGATTGCGGGTCCTCCGGGAATGTGATATAATGGCTGTGTTTGGTATACGTTATTAGTATTATAATTGTTTTGACTGTACATATCGGAGCTCAATGAGTTCCGTGGTGGCAATTTCCAACAACGGATGTCAGACTCTGATGTCGACACCCACACACCTTGCTGATCAGCGGTAAAGCATAGTTTCAGGATCGGAGCAGTCTCTTCACAAACAATCATAAAGTTATCTGGATTTCGTAATTCAGTAATAATGACTAGTCTATCGCGTCCACCTGATATGATATGTGTGAAGTTTTCAGTAGCTAAGAGAGCCCATACTGCTTCGGAATGGACTCTTATTGTTGACACACATCGCTGTTGTGATAATGACCACAACTTGATGGTGCCGTCAGAACTACCCGAGACACACTGAGACCCATCTTGGCTGACTACTAAAGCTTTGACATTATCTGCATGACCTTTTAATTTCATTAGTCGTGAACAATTTCGTGGGTCCCAAACTCTGAGAACCTTCTCAGTTGAACCACTAACTAGGATTGTACCTGGAGGATTCATTGCGAGGCTGTATATGGACTCTTTATTGCCAACGAGGCTTGAAGTTGTGACAGTGTTGTTACTAGCAGTCAAAGCAGTTAACGTATTTACGTCCCACAGAAAAATAGCACGGTCCAAACCCGCGCTAGCAACCTGTTCCTTATCTTTCGCGTAAGCAAGAGTACGGACGTAATCCTTGTGCGTCCTAAGAGTCGACATGCAAAAACCCTTTGGCGCATTCCACACTTTCACAGTCGTATCTGAAGAGGCACTTATCAGGTTTTTCCCACCGCAACAGAGGACGATATCGTTCACCCAATCCGTGTGGTGCTCCATGCTCTGGATGTACCTGTCCTGCACACCCGTCGCTGTGTTCCAGACCCTGATAATTCCATCGCGACCGGCGGAATACAATCTTCCCTGAATCGGGTCCAGTTGGAGCGAGCTAACGCCATTTTTATGACGGCGCTCCTCCTCGTCACGTATCACGAACGACACCTGAGTTTTCTTACGCATCGTTGTGCCCATTTTCCGACATCTTCAAACAAAATTACAATCAAAATTTGCGAAAAAAAGACGAGAAAACGATACGAAAACTTGTTTCCAATCTTTTGACGTTTCACATGACAGCTGAGAAAATAGTAGCTGTGGCGCTGTTTTACAATTGGCCAGAATCAAAAAATATCAGTTCAATCGTCCAATAAAATTAAACAACTATGATTATTTAAGCGAATCAGAGGACAATTACGTTCTGAAATAAACGCCTTCATTGTTGTTATGGATGATGAATTTATGGAGAAGTATTTATGGAAATGCTGGCAGTACATTGTATTTTGCTGAATACTTGAATCGTTTGAAATTACTAACTCTTTGTTTACTCATGTGCTTGAAGGACTCTAAAAGCTACCACCTGCTATTCCTCCTGAATATTTCTGATATTGAGTCCTACTCTAGTTTTCACAGGTTGCTCTTAAAAAATCTTTCGACGAACTTCTCATTGACATCCAAAACTTATACTTTTCAAGTAACCATTTCAAATTTCCATCTATGTGGCAGAGTATGTTATTGTATATCTAAAGTACTTTAATGGTTTTAATGTATATCTATGACTTGTATAAGTAGTAGTTTACATTGAACGTAGCAATAAAAATAATGTTCACCGGGCCTTATTTCTTTTCAAGCAGTCGGTTATACATTTGTTTATACATACATAATAAAAACCATGGACTTAGTAAAATTATTATTGTTATTTATTATATTAAAACTAAGTCCATGATAAAGACTCACAAGTTTTCGAACGACATTGTTTTTTTGACAGTTTAGAATCACCTGAAATTAAAAATAGTAGGTAACCTTAAAAATCTTTAAAAGACAGAAATTTGAATGCAAAAACAATAATAAATACCTTTACCATGACCGGACGGTTATTGATTCGTTCAGTGTATTACAGTTTTATTCATAAGTCTCCTTTAAAGTCTTGTAATAGATTAGTTATCAGTGTTTTAAGCAAACATTTTTCAACGAAGGCTGAAAATAAGTTTGTTGAGAAGAAACACTGTAATATTGGCACTATAGGGCATGTAGACCATGGGAAGACGACGCTAACTGCTGCCATAACAAAGGTATTGGCTGACGATGGCTTGGCACAGTATGTATCATATGATCAAATTGACAAGGCGCCTGAAGAAAAGGCTAGAGGTTTGTTGGAATTATATTAATATAAGCTAATCATAGTAAATAGATGACGACCTCGTTAATATAGTGGCTAAGGAGCTCAAAGCTCGGGAAGGTCCCAGGTTTTTTGCCCAGTCAGGTTAATTTAGGAAATAAACTTCATAAGTGGCTTGAGTCTAGATTTGCTGGCTTGACACCCGTTTTTGTTAGAGTAGAAGTTAATACCAGTTGAATGGTGCGGTTGTGTGAGTAGTTGAGGATCCCCTTCCTCTTTAATAACTTTCTATTTAGAAAAACACATCAAAATAAGTGTATAGTTTTGAAAAATTCAGCATCCATTTGGACAGCCAGACAGCAGTAAGCTACTTTGATAAATAATATAGAGTGATGACAATTATTTTCCAGGAATCACAATAAATGCAGCTCACATAGGTTACAGTACAAAATTGCGGCACTATGCTCACACCGATTGCCCTGGTCACGCTGACTATGTCCGGAATATGATTTCTGGAGCGTCTCAGATGGATGCTGCTGTGTTGGTAGTTGCAGCCAATGATGGACCAATGCCCCAGACAAGAGAACACTTACTGTTGGCTAAGCAAGTTGGAATACAGTATATTTTGGTGTATATAAATAAGGCTGATATTGTTGACAATGAGGTATGTGTGCTGTGTGTTTATGTCTTAATTTACATTTTTTTAAACCAACATGGTCAAATTCAAATTATCTTTATTGCACTTTATCACATTACAACATGTGAAGATGGTAGGTACATTTTTTGAATAAAATACCAATATTAGTTTTTTATGGGCTTTTCTGTTCATAATTAAACACTTTTTACTCTTGTTTTTTTTAAATAACTTGATGGTTTTCATGATTTTCTAATCAAAAAATTCCTTCCTCTACATAGTGGCGCAAAGGGGGACCCGGACTTAGAGAATTTTTGAGCAAAAATCATAAGTACACAATCGGCAAATATTTGTTAGTGATTGTATACATTAGTTTAATTTAAACACTTTTTATGCTTAAAGTTTTTTTTCTATGATGCATAGTTTTAACTATAAAAGTACATGGTTCTAATCGAGTACAACGGGCAAAATACGGTTCTGGGGTCTCAGTTCTAACCTAACCTAACCAACTTCTACACAAAATTTGTTCAAAGTTTATGTAAATCCATGGCCCATAGTAAAATACCCTGAACAATTTTAAGTTCTTGGAGGAAGAACATCGTTTTGTTAGAAAATCTTGAAAACTATCAAGGTACTTATTAAAAAAAAATACAAGTAAAAAGTGTTTATTAATTGACAGAAAGGCCCAAAAAACGAATATTGGTATTTTATTCACTTTCAAGATTTTCATTGAAAATATTTTAAGTCCCAGATGCAGGCAGCATTAATTCGAGCCACTTTTTCTGCAAAACTATACATCCTAGAAAAAAACAGAATAAAAAGTGTTTAAATTTCGCTCATTTACACAATTACTAACAAATAAATGCTTATTGAGCACTTTTAATTTACGAAATGTAGTATTCTTCAATATGAAATAAGTTTTAACACAGTTTGTCTTTGCAGTACATGTAGGTATACTTTAATGATACCATCTATTCAATGTATATTGTAATATGCAGTTGAAAATATTGAATTTTTATTCTTATTCCTTTTTCAGCTTCTAGAGTTAGTAGAAATTGAAATGAGAGAGCTTTTATCTGATTTTGGTTATGATGGGAATACTGTCCCTATGATTTGTGGGTCTGCTTTGAAAGCCCTGAATGGAGATGAGTCAGACTTTGGTTGGTAAATATATTTTTTTATACTATTAATAACACTTACTACATAACAAAGACTTTCAAAAGGAACTCATTATTTATTTTATCTAACAACCTAAATAAACAGCTGGTGCCAGTCAATTATGCTGAAAGTTGATTTTTGATAAGACATTGATAAAATTATTGGTAAGGTTTATTATTTATTTTACCTTCTGATTTAGGGTATAATATGTAATATACTTAATCAGTAGATAGATACAATAAAAAAACAAACAATTAAATCTTTTTATTACATTTAAGTTTTATTAACAGTCATTTATTTTGATTTTAGGTGCACCATCAATTCGAAAACTTTTAGAGACCATGGATAGCTACATACCTCCCATAGTCAGAGACCTCCAGTCTCCATTCCTGATGCCCATAGACAATGCATTTACAGTCCCTGGAAGAGGGACAGTGGTTGTTGGAACCATAAAGCGAGGAGTGATGAAGAGGAATGATGATGCAGATTTGATGGGCTTTGGATTTAACATCAAAACTACTCTGTCTGATATTCAGATATTCAAGAAAAGTGTTACTGAGGTGAATACAATGCAGTCTTAAACTAGCTTGAGACCCTTGGGCACATAAGAATTTGGTGATCTTGGCACACAAGAATAAAGAAAATAAAATAAGCGAATTATACTAAATTTTTTGATATGAACGTGCCATTTTGGATATTACAATTCTACTGGTTTTTTAGTTAAAAAATAGACGGTCCTTCGGGGTCCAGAGTATTGGGCGCCCTGGGCACAGGCCCCAAGTGCCCTTATGGTGAAGACGTTATGACAATGGTGTGTTTTCTATGTTAAATTGATTGTTGTGGGGTAACTATTTTTAATAGTGCAAAGTTATGTCTCTGTCATGCTTGCTTTAATCACTATGTATGTGCAAACAAAAGTAATGCAGACTACAGACTTTGGATTTTGTCCCGCCCTTATGTTGTACACATAAAATCGAATATCAAACTGTAAAAGTTTATCTTGACAATTTTATATTAACTTGACCGTACATCTAATTATTTTTGACTAAATTTAAACTTCCTTTCCTTTTCTTCACATTTTATTTTATACATCATCATCATGCAGTGATATAGATCCTGCTATTAGTAAGGAGCGACCAAGCATTTCCTGCTCTAAAAAAGCTAACTGTCATCGCTTCACCGTGGAAAATATTCCATCACGAACAAAAAAGTTCGGTAACTCTTATCTTTGCCGGACCATAAAGAAGTGGAACTCGTTGCCGGCTCATGTGTTTCCTCCTTCCTTTGACATGGATTCCTTCAAAAGGAGCGTGAAGAAACATCTTGCGGGCCAGTATGGCGATGCTAACGGATAGGATATTTTGATATCAAATCCGTTGTCATCGCGATGTGGGTTTCTCTCTTGCTTACCATCAGGCTGGAAGGAGCCAATATACTGCGCTACAATAAAAAAAAGCTAAAAGAAGCTAGTGGGAATTTTTGTGTATTTTTTTACTTACCTGTTTACTTTCACTATGTTGGATCTGCTAAAAATCAAATAAAATAAGACAAATTACATATCTACAATGACATATACCAAAAAATATGTATTATGTACTTATACTATGCTATTGTGTGCGACTTCGCTCGCCTTATTTTGGGATAAAAAGTATCCTATGTGTTATTCTAGTATATTTTTTTTCTACCAAATCTCAATCAAATCTTTTCAGTGGTTTGCGGAAAAGAGTAACAAAAATACATCTAGATATCTATACATTCTTATAAACTTTCGTGTTTATAATAGTAGGATAATTTACTAAAGTTCTAATGCTTTACCAGGCTTTGGCAGGGGACAACGTCGGTGTCCTACTCCGCGGTATGAAGATGAAGTCAGTGGAGACTGGAATGCTTCTCTGCGCGTCCAAAAGTTTTCAGCTGAGCAACCACTACAAGGCTAAAATATACTTCTTGACCAGGAGCGAAGGGGGTAGGAAGAAGCCGGTCTTCTCCAAGTATTCACAGCAGATGTTTAGTGGGACTTGGAATATTGCTTGTAGGATTGATTTAGGTGAGAACAATTGAGTTAAAATGTATCTAATGCTACTAATTAAAATTGGTACCTATTTTAGTTTCCCATGCTACCGCTTTCCCATTCCTTTCCATGTACTTACATAGTATGAAAAAAGTCTTGTCCTTCGATCGAAGATGCGAGTGGCACTGAAAACGAACGATGCTTCGAACAGTATAAGCCTTCTTCCAATGTCATTCGCTTCGTGACCGCTTGCATGACTTCATGTCAAAAATATTTTTTTTTACATATCTCATAAGTTTAAATTAAATTAGACATGATACTTTAGGCCTTTTTGCGATGTAATGTAATGTAAATAGTGTTGATGAATGAATAATTTGTTTGTATTTTGTATGGATCTGCAAAATCTTTGATCGAAACTATTGACACATTATTTTCTTGAGCGTTCTAATAAGAAGTTCTTTGAGATTCAGTGGGCGGTAGTGAACGGAGAAGCATGTTCCATTTGTGATATTCAGTGGGCGGTAGTGAACGGAGAAGCATGTTCCATTTGATTAATTGGTTTATGAAGTAGTCCGCGCAAGCGACTTACCCTCATGGATAACTTACTTTAAGGCCCTATTATTCTTTGAGCATAAATTGATGCTTCCATGGAATCCTATAAATGATAAATAAAACCAGATCTGTGTTCTATCTGTGTAAATTTTCATGCAACGTTGGCAGAAATAGACTTCTGTCTAGATAGTTTCGTTGCCATTATAAAAAAAGTTGTTATTGATTAAACATTTCTATCGTCAACATTTAAAATAATTTAACGGGACAAAACGCGACACCAATCTTATTTAGTAAGTAGTTAATACGAACTACGAGTCAGCTCGTAACCACGGTTGGTGCAACCTAACCGAAACGTCGGGCAGTAAGTAGTTCGTATAAACTATTAAGTAAAAATGTGTCTCGTTTTGACCCGTTAAATTATTTTAAATGTTTAAAATGGAACGCTAAAGTCTTAAACTTTATGTCTCTATTTTCAGATCCTTCTATGCATATGATGATGCCAGGTGACCACGGAGAGGTGTACTTGACTCTTCTGGAGGGCATGGTGATGACCCAAGGACAGCCCTTCACAATAAGAGAGAACAATGTTACCGTAGCTACTGGTATCATTACTGACTCCCTACCTTCCATAGATGTGCCTAAAGGGAAATTGGGGAAGGTAGTTATGAAGTACGAAGATTTGTAATATGATTTCTGTATATAGTTTGTAGATATTGTTAATAAATTATTTAATAAAATTTCTTGGTTTCACTACGTAGTTCTTACCTGAGTATGTGATGTTGTTCAGTATTTATTTATTTATTCACGTATTACTGTATTATTTAATACTTCCACAGTACAGAGTTCACATTAGTATCTGAAGACAAATCTCAAAGTTCCACGAACCACATCATCTTTGCAAAGGATGTCTAAATAAAACTACAAAAACTTTTATTCATTATATATTTTTTGTCAGAAGGTAATTAATACAGTGCCAAAACAGTAACAAAACATTAGTAAGAAAAAACCAAGTCTGCATCTAGCATGAACTACTGAATATTCAGATAAACAATATACCCTAAACGGTTCGGTAGGAGGACAACATTTAACACTTATATTTCACAACATTTGAACAAGACAGTTGGCGTAAACTATGTTTTTTTTATATAAATTGTGAACTAGTTTCATAACACCGATACGCCTAAATGGATATTGTATTTCGCTACGATATTTAGTTTGGGGAGTTATGTGCATTTATTTTATAAACATTTCTATTTCATAACATTTGCGAAACATAATCTGATAAAAATCTGATAGTAACCAACAAGTATCAATGCTCGTTTTTAGATAATTAAACAAAATATTATTATATTTTTACAACTATTATGTAGTAGGTAACGGATTTATTTGTTTTAGATAAAACTATAATATTTATCAAATAATCAAGTAACAACATTTTGCAAACGCGCACATTTTTTTACAAACCAACATGTATTATTTAAATATTTTTTATGACAATACTATTACACTGATAGCTTGGAAATGTATTAAAACTACTATAGCAATTCATATTTTTTTTTTTGTACCTTGCATGAACTTTTACGGTTTTAATTTCAATAATTCACAATGGGGGCTACCGCGCGTGCTAAATTCGCTAGATGACAATACGGGGGCGTGAGGTCCAACTGCTTCGTGATTGGTGATTAACATGTCATGGTGCCACATCTGTCAATGTCATGTCAAAAGTAACCAATCGTGTAGCAGTTGGACCTCACACACACACGTAGTGACATCTAGCGGATTTTTCACGCGCGTTAGTACCCATTGTCATAATGTTTACCATAGGTATATTCTTTTCATTCTTACAATTTATTATCTAAAATATTTACTTTATTGTTGTTAGTTAGCAAAATTCATAATTACTAAGTAAAGTTTTGTAATTAACACAGCTGCCAATTTTTTTATTTACATTGCAATTTACGGCTCACTGAGGTGTTTAATTGCAAATATACACTCGTTTAACTTAAAATAAATGCAATGGAAAGTATTTTTGCGTTTATTCGAGACGAACACATGAATGTTCGCTTATATAAGCTGATAAACGTATCATAATTTGCATCGTATCATAATCTGTATTTGTCGAATACAACTTTTAACGTAGTCTTTGCTGTTTAGCAGTTGGCCGCATCTTTCACACTAATTGTAGTTTAGAAACACAGTTAAAATGCAATGCACATAACTACCCGCACTATAATACTGCATAAGGGCAGAACGAACCACTCCAGTGACCACGTGATTTCCATCCAAAGTAATATTACCTGCTCTAAAATCAGTCTGTCACGATATCTGTCACCACGCAGTGTATTATCTAATAAACATTAATCACAAATATACTTGTATACATGGATCTAACATGAAGAGACAGAAGACATGTCAAAATATTAATTATTATATATTTTTTAATTCCATCTATGTAAAATGCCGTAGGTACCATCAGCAAGTGAAATGAGCTACACTTATAAATACGTTTATTCCTTGGTCCAATGCGAGCTAAATTGGCATCTTATGAAATACTATTTTTTTAGCTTCGTTTAACAAATTTTTTGAATTTTTTTTTGTGAGTACCCGCTATTCGATAATGCACATCTCTTTTCCACTCCACTAATTCAATATTAGTTTAAAACTCCAGTAAAATAGCGTGAACTAAGTCAACACAATTTTGTGTTTATAAAAATACTAAGTTTCTTATTGATTTTAGGAGAGCAGAAAATTACGGCTGGGTATAAAAGACCAACTAAAATAGTTGATTTATTTAAATTATGCCCTTCTGTTATGTAAAATTCACAAGCATATATCTAAATACATTATAGTGTTATAGTCATAATTGCGCGAATATAGAAATGAAACGTAAGTAAATATCAAAAAGTTGCTGTATTTAGAATCATGATTATAAACGTGGGAAAAAATAGTAATAAACAGTTGGGTAATGCAGCTACTAGCACTTTTACATAACGGAAGGGTGGCTAAATTTCCACCATTTGACGTGAATATAAAACTTGTTACTAGGTTATAATATTATAAAACGGGGGAAATCCCAGCTAAGGTAAAAACGTTACAAGATTAGAAAATTGAGACGTGCAATATCAAAACATATAGTAATTAGCACATCATGATACAATATTTTCGCAATACCGATACCACGGAATTAAGTTTTAATAAGCTCATAAAATTCGATATTCACCACAGACAGTATTTTTTGTATTATTCTTTAAGTATCTTAAAACATCTAAGTATTTGTTTAAACGGACAGATCCAAAGTTATACATGAGATAGGACTAGCGAATATCCATTTCAATCATCAATTTAATAAAGTTTATAAACACAATGTTCGCGCCTACAAAGCTTTGCTAAAAACAACAAATAATCATAACAAGAAACAATGATAAAAAAAAACAGAATGCGGCTTTAAAAATACGTTAATAATGGGCATTTTACAGTGGCAGTGTCGCTGTAGATTAGACATGAAAAAATGCTAGGTATACAAAATAGAAACAAGCATATCTCTTACATTGCATTTTCATCTTAATTCAATTTATACTTCATAATACCTATCTTGGATTATCTGGCCGATCCAATACTGAAACCATTTTACAATCTATGGCAAACGTGCAATCAACTGAATAATAATGTTCAACATTTTCACCTTAACTGAATATGTCACTCAGAAGTAAATAACTGACTATATGTAGTGAGATTTCAATAATCATACAGTTTTGGAAACCGAAAACAAACTCTAGACATATCCAATAAAATACATTTGCTGATACAAAAATATATATACATAACTGAATTAACACTGTCACTTAAATGTCACTTATAACTTAAACGATAAACATACGAAATACATTATTGGTGTCGACGTACAGTGTAGTTTAGCACCACAATTAAAACTAACTATTCGATATTACGTATGCCCTATAACAAATCCTCAGAATGGCGCATCAATTCCGTACCAAGTCGAACAGAGCAGAATGAAAATAAAATAGAAAAATTCCCACACACGGGCAAGCCGAGTTTTAATACTTGTGTACTTTCTTACACAGTACCTAATATGTAAAAATTAATTTACCAACACTTACAACTATAAAAATATTTTAGAAATTCTCACTTACATTTAAGAGGAACTGGCAAAATAAATCCTGTATTCACCATATTTTTTTAACGCTCAATATGATACAAAAACCAGATTTGGTCCTCACTTATAAAATTCATGATGCCATTCCTTTACTGGACAGAGCTATTAAATTGCGAATGGGCGAGTAGCAAAAATATTAGTAGACTATGCACACTAAACAATGGCTCAAAATATATCAAATCTGCTAAATACCCAATAGAAAAAAACCTGCCTAGTGTTACGGCGAAACCTCGTAAAAGCTTTGTTAAACTTAAGAATCTAATACAGTAAGATTAAAACCGTGGTGGTTGTACTGCCGCGTAGGTAGTAGACTCTCAGCGTATCACAATAAGATTACTTTTAAAACAGGACTAACCACCTTTATTGTCCACACTCATTCCACTATAAATACTAACATTTGCAACTAATATAAAACATCCCATTACTCCAACCTACGTCATCTTAGTATCAAAAACAGTGAATAAAATTCAATTAGAGTAGAGTATTTGTGCACACGATGCGAATCTATGCGACGGTAAGCGACCGACGCGTAACTATAACCATCACCTCATTACCCTAATCGAAAGGACTGACACATTTATTATGCTAATTAGTTACAATTTGTTCTAAACGAGGATTCTTTTAAACCATGCACGGTTATTAAAACACGTAACTATTAGATTCGTACTATAGGTAAGCTTTAGGACCGTATCCAACGAAACTAACTCCACCTAATGGCAAAGGTTCACGTCGATATTAATCTACACAACTAGCATCATTTAAAATAGATAAAAAACCAACTACACAATCTTGCAGGAATAACTATTTAAACAGTGAGTTTATGAATCACCTACCACCTTCTATTTATTTGTTATTTTTTTTTATTAAATATTCATCCGTAAATTATTATCAAATTCGATAAAGCTCTAAGATTGATCCACATTCACATAAATTAACATTCTCAGAACGTTGCACACGACGCGTTAAGGCGTATGTGTTTAAGAAACATATTGCTGTTTAATAAATTAAATCCGACTTTTTCAAATGCGACGAAGATTCGTCTGAAACCAATGACTTTTTAAACAATGAGAAACATTTCCAGTCTTGCTTGCGGCCTCAACCGCACCTAACCGATCCTAACAAACATAATTATCTAGCTGAATACACTAGCGCAGTGTCACACGTATTTTGTACATTCAGGATTTGAGGAGCAAAAATATTTATTAAATATTGGATTTAGACACTAATGCATTACACTTAGGCCCGTGTTCACAAGGGTTATAAAAATTGCATTAAGCCTCCGGCTCCAAATATTAAAACATTCTGTGAAATGGTGGTAAAAATTCACTAATATCTCAAATATCTAAAACATTGAGTAATCCATCAATAAACAAAACAAAATAATCAAAAATCGCTATATGAAATTACTCATGCATATTCTCTAACTACGTAGTCTAGCGTTCGTAAAATTCTACTAGGTTACACGTAAGATATTTTTATTTGACCATTAGACGATACGCTATGTAGACTCTGGTACGGAAACAAGCAGTATTAAACAGAGGATAAAAAATATCTGTCGATTTATTGCGAGTCTTAATAGCGCAACGCCATTTAAATCGTTGCCCAAACCTGATTTAAAACCGTGGCTTTAATTTTATACAAATTTTTCTTTAATTCGCTAGCACCGTGACTTATTTCAAACGTAACCAGATTCAGACAACGAGCCGTTTGGTCTGTGAATTTGAAAGGACGTATTCACTGATAACCTTCAGGAAAATTTTAGAATCATTCACTTACACTTAATGTAAATCCCATTCGTAAGCATTCACTATATTTGCTTTAAATTAAGTACTGAATAGTTTTGGTATTATAGATTTTTCTCATATTAAGGTCTAAGTAAAGGACATTTTATTCATTATAATTAGGTTATATCACACAATATTCTTATAAAGATATGCTGTTATAAGCGTTGGTCACGTAGAAATTCAGAAATCATGTAAAAATTTATTAGCATGACGTTTTCTTAGACAAAAAAATAAACTTAAATCTTAAATGTAGCATACTTTGATTACCGAGTTGGGTGAGTAAGCTTGGAAAGAGCTCAGGGTAAACAAATGCATAGAGTAGGAAGCTTACACTATGTGAAAATTCCATTGTCTGGACGGAAGGAACGAACAATATTTTGAGCCAACTCAAAGGGCGTACGAGCCAGCATCCTAGGCGACTGAGACGTTGCTTTCTGCTACTACTACAATTACCATCTTATTCACAGCCATCAAACATTAAAGCTGATATACTTTCGTATATCCCTGTTTGTCGTAGGCCAATATGTACTCCGTTAAAGTGATCATAAAAAACCGAGTTCGAAATTAAGTATCAAGTGGTCATTTCTTGTTCTTGATCACAATTCCATCACAAATAAAAAAAAAACAAACAACCGTAAAAGTCACTCAGCCATTCAGCGCTTCAGTATTTTTCCATCACAACTGATAGTAACGTATGATACTAACAAAATGTTTACAAAGTTAGTTATCACTTTGAAATTTAATTTTTTTAATCAAATTTTTCAAAGCAACGTCCCAATCAAACAGATCTAATTTAAAAGAAGCTAGTTGTGGCACTTTCGACAGAATAACTCTTCGATTTCTTATCAATAATAGCATACCCTAATTTGGAGACTAACCATAAGCAAGCATTTTCTAAATTTCATAGCCACTGCATTCGATTTTATAATAATGGTCTTTATACTTCGTATATAAATAAAAGGTAAATAAATTCATCTGTCAAATCAAAACTATATAAATAATAATTAACAAAAACACTTTAAACGCTGTTGAAAATGCGATATGAATGTTGTTTTTGTTCGGTCAAAATACTTCCAATGCCACTTAGAAGAATTCATTTGATATTAATTTACTATGAGAGTATCAAAACTTATTTGTCCCGAAGGCTTACGAAGAGAGCAACAACAACACATATTCCTTGGAGGAATTGAGAGGCTTATACTACATCGCACAATTTTTTTTTATCATATATTTCGTATATGCACATTTCCATGCAAAATACCTACATAGGGTAGGGCATTGCGATTTATCGCTCGAACTGGAGCAGCCCGACTGGTGAAATACCTCCACCTTACAGAAGACCGCAGCCAAATAACAATCACTTCTGTGTTGTTGTGTTCCTGCGTGTGAGTAATGTTTCCAGAGCTCCTGGGGGGTGCTACATTAGTAGCAGGGGTCAAGCCTTCAAGGTAAGGGCGACAAGTCCAGTAACAGATTTATTATGCTGTACTTGTCACCCTTAAGCTAGGACCTTATTACCACTTAACATCAGGTGGGATGAGGTCAATATTGAAGGGCAATATAAAAAAAAAACTAATAATTGCGCCCACGTTATTACGTAGTTATTACAAAAAAGGCCCAATGTGTCTTTAATCTCATTCAAAGAACGAGGCGAAACCAAGTATACTAATAATTTAAAGAAAAAGAAAAATTTTATCATCCCCTACGGTGTGTAATTCGAACCCACTACCCTAAATTGTACAATAATTAATCTGTAAACAGGGTATGTTGAGTATGTGTGAGGGAACAAGTGATCAAGACCAACCTCGGTTTCATACTAATTTTATTATATCGCTTAATTACACAGTCGTCTTACAACTAGGTCAAATGGTTATTGAAACAACTTAGTTCAATGACCCGTGCGTGACGTAACACCTATTTCTGTAAAGTTTTTGTGCAATAAAGTATATCTATCTATTTACCTTCGGGTATCCCGCGTGCTGCTCTTCCAATTGAGCTAACCGCAAGTTATCGTAGGCGACGAACTTTGTGACTGTGATTTCTTGTAGGCTAGTGCGGCGTGGTGAGGCAATATATTTTTTTTAAAAACCTAAAGAATAATATAACGAGTTGTGCCTTGTTTTGCCAGTACGTTTTTAGGATGCAACTGTACATATACAAAATATATAATCGCAGTTACGACTTTTCTCGTTTCCTCCCTGAAATACGTTGTTTTAAAACCCATCGTAAGTCCTCAAGAGTCATTCCATATATTTCATTCTAATCACATCGCATTTCAACGTGGCACAAAATATACTTACTTTTAGTATATTTTTATAATCTATTTAAACGCTTCGATTCAATAATCAACGATATACCAATTTTTTCATCGTATAGTACATTGATTTAAATATTACCATGCCTTTGCGCGAAAATAAGAGGTATCTGTCAAGAAAGAGAATTTGAGGTAAATAGTTACTATATTATGGCAACTTTAGAAACAGTAAAAGTAACAAGAAGCTTGAAGTAATACTGGAAGAGGAACTCCGTTTGTTCTCACCGTAAACGGGAGCTGAATCAGATGTTTTATCAATATCAAACTCTATTTGACATTAATCTAAAGAAGATAGTAATTTAATGATATTAAGTTTTTTAAAGTTAGTATTTTAAAACAAATGTAGAAAAAGATTTAGTATTATTAGTAAAAGAATAGTTGTATTAATGTGAATTCTCTTAGTTCAACCTTAAACTGTACGATTATATATTTCAGGAGTCCATATTTATGCCAGCAAAATTGATACACTTCCTGTAGCCGAGGAAACACGCACTTCAAAAACTATATTTATTAGTTTTCCTCAAACTTCAAAGCTTCCCGAACGATTAACCTCATATTTTGAGTCAGCTTTCTAGCAACGAGATGAAAAAATATAATTACCACTAACTACTAAAATTTGCTAAGAAACTAAACATTTCATTGTTGTGCTACAAATATTTTGTAAGAACAAGATGAATATAACTTTGACTACATGCTAAATTCGTATGCTAAGTGCAAATCGATTGTACTAATAACCATTCCTTTGAATATAACAAAATGGAAGCATTACGCCGTATGGGGTTGGTCCGAATAGGAATCGATATCACCGGATATAGTTGTTCAAAAATATTGCAAGGAAGATTATTCTTCCCAGCTGGCTTATGCCTTATTGCAAGATCGGTAACGACACACTTTATATATGCCATTACATACCCAAATTATACTTTCTCATAATCCTACTACCAACCCCACACTTTAAATACTGCAACTCTCTATAAACTGCTATAACAACGATTATATACGCTATACCACGGAAAAATGCATCACATGTGAAGGTAAAACGTAATACCGGTGAACTAAAACTATTAAATAAATCAAATTTTTAACAACATTATAAAATTTTGTACACATTGCACGGGATTTTTTTTATAAAATGCATGCACATTTTTAAATAGAAAAGGCACTACATCCTTGGAGTAATAATAATTATACGTGGTTTAGGGGTCATCCATAAAGTAGGTTTTGACATGATGTGACAAGGGGCGGGTGTGGTCCTCACATTTCAAAATATATCTAAAGTTATCCGTGCGAATACGGGCCGGGTCGCTAGTATTGAAATCGAAATAAAACTAATTAGGTAAAAATTTTTATATTGGGGACCTGAAAAAATCATGAAATTCCTCTGACATTCTTTATGGATGGCCCCTTAGTCATTACTGTGACTAAATCAAATGAACCCAGTTAATATGTGAATATTCACAACATACCCAGAACTGTGTTAATACAATTAATTACAATATCAAACTTTATTTCTTACACCTATCTGAACTAAATATGGAAGATAACATTAACGCTACACTTGTTTTGGTTTTGTCATGCCACGGAAGGCAATGTTCAACTGCATTTGTGCATCGTTATGAATGATTCGATACCATATTTGCAACATTAAAGCGTTATTAAAAGCTTAAACACTATATAAGCAGTTTCTAAAAGATACTTATGGGTGACTGTTCTAAAACATCCCACAATCTGTAAAAACACGTGTTCACCTACCAAAACAATGAGCACTCCCTTTTACATGAGAAAAATGTGACTAAAAAAAATAATCTAATCGATTTGTCGCAAGGAACTGACTATACAATTTATTCAATCTAAATTTGGCCGTAAATTTTACTAAAGAACACAAGTGCTTCGGAATACGTACTTTGTATCGCAGTACGTGAGGATAGGGTTTAAAATCGTACGCCAAAGTACGAATTAAAATTAAGAATTGACGAAAACTAGCCGAACCATCTAACGAAGCATTTCAATCTACCACAATCGTAATAATCAATTCCGTAAATCAATCTCCCACTCACCACCGTCTTAACGCACTAACTATAACTATAAAAAATTCATTGAAACAATATTCACGTTGAATAAATAAAAAAAAAAGTGATACACTTATATGCTAGTAGTTCATAACTTCATTTCATATATATTTTTTTGTTATCATTTCCACGAAACGTTATATATTAAAATAGTGTCAACTAGTCGTAGAAACATCACATTTTATTAAAGGTTCATAATGATGTTGGTGTGAGCGAAATGCATATAAAAGAAATATTTTGGTTACGATCAGTCGATATTAAACAACTAAGCATTTTTACTATTGGATTGCAATGACTAGAAGCTGTATTGATTTATACGAAGCAGGCAATACGTAGTTTGTTTAAAGGACAGTCTTCCATACAAAACTAGCAGCTCCTATCGAATTATCAACGTGCATGCGAAAACAACTTTTAAAGACTACACATCCAATGCCTAAAATCTTCCATATCACTATTATTTAAGACACACATTCGCTGACAAACGATGTTTTAATACATTTCAAAATTCCATCTGTATCGTGAATACTTACGTATTGTATAATAAAATTTATAGTAATTTTACTTGAAAAGCTAATATTAAATTTAAATGCAGATATAGGCACGGCAGTGCCCCCGCGAAGTCGTAATTCTTACAAAATTTACAATATTAAAACACCCCTACGCACAAATTACTACTAGAATAAGAAAATACTTTTGAAAAGAATAAATCACGCGTAAGGTAACATACATACACCAAAATGCCTTTATTTTGGACAAGAGCTGAAGCAAGAATTTATACGCCTTACACCACTGGACCGATAATAACCAAACATAGCTAGGGACCACCGCAAGGAAACTAGCTTTGAAATGAAAAAAACCCGCACCATAATCGGTCCATTAGTTTGTGAGCTACGATATCAGACAGATACACAAACAAACAGACAGATCACCCCTCTATTTGCATTAGGGGTTAATTAAAACACCGATTGTCAGCGTCAACATTTAAAGCGTACGTACGAAAGGGACGACATATCATCTACTATTTCGCTCACACCAAGCAAACAAATTTGGCAAGTATTTGTTGTAATCTAGCCAACATCGAAACTAGCCTTCACAACAAGTAGGTAATACTTTATTACATAAACCCAGCCAAGCACGGTTAATAAATTACGCAGGATACTGGCATACACTAACCTAAAACATTTAGTCCGAATAACGTTATATATATTTGTGTTATATTATATTATTGTGGTCTCTGTTATACCTGTGTTAGTCTTCGTTTACGAATACACTTTTTATAATCAGATGAGTTTATTATGTAAATGCATAGTTGTTATTCTAAAAAGTGTAATACGTAATATTATTAAATATTTTTTTTGATGATATGATATATTTTTTTTTCTATAAAGGATTGCAACGACCCCATTTTTATAGGTATATCATAGTTATTCGTGTTGGCAACGTTAAGTACAGAAGTGTATTTTCAATACGGCTCCTTTAACTATTAATAACATTGACGACATTTAATTCCCTAAATTGGACAATAGCACAGGAATTACCGTGATATGCTCTTCTCATATCATAATACAGAGTACTTCAACATTGATATGAATTTGCACATTTAACTTGGAAAACTACGTTTAAAACACATTCCGAGACCCTAACGTTGCTATTCAAATTGCACACTTAGCAACAGATCTATAAATAAATATTTACCTATGGTATAAATGGTTTATTCGTATCTAATCGGATACCGACTTTGTAATGTTTCAGCCGCATGTGCCATTACAATTTAAAATTTGTAAAAACGTAGTCGAATATATTTTTCTTTGACTTAAATGTACACTTTGTAAGAAAATTGGCAAGATAGCTCATTTGAATATGTTATAAAATAAAGTGCTTAAGCAAACTCGATATAACAGCTTATAGAATCTTTTAATAGCCTGCAATTGAACGCGTAAATACAACAAGTTTTTCGACGTTGCCAATTTCTTACATACTAACTCCATGGGAAGGATATTTCTGAATGAAAACCTTATTATGACATTACCGTTCCACAAGTAATTTATTTGGTCGATATTATATTTAAAAAAAAACGTAAAATAAAAAGTAACTTTTCCTCTTCTTAGTAAGACGCAGAAAACCAAACACAATAGAAAATCTGTGTCTGGGCTTTTTAAAGGACATTCAGCCTTACGAGGTAAATATTTAAAATTGTATGGACCATATTCTACAAATTGATGTTGAAATAAAGAAAATGAGTTAATTAAATGCATGTTTTTATCGCAGAATATTATTAAAAATAATATGTAAGATTTTGCTGTCGATCAAGAAATCACAGTTATGGTACAGTTAACATACCTTGAAAACGAGATGGAGTGAGGTCACAGAAAAAAAGATCAATTTTTAAATCGGCACTAGAGAGCAAAATAATATGGAATGGAACGTTAAAATAGTAAAATCTTTTACTCTTTTACTTAAAAATTTGAATTAAAATACAAATCAGAATTTTCAGTAAACCCGGGCGACGAAAGTCCACGCTTCGCCAATTACTACAAGTATTTTGAGGACATGTTTAATTTCTTCCTCTTCATACATAAATACACCATAGGGCACGGATTATAAATAGCTTATTAGGGCTATTCACATAGTTTCAACCATGACCTGACTAAATATTACTCGTGAAACGTCAATTCCGGTCAAGAACTAAGGTTTTCGCTCTCAAACATCCTTCTTAGGTGGTCAGTTTATAGGTCCAGTAGCCAGGTAGTGGTACGGGTGCCTGTTGTGCATGAACCTATTGTCGTACCTCTGATTCTTCTGGTAGAAGTCGCTCCTGCCGTTGTTCACTTTGCGGTAGTTCTGCGTCCTCCGCTGGTTGTTCTTCTGGTTGTCATGTTTGTCTGTTTGTTTGTTCGACGTTGTTTTTTCGTTCTTGGCATCGGTCTTTTGCGTTTGGTCGGTCGGCGGTTTTTCCTGTGAGGTTTTATTGTAATGTAAAAACGGGGAGTGTGATTTTAGTAGGGGATATAATCAGAATGACTATTTGACTTTGACTTTTTTTGACAACATCTAATTACCAGGGTTTGATGTATTACCAAGATAAATTATCTGTTGCGGTGCCTGAGCTTGGGGATGCATGTTTTTAAATGATAGAGTTTATGTTTAAGACAAATACTGTATTAGACTTTCTACAAATGTTCTAATGTTATGTTATTCCTAAAATGTTAATGTAAATGAGCGCGCACCCTATACGAAGGCTAAATATGCACTAAAGTTAAAAGTTTAAGTTGATGGCAATACGCGGCCGATGGCCTAATTACAACATCGCGCACACGCGTCATGATAAGTTTTGTAAATTAATTACTTTACAATAAAAACATAAGTGTTCGTACCGAACATTATCAATTCTTGAAACCATTTCAATCTAAATTCAGATAGTTTATATGGCTAAATATCAAAGACTAGAATAGAGGGATATTTGAAGAAATTTATTCAGATTGTATTTTTTAAAAGCCATTCTAGTAATATTTTATTAAACTAAAAATCTTTGGATATCAAATGTAATAAAACTAAAATACAGGCAGATAGTTTCACAAAATCTGTCTGTCTTCGATCTTGTGAAATTGAAAAGTAAAGTATTACTACGGGAGGAAAGTCTGCTAACTGTAACGTATAAGTCCTGGAAATACATATTACAAATGTTCTAGTAGATAATACTCAAGGGAATGTCCATAATAAGATTTCGTTGCAAAATTATTTCTTACCTCCTTATTATCGCTATGCGACTGTTTCGAATTGCTGTGATTCGAGGTGCTGGCGCTGTCTTGAGTTTGCTTCGGAGACGTGGTTCGTATTGAGGTCTGAGACGGTGTTTCGTTCTGGAAGAAAGGAGATAAATGTGTAAAGTTAATGTGCCCTAAAAAACGTTAAGTGAAATAGAGTGGAATCCTTAAAATTAGTCACGGTAAAACGCGTATCGAGTATTCAGTGCCTATCATGGAATATTTTTTTGTCAAATCAATCCCGTTTCATCGACTGCAGAGTGGCTGTTCTGGACAGCGTGAGGTCGCATCACATGGCGCAGCTGCTGAGCTGGTCCGGTAGCTGCAAGTAGCTTACTAGGTTGTTGAGCGGGTGCGCGAAGGCGGGCGGCGGGGAGGGCGGCGGTGCGAGTGCGACGGTGAGCGTGAGGTCGCACCACATGGCGCAGCTGCTGAGCTGGTCCGGTAGCTGCAAGTAGCTTACTAGGTTGTTGAGCGGGTGCGCGAAGGCGGGCGGCGGGGAGGGCGGCGGTGCGAGTGCGACGGTGAGCGTGAGGTCGCACCACATGGCGCAGCTGCTGAGCTGGTCCGGTAGCTGCAAGTAGCTTACTAGGTTGTTGAGCGGGTGCGCGAAGGCGGGCGGCGGGGAGGGCGGCGGTGCGAGTGCGACGGTGAGCGTGAGGTCGCACCACATGGCGCAGCTGCTGAGCTGGTCCGGTAGCTGCAAGTAGCTTACTAGGTTGTTGAGCGGGTGCGCGAAGGCGGGCGGCGGGGAGGGCGGCGGTGCGAGTGCGACGGTGAGCGTGAGGTCGCACCACATGGCGCAGCTGCTGAGCTGGTCCGGTAGCTGCAAGTAGCTTACTAGGTTGTTGAGCGGGTGCGCGAAGGCGGGCGGCGGGGAGGGCGGCGGTGCGAGTGCGACGGTGAGCGTGAGGTCGCACCACATGGCGCAGCTGCTGAGCTGGTCCGGTAGCTGCAAGTAGCTTACTAGGTTGTTGAGCGGGTGCGCGAAGGCGGGCGGCGGGGAGGGCGGCGGTGCGAGTGCGACGGTGAGCGTGAGGTCGCACCACATGGCGCAGCTGCTGAGCTGGTCCGGTAGCTGCAAGTAGCTTACTAGGTTGTTGAGCGGGTGCGCGAAGGCGGGCGGCGGGGAGGGCGGCGGTGCGAGTGCGACGGTGAGCGTGAGGTCGCACCACATGGCGCAGCTGCTGAGCTGGTCCGGTAGCTGCAAGTAGCTTACTAGGTTGTTGAGCGGGTGCGCGAAGGCGGGCGGCGGGGAGGGCGGCGGTGCGAGTGCGACGGTGAGCGTGAGGTCGCACCACATGGCGCAGCTGCTGAGCTGGTCCGGTAGCTGCAAGTAGCTTACTAGGTTGTTGAGCGGGTGCGCGAAGGCGGGCGGCGGGGAGGGCGGCGGTGCGAGTGCGACGGTGAGCGTGAGGTCGCACCACATGGCGCAGCTGCTGAGCTGGTCCGGTAGCTGCAAGTAGCTTACTAGGTTGTTGAGCGGGTGCGCGAAGGCGGGCGGCGGGGAGGGCGGCGGTGCGAGTGCGACGGTGAGCGTGAGGTCGCACCACATGGCGCAGCTGCTGAGCTGGTCCGGTAGCTGCAAGTAGCTTACTAGGTTGTTGAGCGGGTGCGCGAAGGCGGGCGGCGGGGAGGGCGGCGGTGCGAGTGCGACGGTGAGCGTGAGGTCGCACCACATGGCGCAGCTGCTGAGCTGGTCCGGTAGCTGCAAGTAGCTTACTAGGTTGTTGAGCGGGTGCGCGAAGGCGGGCGGCGGGGAGGGCGGCGGTGCGAGTGCGACGGTGAGCGTGAGGTCGCACCACATGGCGCAGCTGCTGAGCTGGTCCGGTAGCTGCAAGTAGCTTACTAGGTTGTTGAGCGGGTGCGCGAAGGCGGGCGGCGGGGAGGGCGGCGGTGCGAGTGCGACGGTGAGCGTGAGGTCGCACCACATGGCGCAGCTGCTGAGCTGGTCCGGTAGCTGCAAGTAGCTTACTAGGTTGTTGAGCGGGTGCGCGAAGGCGGGCGGCGGGGAGGGCGGCGGTGCGAGTGCGACGGTGAGCGTGAGGTCGCACCACATGGCGCAGCGGGCACGTCGCGCGCTCACGCACAGCTGCTTCACGGCTTCGGCCAGTTGCAGGATCGCTGCAACGAGAAATTAAAATATTTTAAAAAGTCGTTAGGGAACGTATTCACCAGACCTCAGAAACAGATTCGAATGCAGAGACATGTTTTTATGACTTTCGAACAAAACATTGACTCTCGAAAAAAGCCAGAAGGCGTCGCTAGGAGCGCACTCACGGTCGGCGCGCGCGGGGTGCGCGGGGTGCGCGGGGTGCGCGGGGTGCAGGGGGCGGGGGGCGGGGCGGGGGGCGGGGCGGGGGGCGTGGTGCGGGGCCAGCTCGCGGCGGCGCGCGGCCTGCACGGCGCCCACGGCCGCGCGCCACGACAGCATCGCGCTCTCCACCTCGCTGTGCGGCGCTCTGGAACAAACCAATATCACCTTTACCTACCTGCATTACGGTGCACCATTCATTCAATATTTTACAACAAAGTGGGGCTGCTCCCGTGGCGCCATCAAAAGGCGATAACAGGTGCAGGGGGGTTTCAGGGGGTAGTCTCCACTCTTGTCAGGGCGGGGACTCCCATTCACCACTGTCTTTGCCCCAGATGCGCAAATGAATTTCCCCCACTTAAAAATAAAATAAAAAGGGTACGCACTTTGTGATTTTTCTCACTCCTGATGAACTACAGTCAACATCCCTTTTTACGATTTTTTTGATAATTTTCACAAATTAAAAATGTAGAATCACTTTTACGTATAGGTACTAAAAGTTTACTTCTTTATATGAACTTTTCATGTTCAAACTGTTCTTCAACTTTTAAACTTAAACAATAATATGAATTATTTGTTAATACATTGTTAAAAAACGCATATGATAATAAGAATTTGATACTCACATCTCAGCCAAGTTCTTGACATCCTCCCGCCATGTACTAGGATCGAACGTCTCCGGATCAACCCCGTTCTCCTTCTCTTTCTCACTAGCGACGTTCTCTTGCCCCCGCTTCAGTACAGTTATCTTGGCGTCTTCAGACTTCACTGGTTTCTTATTCTGCGCCACGCAAACGCTAGCTCGTAGAGTTTCCATCTTTCCCATAAGCGTTAGTACCTACAGAAGAATCAAATTTGATAAATTAGGCAAGGTTATATGGAAGGGCCGATGATGACTTTATGGTGAAAGCAATCCACTTTAAAGAACTTGAGTTTTATTAAGTCTACTCGTCTCACGAAGCAATCTTTTGTGATATTTAGGGGTTATATGTCTTTACAAGTTACCATGACCTTGAAAGTTGCGGAATGCTCCATACAAACTACCACCCCCCAATTTTGGAAAGGAGTGGGGTTAAAAAGAGACAAAAACAGAAACACTTCATCCCTGCAACTCTCCACTTAAAAAATCACGGCTTTCACGCCTAAAGCATTGAACCGATTTTGTTGAAATTTGGTGTTGATACACATTGAACCTCTAGAGTGAATACGCTAAGTTTACATAAGAAAATTTTTATTTTTTAAGATATGAAATTTGGCACAAACATAGCTCAAAACTTAGATTAAAATATGGACTACTTTTGGTTTCAAATTAAGAGATATAAGTAAAATCTACCATGAAAGTATGGGGCAGTCTATTAATCACGTGAGCCTTGAAACTGGGGTTGACATGAATCACGAAATGTCACAAGGGGAAGGGGGTGTAGTAAGATATCACGTGTATTTATTTTTATACTTAGTATAAAACTTTACCATGTATCGTCAAGGGGGAGAAGGGGTTAAAAATGTAAAAAAAAGATCACATGATTAATGGACGGCCCCTATGTATTACATAGTATAGAAGTTTTATATAAAACTAGCGGTCCCGGCGAACTTCGTTTCGCCTTAGATAATTTTTCCCGCTTTTCTGTTGAAATTTTTCAAATTTTACCAAGGATCCCTAAAAAAGTGTGTTTTTTTACGACCTCACATTAGAAACCTCAAAAATTGTAGCCTATGTGTTATTCTGATGTATAAGCTATATTGTGGTAAAGTTTCATTCAAATCCATTCAGTAGTTTTTACGTGAAAGAGTAACAAACATCCATACATCCATACTTACAAACTTTCGCCTTTATAATAGTAGTAGGATAGACTAGATTAGCATCAATTGTAGTACCTTGGTATGCTCCCTCAGCATGTCGACGGTCAGCCTATCCACCCTGGTAGGGCAGGGCGGCAGCCGGGGTACGGGTATCGAGTTGGAGGAGGACACGGCCCGGCCCGGGTAGGCCAGCGCCAGGCGCGCCTCCGTCCGCTTGCGCTCGCGCTCCAGCTGGCGCCACTGCTCGTAGCACGCGTCCAGCCGCGCGTGCAGGACGCCGGACGACGTTGCTGCTCCTCTGCAGATAGAAGAACAGATATTCTCTTTTGTACTTACCATGAAGCAAATTAACCCAGCGTCCAGTAGTACAGTTATAAAAAAATGTATTTAATTATGCATTCTATTCGGCGCAGCCGTATTTTTCAGTAGCTGGAGCTAAATGTCTAAGATGGAATATATTACCTACCTAAGTAGGTAGGTAATATATTCCATCTTAGACATTTAGACATTTATCCTTAAAAATAAAATCTTTAGTTGGACAAACACTTGTTTGTCCAACTAAAGATTTTATTTTTAAGGTTTCCATATGTTATATAAGGTTCCCATATGTTATATTTTAATCTTAATATGTTCAAAAAATATTTGAAAATACAAAAATTGTGACCATTTTTCTTATACGAGTCTCCTCCGCTTAACCTTACTATCATTGTGGGTGCATAGGGATAGGGAGGAATTTATCTTTAAAAATAAAAATTAATCACCGAAATAAATGTACGAGCATAACTTCTGTAGGTAGCATACTTCATAATTTTTTGCTTGATATGTTCGTAATCCCTTCTATCCCTACTAATATTATAAATGCGAAAGTAACTCTGTCTGTCTGTCTGTCTGTTACGCTTTCCTTTGCTTTGAACCTCGAGAACGGACATAGGCTACTTTTTGTTATAAAATAAGGGGGGGGGGGGGGGGGGGTAATGCCACCTTTGAAAGTTTGTATGGGAAAATGGTTATTTTTTAAGTTGGCACAAATATAGCTCTATTAAAATAAAGGCTACTTTTTGTTTCGAATATTAGGGGAGATAGGGGTAAAACCGACCATGAAAGAAAGTAGTCCACGAGAACGAAGTCGCGGGCACAGCTAGTTCTTAATAAAAGTTAAAAATTTACCAGTATTGCGTAATAAACCCCTTATCGAGCAACGGGAAAATAGTCACCCCCTCAAATTAAACCTTATGACCTTCACTTTTCGTCGAAAACCAATGAACAATTTCGATATTGTATGCCTGATTAAGGGCTAAGACTTAAATAATGCTGAAAGTAGCCTTAATCTTTGACTACCTAAATGACGTAGATACTAAGATAGATTCCTGAAGCGTGCGAGGTAACAGGTTGGCTTCTCGCACAGAACGATCTGGGAAACTGGTTTTTCTAGATTAGGTTGCTTCTAAGTGTACTGGATTGACGTTCCCAGTTCATTGGAAATCATGTTACAAGGGAAAACCTTAGTTAGAGGCCCGTTGATTGGTCTAAATGTCTGACGCAATTTTATTCATCAAACTAATGAGTACATAGGTACATTTTATGACTTCCGTTTTGATAAGAGGATCGACTCCTTCAACAAACTGTCAGATACGAATAATGTTGACATTCATTAACAAAATTGTGAGCAAGTCAAGTCAATATTTTTTTTATTCACATAGATTAAATTAGTAATACTTATGAATAGTCAGTGTTTATATAAAAAAATGAAGCTACCTCCGGTCCGGAACCTATAACTACCGAGAAGATACCGGCAAGAAACTCAGTAGTTTTTTTTTACAAGAAAAAGCTTATCTTATTACTATAGGTACATACCTATTGATCGAAGCCCTGTTCAGAAATCAAATTGTAGAATTGAAATTACTTACTATCGATCAAAGCCATCTTAGATGGCGTTGTAGATTTAAGACGTAGCCGTCGCTTCATTATGAATCCAGAATCTTTTATGAACCAACCGAACGGTATTGACGCAATAATAAACCTAATTGACTTGTAAACACGACCCAGTTTGGATAGATTCATTTATTCTAATGCAAGACTGTGCGGTATCAATCTTAATATTGTTTACAAAGTAAGCTATCATTGCATCTCAATAACTATACTTGGATGGGATCATTTTATTTTCCATTTATAGCGATGACCTGAATAAATAAGTTATCGTTTCTTCTGGCTAAAAATATTAAGATCAGTGGAGGTTAGCGTTAAACAAATTAATGGTATTATTACAATCAATTACATGCTGTACAAGTCAAACGAATAATATCAATATGTACAGTCAAAAGCATGTTAGACAAAACATTTTGGATTTGACACTGCCCTATGTCGTGGTAATACGAACTAATATCTATAATTTCAACTGTAATTTCAGCAAATAACTAAGGGAATTTTATCTAGGGCTTAAAAACTAACTGTTAGACAATACGCTACTCCGACAAATGTTTATTTTATATACTTCGTCTATCTTTATGGATTGAATACCTCAACCTTACAGAAGACCGCAGCCAAATAACAATCACTTCGGTGTTGTTGTTCCTGCGTGTGAGTAAGGTTCCAGAGCTCCTGGGGGGTGCTACATTAGTAGCAAGGGCCAAGCCTTCAAGGTAAGGGCGACAAGTCCAGTAACAGCTTTATTATGCTGTACTTGTCTCCATTAAGCTAGGACCTCATTACTACTTAACATCAGGTTAGATAAGGTCAATCTTGACGTGCAATATAAAAAAAACATCTTTTGCCTGCGACTTCGTACGCGTCGCCCTTAGTTGCCATGACAGTACGCGCGCAAAACCGTGTGGGACCTCTAACGTATGATCAAAACTTGTACAAAAAGGTTCGCGAAACTCGCGCGAAGTCTACTACTAAATGTCTCAATGAAACTTTACCTCATATTCCTCATGGCGTAGAAGGGTGCCAGTAGCGGGAGATCAAGCATCGGCGACGGAACCACGGGCGGTGGGACCGGTGGACTTGGCCCCAATAACGCACCAAGGCCTGATGAAACAAAAACATCATAATCATAATCAATTCATTTATTCATGTTGGTTACAAGTAACACTCATGCATCGTTAAAATGAATATAAACTAAAATAAAAGCTCCGGTTTGGAACCTAATCCTACCGAGTAGAATCCGGCAGGAAACTCAGTACATATCATAATCTTTACAATATTTAGGACTAGAGATCTTGAAAAAAATATAGTGTGCGAGCAAGAAGACATGTCTTTATAAGTTTATCGTTTAAATATTCATCAAGTTTGTCACCATTTTTCATTAAACAAGATTAAATATGGACCTTAAATCTATGCATTGGTAAGTCAATATACCTACTCACATTGCGGTAACTTGTTCAATATTTTTATACTTAATCCAACGAAGGTTCTACTGGTTTTTGCGAAGCCTATGGTTTGCTTGTGTTTATTTCTTTTATTAAAACTCTTCAAATAACTATACTATCTTTGTACGTATAATGGTAAGACTTGCTTATTATGCCCGCGACTTAATTCGCGTTATTTCGGCATAAAAAGTGTTTCTACTATATGTAATCTGTATTTACCACTTTCTATGCAAGTTAATTCAGAAGTTTTTATGTGAAATAGTAGCTATGAAACATCCATACCTACATTCATACAACGGCACTTTTACGTTTATACCTAATATTAGCCATAGAAATCAGTGTAGGGTGATGTGGGAGATTGGCAGAGTCGGTGCCTTACGTAATTGATACTAAAAATGCAAACTGGCAATAAAATATGAAACAACAAGATTGAATTGAAAAGATAACAGCAATTAAGAAAGTGTCACACTAACAATCACAACAAATCAGCAAAGAACAAGAACATAAAACTCGCGTTTGTGAAAGTGAATGAGATAAATATTAATTACCAAAGATTGACATTGAATAAATCAATTATGGCTAGGTCTTGTTGAATAACGATTACATTAAACCGACATATCATTGCAGTAAATTAAGTAACTCACTAATCCCTACTAATATTATAAATGCGAAAGTAACTCTGTCTGTCTGTCTGTTACGCTTTCCCGCTTAAACCTCTCAACCGATTTTGATGATATTTGGCATAGGTATACGTTGAACCTCAAGAACGGACATAGGCTACTTTTTGTTAGAAAGTAAGGGGGGGGGGGGGGATTATGCCACCTTTGAAAGTTTATATGGGAAAATGTTAAATCAATTTTTTAAGTTAGAGATATGAAAGTACGTACTACGTTTTGAAATGAAATGAAATGAAATGATTTATTTCTGCAAGTGGATTTACAATAAATTCGTTTGCTTCGAATTCGTCCATGAAAGGATGTAGTCCACGCGAACGAAGTCGCGGGCACAGCTAGTATATAATAAAAAGTAGTTTCCAAGCTAATGAAGTTAAGTATCAGCTTGCATTTAATGTATCACTACTGCAGGGCTTAGGAATACATTAAATGCAAGCTATATATTAAGCTAGGACCTCATCACCACTTAACATCAGGTGGGATGAGGTCAATCTTGAAATGCAATATAAAAAACTAGACCTAGGCTGAAAAAGCTTAGCCACATGCGCCTAGAACCCGATAATGACATCACTGTCGCCATAACGACGGCTGAACAATACGACACGACAAGCCGTCTGTCCTTCCGTCCCCGCCGGCGAGTTCCCTTAGCAGTAGGGTCCTTACAGTGGTACTGGCATGTACCGGGTCGCTTTTCTCCCCAAATGTACGTTAGGCTACCAAGTCCCAGTATCAACCCGAGAAGAGGTTCGCGCGTTAGGCGACGCCTTTTGGTTGTTGCTTATATCATATAGGGGTTTCATTCCAAAGATAAGGCTTCGCAGCCATCATTGGTAGAAATAAAAGAAGGCATAAGTTGCAATAACGGGAACTTAAGTTAATTACCACGCTATCCAAAATCAACTCATGTAGGTATTATGAAAACATAATTATTTCTCACAAGACACTCAGTTGACCTAAGTAATTTGTAATATAAACTACTGTATAAAAGACTTACCAAGATTGAAAGGAGTATTTTCATGCAGAAACGAAACATCCACGTTCAATTGATTAGGCGGCGGTCGATTCCTCATCAGCAGACTCATTTGCCTCGCCAACTCCTGATTCTGACGCATCATTGCCTGACCATCCCTACCCAATGGATTATCAAAGTTCGTCCTCTGATCGGTCAAAGTACCATTCGCTTGAAAATTGTCCCGCGGCAAACCCTGATTCATATCTCTACGTCCCATAAAATCGTTCTGGTGGAAGCCATTCGGTTTAAAATTCATTGTATTCGCACCGGAAACTGGAGTCTGATTAGGGTAATCGAAATTCTGAATAGGACTCCTCTCGTTCATTTGTGACATCATATCATAGAAATTATCACCGTTGAAATTCTTTGGAGGTACTTGCGGAAATCCCCTATTGTAGAAAAGCTTCTCTTGCATCTTATTGAAGTCCTCATTAGGATAATGACCGTTATCCATAGGCATTTTAAAGTCCATATTGTTTTGAATATGATTCTCATCCCTGGACCTATCTAGGGACATGTGGAGATTATTTAAGTAGCTTAGCAAATCCGTGTCTTGGTTTTGATCTTTATAGCCGTCGAATTTGTTGGGGAACCTTTGAGCATTGTAAGGGTTGTCGTAATTACAGTAGTTCATGTCCAAATTAAGACTGTTCGGTCTGTTATAGTTGTTCATGAATGCGTTGGTGTCTGGTAATGAGTTCCTCTGGTTTGGTTCGAAGAAGTTGTAATACTTATCGTCGTACTTCGGACTTGAGAATTGCGCGCCTCCGATCTCTTGTGCAGCTAGTCTGAGTAAATTCAACTGTTCCGGGGTCACATCGGAGCTGGAATCTGTGACTGGGTCCATGCCAAGCAAGGCCGTAACATCATTGTCTGGATAATTGACGAAGTTTGAGCCTCCGAAGCCGTTTTGAAGGTTGAAGTACCCATTCTGGTCGGGCGGTGAGTAGTTGTAAAGATTGTTCTGGTAGTTATACGACGGTGGTACAAATGAGGTGTTTGTGTTATCGCCTTTGGGATACTGGTTATTCGACAATCCGCTTACTGTTTTTTCCGGTGGTTGGATAGAGCTGCGAATAGGAAATAGTGCTTTCAATTATTATGCTGCAACTACTGAAACCACCGAAACCATATGTTGCAATTGTTATGTAAAACAATCAGCTGTTGTAAGTCTTTGATCCAACTACTAAGTATCTGTTTAATTATCTTGACACAATATTGATGACATACATTTAAATGAACATACTTTATCAAGAACAACAACCCAAATATAACTTAGTGTTAAAACTATGCAACAATTTAACTGTTCAAAGCTCCGATTGACTAAAACCAACTTTTCATATATAACATTTAATAATTTGCAAAAAATCTTACCTGCCACTGTCTGTGGGTCCGGTCTCATCAAGAATCTTTGTGATGAGATCCCGGACCATTGAGTTTTCTTCCATAATGCGTTCCGACTGCAAAAGAGAGGACCATTTAAGAAAAGAATATCATGTTACATAAGATTGTTTACTGATGCTACCCGTTCACTGGATGCTACACACTTAAGCCCAATATAGGCCGTATAGTGCTACGTTTTGCTAAAATTATGTACCAGCTAGAAGAAGTACAAGCTAATATTGCTTAATTTAACCATAGGGAAAATCCCTGTACTATTTGTTGCTCTAAGTAGACAAGTGTTCTCTAACCCTTTTTAAATGCAGAACCTGTCTGGCTTTCAAAAGGACATATTCGGTCTTATAAGGTTAATAAAGCAAACAACAAACATGGTTTTCAGACCACAAGAGTTAACAAAATGTAGATTATCCAAATGTGGAGTTCTTATTTATCAGTACAAATAATATTAATATCTCCGGGGATGCTTCCAAACATCTTATCATCTATATCAACACCGTTTCTTAAGCAGCGCTTGTTATATTCAATTTGCTTAACAAAACAAGCATGTCCTTCACCTTTCACTGTTTGTAAAGAATGAAACTATTTTTAGATTTGTTTTCAAATCTTGGTATGTGGAAGTTAGAGAATAATTGACTGTGTTCTTATGACAATGATCACCCAAATACAGAACATTACATCAGCTTTTAACACAACTTTAAACATGCATCACCAGAACAGCACATGCTTAAGATAAACAATTTAGGTAACTTTACTGGTTAATATTACTAAGCTTGACTGTTAAACAAGGTAAATTAATAAACATCACACAATATTATATACATAAACTTAATGAAAATCAGTTGTGGTTAAAACTAGTTAACTTATGTCCAATGTTAATTTTTGGTTGTAATTGTGTTATGGAGTTTTGGCAAAGACTTGTGCCTTTGATCAACTGACAAGTAACTACTTGGGCTCTTTAAACTATGCGGAAAAAAAACTTTTCAGTATTTGATGGTTACGCGGAAAAAAACACTTTTCAATATTTGATTGTTCCCTTTTTACAGCAACTACTCGGTTTGCGGCAACTATTTTTACGACTTTGATTTTTGTGAGAAAATTGATTAAAACTTAAAGTAACAACTTTATTATGTTATTGTTAACTGCACCCATTAGAACACACACTATAGGTCCAAATATTATGAACTGAATATTATTAATCAAGGTTCAAATGATGAAATAGGAAGATGTTTGTTGTTTATTTCAATTATTTTAGGAAGACACGCTTGAAAATTATTAGGTACTCCTGTGCCTGTTTATATCTGGTCATGTGGTTTACAATATTCATAACAGATTGATACAAAAATTCAGTTAACATTGCATTTTTGTAACATACCTAAGAATTAACACAATGAAACCAAAATTGATTGTATTTAACTTTAATAGTCTGGTTATACACATTGCGAAAACTGTATATTTTTCTTTTTGAATGAACCATGCCCCACTTTCAAGATGTAGCAGTGTCCGCCAAAGTCTAATGTTTAGAGAAACTGTTAAATTGGAAAACCACCTATCAAAACAATACAAATTAACTACATTGAAATTATTTTATTGCAGTTTTAACCATATATTTCAATTATTGTTCTCATTATTGTTAGCAAATATTAGCAGTAAAGATACAAGGTCATTCCATAGTAAAACAAAAATACATGTTTACAAACAGGGAAATGAAACAAAATCACTAATTGCATTTAGTTGTTCAAGTACCTACACTGTATTTATGTCATAATTTACTTAAATATATTAATAATATTTTGACACGATGATAATAACAGTAGGAACTCAAAACAAATGTTAATTAAATCCCAAAGTAAGTGAATGGCATTAGGCGAAGTTTATAGCCTAGCTTAAACACTGAAGGACATTTCAAATAAACAAATTTCAACAGGGAAAGTAGAAACAACCTTTAGCATATTGTTGGTATCAACATTACCTAATAAGATTCTAATAATGGAATAGCTCTATGTTGCAATGCTCAGAAACGTTGTGTAATGTTTATAAGATTATTACATTACCTTGTTATTTTGTCCTCTAACGTGCAAACTACATAATTCTAAAAATATTGTGTGCATTCTTCAGATGTCATCGTTCACATTTGAGAGGAAAAACACTCTAGCACAAAAACTATAAAACACTGTTTTAACTCAAGTCTGTTGCTAATACACATTCAATACACATAAATATTATTAACAAACACTTTTTTTTATTTATTCGTTAGGTTTTTTCCCGGATTTTGGGTCAAATTGACAGCTCAAGGCACTTACTACACCCATGTAAAATGGCACAAGTTACCACAACACTCCGCCACTTACCTGATCTGATTCATTTTCGACGGTTTTGTACGCATTACCTATGTGACATAAATCACTGAAGGCCATTTAAATTAAAACTTATTCCTTGCCACGATACATACGAGCTTTTGGTGCTAAGCCATTTTTTTTCTATGACCTACATGTGTATATAAAATTGTACGTGCTACTGCCGACAGTGTTGCTGTCACACGAAGATAAACCGTAATCAGGCGGGACTTTATTATCGTGATGATTTAAATAATTTGACTCGTAACTTACGTTCAATATCCGTGCAAATTGAAAAATAATAAATTTCACACTTCCTAATATTTTGGAAGTTTCCCGCGCTTTGATTGAAGTTATCAAAAATATTATTTCTTTTTATTTTCAGCCAGTATTTTGCTATTAAAATACTTAAAATTTAAAAATGATTTGAAAAATATAAATAACGAAACTCTTAATTAAATGGTGCCAGAATTGTTATCATAAGAATTATGTTACTTCAGTTCTTAAATTTGTTTTTATCAAGATAAAAATTAGTTTTATTTGTTTGCTTGGCAACATTGCAACCGAAAAAGTTTATGGTAAATCCAATAGAGGGCAGGCTTGCGACATTTTAGTTACCAAAACTAACGATAGATGGTAGGTTATATCAAAAAGTATTATTTGTTACTAGATGGCACTGTGTACGTAAAATAAAGAAGTTTTTAATTTTGATGCAGCTTTTAACTTCGCTGGGTGGAATAAATTGTGTTTCAAAAAGACTAATTGAAAATTAAATAAGGAAATATTAATTCAAGTTTCAATGTGAGCCAACCACACAGCGAAACGGCATATATTATATGCTAGACGGTCTTGCCATACAAGTAGGTACCTAACTTACTCACTCCGCCTTGCAGGTATAAACCATGCGTGTTCAAGATTTTTATATCCGTAATAAAGTAGTGTTGTTTAAATAGGTCAATCACCAATTTTCGCCATACGTACATAAACAAAACAAAACACATACAGCTTTGGGTGCGTTTGTAATGTTAATGGCAATGCCCAAGTGCACAATTAATCGTCTGAGCGCATATTAGGAACGAACGAGCGGAGCGCACTGTCCCTTTGCGTCCAATGTTCAATTGCATCACAGGAGTGCAACTTGCTGTAACTGTTACTTAAGTATCCAGAGATAAATGTGCTGCTTTTGGAGCCGAAAATGATCAATGATGATGATTGCTTTCTAGCTAATAAATATTGTTAAACACTAGCCGTTGCCCGAGACTTTGTCCGTGTTATTTAAAAATACCTGTCCTGTCTTTTATTTGGCAAGCTCCGGACTCGAGAGTTCGATTCCTAGTTGAGTCAATATGGGAAACGAATTCTGATAAAATGTTTCAGGTCTCTGGATGTTGCGGTACCGTTTTTGCTTTTGATTTCTGTGACACAAGTAGGTGGGTACTTTAGCTTCTTACACGGGTACGACATAAACAGAGGAATTTATTTAATGTGGTCATTGTGGTACAAAATGTACGTACCTGCCTATATTATATTCTAGCTAGTACCTAATCAAACATGTAGTCAAATTGCGAGATCATTTTATTATATACTAGCTGTGCCCGCGACTTCGTTCGCGTGGACATCCTTTCATGGTCGGTTTTACCCCTTTCTCCCCTAATATTTGAAACAAAAAGTAGTCTATATTTTAATCCAAGTTTCGAGCTATATTTGTGCCAAATTTCATATCTCTAACTTCAAAAATAAACATTTTTCCATATAAACTTTCAAAGGTGGTATTACCCCCATCCCCCCCCCCCTTATTTTCTAATAAAAAGTAGCTTATGTCCGTTCTTGAGATCAACGTATGCCTGTACCAAATTTCATCAAAATCCGTTCAGCCGTTTAGGCGTGAAAGAGTAACAGACGGACAGACAGACAGAAGACAGACAGACAGACAGACAGACAGACAGACAGATAGACAGACAGACAGACAGACAGAGTTACTTTCGCATTTATAATATTAGTATGGATTTGCGTGTAACTCAACTGTGTACTTTGCACGAAATAAAAAGTTATTTCAATAGTTGTACTTTAAAGGTACCTATATAATACAAACGTGTTACAATTTCAGTAGTTCTGCTACTCCTCACTGCGGCGCTACTGCGATTCCCATACTAATTTCGCACAACGTAATTCTACGTAATATAATATATTACTTTATATTATATATATTATATTCATTTGTTACAAAAATGGTGTAGGTAGGAACCTAAATGATGAACCGCTCGACCGGTCTTTTTGCAAATTTCACATAAACTATCTACTAAATAGTCCGAACAAAGCCTAAACATTTGGTTTGGATAGCCCGTTCTTGAGTTATTAGATTACAACGAAACGTGGTATTGATATTATGTAAAGTATAAGTATTGATTGATAAACCACCGACCAAGACAGTACACTTTTAAAGCTAGGGATTCGCGTAAATATTTTAAGAGACACCTTTAACGTTAGGGCCCCTAACCTAAAAATTAATCATTACCGAACATGTAGGTATTGCTGCGGAGTTGGTTTGGTTTCTTATTAATTTTACAAGAATGGATCACATCAAGGCGACGGCAAATTGTGTTTATGCGTCGTTCTGTCTTCACTTCACAGGTCAATGTATGGAATCCTATGGTAAGAGCGATTGTTCCTATTACAAGCGAGCGAGCGAAGCGTAATGTCCCTTTGTGATAAACTTCCGATGCCTCTTGCGTCATACCTTTGCAATGTGGTGTAACGAGATTGTGCTGTTGCCTTTGTGAACTAACGAATTGAACATCTGTATCTGTCTGTCTGTGTATTTCAGGGCATCATGTAAAAACTATTGCACCAAATTCAATACGGATTTCACCAATAAGTTCCTACAACTAAAAATTGGTATAATTATTAATCAGGGTTCTATCCCCGAACGATTTCAACGGAGCCCTTTTAGTTATTTGGAAGGCTTAATATTCTAAACCGTTATAATGAAACCGATTTTTTATTTTTATAGTACTTTACGCCGTACTAGCCAACTTTAAATATTAGAAACAAAATAAAATTCGTGAAGGTTGTGGGTTCGATTCCCGCAACGCAGGGAGAGAAAACATTTTTCTGTTTCTAATATTTTTATAATGAAAGTCTAGAAAATTGTACAGAATATTTAAAACTGTTGCTGTTATGACATTTGAGAATATGTATGAATGAGAATGATTAATACATACTTTAAGTAAAATCGCAAAAATTGACAAAGCTTGAAAGTGGTTGGATCAATTGGCCATTTCTGTGTGTAATAAAGTTTTAAATAAACATTGCCTAAATACTGGTATCAACACAAAACGCAGAATTATTTCACCGAGTTAAAGTTTAAGCGATTTCTGCAATTACAAGCGAGCGAGCGATTGCTCCGATTACAAGCGAGCGAGCGAAGCGTCATGTCCCTTTGTGGTGTACATCCGATGTCCGAATGCGTCATACTGATGCAATGCAGTGTAACGAGATTGTACTGTAGCCTTTGTGGACAAACGAATTGCGGGATCGGATTTTGGCATGGCTGCATTTCGGATTTAGGTATGCATAAATGCATTTAGAGTAAAAAACTAGGAATTGGGTTTGAGCAAATAAATGGGTCGGTCGAACTAGGTATCGGGAACAAATTTAAAGCAACAGTTATGCTTTAATTTTCAATATTGATTTTACCTTCATAATGAAAACATTCTGATTTTGATGTCTTTCAGGCCTTGCGCCACGCGAGTAAATTTAATCGCGCTCTTATGAAATGTCAAAATCAATCCGTCAACTGCTGATTGGTTGAAATTACGAGTACGGTGTACTATCACCCAAACAACGGTACAGGAACTTTTATCGTCTGCTGCGAGAAATTTGACGTATTGAGCATTGTTGGGCCAAATGGACACCATTTCGAAAAACATATTTTGTTTTTCTTTGACGTTACACATGCTAGAAGTATGACAGCGTGACATCGACCTACCATTATCTATCATAGTTTTGAAATCGTTCAACCTTAAGTGAAACCAAGTGAAACACAAAGAGTACCTACAATATCAATTGGGATAATACATCAGATGTAGAACCTACCCATGTGAAGTTCTCTGTACATAATTCCTTCACGTGTAACGTCAAACACAAACTAATAACAAAACGTGTTTTCCAAAATGGCGTCCACACTCGCCCAGTCGTAATCAAACAATCAGCGGCCGCCATTAGCAGAGCCGTTTAATGTGAGACGCGAATTGGATAATGCGCCCAGCAGGTGATCGAGTGAAGGGATGAAGTCTCCCACTATTATGGGACCGAGATGCATCTGTAACAATATGCATTAATTCGTTCAATCCACCTAATAATATAATAAAAACAAGAGAGTTTGTAAGGGTGTATAAATGTCTGTTCGTGACATTTTCACGCAAAAATAACAAACGGTTTTGAAATATATGGGAGAAAAAAATATTGAAAGTCGGAAGTGATAGGCACTAGATAAACAAATATAATCATTTTAATATCGCAATAACGTAATTCATAATACTTAAATATATAATAAGTACATAGGTATTCTAGCCTGGTTAAAACGTCATTGTTTAAATTTTTTAATTAAAGATTGAGTGATTGAGTAAGACAATAGGGAAATTAATAAACTTATAGGTTTACATGCAATCTTAGAAACTTTGTTGCAGAATTGTAGCATCGTTGGCGTTTCCCTGACGTAATAATAAAACGGACTAAAATTTGGTTGCAGTCCGTCTGTTGGATTTAAATAAATTTAAGTGACACGTATTTTTGCATCTTTCACCTAATCAAAAAATAACGATGATGGGCTGAAAATACGAGTGCGCTATCAGCCTCGAATCTTTTGTAAACCTATGCGAGAAATTTGACGTATTTCGCGTGCTCTAAGTAGTCAAGCCGTTAAGCAATTGCTGATTTGACATAATAGTTATGCCGCTGAGTTATTAACAATCTGGCAAATACTCAACTGCTCGACTTTATTAGGGCTGGAGGACACGTCCCGCTTTTTGACAGCGGCGCAACACTAGGCGCGGCGGGTGGCGGCGTCCGTCAGCGACAGGTGACATTTGGGCTGCCACAATAGGTAGCTACCAGCATGGCGGACCATTTCGGCCATTTTTGTCTGACAGACAAGTTGGGAGCTTCGTTTTGTTATTAGCTACATATTCTAGTACCTACTAAGTAAATTTAGACTTTAAAAGCCTGTAAATGCTGGCTCTACCATTGTAGCATTGGTCATATTGGCATGGAATAACGAAAATATGGATCAATCTACTTAACATTCTTAAAAAGAAAGTTTCAAAAAAGTTGCTTCACAGTGCGACCCATCCCTACTAATCCTTACTATATAGGTAATATTATAAATGCAAAAGTAAATCTGTCTGTCTGTCTGTTACGCTTTCCTGCTTAAACCGCTCAATCGATTTTGATGAAATTTGGTATAGGTATACGTTGAATCTCAAGAATGGACATAGGCTACTTTTCATTAGAAAATAAGGGGGGGATGGGGGTAATACTACTTTTGAAAGTTTATATGGAAAAATGTTTATTTTTGAAGTTAGAGATATGAAATTTGGCACAAATATAGCTCGAAACTTGGATTAAAATATAGACAACTTTTCGTTTCGAATATTAGGGGAGAAAGGGGTAAAAGCGACCATGAAAGGATGTAGTCCACGCGAACGAAGTCGCGGGCACAGCTAGTATAATATAATCAAATGGCTAAGATATTCGTGATTTTTCACCTCCTAATCAGAATCTTACAAACGTCGATAAGCGGTATTTACAAACTATTTTACGCGGTTTTATACACGCAGCGACGATACCTCAAAATCAGAACTTTATTTATTTATTTTATTTAACTTTATTTATTTTATTTAGCTATCACACTTCATCAAGCATTTCCTACCGTTAATTTGTGAAACTTTAAAATAAACGTTAACAGATATTCGCGTTTTTAAAAATCGAAAGTAAAGCTCATTTATTGATCAATTTTATGTAACGCATCGATGGTTTAGTGGTTAAATTCTGGGTTTATGGTCCCCGGGTCCTCGCTTCGAGTCCTGGGTTAAACAAAGTACGTTTCATTTTCGTTTTCAAACTAAGCTCGGGTGTGTGATGTTGATTTGTAGGACTTATTTGAACGGCTGAAAAGATATTCAAAACCTACGGCTTAACACTAGAACCGTACCCTAAGGTACAGCTTTTTGTGTTTCTGCTGTAATTTTAATATGGGTACGGTTCTGCTAGTTTTTTAAATGCATCTACGTATAGGAAAATATTTGAAAGGTTGAATAAGTACAGGTAGATACATTTTTAGATGATGATTGTTAAATCGTACAAAATAAAAGTAAAAAATTTAAAGAGAAGAAAGTCATTTTGCAGGCTCTTCCGATTCCAGCTCGCACTTAGCCGTTTTTTTATTTATTTGAATATTTTATACCGTTCCAATTAAAAAGAAAAATTCCAAAATGAAAGCAAGGAAACTAAATTAAACTTCGAATAAAGTTGTATCGATTTGTCCGTTATTTGCGTCATCGTTAACTTCAGCCAGTAAATAACAATAATACTGGCCGCAGTTCAATGGCTCGAAAAACAAAAGAAGATTCAACTAAAGAATTCGATGGAAATCAAATCAAGAGTCCGTCGCTCGTGAGTGCAAACGGGACGCAGCTACACGCTCCACTCCAAGAACGAAAGAGACGAATATAGCGTTAATCCTATTGGCTTATACCGGGCGACGTTTGCCGCGATTGGTCGTAGTGCTTTATTGAACTGTCACTGAAGACCGCGGTTTAGGGGGTGAGCGGTAATTCGGGGGCAAATGGGGGGTGAAAGGGTGGTCTCGAGGTGGGGGGTGGCGGGTGGAAATCCGTTTCAGAGAGCGGAGTTTGGCGATTGACTTGTGGGTAGTTTTTGGGTTCCCTTTGAAAGGATTACGGTGGACTTGCTTTAATTCTTTTAAGTTTGTTGGTTATTTTTCTGTCGTCTTCGAAATGTAAGTTTGTTTGTGACGTGTGATTTAAGGAGACTTATTCTTTCTAAAATAGATATTACTGTGATCTAGGAACACTAATGTAGGAAAGATTTGTGTTTTTTTTTGGTATTATTAAACTAAGTAGTCCGTTAAGTACTAGACCTATTTTAAACAATATTTTTGCGTAAAATACCTACCTACCATTATTATGTAATAATAGTAAGACATAAATAGTAAATATATTAAAGTAACCTATGTTACTATATAGTGACATAGGTTACTTTATTTTAAAAAATAAGGATCTTTATCTACTAAAACTCTAAAAATATATAGAAAATGTATGTTCCATTTAATCATGCATCAAAAAAATACTACCCTAGCCTATGCTAAATAACAGATTGGTTTCACCACGCTTTGCTAGCCAAGCAGTACTTTATACGATGTTAGCATCACCGGGTATAGGCCACATAAAAAAAATGAGGCTGCATGATTTTTTGTAAATAAGTATTTAGTTTTCATACAGTTTTCGGTTGTCTAGATCTATCTTAGTTTTTCTTTCTTTCCTGTATTTTTTCTCAATTTATATTTTGCACTGTTGTTTTCTACTAAGTATTTCCTCTATTATAATTGTCGTTTGGCTGGAAGAAATTGCTTTTTAGCAACCGCCTAAATCGTAGGTACTATAATGTGTCTATAAACCTATTTTTTGTACATTTCCTGAGCAATAAAGAGTACCTGAGTATTTATCTATGAATAGGTATAATGAATAAAAACCTATGGCACGGATCGACCATATTTTTGCTATCTTCTAGGTACCCTCTACATAACCATGGCATTGCATTCGCCAGTTAGAACATTTTCTATTGCCAGCTATAATAGACAAAGTTGGTTGCCCAAAACATGTACCTACAGAAATTGATTTTACAGACAAATTCTGCCTTTCAGGGAACCGAAATAGTAGATAACTTGAAATGGGTACGGGCCGTGCAAAACCTTACTCTAAAGAGAATAAATGAAAAAAAACACTACTTCACTCAAATACAATAACCTGAAAAACTCAATGGCAAACGTAGGACGAACTTTTCCATATTGTCTCGGGTCTGGGTGTTATGTTACCTTCGTTGTTTCTGATTTCTGTAACACAAGTGCTTTAGCTACTTACCACAGAACCAGAGCAATGTATGTGATGTTGTCCAATATTTTTATTTATTTATTTAAGTTTCATCTAAATAATAAATTTTACGGTTCTCATTGCGGTATTAGGTACGTAATGTTAAAACCATTAAGATTAAGATTCGTCGTTTCTCTCCGGGATCGAATCTGATCCGGCAGTGAACCAAGTTATCGGCATAGGCATGTTTAAAATAAATGACGGATTCTTAATAAAACAGCATTAATTTAACCCAAGGTGTAAAAAAAACACTAAAATATTGTTTTCGTCGTGTACGTTGTAAAAACGATCGATATTCTAATTATCTATACTAATATTATAAAGATTAGTACCTATTTTTGTATGTTTGTAATGAATAGGCTAGAAAAGTACTGGGCCGATTTAAAAAATTCTTTCACCAACAGAATGCTACATTCTTCCAATTTAACATAGGCTACAAAATTAGGGATCCTTTGTAATATTTGAAAAAAATTAACAGAAAAGCGGGAAAAATCCTCTAAGGCGAAACGAAGTTCGCCGGGACCGCTAGTATAATATATTACGACTGATTAGAACATATGATGATTCTAAATAGTGTTTTATACAAAATGTTGCGACAGCTCATGACTTACTATTACAGTTAGATACGTCATAGTAAAATGTTCTTTTATTTAAAAAAAATATTGGAACGCCTACGCTACAAAGGCTAATATTTTAAGTGTCTTGGTATTCATCCTTATCAAAGTAGGACATGATTTACTCTAGATTGCTTCAATACCTTCAAACAACGTTTAAATAATTCAATTCAGAGTTTCCATTCGAAAGATGTCATAAGTTAAAAATGTAGATTGGAATATGCGGGAATGCTGTGGCTAGCTAGGCTGTACCACCAGCGAGGTAGCGAGCCATTGAAAAAGCAATGAAATTTGGATGTAACATGATCTGTATGACAATTTTTTTTTCGGCCTGTCATTTATATAGATATGTAAGTACCTACAAAGAGGTACCAAAATAAAACGTCCCTTCGTGCTTTCCTGCCGCCACACAACGAGTGACATTTGATATCTCGCCCAATAAGAAGACGGGGCGTGGCGCGCGCGCGAAATCTGACGTCATAGAGGAAAAGTCACCGCTTTTCCCGCGCTCCTATTGGCAAGGATATCAAAAGTCATTGTGTTCCCATTGGATGGGGAAGATTTTGGCGGTAAAAGGACTTTATGGGCGGTTTGGTTTACATATGTTGAATGTTTTTTTTGTTTACTTACTCGCAATTTTTTTTATATTACACTTTAAGATTGACCGCATTCCATTTGATGTTAAGTGGTAATGAAGTCCTAGCTTAAGGGCGACCAGACCAATATAGCATATTTAATCTGTTACTGGCCTTATCGCCCTTACCTTGAAGGCTGGACCCCTGCTTCTAATGTAGCACCCACCAGGAGCTTTAGCTCTTTAGTAACCTTACTCCAACAAGTCCAGTAACAGATTTATTATGCTGTACTTGTCACCCTTAAGCTATGACCTCATTACCACTTAACATCAGGTGGGATGAGGCAAATCTTGAAGTGCAATATAAAAAAAAAACTTACGCGCAGGAACACAACAGCACATTAGTGATTGTTATTTGGCTGCGGTCTTAAAATTAGACTTCTTGGCGATGTCTATATTTGCCAGTTTCGCGAGGGTATTTTCATACATAAGTTCTCGATAGAACACGGATGTTCGGTGCCTTACTAACTACCATTAAAATCGGTCCAAAAAAGAAGGATGTCTTCTTCTTCCCCTTCTTGCGAACACACTCAAAAATATATTTTGTACGGTCAAATTGAGATATGTCCTTTTTTGAAGTCTAAAATTCTAAAATCGTTTCTTTCGTGGAGACGTCATGGTAGGTACCAATTAGATATTCGTTTATATTAATTTAATACCTTTATTACAGTTGAAATTCAGTAAAATTATAATGGGTTTAACGATCTAGGACTTGGATAAGGCTAAACGTATGTTTAATACAATCAAGAAAGATGCTCCTGCTAAAAACTATATTATAATTCAATTCTTACCATATGAGCGTTTTAGAACGATCTCTATTTTTGATAATAAGTAGGTAGGTTGGTTGGTCAGCCGAGGATAGTGTAGCTTTCCAATAGTTTTTTTTAATTGATAGTAGTTTCGGAGTCTGTTTAATCCATACAAACAAACAAACAAATCTTTTCTTTTCACAATATTAGTATAGATACTTTCTTAACATAAGTACAAAAGCCATATTTTTATTACTTGAACATCGCCAATTTATTTAATTCGCAAGTTAAACTTGCCTATTTGACACGCAGTAATTGGAAAACGAAAATATCTGTTCAATTTCGCGCGCAAAATGTACGACGTCATTATTCTAAATGGCGGCGGACGCAACGGCAACAGCGCCGTAATGCCACAAATTAAAGCTTAAAACGGACGCTTAACAGCTGACCCAGAAATTGTCTCCCTGTCTCACCCCCTAGGTGGGGTGGATACGCGGCAGCAGTTTTCCGGACTGTCCTGGAGTCGATATTGTTTGATTTAAGACAACTATAGTTAAGCTGTTGAGTACATAATTAATAATTAAAAGTAATGGTAATGTCAAAGTAACTATATGGGTTACGCCGCTGAGTTATTACATACGTCAAATCGGTATATAATCAACGGCTTGAGTATAAACACATTGTTGAACGAGTAGTACTTAGGAGATTTAGGAATAAAAAAAAAACTTTTTGCTACTAAGTTATTATTCTTTGAAATTCAGTTTTGATGACAAATAAATTAATTAAATTAATTAACAAATGTAAAATTCTGTGCATTCTTTAAATTCTCTAACGCGTTGAAGTCTTTTACGTCAGTACGTAAATGCAGTTTGTATTTGTTGAAATCTACTTCATAATAAAGGTTATTATAATAATTTAATTTGTAAAGTTATATATAATTAAAAAAAGAAGAGTGTTACAGCATCTGCTTGCAATTTTTTTAGTTGTATTCCAATAGTAAGTCTATTTATTTTTGTAGTTTCTCCAATTCCTCGAAAATTAGTTAATCCTTGAAAAGATAAACATGCAAAGCATTTAGTTAGGTTGGGGATATCGTCACCAATTGAAATATAACGCCTTATTTTAGGATTAAGGAAATAAATCTCTCCAGAGAACAGATTTCAAATCCATTGAAACTAATTATAATTTTGTATTTTGACACGCATAAATCGTGACATCACGAGCCGTTAATGTTGTACAAAATGCTTGTGAATTAAACTTCCTTGATAGAAGATTGATAAAATGAAACAATTTAAGAGCAAAACTATTTCAACTGTTGATATTCCAATTCAATTTTAAAAAGCCAGTTACAGGCATTTATTACTTGCATCAACTACCTGCCTAATATAAAAAAAAACATTGTAAATAATTCCACTCATCTGGTCACCCCACAACTCCCAGTTCAGTTAGCGTCAGACACGAAAAGCAATGGGGCGGGGCCGCCACGCCTCCACCCGGGCTTACACCACCGGGACGCGTCAAAAGTGGCTCGGCCGCCGCGTCGGCGATACCTTTGCCGGTCCTAGAAAAAATAAAACGTCAAACGTGAGCGCGCTCTCGCTGGGAACTGTCAAAACTGCGCGCGTTACGGAAATTGGAATTCGAAATTTAATTAGGAACTCTTCGGTAATTTTTTTTTAATGTATGTGTCTGGAAATTTGCGAAAAGTTTTTTTTCATTTTTCTAAGCAATTTTTTTTTTCAGTAATCGTCTTTATTCTGTTAAAGAAGGATGTATTTTTTTTAATTCTGTGGATTATACAAGTGATAATATTTGACTTATAAAACATGAATGTCTGTAGAATTATCAAAAAAATAATAAATTCTTATTTGAATATGCTTTAAAGAAGACTAATAAATATTTGGCGAAACAGCTAAAAGAATTGGATTCTTACTTAAAATAACATCTGTTGACATGATTGTTGATTTGGAAACACCTGATCAAATATTTCAATACTTACCTACTTTCAGAAAAAAGATCAAAAACTACTTTAAATACTTGAATCAGATTTGTCATGACTAGTTAAAGAACAAAATTTCGAAAATGAAAGACGCATAGTTTTTTAGAATACCTACAAACATTTGAAAGCTTTCTGTAGGTAACGTCCCAAATATATATTTTTAAATTCTTTTAAGCGTTCGAAATATTATCAATGTAAGTGAACAGACTATGAAAAGTGACTTTTGAATAAGTGAGAAGTGAAATATAAAATAGACTGTAATTTAAAATGGAAGTAGCTCAAACTCCCTTGCAGCTCACCCAAGATCACCAAGACGGAAGAATGGCAGGTAAATAAATCTAACATTTTGTTTTACCGAATTCAAAAAAAGAACACATTTAAATTATCGGGTACTTTTCATGAATGTTAACTGATTACTCGAAGATATCTGGAGCTACTCCCAAAAGCGAATCGAACAAACGAAAGGTTCGGTTTTTAAAAATTAGTCAAAAGTAGGAAATTAAAACGTGGTTTTTTATTTGCATAAATAATATTTTTTTTTTCAAAACATTTCATTAGTATTCTAGGTGAACGAGTTTCGATTATGAGAATTAAACATTTCTCCCCGGATCCGGCATATTTCGTTTTTGGAGTAGGTATCCTAAACCAATTAGGGATTTATTTTACAACAGTATTATTTCCTAAAATGGTATATCAGTGAAATATATTTTTTAAAATTGTTTCAATAATTTAAAGATAATAGTTGATCAATTAAAAAATTAATTTAAATTCATTACATAAACATACATTGATTACACACTCGAAGGTTTGTATAGATTTGGAGAATTATTTTTTAAATAAAATTAATAATTTATGAATCAAGCAGGAATTTTTGACAGAAGGCGAACAATCTGAAATTTTACTGGAATAAAAAATGTTGGACTGTGTTATTAAGTGTTACATTAATATGCCTCCTCTTAATATTTTTTAGATTCGCTCGAATTTTTATATTTTTCACATAAGTCCCTAGTACAAGAAATATATATTTTTTTACAATTAATTAATAATAGTTGCTTTGTATCAATGCGTTTCCACGCAAATACTGCTGACTGGATTTAGATAAAATTTGGTATTTACATAATAAAAATATGTTTTGTCCCGAAATAACGGGACACGTCCTAATCGGGACGTACTTCTTGTAAAAAAGTTTTTAGTGTTTTACAAGTTTTTTTTATGGAAGAGTAACCAAAAATAATTAAAGCATATCAGTAGTGGCCTGATTTCACATTTGTATTTTTATATTTATCGGCTCAACAATTTTGTTTTAAAATATTGGGTCTGGTTTTTTGTTTAAAGTATGGAAAGAATACGTTTTAGATTATCGTTTGGCTTGTTTGCAAAAGCCTGATTTCAAATTTGTATTTTTATATTTATTGGCTCAACAATTTCGTTTAAAAATATTGCGCCTGGTTTTATATTTAAAGTATGGAAAGAATACGTTTTAGATTATCGTTTGGCTTGTTTGCAAAAGCGGCACAATTTTGGCATCCCGGGGGACTGTCCCGCCCAAAGCGGGACGCATGGGCACGTTATGTATGTACCGTATCTATATTCATATGCACGTAGTAAAAAGCGGTTATATCAATATTAAAAATATACACTTCAATTTTAGCTATATGTATAGATGATGTCAAAATCCAACGCCCAAACTCACCCTTCAAGTGTCGCTGATTCCCATAGAACCTCCATGAGCAGTACACCGTCGGCAGCAGAGTCCACATCAGTTCTTTATATTCAAAACACCTCATACTTCATTCTGGTCACGTCTGCCAGTAACTCTGGCTCTATTTGACTGATTTTCAGTCGCTCCATGATTTGCCACTTTACCCGGTCAGGGCGCGTTCTGAATACAAAACAGCCGGGGAATAGCCGACGGACGGGAATTTCATTTTCATTGGGCAAAATGCGTGCTCGCTTTGAATATTAGGTTTTATGAGAGAGAATTGATTTTTGAGTAAATTGGTTTGGAATTTTTTTTTTGGAGGTAAATCAGCGGGTTTGATAATTGGGCGAATTGTGGACGGTTTTATGTTGTAGTGAACAATGCTGGTTTTTTAGTGAAATTTATGTAAATATTGTAAAAAAAAATTTACACAGAACTTTGTCGTTTGTATAGATGAAAAATCGTGATCCTATTGATTAACGCCCGGTTCCAATGTTTTACGATTCGTAATGTGTCAAAAATGATAATCCGTTTTTCTCCACCCGAATGCAAGTCGTTAATTCTGATTTCAAATTTTCTTTCCATATCAGCCATGCAGGCCTTGCATGCGCAATACGTCAAATTTATCGCATGAGACGACAAAATGTTCGATACTGTTGATTGGCTAATAGCACACACTGGCACCAAAATACCAGCGCTGCAGCAGCCTTGCGTCGCTGCAGCACACAGCTGAGGTGTGGCCTAGTTGACCACTTTCCCATTTGATTTTTCTTTGTTTTTTTTTTCCTTTTTTAATTACCTACTTCATGTTTGTTCTGTTTTACTTTTTCCTGTACTTCTTTTTGTTTTTTGTTTTTGTTTTAATTTTGTTTGTCGTGTTGTGCTGTCAAGTGGTCAATAAATGTGTTTTCTTTCTTTCTTTCTTTCTTTCACACCGCACTCGTATTTTCAGCCAATCAGTAGCTGACGCACTGACTTCAATCGATTTTGACGTTTGTTGAGAGCGCGATAAAATTTAGTCGCGTTGCTTATGCTAGACCTGACGGACTTAAATATTAAGTCTATGATATCAGCTGTCATCAGTCGTTCGGCATTCGTTTTTAGCTTACGCCTCGTAGGTATAATTTATTAATATCTGTAACTAGAACGGGTCGTTTTTCAAATATTGGGCATTAATATAAATTTTAAGACTTTCGCGTTCCATTTTAAACATTTAAAATAATTTAACGGGTCAAAACGCGACACCATTTTTATTTAGTAGTTCGAGCTGACCCTCATGAAGAGTCAGCTCGTGACCACGGTTGGTGCAACCTAACCGAAACGTCGGGCAGTAAGTAGTTCGTATTAACTACTAAATAAAAATGGTGTCGCGTTTTGACCCGTTAAATTATTTTAATTGGGCATTAATGTTGCGGGAGGGAAATTGCTAGAATGAATATTAATAAATATAATTCAATTGTCTTCATTAAATGAACTTTAAAAAGTTAATTTAGTATTTCTTATTCAATAACCGGCGGCCGGGCCTCCGGTTATTGAATTTACATTTTTTTCTACATAATATTACTAATAATATAAAAATATTCCGCGCTGACGGTGATACAGATATATTATATCAAATCAATACTAATATTATGAAGCAGTTTGTTTTTTTATTTTCGATAATCTTAGGAAGTGCAAGTTCAAAATAAAAACAAAAATTTTGAATCCCTTTATCGAGGAAAGCTTTAGGCTATATTAGGCTAGGAAAAGTATTAACGAATAAGTGGAAATTTTGAAAATAACGGGAATAGTCAGCATCTTTAGTTTCTGAACCACTCAGTACCTGCTAACCGTTTATTTGACTTGCTCAGGCACGCGGACGTTTAATGTGACAAGGTATTGAAGTGTATACGAACTAATGATGTTGTCTGTACGCGTGGAAAGTGCAGCGGACCGAATAAGAATAAGAATGTATTTATTAGCAAAAATGACACGAGCGAATAATAGGTACAATAAAAGTAAATTAACAAAAAAAAATTAAAAAACTGAGCTGCTACGAGATTGGATGCCGCAGTAGCGCTGGTATTCTGGCGGAACCATAAGCTGAGTGGCGCCGTGATAAAAAGAAAGAACGGAAGAGAACAGAATAATGACCAAAAAGAGAGAAAGAAAGAGAGGGAAAAAAAATAAAAATAAAAGTAAGTAATCCCTACTAACATTATAAATGCGAAAGTAACTCTGTTACGCTTTCCCGCTTAAACCTCTCAACCGATTTTGATTAAATTTGGCACACAAGCTTTAGACCCTGAGAAAGGACATAGCCTACCTTTTATTGTAAAAAAGAACTCTGCAGTCCGCGCGAACGAATTCGCACAGCTATATTAAAAATAATATTGTCTCTTATTCCCTGGAAGATGGGACGTACCTTAGTGTGGGATGCGACATGTGTAGACACACTGGCACCGTCAAATCTCACAGGGACTATTAGGAGCGCTGGCGCAGCAGCAGAGGCGGCTGAAAAACTGAAAAGCACAAAATATAAAGATAAAAAAGAAAATTATAATTTGGTCGCTAAACCCTAGGCCCTGACCATTGTCTTTTTTTAAAGATATTTCAAAAAGACTTGTCAACGTTACAGGAGACCCAAAGGCTGGCTGCTACCTCGCCCAGAGTCTTTCAATCGCCATTCAGCGAAGTAATGCAGCCAGCATTTTGAGTACTTTACCACATGGACCATTTTTTTTTATTAAAAATGTTTATTTTTTATTAGTAATTCAATTTTTAATATTTTGTAAGTTAGTTATAGTTTACTATATTATGTTCTCTTAAGTTTATTTGTTCCTCTATATATTAATTATAATTTGTTAATTCAATATTGAACGAATATTATTTCCTATGTATTTTAACAAGCGACACATTACCAATAGAACATCTTCCCTTGCCACTTTTATTACATAACCCGCCGATACATTCCAGACGTGGAAAGAAAAACGCGGGAGACGTAAAAGGGAATTTTATAAGGCACATAAAAAGTTTCGTGGGGGAAATTGGAAGTCAGGGAGGCGGGCCCGGGTAAATCCCGGTATCAAGATAAATCAATGTTTGTCTCTGCCGGAGGATGGCACTTAGAAGGACAGCGGTGGGAGTGGAGTCGACGAGACCAGATATACAAATATTTTGACATCTCATTTTAGCGTTGAAATTCGACACTGAGATTATTATGCTATTAAGAAAGTCAAAGGGAACGCAAATTTATATTAACTTCACTAAAAAAGTCGGTGCTTGAAGGAACCAACTTATATTTTCTGTTTGTGTTTAAATTTTTTGTAGTTAGAAATATTTATATTGGATTACATCAAATATACTGTCCTGATTTCGTGGTAAAAATTTAAATTGAAGCTACAAAAATCTGAAACAACGGCGTTATGAAATGAAATGATTTATTTCTGCAAGTGGATTTACAATGAATTATTTTGCACGTCAATAATTTTTTCCTAACAGTGCCTCGACGTTGGTTCTGTTGAGAAGAAGCGCCGCATTAAACTCAACATATATCCTCTTTTAAAAACAAATTATAAACATAACATCTATTTACTACATCCAGACTTGAGACAACATCAAAAAGTTTGTTATCCATATTGACCCAATCTGGGATCGAACCCGGGACCTCAGAGTTGGCGTGACGCCAAAGTCCAGCCCACTTGCATCTCGGCTACGAAGGTCGTCCAATTACATTCTGAATTTTATTTTCTTTTCTTGTATTAATGTCTTTCTTTCTCCCATTATTTATAGTAAAATATGCTCATAGAAACTGGGAAATAAAATAAAATTGGTACAAACTATCTTCGAACAGCACCAAACACTATAAATAATTAAATTTTCAATTAACCCAAAAAAAAAATTTAGACACAAAAAATCATTCAACTCCACGCATCTCCTATTCCCCATCAGAAGCGGGAAACTTTGTCGCTTGCCGTTTTATTTGCTTTTCTTTTGACGCGCGAGCCCTTGAGCCCACTGATTAATTTCGCCTTCTCTACCCTCCGTAGAGCGCGCTAAACCACCTCAGAGCCCTTTATGTAAAGTTCCTTTCAATAGGAATGGAGAAAAACAGAGAGAAATTTGACAAGAAGAAAAGACATATATAGAGTTCCTTAAAATATGTAACGTACATTAAAAATTAATTACGACCTCGGTGGCGCAGTGGCTAAGGTAGGCGCCCAAAGCGCGTAAGGTCCCGGGTTCGATTCCCGGTTAGGTCAATTTGGTTAACGAACTTTTCTCAATTGACTTGGGTCTGGGTGTGCTGGGATGACGCCCCCAGTTAGTATCCGTCGTCTGATACTCATAGTACAAGGGAAAACCTTAGTTTGAGACCAGGTGATTGGTGTGATTGTCTGACGCATTTATTATTATTATTATTATTAATTGGCACGTCCTTGAGTTAATTATTGTAGGATTTGGATTACAACTTTAGTTTAACGACCTCCGTAGCTGAAAGGCGAGTGGGCCGGAATTTGGTGCGCGCCTTCTCTGAGGTCCCGTGTTCGATCCCGGGTCGGGTCAATGTGGAAAACGATTTTTTCTATATTGTCTCGGGTCTGGATGTTGTGGTACCGTCGTTGTTTCTGATTTCTGTAACACAAGTACTTAAGCTACTTACCACAGAATCCTACGTTTCGGTTTTATTATAACATAAAATATCAAAAATAAAAAGCCTATATTGTACTTAAATATGTCTGTAAAACCAATTTCTGTGAATTTTCTGTGCAATAAAGTTTATCTATCTATCTATCTAAGATAGTAGTTAGTTACCTAAATTAAAGTATCTGCAAAATAAATGTCAAATGCAGGGTTTAGTTCTCCATTATTAAAGTTAGGCTATGGTTTTAAATTGGTACTAATTTAATCATCATTCTAGCCATATTCGGTTTGGTTATCACAATGCTATTGTTGGAAAATTCGAAACATATTTTGCCCAAACCGGCAATCAAACCGAGGTCCCTCAGAGCATAACCCGCCACTTAATTACGGCGAGAAGTCAGTTCACCCTTTTGTTACAAAATGTATAAACTAGCGGTCCGCCCCGGCTTCGCCCGGATTAAAAGGTATTTTAAAAAATCAAGTAATATATGTCAAAAATCAGATCTCTGAACAATTTCAAAATAAAAAAACTGTATTAAGTAACTGAACGGATTTTGATGAAATTTGGTATAGGTATACGTTGAATCTCAAGAACGGACATAGGCTACTTTTTATTAGAAAATAAGGGGGGGATGGGTGTAATACCACCTTTGAAAGTTTATATGGAAAAATGTTTATTTTTGAAGTTAGAGATATGAAATTTGGCACAAATATAGCTCGAAACTTGGATTAAAATATAGACTACATTTGTTTCGAATATTTGGGGAGAAAGGGGTAAAACCAACCATGAAAGGATGTAGTCCACGCGAACGAAGTCGCGGGCACAGCTAGTTTTCCCATATTTATACCATCCCATACTTTCAAGTGCGGTATTATCCCCATCTCCCTTTATTTTCAAAATAAAAAGTAGCGTATGTCAGTTCTAGAGGTTTAACGTATACCTATAACAAATTTCATCAAAATTGGTTCTGTAGTTTAGGTGTGAAAGCCGGACAAACAGATAGACAGAGCTACTGTCGCATTTATAATATTAGTATGAATAGCTAAGAGTACTCCCGACACATCACTTTTCAAACAAAAAAAACAAACAAAATCAAAATCAATTCATCCGTTTGGGTGTTACGATGCTCACGCACACAGACAGACAGACAGACACGTCAAACATATACCCCATTGTTTTTAAGTCGGGGGTTCAAAATGCAAATCTTACCTCTTAACCCCTTATGAGGCTGTGTCGATCACAATTTGAACTTTACTCTAGACTTTAAACATTACGGTAAGATTTTTTTAAGAAGCTTACTCCTTCGCTCCAACTTCATTAGCGTTCGATCGAACATTTTTCGGCCACACGCCACACCATAAGCTCGGTTCACGGTGCAATCGATACAGACCGATTGGTCCCTCGGGTACACGCGGTCCCAACCAGAAGGGATTAGGCCCGTTTTGATATTATGATGCCGTTATAATAACATTTGCGCCCTCGACCAAGCGTTTTATACCGGTTGGAGCTGATGAGTATGTTTACAATAACTAGCGGCTGTGGCTTTATCTTCGTATACCAGTTTTTTTTTTCACATTTTCTACTAATTCATCGCATCGCAGAGTTCGCACCCGCACTATCCAGTGTTTTTTTCATATTTTCCCCTGATTAGTCGCTCCCGTCGCAGAGTGATATTATATAGTTTAAAGCCTTCCTCAATAAATGGACTATCCAACAGAAAATTATTGTTTATATAGAGCCTGTAGATCCTGAGATTAGCGCGTTCAAATTCAGCTTTTAAGAGAGGTAGGGCATAGCGGTTTATGGCTCGAACTGGAGCAGCCCGACTGGTGAAATACCTCCTTATAGAAGATCGCAGCCAAATAACAATCACTTCGGTGTTGTTGTGTTCCTGCGTGTGAGTAAGGTTTCCAGAACTCCTGGGGGGTGCTACATCAGTAGCAGGGGTCAAGCCTTCAAGGTAAGGGCGACAAGTCCAGTAACAGATTTATTATGCTGTACTTGTCACCCTTAAGCTAGGACCTCATTACCACTTAACATCAGGTGGGATGAGGTCAATCTTGAAGTGCAATATAAAAAAAAAGCTTTATAATATTAGTAGAGACGTATTGATTGGTGCTGCTATAATAAAAAAATGCTTTTGTTTTATATATGCTATAATAAATAAATAAAAATTATTATCGTACAACGTTACATTTGAGTACATTCCTGGTGAAGCTGTGCGCACCACGACGCTGGTATTCTTCGGAAACCTGAGGCGACTATGTATTGAAATACGCTAAAATTGCACTAATGTACACTAATAGATTCTCAGTAGTTTTTCCATCAAAGATGCTATTGTTCTCCCCAACTTCATTAGCTCTTTATCCCAAGTGCTTCTGTATGGCGGTGCCGGTTAATTGGTTTTGCATCGGTGGAATTAATCCGGAGATATAAGGATATCGGAGAAATAATTCTTTTTTTGGACGGTCAGATCCTTCCAAAGGCCTGGAACGAATATGTAGTATAAATAATTACAGAAATAAAAAAATGACCAGCAAATAAGCAGACTGTAGAAGCACTACGCACTATTGGAAAGACTTTGTAAAGGACGTATGTTCCTTTACTGAAAGTGGAAATACTTCCGCCGAGCTAGATATTATCTGCTCGATGACCAAGGTCCAACTACCAATCTTGGTTTGTTGTATACTATAGCTAGTGGCGACGATAACTCTGACATCGCGATGTAGGATCGATGTATTGATTGGCTAATCATGCATTAGGTACGTATGGAACGTTACTTACTATGCCAATTCTGCTGACGCTGTATTTATGTCGATTTGTAGGTAATGTCGTAGGTCGGCACAACTCGTTAGAGATCTTTTAAGTTCTCGAACGAACTCAACGTGTTAAAAACATCGATAACTTGAGTAAGTTATTTGCAAGCTCTAATGTTTGTACCAACATTTGCCAATCGGATCCGAATCCGCTGCCTTTGATTTTGAAGTGAGGTTTCTTGGCCATTTTTTTTGAGGGGTGAATTGCGCTTATGAACCGTACCGCTGTCCCTTAGGATGGATAGATGAGGTGGGACTCCGTCGCTCTGTGGTTAATAGTGGAGGAGACTACCGAACCTAAAAACACGTCTCAACGTTTTTATTATTTTTATAGTACTATACGCCGTACTAGCGAACTTTAAATATTAGAAACAGAAAAAAATTATCCCGGAAGGCTAACGGTTGATACAGCAGGAAAATTTCATCGCCTACGATATCTTACGTCTCAACGTTTCTTGATGCCCTGGTACAATTGACCACCTTTTACTACCTCAGCGCAAATGGATCTATGACGACTCGACTAAAAGGCCTGACTTTTCGAATCTTTCCAAATCATTGGAATAAACTCTTAGGTATACACTTTTTTTTCCAAAGTTAACTGATGCACTACTTTACTAGTAAATCAATCTTACCATAATCTTAAAAGCAAATCACTAAAACCATTTAAATATCACCACACTAGTTCTTATGACCCCTCATCAATACTCAGCGTCCACCATTCACTTAATTGATTTGTCACATTAGTGGAAACTAAAGCGCATTCTAGTTTTCGCAACACCTTATTCCGAAATCATTAAAGTTCACAATCGTGTCATTAATATTCGTAAAGGGGTCGCTTCGGGTTGAGTGCTCAGCCCTAAATTTATTCTATAGCAAATTGGCAATGCTATTAGAAGGGGTGTGATTTCAAATGGTTATTTTATTAGCCCTAGTGATTAAATGTTTATAGGTTTAATTTCTTAAATTTAGACTCATAATCCGACGCATGTGTTGATGTTTTTTCTATTAAATTATAGGTTTGTGGTTTATAGATATTTTGAAGTGGCTACTTGACTGCTAGTTATTAAATTTTGTTTTTAAGGCTAAATAAAACGTTCAAGACTTCTTATGAGAGACTTCTTTCTAAGACTTCTTCTTCTAAGACTTCTTTCTCTACAGCATTTAATGTTTTAATAATCTTCTAATAAGATTATTATTCTAGTTCGATTTTCCCTCTAAAATTATTAAGGCCTAGCTCAAGGTTACATCCGCCATCATTCCCAACTCTATGGATTAATTAATCAATATTTTTATTAACTTTATTACACAAAAAAAATTAAATAATGTAAATGTTATCTTTTTCAAAAAAGTTTTGAAAAGTCGTAGAATAGATCATATCAGCTTTCTGGTTTTATGATTTTTTGCAGGTACTTATCCTATTTTAAACGTGTTATCGATTTTTATCTACTATATAAAAATAAGTCGGGTTTTCCTCCCTGACGCTATAACTCCAGAACGCACGAACCAATTTCCACGGTTTTGCATTCGTTAGAAAGGTCTCGGGCTCCGTGAGGTTTATAGCAAAGAAAATTCAGGAAAAATTTCAACAGAAAAGCGGGAAAATCCTCTAAGGCGAAACGATGTTCGCCGGGACCGCTAGTCTTTTATGTAAACGAAATATATGAACGCGCATAACTTTTTTAATGTACTTGAATCGTAAGTGTGGAAAGCTGCAGCGAGCCGCTAGTTTTAGATAAAAATGTATTAAATATATCTTTCACTATTTTATGAACATTCTATGCTATAGCTTATTTGCTTTTTGTAGAGACCATTCATAAGTATTACTAATGTAATCTATGTGAAAATAAAAAGATTGACTTTGACTTTGAACTTTATCACAATATTTAACCCGGCTATTGAATTATCTAACCCAATCTATGTGAGACTGGTAGAGAGTGCCACTGCACACCACCAAGTTCAAATAAACAATTAGAATCCCGAACCAAATTACGAAAAATAAATCTCCAATAGCCACTTAAATTGCCAGCAGTGTAGAACATACTTTCAGCGTCCTCCACTTCAACACAAGATTCAATAAACTTCCTTTCAGACGAGTCAAAGTAGTCACAGCTAGTTAACCGTAATTGGTGATTCGCAGCCATTTATTTACCTATATTAAGTGTCAGGGACAGTCGCGTCGTAGGGGGTGGTAGAACTAAGAATAATGTTCGTAGAATTGGCGGAGAACTTTTAAAAGCTGTGTTCACAAGGAATAAAAATAAAAGTGTTCGCATGAATCCTACATCACCTCTTTGCCCGTGTGCTGGTAGGCTTTTCTGCTACGAAGATACTTATATACGTTATTAAAGCAACTTTACGTGCTAAGTTTAATTATTGGACCTGATATCTGTAATTTCAAAATAATGTATTTAAATTGTGACTTGAATTAATATTTATTTATTTTTTGATCCCTTAGTTAGGAGGCTCATTATCATTTTACCAAATCATACAAAAGTTTTATGATTCGGCGAAACGATTTTCGGTGAAGCGTAGTGGCGGATAAAAACGATTAGGTAACATGATGAGCCCATTCATTATTATTAGGTAGGTGTAGGTATTTATGCTACATTTAAATATTGTAATGCTTTCAATATTTAAATGTTAAAAAGTCATAAGCGTTCAAATGCACTCAATTTTACGATTTTCGTTTGATGGTTACAAGCTTTCGAGAAATTACCATAAAAATTAGCATTTTTTTACATTCATGATGAACAAAAAATATTTTTTGGGCTCATATTATGTTACTAAGCATGTCTATACAAATTGTATAATTCGGCGAAACGTTTTTCGGCGAAGCGTAGTGTCGGTCGAAAAAGGTTCGGTAAAATGATGCGAGCCCAACTTTGTTACGCGACAAAATTAACCAAAAACCTTAGAAAAGTTTTACATAATTTTGAAATATACATTTTATATTCCGCCTTTACAAGTGAACAAATGCCTGTTAAATGTCTGTCGCACCAGGTCTAAGCTCTTCAAAGCTCTATGGTCTGAAGATAATTCGATGAGGGCAGGACATTGTCAACGGCAGCCCCATTCGCACAAATTACATTGTTACTCCGAGCTAACGCTTTTTGAGATTCAATAGATTTGTCTGTTGTATTTAATCGTTGCTTTTATTTTTCTTTCTTTGTAAGTAAACTTTCCTGACATTGAACTTTGTGTCTCCTCGCGTTTATTCCGTTGTGCATACAAAAGCACGTCAGACTAATCGAGGGTTCCCTGGTCAAACCCGATAAGTGCCAAAAACATACTTCTGAGATAATCGATGTTAAAGGTTTGTAAACAGTTAAAGTGCATTTTAATAAGTAAATGTCCACAATTTTGAGTTTTATTAGTAATGATATTTTATATAGATTTAGTTTTCATATGTATTTTACTTCTAATGCTTACAGTTTTGCTATAAAACATTTTTTTTTGGTAATGGGTGCCGACTTATTGGGTTTCACCTGAGAAAAAAAAACGATTTAATCACTTAAGTTTTTATTAATTCCAGGCAAAAAACAATTTTAATTATATTTGCATTAGGTTATTAATTACTTTTATACTCTTTTTATATGCTTATTCATTTTTGTTTAAATTTTGAGGATAATGTTCTATCCAGCTATGATTTTCTTCGGGAATGATTTATTTCGTGTACATAGTTTTCGACCGATGAGACCCATCAAACTACCGCCGTATTGCCATGACCTCAGTGCTGTTCAAAGTCATGAAACGGATTATCTATAACGGGTTGGTCTGCTACCTAGAGGATCACTCCTTAATTAATGATCTCCAACATGGCTTTAGGCCGAAACGATCGACGGTTGATCTTCTAGCGTATGTGACGCATCTCAGAGGGGAGACAATTGCCGAGGCATTTGATCGTGTCTTGCACAAAGCTCTTTTTTCCAAGCTTACGGCATATGGACTACCCACACGGCTTTGTGACTGGATTTCTAGCTTTCTGTGTGACGTAGAAGTCACTTCGTGTCTGACGGATTCGTATCGCAGTTTATGCGTATTTATCGCCCACCCTCTTCCTTCTTCATATAAATGATATGCCACTGCTTAAAAACGTACATTGCTATGCTGATCACAGTACGCTCAATGAAAGAAACCTTGGTTGGCCTTCGGCTGGCAACGCAGTAACGGAGGAGGTGCGGGAGAATTTTGTCGTTAAACTGGATTGGGTGTTGAGCCTCATGAGCCAATGGGTTTCAAATAACCAGGTCCTGTTCAATGCCGAGAAAACCCAAGAGTGCGCATTTTTGACAAAAACATCCCAATTCCTTCCGCTCCTCATTCATCAGGGTACTCCCCTCTGCCTGCGTAACAGCCTAAAAAGTAAGTAAGCCTGCTTGGCATGGATATCCGCTGCAACCTTAATCAAGATCAGTACATCGAGACTTTCATCTGATTAGCATCCAAAAAACAGGGGAACCTGAATAGAGTGCATTGTTTTCTCACGCCGGACCAGCTTTGTCTTTTATACAAGATTCAAGTCAAGTCCCGTCTGGACTACTGCTTGTATCTCTGGGACGGTTCCGCCAAATACCTTATGGATGGTCTTGATTGGTTACAGCAAAGGGCTGTGCGCATTATCAATGTTGAAGCGGTTATTGAGAACCTTGATCCTCTTCAACTTCGTAGAGACATTGGTTTATTGACTGTTTTTTATCGTTTTTATCTCGGTGAGTGTTCCGAGGAACTGTTTTCTTTTATCCCGCCTTCCCTTTGCCTTTACAAAACTACAAGAGCCGGCCAACGATGTTATCGCCACCGTGGAAAATATTCCATCGCGAACCAAAAAGTTTGATAACTCTAATCTTTCACGTACCATTAAAAAATAGGCCTCGTTGCCGGCTCATGTGTGAAGAAGCATAATGCAGGCCAGTATGGCGATGCTACTGTTAGCTCCTATCCGTATAGGATATTACGAAATAAAATCCGTTGTCATCGTGATGTGGGTTCCTCTCTTGCTTATCATTAGGTTGGAAGGAGACAATATACCGCGTTTTTATATAAAAAATATATTGAAATCTTGGAAACAAAGGTAAAGCTAATAAACATCATGACAGACACATGTAATTTTTTTAAATCATATTATATGTATATAACTAGATTTAACAAAATTACATGTGTCTGTCACCAAAAAAAATATGCTTGACGATACTATTCATCTGCGTGGCAATATCTTTTTGTGACTTATCAAGTTCTGACGAGTAATTTGTTTTTGCTCCAAAGATAATCTAGCGAGGAGAAAGCAGAATAATATTCCACGAACATAGGTTCAGTAAAATTGACCAAATTCCGATTAAATTTGTATTTAGAGCTTTGTAATAGATCACGCCCCCAAAAAGCACAGGGTCATGGCACGTGAGAAAAATAACCCTCTGATCTTGCTGAATAAATAAAAAAAATGCATAATAGTGTCAATAAATACTTTCAAAAGATATTAGATTTAAATTTAAACCATGCAACCAATAGTACCATTGATATGAATCTGCACATAAATGCTGCTATTTTTATTTTCCAAGGGAACATTATGATGAGGACAGGAAAACCGGAAATAGCATCCTCTTAACCATACGTAAAAAGAGTAAAATAATTTCAAAACCTTGTAGTTATAAGTACGTAAAACAAAAATAAAAAGTAAGACGTGAAACCCAATAACTATCCTTCTATTAAAAATATTTCTCAGTGCGTAAATATTGTAACCTAAATTGGTTAGAGGTAAAACCCAATAAGTTCCCTATTCCGGAGTCTAGATGATGCTATTTCGTTTCAATAAACGGAAAGTATAATTATTTTGTCAAAATTACGTGCAATGCAATCAAACGAAGGTTGACGCTCGCGATCCTGTCGCCACCTGTCTAATGTTATGTCTACTGTCATATCTACTAATTGGGTTCTTCCCCAAATAAAATTACAGTCCAATGTTGATATCTGCTCGTGCGAGTATCCGATAAGTATGCTTTTCATATGTAATTTCTAATATTTGCTTGAAGTAAAACACTATAAGTAGTACTTATTGGGTTTTAGCTTGATGATTAAATTTGTTTGCATACTTGGTATTATAATAGTACTTAAAACCCAACAAAATGTGTTGATGGATTTTAGTTTTAAGTAAAACTTCATGCTTTCAGAAATTCCCTGGTATAAAAACCCAATAAATGCAAATAACTTGTCTTACCTTAACTCACTTAGTTTAATTTCCTAAAATATATTTGTCTTAAAACCCAATAACTATACATTATTCGGTTCTTCATCTAATTAAATTCAAAAAAGTTTCCTTTAAATATACTTATATTGTTTATGTATTAGTCGAAAAGAAAAAAGTAGCACTTATTGGGTTCTTAGTAAAGCGTATCTTTGTGATAAATTGAAACTCGGCTTATTGGAATATACCATTAGAAAGAGCAAAAAAAATGCATCTTAACTGCATTTATAACTAAAATTCTCAATTTTTGTCACTTATCGGGTTTGACCAGGGAACCCTCGATATAGACACTTTGGACTTTAAATTGTCCTTAAGTCGTTGGTATAAGAACTACAAGTTTTTACCCTGATGACGACATCGCATCGTACATATGTATATATTTGACGACCTCCGTAGCCGAGAGGTGATGCGGGCCGGACTTTGGCGTCGTGCTAACTCTGAGGTTCTGAGTACGAATTCCGATCGGGTCAATATAAGAAACGAACTTTTCTATATTGTCTCGGTTCTTGGTGTTGTGGTACCGTCGTTGTTTCTGATTGCTGTAACACAAGTGCTTAAGCTACTTACCACATAATCAGAGCAATGTAGGTATGTGATGATGTTGTCCTACATGCATTATGGAGTCCGAAGGCCGTAACGGCTATGATCCTTATTTGCCGAGTCAAGGGGTCTAGCAAGTGACAGTAGTCTAACTTCGGTATTGTTTCAACAAGTCTCAAAAGTAGCTACCACTTCCCTCGGATTCGCGAGAATCCTCAGGAACCAATAACAAGCACACAAGGAGGTACTCTGACCCAGACCACCCCAGGCACCATACCGCTTGGAGAGACAGCGGCGTATGTAGGACTACCCCTCTCTTAAAAGAGCTGAGACTATCTACTAAAGTAAACCTGATGCTAATTTTGTATAGTTTTAATTCTAAATAGATTATTTCGATCTAAATGGCCTTATATGGAACCTTTCCTGTAGTCTGTGGTGAACCAAGGATCTTGGTTTCGATCTCCAGTCAGGACAAAATTTTGTATGATCAACATTTGTATTTATTTTGTGTCTGTATGTTAACAGATGTATTCAAGTTAGTGTTGTGGTATCATCGTTAGTTCTGGTTTCCATAGCACAAACTACTTCCTTTTGATTAGGTTAATGTATGTGATGCTGTCTGATATTTATAATTAATTACTCGTTCCTTTCAGATGACAACACCTCCCCACTGCGGTGGTCGCCTCCTACTTCTGCAGCGCTAGTTGCAGCGGCACTCGCCCCACCAGCTCTGAGACCATGGCTGCCGGACCCCCCTTCTAAAAAGGCGAACCACTTAGGTACGACAAGTTGGCAAGATAGCAAACATCCCCATTTTTTGCGGGGGATATGGATTGGCAAACTATACCATTAACGAAGAGAGATGACAGGGTATGTGGGACTCCCTGCCCGGGCCCTGATAAAGGCAGAAATACCTACTGTGATTCCCTGAAAATAAAAGACCTACTACAAATCGGCGAAATCTAACAAAGAACTCCATCATCTCCCCCCACAATGGTTTGGGGATTAGCGAGGATGGCCGGTTTATTGGGCCATCTGCCTCACAATGGAGATTGTGAATAAAATGACAGATTAGGTGCCATCACACTATCTATACTGCCGCCGTGCTCTCGGCCTCCTCTGCGGCGCGCGGGCTAGGCTCTTCCGGCTGCCTCCTTCCGTGATATACCACCCTCACTGAAAGAAGCAGCCGTTCTCCAGGAATTATATTTTATACTACCTATTTGCAAGGAAAAACGCACATCGACCATTAATTATTGTTTTCTAATGACTTCATCAATTGGCGATAAGTGGTGCGGCGATTGTTTCTAATACGATAGTAATCCTACGATAACTTGCGGTTAGCTCAGTTGGAAGAGCAGCACGCGCGATACGTGAAGGTCGTGGGTTCGATTTCTGCACCGCAAGGGCAGATGAAATGTTTCTGTTTCTTTAAAAATTATTGTTTCTAACATTGAGTTATCAAATTAAATAATCATTTAGCAGCATCACTGACATTAGCAGCATGACTATGCCTTAACCAAAACTTCTTTTTTCCCAGGCTTGGTTTGCGTCGTCTGCGGAGATACGAGTTCAGGAAAACACTACGGGATCCTTGCTTGCAACGGCTGCAGCGGTTTTTTCAAGCGATCCGTCAGGCGGAAACTGATCTACAGGTTAGTACATGAAATACTCACCTTTACCAAGTTGGAGGAAGATAAGTTGAATAATGCCAGGCAGCACTGCTCGTAAACATAGACATGGCAGATATAGACTCCACCTTACAGAAGACCGCAGTCAAATAACAATCACTTCTGTGTCGTTGTGTTCCTGCGTGTGAGTAAGGTTTCCAGAGCTCCTGGGGCGTGCTACGTTAGTAGCAGGGGTCAAAACTTCAAGGTAAAGGCGACAAGTAACAGATTTATTATGCTGTACTTGTCACCCTTAAGCTAGGAGCTCATTACCATCTGGGTCGATGGAGTGGGAGTCCTTCGTCGATATGTCGTTCGTTCCGGTGTTCCACAGCGGTCAGTTCTAAGTCCCCTCCTGTGGAACATCGGATACGATTGGTTGCTCCGCGGTGCTCTTTTCCCGGGCATGACAGTCACGTGCTTCGCAGGGATTTTGGCACAGCGGCGCGATTGGCCGCAACGGGTGGCAATTTAGTCGCTAGGCGGATAGGTATGTTGGGTCTCAGGGTGGCGCTCCAAAAAACTAAGGCCATTTTCTTTCTCGGGCCTCAACAGCGCTGCCCTCTAAATGCGTATATTGTTGTGGGGGGCGTCAGGGTGTCGGTGGGGCCCAACTTAAATACCTGGGCATAATCCTGGATGCGCGGTGGCAGTTTGGCCCGCATTTTAAGGCCCTGTCATCGCGCCTCCTTAGGGCGGCGGATTCCCTGTCGTGCTGTTGCCAAATCTGGGGGTCCTCGGGCCAAATGCCGCCGGCTCTATGGCGGCGTGCTTAAGAGCATGGCCCTTTATGGTGCCCCGATTTGGGCCGACTCCCTGAATAGGGAGAACATCAGGACTCTACGCCGCCCACAAAGAGCGATTACGCAGAGAGTGTGCAGGGCTTACCGCACCGTCGGTTTTGACGCTGCGTGCGCCCTCGCAGGGATGCCCCCCTGGGAGCTCGAGGCCCAGGCGTCGCAGTCTGCCTATTTCTGGCAGACGGAAAAGAAGGCCTCCGGGGAACGTTTTTACCCGGAGGACCTGGCACGCGTCCGGCGTGAGGCGACCGACGATATAGTCACAAAATGGTCGATGGCTCTCCAGACCTGCCCCGCGGGGCGGTGGACGCTGGATGCGCTTGGGCCAGTAATTTTACGCTGGCTCGAGCGAAAATTAGGCTAGTTAAGCTTTCATCTGATGCAGGTATTGACTGACCATGGTTGTTTCGGCAAATACCTGCACCGTATAGGCAGAGAGGGATCCCCGGCGTGCACAAGTTGTGGTGCGCCGGAAGACAGTGCAGCCCACACGCTGAGTGCGTGCACGGCGTGGTCGCAGCAGCGCGCTGCCCTTATAGCGGCCATAGGGCCGAATCTTTCGCTCCCGGGTGTGGTCGACTCCATGCTCGGGAGCAACACCGCGTGGAGCGCGGTTGCTTACTTCAGCGAAGATGTAATGTCGCAGAAGGAAGCAGCCGGACGACCCATTCACCCCCACTTACCGCAGAAGACGGCGACTACGGGCGCGGCGGCAATACGACCGCGCCATTTTACCGCATGGAGACCGGCCGACTGGTGGCATGAGGGCACCCCAGTCGGTTTTGCACGTACGGTCTCAAATGCGACGTAGGGATATATTTTTTTTTTTTTTTTCGGCGGGAAATGCGTTGATGCACCGTACCGTCACCCCGAGGGAGGGTGACGGCGTGTGTGGGACTCCCTGCCCTGAAAAGGGCAGGACTACCCACTAAAACCCCCCGGTTGGACCTCCATCGCCTTAGTGGCGGTGCTGTGGGGGATCGGCTAAGCCTTTACTTCCACAACACCGCCGGCGGAACAGCCGCTTACGCGGCTCCGTCTACTCCCCCCACAGTGTTCGGGGGGAGAATGGGGATGGCCGATCCAACGGAACCATCCCCAACTCGCAGTGGGGACCGGTGCAATGCCGACTGAGGTGTCCTCACACCATCAGCCGGCCAGTCCCCACGCGGTAGCTGGGCGCGGTCATATTGGCGCCGCGCCCTCAGCCGCCTTCTTCGGCGGCAGGCGGGAGCGGATGGATCGTCCTCCCGCTCCCGCTCTGCGGCCTCCTTCTGCGACATGACATCTTCGCAGAAGGAGACCATACCAACCCATGCCGTCTACTCCCGAGCATAGCCTCGACTATGCTGGGGAGTGAGAGATTTGGCCCCACCAACGCACGTAGGGCTATATCGGCTATCCCTGCTTACCCCCCCAACCATCCAGGAGGGAGGAGACAGGGCCGCGTAAGCGGCCATTCCGCCGGGCGGCGCTGTGGTGGTAATGGTTTTACTGCTTCCCACAGCACCGCCAATTAGGGCGATGCGGTCCATCGGGGAGTTTCAGTGGGTAGGCCTTTTTTTTTTTTTTTTTTTTGTTAAGGGGGAGAGAATGCCTTTGCGCACCGTATCGCTGCCGTGGGGACGGCAGCGACGTGTGTGGGACTCACTACCCGCCCAGAAGGGGCGGGGACTACCCGAACTAAAAACTCCCCCCACCTTCTCATCGCCTATTGATGGCGCTGTGGGATACCGGGCGACCCATGACTACCACAGCGCCGTCGGCGGAATTGCTGCCCCTACGGGGCGGCGTCGCCAAAAAGGTCCCCCCGGATGATTGGGGAGACTGGCGGGAACGGTCGAAGGTGATAGACCGCTCCCGCGCACCTGCGGGAGACCGTGCAAGGCCGACCGGGGTGTCCCCACACCCACGGCCGACTGGTCCCCGCTAATAAGTGCAAGGGCGTCGAATCGGCGCCTTGCGCGTTCATTCGGCTAGCTAGCCTCGCCAGTCACGTCCATCGACTCAAGGGCCGTGGACACTTGCTGCGGCTTTGGGGCCGCGGTGGTTGTGTTTTTCCGCCTGGGGGGTCTGCATTGGGCACCCCCCACCCTGTGATCGGCCCGCCTCCCAGCCGCGGCGCAAACTGCGCAGTGCGGCATCAGCTCACAGGAGCGGGCAAGATGACCGGTTTGGCCACATCGGTAGCAAGTGGTGCTACGGTCCGTCTCAGACTTGCACTGCATCCTAACATGCCCCTTCTCAAGGCATCGGAAGCAGTGCAAGTCCCTGGATTCTAACAGTTGCACCTGCGCAGACGACCATCCTATAAGGAGCCTGCGACCATCCACCAACTTTTTTGCTGCCGAAGTTGGGCAGCGCACCCAACAGGAGCCAAGGCCCCGGCCGGCTCGGCGAATTTCGCCGATCTTGATCGTATCCGCCGAGCATTCGCCAGCTTTCGCCACTGCTTCCGTCACCTCCGCGGTGGACACGGAGTCGTCCAGTTGTGAGAGGCGCAGCTCTGCGCACCTCTCAGGCCGGGTGACCTGGACCCCATCTGCCGTGAGGACATCCCGTAGCTTCTCCGCCAAAGATTCCGCTTTACGGCGGTTGTCCTGCTCTGCGTCCCCCTGAAGCTCTAGGATGACGCCGCCAGTAATGGCTCTTCTTGCTTGGAACCCCTCTATCTCCAAGGCCGCCAACGAGATTTGGTCCTTGGCCTTGGAAATTATCGTCTTGTAAGTGAGGCCCCTCTCAACGGCCTCTGGCAGCAGCGTTAAGATGACTGCCGCTGTCTGAGTGGGACGAAGATTTGGCATTTTTGGCCGCCTCGGCTGTCTCTGTCTTTGTGGCAAGGGCTGCGGTACTGCTGGGGTGTCCAAAGGAGCGGCACTTTTATTTCCCCTCTTACCTCTTTTTGCCACTGTGGCCCACCCTGCTTCCATAGAGACAGGGGGAGGAGGCAGTGGCCGGGGCTCTTTGAGTGCCTGTGCCGCAGGATTCGGTCTCCCCCTGCTGGCTGTTGGGGGTTTGCCCTGGGTGGGCGCCGGATTTGTGGGCCCGCGGGCTACTGCTCCACCGGTGGTTGCAGGGTCTCCCAATTTAGACCCCGCATTGGTCTGCGCCAGTTGACGCGCTGTCGCTGAAAGAAGACGTTCCTCCAGCTTCCGGAACCGTGCGTCCAGGTGGGCCATCAGCTTATCTTCAATCGGCTCAGGGGCCTGGGACTTCTGCTCTGCCCTGGCCATCTTGAGCTTCGCCACTTCCTCTTGCACCTCGGCGATCTGTTTGGCCTGGTGCTCTGTGAGCTTCCTCAGGCGCCCGTTCTCTCTCTGGAGATGTCTATTTTCCATCTCCAGGGACTCTCTTTCCGTGAGTACGTCGTCTTCCTCCTTGGTGCGCCAGTACAATTTGTCGGCCGCTTTCAACATCTCCGAGGCCACATCGGTCATCTCCACTCGGTGGTGCTCCTCAACGATCGTAGCATCCCTGAGTATCGTCTTTATTAATTTGGTCCCCGCATCAATTAGGTACAAGAGAGTGTACGACGGTCTCTCTTCTACGTTTTTCGACCTCTCCTGTATTTGGGATGTTGTGTCCTGCAGCATCGCTTCCGCTCGTCTCACGTCATTTTCAGCCCCCTCAAACTCCATTGTGGCGTTCTCAATGTTTTTCTGCCGCTCCAATTCGGTTTTAGTCTGCCTCGCCTTGAGATCGATCTTGGCCCTCATTTCCCATTGACATTCATCCATGGAAACGTTGGAAACGACACCCGTTTTCTTCCTCTTCGAGGAGCTGCCAATCGCCTTGCCCGAGACTCCAGTCCTGCCGCTGCTTCGGGACCTGTCGCGCGCTTTTTGTGTGCGTCTGGTCACCCGTACGGCACCATCTTCTTCTCTTCTTCCCCCTGCTTCCCCCCCAATGTCCATTCCGAGGATTTCCACCTCGGCGAAATCAGTTGTCCGTTGTTCGTGCGCAGTTGTCGTTTTTGCGGGAACGGATGTTCCCGAGGCCTGAGTTGCCCCCCCCAGAATACGGTGGAGCTTGGACGCCGCCCCCGAGGGAGCGGCGCCGAAGGATTCTCCTCTGGCGGAGCCAGAGGTACCCTCCTGGGGTAATGCGATTTTCTTTCTCGAGGCCATTATTCTACTTTGCTCGTTTACGGGCGAGCTCCCCCCCCAGTTTACGCCTCGCCCTCTACTGCTCTTCTCAAAAACCGAGAAGGGCAGCAGAAGACGGTATTCCCCACCCCCCCATTCCCCATTCCCCAACCCACCTACCCCACCCCCCCAATGCGTTTGGTCCGCGGGAGCTACGCTCCGACCCCCGGCCGCCGTCCGCAGGGCATCCCTGTAAGCGGGAGTACCCTCCGGGCGGCGGCCGACGGCTTCCCCTATCCGCCACCGGGGGACGCGCCAGGTAGGGGTACACCTCCCCCCCTGGTCAGTGGGTAGGCCTGCCCTTCTCAGGGTTGAAGTGCAATTTAAAAAAAAAGACTTCGTAAAATATATTGAAACACTCTTTAAGTCGACTATACCCATGCTAAAAAATCGACTACCCTAAAATTATCTGGGATGTCATCAATCAAAGCCTGGTTTACGTATCACGGTATCATTAGGATATCCCTTTGCCGACAAATAGATTCTAAATAGCTGTAGAAGAAATAATACATACCTAAATCATATGGTACGATGGAATTGAAAAACCTTCTTTTTATGAAGTCAGTTAAAAAGAGTGAGTTCAATAACATTAAAAAACAACCCAAAATCAACCTTTTAAAAAAAATGGCAAGCAACGAACCGAAATATTCAAATCGCAATCCTGCCACCGTTGAAAATCGACAAAATTCATATCGACCCCAATTCGAGCAACACGTTTACCTTACAAACCTTTGCGGACTCGATTCGAGCCGCCAACCGAAATTCGGCCCAAAATTAGATCATCCAAATACACACAGTGTTTGAACAATTGCAAATACAGAAAACGCATCAGTCTACACACATTGGCCGCTATACCGCACTTACGCCGCCGACATAAGAGTTAAAATCGAACTGAAAGTTATTACCTCGATGTACTGTAGACCGTACATTAGCCGCGTATTGCGCTTCCAATAATAAGTGAAACTGTGAAACCTCAATTTCGTCATTTATTTGATCACCTTTTGTGTGGAATTATGTCAACTTTTTCGGAATTAGATTACTCAACTGTTTTCCGTCTGTGTTTGGTTTCTGCATCACCTTTTACGAGTAAAACAGCGATGAATGATTGTCGAAGTATTTCAGTAGACATCTCTATATGGTATATCTAGCGGGCCGCGGCTTCAAACGCGTACCTACTATCCGGTTTTAGACGCTTTTATATATTAGGTAATTCGCTTCCCTTGTAACTATGTATGTAAAAAAAATCTTGGAATCTTAATTTGACCCACTTCCCGGGCTTTGATTTGAATGACATTTTGCACACGCTCCTAGTTCTAATGACAATACATAATAGCTAGTCATCAGAAACGTCATTTCAAATCTAATATGGCGGCCTACCCAGGATGGCAGACTGGCTGCTTGAAATCCACCCCCATGATATGGGTATCAAATGAAAGGGTTTGCTGTCAGAAATACGAAAAAATAGTCACGTGACTTAAATCCAATATGGCGGACGTTCAAGATTGCGGACAGGCTATAAAACATGTTTTTTTGTTTTTTAAACTATTATTCCCACATTTTCCACTCATTCTTCACTGTTATTGGGCGCAACGTAATATTATACAGCTTAATGCCTCCCTCAATAAATTGACTATACAACACAAAAATATTTTTCATTTAGAACCAGTAATTCCTGAGTTTAGCGCGCTAAAACACAAACTTTTCAGCTTTAAAACAATTTGTTTGGGTTTTAACAAAACTATGTGCAGCTTTTACTTCTATAGTAGTAGTATTATAATTGGCATATTGCCGTTTTAGTGAAGATTTTTATGCCCGGTTCCAATATTTTACGATTCGTTATTTGTCAAAAATGACTATTCGTTTTTCTCCAACCGTCTACGAGTCGTTAATACCGTTTTAAAATTTACTTTCTATATCGGCTGTCATTAATCATCCATCGGTCGTGTTTAGCATACGCCTCGTATAATTTATTACTATCCGTAGCTAGACGGATCGTTTTTTGAATATAGGAACCGGGTGTTTTCCAATAAACGTTCAAATCCCTACTAATATTATAAATGCAAAAGTAACTCTGTCTGTCTGTTACGCTTTCCCGCTTAAACCTCTAAACCGATATTGATGAAATTTGGTATAGGTATACGTTGAACATCTAGAACGGACATAGGCTACTCTTTGTTTTGAAAACATGCAGTCCACGCGAATGAAGTCGCGGGCACAGCAAAAATAAATAAATAAAGGCTACAACGCATGAATCAGTCGGCCTAGTTGAAGAGTTCTCTTTCAGTATAACTGATTGCCGAATGTGTGATCAGCTGAGGACGCTCGTCTTTTCATTGTTGTACTTGTAATTGTGCCAGTGACCTGGACACTGTTTGGTTAACTTTCTTTTAGAGTTTAACAATCGGTTAAAAGTGTTTTAGAGTAGTCTTGGGCATGTGTTTTCAGTAGTTACTGTTAACGGTGCCGGTACTACGGTAAACTAACGATTGCTTTATTTTTGGTTCCAATATTTGAAAAAGGATCCGTTCTTGTCGGGTAGTAAGAAATGACACGAGTCGTAAGCTAAAAACGACCGACGGACGACTGGTGACAGCTGATATGGAAAGTAAATTTGAAATTAGAATTAACGACTCGTAGAAAAACTGATCATTTTTAACAAATTACGAATCGTAATATATTGGAACCAGGCATTAGACTATCGATCAACGACCTGACTACGGCGTCGCGCCATCTCTGAGGTCCCGGGTTCGATCCCAGGTCGAGTCAGTATGGGAAACGAACTTTTCTATATTACCTCGGGTCTAGGTATTTATTATCAATAGTTTAGAGAGAAAGAAAGAAAGAAACATTTATTACTTGTAGACATCACAACACAGCCATATAAGTAAACATAACAATAACAGTAAAGGAATGGACACAAAAGAAAATAACAGAAAACATTACAAGGAAAATGAAAAATGAGCGTTCTCCTCGACAACCAGCCGATGCAGACACTGGCAAGTCGTGATGTCCACAATAAAAGGGCCTCACTCAGCATAAGTCATGGCCCACGTCGCAGGCCATGACGCTGGGTTTCAGTGGACCCTGTGTGTTTACTAATAGTACTACTTACAGGAGGCAAAAAGCCAGGAGTTGGGGAATATTGGGGGAAGACCTTTATTCAGCATCCTTCAACAGCAATGATGATTGTCTACAACAGTAATTAAATTATTATTATTTATTTCAAGTAACAAGACTCATTTTAGTTATAAAAGACTTAACCTATGTTAGTACATACATTTATAAAACATAATGATTAATGCATAACTCCAGCAGAAGTATTGCTACAGTACCTCATATAGCGACAGTCAAGCCTGCTCGCTATCATAGCTAGGATGCTGTTGGGGCTGCCCCGCACACGGCGCACCAGGGAGGCGCATCGCTTCCGCATGGTCGCGAAGAAGCAGTCTACCCTTGCTTCTGCAAACATCCCCGATGCACTGCAGTACCTGGGCAGCCCCATCAGCACCCTAAATGCGTTGTTAAACTGGACCCGGAGGGCGCTATACGATCCACGGGAGCAGTTGGCCCACAGGCTACACGTGTAAAAGTTGGTACAGTAAGCTCTGAAGAGAGTAATTTTAACATTCTTTGTGCAACGTGAGAACCTGCGAGCCAGCATGTTTGCCCATTTTTGCAAACCATTTTGCATGAGAAATGAAAATGAGTTCCTATGTTATCATTATTTACCTAACTACACTGTGAATCGCACATAGATGGACATTGGGCCGTGGTTTAGACAGCCGTGATCTACAAAACACCATAAAATTTACAAAAATACCAAAATCATTGCTTAATAGCAAGCAAAAAAGTTCATTTCACCAAGTAGATACCTAATTAATTCTACAAATCACAAATTATAATCAAAGAAACCAAAACAAACAGAGAGCTCAGTCAAATCGCGGAACGATCGTCAAAAGCCATTACAGAAATATTAAATCAAACTCCCCTAATCCCGGTGATCCCATCAAAAAGTGCGCAGCCGGTCGCGTCTGGTAGTGGATGACAATGGAGGGCCGCCACTTAATCCATGGTGAACATATTTCTAATTCTTGGTGCATCTGTGACCTGTGGGGTGGGGTAACGTATGAAAGATGGTACGTTTAAAAGCAACAAGATAACGAAAACCACAAAGGCGTAACTGCCGACCAAAGTCGCAAATGGCAGTCTCTGGGACGCGTACGCAAGGAGTGCCAGTACCTCACTGGCATGACACATTAAGTTGTATCCCATCTTGGTGCGAGAGAAAAGCTGTTATTTTTTGTTACTGCCTAAACAATAAATATATTTTATATGTTTCATATATCATTAGAAGTTCTTTTTTTCTCCAAAACAAACTTCTAAGATTAGTGATTTCACTAAATGCCTCGGAATATAACCAATTTCGGCAGATTTTGAATCTTTTTGTTCATTCGCTTAATCCATGGTGAACATATTTCTAATTCTTGGTGCATCTGTGACCTGTGGGGTGGGGTGAGGTATGAAAGAGTGCATTTAAAACCAAGATAACGCAGAACTATAACAAAGGCGTAACTCGGATACACCAACTTATAGTTGGTACGAGAGTAAAAGCTGTTACATAAACTTTAAGACTTTCGCGTTCCATTTTAATCAATTAAAATAATTTAACGGGTCAAAACGTGACACCATTTTTATTTAGTTTCAGCTTGGTTGCACCAACCGTGCTCACGAGCTGACTAACTATTTCGTATTCACTTCTAAATTTATTTAGAAGTGAATGGTGTCGCATTTTGACCCGTCAAATTATATATAATAGCTTTCCGCCCTCGGCATCACCCGCGTGAAATTCGGTTATATTTCGTTATAAAGCACAACTATAAGAACACTTCTCATTTCCACGGAAAATCTAAGAAGATACGATTGAATGGTACACTATATGAAATAATTAGATGTAAAAAAACAGTTTAGAGGATAAAACAAATTGTATGTCATCCCTCGGGAATTCCTCATTTTCGGGGATTCATTATCGTATCATTTAGCTTCTAAATTTACATGTTTATATTCGTTTGCTATATTTTACCTTGTTTTAAACGACACACAGCGCCACCTCCAATGCATCCATCGAGCAAACTATATTTTATGTTTTCCCTCGGGAATATCAATTTTTTTTATTATTTAATCCGGACTTCTAACTTTATGTCTGCAAAATATCAGTACAGTCAAAGCAATCGGTTCAGCAGTTACGGCGTGAAAGCGGAACAAACAAACTCACTTTCCGATTTATAATATTAGTAAGAATAATATTGTCAGGAGAAAGTTCTTATGAAAGAAAAAAAAATGTCAGCTAGTATCAATGCCAAAGTTTGTTAGGATATAAATAAACGTCTGGAATGTCCGCCTGTACTACCAAAATCGCTATCTCCTCTCACTAACTAACACCGACCCTCGCTCCCCAACACAGGGGTATTTAAATGCGATGCGAATTTAATTTTCGTTTTTACGGTAGCATTGGATTGACGCTGTTCACTGTTTAGCGTTTTATCTGGGGGTCTGTTGAATATTTTTGGAGAGGGTGGGAAGAATAGGCCCTACCTGTTTGTTGAACCTTACCTGGTAAAATCACTGAAGAATTGTAAAATCACAAATTCTTAACGTGAGTGCATCTTGAAGGCTTATAGAATGTAATGCCATTTGCAGGTCAATTTATTTATTTATTGGATTACCAACACAAGATACAGTAAATATAAAGTTAAAAAGTTACATTTTGCACAGTATTTTAACAGCTAACTGCACTTATAATAAAAGGTAATCTCGCATGCTTACCCATCACTTACATTCTTATTATTGCAAAAAAATGGATTAAAAAAAGTAAAAAATTAAAAATAGAACACAAAATTAAATTTAAAAAAATAAAAGTCAATCAATCTATAATAACATTTTAAGCTGAAGTGTTTGTTTGCATGTTCGCTCTAATCTTAGCAACCAATGGTTCGAAGGGAAAAAATCTGCATGGCTTCCGATCTTGAATCCATTTCCGAACTATTGTGAATGAGGATACTGTTTGTTTGTTTAAATAATCTTAGGAATTACTGGTTTAAATTGAATACTTATTTTTGTGTTGCATAGTCTATTTATTGAGGAAGGGAAGGTACAACGATGTCATCGTTTCACCGTGGAAAATATTCCATCACGAACAAAAAAGTTTGGTAATTCCTATCTTTGCCGGACCATAAAGAAGTGGAACTCGTTGCCAGCTCATGTTTTTCCTCCTTCCTTTGACATGGATTCCTTCAAACGGAGCGTGAAAAATCATCTTGCGGGCCAGTATGGCGATGCTAACGGATAGGATATTTCGATATCAAATCCGTTGTCATCGCGATGTGAGTTCCTCTCTTGCTTACCATCAGGCTGGGTGGAGCCAATATACTGCGCTACTATAAAAAAAAACGTACGCGTGGGTAGCCTCAGCGGGCCGCTATCACTAAAACATAATTCAAATAAAGGTTACATTCTTATTACAGTATGGTTTCATTCAAACATACGTCATATTCTTACAAACTTACAGTTTTCTATCAGAACCATCAAAACAAACATCAAAGTGTAAGCAAATGATCCCATCGCATAAATGGCGGACACCACACAATAAAGATAGTATTAAAAACCGTTTAACATTTGGCCCCCGTTCCGGAGTGGCTTCAATTAATACGGCACCCCTCATCAATTGTGCACGGACCCTAACTTGTCTAGTGTGACATGTGTAGCTTCTTTATGATTTACTAATTGATTTTGTGTGGTACTTTTTAGATGAGAGTATGAAACAGATGTGACATTGCTAATGTGATCAATTTGGATTCATCTATCTGTGCCTACTTGTCTATATTGTACTGGGTAAAAAGTTAAATTATGTTTTTTGTTGATTTTCTATCAAAATTAAGACAAGTGCTGCCACCTAGCTGTAAGAATGAATGTATGTGTCTAAATGAACCAATAAACTCGTTCACTCACTCGTTCTCGAACAACTTATTAGCGTGGTTTCATTATATTTTTAACATACACATACCATTTTCGTTAATTCACATTTCCAGTAACAGATTCATTATGCTGTACTTGTCTATCTTAAGCTAGGACCTCATTACCACTAAACATCAGGTGGGATGAGGTCAATCTTGAAGTGTAATATAAAAAGGTGATGTTAAACAAGCCTTCCTCGAGAAAATAACTATCCATTCCATACTAATATTATAAATGCAAAAGTAACTTTGTCTGTCTGTTTGTTTGTCTGTCCGGCTTTCACGCCTAAACCACCGATTTAGATGAATTTTGGTAAAGGTATACGTTGAACCTCTAGAACGGAAATAGGCTTTTTGTTTTGAAAATATGGGGAGATGGGGGTAATATGGCGTAAGTTTATATGGGAAAATGTTTTTTGCTTAAGTTAGATATATGAAATTTGGCACAAATATCGCTCGAAACTTGAAGTTTGGAATACTTTTTGTTTCTAATATTAGAGGAGATAATCGTAAAACCGACTACGAAAGTTATATAAGGAAAAAACCTATAGTCTACGCGAACGAAGTAGCAGGTAGTATAAAAATATTCGCATTTAAAATAGCTAGATGCCTATGACAAATGACGAATCAATTACGTCATCTGTAACACTACACTGTTCCTTAGCTAGCCTTACTGACGAAGCAAGAAATAAATAAAAACGTCTTCAATAACCACCGCTTAGTGTATTACTCAAAGCTTTACAAGAAACCAATCAAATCTGTTCTCCGAGAAAATCCCATAGAGGAAAAACTACTCTATCAAAGTGGACCGCATGAATACAAGAATTCGCTAGCACAGAAACTAATAAAGATTAAAGATATTTCATTACTGGTAATCCGTTCCATAATAGGCTTATAGAACGTTGACATTTGTTGCAACAAGTCCACCATTCCCTTTAATGTATGAAAGGAAGAGTTGTGGACCAATCTGGGCTCCCTGTTTTACGCCACTTTGGCTTTTGAATTGCAATGCGTTACGGTCGTTTGGTGCGGTTGAGTGTTATTTGACCCTTATTATGACGGTGTGGTAGGAAAATTATCTGTGAATTATTATGTGGATACTGTTTTATCGTTTAGTTACGTATATTTTATTAAGTGAAATTTTGATCCTTGTTATGTTTTTACATTGGTGTTGTGCATGCACCTTTATTGAAATCTATGGTTATTATTTGCCTTTGATTATGGTGTTTTATTGACGTTAATATTAATTGCCTTAGGTTTCTGTATTCTATTTTTGTTTTTGCTTTTATTTAATATAGATTTTCACAAGTTTCTATTTTATCTACTTTGCAAGTTTACAGTTCTTCACTGACAGCGTCAGTACTGACGGTACCAGAGCTGTTTATCTTAAATTTTAGGTGTCTGCACAGTGCACATGATAAATTGATTTAAAGTTACTTTTTTATTACTGTTTTATTTATAAATTGGGCTGAAACTTTTATTTTAAGCAATTAAATATCTAGAAGTCTATCTTTTAAGATTTAAACATTAATAGTGGTTTAATATTTAAATATTTAATAGTGGATGAGATATCGTTTACGAAATAGGTGAATGTGCGTTTTATTATGCAAAATAATGATTCATCTATCAATCTACTTTTTTATGTATGTTAACCAATAACCCGAATCTATTTCAATTTGAAACTTACATTTATTTATTAAAAAACGTTATTTAACAAAAGATGTTCAAAAGGTGGACTTAATGCTAGTAGCATTCTCTACCAGTTAGCCCTTGGGTCATGCAGATAGTTAGTTTATGGTTTTCATTCTTTTTTATAAAGGTATAGGTACTTTTCAATCCCATATTTTTTAAATTGGGTCAGTAATTTGATAGATAATTTAAAAATAATGTCATCCATTATCTATGTCTGTTGATTGTTCGGAGATTTATAGACCTACTAGCTGTGCCCGCGACTTCGTTCGCGTGTACTACTGAGTTTTTCCAGTTTTTTGCCGCTAACTCCCGTTCCCGTGTGAATTTTGCAACACCCTGTTGCAACTAAGCTTTAAGTTTACTAAGGTACCTACATGCCAAATTTCAAGCGTCTGACTTAAGTGGTTTAGATTTTTCATACAAAAGGATTTTCCCGCTAATTCCCGTTCCCGCGGGAATTTCGGGAATTCCTTTCTTAGTGCACCTCTGCGTCTGCGGTACCTAAGCTTTGCCCCTTCCAAATTTCAAGTGCCTACGTTTAGCCGTTTAGGCTGTGCGTATATGTCAGTCAGTCAGTCAGCCAGTTTCTCCTTTTATATATTTAGATTTTCTAAATAATTGTTTTTGATGAAGGGAATGTCTTTTATTTTTAGATCGATATGTGTTATGAATAGATATGAATGTAATTAACTATTGTATTCTTTTGTACAGATGTCAGGCGGGGACAGGTCGGTGTGTGGTGGACAAGGCTCACCGCAACCAGTGTCAAGCTTGCCGGCTGAAGAAATGCCTCGCTATGGGGATGAACAAAGATGGTACGTTGAACATATAGGAAAACATTTTTCGGCATATTACCACTTATTTCAAATGCTTGTGGAGCTAGTAGAGCCACAATTTCGTATATCTTTTATATATTAAAGAAAGTCGTGTTAGTTACACTATTTATAACTCAAGAACGGCAGAACAGATTTGGCTGAAACTCGGTGGGGTAGTAGTTTAGAACCAGGAGAAGGACATAGGATTACTTTTTTTATTAATTACAGAAGACCGCAGCCAAATAACAATCACTTCGGTGTTGTTGTGTTCCTGTGTATGAGTAAGGTATCCAGAGCTCCTGGGGGGTGCTATATTAGTAACAGGAGTCAAGCCTTCAAGGTGAGGACGACACGTCCAGTAACATATTTATTATGCTGTACTTGTCGTCCTTAAGCTAGGACCTCATTACCACTTAACATCAGGTGGGATGAGGTCAATCTTGAAGTGCAATATAAAAAAATATATATATTTTTGCGTTTTTTAATTCATTTAATGCCTCTTAGGTGGAACAAAATTCGCCGGGTCACCTAGTTTTTTATATAAGTATTAAAATCAATTGTGATTAGTTAGTCTCGCTAAAACTCGAAACGAGAATGATCAGACCGATTTAACTGATTTTGTCTTTGAAATAATCGTGGAGGTTCAAGGAAGGTTTAAGGCGTAAGAAAATTTGGAATAAAAATAGCAACAGAACAATATAATTACCAGCAAAATCCAAACCAAACTATTGTCCCTCTTGTATTGCCGCACCTATACCTAGTAATCAAAGAGACTTAGTTCTTTAAGGCCTATGAAAGAGACTAAGCTAGTTTTTAGAGCCTTGCGACTAGATTAGTCTTGTAACCCTTTATTCTTTAGTCATAAGACTGCAAAATGACGACTGATTTTAGTCGTAGTCTTAAACCTTATAACTTTAAGGCATAAAAGACTACAAGGCCAAAAAATTTAAAAAAATATAAAGTTCGTGAATACTTCTTCTCTCTCGCTAACAAGTAATGATGGTCATGAATTTGTCAATTGCTGAACCAATTTATTTATCTTCTGAATTTATAGTTATATAGATATTTGTTTTTATATATAAATTATCAATATTATGTAAATCTAAGTATATTCTAATTAATTTATATAGTATGTGTATTATTATAGTATATTTAAAAGATACCGTAATGTTATTTTAAATGCTTAATTTATTGTTGTTTTAAATGATATCTTTTTTTTCTCCCCTGTTACCGCACCCATATACAAACTATCTGCATGACCCAAGGGTTGACTGGTAGAGAATGCCCCTAGCATTAAGTCCACCTGTTGTACCTATTTGTGCAATAAAGTTTTTAAATAAAATAAAAAATAAATAAATAAAAAATTCCTTACCGCCTTAAGCTGGCGAGTCATATAAGAAATCGAACGTTTTGATATAGGTATGAGTAAAATAAAATCTGGAAACAACGACATTTACGTTTTTTTTTCAAATGAAAGTCACATTTAATGTAGGGTATGAGTCATGTTCATGTATAATACTCAGGTGTGAGTCCTTTTAAATATAATTTTAGTCGTTTTAGTTTTTCAAATACAACGACTAACTCTTATTCATAAAAAATCGAACCTTTAGTCTTCATCTTAGAGTTGAGTCCTGTAAGATGGAGGCCAGTCGTTTTAATAGGCCTTAAAATACTAAGTCTCTTTCATCGCTACCTATACCTGGGGTCCCGTTTTTACCCTTTGGATACGGAACCCTAAAAACAATCTAATTATAAAGAGGAATCTTTATAATATTAGTCGAGATTTAATATTTAATCGTATGTATACCTCTAAAGTTAATTCCTACCTACAAACGCAGCCAAATCATATTTTGATAAAGCTGCCAAAACAACCAGACTCTATCAATTCATTCAGCGCTATCCCCACTTCCCACGTTATCCCGATCCCCTATTAGGCAAACATGTCATAACCGTCAAAACAGCGGGAGAGTCGGTAGAGGCCGTCACACGCACACAGAGCAGATGAGCGGAACTAAATCGGTAGAGACAGGCTTGGTAGAGCGCTCTGGGAAACGGATAGAGAATTCGCTTTGCAAATCTGCCGTCCTAACGAACAGTGCAATAAGTCCGTATTTTTAGGCAAATTGACTTAAGACCATATCCGTAATCAGGAAAATGAGCTCTATATTTTGGCATTAGACATCTTTTTAGTATCTTTAAAAGTTTCGGATCCTTTTGTCATCAAAACTATGTTGGTTATGACAATCTTATATTATGATTCATAAGTAGCTAATTATAACCGAAATATCTTTTGTTATTAAATACGTTGTATGCGAATTAGTTCGCGTTATTTCGAGATGAAAACATCCTTAAACCCTTAATCGGGCAATGGGAAAACAGTTACCACCTCAAATTGAATCCTTGACTTACAGGAGAAAAAAACATTTAATAATAACAAATAAATAATAAATATTGGGCAACATCACATACATTGATCTGATTCTGTGGTATGTAGCTTAAGCACTTGTGATACAGAAATCAGAACAACGACGGTACCACAACACCCAGACCCGAGACAATATGGAAAAGTTCGTTTCCCATATTGACCCGACCGGGGATCGAACCCGGAACCTCAGAGATGGCGCTCGCCAAAGTCAGGCACGCTCGCCTCTCGGCTACGGAGGTCGTCAAACAGAAACGTCTTGACTTACAGGAGAAAATCATTGAAGTCTTATTATGGGTCCATGTTACTTTATTCATTTATTCATAATAGTAGAGTACATGCTAGCTTACAGTTATTAACCAAAGTGTCAACAAGTTAATCAAAAAATACACAATTACATAGTGAGTCATACAATTCATATCAATATAAATGTCAAATAAATATTAATTAATTGGTCACAAAAATACGAAATGTGTAATACAAGTGTATAAAATTAAATTAATTATTAAATCTATATCTATAAGTTGTCCTTAACAACATACAAAAGAGCTTTATAACGGAGCGTGGCGAAGCTATCAGCAAACAAGTCGACTCCAGTCGCGTATCCAGTCAGTATTTAAAAATGCCAAGTCAAATAAATATTTATTCAAATAGGTGACATAATTATTCTAGGAAATTTATTGAAACAGAGGCTATTGAGAAATAGACTCTTAATTTGTCATTGAAAAAGTATTCCGGTTGCTCCATGAATTTTTTTTCTTCTAGATCACCATTAAGAAATACTCTTTCAACGTCTAAGTGGTAGGTTTCTAAATTAAGTTTAACAGTATTGGCGCATAGAAGGCGAATGGACGATAGTCTCCCCACAGGCAAAATAGTTCCATAGTCTACGCCATGGACTTGAGTGAATCCTTTAGCAACAAGTCTTGCTTTGAATTTTACAATTATCCCTTCTTGACATTATAGTAACAAATCGACACTTGAAAATAAACTTTAAGGCTAATGCATTTAACCCATAAAAAGATTGTCGTTTGTGATGAAACACGCGCTGTGACTCGCGGCGTCCAAGGAAACAGTATTCGTGCTGGCGCTAGCTCACTTTTTTAAGGCACGCCCACCGTGCCTTACTTTTCGTGGTGCCATTTTCAAGCGTTTTAAATGCTTCTATGTTTTTTTCGTTCACTCGTCTCAACAGACCGACGAACAAAAAAATGTAACTATAACGTTTTAGTGTTATATTAGAAATAGAACACTAAAAAATGAACACAACTATTTAAAAACAAATAGGTAGTTTAACATTAAGGGTTGAAACCCTTTCAGGGGAGCACGCGCCGGCACGTGCCGCCACCGCGTGGTATACAAATTATGGCTTACGGTACCCTAAAATGTGATTGAATTTTTACAAGTTAAGCCGCGCATACGTTTGTTAGTTTAAAACGTTTCCTTTTCAATGGGTCAGTATTGCGATGCAAATTGTTTGAAGTGAGATGTATTCAATTATGGAGTTTAAATCTTTGCGTTGCATTTTACGACGAGTTAAGTACCCGAGAGATAAGCGGACTTTGGAGTCGCGACATCTCCGAGGTCCCCGGATCAATTTTGGAAACGATCTTTTCTATATTGTCTCGAGTTTGAGTGTTGTGATACCGTCGTTTTGATTGTAACACAAGTGCTGGCTACATACCACAGGATCAGAGCCATGTATGTGATGTTGTCTAATGCTTATCATATGAGAGAAGTAGTTCATAGCGATTAATCGCTCGAACTGGAGCAGCCCGACTGGTCAAATACCTCCACCTTACAGAACACAGCAGCGAAACAACAATCACTTCTGTGTTGTTATGTTTCTGCGTGTGAGTAAGGTTTCCAGAGCTCCTGGGGGGTGCTACATTAGTAGCAGGGGTCAAGCCTTCAAGGTAAGGGCTACAAGTCCAGTAATAGCTTTATTGTGCTGCACTTGTCGCTTTTAACCTAGGAAGTGATTGTGATTTGGCTGCGGTCTTCTGTAAAGTGGAGGTATTTCACCAGTCGGGCTGCTCCAGTTCGAGCGATAAATTGCTATGCCCTACCTCTCTTAAAAGCCTACCTCTTTTTATTCTCTCTCTTTTATTTTTTGTGTAATTATCGTCACAACTAAGTCGGTTTTCTCTGACTGCCCAACCTAACAATTGCGAGGCGTTATACAATAGGTAGGTACATAAGTCCGGCAATAATAAAGGAATTAAAAAACTTTATTGAAATGAATAATTAACAAAAATTCGTCGCATCGGTCAAAAAGAATAAGCTGTTGCTAATATTAGCGCATTCAAACAAACAAACAAACACATTCTTCACCCTTATAATATTATTAGGTATAGATTTAAAACAACGGGTCAAGAAACGTCAGTTAGTGTGTTTTACAGACGAGTTCAATGACAAACAAACCACTGGTTCCGTACAATCCCGCCCTTGCGTTAGCCCTCATTAAATCCACGTCTATTATTATACCCTTTGCCCTGCGGCCACTCCTATTGTTCCTTCTGTCACCATTACCATTGTTGTTCCCTGTAGTGATACAATAACATTTTAGGATATGGTTCAAAGGGTTGAGAGGATAACTACGAAATAGCTTTCAAAGTTTAAAAATTAAGTCTTAAGAGATTAAAAGAAAGAAAGAAAAATATTTATTAGGTGCTGTTTATATAATTAGGTAAATTGAACAATGTGGAGTAACTAACATGGTAGGTATGTACCTAAAAGGTCTCCGCTCAGCATATGTCGTGGTGACGCTGTGCGCTGACGCTGTTATTCTTCGGAAACCTGAGGCAGAATAGGTTATAGATAGGTCAATTCGCCTTGTCTAGTGGCTTAAGACATATTCGGTAGCCGCAACCATAAAATAAACTAACCAGCATTGTGACTGGTAGAGAGTGAGCAATAAGTTTACAAAGAAATCTATAGTTAACTGGCTGTGCCCGCGACTTCGTTTGCGCAGTCTACATCCTTTCGTGGTCGGTTTTACCCCTCTATCTTCCCTAATATTCAGAAAAAAAAGTAGTCTTTTTTCTTTTTTTTATATTGCTCTCCAAGATTGACCTCATCCCACCTGAAGTTAAGTGGTAATGAGGTCCTAGCTTAAGGGTGACAAATACAGCATAATAAATATGTTACTTTACTTGTCGCCCTTACCTTGAAGGCTTGACCCCTGCTACTAATGTAACACCTCCCAGGAGCTCTGGAAACCTTACTCACACGCAGGAACACAACAAAACAGAAGTGATTGTTATTTGGCTGCGGTCTTCTGTAAGGTGGAGGTATTTCACCAGTCGAGCTGCTCCAGTTCGAGCGATAAATCGCTATGCCCTACCTCTCTTAAAAATAAAGTCTAAATTTTAATCCAAGTTTCGAACTATATTTGTGCAAAATTTCATATTTCTAACTTAAAAAATAAACGTTTTCCCATAAAAACTTTCAAATGTGGTATAACCCCCCCCCCCCCCTTATTTTCTAACAAAAAGTAACTTACTTATGTCCGTTCTACATGTACAACATACTTATACCTATAACAAATTTCATCAAAATTGATTCTGTGTTCTAGGCGTGAAAGCCAGATAGAGTTACTTTCTAATTTATAATATTAGTAGGGATTAGTAGATCTCGTTCGAACCAATTTTCACAGGCTTTTATCTTAAAAGACAGCTCCGATCCTATAATAAGATAAAATTTGTTTATTTGCAATAAAAATTTGTTTATGTTTGTTTCTTTATGTTTGTTTAATTTTCGCTGATAGTTTGCATGGAAATGTACATCATATTTTTTTTTTAGTTTTCTCATTATCTCATTTTAAAAGTTTGTCAATCTTAATGCGATTCACCTAATAGGTAAGTAGATGTATTAACATCTACTTACCAAGTTTCTACAGTTTATCTCTTATAGTTACGGAAAAAAGTGGCTGTGACATACGGACGGACGGACAGACGAGACGAATCCATATGGGTTCCGTTTTTACCATTCGCCTACGGAACCCTAAAAAAGATGATCCATTTTTACATGTTACGATTAAATTATGTGCAGGTGCCCCAACAATTGGAAACTCTCCAGACAACGGCAATATTCAATGAATCTCTACGCAATTACCGAATCGAAAAGCTGTTGAGCAGATTCTGTGCATTAATGACGTCACGGTTAAACATCTCTGTAACGAGTAGTGTTGCTCCTTGCAAATGTTGAGACAGAAAGTGGGACGTACGCAAGCCTAGTCCCAAATACGAAATATGTCGGATCCGATGAAGAATAGTAGTTTTTAATTCTCATAGTCGTACCTAATTCATTTCAAATGCGAATTAAACGTCTTCAAAAGAATAAAATATTATTTATGCAAGGTAAATACTATGTTTTATTTTCTACACATTTGGTTTCATATTCAATAACAAAACCTTTCGTTTGTTCTTTTTTTTTGTTTCGTTATTGGGAGTAGACACCCAGGATCATCGGGACACAAAAAACTTACGTACACGTTAAATTTAAGAACACGATTACAATTCATTTTAATATATTGAGATATCTTTAAAAAATTTGGGATAGGAGCCGAGCTAATAATTATTTTATAAACATAGGCATAACCAATAAATATCCACAACACATACATAGACCTCATTACATTATAAGTTTATTTTATGTAAACCAGAAATATACCCAAATACGTAGCACACATATTTTTTCATCATATGAATGTTTGTCCTTAGTTCGAGCCAGTTTAAATATTGTAGATACAGTTTTATAGTTTTTTTCATACCAATCCCTATCAAAATAATAGTGCTCATTATTCTCATACTAAATATATATTTTACAAAAATTGTTATTTTCAATTTTTTTATTAATGTTTTATTAATAAAACTCTATCCAAGATGGTCATAGCAATTGAAAAAAAAAAGAATTTGATCCAGTGTTCTAGTAATTCAGATTTATCTTTTTACAATACTATTTGAAGCAAAACAGTTTTTAAGTTGCAGTTACACTTTAGGCGTCCAGAAGGGACGTCCCTTTAAAAGTGTGATGTTGGACAGCACTAGTAGCGAGGGGTGCTCATTTGAATGTAAAGTGCGAACGCCCACGGCCCCGCTTTGTAGTTTTTGCTTAATTATCTGTATTTGTGGGAAACCGCTCATTACGGCTGGGGTGTGAAATTCAACTTATTAGATTCGGCTTAAGGGCATTACAAATCGCAAGGGTTTGCGGTGAGAGCGCTCGTTAAAATGTTTGACTATGCAAAATTTATTTTGCGACTGAGCAAAGCATTTAGTTTGGATTGATGTTAAAGCAAGACTGTTGACTTCCAATAGATCATAATAACATTAACTTTAGGTACTTTTTATTCCCTACTGATAATGTAAAAAAAATTTAGTACCTAAAACAAAAAATGTTTCGAACGAAAAAAACGGGCAATGGTAATTATCAGTCGCTTACTCGATAATGCTCTAGTAATTATCAAATTGTTATGAAAAATATTTCACAAAACAATTCTACCAAAATGTATTTACTGTCAAATTGAAGAATCCGAAACAACACAGAAAAACTAAACACAATTAAAAAAACAAATCAAATTTACCACCTACAAGTAAACAGACACAAACATAAACTCCAATACGAAGCACCAGATCAAATCGAACACTCAATTTCGCAAACAAAAATCCCCGCAATCAAACTTGGAACTTGAATTTCCATTCTTCCGATTACCATAACGTATAAGTACACCCAACAATGAAACGTTGATCCAATTTAACACGAAAAGAAAGTGTCAAAAAGACGTTCTAAAGGAAGTAATGAGGGCGCAGAAGCGAGCCCTGAGGCACGCCTGACGGGGACGCCTTTATTACTTTAAGCTTTGTATTATTTTGCTGTCGGCTCTTCCCTGTGAAAAGGAAAGCTTAATTTGGTTACACTTTGAGACGGCGACGGCTACAATCTAATTATTCCCGGATGCTGGGATGGTGGTTCACATTGTCAAAAGCCTTAGTGCGTTTGGGTAACTAAATTAATCAGCGGCCTCGTAATTTTCAAGTTTGTTTTGGATGTTTAATTCGTGCGGACTAAGTGTCGTATTGTATAATGTAAACCAACTTATGGATGGAGGATTGTTTACTGATGAAATTGTCAAGGGGCTCGTTTTGGGGTTTCCAATCGCAATTTCTGTTTTGTCGGGATGAATTTTAATTGTTTTCTGTAACAATTTATGTAAATTTGTTGTATATGTAGCTCTGTTTGCTTACGTGAAAAATTCCGAGAAGTTGTTTCCTTACTACGTCCTACATTATACAGAATATAAAAAATAGACTTCTAACTTTAACCTTTCCTTTTAATTCTGTTGTAAATACTCTTAAACCATAGAACCAGATTAAATGAATTCGTCTTATTTACGCGGTAACAGACATACATTAAATAAAGAAGGTTTACTTATTCTCAACATCAATAGTAATTATTTTAAATTTTCTACTTTGAATATTATGATTTTTCAATTTTCGGTTGGCCATCTCTACCAAAGTATCCGAGTGTATGACCATAGCATTCATTGCTTAGTACTTGAGATACAGGAAGAAAATGAACCTACCTGCCAGGTTTTCTGTAGGCTAATACACATCCGTTAAAAACGGATTTTCTTGAGTATTTGGCGATTTCGAATTAACTAATTCCACGCGAACGAAGTCACAATCGTGTGCTAGTAACATATTAAATAATGCTTTGCTGAAAAACTATTTCCTAGTACATTCAATCGATCTAGATAATACAAAGGACAAGATAAGACATCCTTCAATCTCAACTAGAAGAGAGTAGAAGGCAGGGAATTAAAGATTCATTTGTAAAATTAAATGCTAATGGGGTGATTTTGTGTTTTAATCCTCGACTGTACCTCCTTCATGGAACTTAAGCTAGGACTTTAGAAGTACACTGAGGAAGACAATTGTTGAGGTAAGAGTGAACATATCCGATTATATCAGGTATTTAGTAGCTGCAGAACTTTTAAAAGGTAAATTTATGAGTAGGCCTTTGTGTTAAGGCCTCTCTTAGAGTTGGGTTTCAAAAATTTGGAGCTCGTGGTTCGATCTTGTGGACTTTCGTTCGTGTGAGATTTTATCAGTTTGGTTTGGCAATTTAGATTTTAAATTAACTGATTGGCCGATAAGACTGTTGGTTTCGGGTGCAGAAGTCACGTTATGCTCTTGGTGCCAATGATTCCACTAGGTCTTGTTTACCTTCTAAGGGTTGTGGAGACCAAAAAGCTGTCACTGCAATATACTTAATTACTATTCTTGTTAAATGAGAGTCATAACTAGTAGTCGCGGGTTTCGTAATGGATGCATACTACTTAGTAAACCAGAATAGATCCACATGTGTAGATCCACCTTCTGAGTTATTGATATATTCATTACTAGCTGTGTCCGCGATTTTGTTCGCATGGATAACATACTTTCATGGTCGGTTTTACTCTATCTACCCTAATGTTCGAAATAAAAAGTGGTCCATATTTCAATCCAAGCTTCGAGCTATATTTGTGCCAATTTTCACAATTTTTTTTCTTTACCTTCTCAGTTAATTAATTAATTCTCGTTAAGCCAAGGATTCTTTCTGGCTGGGCCCATGGCATTTTGCCGATTTGGTACCCTGTAGTTACGAGGCTGGGAATAAAGTACTAAAGTAAGTTAATAGTTGGCGGACACAAATCTTAATTTTGTTTGCAAAGTTCGAAACATAATTGCTGGATTTAAAAATCAAACCAAAGACCCGAAGATGAACTATACATTTTCAATTACGATTTAATATTAAAAGCTCTTCTAAACCATAGTCTGGGCATTTAACACTGACAAATCACCTGCTACATGTTATTACTATTGTAATCATAAATTAAACCCATACAGCGTTAGTTCACGATTGTACAATAAATCCAACGTCGTACCCTAACACTTAACTGTTTATACCGGAGTTAAAGCTACGGCAGTAGACACTGATTAATGCGATTTTAATCCGAGCACAAAACCCCCAAATCCAACCCTGTATTAATGGCCACCCCCACTCGTAAGGTCACAAGTCCATACCACTCACAATCAAATCTAAACCCTATCTTCTACAGCCGAAAGCTCATTCCAAAATAATCCAACCGAGATAATTCCCGTATAAATCCAGGACCTCTAACTTTTAAGTCTGACAAGTGTGAATTCAAATGCAAAAGGCTTAGAGTTGCGTTTTCAACTGTCAAACTGAACTACATGGCCCGATAGAATATGTTCTTTACTGTACTAGATTTATAGTTTAAAGCCGATTGCAGGATCAATAGCCATTAAATGACAGAAGTCGCAATAGGTTTTTACATGTGAGCGAGCGAGATGAGGCGTTTTCTGTGGGCCGGGCGTCTGCTTCGGGGTTGGATTAGGGCTGTCCAAAAGAGGCACCTGATCTGAGTTTGATTTTATTTTTCAATTACGGGCTACAGATGTGGAGGCAAAGGGTTCGTTATACTGTTTATTTCATTATGTCTGTCTGTTTGGAATTGGGAATCAGATGGGATCGCTTTCGATTGCGAAACGTGCCTGCAATTTATTAGTCGGTAATTGTATCATACAATCCGGTTTTTGGTCTTGTTTACGATGGAGTTATTGTTGTAGTACTGGATGTCGATTCTCGGTCAGTCTGCCTGTTTACAAAACGTCAGTATCTGATTAGAATCCGAAAACTCCTCCATAACATAAACCATTGGACAGAGACAAAATATTGACTTTCCGAATCAGAATGATTTCTAACGTTTGTGAATCAGACAGTATTTTCGTAGTTTGAGTCTGGGTGTACTTATAGTATTGACGCCCCCAGTTAGTAACCTTCGTCTTTTAATATAAGTACTCGTAGGAAGAAGAAACATTAGATTAATTTGGCGACCTCCGTAGTCGAGATGCGAGCGGGCCCGAGTTTCGCAACGTGCTCTCTGAGGTCCCGGGTTCGATACCCGGTCGGGTCAAAATCAGTATCGTACTTGGGTCTGGGTGTTGTTTCCGGTTTTTGTAAAACAAGTGCTTGAGCTACTTACCACAGAATCATAGCAATGTATGTGATGTATGTCGTCCACGTCGACATCAAGGATAAAATAGCCGAGCGTAATGCAAAGAAACAGCGTGCATGGCGACTAAGACACACTAATCTCAGAACATTGGCTAAAAGGCAGTACAACGCCTGTAAGCATCAACTAGCTAAATAAATAGCCCAATATAAAGAAGCCGAACTGACTACACTACTCGAAAATACTAAAGATAATAGAAAACGTATGTGGGTCATACAAAAAGCCATGAAAAAGCCCGTCACAAAACTGCCTCATTTCAATGACTCCTCAAATGAACTGGAAATCATCGATAAAATGGTGGACACAGCCATAGTAAAGGAAGCTACTATTGATGCAAGTGATGAAGGTACAGAATCTTTTACACCATTCACACCACTCGATCGAACTTCAAAACATGAGCTTAAACTAGCTCTTAGACGCTTCAAGAATGGCAAAGCCCCTGGACATGACGGTATCACAGCCGACATACTCAAACTGGGTGGTGACACCATGATTGCGTTATTCAAACGTATTATGGACTATGTACTCAAGACGGGGTACTTTCCGAAAAGATGGAAAACCAGCAAATGCATTTTTCTGCATAAGGCTGGTAAGGACCATAGCGATCCCAAATCATATAGACCTATTAGCCTACTCAGCATCATGGGCAAATGGGCCGAGAGAATTATACTCAATCGCATCCAGACAGAGTTAAGTGAAATAATACCCAACCACCAGCACGGGTTCACGAAAAATAGAGGCACCGCTACCCAAATTCTTCGCACTGGGAAATACATCGCTGACGCGCTGGCCAAAGGCCATAGTCTCACCATGATATCGACAGACCTCAGCAAAGCGTTCGATTCAATCAATCATAAAGGGCTCTGTCGTAAATTGATCGACGCCGGAGCACGCAATAACATCGTAAAGATGATTGAAAACTACCTGAGCAACAGAACAACGAGAGGCAGCTTCAGAACCACTCTGGGAACGGAGCAAGGCGTGCCACATGGGGTTCCCCAGGGATCGATACTCGGTCCGGCGATCTTTAACCTTTATGTGGCTGACCTACCAAATGAAAGAATAACAGGTCAGATGCTATCACAGTACGCAGATGACCTATGCATACTGAATGCAGCAGAAATACCAGACCACGCCACGCGCCGAGCTGAGTGGGCTGCCGTAGACATAATTGACTACTATGAAAAATGGGGTCTTAAATGTAATGTTGATAAGACAGAATGCATAATGTTTTCGCACAAGCGACCAAGACTTAACCACCTAACCACAGGGTATCGCAATTACGTTCAAATACGTGGCGAACGCATAGCATTCAAACAAGAAATAAAATACCTTGGAGTATGGCTGGACAAAAGGCTCTCGATGAATAAACATGCCAAAGAAAACATTGAAAAAGCCAAGAGGGTCAGAGGAGCACTGTATCCAATCATCGGCTACCGATCCAAGCTAAGTATCGATGTTAAGCTACTTATCATCCAAGCATGCTTACTGCCAGTGATAGACTACGGAGTAATACAACTGCTACCAAGGTTCAGTAAATCAAGCCTGCTCAAGCTTGAGAGACAGTATAAAATGGCGTTAAAGAGCGCCGCACGGTTACCCAGACGCACTGATACCGATTTACTCTGGGAACTCCTGCAACAAGACCCATGGCATATTCGTGCGCATGATCTCCACGGCGACATGATAGAGCGTATCAAATCTCTGTCAATCGAAGGGCTACGAGAACAAGACATGGCGTATACGCGGTACGGACAATACAATCCCTTTCTTCTCGCAACCAGAGTAGGTGAAATTGAGTACATCAATAAGAAAGAAAGGGACAAGCCGTTTTTCAAACGACTGGCGTCCTTTCGACAGCGTAGGCTCTGACCGCAGAGTCACTTAATAAGTAACAAGCGGCATGCCGCTGGGGCTAATCCCCTTTGCTTTTCCGGTACCCTCAACTTAAATTATATAAGCACTAGCAATTGAGGAACCAATTAGGACAGATTTCAAAAGCTCCTACCCCACGGACAAAATGGAATACGCACCTGTAAAATGAGATTCTTAAGTGATATGTAATTAAAACTTAAAACTAGAGAAATAAATAAATTCTGTATCTGTATCTGTATCTGTATCTGTATCTGTATGTCGTCCAAAACGCCTCGAAGTTGTTGAAAGAAAAATATTTAAATTGTAACGACAATTTACACATCAACTAATTATTATTACTATTTTTTTATTTTGGCATTCTGTTTACCAATATAGGATAATCCAATAAAATTAATCCAATTACAAGGTTTATATAATACAGAACAGTATGGCTAAGAAATTTAGCATGCTTGGGCTTTTACACTATAAAAAATGTAAAGCGTGGCACTCAACATTGAATATACAGAAATGATTTTTTTTATATCGGTACCAAATCCTGACCAAAGTACTTACAATTTTCAAATATCTGCATCTACCTTTACCAATGTAAAGTTACCTATCCATAATATTAATAGTTTGAAACTACAGCATAAGAGAGACTAAAAAACAGTTTAAACAGAAGCTTAAATCGACTTGTTCTCAATTAGGCACTATGTTAAAATCTAGTAGAAATTCATCCCACGTCACCTACCACCTAAAACTAGGCATACAACTTCAAAAATCACCCAGACAGACATCCAACTAACCTGCTCACACTTTACTACACCACCATATCTATGTCTCTTTCCCCCGGCACCGGAAATGAGACCTCAAAGATGGCGGCGGCGGATGTGGGAGGGGCGACCTGATTTATAGTTGGGGGGAAACTACTTTTGTGTGTGTTACCTATTCGTGTGTGGGTGTTGCGAGATTTAACTTTCAGCTGATCGGTTTAGGGACCATGTTTCAGGGATCTGGAGGCGGTTTATTGATTCGTGATGGCGCAGTGGTTTCGCTGTGTCGAGGAAGGATGCTGGTTCGAATCCCGGCTCATTAGTGTTTTAGGAGATGAGCTTTTTAAGGATCGTGTAATTTTTGTATTTTTGAGGTATTCTGCTGACGACCAAAGAGTAGAGGTCAAGCCATTTATGTTAAACAAGCTGTGCCTGCGACTTCGTTCGCGTGGGCTACCTACTTAACTAGATGATTTTGAATTTGGCTTATTAGCTTTATATTTCATGTATAACTTTGGTGTTTCTATACCGATTTCTATAGACAATTCTTTTGTTATTAAATAGGTATTATTCTAATAAAGTCAACTTTTGTAATTAGGGATGAGTGAGAGTGTTACAAAAGCAAGAGTTGACAAATATAATCAAAACACTCCGAAGGCCATCGGAAGTTAGATACACGTGTTATTGTTAGTTCACCATAAATAAATAAAAAAAAAATCTATTCACAGAAAGTTTACAACAACTTAAGATTACTAGTAGTTCCCAAACTAGGTAATCCTGTCTCTTGGGAACTGGAGTTGATGATTATGCATTGGTGTATTTTACGGCGTTTAATAAAGTAATTAGCTATTTAGTAAATTGTTAAAAAATAAATAGTAAGGCACAATCTATTTTGTTCTAAATTATCGTTTAACATGTAAGTATAATTAATACACATAAAATATAGACATATGATGTCGTGAGATATTTTTAATATAATTTTTAGGAAAACATTTCCGTTATACATGATTAATGTGTAGCTTTAATCATTATGACTGCACACGCGATGGAAGCTCAAAAATGGAGTAACTTCTCCTGTTTTCCCAACATTTCCCTTCACTGCTCTGCTCCTATTGATTGTATCCAGATAGTTAGTTTATGGGTAATAATCAATTAGTAAGAATGTTTAAAATGTACCAAATATTATGTAGGATCAGCGTATGAAATTTACTGACTACCAACATGCTTAGATGAGATTAAGAACTTATATAGAGGACTACCTATACCTACAATACTTCGTTTTAAATGTTATTTTCCTGTGCTGTTTTTAGTACCAACTTTTTGTCTTTTATTTGTAATTGTTAACTATGATATATGCCGTATGATAATTGTAGGAATCGAATAATCTAAATTTAAGAGAGGTAGGGCATAGCGATTTATCGCTCGAACTGGAGCAGCCCGACTGGTGAAATACCTCCAATTTACAGAAGACCGCAACCAAATAACAATCACTTCTGTGTTGTTGTGTTCCTGCATGTGAGTAAGGTTTCCAGAGCTCCTGGGGGTGCTACATTAGTAGCAGGGGTAGCCTTCAAGGTAAGGGCGACAAGTCCAGTAACAGATGTATTATGCTGTACATGTCGCCCTTAAGCTAGGACTTCATTACCACTTAACATCAAGTGGGATGAGGTCAATCTTGAAGTGTAATATAAAAAAAAATCTATTTAATTTCTTTTTCTTTTCATTTTGATAATCTAAGGTTCCGGTAATAATGTCTCGGGTCTGGCTGTTGTGATACCATCGTTGTTTCTGATATCTGTAACACAACACAAGTGCAAACTCTACTTACCATAGAATCAGATCAATGTATGTACATAGGTATACGATGTTGTCCAATATTTATTTATTTATGCACGGTTCCAATATTAGAAAAACGAATCGTTATAATTACGGATAGTAATAAATTATACGGGGAGTAAGCTAAAAACATCCGACAGACGACTGATGACAGCTAATTTGGAAAGTAAATTTAAAATTTGAATTAACGTCTCGTAGAAAAACGGATAATCATTTTTGACACGTTACGAATCGTTAAATATAGGAAACGGGCATTATTCGGCACAAAAAACAACGGATTCCTTATCGTTCGCAAAACGAATCAAATCAACACAAATTGCCTTCTACTATTTATTTACGGCTAATCCACATACATTTTCCTCCAGTAGCTTTCACGCAGTCAATCGCGCAGTTTTATATAACGCTCCCCCATCACATACAAAGTAGTCATCATTTTCCTTACCATGCATAATGGAAACGTATCTATAATTCAGAAGCAATAAAAGAAATGGAAAGAGTCGGAAGGCGAAAACACGGCAATAAAAACGTTTTATACATTTTCTCCCTCTATAGGGGGGAACCCCCCCTCATGTTATTGAATGACTCATAGATGAATCGGTGTTTTCAAAGTTGTCTCGTCGGTGCGGGGATGACAATTATTGTGATGGAATTTCTGGGTCTTGGGCAAAGTACAGTGAGACTGTGGACTTTAAAACGCCCTTATGGGATGCGCATAAGATCGAATATTGAATTGTATGTGTTTATCTAGACGTGCTGTCACTAGTTAGAACAGTTAAAAACAGTCCACGACAAATAAATTTTAGTTCAATACGATGAGTTGTTATGCCCACAGCAGAAATAAATAAATAATGGACAACATCACATACATTGCTCTGATTCTGTGGTAGGTAGCTTAAGCACTTGTGTTACAGAAATCAGAAACAACGACGGTACCACAACATCCAGACCCGAGACAATACTTATAAATTCGTTTCCCATATTAACCCGACAGGGGATCGAATACCACAAAGAATTTGCGGCACCAAAGTCCTGCCCGTATGCAGAGATACAATGTTTAAAGTGATGGTCTTGCAGAGTGCTGCTTTACAGAGCGTTTCGACTCGTCATTCTTAATAAGCACGTTCTATGCGTCGTTCCAATATTTGAAAAACGGTTCGTTCTGGTTACTGATAGTAAATCTAAATCTAATCTAAGTAATCTAATCTAAATTATACGAATTATAAGCTAAAAACGACAGACGAACGACTGCTGACAGGTATGGAAAGTAAATTTGAAATTAGAATTAACGACTCGTAGGAAAACGAATAGTCATTTTTGACACATCGCAAAGTATTGGACAAAAAGAAATGCATTTGTTTCAAAGCGTCTCCAGGCAACCTCTCCTCACATACGTAGGGAAGTTAAGCAGTTAAAGGTGCCCGTTCGACGCCGGGCGGGGCAATAAAATCAAATGGAACCCCCTGTGGGGTTGGAAAGTAGGAGGGGGTTTAGCCGACAAAGGAGAGTTAGTGCTATGTTTTTAGTACATGCAATGCTTCATGGGTTTCTTTCGAAGTTAATAGACTAGAGGTAGTGTACTAATAATGCTTGTTTACAATAGTGTATTGGTATTGGTACACTACCTAGTCTTTTTATGGTACCATAAATAAGTTATTAGTTCTGCTAACTTACCTACCCAAAAAATATTTTATCCTTATCCTATTTATATCCGAGAACACACATAAAAACAGAATATTCAAATACGGTCGAATTGAGAACCTACCTTTTTTTAAGACGGTTAAAATTACGTGTCTCATAGACACGTATTTATTGGGTTCCGTACCCAAAGGGTAAAAATGGGATCCTATTACTAAGACACCGCTGTCGGTTCATCTGTCTGTCTGTCAACAGGCTGAATCTCAAGAACCGTGATAGCTAGAGAGTTGAAATTTTCACAGAATATGTATTAGGGCTTTTCTTGAAGTTCGTAATTGACTTGTAAGTCAGTTTGCATATTCAACAACTTGTTCATTGTGCTAATATTGAAGTTACTTGAAAAACTTTCTAAGTGTCTATGTCATTTAGCGACACGTAATGCTTTCCTTGATAAATGAAACTATCCAACACGAAAATTTTTCCTCCTTTTAAGTGGGTTAAAATTTTTTTTTTTATTTGAACCAGCAATTCCCGAATTCGGCACATTTAAACAAACAAACAAGCTCTTGAGCTTTATAATATCAGTATCGATAGATAACGTTTTTAAACCACGTATGGAACTTAAATACCTTAATGATTGCACCAGATACGATTATCGTCTTAATTTTTTCCTTTACACCTTTCTGAAACTTGACAGCGCTTCCACGTTTCACCTCTCGGAGGGCGTGGGAGGGGTGAGGGTGGGTTGCCGCTTGAAAGACTATTGCTTTATTTTGCGGACGCTACGTACGTGATGCCCTGTTTTGCGCTAACAGTATCCAACAGGGCTGGCAGATTGAGGGTGAGGTGATTAAAGATATTAGGTTTTTTTTTATACTAGGTACACTTAAATATTGACGTCATAAAACCAGTAGAATATTCGTGGGATTAAGTATAAAAATATTCAACAAGTTACCGCAATGTATTCTTGACTTACCTATGCATAGATTTAAGGTCCATATTAAATCATGCTTAATGGAAAAATAAAGTTGATGAATATTTAAACGATAAACATATATGGAGATGATGGTCTGTTCGCTCGCACATCATAGTTTTAAGTTCTCTAGCTCTAAACATTGTAAAGTTTAGGATAACTACTGAGTTTCTTGCCGGATTCTTCTCGGTAGGATTAGGTTTCGAATCGGCTGTAGCTTCAATTTTAGTTTGTGTTCGTTCTGACCATTCATAAGTGTTACTTGTAACCTACATGAATAAATTAATTGACTTTGACTTTGACTCATCCCACCTGATGTTAAGTGGTTATGAGGTTCTAGTGGCTAGCGACGAGCTAGTGTGTTAAGTAGCTTAAGAACTTGTGTTACAGAAATCTGAATCAATGACGGTAATACAACACCTAGACCCATGACAATATAGAAAAGTTCGTTTCCCATATTGACCCGACCGGGGATCGAACCTGGGTCCTCAGAGATGGCGCAACGCTACAGTCTAGCCCGCACGCATCTCGGCTACGGAGATCGTCGAAGTTGTAGGCCATATATATTGGCATTGTTAGCCAGCAAGCGGTCTGGCACGCTAATTTGTCACTTACTCACATACAGCTTGTGTATTTTATTAAGTAGGTACAGTCGTCGGCACGGTCATTACTTGTAGTTCGATTTTAATTCTTATGCGTATGACGTAAGGGCGGTGAAAACGTGAAGGAAGTGGCTCATAAATCAAGAACATTTCAGTGGCATCAGAATCAAATATGATTTCATGCAGGCCTAGCATGCGCCACGAGAGTAAATTTTATCGCGCTCTTAAGAAAATAAATGATAAAATTTATGCGTCAACTGCTAATTGGCTACTTGACAGTGTTAACAATAAAATATGAAAAGTGTTAGATATGTTAGCTTATTAGTTAAGTAATCATTTTACATTTTAACTTTTTAATTAAACGCATAGTTAGTATATTATATTTTTGCAAAATAAATTTTAGTTTTTTTTTTTGTGGAACAAAAGATCCGAAACGGAAACCACCATTGCAATTCGGAAATGATAGCTGTCGGCGAAAATTATTTATTTTAATGTGGCGAATCAATGATTATTTTACCGATTAAATTGAATTATTGTGTCTCTAATCGTATAAAGAATTTATTGAAACATTTTCCGTTTATCTTAATTAAGTCGTTCCTATGCGTATCGGTTCGTTGTCTAGGACGTTGACGTCATAATTGCAACAGTGACGTGACTTGGCGTTTTCGCGCGCTTTTTAAATGTGTTACAAAAAATCTTATTTTTCTCTGGTTATTTAGATTATAAATAACCAGAGAAAAATAAAAGATAAATCGAATTGCTTGGGATATAAAATGAACGGGCGCACATTTTACAATACTTTTTCAAAAACTGTCAAGTAGCCAATTGGCAGAAAAAATACGACAAACGAATATTATCACCCAATCAACGGTATAGAAACTTTTGTCGTTTCATGCGAGTTTGACGTTTTGCGCATTCTAGGCCTTACTAACATGGCCCCCTAGGGGGCAGCTATCGCCGACTACGCTATGGCCATTATGGGTCTCCAGTTTCCCATAGCACTGTCACTAGACGATGAGAAGGTGGGTGGGGGTTTTAGTTAGGGTAGTCCTCGCTCCTACGAGTGGGGGAGTCCCATACACGTCGCTGTGTCGTCTCCATGGCAGCGGTATGGTACGAAAAGTATTATCCCCACATCAAAAAAAAGGCCTAATTAACGTCACTTCAGAGAACTAGGGCGCGCCCCGTTGTATGTTAACTCCCGTTCCTTTTATTCGAATCTCTGAAAGGGTTGACATCATGTTCTTACATTCTGAGATCAGGTACAAACTCCAAAGCGTAGGGTAGTGTGACGTGTTTTACCTACCTATACAATTACAAAAAATAGCTGTGCCCGCGACTTCGTTCGCGTGGACTACATCCTTTCATGGTCGGTTTTACCCCTTTCTTCCCTAATATTCGAAACAAAAAGTAGTCTATATTTTAATCCAAGTTTCGAGCTATATTTGTGCCAAATTCCATATCTCTAACTTCAAAAATAGACATTTTTCCATATAAACTTTCAAAGGTGGTATTACACCCATCCCCCCCTTATTTTCTAATAAAAAGTAGCCTATGTCCGTTCTCGAAATTCAACGTATACCTATACCAAATTTCATCAAAATACGTTCAGCCGTTTAGGCGTGAAAGAGTAACAGACGGACAGACAGACAGACAGACAGACAGACAGACAGACAGACAGACAGACAGAGTTACTTTCGCATTTATAATATTAGTATAGATTAGGTACAAATAAACGTAAAATACTTTAGTCCTCGCCAGCCCTGCCAACACCGTGTCCTGCAGTTACTCTGGCACAGAATCTCCTGGGATAATGCCACTATCAATCATGTCCTCTGTTATAAAGCCTGCGCCTCTCCGTATGAAGGGTCCTTGGTCAGAGAATATTCACCTTAATAGTGATGCATAGCTATAGGTAGGTATAGTGTTGATAATGAAAACTGTCAATAAACTACCTACAGTCTTATCAAATAGGGCTTTTTGACGACCTCCGTAGCCGAGAGGCGAGTGGCCCGGACTTTGGCGTCGCACTATCTCTGGGTTCCGGGTTCGATCCCCGGTCGGGTCAATATGGTAAACGAACTTTTCTATATTGTCTCGGGTCTGGGTGTTGTGGTACCGTCTTTCTGTAACACAAATGGTTAAGCTACTTACCACGAATCAGAGCAATGTATGTGATGTTGTCCAATATTTATTTATTATTTGAATACGAGTAGGCATTCGCTTCTAAAAAGTTAGTCGTAGGAAAACTACATGAATCGTTAACAGCAATATTATATACCAATATAAAAGTATGTACCTACTAATGACGTCATGCGAGTTGTAATTCAATGTATCGCAGTTATTTTTTTATTGAGTTGAAAATGCAAAAATACGTACCCACTAACGCACACATTACACACATATAAATTAAACAATACAAGTAATTTTTATATCGGTAACTTAATTATCTTTATGTATTGTTAGATGTGGGAACTCCCTTCTTTTTTTTATATTGCACTTCAAGATTGACCTCATCCCACCTGATGTTAAGTGGTAATAAGGTCCTTAAGGGTGACAAGTACAGCATAATAAGTTACTGGACCTTTCCTTGAAGGCTTGACCCCTGCTACTAATGTAGCACCCCCCAGGAGCTCTGGAAACCTTACTCACACGCAGGAACACAACAACACAGAAGTGATTGTTATTTGGCTGCGGTCTTCTGTAAGGTGAAGGTATTTCACCAGTCGGGCTGCTCCAGTTCGAGCGATAAATCGCTATGCCCTACCTCTCTTCCCTTTTAAGGAAAGCATTGCCTGTGTTAGAAAGAACCGCTCTAGCAATCAGTTATTTATCTGACTAAATTACAACTACTAGACACGAAATATCAATGAAATATCAAATTCCCTTTTCTACTCTACCAAAATATGTTCCTTCAAAAAGTATGGAAAAAAGGTATCACAAAGTATCCGCTAAACTTCTGCACTAAAAAGAGTCCTTCTATTTAACCACACAAATCTTCAATCAACGTAGAGTCATTTGATTAAAATCAAAGATGTTTTTATTGTACTTCAAAAATGACCTCATCCCCCCTCATGTGAAGTGATAATGAGATTTCAGCTTTTTAAGAGCGAAAAGTACAGCATAATAATAGCTGTTGCTGGACTTGTCGCCCTTACCTTGAAGGCTTGACCCCTACTACTAATGTAGCACCCCCCAGGAGCTCTGGCTACCTTACTCACACGCAGGAACACAACAACACAGAAGTGATTGTTATTTGGCTGCGGTGTTCTGTAAGGTGGAGGTATTTCACCAGTCGGGCTGCTCCAGTTCAAGCGATAAATCGCTATGCCCTAATATGCATATGCCAACATTTTAGGTAGAAGTTCTAAGAAATGATCGCAGAACTTCTTCACGGAAAGCGTCCTTCTATCCTTCTATTACGCCACACAAAACTTAAATCCACATAGAGCCGTTTGATTTCCCAACAGTAATTCTTTCCGCAGCCGTTCAGAACGAGCGGCAGCCGCGCAACACTGCTACCATCAGACCTGAGACACTCCGCGACATGGACCAGGAGAGGGCGCTGAGGGAGGCTGCAGTGGCTGTAGGAGTGTTCGGGTGAGTGTACAATACAATAATGATAACGTACTATAGCAAAAATTCGTTGACACGACGATTCTGGTCAATAGTCCTTAGGTGCATCAATGAAATGGATTTCCAAAAAAATAAACTCACTTTATAGATGTACACATTCCACCTAGCGTCTGGCTACGCCACCATCGGCGGCCTTAGGGGGTAGCGAACAGGGCAATCGCCCGGGGCCTCTTGTAGGGGTCTCGCGCAACAAATAAAGCAAATAAGAAAAAAGTTATTGAGAAAGATTTTACGCTTAAAAAAAGTCGCAAATAACATTTGCACATCTCTGTTGATGTGATCATCAAATTGTTAACCTTTTAACGTAAAATATTTTTAAATTAATTTTATTTTACCTTAACGTTTCCTGTCAAAACAACAATTCCGCAAATTTTGTATGTAACCAAACAATCAGACCTACTTTTTACGAAGGACAAAGGGCCTCGCAAGAACTGCTCACTCGGAGCCTCGCAATAGATAAGGCCGCCTCTGTACGCCACTGAGTATGGTCCGCTTTTGCACAGAATCACTTTATTAGTAACTCGAAGCTATCCACCGTCCGCGTCCGCAATAAAACGCCATTTCCGTATCTCCAAAGTCCGCCAGTCTTTGACTTCTCTCGCGGAACGGACTTTGTGTCAGTTCTCTTTGTCAGCGAACTGTCCGCAGGCGAACTACTCGCTATCTTTCTGCGACGATACCATAATATACATATAATCAGTAAGGAGCCTTTAAAATGTTGGCTTTGCAATCATGTTTAGGTATTTTTTGGAATATAAATTTATTAAAATATTGTTTTAATAATTAAATAATAAATTGTATCAAACTCGGGTAGAACAACAAATTTTTTTATTGCATTTGGTTAGAAGCACAACAATGCAAGGAGAGATTAACATCTATTTGTTCCTTTAAAATATTTAAAGTTCATTAGTGCGGCGTGAAGGACTATTCTTTTTAAATCTGTGAACTAATTCCTTCTTACAAATAACAGTTATCGTAAAGAAAATAAGTACTCGTATAATTTTAAATCCACCATCCCCTCTCTTAAGTTAATTTTGACTTTATACTCTATCCGAGTATTTTATTTGTATTTTTGAAACTACTCCAGTTAGTTATGTAATTATATTTTGAATATTCTGCTGTTAAAAATATTTTAGTATGTCTAATCTTTCTCCTAGGGCTTACAACCAATTGCAATGAACTGCAATGTAAAAGCGTATAAACGAGTAAGTCAGCAAACTTAACACCGCACAAGTAGGCACTCAGGGACCCTGTATCTTATTTATTATAACATTACTGCTGTCCTTAATTTCAATAAATAGTTTAAAATATACTTACGCCAGCTAGATAGAAAAAAAGATATAGTCTGTATTGTACCTATACATATATTTTTTTCTTTTTGATTTTATGGATGCTACTATCTGAAATAAACGAAATTTAATTTAATTTAATTTATCATCTTAACCAATTATTGTATGTAATTAGTGGTTAAGCCTTTGGCTGAAGTCTTCACGACTAACTCTTGAATAATGCAAGAGGCAGATTTTTAAAAATCTTTTACTGTACTTCATTTTACTGTGTCGGAATATTAGTCAACCATAAATCTCAGTATAAAGCTCTGTCGACTTTTGTACAGAAAAGGCAAAATAATTTCGCTCAGAGATATTTCGAAATGCTTTGTTTAATAGGGACCTACTGTGCACTTGTGTATCTGACCATACACGGGCAACGGGACATCACGACCAACACTTGCATCCCAATTAAATATTCGTTCTTATGCCCACGAAATAAGGGCGATGCAAAGTTCATGGTGTAGTTTAAAGTGCTTTTGATTGTATCTTGGATGATCATTGTTGCACACCTTGAAACTTAAGAAACTCCAGGCATGGACGTATCCTGTTTTAAGAAGTGGTACTTTTAAGATGAGTCAGTGATTTCATACTAATATTATTACACTGACTCTCTCTCTGAAATGCGAAAGTAACTCTTTCTGTCTGTTTGTTTGTCCGGCTTTCACGCCTAAACCATTGAATTGATTTTTATGAAATATGGTATAGGTATAGATAATTCTACATCTATCACAGATATAATAATTTATATCTGTGATATAACCTATACGTTGAACCTCTAGAACAAACATAGGCTACTTTTTGTTTTAAAAATAAGGAGGGAAGGGGATAATACCGCCTTTGAAAGTTTATATAAATATATTTATTTTTCAGTTAGAGATATGAAATTTGGCACTAATATAGCTCGAAACTTGGATTAAAATATGGATTACTTTTTCTTCCGATTATTAGGGGAGATAGGGGTAAAACCGACGATGAAAGTATGTAGTCCACGCGAACGAATTCGTGGGCGCTGCTAGTACATAAATAAATATTGGACAATATCACATACATTGATCTGATTCTGTGGTAAGAAGCTTAAGCACTAGTGTTACAGAAATCAGAAACAACGACGGTACCACAACACTCAGACCCGAGAAAATATATATAGATTCGTTTCCCATATTGTCCCGACCAGGATCGAACTCGGGACCTCAGAGATGGCGCGACGCCAAAGTCCGGCACGCTCGCCACTCGGTTACGGAGGTCGTCAAAAAAAATACTAATTACGTTGCTTAATGATCGACTGTTGGTCGGTTGATGATGGTTGGTAATGGATTAATTGATGGAACCTAACCTACCTATAACAGACGACCTTCGCAGCCCAGAGGCGAACGGTCCATCTCTGAGGTCCCGGGTTCGATCCCAGGTCGGGTCAATATATGAGACGAACTTTTCCTTATTGTCTCTGGTCTGGGTGTTGTGGTACCGTTGTTTCTGATTTCTGTAACACAAGTGCTTAAGCTAATTACCACAGAATCAGAGCAATGTATGTGATGTTCTCTCCAATATTTATCACAGTTACCGGATGAAACTAATATGACTTACCTAAGTTGATTCTGTGGTAAGTAGCTAAAGCACTTGTGTTACAGAAATCAACAAGGACGGTACCACAACACCCAGACTCGAGACAATAAGAAAAAGTTTGTTTTCTATTAAACCCGACCGAGGATCGAACCCGGAACGTCACGGATGACGCGACGCCAAAGTCCGGCCCGCTCGCCTCTCGGCTACGGAGGTCGTCGAAACTACCTAGTCTCATACGTCATTTATCAGCAATTCTGTCAACATTTCTCCTCTGACGTCACGATAGTTATAATTCCGTCAACATTTCTCCTCTGACGTCACGATAGTTATAATTCCGTCAACAGTTCGCGTCTCTGACGTCACGCGGGTTATTCTGAGCGGGTAATGTCACAGGTTGGCGAGTCACTGCTGATCAAAGGTGGCCACGGGTGACCGCGCAGCCGTGTGTTCATGTCGACCGGAACGGATACACTTACCGATCAACGCTACACTACGTCATCGTCTGATGTTTATGAGTACATAAGAGCACGTCAGACTACACTTTGGCCTATGTACCGCCTTGGGCACGCATAAAAACTAATTTCGAACTGCAGTCATGCTCACTATTTTTTTTATAACGCACTTCAAGATTGACCTCATCCCACCTGATGTTAAGTGGTAATGAGGTCCTAGCTTAAGAGCGAAAAGTATAGCATTGTAAAACTGTTACTAGTCTTGTCGCCCTTACCGTGTAGGCTACCTGCTACTAATTTAGCACCCCCGAAGAGCTCTGGAAACCTTACTCACATGCAGGAACACAACAACACCGGAGTGATTGTTATTTGGTTGCGGTCTTCTGTAAGAACTAATGCCCGGTTCCAATATTTTACGATTCGTAATGTGGCAAAATGACTACCTATCCGTTTCAAATTTACCTTACATATCAGCTGTCATCAGGCGTCCGTCGGTCGTTTTTAGCTTACAATTTAAAGAAAATATTGTTGTATCGATAGTCTGAATACTATTGTGTGCTCAGAACTAGGTAATTATATTACGTGAAAGCAATACTACCGACACTATAAAGTCTTCTTAAAGTGATTTTAAATAATCCATTTTTTTTTCTTGACTGACTATTAGATGATGGCCGCAGATGTCTCTTTCATCTTTACTGAGCTTGCGGGGAAGCGGAACTAACCCCTAATAGCTTCATTTGCAAAGGTAGATAAGTAGTATTTAAGAGAGGTAGGGCATAGCGCTCAAATTGGAGCAGCCTGACTGGTGACCTTCACCTTACAGAAGACCGCAGCCAAATAACAATCACTTTTGTGTTGTTGTGTTCATGCGTGTGAGTAAGGTTTCCATAGCTCATGGGGGCTGCTACATTAGTAGCAGCCAAGCTTTCAAGGCAAGAGCGACAAGTCCAGTAACAGATTCACTATGCTGTACTTGTCGCCCTTAAGCTAGGACCTCATTACTACTTAACATCAGGTGGGATGAGGTCAATCTTGAAGAGTAATATAAAAAAAAAGCTTCATTTGTTTTATTTAGAGACTGACTATTCATAAGTATTACTAATGTAATCTATATGAATAAAAATATTGACTTTGACGTTGAATACTAATTCACTTTTTGATATGCATCTATTTATATTCCAGGCCCCCCGTCTCCCTCGCAATGGCGCTCTCCCCCGCGCGCTATCCCCTGCTCTCCCCCCACTACGCGACGCTGCCTCCGCCGCAGCAGACCGCGCAGCCAGACTCCTCGCATGACAACAACGTGGACTCCAATCATCACACCGATAGTGACGGTAAGAAAGCTGATGCTTAGAGACGGAGCTGGCTTTTGATTGTAGAACGATGCTTCCGTCCAGAGACCAAGCATTTACCATGAGGACGTCTAAGTACTACCAAAAACGAAATTATGTCGAATAGGTATTTTTAATTCTCATAAACGTTATAAACTAAGTTAGAATGCGATTAAGCCATTTAAAAAAAACATGAGTTATAAGCAAATCAAAAACCAATTAATTATTTGGATTAAAAAAAGAAACCTTTTGCTTGTTTGTTTCGTTTTTAGTAGAATGTCTATAAATTTAACATACTAAGGACTAAAAAGAGGAGTATACCTATGGTTTCCCCTAATTTAGTGGGCAGCGAGATGCTCAGTGGGGATTTCATGCGTAAAGCGAATGGTTAAAACAGTTTGCAATCAGTAAAAATAATCCAGGTAAACTCAAGACCATAAATTATACATAATAAACAAGGAATTATTTTCCCTATTTCAGTATTAACTAGGTATTGGGTTTTGAACATCGGGATTTTAACTTTAGATATTTTAATTTTAGGTATTGCAATACGTACCCATTATCACAGAGTACTATCAATAATGGTTAGGTATAGATAGACTGGAACCGAATGCAACGCGCCATTGTTAGGAAACAAGTAGTGCCATCTCTCGGTAACGTAAAAAACGCGCGAGTGACTTTTAATGCATCGCACAGGGTAATAATTCGCATGTAACCAACTAGATGGCGCTGTTTTTATAGAACATGAGTGAACTGGGGTAAACTGTATAGTACTTATTACATTCTTATATTAATTATTGTATGATTGATTAGTAGATTTTTGTAAAGACTTTATTATAAGTAGCGTCATCATTTTCGTTTGTTTGAAATAAACTATTACTGAAAAAAAAATTGTATTTTTTTCAGACGACAGTATTGATGTCACAAACGAAGAAGACTCCACATCTTATTCGCCGCCTTCTGTTGCAAGCTATCCGCAAAATTGCGTTCCTTATAGGTAAATTAGTTCTGGTTCTCATCTTTTATGATAATTGTATAAAAAAAATTAAGTATTTTTCTAAAAAAGAATTTAAGTACATATTTCATATTGAGGGTGAGATCACACAAGAACTACTGAATGAATTGTTCTTACCGAAATAATACCCAACTTTTCCTCTGATAGTGGGAGCTCGTACCATTTTTGAGACCCTATGAAAAGAAAACTACTTTTTGTAGATTTTTATATCAGAAATTCTTATCATACTACTTTTTGACCTTCTATGTCACTTCTGAACATGTAAATATTTCTGTTTTCGTCCTTATTTTCAGGCCACTTGGTGTGGAGAGTGCAGCGGAGACAGCAGCTAGATTACTCTTCATGGCTGTGAAGTGGGCTAAAAACTTACCTTCTTTCGCTAGTCTCGCGTTTAGAGATCAGGTCAGTTGATTTTATTAGTTACTAGTAAAATATGGTATTTGTATTATTATTACTAATACTAATATTGGTACTTTATAGATATCATATTTCAAACTCTTTTCATATAAAAATAATATAAAAGTTAAATAAATTTTATTTTGTTGGGTGTACTCAAAAAGAAACTATACTTGTTTTATTAACTCGTAAAATCATTTCGAAAGTTCATTTTTTGTTGCTTACTTGATTAAGCTTTTTTATTTTAGGCTCGACAGTTTTAATTTTTTTGTTGTTTTTTTATTTTATTTTTGTTATGTGAATACTTTAATAAATATGTATTTTTCATATTAAATTGGCTACTTGACAGTTTTTGAAAAAGTATTGCAAAATGTGCGCCCGTTCATTTTATATCCCAAGCAATTCGATTTATCTGGAAAAAATGTAAATAACCAGAGAAAAATAAGATTTTGTGTAACACATTTAAAAAGCGCGCAAAAACGCCAAGTCATGTCACTGTTGAAATTATGACGTCAACGTTGTAGACAACGAACCGATACGCATAGGAACGACTTCATTTAGATAAACGGAAAATGTTTCAATAAATTCTTAATACGATTAAAGACACAATAATTCAATTTAATCGGTAAAATAATCATTGTTTCGCCACATTAAAATAAATTATTTTCGCCGACAGCTGTCATTTCCGAATTGCAATGGTGGTTTCCGTTTCGGTTCTTTTGTTCCACAGATAAAAAAAGTAAAATTTATTTTGCATAATTAAAATACTAACTATGCTTTTAATTATAAAATAAAAATGTAAAATTATTACTTTACTAATAAGCTAACATATCTAACACTTTTCATATTTTATTGTTAACACTGTCAAGTAGCCAATTAAACTTAAAGTCTTTTTATCACTATTAATTTATTTTATTTAAGTTATACCCTTTATAAAAAGATTTAAAGTCTTTGATAGAAATTATTTTGAAACTCATGATATGCCGTCAAAAACCCATATTTTATGTTGTGCAGTATCACTTGCTCTACTAAGACAATAATTAATGCATCAGCTTCATTCAACCATTCAGACTGTAGCAGGAAACAACGAAATCTAAAGACTAGTTAAAAAAAACCGTCCTTCTGAAGCAGTCAGGTAATTAATAACGTCGTTAAATTTAAACTAACTTTCTCAAACTATCTTGTCAACAGGTGATTCTGTTAGAAGAAGCGTGGTCAGAACTATTTCTCCTAAACGCAATCCAGTGGTGTTTGCCCCTAGACGCCGCTTGTGCAGCATTATTCGGCAGTGATCAGACTGATCAAGGTAATTTATTATGGGAAACGTTTAAATCCAGAAGCATGACTCACGGCGACCAAATCTCAAAATGTTCTCATGGTTCTATATATGTAGTTAATGTTGATTCAGTAAATGAGACGGATTTGTGTAGGTTGAAGTATCAAAGAGTGTGAAGTTACATAGTCGCTACTAAATAATCAAATTACAAAAATCTAAGATGTATATTTTATGACGTTAAATCTTCAATCTAAGGATTTATTTCTCCACAGAGAATGGCATCCACTCGGCGGCGTTGCGAAGGCTGCGTGAAGTTCTAGCGCGGTACAGAGCGGTGCTGGTGGACCCAGCAGAGTTTGCTTGCATGAAAGCTATCGTCCTCTTCAAGTCAGGTGAGTTTTTTGTAATATACTTACTAGAAAGTCAAACAGACACGATAAACCTATCTTAACCCTCTTTATGCCACGATGATTAAAAAGAAATTAAAAGAATAATTAAGGGCCCTTATTCGCTAGTAGTGAAGTAAGTTGGTTGTGCCTAATCCTAATATGTACATACATCAATGATAGTGTTTTCTACTAAAACCAATCTTTGAGACTATTGGCTAACTTAGAGAAAGGATGCTAGATGTTTTTCTGCTAGGAAATTGATATCTTACTCCTACCCTCCAAGCAAAGTTGTGCATTCTGGGGTACCTACGCCGCGACTATGATCGAATATAAACAGGGATGCGATGAAACTGGTAATTGAATTGGGACTTAAACGGGAAACCACACATTCATACCACATTAGTTTTTTACACTGGATGATTAACATTTTCATATAACATCTTACAGAAACACGAGGCTTAAAAGATCCCCTCCAAATAGAAAACCTCCAAGACCAGGCGCAAGTGATGCTGATGACGCATGCTCGGACCGCTCATGGAACCGCCCCAGCAAGGTTCGGGAGGCTCTTGCTTCTGCTACCTCTTCTCCGTCTTGTCACACCTCAGCAGTTGGAGAAAGAATTCTTCTCCAAAACAATCGGGCAGACGCCCATGGAGAAAGTACTTGCCGATATGTACAAAAACTGAAAAGGTGAAGAGTTTATAGTAACGCCTCCGCTTGCAAAGCCATCTTTGCACAACCTCTAAATGGTAGCTACAGACGTACTATTATCCTCAGTATGTGGACATTTTTTCAAACATAGTAAAATATTGATTAGCACATTTTGCACAAAACTAGGTCTACAAAACTGCAGGTGCATTACGGTAATGTTATAAATTTAGCCCCAAACTGTGATGATGAATAAGTGCATTTATGATTCAATGATCGGAGATGAGGCAGATACACTCATGTATGTCTGAAAGATATAACCTGTGAGTCCTGAATATTTTTAAAAGTGAATGAACAAGTCGATGCCAGAGTTTTTGGAATAGACACCATGATGATTATGGTAAAGGTAAAATTCAGTTTTCAGAAAATAAGGGGCCATCTAAAAATATCAAAGTGTGACGATGAGTCAACCTGGTATTGGAAAGAGCCTTACATTTTGTGCAATTAGTGAAACATTATCAGTCGAGTAACTTAATTTAAAACAGCGCATACGATAAACATTTTTAAAAAATACTAAAGATTTAAAATTCAACATCTTAAAAACATTATCTGCTCAATATCTATTTAAAACCTTGTAAAAAAATGAAAAATGCTTTTCCTATCCAGATAGTTTTCATGCAATACTTAGAAACAGATTATGAACGACCTGATTTTTAATTTCAGAAATGATTCATAATATTTTATTAATTTTATCATGCAGAAAAGAAATATCGGTTTTTTATACGGTGAACATATTAATTTAGTATTATTTTTGTTTATTGAAGTTACCAACTCTAATAGTGTAATTATAGTTTGATAAGCTAACACTTAATTGTAAAATATACATTTGACTAGTCAATTAAGATGTAAATAAGTAGGTAACGAACTTAATGGCCTCATTGTTAGTTGTTGCTTTGAGCTAATTTCAACTTAAGTAGATATTTAGCTTCATAATACAGTCTGCACAGAAATTCCTTAATTACCAAATGTATGAAATAAAAATATACACAATCAATTAGCATAGAGTCCATTACAAATTAGCTGTACCTATGTGTAAAAAGATAATCGTTATTAAATTGTAAATTTATCTCTAGAACATTTGGAAAACTTTTTATAAATTACTTCTCTGGTTGTCTAACCAGAAAGGTCTCGTTTTAAAGCACCCATCCCTCAACAAATTGTTCAATACTTTGTTCTAAATATGGCAAATATTATGTTTCTCGTATAAGCTACAGCGGAAAATTATTATTCGACATCTATGTTTAAGATGAGGCCAGTACCCAGCAGTGGAATGGTGACTGCGTTTTATATTTTAAAAAGAAATCGAAGGTCTAAGATTGTACTTTTAGACATAGTTAATGAACTTCCCGAAAATAAATTCTTATTTTACCATTATCTATTAAATCTCGTTACAACATAGTTATATATAACATTTGCCGACAATTAATGAGGGTGACAAATTTTTAGTATAAAAACTGAAAAAAAATACGAGTGAAACCCTTAACTTATAATTTATGTAAATGTGGAATTTCTATATTCTGTTAGTTAAGTTTTGATATCATAAATTTTAAAATATAAATAAGCCTACCAAATGTTAAATAAAAGAAGGACTTTTAAAAATTACTTGTCTATTAAACTCAACTTATTTTACTTTCGGACTAACATGTCCTAAAAACTTTAGAGAATTTAGTATGCTAAATATTATATTATAGTAAGAGTCCAGCGCTTTCGGAGATAAACCATTTTCTGAAATACAAAATAACGGGCTTCAGGCACACTTGACGAGTTGTAATGGCACCTGAAAAAGGGGCTAAGTTATATAATTTCCTGATAGTTAATTATTATTCATATTGCAAAAAAATACTATAAAGGGAACCTTATCTGCTTAGTTGAAAATATCTGCTATCGAGTAGTTTCTGTTTTGTATTTTAGATAATGCTGTATTTCTGGCACCTCTGGGCTTTTAAGCTGAATCTTATAATTGTTAGAGTAGTTAATTAAGAAACATTAGCTATGTCAGAAACTGCCAAAATGTAATAATCAGCCAAAAGTACTTATAGTTAATATTTAAATAAAGTTAATGTATTATTACTAAAATGTTTGTTTGAAAAATTACCCCTATTTCCCCTTTAATACTACAAAGACACAATTACGCAAACGTAAGTTAATGCTTAAGTAAATTTTGTCGCGCTGTTAAGAAATGTCAAAACTAATACATCAACTGCTGATTGGTCGAAAATACGATTACGGTGTACCTACTATCACCCAATCAACGATAAGAAACGTGTGTCGTCTCGTGCGAGAAATTTGACGTATTATTGCGCATGCTAAGAATTAAAATAGATAAAAGCCGACCGACAGTTTGAACACTTTTGTCAACTTATGTGAGAAATTTAAGAACTATATGCTATGCCCCATCATCTTAACGAAGAAATAAAAAGAACTGAATACCTACCCGTGTTCCATCATCTTATAACAAAATATTCACACATGTTACGTACCTACTCAAAAACAGACTTCGTTCAAGAACTACAAATAAATTTGTCATAGGTAGGTATAACATCAAAAAATGTATGATCGAATTAAAGTACCTACTACAAATTCAACTATCTAAAACCTACGCATTGTATTAGATTGTACAGTTACAACACGTTAGGAAATTAAAATAATTAGACGAAAACAAAAAGTCGATACCTAATCTCGAAGCTAATTGTTGACAACTATAGTATGTAAACTTTATCCGTCTTATTACAAAAACAAACGTTAGTCTAGGTTTAAACCAGGACTTGTTAGTCTAGGTTTGTTACGGTATTAAGGTTTAGTACCGTACTAAAATGAAGTCGTATTACAAATCGTAGCGTAACCTAGGACTACGTAGTACCGAAGATAGTCCCTGGTCTTAATAGATCCACAGATTATATACCACAAATGTTAGTCTAAAAAATTCACTCATTCGTTCAGCGTTTGATGAAACGTTCCCTTTTACGAAATTTTATTAAATCCTATTTGGAAAGACATTTTAATAATCTTACTATTTTTGTAAACAAAATCAAAGCTTTTACTATTCACGTTTTTTTATTTTGTTACAGCTTTAATTATGACCCTTTGTGTAAGTTAAGTAGTTAAGAACGTGTGATAAACTTATAGCTAACATATGGCTAACATAAAACGGAACAGAGTACGCGGCGCGCGTAATTTGAGTACTTCAATCTGTCATCGAAATGTTTCAAGTGCTAGGTACATTTTCAACGAAATCATTAGTTTTGCTAAATAAAGACGCTTTGTTCCATAATTTTGTATAACTCAGTAGGTGTTCTAATATTATTGACTTTTAGTTGCGTCTTGAGTGTCACTAACCATGGCCGGATCTACCTATGGGCTGATTGGGCTGCAGCCCAGGGCCCCGAGGTTACAAGGGGCCCCCAGATCCCGCTAAAAAGTAGGCCATCATTTGAAAAAAAAAAAAGCTGTCTGTAGAATGTAGTTGAGGGGGAAATACGTGTAAAAGGTTGTTTTCATGCTGTTTTTCATTAATTTTTAAAGTTAATAATAATATTGTGCATATTATGATTATGAACATGCATAGGCCCCCAAGTAGTTTCAGCCCAGGGCCCCACATATTCACGATCCGGCCATGTCACTAACCACTAACGCTGTTGTCTGTCCAGTTCGCAATCATACCTACTTAGGTTACTACATAAGTAGTAGGTTACTACATAAGTAGTAGGTTACTACATAAGTAGTAGGTTACTACTAGTGTTACCAGGTCCATTTGATTTTAAATCGGTACATGAGGTCCGAAAAATCGGGATTAAGGGTTGCAGATCGGGACAGTAAAAAAACAGGGAGTTTTTAAGTGAGTTTAATTTGTTGCATTTTTAAACTACTAGTGCAAGTATTTTAATCGTGACATTTAGTGTCCCGATCAGGTACAAATCGGGACGCGTCCCCAGACCCCTGAAAATCGGGACGTCCCGCGCAAATCGGGACACCTGGCAACACTAGTTACTACATAAGTAGGTAGGTAAATAATGAAGAGTAAGGATTGACACGTATGTTCAATTACTGCGAGACCAATGACCGCAACTAAGTTTCTTTTACAAGCGTCGTCGTTCCGCCTCATGACTAATTTTAGTCGAAGGCTGCTCACTTGAAACGACTAAAACTAACCAGTTATCTAACGGTGTGCGGCAAATACACACTTTATCAGTCAGGAAAGTTGCCGTCAGATACTATATTGAAGCAAATACGGCAACAACAGTTTAATGCCCGGTTACTTTTGCAATGTAAATTGTGAGACTTTCGCGTTCCATTTTAAACATTTAAAATAATTTAACGGGTCAAAACGCGACACCATTTTTATTTAGTAGTTAATACAAACTACTTACTGCCCGACGTTTCGGTTAGGTTGCACCAACCGTGGTCACGAGCTGACTGGTCTTGCTCGCCTTCGTCTGTTCGGGGGAGCTTGCAAATCTTCATCCACCCGCACATTGTCACATAACAAAATGTTATTGAAGTCACTTCGACACACTACACAGTAGTAAGTAGTTCGTATTAACTACTAAATAAAAATGGTGTCGCGTTTTGACCCGTTAAATTATTTTAAATACTTTTGCAATATTTGAAAAACGAATCGTTCTACTTACGGATAGTAGGTAATAAATTATACGAGGCTTAAGCTAAAAACGGCCGACAGACGACAGATGGCAGCTACTATGGAAAGTAGGTAAATTTGAAATTAGAATTAACGACTAGTAGAAAAACTAATAGTCATTTTTGACACATTACGACTCGTATTATATTGGAACGGGCATGTTCCTTAGATAACAAAGTTATTATTATCTACCACTAGCGGCCGCCCGCGACTTCGTCCGCGTGGATTTCGGTTTCCATACAAACTTTCACCCCCCTTTTCAACCCCGCACGCAACGGAAGCCCTCAATGATGAATAATTTTCCCCGTTTTTTCACATTTTCCATTATTTCTTCGCTCCTAATAGTTGCAGCGTGATGTTAGATAGCCTAAAGTCTTCCTCGATAAATGGTCTATTCAACACAAAAAGCATTTTTCAATTCGAACCAGTCGTTCCTGAGATTAGCGCGTTCAAACAAACAAACTCTTCAGCTTTATAATATTAGTATAGATAAATGTCTGTCTGTGTCTATTAATTACTACTACGTTATTAAGGGAGCCGATGCTACTCATTAACTTTTAAACACAATACTAACTCATAATATATGAACGTTCATCACTTCAATCATATAAGTATTTACAAGATAATGACTAGCATCTGCAAATATTAATGAACCCGTTTGTTCAGATGCTTAATGGTAACTACGCTGTGTATGGAACTTAATGTAATTTTAAACTGTCCTAAGTATTTGGTCACCTTTTTTTTATTCCACTTCAAGATTGACCTCATCCCACCTGATGTTAAGTGGTAATGTCCTAGCTTAAGGGTGACAAGTAGGTACAGCATAATACATGTTACTGGACTTGTCGCCCTTACCTTAAAGGCTTGACCCCTGCTACTAATGTACCACCCCCCCGGAGCTCTGGAAACCTTACTCATACGCAGGAACACAACAACACAGAAGTGATTGTTATTTGGCTGCGGTCTTCTGGGTGGTGGTATTTCACCAGTCAGGCTGCTCCAGTTGGAGCGATAAATCGCTATGCCCTACCTCTCATAAAACTCCTCTCTCACCTTGTCTGCTACTTTTTTATGAAGGCAACTGTACTCAAACCACGAGACATTCTTTTCCCAAATTCCACTGACCGAGACTCGAACTCTGACCCGTTCGCGCGCCTACCTGTAAACAGTATTTAAAGCTTAAACTTCTACTTACCTACCGACAAACGTAGCAAATTATAATATTAAAACGATTACAATTTCATAAATTACCCTGTATCTACGTAAAATAGTGCTCCGGTGTACCCCCTAATTCTTGAAAATAAGTCTTTCGTCGACGAAATAGGGACTAAAATTGCGCAAGAGTTCGATGATTCACGTTGGTGGAAATACCAACGCATGATAATTATTTTGTAGACTGCACAATTTTCCTGTTTGAGCAAGCCTTCGTGTCCATGGTCGCCAGTATTCGTATATTTTGTTATTTTATTCTCCTCGCTTTAATCTTATATGTACCTATAACGGAAGCAAGGCACAAAACCAGGAAAATTAGGACTTATCATAAGTAGGTATTTTGTTTTTTTGTACCAGTAGAAGTAGGTAAATATATTACGGTAAACATTGGCAGTTTAATATTATTTCTTACTAGCTTTTGCCCGCGAATCCGCTCGTGTTATTTTGGGATAAAAACTATACTAGGATTCATATTTATGTATCCTATTAATCTAATATCTCAACTGACGACGACCTCCGTAGCCGAGGTTAGTGTGCCGGACTTAGGCGTCGCGCCATCTCTGAGGTCCTGGGTTCGATCCCCGGTCAGGTCAATATAGGAAACGAACTTTTCTATATTGTCTCGGGTCTGGGTGTTGTGGTACCGTCGTTGTTTCTGATTTCTGTAACACAAGTGCTTAAGCTACTTACCACAGAATCAGAGCAATATATGTGATGTTGTACATTTTTTTTTTTAACTCTCTTTCTACCATGTTTTATCCCAATCCATCCAGTAGTTTTTGCGTGAAACGGTAACAAACATACGTCCAGACATTCTCACAAATTTTTGTGTTTATAAATTAGTAGGTTGCTCACGACAAAACGCCTGGCATACGCCACGCGACTAAAATTTATCGCGCCTTAAAAACGTCAAAGTCAGTGCGTCAGCTGCTGATTGGCTGAAAATACGAGTGCGGTGTGCTATTAGTCAATCAACAGTAGATATCGAAACTTTTGTAGTCTCAAGCAAGAAATTGGACGTATTGCACATGCTAGCTAGGCCTAAAAGTAATTGTGCAGTTACCTATAAGATACCTACGTAAGGCAGCTCATCAAACTTTACCAAACCTATTAATTTCTATTTAATTAATTGGATAAGGGTGCCAGGAGACATACGTCCAAAAACAAAATACACGTGATCCAATGACAAATAGTAATTTAGAATTTTCATACAGGCCTAGCATGTGCCACGCAATTAAAATTTTATCGCGCTCTTAGGAAATGTCAAAATCGATGCGTCAACTGCTGATTGGCTCAAATTAGGAGTACGGTGTACTAACATCCAATCAAAGGCATAGAATTGTTTGTCATCACATGCGAGAACTTTGACGTAATGCGCATGCTAGGCCTAATAATCATTTAACCAATTAAATAGGAATGCGAATTAAGCGTCTTAAAAAAAACAAAATATTATTTATGTAAATGACAAACCACGTTTTAATGCCCAAACTTTTGATTAATCTTCAAAAACGAAACCTTTCGTTTGTTCGGTTTGACTAAGGTTTTACAACCTTATTACTAACACAACACTTCGTTTAAATACAGTATTTTTATATAATAAAAATGTAAAACAAAAAGAGCATGTGGACTTATAACATTTTGTAGACGAGCAATATTTAAAAACTCGTTTCATCAAAATAACATTCGCATATCTTGGTCTTAAAAAACTTGAAACTAAGCAGGTAGGTCGCGTACTACCTACTTTGATTCGGCGCTGCGCAGGCAAATGGACCTAAAGAGTAGGTATACAGCGCGATTCACAATTTTTTTATCCTTCTATGTACTAGATTACAACTTAAAAACCGGCCAAGTGCGAGTCGGACTCGCCCATGAAGGGTTCCGTAGCAGCAAGTTACATAATATAAAAGTTTATATTTTGAGTTGATTGAATTAAAGGTAAATTGCGGTTTACGATTTATGACGTACTAGCTGTGCCCGCCACTTCTTTCGCGTGGGTTTTTTTTTCGCAATAAAAGGTAGTCTATGTCCTTTCTCAGGGTTTTCAACTTTGGAAGGATCTCTTGCGCAAACTATTCAGTTAAGAAGAAAATTAAATTCGAAACCTTAGTATCATTGTTGAAGACCTATAGATAGATAGCCCAAACGTATGGGTTTGATTAAAAAAAATGAGTTTCAGTTCTAAGTATGGGGAACCCCAAGAATTTATTATTTTTTTTTACTATTTTTGTATGAAAATCTTAATGCGGTTTACCGAATACATCTACTTACCAAGTTTCCATAATATAGCTCTTACAGTTACGGAAAAAAGTGGCTGTGACATACGGACGGACAGACGGAGACAGTCGGACGGACGGAAATTACTAATCCTTAAGGGTTCTGTTTTTTTCCATTCGGCCAGCGATCCCTAAAAAGTCACGTCACGGCACAAAGTGTAATTTGCCTTTTGAATAAGTACCTATTTAATATCTTTTACCTACGCCATATCGAATGTATGTATTGACTTTCAAAAGACGGAGAGATTCTATTTAGTCAGATTTATATTTAATAATGTTTCAATATGTACTTTATATATTCCACGTTTAGGTTTATCGATGTATAGTCGATCAATTGGCACTCGATATCGCGTAGGCAATCTACATAATACTTTCACATGATAATTAACTTCCCATGTAAGCCTTCTACTTTTTTGGGGTTCATGGGGTCAATAACCTTACACCAAAGTACTAACCACTAATAAAATTTTTAGTCGGTGTAACTTGACATTTTATCATTGAGATAATTAAGGTAATTGGAGTGAAGGTTTGGTGGAATTGGTGAAACAGAAAACAATATTATAAAAACCTGTTTATTTTAAAATTATCTTAAATTAAAGGCACTTCTTATCACAAAATGATTTTAAATCTCAAAAAATATGATAGGCAATTAAAATTAAGTTACATATTAAATAAATACATTGTAAGTTTTAAGTGAACTTTTGTTTTTATTTATCAAAGCAAGAAAACAATAACGTTATGGTATTCTTATTAATTTGATAGTGAAGAAAAAATTTGCAACACAAATAACACTTAAACATTTCATCATTTACTCAGTATGTGTTTAAAACAGGTCTATGACGATGTTTATAAGGAAAACTAAATCAAGCTTGTTTCTCATAATCGTTCGCTTAAGTAGACCTCCAATATGCCTATAATATTATACATAGTCATACAACATATAACAGATACAACCACAAAGCATACTATTTTGTTATCAAAATGTATAACTAATTATATTAAATATGTACGATATATTAGATTAATATGTACTCCAGGAACTCGAAATATTTTTTTTATGATGGAAAATTGTTACAAAAATATGTAGCACTTAAAAGTCTAAAGAGGCATTTTCTTATTAAATTAGCCTTTGTAAGTGTAGTCACTCAAAACAGTAATAAGTAAGAACACGAAATGCATATTTAAAATAATTTAACAAGTCTAAACGCGACACCATTTTTATTTAGTAGTTAATACGAACTACTTACTGGCCGACATTTCGGTTAGGTTGCACCAACCGTTTTGACCCGTTAATTATTTTAAATGTTTAAAACGGAACGCGAAAGGGCGAATGTCATAAGGTTTATACGGAATGCATACTTTTGAGTTTCTGGAGTTTCCATCTAGAGATATCATATCATCTAGTGCGATACATAAATTCTTCATTCTTTTCCTAGTTTCAAACTCATTATAAGATTGACTAGTTCATCCTAAAGCCTAGTATGAGGCTATGACGTCATTCATTAAATGACAGTAACTAATAGGGTCGTGATTATTAATTGATACGACGGGTTTTTTTTCCATCTCACATTTTTGAGACATTTAAAAACTACACAAATTTCACTTTAAATGAAATGAAACGATTGGATCTCTACCAAAAAAAAAACAAACAAAATGTTTCGTTTTTGAAGTCTATTGGTTTTTGTTCTGCATATTTTTTTTTTCTTAAACGCTTTTTCGCATCCGAAGATACGTTGTTCACGTTTATGAGAATTAAACATTTCTATCCGTTAACGGATGCGAAATTATTAAATTTTTGGTAGTAGGCCAGTATCTCTGCGTTTAAAACAATAATATCTAAAAAAAATACAGATAAAATTGTTCTGGCCAAAGTTTGTAATTACAACATGGCATTGCTTTTCTACTTCTACACGAAATTACGTATTCGATATAGCTTTACAAAGAAGAAAAAAATAATAATTAATCAACATTTGATAGGATAAGACTTATTTTACAATGCGTAGGTATGTAAAGTCTTTATTTTTTTTTATTTTTATTATTAGTATTATTTATTTTATTTATGTAGTCGAGTGACTGGCAAACATTTACTTAATCTATTATATAAAAATGTATCGTAAATGTGTTGGTAAGCGCATAACTCGACAACGGCTAAACCAATTTTGACAATTCTTTTTTTTAAATGTTCGTTGATGTCCAAGAAAAATTCGGATTATATGCCGGGAAAACTCAGACAGCCCTTTTCTTTATACAGTGCAAACTTTTTCTAACTAAAATTTAGAGTCAAGGTAAGTACATTCCAAATCTTTTTGACAGGACGAAGTCTGTTGAGTTTGCTAGTACATAACATTTAAAAATACATTTTATCAAAGTAATGAACATAACTTCAGGAAATAATACAAAATAAGTAAGATATGACCTTCGGTCATTCTGATAAGTATTATAACTGCAAATGATCGTTGTAATGTCAACGCACGAGGTTACAATATTTGTGACCATGAAGTAACAACTTAAATATTCAAGAAATATCAAGAACTGGCATAAAATTATTTCAATAAATCTCGCATAAAGCAAGAACATATTAATTTATGGAATTAAGAAACGTGTTGGAATATTTCAAATTTCTTTTATTCACTGTCCATAGCTCTGACAGTCTTGAATATAACAAGATAGTAATGTCTATTAAACATCCTGAGTCTTAAATGTTTTTACCATTAATAACCTATTAGCAACAATATGTAATGCGAGATAACGTACAATACTTTAACTTTGCGGTGAAATATATGTTCTTACTGTATCTTTATAAAAACACGACCGCAATGTGGTTTGTTATAAATATAGGTAACTAGCTGTGCCCGCGACTTCGTTCGCGTAGACAGGGAGTTTTTTTCGCAATAAAGATAGCCTATGTCCTTTCTCAGGGTCTAAAGATTATCTATGCCAAATTTCATCAGTCGGTTGAGAGGTTTAATCGGAAAAGCGTAACAGACAGACAGAGTTACTTTCGCATTTATAATATTAGTAAGGATAGAATGCGTTCACGAATATTACTTTATCCACACTTTAATAGTCTTGGTAAATATACTTTAAAATAATCTAATAAGCTCACAGTTTACGTTGAAAATTAGCAGTTACGGATTTTTCGAGCGGGTCTTTATTATTTTCCTATTTGGACTTTATCCGATGCTTAAACGATGCGAAAGTTCGAAATCGCAGCTTAAAAATGACACTTGTCTACCCAAAGCGCGTTATGGTGGGTATTTACCCAAAAATAATCAAAATATGGGTTTAGTGCCGCACCGTCGAGAGTGAATATTATTTAGGACCCTAATGGTCAAGGTCTGAAATAATATAAAATGAGTGTGATTCTTAATAACTAATATATTTATTAATTTATTACAGAATCTAGTCAGAATCCTAATCAAAAACATAAAACTATTTAAAGTTCAAGTCTAACATGTGTCTAAAAAATGTCAGATAAAAAAATTACATGATGTCCGAGATTTAATTCAAAAGGCGGGAAATGAAAAATCACATGCTACCATATAATTACGCTGTTTGTAGTTACATTATGTTCGGCCACATTATAGAATTCTCACACTATAAATAATGCTACATTAAATGTAATGTAATGGAAGTAGGATGTAGCTCGTTAAATTTATGGTAACTGACAGAGTAATAACTATTAAGAACAGCGAGAACAAGGATTACATGAAGTAATAAAAACCTAGAAATTAAGTGACAAGGCTAATCATAGTATATTACTACATGTACATACATCTTTAAAATCAGGATTCGAAATTATTATGATAATTATCAGAAGCCTCTATGCTCATTATCGCTTAAGGTCTTAATTTCTTTTACAAAAATTAAATCCATTTCTAAAATGACTACATAGTATAAAAATAAAGTCGCTTTTCCTGTCCCTATATCCCTTTGTACGCTTAAATCTTTAAAACCACGCAACGGATTTTGATGGGGTTTTTTTTTATAGTTAGAGTGATTCCAGAGGAAGGTTTTTATGTGTAATAAAGAATAGAAAAGCCTATATTTCTAAGTATTTACATTACATCCGTGCGAAGCCGGGTAGTATAAAATAAGACGCATGATATAAACTGTAACAGCATATTACTTTTTACTAATTGGACAGGTTGATTACACAAAGCTTTTTCATTAACGTTTTATTCAACATTTCATTACATAGATGCTTTGGTCAGATATCATGAGGACAATTTGCTTGAGAATTAATTGTGTATTGTAAAAAGCAAATACTTGATGATTAGTCTTCACAGAATCATTAGAAATCATCAACAATCATCCATTATGAAAGAATATTAGCTGTCACACAAAATTCCCAGAAATGAAATAACTTGAAGAAAACAAGTTGTAATTTAAAACACAAACATAAATAACATTTCCTTAGCCAACTTTTCCACTCTTCCACAAATATATTTTAATGAGACATACAACCTTCTTGATTGATAATGCTTGAAATGGTACATGCAGAAATGATAGCTTATTTAGACATTGTACAATTATCAAAATATTTATTACTAGCGGTCCCGGCGAACTTCGTTTCGCCTTAGATAATTTTTCCCGCTTTTCTGTTGAAGTTGAGGATCCCTAATTTTGTAGCCTATGTCAATTTGGAAGAATGTAGCATCCTATTAGTGAAATAATTTTTTAAATCGGCCCAGTACTTTTTGAGCCTATTCATTACAAACATACAAAAATAGGTACAAATCTTTCCTCTTTATAATATTAGTAAGATAAGATAAGAAGTAAGATGATAACTATTAAGATATTTTTCAACAATACCTTATGACATGGAAACCAGAAACCATGGTGGTACCACAATTCATACTTAAATACAATTATGAACACCCAGACACAGAACAAACACAACGTAAAATGAGACAGGGAAAATACATCTGTATGGCCAACAGCATGACATGGTAAACCCTTGTAGTTCAAAATAATTTAATGGGTTTCGCGTTTTGACCCGTTAAATTATTTTAAATATTTAAAATGGAACACGAAAGTCGTTTTTTTTAGTTTAATTTTAGTTCTTACGCCCATGCAATAAGGGTGGTGCAAAATACAAAGTATATAATCTGCTTTTAATCATACATTCATCGCAAATATTATAAGTATATTGTCGATCAGTATGTTGTTATTACTAACCTAATTCATAAATGAGATTCATAATTTGTTTTGTATTAAAGAGTTTCAAAAATTTACACTTAATCCAGAAACAAATAAACTCTGGGATTAAATATAAATTAAAGGATTGTTTTCAAATTTGATCTTGCACACAAGGATAAAATACCAAAATAAGAGATTATTGTTAAATATAAATATTGTAACACTGTTACGCAAACATACAATTAGTGCGTAACTAACTATCACACAATATTTTTAATGCATTGTATTGCAGACGCAAGACCCATGCAATGCACAATTTTATGGTTAATATAAATCAATTTTGAAATTGTTTAAAAATATTCGAGTATCGTAATCTAAAATAGTGATATTGCTTTTGTTAACAGATCGATTTTAGTTCTTATGCACACAGCAGGTGCATAATCACAAATTTATTGTGGGACATGTTTTTAACTGCAGGAAAGAGATAATGTAAACTTTTGAATAATACTTATCTTCATATTTATCTTTGAAACATTTTTCATGTAGTATGATTTTATTTATTTTCAAAATAATGACATTTATATTCTTACAAAAAAATCATGTCTTAATTATCTTTAATAATGGTGGGAATGATCAGGGTATTAATAGTAACCAAATTTATTGAAGAAACATCCATTCATAAACTCTTTTCTTTTTCTTATATACTGTTGCAGAAGCAAAACATCTAATACAATGATGGTTCCTGATAGATGCCACCAAACACAATAGAATTTGTTATCTTCTCAACAATCATGTAAGCAAACGGTCGGTTAGCTTCAAATCGTATAATACCAAAACGATTGCTGAACTCTGCAGCCGTTGCCCCAGCCGCTGTGGTGCCATCTTCCGTAACTTCAATTTGTGCTTTGTGTATCACCTTCGATATGTACAGAGGAGTGCGAGCCATAAAAGGCAACCTAGCTTTGGAAGCGTCAAATAAATCAACAATTCCTAGTCTGTCTCTCAAAATCGGAGTCATATCGAGATCAGAGTCAATTTTGAAGCGGGGAATGAAGCAATCTATTTCATCCTCATCATACTCTTCCTTTGCTATTCTTAATTCTTCGAATACGGTGTCCAATGTTATGTTGCTGAGATTTGAAAACATGTTCTCTAGTGATACTCCAGGATGAGGCAACATGACAAGCATAGAGAGACGATTCTCAACACCATACGGCAGTTCAATGACTCTTGCTTTCAGGCTTTCAATGTTAGCAAACGGGTAAGTGAATCTATTGTACATCATGTTCACTTCTCCAATTTTCTTTCCCTCACTACTGTAGAATGGCAGTTTAGACGTACTACTACTGTTAAATGGAACAGTCCACGCTCCTTTGAAATAGACAGCACTAGTCAGTACCATTTGAGAGTCTGACAGAGAACCGCTATCAAGCAACGTTGGTATTCTTCCATGAGTCAAATTGGATATGACTCGGTTCACAACACCAGATGCGTCAGGTGAATTCTGGAAATCTAAAGCGACCATACGTGTATCGTAAAAGTTCTGGGCAACATCCTTAAAGTCGTTTAGGGGAAGTCCATTTATATCAACGAACAGAGCGTTAATTTTGGCTAATTGTATGCTGTTTGTGGTGACTACTAACCAGCGGGCAATGTTTCCGAACTCCGTCCGGGTTACCTCGCGATTTCTTACCCTTATCCTAAGCGCTTTGTTGAGTTGTGTGAGGGTGTTATCATCGGCGCCTTCCGCGGTGACGGCTAACACAGTCCAGACTGTAATTGGTGACAAGATCAGGTTCGTCTTCTTATTCTGCACTTGCGAAGTGTGGTACAGAAGCTCAACGGAAAAGTTTCCTATTTTCTCCGTAAGTCCATTGTGTAATTTCAATGGTGGTTGGGGCGCAAGCGGCGGTTTAACTTGCCCTGCACACATCACGAACAAAAACACAAAGTTCACTGCGTATATCTTCATTTTCTCACAGTTTTGGTAACGATTAACACAACTGACTACCTTAATAGGGAATTACACTTCACTTTGTTGTTTCGGAGCATTTATTTTAAACAAAGACGTGAACACGGCGCGGGGCCGAGACGGAATGAACGGACATGTAAGGAAAATGAGACCGGTTTGAAACTCACAGCGGGTCTTATTGAACGGTCGCGTCCGTTGTTATTTATTTTATCTGGTATTATTTACTTAATTGTAGGCGGTAATTTTCTGAGGCCCGTACGATCAACAAAAGAGAAGTGACAGACGTGAATGAATCATTGTATATTTGACAGTTGATGGTCCGATTTGTTGACTAAATATCTTCCTGGAATACCTTTGGGATACACGGGAAAATTTTAAAAATCAGGCAAACTTAAATTATAAAACTGAAAAAAAAACAAAATAATAACATTTAAAATTAAAAAGCAGATATTTGATTGTTCGTTTTTAAAAATGACACTAAATGAAATTCGTAAAAAAAAATCCCTGGTGAAGCGTGATCTTAAGAAATTTAACGTAGGTACCTAGGTATGACCAAAGTCCAAATGACCAAAGTCTAATACTAGCGACCGCCTGCGACTTCGTACGGGTGGACTACTAGCAATAAATATAGCTTATGTTACTCAGGGTCAATATGGTTTTCCAATTGTAAAAGATTTTTTGATATTACCACCGTAGTTTTTCGTTACAAACAAACACACAAAAAATACAAATCTTTCCTATTTGTAATATTAGTGTAGATTTAACCTACGTACTTTAATGGCAGCCCTCCGCGGCTCCCCGCGTCCGATCAGGTTTTTTAACTACATTTTGTTGTACACTTACAATTGAATTACATTTCCTAAACTACTTTGACACTAATCAGTAAAAAAGCCATGGCTTTTATTTCATTGCAATACCATTGGTATTCATGAATAAAATGAGTTTCTTTTCTGGTATTTCCCAAGCTCAGGGTAGGTAGAGATTAGTAGGTACCCACAGTCAATACACGTCGGATAGGTATAAACTTTGGACTTTGTACGCCCTTAAGTCGATGTCCGTCGTTGGGATTTTCCGAACTTCTTGCGTTTACCTTTATGAGATGTTGACCGTACATAGGTATGGTCAGTGAACGAAACAAACATTAAAGAATTGACGTCATATTAACTTTAATAATTTGTGTGTTTCGGTGCCGATATTCGAATATTCGACTTAATAAAACTCGTTTCTTGGCTAGAAAACGGTCCACACGAACATACCGGCGGCGGCGGCACAATATCCGGCGGCCGGATACCGGATATTCGGCCTGATCACCGGCCGGATATCCGGTATCCGGTATCCGGCCCAACAACTATCCGTTGCATCTCTAAAAAAAACACTTAAAGGCTAATAGGATAATGCGTTTGGGTCGACAAATGGACACGTCGTTTCGTTCGTTAGTTACATCATTTCATAAAATGGCATGGAACAAGCGCTGTAATTGGTCCAGGCCTGTGACTCGCTGCGTCCTTGGAAACGGTACCTATGTGTACCGTAGCTCACTTTTTTAACCACGCCCACCGCGCCTTACTTTTTGTGTAGCCATTTTCAAGCGTCAGAAACGCTTTTTTCGTTCACTGGGTATGGTTGACAGCATGTCAAAGTAAACACTTACTGTTCAATATTAGATCTTATCAGCACGGCATAAGGGCGATGACAAATTCATATTGTAGTCTGACGTGCTGTTGATCACTATTACATTTGGGTTAGATAAGCGAATTATCCATCTAACAAATAAAAAAACATGGCATTACAGATATAGAGTTTTAAGAGAGGTAGAACATAGCGATTTATCGACCGAACTGGTGTAGCCCGACTGGTGAAATAACTCCACCTTACAGAAGACAGCAGGCACCGCAGCCAATTTTTTTTTGTTTCAGGACTATAAGCAGATGTGATGTTTCCGATAATATGGCATGCAGAGTGTGCTCTCCAGTAAGAGCACCTACTGAAATTTAGTAGATTAAGACTACTGTCGATTTTGTAGCTCTAGGATGTCATATCGCTTGAGCCTTTTGGTATAATCTAGGATAGTCAACTGGCGCGCCAATATATTGGGATGATTTATCAGTCGATTCCTGTATTTCACAGAGGCATTTCGAATTTCTTCCTTTACTGTTTTAACTGACAGGTGTTGGTGCAGTTCAGCATTGGTAATATATGTACCATGGTACATTCGCTATTGATCTCAGAATCTTGTTCTGTACTCTTTGTATGATATTAACATTTGAGTCATTAGCAGAGCCCCACAATTGTACCTATACCATAGGTCCATACAGCCAAATAACGAATAACTTTGGTGTAGTTGTGTTCCTGCGTGTGAGGTTTCCAAAGCTCCTGGGTACCTACTTATTAATGAAATAATGAGTGTTCATATATTATTATTAATGGTAACTTGTAGTGTATGGAACTTATTGACATTTTAATCTGTTCAGACGTATTTGGTCACTCTGCTCCAATATATCTGACGGCGACTGTACCTACAAATAAGGAAAATATTACTTTACTGTTGTGTCGCAATGTAGCTTACTTCCTTAATTCGATATGCCGTAAAAACACAAAACATTCATCACCTATACCTATTTATTTAAATGTAACTAAACAAGTAGGACTATTCCCAAAAACGATACGAACAAACTAAAAGTTTCATTTCTTAGGATAATCAAAAAATTGCGTAATGTCCCACTGGAGGCAAAGGACTTCCTTATTGAATGAAAGAAAGAAACATTTATTGTTTAAAGACATCACAACATTGTCATTTAAGTACACATAGGTATACAGAAAGGAGACATAAAAAAAAAACAGCAAAAAAAGTATACAGAAAAACGTGAAAGTGAGCGTTCTCCTCGTCAACCGGTGGTGCGTGACAAGCCGGTAGGTACCTATCTAAACCCAAATACCTATCTTTAATTCAGGCAAAGATCAATCAGAGATAATTCCCTGGGCCAATACACCTTGGATTTAAATTGCATTAAAAACAAAAACGGTATTGGAAACGTCTTCAAATTAAAATCAAATGGGTTTCTCCCAGTATTTCCATCGAAGGTAAGAATAAAAAAGTGGGGCTTGCGTTTTTTCCAAATTACATCTCAGTCATTCTAAAGTGGCAAAATTAAACCTTAAGAGAATCTGTTTCCATTGCAATATTTAGGACGGGCGTGATAAATTTCAAAATGAATTGCCAAAATTTTTGCAGGTAAACGCGGAACGACTGGACCAAATTTGTTTCTTTTTTGTATACTTATTTGTAATCACTGAAATCTCAGGATTTATTTATTTATTTATTTATAAACTTTGTTGCACAAAAAAAAAAAAGTACAAAAGGTGGACTTAATGCTAGGAGCATTCTCTACCAGTCAACCGTTGGGTCATGCAGATAGTTCGTTTATGGGTGCGGTAACAGTAAAAATGTGAGTATGGATTACAACAAAAATTAATAATGATAAATATCAGAAAAATTAAACACGAGAATATAATATTCATACATAGGTTCATGCTAAAGAAATATAATAAATAAACAAAATAATATATATAAATATAAGCAAACATGTGAACAGGTTTTTAAAAAATCATTGCAATAACATATTATATTGTTTCGATAAACGATATTAGTTTTTGATAAAAACTTAACACTTTCAGAATATTTACCAAAATTCTGCGTTGATTTAGCAATTTTACCTTTCTGTGAATCCGAATCCGTTTAAACTCATACAATAGAAAAATAAAATAATTTATAAAAAAAGTGGAACCTCATCCCGCAGACAAACTGTGTTATCAGTTTTGTGAGACTCAGAGAGAGTCAGAGGCAGTTTGGCAGAGGCCAATGAAAGAAAAAAACATAAAAACATTTCTAACGCTTGTAAATGGCACCATGAAAAGTAAGGCACGGTGGACATGGCTTGAAAAAGTGAGCTAGCGACGGTACACTTACCGTTTCCAAGAACACAGCGAATCACAGGCGCGGACCAATCACAGCGCGTATTCCATCTCATTCTATGAAATGACGTAACTAACGAACCCTGTCTATTTGTCGACCTGAACGCATTAGGCTTAAGGTTGCTTTTCGAGTGTCGATACTTTATTTATAGGTATAAATTAATAATAATAATACGAAGTTTTCGACTCGATTACTGTGTCGATTATCGATTGACCTTTTAAAGTTCAACGTGTTTTATCTGACTCGGTTCAGTGATACCTACTGCTCCAACTGGTTTTAGATTGACAACAATCGGGCAGACATATTTTGCGAGATACGAGTATATTACCGCTGTTTAAGGCTTATTCCAGAAATCCCCTTAGATGATCCCCTGCGCAGGGGATTTTTGGAGTTTTGTCCAGAAATTATTATTTTAAATAAGTTAGTTAATTAAACACAACTTGTTTGAGAATCACATTCTTTATTAGCATATCACTTACGATTGGGTTATTTTTAATCGAGCATCAAAAAATACTAACCACACCGCAAGGGGAGATGAAATTTCTGTTTCTTTTATATAAAAATAAGAGGTAGGGCATAGCGATTTATCGCTCGAACTGGAGCAGCCCGACTGGTGAAATACCTCCACCTTACAGAAGACCGCAGCCACATGACAATCACTTCTGTGTTGTAGTGTTTCTGCGTGTGAGTAAGGTTTCCAGAGCTATTGGGAGGTGCTACATTAGTAGCAGGGGTCAAGCCTTCAAGGTAAGGGCGACAAGTCCAGTAACAGATTTATTATGCTGTACTTGTCACCCTTAAGCTAGGACCTCATTACCACTTCGCCGTGGCAGTCATGGGTCACCCGATATCCCATGGCGCCGTCAATAGGCGATGAGAAGGTGGGGGGAGTTTTTAGTTCGGGTAGTCCTCGCCCCTTCTGGGCGGGGGAGTCCCACACACGTCGCTGCCGTCCCCACGGCAGCGATATGGTGCGAAAAGAAGGCCCTTAATAAAAAAAAAATAGGACCTCATTACCACTTAACATCCAGGTGAGATAAGGTCAATCTTAAAGTGCAATATAAAAAAAAATATATATAAATAAAAACCTTTTCCTACTAATCGTCTATTTATCTCTAATCATCACCATCATCAACATCTCCACGCCCTCACGCGTGAACGGCTGGACCAATGTCACTTTATTTTTGTAATGTTTGTTAATGTCGGGAGAAGGTTTTTATGGAAGAAAACTTTTAAAAATATACTTATACTAGCTGTGCCCGCGACTTCGTTCGCGTGACTACATCCTTTTATGGTCGGTTTTACCCCTTTCTCCCCTAATATTCGAAACAAAAAGTAGTCTATATTTTATTTTAAGTAGTTTCGAGCTATATTTGTGCCAAATTCCATATCTCTAACTTCAAAAATAAACATTTTTCCATATAAACTTCCAAAGGTGGTATTGCCCCCCTCCCCCCCTTATTTTCTAATAAAAAGTAGCCTATGTCCGTTCTTGAGATTCAACGTATACCTATACCAAATTTCATCAAAATCGGTTGGGAGGTTTAAGCAGGAAAGCGTAACAGACACACAGACAGACAGACAGACAGAGTTACTTTCGCATTTATAATATCTATATTATATAAAGCTAAATTACCACTCACTCACTGACTGACTCATCGGGGGTTTTTTTGGGGGTGTTCCCGTTTTTCTACCTCTTTGGAATGTTCTAAGGGGGTGAGTTATTTTTCAATCAAAGCAGGTTTTTCTATTTTTTTTTTCCAAAATCCAAGATGGCGGCCGTTTTTGGGGAATCAACTTTTTTCTTGTCTATGGAATGGCCGGGCGGTTTTAACTTTTTTAGAGAATAGTGTTGAAGTGAAGTAGACTGAAAAAGTAAAATGTCAAAAAAACAAGATGTCCGCGCCGCCATCTTGGATCGAAAATCCGGTTTAGAGGTGTTTTTGCGGGGCTGTGGTGGAGAGGTTTCCACAGATAATTGAAAAATTTTTTTTGAACTCTGCCGGCAGTATAGCCTTCTTTTGAATGTTGGTCATAGATTATAGAGTTTGGCCATAGAGACGGCGCTGGCGGTAGTTTTGTAGGAAGCAAAAATTTTGCCATTTTCAAAGTCGATTTTGAGGGGGATGGCAACCCCATGTCGAATCGGTTTGTATGGGGCGATGGTAGGTTAGTTATTCGTCTATTGTTTTGAGAAATAAATTCTACCAAACTCATGGTAGTTTTTGGCCCATGGCCCCGAATGGTAGGGAAAAAAAATAACGTTGTAGAAAAAAAATAAATAGGCTGTAGGGTGGCCACGGAGGTCCGAAGTGACAAAAAGGTAGTTTTTCGGAAAAATTGTGGCAACCCTGGGAATGGCGGGAAAAAATATTTTTTCGACATGGTCATTTTCCAAAAGCTCTAGGGGTGACTGGGTGGGAGCGAGAAAAAAAATAAAAATTAGGTCTGATGCAATATATAACCTAGAATACAGGAAAAATACGGCCGTTCGAAAATCCAAGATGGTGGACCCCCTTTCGGCCATTTTAAATTTTTCACGATTTTCAAAACGGTTTTTTTGGCACTTAGCAACATTTGAGCGAGTCGCAATGTATGGAGCGGTTGCATGTTTGGTTCATATGTGTTGCCAGGTCAAATAAAATTTCTACCATTTTTGGTAGTTTTTGACTCGTGCCCAAAAAACGAAAAAAATTTTTTTTGACATTTGGTTGAAACGTCTACCACTTAATTGTGTATAGCCCATAGCCGAATGATATTTTGTGGCTTTTGGTCAGATCACCTGGCAACACTGGGAGCTACGGTGAAAAATATTTTTTCGACATGGTCATTTTCCAAAAGTTCTGAGGGCGACTGGGTGGGAGCGAGAAAAAAAATGAAAATGAGGTTCGCTGTCAAATATAGTCTAGATTATGGGAAAACTATAGACTTTTTGATTAACAAAATGGCCGACGCGCTGGTGGCCATTTTGTGATTTTTTCGTGTTTTTGAAAACTTAAAATTCAAATTTTGGTTATTTTTTTTAATTTGAGCGACTCGCAATGTACTAGGCGGTTATGTGTTTTGTGATTGTGTATTGCCAGGTGAAAAAATATTTCTACCATTTTTGGTAGTTTTTGGCTCAGGCCCCGAAAAGGTCGAGAATAGAAATAATGACATTTCGCGCAAATCATTTCCATGTGCTTATGAGGCATTGTAATAGTAATGACATTTGACTATTTTTATTTTCTTAATTGGGCAACACCGATCGCTGTTTAGGAAAAAGTGCAAAAAACATGGTCACCTACCGGAGGCTCTGTGGGCCACAGGATATAAAATTCGAAAAAAGTAAAAATGAGGTTTGATGCTGTATATAACCTAGATTACAGGAAAACTATAGGCTTTTCGATAAACAAAATGGCGGATGCGCTGGCGGCCATGATGTAAAAATCTGCAGGATTCAAAATGTATTCATTAACTTTCGGGGTAGAAGGAGGGGTCGTAGGGAAAATATGCTCGGAGTTTTATTGGAGGTCTACATGATGCCCCTGTGATGGTTCAAAAATTTACCCGATTTTTGGGGTAATTTCGGAGATTTTGGGCCCGACAGAAATTGCTCGAATTTAAAAAAAAAAAGTATGAGGTCCTGTCAAAAATGTCCATCCGTGGTCGATCGACCAAAAAAAAAGAGAGTAAGTACGAAATTTTAGAAAAAATTTGAAAATCAAATTTCTATGGAGTACTTGGTTCCCCATACATTTTGTACTGAAATTTACCTTAGTAAGAAAATGTATGGGGAAATTGTTGCATATTAATGTAGTACCGTATTGAGTGCTATTAAAACTCGGATTTGGTAACTTTGCGAGGCCGGAGGCCGAGCTGCGTTGCGAGACCGTAGGTCGAGCGCCGCGTAGGGCGAAGCCCGAAGCGGCTATATTCTGTGTAACTTTCGCGAGGCCGAAGGCCGAGCTTCGAATGCGAGGCCAAAGGCCGAGCGCCCGCGTAGAGCGAAGCTCGAAGCGGCTGCCATCAAACACTTTGGACCGATTTAGACTAGACAATTGATCAAGTAACCAACGCGAGGCCGTAGGCCGAGCTGCGATGCGAGACCTCAGGTCGAGCGCCGCGTAGGGCGAAGCCCGAAGCGGCTACATTCTGTGTAACTTTCGCGAGGCCGAAGGCCGAGCTTCGAATGCGAGGCCAAAGGCCGAGCGCCCGCGTAGAGCGAAGCTCGAAGCGGCTTCCGTCGAACACTTTGGCCATTTTATTAAAGTGCAACACAAGTCACCCTAGGCGCGAGGCCGCAGGCCGAGCTGCGCCGCGCAGGGCGGAGCCCGGAGCGGAAAGGCTCCTTAGGCCACAGTTGAATAACTCTTGCGCCGTACAAAAAAAGCACTAGGCCCCCATTGCGGACGGTCTAACACCAAAAGTCACACCCGCGAGGCCGCAGGCCGAGCTGCGTATGCGAGGCCGAAGGCCGAGCGCCGCGGGAGGGCGAAGCCCGGGAGCGGCCAGCGCCGCAGGCCTAGCTTTTAGCAGACTCGCGCGAAGCGCGTGCTGCAAAAGCTATCTATATCTATATCTATATTATATAAAGCTAAATTACCACTCACTCACTGACTGACTCATCGGGGGTGTTTTTGGGGGTGTTCGAGTTTTTCTACCTCTTTGGGGTGTTCTAAGGGGGTGGTTTATTTTTCAATCAAAGCAGGTTTTTCCATTTTTTTTTTCCAAAATCCAAGATGGCGGCCCTTTTTGCTGGATTGACTTTTTTTTTGTCTATGGAATAGCCAGGTGGTTTTTACTTTTTTAGAGAATGGTGTTAAAGTTAAGTACACTGAAAAAGTAAAATGTCAAAAAAACAAGATGTCCGCGCCGCCATCTTGGATCGAAAATCCGATTTAGAGGTGTTTTTGCGGGGCAGTGGTGGAGAGGTTTCCACAGATAATTGAAAAATTTTTTTTTAACTCTGCCGGCAGTATAGTCAACTTGCAAACCTCATCCATAGATTATAGAGTTTGGCCATAGAGACGCCGCTGGCGGCAGTTTTGTAGGGACCAAAAATTTTGTCATTTTCAAAGTCGATTTTGGGGGAGATGGCAACACTGGGTCGAATCAGTTTGTATGGAGCAGTGGTAGGTTAGTTATCTGTCTATTGTTTTGAGAACTAAATTCTACCAAATTCATGGTAGTTTTTACCCCATGGCCCCAAATGGTAGGAAAAAAAAATAACTTTGTAGAAAAAAAATAAATACGCTGTGGGGTGGCCATAGAGGTCCGAAGTGACAAAAAGGTAGTTTTTTTAAAAAATCCTGGCAACCCTGGAAATGGCGGGGAAAAACATTTTTTCGACATGGTCATTTTCCAAAAGCTCTAGGGGCGACTGGGTGGGAGCGAGAAAAAAAATAAAAATTAGGTCTGATGCGATATATAACCTTAAATACAGGAAAAATATGGCCGTTTGAAAATCCAAGATGGCGGACCCCCTTTCAGCCATTTTGAATTTTTCACGATTTTCAAAACCGTTTTTCGGGTACATAGCAACACTTGAGCGAGTCGCAATGTATCGAGCGGTTGCATGTTTGGTTTATATGTGTTGCCAGGTCAAATAAAATTTCTACCATTTTTGGTAGTTTTTGACTCGTGCCCAAAAAACGAAAAAAAAATTTTTTGACATTTGGTTGAAACGTCTACTACTTAATTATGTATATCTTATAGCCGAATGATATTTTGCTGCTTTTGGTCAGATCACCTGGCAACACTGGGAGCTACGGTGAAAAATATTTTTTCGACATGGTCATTTTCCAAAAGTTCTGAGGGTGACTGGGTGGGAGCGAGAAAAAAAATGAAAATGAGGTTCGCTGTCAAATATAGTCTAGATTATGGGAAAACTATAGACTTTTTGATTAACAAGATGGCCGACGCGCTGGCGGCCATTTTGTGATTTTTTCGTGTTTTTGAAAAATTAAAATTAAAATTTCGGTTATTTTTTTTTATTTGAGCGACTCGCAATGTACTAGGCGGTTATGAGTTTTGTCATCGTGTGTTGCCAGGTGAAAAAATATTTCTACCATTTTTGGTAGTTTTTGGCTCAGGTCCCGAAAAGGTCGAGAATAGAAATAATGACAATTCGCGCAAATCATTCCCATGTGCCTATGAGGCATCTTAGTAGTAATGACATTTGACTATTTTTATTTCCTTAATTGGGCAACACCGAGAGCTGGTGAGGAAAAAGTGCAAAAAACATGGTCACCTACCGGAGGCTCTGTGGGCCACAGGATATAAAATTCGAAAAAAGTAAAAATGAGGTTTGATGCCGTATATAACCTAGATTACAGGAAAACTATAGGCTTTTCGATAAACAAAATGGCGGATGCGCTGGCGGCCATTATGTAAAAATCTGCAGGATTCAAAATGTATTCATTAACTTTCGGGGTAGAAGGAAGGGTTGTAGGGAAAATATGCTCGGAGCTTTATTGGAGGTTTACATGATGCCCCTGTGATGGTTCAAAAATTTACCCGATTTTTGGGGTAATTTCGGAGATTTTGGGCCCGACAGAAATTGCTCGAATTTAAAAAAAATAAATATGAGGTCCTGTCAAAAATGTCCATCCGTGGTCGATCGACCCAAAAAAAAGCGAGTAAGTACGAAATTTTAGGAAAAATTGGAAAATCAATTTTCTATGGAGTACTTGGTTCCCCATACATTTTGTACTGAAATTGACCTTAGTAAGAAAATGTATGGAGAAATTGTTGCATATTAATGTAGTGCCGTATTGAGTGCTATTAAAACTTGGAAATGGTAACATTGCGAGGCCGGAGGCCGAGCTGCGTTGCGAGACCATAGGTCGAGCGCCGCGTAGGGCGAAGCCCGAAGCGGCTATATTCTGTGTAACTTTCGCGAGGCCGAAGGCCGAGCTTCGAATGCGAGGCCAAAGGCCGAGCGCCCGCGTAGAGCGAAGCTCGAAGCGGCTGCCATCGAACACTTTGGGCCGATATAGACGATACAATTTATCAAGTAACCTACGCGAGGCCGTAGGCCGAGCTGCGATGCGAGACCACAGGTCGAGCGCCGCGTAGGGCGAAGCCCGAAGCGGCTGTATTCTGTGTAACTTTCGCGAGGCCGAAGGCCGAGCTTCGAATGCGAGGCCAAAGGCCGAGCGCCCGCGTAGAGCGAAGCTCGAAGCGGCTTCCGTCGAACACTTTGGCCATTTTATTAAAGTGCAATCCAAGTCACCCTAGGCGCGAGGCCGCAGGCCGAGCTGCGCCGCGCAGGGCGGAGCCCGGAGCGGAAAGGCTCCTTAGGCCACAGTTGATAAACTCTTGCGCCGTACAAAAAAAGCACTAGGCCCCCATTGCGGACGGTCAAACACCAAAAGTCACACCCGCGAGGCCGCAGGCCGAGCTGCGTATGCGAGGCCGAAGGCCGAGCGCCGCGGGAGGGCGAAGCCCGGGAGCGGCCAGCGCCGCAGGCCTAGCTTTTAGCAGACTCGCGCGAAGCGCGTGCTGCAAAAGCTAGTAAGTAGGTATATAGTTAAATAGTCGTCGTTAAGACAGGACAACGTCTGTCGGGCTGTCAGCTAGTTATATCTATACTTATAATAAATCTGTAGAGAAATCAATTCTGTACTTCCCTACTAATATTGTTACGAGCTTCGGGTTCGTGACAATAAAAACAGCCGATAAAAATTACCAAAAGTCACACTTTAATTGAACGCCACTAATTACAACCTCAAAACGCACTAATTAAAACAACAATCGCTCCCAAGTCGCACTTCAAAATCGCTTTCGAAGTAATCACTTGTATCGCTAATTCAATACTGTCCCGGTCGCGGTGAATCCCGGCCTTTTATATTGCCGCGGCCGTTCCCGAACCTTCCAACGCAGAAACATCCGGAACATTCGCGCGCAGTCCGGCCTTGAACGGCCGTACGCTCGGTCAAGGTCATTGTTCTAGTAAATTCTGGCGTACGCGTCTCGACTCTCTGTAGTCCCGCCTTTCCACACTAGATGGCGCTGGTTACTAAGAACGTTAATCGTGGCGCGTAACACTGCCCCCTCCTAAGACATGCTCGTCCCGAGCATTTTCGGCTCCATAATAACGCGCCAATCGATCCACATGGACGATCTTAGGAGTACCCCTCGCACCTTTTTGTATCCGGTAGGTTACGTCATTGATCTTAGTCACAATTCGATACGGCCCTTCCCATTTCGCCTGAAGCTTAGGAGATTTCCCCTTGCTGCGGATTGGATTGTGCAACCACACTAGTGAACCTTCGTCAAACTCTTTACTGTTCATTTTGCGGTCATAGCGGGTTTTCATTCTTTCAGACATTTGCTGGCCCGATTGTCTCACGTGCTCACAAATGTCATTCATTTTGTTCCGCAAGTTATTTGCATAATCTGTTATACTGCATGGGGAATCAGGTGGTATTCCGGTGATCAAGTCTGCAGGCAGTCGTAGTTCTCTTCCAAAGTTTGCGAACGCTGGTGTTACCGATGTACTTTCGTGAACAGCGCTACGATATGACAACAAAAATGGCTGTATGTGCTTGTCCCAATCTCGTTGCCGATTTTCCACAACTTTTGCCAAGTACCTCTCTAGTGTCTGATTAAATCTTTCCACCATTCCATCCGACTGTGGGTGGTAAGAAGTTGTTCTTGTTTTATGAGTTCCCATAACTCGACAAGTTTCCTGGAATATTTGGGACTCAAAATTCCTTCCTTGATCACTGTGGATTTCTAAGGGAACTCCAAAACGACAGAAGACTTCATAAACTAACTTATCAGCAACTGTCGAGGCTTCTTGATTTGGAATGGCGAAGACTTCCGGCCACTTAGTGAAGTAATCCATCACAACCATGAAATATTTGTTACCACTTTCACTTTCCGGGAACGGCCCCGCAACGTCAAGGGCTATCCTCTCCCATGGTGCGCCCACATTGTACAGCTTCAATGCACCTCTACTACGAGTCTGAGGTCCCTTTACAGCCGCACAACTTGTACATTTGCGACACCAGTCCTCGACATCGTCCCGACAGTAGACCCAGTAAAACCGTTCTCGTATCTTCAGTAGTGTCCGTTTTACTCCCAGATGACCTCCTGAACAACCATTATGGTACAGCTGTAGAACGTCCGGTACTTGACCTTTGGGGACAACCATTTGCAGATGACAGCTGTCTCCACGAGCATTTTCCCATCTACGGCACAGAACTCCATCCTGAATCACCAAGCTGTCCCATTGGGCCCAATAGCTCTTTGTGATCGAACTCATCGCTGAGACGTCGCTCCACCTAGGCTTAGGAACTCCGGCCTTCATCCACTCCAGAATCGGCTTGATGTCCGCATCCTCCTGCTGTGCACGTTGTAGGCTTTCCTTCCACTCGTTGCTAAGGTCTGTCTTGAGCATCCTCACAGGAACAACGTCTTTACTTTCTTGCCTGGTACAATGCTTGCAGTCTTCAGGACAAGGTCTTCTTGACAATGCATCTGCGTTACCATGAGATTTCCCGCTGCGATGTTCCACCACAAAGTCGTATTCCTGCAGTAATTCAATCCATCTCGCAACTTGTCCTTCCGGATTCTTGAACTGCAAAAGCCATTTCAGTGCAGCATGGTCAGTTCGTATGTGGAATTTCCGCCCCAGAAGATATTTGCTAAAGTGCTGCAACGACTTTACCACAGCAAGCAGTTCTCGTCTCGTAACACAATAGTTCCTTTCAGGTTTCGACAAAGACTTGCTGAAGTAAGCTATCACAATTTCTTGATCGCCATTCCGCTGGGATAATACACCGCCAAGTCCTATGTCACTTGCGTCTGTGTCAACTATGAATTCCCTACTCACATCAGGGTATCCCAAAATAGGTGTTTTGCACAGACGGTCCTTTAGCTCCTGGAATGCGATGTCACAACTTCCATCCCAGCAGAAATGTCGCTTCTCCTCCGTTAGCTTATGCAGGGGTTTTGCTATATCTGCAAAGTTCTTAACAAAACGCCGATAGTAGGAACACAAACCAAGGAATGCTCTGACCTGCGTCTTGTCTTTTGGGATTGGCCAATCCTTTACAGCAGCGATTTTCTCTGGATCCGTGCTGATACCTTCTTCAGACACTACATATCCCAAAAAGCTAACTTGCCGTTTGAATAGTGAACACTTCTTCGGGCTTAACTTGAGGTTGGCACTCTGGATCTTCATGAGCACGCGTTCCAGATTTAGAAGATGTTCTTCAAACGTACGGCCTACGATGATTATGTCATCCAAGTAGACTAGACAGGCATCGCCAATCAGACCGGTAAGTACAAGTTCCATCAACCTTTCAAACGTTGCCGGAGCGTTGCACAATCCAAACGGCATGACTTTGAATTGCCACAGACCCTTTCCTGTCGAGAATGCAGTCTTCTCCTTGTCTTTAGGATCAATTTCAACTTGCCAGTAACCACTTTTTAAATCTAGCGTGCTAAACCACTTTACTCCAGTAAGCATGTCCAACGTGTCATCAATTCTTGGCAAAGGATAGCTGTCTTTCTTTGTAACGTCGTTCAGACGACGATAGTCAACACAAAACCTCATGCTACCGTCTTTCTTTCTTACCAGCACTACAGGTGAACACCATGGACTAGATGAAGGTTCAATAACACCATCCTTCACCATTCCCTCAATCATGGTTTCCACGTCCTTTTCACGTGCTACGGGCAATCTCCTTGGCCGCTGACGGATAGGCAATTCTTCTCCTGTGTTAATTTTGTGTTGAACTAAGCCAGTCCTTCCGATGTCAGCATCGTTTGACGAGAAAACGTTGGCATACTTGAGCAACATTTGTTTCGCCTTGACCATTTCATTTTGGGACAGAGCGCTGCGGCAGTCTTCTAAAAGTGTGGTCACTCTCGTTTGTGTATCTTTGCTGACGGTCCCGGTCGATTGATGTTGGCATCGACGCAACCAATCCACTTCCTCGCAAGTACCAACTAGTGTGCCTTTTTCTATAACCTGTTCCTGGTCACAAAGGTTCAGCACACGTACCCCTGAGATGTCGGTGGCTCTAACCAAAGTGCGTGCCACTTTCCATGGAAGGTCATTTTCTACCCTTTCCACAAGTACACAACGTTGAGTTTGCCCAGGATTCCGAGGAAGTCTAACCGGCACAATCGTTTCCGATCTCGGCGGAAGAACAATTTTTTTAAGGCTGTATACATTCCCTGGTAACGCGCCTTCCACGAAAAGTTCCTCTTGTCCACATTTCAGAACACCTTGCTTGACGTCAATTTCGCAACTATTCTTCCTCATAAAGTCAAGGCCCAGGATGCAATCGTCCATTATATCCGCCACAATGACATTATGCAGGTAGATTCTGTTGCCTAGCTTCAGCCCCATCTTCTTCTCTCCATGGACGGGTATGCGCTGACCGGTGGCTGTTACCAAATTAATGTGTTCTCGGTTGTATGCAGAGTCCCCAAGGGACCGTCTCATAATTTGGGAACTGACAACCGTGCGAGAGGCTCCAGTGTCTATAGTCAGCTTACACGGCGTTCCGTTTACCTCGCCATGGATGACTAGGCTGTTCCCGTCTTGGGTTTGTTTGATCGAAACCCTTGGGGCTCTTTGAACCTCAGGCAGCACCCGCCCCGCAGTCCTGGCTATTACTCGTTTCCCTGCTGCTGGTGCTGGGCGGTGCTCTTAGCTGGACTGCCGTCTTCTCCTTCTGCAGTTCGCTTAGGGCAACTGGATCGAAGGTGGCCCCTTTCCCCGCAGCCGTAGCACCTAGGGCTGTAACTTTTATGGCGGTCGCGAACTGAAGCCGCTGCAACCTCCCTGACGCGATGGGAACGATGATCCTGCCGCACAGCTTCCACCTCCAGTGCATGGGCCAAGGCGTCCTTAAGCGTCCCATGGTGCCCGAGCCTCACAGCAGCTCTAACTTCAATATCGCGGATGCCGTCGATGAACGCCTGCACCAGGTTCCCATCAATAAGCGCTGGTACGGACTGGTAAGCTTTACGCACCAGCTTCTCCACTTCAAGGGCCCACTGCTGCAAGTTTTCGCTGCTGCGTTGCACGCGGTCCTTAAGCTGTGCGCGAAACACGTGTTCCAAGTGAGCGTCGCCATATCGAGCCTCCAATGCCTCAAGTAGCTGCTCGTAAGTCACTTCCTTACCGAGAGCTTCCAAGACAGATAAGGCCTGGTCACGAAGGCCTAGGGTGAGGGCAGTCATGGCCTGATTTTTATCCCAGCCGTTCGCTTTCATGACTGCCTCAAACTGGATTTTGTAGGCCGACCAGGAAGAAGTTCCGTCAAACGGTGGCACTTTAAATCCACGTAGCGAAGGTGTTGTAGCTACGGGAGCTGCGATTGCTTCTCCAAGTTTAAGACAATCCAGCGTTTTCTTAACGTCTGCCATCACGGTCTTCTTCACATCAGCCACTACGTAGTCAACCCGATTATTGACTTGGTCGATCCGGATTTCAGCTTCCAGCAGGCGGTTGTCATGTTGAGCAACCTTATCCTTCACCTCCTTTATGTCTTTCCCGAAGGTAGCGTGAAGGTCCTTCAGAAGAAGCATCTGCTCTTCTTGGCGGCGAGCCTGTTCCTCCTGGCGGCGAGCCTGTTCCTCCTTGTCCTGCTGCCTCTGGTCTTCCAACCGACGAGCCTGTTCCTCCTGGCGGCGAGCCTGTTCCTCCTTGTCCCGCTGAAGCTGTTCTTCCAGCCGACGAGCCTGTTCCTCCTGGCGGCGAGCCTGTTCCTCCTTGTCCCGCTTAAGCTGTTCTTCCAACCGACGAGCCTGTTCCTCCTGTCGGCGAGCCTGTTCCTCCTGTCGGCGAGACTGCTCCTGCAGCATCATCATCAGGGCAGCAAGGTCTGGTGCTGCCGATGCTGCTGGTGTTGCTGTGGACGGGCCAGCCTCCGTGGTTAATAACTGGCTCTCCGACTCCTGCGGCAAAGCTCCACCAAAACGTCTCTGGTCCGTCTCCAGTTGGCGTTGACTCCGGGTACGGATACCCTCCGTGTCGTCTTTAGGTAAAATCGGCATAATTTAAATCCCACTTCTGACACCAATTGTTACGAGCTTCGGGTTCGTGACAATAAAAACAGCCGATAAAAATTACCAAAAGTCACACTTTAATTGAACGCCACTAATTACAACCTCAAAACGCACTAATTAAAACAACAATCGCTCCCAAGTCGCACTTCAAAATCGCTTTCGAAGTAATCACTTGTATCGCTAATTCAATACTGTCCCGGTCGCGGTGAATCCCGGCCTTTTATATTGCCGCGGCCGTTCCCGAACCTTCCAACGCAGAAACATCCGGAACATTCGCGCGCAGTCCGGCCTTGAACGGCCGTACGCTCGGTCAAGGTCATTGTTCTAGTAAATTCTGGCGTACGCGTCTCGACTCTCTGTAGTCCCGCCTTTCCACACTAGATGGCGCTGGTTACTAAGAACGTTAATCGTGGCGCGTAACAATATTATAAATGCGAAAGTAACTCTGTCTGTCTGTGTGTCTGTTACGCTTTCCTGCTTAAACCTCTCAACCGATTTTGATGAAATTTGGTATAGGTATACGTTGAATCTCAAGAAAGGACATAGGCTACTCTTTATAAGAATATAAGTGGGGAGGGGTAATACCACCTTTGGAAGTTTATATGGAAAAATGTTTATTTTTGAAGTTAGAGATATGGAATTTGGCACAAATATAGCTCGAAACTACTTAAAATAAAATATAGACTACTTTTTGTTTCGAATATTAGGGGAGAAAGGGGTAAAACCGACCATGAAAGGATGTAGTCCACGCGAACGAAGTCGCGGGCACAACTAGTTAAATATATTTCCAAAATAACTAACAGGGGGTTAATTAGTGATCGATGCTGATGCCAAAAATGCAATCAGAAAAATGTATGTCTGTCTGTCTGTTTGTTCTTTATAGAAACAAAAACTACTCGACGGATTTTGAACAATTTTGGTACAATTATTCTACATACTCCTGGGCAATTAATTGTATACTTTTCATCACACTTCAATCAATAGGAGCAGAGCAGTGAAGGGAAATGTTGGGAAAACGGAAGAAATTACTCTATTCTTAGGTATCCGTACCCAAAGGTTAAAAAACGGGACTCTATAACTAAGACTTCGCTGTATGTCTGTCCGTTCGTGCGTCCGCCCGTTCGTGTGTCCGCCCGTCTTTCTGTCTGTCACCAGGCTGTATCTCAAGAACCGTGATAGCTAGAGAGTTGAAATTTTCACGGATTGTGTATTTCTATTGTCGCTATAACGATCAATAAATCAAAATCAATATGTAAATCTAAGTATACCTTCATATTTTATTTATTTATTCTAATTAATTTATATAGTATGTGTATTATTATCGTATATTTAAAAGATACCGTAATGTTATTTTTAATGCTTAATTTATTGTAATTTAAAATGATTTCTTTTTTTTCTCCCCTCTTACCGCACCCATATACAAACTATCTGCATGACCCAAGGGTTGACTGGTAGAGAATGCCCCTAGCATTAAGTCCACCTGTTGTTCCTATTTGTGCAATAAAGTTTTTAAAGAAATAAATACTAAAAACAAAATAAAATCATTATTTAAGTGGTGCTCCCGTACAACAAACATGATTTTTTTTAAATTTTTTGCTCGATCTTAATAAAATTGAAACTGTTGCTGGACGCTTGAAATATTTATAGAATATTTCAATGTATATTTTTTCAAAAATAAATAATTAAATTAACCCTTAACCACCTGCCAGCGGTCATGGTGACCGCAACGACTTTTTAAATTTAAATTGCGGCCAAATCCGTTATCGTGTGTTAGTGTGTGTCTGTGTACCTTTTCTGTTGGTGGTTAAGTGTCGCGTGCCGAGCGCGGCGAGGATACATGTGCGCGCGTTTGGCTTGGGTGAGTAAAAATATTTCGTTAGCGGTCATAGTGACCGCGTGCAGGTAGTTATGTGATTATTGTGTATTACATTCATGTTAATTGTTTAAGCGTAAAAATGGATAGAAACGACGAAAATATTGTGAGATGGTTAGAGCAGGAACTGTCGGATGTGGAGGATAATCTTGATGAGAGTTGCAGTGATGTAGAACTAGAGGATTTGGAAGTTCTTGTGATTTTAGAAGACTGTGAATCTGATGACTGCCTGCAAGTGTCGTCTTCTGATGAACAAATTTATATTTATTAAACAGCTAGCAAAAGAATTGACTAGGCCACACATGAAACGTCGAGAAAATAACGAGCACACTCCTCGTGACATCAAAAGTTCTATTCGCCGGATCTTGAAAATAGAAGATGCATTGCCTACTGTTTCTGGAGCTGATGATCTTGAAACACGTAAAACGTGTTCAACTTGTGATCCCAAGAAGAAACGAAAAACATTCCATCTGTGCTTTACCTGTAAAAAACCAATCTGTGTGAAATGCTCTAACTAAATGTGCAAAAATTGTCGGGAAATTTTTTTTCGAAGTTTAAATTTTTTTAATACTTTTATTTTTTTGTTTCATTATAATATTATTAGATTCTTTAAAGAAAGTCTAAATTTGATTTATTTTTTTGTTCCTATGTTGATAGATCTCATTATGTAAGCATAATTCTATTTTTAGTTAAAATGTGCCAGCAATTTAATTGTTCACATTTATGAGAAGAATATGTTTTATTATTTTTTATTTTTTCACATAAATAAATAGGTTAATATATAATTAAAGAGTTTTAATAATTTATTCCATAATAAAACCTTAATATCCTAAGAAAACTCATATTTATCCGATGCGGTCACCGTGACCGCGCGCAGGTGGTTACGTTATTGAAATAGGGGTCAGGTGGTTAAGAGTTAAAATAAAATAAATATTCAAGGGGGGCTCCCATACAAGAAACGTTATTTTTTGCTAGATGTTCGTTATAGGCGGATTTCGAGTCAGGGGAAACGAATTTCTAAAATGGCTGGACCGATTTTGATGGAGCTTTTATTGGCAGGTAGCTGTTGAAATAGGGAATAATATAGGCTATTTTTATTAAAGAAAAAAATACATTTAAACTCATGTAGTCCACGAGAACGAAGTCGCCGGCACAGCTAGTTTAAAAATAAATCGCTGTTCGTTAGTCTGGCTAAAACTCGACAACGGCTAGCTAATGATAGTTTTGTTGTAATTGTAGAAGTCCAGGGAAGGTTTAAAAGGTTAGAAACAAAAACAGGTGTTACTTCGTCCGCTGGGACCACACGTGAAGAATAAAACGCAACAATTTCCTATTCATCATCAATTTATCTATAATCATCATCGACATCTCCAGTCTTCCCCAGCACGTGTTCTCTGTGCGCTTCCACCAGCAGTCTCCCGATGGCCTTCACCAGACGTAACTTGAACTTCCCCGCTGCCTCGAATTGTTCGTACTCCATACGTTGCAGGTCTCGCTCGGTGTAATAGCGGAACGTCTGCCAATACATCTCCCGAGCTTTCATGATGCACGATGCTTGACTGAGGAAGACAAAAATTAATTACCCTTTGTAGCAGATCCGTACCAAGAACGACCGATATTAACATATGAAGGGTCCACTGCAATAATGATAAACGTCCTTTGTTTTTTGCGTGTACTGCGAAAACTATTGATGATCGAACAAAATCATGTAGTATGACTTTGCAGAACTCATAATTATCTACAAAAAATGTCGCGACAGCATATGTCTAAATATTATAGTTATGTCACAGCAAGCGGTTTTTTATTCTTGAAATTTAATTAATATGCCGCCGCTTGAAAAGGATCTTTATTTGTACCTTGGTAATAATCCTAATCAAACTAAATAACTTTATATTCAAGACGGCTTCAATACCTTTATATAACTTTTTGAATTATTCAATTTGGACATTTCGTTCGGAAGATATCACGAGTTTAAAAATGCAAGTATTAGAAAAAAGTCGCGTGTTTGCCGCTCACCGCGCTCAGCCAGCATGCGATGTAAGCTCCATGTAAGCGTCACTGGAGTACTGACGGGGGGAGTCAATGTAATAAAGTGCAAGGTTTAGTACCTATGGCACCCATGCGAAGCCGGGGCGGGTCGCTAGTTGTTTATATTTACCTAGAAGGAATGTGGACTGTAATATTGTGTTTCGGCAAAGTCATTATTGTAGTTCCACTATCGCCATCCTGAAACAAGATAGTACAAATACCTAATGAAAATTGGTAAGTAATCATTGGGTTCGATTCCCAAGTCGAGCATAGTGTGTTTCATATTTTTACAATCATAGGTCGTATTTGGGATCATCAACCCGCATTGATAACGATGAAGACGGTACCACAACACCGGGACCTGAGATAATGAAGAAAACTTAGTTTTACCTACATGTTGACATAACCATGAATCGAACCCGAACCTCAGTCAAGGCCAAAAACTTCAGTGATAGATCAAATATTTTTGACCCTTAAAATTAAGGATAGTTTTAAAGGTTTACTTAACCTATTATTGGGAAAATCTGCAAATAAATTCTCTTTCGACTGCGGTAATTAAGTTTCACTCATATCCAGCACTCAGCGTGATGTGTAGGTATTCTAACACATCATTAGGCTCCACAACATGTTTTCAAGGGTACGAGAGGAATAACCGCTCGTTGCTTACTGATAACGGCCTCCCTATAATTCACCATGATTGGAAATTGCATTTCCACGCCATCTGTTGACGCGCGCTCGAAGTACGAACTGTGTTTACGTTGAGGCCAACTAGATGTCGCCACGTCCCTCACCTCGGGCGCGGGCCGGACGCGGCCGCGGCTGAACAGCAGCGCGGCGTGCGGCGGCACGAGGCACGTCTTGTACACGACCAGCGCGCGCCGCTCGGCCGAGTGCTGCCCGCCGAAGTACGCGACCAGCACCGGCTTGCTGCTGCGCTTGGTGATGCCGTAGTTGACGCTTTCGCCGCCGATGTGGACACGGTCGCCTTTGCTACAACAAAATTCTTTTTTTATATTGCATTTCACGATTCAATTCATCCCACCTAATGTTAGGATAAAGTCCTAGCTTAATGGCAACAAATACAGCATAATAAACCTGTTGTCTGAGCTTGTCGCCCTTATCTTGAAGGATTGACCCCTGCTACTAATGTAGCACCCCCCAGAAGCTCTGGAAACCTTACTCACACGCAGGAACACAACAACACAGAAGTGATTGTTATTTGGCTGCGGTCTTCTGTAAAGTGGAGGTATTTCATCAATCGAGCTGCTCCAGTTCGAGCGATAAATCGCTATGCCCTACCTCTCTTAAATATATATATTATATATATATTGTTTTTGAAAGTAGACCTATATATTACCTATGTGTTTATGTTCAATCATTTCATCAGTGATCATTCATGAACATCTCCTTCCTTGATTTTAGACATTTCGTAATCAGATGGACATATTATGTCAGTTTGTTACTATTTCACGCGATAATTACTCATCAGATTTGAGTTACATTTGGTAGAAGAGAGATCACTAGAATAGTTTTTAATATATGAAGGGTCCACAGAAAGTGTTTCAACACTTACTTGGTAACCAACTCCGTGACGGTAGCAAGCTTCCCCTTAGTTTTCACGTACTTCTTGCTGTACATTAAGGCGTCAGCACCAGACAGCAGGGTCGCTGAGCACAATTCCTCCACGTCAGAGAACCGGGTCAGGTCCTCCGGGTCAGGGTTCGGATCCAGGAAGCCGGATTTGATGAGCTGTTCCAGGTATAGGGATGAGAGAGCTGCGAATAAGAAAGCAGGGTTAAATAGTGAGAACTTCAACTTCTAATGCACCATTTCTATGACAATTGATCAAGATCAACGCGACTAAAATATTACAAGCTAGCCTATATATAGACTAATAAGTAAGCTGCGTACGGCATGAGGTCTTATCTCCTCCTCCTTGCCTCTTATCTCCTCCTATTCCTCACTGCTGAGAGTCGTGACCTCCCTTTTACATCACATTCACCCGTATGATTATCCTCCAATGATGAGGTCTTATCTAGTATTGAGTAAATTTAAAAAGTTACTATCTAGGCATGCAATTATTATCACTGATTTACGAGAATGTCTTAAGTTCTACGTAGACTTTCGGGACGGCGACTTACTTGACTGACTTATTTCATATCCCAAGACTTACTTTATAACCATTTAAATATACTTGCACATATTTATGTATTTAATAACTGGCCTAAATATACTACACATAATAATATGCATATACGAGCATGCGCATGCGTGTGCATAGATTTTGGCCACTAAAAAATACTAACATTTATTTATTTAGTATGCGACACAGGCTAACTCAAGCGTAAAAGGAAACTATTCATACTAGCCTTATATGAGTTAAGAATAGCTTAAGTTACAGTAAATAAAACATTATTTTTCTGTTAATATAACAATTTGAACCATAGCATAATAGCATAAGGTAAATGAATGTTCGCCACCTAAAAATCCCAAGAAGTGCCAGTTTTTTGTATAACTGGAGCAGCCCGACTGGTGAAATACTTCCTAGATACCTTACAGAAGACCGCAACCAAATAACAATCACTTCGGCGTTGTTGTGTTCCTGCGTGTGAGTAACGTTTCCAAGGCTCCTGGGGGGTGCTAAATTAGTAGCAGTGGTCAAGCCTTCAAGGTAATGGCGACAAGTCCAGTAACAGGTTTATTAATGCTGTACTTGTCACCCTTAAGCTGGAACCTCATTACCACTTAACATCAGGTGGGATGAGGTCAATCTTGAAGTGTAATATAAAAAATAACCACTCACATTTAACATAGTTCAGCCTGTCCCTCCTCAGGCCGTGTTTCTCGCACCACTCCTCCGCCGCCTCCCTCCCTCCCGCCGCCTTTTCTTCAAACTCCTGCTGGATGAAGTGGAGAGCCGCGTAGTCGGACGTTGGACTGTATTTGCGCTTAAACTCTCGGATTTCTAGAAAATAAGTCAATATTAATATATGACATACAATTCATGTTTGGGTTATCAGTTATATTATTCAAAAATATAACAGACGTATGTATTCTTCACCAAACATTAACATAATACATTGCGTTAAAATTTAGTACGACGTCGCTTCGTACAGTTTTTACAAAATAGTGACGTAAGCATGCCCCTGCACTGAACTTTGATGCGCTGTATCATCATAAATTTATATTTATTTGTTGTAGCAAAACTACGTTTTCATTGTATTTTGAAGATCTAACTGACAGACTTAATAGATTTTTTTTATGGTTGGTTGGTATAACCTAATAGAAAAATCGGACAGCAATTCGCAATTAATCTTCTATTATATGAAAATGAATCGCAAAATGTGTTGGTAAGCGCATAACTCGACAACGCTTGGACCAATTTTGACAAAGAATTGTCAAAATTTGTTTTTAAATGTTCGTTGAACTCCAAGGAGGGTTTTTACGGCAGAAAAATTCGAATAATTGCCGGGAAAACTCTATAGACAGCCCTTTTCTTTTGCAACTACAAACGTTTTCGTACTAAAATTTAGAGTCAAGTCACATTGCAAATCTTTTTGACAGAACGAAGTCTCTCGGGTCTGCTAGTTACAAAAAAATACGCGTAAGTAACGCGTGCGTACGCGAAAGTATGTTATATGTGTGACGTCTGTCAATGTCAAACTAAAAAAAACACCAATCAACTTGTGTTTACCGTAAACCAATCACATACACAAGTAAATAGATTTATTTCTGTCTTGACATAGACAGACGTCACGAATGTCACATGTTTATAACCAATCACTAAAGCAGTTGGACGTCACGCTCATGTAGTGCCATCTAGTGAATTTTTTTAACCTAATTTAGCCCTCAATTATGCCATGCCCTTGCAGGATGTCACATGTATACCTTTTAAATACCTCCACCTTACAGAAAACCGCAGCCAAATAATAATCACTTCTGTGTTGTTGTGTTCCTGCGTGTGACTAAGGTTTCGTGAGCTTCTGGGCATGTAGCACCATACATTAGAAGCAGGGTTCAAGCCTTCAAGGCAAGGGCGACAAGTCTAGTAGGCAACAGCTATTATGCTGTACTTGTCGCTCATAAGCTAGGACCTCATAACCACTCCGCCAGCTAAAACCTTAGCATCCGACGACAGCAGACGGGGCGATGTCCGAGTGACGGTGCAAACTGGACACTGCAACCCCACTGAAACTAACTGAACACTGAAGTCCCACACACGTAGCTATCGTATGGTGCGCAAACGCATTTTTCCTCCTTCAAAAAAAAGGACCTCATAACCACTTAACATCAGGTGCGATGTGGTAAATCTTGAAGTGCATTACAAAGGCTGACCGCACTCACCCTCTCTATTATCAGCGGCGTCCCTGAACACCTGCACGTCGTCGGCGGCGTGCGCGGCCAGGGTCGCGTGCGCGTGCACGGTGGCCGCGAGGGCCGCGTGCAGCGACATGCTCGCCACGAGGCGGCCCAGCCGGGTCAGTACATTACAAAGGCTGACCGCACTCACCCTCTCTATTATCAGCGGCGTCCCTGAACACCTGCACGTCGTCGGCGGCGTGCGCGGCCAGGGTCGCGTGCGCGTGCACGGTGGCCGCGAGGGCCGCGTGCAGCGACATGCTCGCCACGAGGCGGCCCAGCCGGGTCAGTACATTACAAAGGCTGACCGCACTCACCCTCTCTATTATCAGCGGCGTCCCTGAACACCTGCACGTCGTCGGCGGCGTGCGCGGCCAGGGTCGCGTGCGCGTGCACGGTGGCCGCGAGGGCCGCGTGCAGCGACATGCTCGCCACGAGGCGGCCCAGCCGGGTCAGTACATTACAAAGGCTGACCGCACTCACCCTCTCTATTATCAGCGGCGTCCCTGAACACCTGCACGTCGTCGGCGGCGTGCGCGGCCAGGGTCGCGTGCGCGTGCACGATGGCCGCGAGGGCCGCGTGCAGCGACATGCTCGCCACGAGGCGGCCCAGCCGGGTCAGTACATTACAAAGGCTGACCGCACTCACCCTCTCTATTATCAGCGGCGTCCCTGAACACCTGCACGTCGTCGGCGGCGTGCGCGGCCAGGGTCGCGTGCGCGTGCACGGTGGCCGCGAGGGCCGCGTGCAGCGACATGCTCGCCACGAGGCGGCCCAGCCGGGTCAGTACATTACAAAGGCTGACCGCACTCACCCTCTCTATTATCAGCGGCGTCCCTGAACACCTGCACGTCGTCGGCGGCGTGCGCGGCCAGGGTCGCGTGCGCGTGCACGGTGGCCGCGAGGGCCGCGTGCAGCGACATGCTCGCCACGAGGCGGCCCAGCCGGGTCAGTACATTACAAAGGCTGACCGCACTCACCCTCTCTATTATCAGCGGCGTCCCTGAACACCTGCACGTCGTCGGCGGCGTGCGCGGCCAGGGTCGCGTGCGCGTGCACGGTGGCCGCGAGGGCCGCGTGCAGCGACATGCTCGCCACGAGGCGGCCCAGCCGGGTCAGTACATTACAAAGGCTGACCGCACTCACCCTCTCTATTATCAGCGGCGTCCCTGAACACCTGCACGTCGTCGGCGGCGTGCGCGGCCAGGGTCGCGTGCGCGTGCACGGTGGCCGCGAGGGCCGCGTGCAGCGACATGCTCGCCACGAGGCGGCCCAGCCGGGTCAGTACATTACAAAGGCTGACCGCACTCACCCTCTCTATTATCAGCGGCGTCCCTGAACACCTGCACGTCGTCGGCGGCGTGCGCGGCCAGGGTCGCGTGCGCGTGCACGGTGGCCGCGAGGGCCGCGTGCAGCGACATGCTCGCCACGAGGCGGCCCAGCCGGGTCAGTACATTACAAAGGCTGACCGCACTCACCCTCTCTATTATCAGCGGCGTCCCTGAACACCTGCACGTCGTCGGCGGCGTGCGCGGCCAGGGTCGCGTGCGCGTGCACGGTGGCCGCGAGGGCCGCGTGCAGCGACATGCTCGCCACGAGGCGGCCCAGCCGGGTCAGTACATTACAAAGGCTGACCGCACTCACCCTCTCTATTATCAGCGGCGTCCCTGAACACCTGCACGTCGTCGGCGGCGTGCGCGGCCAGGGTCGCGTGCGCGTGCACGGTGGCCGCGAGGGCCGCGTGCAGCGACATGCTCGCCACGAGGCGGCCCAGCCGGGTCAGTACATTACAAAGGCTGACCGCACTCACCCTCTCTATTATCAGCGGCGTCCCTGAACACCTGCACGTCGTCGGCGGCGTGCGCGGCCAGGGTCGCGTGCGCGTGCACGGTGGCCGCGAGGGCCGCGTGCAGCGACATGCTCGCCACGAGGCGGCCCAGCCGGGTCAGTACATTACAAAGGCTGACCGCACTCACCCTCTCTATTATCAGCGGCGTCCCTGAACACCTGCACGTCGTCGGCGGCGTGCGCGGCCAGGGTCGCGTGCGCGTGCACGGTGGCCGCGAGGGCCGCGTGCAGCGACATGCTCGCCACGAGGCGGCCCAGCCGGGTCAGTACATTACAAAGGCTGACCGCACTCACCCTCTCTATTATCAGCGGCGTCCCTGAACACCTGCACGTCGTCGGCGGCGTGCGCGGCCAGGGTCGCGTGCGCGTGCACGGTGGCCGCGAGGGCCGCGTGCAGCGACATGCTCGCCACGAGGCGGCCCAGCCGGGTCAGTACATTACAAAGGCTGACCGCACTCACCCTCTCTATTATCAGCGGCGTCCCTGAACACCTGCACGTCGTCGGCGGCGTGCGCGGCCAGGGTCGCGTGCGCGTGCACGGTGGCCGCGAGGGCCGCGTGCAGCGCGCCGGCCGCGAGCCGCGGGTGCAGCGACATGCTCGCCACGAGGCGGCCCAGCCGGGTCAGTTGCTCGGTCGGAGACAGCGCGCCTACAAACACATTTTACCGCATCTTGGATTTGATATAAAATAAATAAAAATTTATAAAATACATCTATTTACAAAATAAGCACACGTTAAACAAATATTACTGATGCCCACACTAGGCTTAGCCTGTCCTATGGGGAGCATAGTGTGGTATTTAACAGTATGGATTATTCTAGCACAAGTGGGCACGCATTTTTATTACGAAAAATAAAAACATTGTACAGTATAACATTCGTCGTATTGTTTAAGAAGCCCTTTTATTAGATACCGATATTAAGGGAGTATTGTCAAAATCGGAAAAATTGTTGTAGGACATTTTGTGCCGGCTATTTTTCCTTCCTTCTATCAAACGTAGAGAAAACACTCGAGCTATGATACCTTATACACACCTGCGTGTGTAAGTGACACACACACAAGGACAAACAGTAAAAAAGGTATTGCTTTCATGAATGTAATTCTTTGTTTTGTTTGGACATAGCCGACATCGATAATCATTCGTTTATTTTTAAGTGGGCACACACGAATTACTAATTCCGTGAAAACAATTTTTAAAAATCTTTGTCAAATATTTTATACAGAAAATATTTCATATGCACAAGTTGCAAAACAGCGTCAGGCAATATCAGTGCCTCAAAATAAAAATACTACACATTCGGCTAAGCAATCACAACAAACTAACACAAAAGCAAGTACAGATGATAAGATTGACACCATATTAAATCCGTTGTCCTCGTTCGATCAAAGATTAAAGCTTCTGGAACAATGCAATAAAACTGCTGTTTCACAAAAAAAAATAGAAATGAATACTATAAAAATTATGGCCTGGAACGCAAATGGACTTCAACAGCATCGAAACGAATTGCAAGTAGTCCTTAAAACAGAAAATATTGACGTGTGTCTTATCTCCGAGACACACTTTACCAGAGAATCACATATAATTTTTTTTTTTTATTATTTTTTTTTTAAATATTGGACAACATCACATGCATTGCTCTGATTCTGTGGTAAGTAGCTTAAGCACTTGTGTTGCAGAAATCAGAAACAACGACGGTACCACAACACCTAGACCCGACACAATTTAATGGCTATAAAACGTATCACGCTTTACACCCCGATAACACTGCTAGAGGAGGTAGTGCAGTTATAATAAAAGATAATTTTACCCAGTTTGAGCTACATCAGTTAGAGGAACAAAGTATCCAGGCTGTGGCAGTCTGTGTTAAGACGAAAAGTTTTCCTATAACTATTTCCTCTATTTACTGTCCACCAAGATACTTAATAAAATCTGAACAATATACATTACTGTTAGAAAAACTAGGGAACAGGTTTGTACTTGGCGGTGATTTTAATGCCAAAAACACATTCTGGGGTTCTAGGCTAACAACTACAAAAGGAAGACTGCTTCAAGCTGTCAAAGAAATTAAATGTGACGTCATTTCTACCGGAAAGCCCACTTACTGGCCAACAGACCCTCTGAAAATTCCAGATTTGATTGACTTTTTTATCTACAAAAATATATCATCGTCATCACTTCTTCAGTATCCAATCACTCCATCATTAAGGAAGCATTTGATATGAATTCAGACCATTCACCTATCATGTTAATAATCAGTGATGCCATAATAGATAGAAAGGGATATTCCTTTCTAGAAAATAAAAAAAAGTGATTGGGAAAGTTTTCGAGAATACTTAGATTCTAATATTGATCTCAAAGTTCCACTAAAAAATCCACAACAATCAATCAATTTAAAAGTTTGTAGTACCGTCTTCCTGGATGTAGTGCAGGCTTTTGACAAAGTGTGGCAATATTTAAACTTAGAAACGTGCTCCCAAAACAATATGCGGATATCTTATAGTCATACCTAACTGACCGCATGTTTAGGGTTAGACAAGAAGATGCATATTCAGATCTCATGTCAATAAAGGCTGGAGTGCCACAAGGAAGTGTCTTAGGTCCGGTCCTGTACCTTTTGTACACTTGCGACATTCCAGAGATAGATAACAACACTATTGCGACCTTTGCGGATGACACAGCTATAATGGCAAAAGAAACGACCCACGCGGAAGCTGTACAAAAGGTTCAAGGCGCTATAACTACCATTTTCAATTGGGCGAAAAAATGGCGCATTAAACTTAATGAATCGAAATCTATCCATGTAGATTTCACAAATAAGAAATTAAATTATCTACCGGTCTACATTAATAATAATATTGTACCATATGGAAACACTGCCAAATACCTCGGCATAACACTAGACGCAAAGCTTCGCTGGAAGGCTCATGTCAAGAAAAAACGAGATGAATTAGAAGTTAGGTATAAAAAGATGTATTGGCTTCTTGGTAAACATTCTTCGGTGTCAGTATATAACAAAATCCTGCTTTATAAACAAGTCCTCATGGACTTATGGCCTTCAGCTATGGGGCTGTGCCAAATACATTAACCTTCAAACTCTCCAACGTTTCCAAAATAAAGTACTTAGAGGTGTTGTAGATGCACCCTGGTACATCAGAAACGACGACCTACATCGTGACCTAAAAGTAGACTTCGTCAAAGACATTATTAGGAAACATGCCGAAGCTCATGAACGACGAATTCATCACCACGTAAATGGTGAGGCCAACCAGCTCCTTGACAACACGAACATAGTGAGGAGGAACATAGTCAAAAGGACACAACTTTTTGAGCTAGTGTAGTAAATTAGTGACAGCAAGTGAAGTGTGTGCCACTCATTAAGAACACAAGAACAAAGTGTCTTCCCCTTAATAGAGACAATAAGAAAAGTGTTAATGGACACATTCTTAGTAAACTATCTTTAGCAGTCTAAGTTAAATACAAATTACTTATTAGTCTTTTCAGACTAGATTGTAAAACCTTGGTCGTATTGATGCTCAGTATCAAACGGCATTTAAAAAAAAATATTTTATTAAATTTTAATGGTTGTAGAAAATGTCATATTTGATATTTTTTTCCTAACTGACTATTGATGATGGCCGCAGATAGCCTTTTCATCTTCACCGGGCTTGCGGGGGAGCGGAGGGCTCACACCCCTAAAGTCATATTTGATTGTTGAAAAAATTCGCTAAAGGTATAATAGGATTTAGTTACCTATTAGGAATTTACTCAATTTATTTTTAAAAGTGTGTAATAACTAGACATCGGATTATATGCACTATCAAAAGGCCGAAATATGCATGCAAATATGCATTTAAAAAGTGCGAAATATGCATTGAATATGCACAATTAAAAGAAATTGCCATAATAATTTACGTTTATGATTAACACAATCTAATTAAAAAAAAACATTTATATTTATAAGGTATTTGTCACGATTTTTTTTGCGACAGTGAACTCGAAAGGCCGTTACTTTGTTCAATATTTTTTTCTATTGTTTCCAAGGACGGGTATAGAGAAAAGATTTTAGTTTCTCAATTGTATCGGTTTTATTGCTAAAATGTGTAAACTACTTTATACAACATGCCAAACACGTATACCTAACTATGGAAATAAGCACTATCAATTAAAAAGTATCAAAATATGCAATAACGCTCTAAAAATATAATTATATGCATTTGCATATGCAAACATGCAAATGCATATAATCCGATGTCTAGTAATAACATTCAGTTCTTATTAAATTTGGTAAGTGATTGATTGTGTATTTTTTTTTGCATTACAGTAGGGACTGGTGCCGAACATAACCAGGCCACTTAGACCACAAGACATCGAAAAAGGGCATAAAAAACTCACCTAAATCAATAAGATCGTTTACAGCGAACTGTATAGCTTGTTTGCTTGGCGGCTCGGGCAGCTGAGACAAGAAATCCTCGACCTTATCATCCGGGGCGTAAGTTTTACAATCCAAAACTGTCTGTTCCAGCGGTATTCTTAGTATCTCCGGCGTGGTGTGAGGAGCGAACTCTGTTTCTTTCTCTTTCGTGTATAATCTGTAGCAGTGACCTGAAATCAAAGTTACAAAAAATTTCAGTTACGTAATTGGCAACTTTTGTAGCCGAGAAGCGAGCGGGCCGGACTATGGCGTCGCGCGATCTCTGAGGTCTGGGTTCGATTCCCGGTCGTGTCAATTTGAAAGAAACATACTTTTCTATATAGTATAGAGTATCTCTCTGTGTTGTAGTATAGAGTCTCTATAATGTATATATAGTATCTATATGTATAAACCAAATGACGCTACGTCCGGTTCGGAACCTACAACTACCGAGAAGATACCGGCCAGAAACTCAGTAGTTTAGTAGGTTTACAAAAAAGCTAAATTTATTACTAATTTCTATATCATCTGTCTACCTAAACACACACCTGGTTTCACTTTGCCGACAAAAATTGCAATTGGCTACTTGACAGTGTTAACAATAAAATATGAAAAGTGTTACATATGTTAGCTTATTAGTAAAGTAATAATTTTACATTTTTATTTTATAATTAAAAGCATAGTTAGTATTTTAATTTTGCAAAATAAATTTTACTTTTTTTATCTGTGGAACAAAAGAAATGACAGCTGTCGGCGAAAATAATTTATTTTAATGTGGCGAAACAATGATTATTTTACCGATTAAATTGAATTATTGTGTCTTTAATCGTATTAAGAATTTATTGAAACATTTTCCGTTTATCTAAATGAAGTCGTTTCTATGCGTATCGGTTCGTTGTCTACAACGTTGACGTCATAATTTCAACAGTGACATGACTTGGCGTTTTTGCGCGCTTTTTAAATGTGTTACACAAAATCTTATTTTTCTCTGGTTATTTACATTTTTTCCAGATAAATCGAATTGCTTGGGATATAAAATGAACAGGCGCACATTTTGCAATACTTTTTCAAAAACTGTCAAGTAGCCAATTGTAATACTTTCTAATGTTATTTAACCGACTTCAAAATAAAGGAGGAGGTTCTCAATTCGATCGTATTTATTTTTATATCTATTTATCTGTATATCTACCTATTTATACACATACCTGGTTGCACTCTCCCGGCGCGGCCCGTTCGCTGCTTGGCAGCGGCCTGCGAGACCCACACGGTCTCCAAACTGGCCGTGCCTAAGCAAAAATATAGTCAAAGTCAAAGTCAAAGTCAATCTTTTTTATTCACATAGATTACATTAGTAATACTTATGAATAGTCTTTATATAAAGCAAATGAAGCTACCTCCGGTTCGGAACCTATAACTAAAGAGAAGATACCGGCAAGAAACTCAGTAGTTTTTTTTACAAATGAAAGCTACACTTATTACTAATTTTGCACTAAGACACACAGTTAGTTTGTCAATTGTAAAATAAAAATTAAAAATAAATTATTGAAAGAAAAAAAAAATAAAATAAAAATAAAACAAAAGTAATTTTAAGTTAATTTAAATTAACTGTGTAGGACTTACATGCGTCAACGGGCCCAATACTGACATTGATTGAGAAAATGTGTCATACTATATTTTTAAAATAATACAAAACACGCAAGTACAGGTGAGCAGGCTAGGTCGTGATCCACACGTTCTTGTCATTCAAATATATAATATATTATAAACTAACAAACCAGCATAAACAAACATACATATTTTTTATTTCGGTATAAAAATCTCATATACCTACCTGTCTATCAAATTACATTCAAAACTATTCAGTATTCTTTGCGTGAAAGACTTGCAGTTCAAAATTAGTTCTTATACGCACGACATAAGGTCCATACAAAGTTCAAAGTGTGTGTGGACGAAGACGAGCAAGACCAGTCAGGTCGTGACCACGGTTGGTGCAACCTAACCGAAACGTCGGGCAGTAAGTAGTTCGTATTAACTACTAATAAATGGTGTCGCGTTTTGACTCAAATTCAAATATTTTATTGCTTTCATGTTGTACAATATGGCTCTTAAATTACAAAATGAAGTTTCAAACATGAACCCTGTAAGGGGATTGCAAAAATTAAGCACTTATTGTATCTAATAATACATTTTTATTTTAGACTAGATTTCCGCCCGCGGCTTCGCTCGCGTGGAATTCGTTTATATTGTGGTATAAAGCACAACATACACAATTCAATGTAAAATGGTAGGAACCAAAAAAAGCTATATAAGATAAGCTATCATTCCACTTCTTACGTATTTCAAAAAACAATAATATAATATAAAAAGTACCCTATTATTTAATCCGGACTTCTAACTTTACGTCTGCAAAATTTTAAAGCAATCGGTTCAGTAGTTAGGGGTCTTAAATTTTGAGGACGTAAATATAGAGGGAACATGTTAGGATTCTTTTTTACAAACTTCTAAAATGTACATAACAATTATTGTTTCTGGTTACAACCAATTGATGTTCAAGGGCCTGCAGCTTGATTGAGAGTCCATTTTAATATTATTCAAAGGCACCAGTTAACTTGTTTTGAATGTTTAAAATGGAACGCGAAAGTCTTAAAAAGTTTTTTTATTTGCTCCAATGGTTAAATTAAACAAACCTGTCCCTTCCTTGATCCTGTTCTCCTTGTGGGCTCCCGTGTCTATCACATGAACCACATCGGGTATCGTGATGGAGGTCTCCGCTATGTTCGTTGAGAGAACGATCTTCCGCACTCCAGGTAGCGGCTTAGCGAACATCTTTATTTGGTCTGTCGTTGATAATCTTATGAAAAAAAAGAGGTAAAAAATTACAATACATTGCTGAAAGAGTTTACATTATAACTAACTACATATATATATTTTTAACGCTTAATTAGGCCTTATTGAATTTTTCGTTAGTTTTCTCCGGTATGTCATGGGCATACGTTTCAATGAGGTGGTGGTTTTTGCGTTCGAAAAATCCACCAGATGGCGATACGTAGGCGTTAGGTCCTACCGTTTTGTGATTGGTCATGGTTTACATGACATTAACAGACATGTCACCATGACATATAAATCACCAATCAATCAACAGTTGGACCTCACGCCTACGTATCGCCATCTGGTGGATTTTTTGAACGCAAAAACCACCACCTGTGAAAGTTTTTATGGGAAAATGTTTATTTTTTAAGTTGAGTTATGAAATTTGGCACAAATATAGCTCGAAACTTGGATTAAAATATAGTTTATGTTTCGAATATAAGGGGAGATAGGGGAAAATCCGACCATGAAAGGATGTAGTCCACGCGAACGAAGTCGCGGGCACAGCTAGTATCGTCATAAGAAGTGCTAATTTACCAACCTAGAATGTACCGGCAGGACCATATGCGTGGCGGATCGCCCGTACAGTTCATCCAACTGAAGTTTGGTCGCTTTTATCTCAGCCCAACCCGGGAGAAAAACTAGTATCGCGCCTTCTGACCCTTTGCTGTCCACTGCTTTTATCACTTCCACTACCTGTGACATGAAAGTGAGATGTGTAGTCTCCGTCAGATATATCGGAGCAGACAATGTGACCAAATACTTCTGAACAGTTAAAATGTCAAAAAGTTCCATACACCTCAAGTTACCATTAATATCTGAACATTCATTACTTCAATAATATCTATACACACAACTTACCAAAATATCTGAACACTCATCTATACAGGTAGCTAAATGAGACACATGACGTGCGTGACACATATTGACGTTATGAGTGTTCAGATGTTATTGGAATCTGCTCAGATATTATTGAAGTAATGAATGTTCAGATATTAATGGTAACTTGTGGTGTATGGAACTTTTTGACATTTTAACTGTTCAGAAGTATTTGGTCACTTTGTCTGCTCCGATATATCTGACGGCGATTGTACGTGTGTTCGAATTAGCACAAAAGCTGAAACGAGTTTGCTCAGAGTCGAGAGCAAAACCGTTTCTACTGAATAAAAATATAGAATCAGATTTTATATTAAAAATATGTCGTTAACAACGCCACGTTTAACATTTACTTAAGTCTATCGTTTTCTTAAGCCCGGTTCCAATATGTATAATCGAAATCTATACAAGTTACTACAAGCTCATAGATTTTAATAATGTTCAAATTCGACTTCATTAATTTTTATAATTGGGTAAAAAAATAACTAGCGGCCGCAAGTAATAAGCCTTTTATAATAAAAATAATTGGTATGTCTGAGGTTTAGTCCTTGTACTATTATAAACACCTCAACCAATCGAACAGACGAACCTAGAACTGTGCATTAAATCCGCCTTTTGCATATACGTGTGTTTTAGACAAAACTGAATATAATATATCATCACACTAACTTACTTCTTGGCAGTAGAATGCAGGTTTAGAATATTCTTTCTTGCAGTTCTCAGCCATGTTCCTGAGATTCAGATCAAACTTCTTCTCTATATCATCCAGATGGGACACTTCGACTGGAAATGTCCTCCCCGGCACTTCTATTGCGGGACACGAGTCAAAATATCTGAAAAGCATATAACTAAATGAGGGCGTTCGCGCATTAAAAATCTACTTGATGGCGATACGTAGACTTGGGGTCCTATTGCTATTTGATTGGTGATTTAAATGTCATTGTGCCATGTCAATGTCATGTTGTACTAACCAATTACGTAGCAGTTGGAGCTTACGCTTACATATCGCAATCTAGTGGCTTTTTCGTACGCAAACACCTTCAATATAATTTTTTCCTAAATAGATTCAAAGGCAAGGTAAGTTCGAAAATCTGAAACATCTATTGTTCGACTAGGGAACCTAAACATGCACTTTATTTATAGATTATGACCGAGCTTGTATCTACTTGGTACAGTCAACGTCAAACAGTTAGTGATACTCAGGATATTAAAAAACACAAATTGGCGAATTGAGTAGTACTATACATTATGATAAATATGAAACCAAAGATGGCCGCCATCCCAAGATGGCGAAATAATCCAATAAACAACGTAAAAGTTTGAAAATTGATCGCTCTTATGTCTTAAATTCAAAGTGTCTGAGATTTTTTTATTGGAGGCACCTATTTATTTAACTTTCCTTAATGTCACTAACTATTTGACGCTGTACTTAAATCACTTACCATCGAGTATATTTGTTCATATTAACGTCGAGTACTGACTCTACGAACTAAATGTTGTTCACGAACTAAAGCTCAGTAACTTTAGTTGGTGAACAACTCTGTACCTTGTCACATTAAGGCAATGTCTATCTGACTTGCTTAGTTACAAGGAGATTTGGTATGACAAGGCACTGAGGTGTATACGAACTAATGATGCTAGCTATACCTAGTGAAAACGTCAATGTCCAAGGTCGCGCTCATGATAACTATCTTCAGCTGAGGGTTGAGGTCCAGCGCCCTCTTCAGGAGCAGCAGAGTTATGTCAGTGTTGACGTCACGCTCGTGCGCCTCATCTATGACAACGTGGCTGCAGCCTTCCAAGCCTGGGAAACGTGTGAAATGTCAATATGATGCATCGCCCTTATGCCCTGGCCATAAATAAATAAATAAATAAAATAAATAAATATTGGACAACATCACATACATTGCTCTGATTCTGTGGTAAGTAGCTAAAGCACTTGTGTTACAGAAATCAGAAACAACGAAGGTACCACAACACCCAGACCCGAGACAATATAGAAAAGTTCGTTTCCCATATTGACCCGACCGGGGATCGAACCCGGAACCTCAGAGATGGCGCGACGCCAAAGTCCGGCCCGCTCGCCTCTCGGCTACGGAGGTCGTCAAAAGAACTAATATTAAACTGCAAGTGCTTGACGTGATGTGAACTGTATGAGAAAATTAATAATATGTCACGCTGCGAGCAATAGGAGCGAAGAATCAGTAGTAATTGTCGAATAATAATAAATAAATAAATAAATATTAATAAATATTAGACAACATCACATACATTGCTCTGATTCTGTGGTAAGTTAAAGCACTTGTGTTACAGAAATCAGAAACAACGACGGTACCACAACACCCAGACCCGAGACAATACAGAAAAGTTCGTTTCTCATATTGCCCGGGGATCGAACCCGGGACCTCAGAGATAGCGCTACGACAAATTCCAGCACGCTCGCCTCTCGGCTACGGAAGTCGTCAAGATTGTGGAAAAGCACGGGGATTGTACGTGAGCAAAGCAGCTGCGGGGCGCTAGTAATTTTTTTTTTCATAGAATTAATATACCTGGATTGTTATGCAGTCTTCTTAGCAGAACTCCGGATGTGCAGTAAAGTATGGACCCCCCAGGGGGCCGCGGAGGTTTCGAGTGTAATCGCACTTGGTACCCAATTGATTCCCCCACCTGTCAAAAAAGTCGTGTTCTTGAGCCAGTGGAGTAGGGGAGAGTATGAAAGAGTTAGGCTTTGAAAGAGCCGATGTCATTTTTATCACTCATCGATATTCTATCAAATTAATCTTACTCGTTAATTGAATTTTTCACCCTGACTGGGTGACAGCTATCCAGTGTTGCCATTTAAGTAGTAAAATTAAAGTTTGGTAGAATAGCGATGAGTGATGAAAAATCACATCGGCTCTTTCAAAGCCTGGCTCTTTCATACACACTCTCCCCTATATTGGGTAGACTTCAATCAAATAGTTTCGTTCGTTCGTTTTTGTTCTAAGGGGACTAACGGACGACTTTCTACAAGGCAATCCAAAATCTTTAAAGAAATTGTTTTTTGATATGTAGGTACCTATTCAACATAACTAACTCATAATAAGAACGGTAGGGCATAGCGATTTATCGCTCGAACTGGAGCAGCCCGACTTGTGAAATACCTCCACCTTACAGGAGACCGCAGCCAAATAATAATCACTTCTGTGTTGTTGTGTTCCTGCTTGTAAGTAAGGTTTCCAGAGCTCCTGGGGGGTGCTACATTAGTAGCAGGGGTCAAGCATTCAAGGTTAGGGCGACAAGTCCAGTAACAGCTTTATTATGCTGTACTAGTTGCCTATAAGCTAGGACCTCATAACCACTTAACACCAGGTGGGATGAGGTCAATCTTGAAGTGTATTATAAAAAAAAGTATTATCTACATAGAATACAATATTACCTCTTCCCCTAGTTCACTGGCCACTCTCTGCGCTAGACCCATGGCAGCGACCCGCCTCGGCTCCGACACGACGGCGGCCGTGTTGACGCCGCAGCGCCGCAACATGGCGGCCGGCGCGCGCGTCGACTTGCCGCAGCCCGCCGCGCCGACGACCACGACTACGCGGGAGTTATCTAACGTCGATGTTATTTGATCTCTGGATATAAAAGTAATACATTTATGCCCGGATCCAATATTTAATATACCTACAAACAAACGTTTTAGTTACATACAGTAATAAATTTTACGATGCGTAATCTTAAATTCCTTATCGTATTTCGATTCCTTTGTCAATCTCACGACCGTTCTCTTCGCTCCACTGACAACCTAAGCTTAAACATTCCTCGTCATCATAGCGACTTCTTTTCAAAGTCTTTTACTGTGCAAGCCGCCCGTCTTTGGAATGCTCTGCCCGCTGATACTCGACAATCCCTGACTAAGGGAATTTTTAAAATGAAAGTTCGTGAACACTTCTTCTCTCTCGCTAATAAATAAATCGTAGACATGAATTTTTCAATTGCTGAATCCATTTATATATAGTTATTATTTATTTTATATTTTTATGTGGTATTATTTACTTATGTATATATAAGTATATATATGCTCATTATGTAAATATAAGTGTAACTTCATATTTTATATATATATTATATTTATTCATGTATGTCTATATGTATATTTAATTGTTTCCGAAATGAATTTTGTAACGCTTGATAGTTACTATTCTCGTGTATTATGTTTTAATTTTATTTTTTAGATTACTTATGCACTTTGTCACTATTACCGCACCCATAAACTAACTCTCCGCATGACCCAAAGGTTGACTGGTAGAGAATGCCCATAGCATTAAGTCCACCTGTTGTACTTTTTTTGTGCAATAAAGTTTTTAAATAAAATAAATAATAAAACGACAAACGATCGAATGATGACAGCTGGGAAAGTAAATTTGACATTAGAATTAACGACTTGTGGAAAACAGATAGTCATTTTTGACACATTGCGAATCGTAAAATATTGAACGAGGCATTACTCGTACCTTATTGGATGAGGAAAAGGGTATAGTTCTCAAATATAATTTCAATAGTTCCCTATATCAGGTCACATTGAACAAGGATCATCTAGTTTACTGAGTACGCCATCGCGGCTTCGAAAACGTACTATCCCTATTTTTGTCTAAATTTTCCAAAGATTCTTTGCTCTTATTGTTGGCAGCATGATGTTATATAGCCTTCAACGTCAATTCGACTGTCCAACGCATTTTTTTTTAATTCTTCAATTCGAACCAGTGGTTCCCGAGATTAACTCATTTAAAAACAATGAAGTCAATATGTGTACTTAATGATAAAACAAAAGTAATGAATTGTTTTAGATTTGATTATGTTGTAGTTAATATTTGAAATAGTTACGTTATCGACTAATACGGCACTATTAGTTTAGTTTCAATTCGGGTTGTCTAACAAAGCAGGGTGTGTCCTTTATTACCATCATAGAGGTTACGTTTGTTACGTTGTAACATTACAAATTGAACATAATAGTTATTTGAACTGCCGACATACCATACCATGTATGGTACCATTTCATTAATAAGTGGAAGTTATCAGTCAATGTATATAATCCAAATAAATATGTATTTCGAACATAATTTTATACGTTTTACAATATGACGCGTGAATTTCTCAGACGAATCAAATTAAGTTCAAATAGTGTACAGTCAGCATCATTAGTTCGTATACAACTCAGTACCTTATCACATTACGTTAACTGACGCGATCACGTACTATTTGCTTACGAGTTTTAATGTGACGAGGTACTGGGGTGTATACAAACTTCATTAGTTGACTGTACCAAGGGTTTCACAGAAAGAATTAATAACCTTTGAGTTGGGTAAAAAAAAATAACCCAACTCAAAGGAATTTTTATCTTTCTAACAAAATGTGTGGCAAAACCATCTTAGAAACCCATGCATTACTAAAGAAAAGGAAAAAGTGGGACAGTGTTCAAACGTCGTTGACACACTATCCTCAATTCACCATCTCAATACGTCATGCCATGCAATTTGACAGCGCGCAAACGAAACCGAGAGTGGAAAGCATTCACACGTCACGCGTCAGACGTCAGGCGTACGTCAGGTGCAAACGTCACGATGACGTCTTGTGAAGTTCGCGCGCGAAAGCGAGAGTCACTCTCGATTTCTATGTTCACTTTCGGTTTTGTTGCTTTGTGACGTTGCAATATGACGTGCGGTTATTTAAGCATGATGTTTCAATTGGTAAAGAAATAAGAGTAGAATCATTTATTCTTTTACAAATTGTATGTATTTTCTTATTAGTGCATTATATCGCACAAGCGAGCTTTACATTTATAATTTTGAAGACACAGAAATATTTCGTAGGATCGAATCCCACACTGCAAAAGAGATGATTTGTTTTGTTTCTCTGAAATAAAATTAACAATGTTTGCCCAATCCCGCTTACTTAGTAAAAAATAATTTTAAAAGTCAAGTCCTATCATATTTTAAAGGAATTTATTATTGCTTCATCGATCTCAGATGATAAGTCAAATTAAAAACAAAATAAATTTAATCCTTCGTAAAGGTTACAAAAGAATCAATTTATTATTTAACGTTGTATCTCTTATTTTATATTCCCCAAAAAAAATCTACAACTACGATCATATTCAATTTAGTAATCCTGACATTGATGAAGGTCTATACAGATCAACTATTTTGATTTAAGTTATTACATCATGGTTAACCTTTATGATGCTTAATATAGTTAATTAAATGCATCTTTGCATCTTCTTATTGCAAAACCACAACCACAAATATAGAATAAGTGAGGTAGCTATATAGGTACCTATTCTTACATATTAACAACCTATTTAACATTATTCTAACAGGCCTAGAATGCGCAATACGTCAATTTTATCGCATGAGACGACAAAAGTTTCGATACTGTTGATTGGCTAATAGCACATCGCACTCGTATTTTCAGCCAATCAACAGCTGACGCACTGACTTCAATCGATTTTGACGTTTGTTAAGAGCGCGATAAAATTAAGTCGCGTTGCGTATGCTAGGCCTGTATACCGTTCATTGGGTGATAGTACACCGTACTCGTAATTTCAGCCAATAAGCAGTTGACGCAATGATTTTGACATTTCATAAGAGCGCGATAAAATTTACTCTCGCGGCGCATGCTGGACCTGTAAGAATAATCACTATTCGTTGTAGTTTATAACTCAAGAACGGACTTTCCAATACATACTAAATGTTTAAGCTTTGTTCGGACTATTAAGTACATGGTTTGTGTTAAGTTTGCACAAAATCTGTCGAGCGGTTATTCATTTATCACATTTTTTGTAACAAATTAATATGCGTACGAAGCCGGGAAGTTAGTTTATAATGAACCATGTTGCCCTCAACTTCAACAACATTGGTCATCATCAATTAGCCGTGTGTCACACATAAGGAATATTTATAAGCTCTGTTGCCCTCAACAACTTTAGTGTTGAACAATTAGCCGTGTGTCACATAAAGAACACAAAAGGAAGTGTCTTCTTCCTAAAGTACTAGTTTTAGTAGTTTAAGTTAAATTTAATTACTTGCTAGCTGTGCCTGCTTCTCTCATGGTCGGTTTACCCCAATCTCCCCTAATATTCGAAATAAAATGTCGTCCATATTTTAATTTTCGAGCTATATTTGTGCCAAATTTCATATCTCTTCTTTAAAAATAAACCCATATAAATTTCCACGGGCTGTAGTACCCCAATCCCCCCTTATTTTCAAAACCAAAAGTAGCCTATGTCTGTTTTAGAGGATCAAAGTATTACCTACCTTTACCAAATTTCATCAAAAAAATTTAACGGATATTATTTGCATGCATAATTATTATGTTCAAAAGGTCTTCGATTTGCAAAAACCAGATACGGGATATATAACCAGATGACATCAGCAAAAAAAATATAAAGTGATCATAACATTGACAACGAAAGCGTTTCACTCTTCACTCTTGCCCAAAAATTTCAGCAACCAATCCTATAAAAGAAACTCCGATGAAAAATAGAACGGAAAATGTTCGAACGGTCTTCGATTCGCAAAAAAACAAATGCTACAGTCACCAAATGACGTCAGCAGAAAACAAAAGTGATCCTATAGACATCGAAAGCGTTCCACTCTTCACTCTTGCCCAAAAACCAATCCTATAAAAAATATATATACGGTCGAATTGAGAACCTCCTCCTTTCTTTTGAAGTCGGTTAAAAAAGAAATCTGATGAACAATTTAATAGATAATGTTCGAACGGTCTTCGATTCAAAAAACAAATGCCGCTACAGTCACCAAATGACGTCAGCAGAAAACAAAAGTGATCCTATAGACATCAAAAGCGTACAGCGCTTCACTCTCGCCTAAAATTTTCGGCAACACAATTTCACCTCGCCGAATGAGGTCACAACGCGCCGCGAGTGAGCCATCGAGGTCACATCGCCGCTCTCTAACTCAGTTTTCGGTTGCACTTTCGATGCCCCGCGATTGGAAAGGGACGTTGGATGACGTTTGCTGACGTTTCTGTCTTTGGAAGGGGATATTTCGGCGCTGCGTTTGCTTGCAGCTGAGAGCGAAAGTGAAGTCTTGGTCTGATATTTAGGCGGTTGCTAAAGGAGCCAATTTTTCTATAGTTCAGTGGGCTTACTACCAACAAACGTAAGATTTAGTTTTAGAAGATTCATCGAAAGTTTAATTAAAACATGGATTATGATTTGCACAAATAATATTTTGTTTTTCGAAAGCGCTTTATTCGTACTTATTTAAACAGGTTACAGTTGAGAATTATAAATTGCTATTCGTCATAGGATCCGCCATATTTAGTTTTTGGTATATGTCTACAGGCGTTTGGTTATAAGCTTATGATGTCAAATATCAATTTATTTAGAACTTGCCGCCACTCGGGATTCGAATCTTTGAAATCGGCCAGAAGTTTTTGAGTTTATTCATTACATATAGAAACAAAAATATAAATATTTCCTCTTTATAATATTAGAGTAGATTTATTATGCGATTACATTTACTTTGATTCGTTTTATGGTTCATCAAAGGAGAATCTCTTTAAAACCCTGAAGAAAAAAAAATGCTACTAATTTTACAAACGTTAAAGTTTGGATGTAGATTTTTGTTACTCTCTCATATAAAAAATATTGAATGGCTTTGAAATTAATTTGGCAGGTAGTCAGATAAAATATTCAAATACATTTACGAGTTTTTATCACAAAAAACGCGTACAGAGTCGCGGGCAAGAGTACAATTTAATCTTCTTTTCATTGTTTGCATATTTTGTTACGTTTCTTATATATTTTTTATTTTATTTTAAATATGTTTGTATAGGTTTATTGTGGTTACTCGTACAAAAGTTGTTTCTTTCTTTTATGATGCGTTTTTACGCACAACTCCTAAATTTACTCTAAATAAAGAAAGGCTAGATATTCATAACGATATGAAACTAAAAGTTTCCTTATCTTTTTTTGTACCTAAATTGGCAGTTACACGTCCGTCAACGTTCAAATAAATTCCATCAGAAAAAAAATTTAAAATTGGAAGGACAAGACAAGAATTTGAGCATTTACCGGCCACCTATTCTCTCCAGGTGCGATCCACACATTTCATTCCTTTTGCTCCAATTAGCCCCAACCTTACTTCCCGGCTGACCCCGATCGCGCCGAAGGTCGGGGTTCAAGGTCACCTATCGCGGTCGCGTTTCGGGGTCGCGTAACTGGGGCCCAAGGTCGCGGGTGCCATCCGGACTCTAAACGGGGCCACGGAGGCCGAGATCAGACAATCTGGGGCAGTCTGTGCCGCTCAAGGTCTCAAAACGGGGTCGTTTAGAGGATTCGGACCAGAGAAACGCGGTGAATGGGTCTTTGAATTGGCTACTTAATTAATAGCATAGTTAGTATTTTATTTTTGCAAAATAAAATTTACTTTTTTTATCTGTGGAACAAAAGAACCGAAACGGAAACCACCATTGCAATTCGGAAATGTCGGCGAAAATAATTTATTTTAATGTGGCGAAACAATGATTATTTTACCGATTAAATTGAATTATTGTCTCTTTAATCGTATTAAGAATTTATTGAAACATTTTCCGTTTATCTAAATGAAGTCGTTCCTATGCGTATCGGTTCGTTGTCTACAACGTTGTCATAATTGCAACAGTGACGTGACTTGGCGTTTTTGCGCGCTTTTTAAATGTGTTACACAAAATCTTATTTTTCTCTGGTTATTTACATATTTTCCAGATAAATCGAGTTGCTTGGGATATAAAATGAACGGGCGCACATTTTACAATACTTTTTCAAAAACTGTCAAGTAGCCAATTGCCTTGTTCTCGTTGATGTGATAAAGCGGATGAGTTTTGGAAATGTAGGTGGTAATTTTGGGAATTCAACCTTCTTAATTCATGTCCAATGCCTTCATTGGACGGTTCTTATGTGTTCAAGTAGCATCGAATGTGATAAAGATATTAGTTCTTATGCTAACGACATAAAGTTCAAAGTGTATATCCTAAAGTGCTTTTGACTGTACCTACACAAAAGCTTGTCTAAACTAAGATATTTTTACATGATAATTGTTACCTATTTTATACTATTTTTAGTACATAAAGTGATTGAAAATAAAGAAAAAGATTTAATATTAAATAACAATCCATACTAATATTATAAATGCGAAAGTAACTCTGTCTGTCTGTTACTCTTTCACGCCTAAACGGCTGAACGGATTTTGATGAAATTTGGTATAGGTATACGTTAAATCTTAAGAACGGACATAGGCTACTTTTTATTAGAAAATAAGGGGGGGGGGAGGTAATACCACCTTTGAAAGTTTATATGGAAAAAATTATTTTTGAAGTTAGAGATATGAAATTTGGCATAAATATAGCTTGAAACTTGGATTAAAATATATACTATTTTTTGTTTCAAATAGTAGGGGAGAAAGGGGTAAAACCGACCATGAAAGGATGTAATCCACGCGAACGAAGTCGCGGGCACAGCTAGTATAAAATATATTCAAATTACGTATTCATCATTAATTAGTTATGCTGTTGTGGATATATAATGGTATTGCTACAAATACTTTTAGCAACTTTTACTATTCTACTGCCACTAAAATTATAAACGTGAAAATTTCGATGTACCGTATGAGTATGTAAAGATGTTTGTTGTTTTCAAGCAAAAAATATACAATTTTGCATAGACAAAAAGATACTTGGTATAAAAAATTAACATTTAAAAAAGGCCCGACATAAAAAAGTGTGAAAAAAGCCCTTTTATTTGATACCTATAATGAGGGCGTTGTGACAAAAAAAATTAGGAAATCCGCCATTTTCTGGCGACAGCCATCTTGGATTCGAAATTTGTTATTATGAATATATTCTGCGAGTTAAGCCCCTTTATATGATACCCATATTGTGTGAGTTGTGTTAAAACATGCAAGCCATATTTGACGGCGGACATCTTGGATCGATTTTTATCAAACACAGCTAAGAACACTCCCGACTTATTCATCTTTCAAAAAAAAAAACAAATGCTAAATCGGTTTATTTGTTTGGGAGCTGCGATGCCATAGACAGATAGATACTGTTGTGTATAAGATTTTCTGTGAGAGTTATTTGTTAAAATAGGTAGACAGAATATGTGCTTATTAAGTTTCTTTTTCTTTTCTTTATGTTATATGAATATGATGGTACGAACGGGACAGAAGATGTCAGTACATCTAGCTATGAGAATGTCAAACAGTAGCTAATTATAATTATTATTACAACTTACAGTTACATACTCGTAAGTGATAAAAATGTATAGACAGACATTATAAAGTTTATTTTGTTATGTTGTTAATTTAATAGCAATTATTTTGTCAGATATTCTTTGTAAAATAAGGGTGGAGGTGTTGTATATTGTTAGTATTTATGAGGGTATAGTGTAAATAGAATGGATATCGATGCGCGCGGTGTGTGAGCCAGTTCCCAATAAACTACTGTCAGGAGATTACGTCTTTTATTTAACAGATACCAACACCGACACGTCAAACTTATAACACCCCGTCGTTTTTACGTCGGGGGTTATAAAGCAGACTAGACTACACACTTTGGACTTTGTACCGGTCTTATGTCGAGTGCATAAGAACGAATATAGAAGTGCTAGTGTTTCTATCGACGGTACTAACGGAAGAAATGCGTTGATCCACTTCGATGCGTTCGGCTGGACATTCCTAATATAAGTGATGATCAGTGATGAAATATTTAAGTTTATAAAAGTTTATTGTTATTATGAAGCATCTTTTACATTTCATATTTTATTTTAAATTTGTAAAGTTAGTTACTTGTTTATATTTTACTATTATTATTATTTCCACCCTTTTTGGCGGGCAGGATGTACGGGTTACCGCACGATAGGTATTATGGCAATGACGTGTAAATTTAGGGCACCTAGAAACAATAACAAACACACACATGATTGTAAACGTACGTTCTGCTTATGTGTATATATTTGTAATTTCTTATGAAATAAATCAGTGTTAGATCTACTATCTTTGGGCTCGTACATTTCCCATCCTAGTCATCGCACTCATCTCATAACTGTAAACACCCTACATGCACCTTACCGTCGAGTCATCGAGTTTCTTGCCGGTTCTTCTCGACATGATCAACGTTCCGAACACGGCGGTAGAATACTTAATTTGTACTGACGATTCATAAGTACTTTTGTAAAGTTTACATGAATAAAGATGTTTTCTATTCTATTCGAGGGAGGGTGACGGCGTGTGTGGGACTCCCTGCCCCGAAAAGGGCAGGACTACCCACTAAAACCACCCCGGTTGGACCTTCATCGCCTTAGTGCCGGCATTGTGGGAGATCGGCTCAGCCTTTACTTGCACAACGCCGCCGGCTACTATATTATACAACGTGTAACGGAAAGGGTATAACAATATCAAAAATACCAAAGCAGTTAACAGTTACAAACTGTATGGGACCATTTGTAGCTGTGTACACGCATTTATTGATTCAATATTTTTTTCTGAAATATCAGTCAAATACAAGTCAAAATTTTGACTAAGTCACGCTTGCACAACACTATCACAGTATTGTTGGAATCGTCGAAAGACTTGGATGTACCTACCTATTATGCTATTAATTTAAATATCACAATGGTGGTTCATCTTTTAGTGTTTACTGAATCACATCTGAAATTTGTTGGTTTAGCGTTTCTCATTTTGACAATTCAGTTAAGTCATTGAGTTGTCGTCGCCGTGACAACATCTTGTGTTTTTGCCTTTCTGGATTACCTACTTACTACGGATAGCCTAGTGATATTTCGTGATGTCTTTGAGCAATCAAGAATATTCGAGATGATTCTCTGTGTCGGAGCAACCGACGGCAGCGTGATGGCCGACCGAGAGCTAGAGAAAGAGATTTACGAAACCATCAAAACGCTCGTTTCCATCTGTGGATTGGGCGAGGAGGTCGTATCACATGGCCAGCTCGGTCACCAGACCTCTCTCCGTTGGACTTCTTCTTGTGGGACTAATTTAAAAGGAAGGTGTACGCTGTAGCATGCTCGTCAAGGGAAGAGATGATAGAAAGCATCAAGGCCGCGTTCTGTACAGTGACACCACAAATGTTGCATAATGTTCGCGCATCTTCTAAGAAAGTACTAGGCGCGCATGTCGAGGAAGGAGGTGGAGAAATTCAGGATCGCAGTGATTGTCGTGAAGTGATAACGTGATTTGGGGTCGCTGACCTCAATAGTGTTGTGATGCGTTTGTTTACGTTTTAGTCAGTCATTATAGTTAATCATTTTTTATTTCATAAAAACAATAAAGTGTTTATTTTAACTTGGGATTTCGTATATAGAATCTATACAAGGTATAGTATCCACCTACTTTACATTGTTACCCCCTTTCCGTTACAGGTTGTATACTTACTAGAAAAACACATACAATTCTTTTTTTCTAAATAACTCGAACAAAGTCGAGGGCAAGCAGCTAGTAAATGTATATGTTACGAAAATAATTTATTACCTGATTCATTCAGACTTTCCCTATAGTTATCACGATTTTCTGCAATTAACGTTAAAGTATGATCTAAGAAAAATACGTCAATGATAATACCCAGAAGTGTTGAATGTAACAGGAAATATCACATTCGATTAATCTCCTTTTATTTTAGACTAGCCGCTGCCCACGGCTTTGTACGCGTGGATTAAGTTTTCTTCTAAAAATTTTGATTTTAAGAGAGGTAGGGCATAGCGATTTATCGCTCGAACTGGAGCAGCCCGACTGGTGAAATACCTCCGCCTTACAGAAGATCGCAGCCAAATAACAATCACTTCTGTGTTGTTGTGTTCCTGCGTGTGAGTAAGGTTTCCAGAGCTCCTGGGGGGTGCTACATCAGTAGCAGGGGTCAAGCCTTCAAGGTAAGGGCGACAAGTCCAGTAACAGATTTATTATGCTGTACTTGTCACCCTTAAGCTAGGACCTCATTACCACTTAACATCAGGTGGGATGAGGTCAATCTTGAAGAGCAATATAAAAAAAAAAAAAAGATATGTCGCAGTCATCAGCAGGTTGAAACAGCTATTTGATTGAATCACTAGCGTGTTTATTAAATGACGACGTTTAATTGAATGACTAGGCCGAACGATGAATGAATAAGACTCACTGAACGTCCAACAAGTTAGCGAATTGTAACATAGCCATTTGATTAAACCAGATGACTGTGACAGATATATTGTATAATCTAACGTCTGTATTCAGACAAAACCTTCATCTAAACAAAGATAGTTTTATACAATAATACACACACCGGCACAATTAGGGGAACGCAAAAAAAAGGTCGATTTTTTAAAATATTGTCAGGTATTTTGTCAAGTGGTTTTTGTTTAAGTGTTAATACCCTTATAACTGATTGTTTCAAGTACACCCTACATTTTATTTTAAGTGATTTGACAAGAAATATGGTTGTTAAAGAAATATGGTTGTTTGCTGAATTAACGTTTTTTTGTTGATTCTGATAAGAACTTTAGTGGAAGCTGTTTAAGGGAACTGTGGGTCATTTTACTGTTTACATTTGAATAGTGCACATTGTTCTGATACAAAATGAGTGATTTACCAGCAACTTCTGTGGCTAGGGCTGTAACAATGATCGAGGAAGGGCACACTTATCGCTCAGTCAGTCGTGCATTGGGTGTATCAACATCGGTGATTCATCGCATCGTCCGACGTTATAGGGAGACTGGATCGTACATGCGGAGACGAGGACAGGGCAGAAATCGGGCAACTAGCGCCTTAGATGACCTTTTCATGGTCATGCAAACTTTACGAAATCGTCGTCAAACACCTGTTCAGACCCGAAATCGCTTAGAACAAGTCCGTAACGTCAACGTAAGTGAAAGGACAGTTAGAAAACGGTTGAATGAAGTTGGATTAATATCTTACGTGCCAGCAAAGGCCCCAAAACTGGAGGTAGCTCATCGTGTAGCAAGACTAGCGTTCGCTCGGGAGCATCAAGATTGGACAAATGAGTGGAGTCATGTTTTGTTCAGTGATGAAAGCCGGTTTTGCGTAAATTTCGTGGATGGGAGGGAAAGAATGTGGAGACATCGAGGAGAACGTTATCACCAAGCAAATTTCACCAGAACTGTATCGTATGGTGGAGGGTCAGTGATGGTATGGGGTGGCATATGTTTAGGAGCTCGCACGGAGCTAGTGATCATCGCTAATGGATCGCTCACTGCACAACGGTATGTGACAGAAATCTTAGAACTCCATGTCATGCCTTTTGCCCCTTTCATAGGTGAAAATTTTATTTTTATGCATGATAATGCACGCCCCCACACTGCGCGCATAGTGAGTGGCTACCTTAATGAGGTAGGTATCACTCAAATGAACTGGCCAGCGCGATCACCGGATATGAATCCTATAGAACATGTCTGGGACTTCCTGGGAAGAAGGGTTCGACAAAGAAATCCAGCCCCTAATAATGTCGAAGAGTTGAAATTGGCGTTGGTGGAAGAGTGGGACAACTTACCCCAAGAACTTATCGACAATGTAATCCAAAGCATGGGAAATCGTATTCAAACGTTAATTAGAGCCCGCGGCGGCAATACGCGTTATTAATTGTTTTAATTTTGTGTTTTTTTCAAAAATTAAACAAAGTTAAGTTTTAAGGGAAAAAAGTTCATTATTTAATTTTGATGGTTTTAATTGATTTCTTTTAAAATAAATATTGTATAAGCATTTATTTTATTTACTTTGAGTGCAACTGATTATTGTAAAATTAATAAAAATAGTCACAACATAAATTTGTTAAAAAAATCGACCTTTTTTTTGCGTTCCTCTAATTGTGCCGGTGTGTGTACAATTTGGACATCACACATATTGCTCTGATTCTACGGTAAGTAGCTTAAGCACTTGTGTTACAGACACCACGCGAGTCGCGGGTACAGCTAGTAGAAGAAATTAACAAACAATGAAGGAAGAGTTCCTTAGCACGTTCTTACCATAGAAGGGGTTAAAATGCACGTTAAATGCACGTTTAGATGGCAGGAGCTATAGTTGAGTATACTCACGCGTAGCTGTCGATTGGTAGCGGAGTTAATTCTTCCTCGTACTGTAGGAACTTCTGTTCCAAGAGCCTTTTCCGCCTGTCCAGGGTCGATCTAGAAGGTGGCTATACTCACGCGTAGCTGTCGATTGGTAGCGGAGTTAATTCTTCCTCGTACTGTAGGAACTTCTGTTCCAAGAGCCTTTTCCGCCTGTCCAGGGTCGATCTAGAAGGTGGCTTCACTGCCCTGCCGTATACTGGATGTACAGAAACTTTGGATTCTGCGTAAAATACATCAGAAAATAATTATCTATCCCATAGTCGAGCTGTTGACTAATTAACGATTCGACATAATGTTAAATCCCTACTTAATATTATAAATACGAAAGTAACTCTGTCTGTCTGTTACGCTTTCCCGCTTAAACCTCTCAACCGATTTTGATAAAATTTGGTAGGTATACGTTGAACCTCAAGAACGGTCATAGGGGGTACTTCATTAGTAGCAGGATTCAAGCCTTCAAGGTAAGGGCGATAAGTGCAGTAACAGCTTTATTGTGATGTACTTGTCGCCCTTAAGCTAGGACTTCATTACCACTTAACATCAGGTGGGATGAGGTCAATCTTGAAGTGCAATATAAAAAAAACTTTTGAACGGATTTGGGTAAAATTTAGTGGAAAGAGAGAAAGCATACTAGATTATAATTTAGGATACTTTTTATCCCAAAATAACGCAGGCGAAGTCGCAGGTAAGCTAGTTAGATATAAAAACAATTGGGGATTTTGCGGCATCAAATCAAGCAGTAGCAAAAAAAAATATTGGACAACATCACAGACTATGGTCTGATTCTGCGGTAAGTAGCTTCCGTATACCGGATGAACGCATTTTGGATTCTACGTCATCTAAAAGTACATCAGGAAAATTATCATTTCATACGAAATATAATTGGGGATTTTGCGGTTTCAAACTTAAGCAGTAGGTAGAGGTAATGAAATAATAAGGTATTTGTCCAACATCACATACACTGCTCTCACAACGCGGTAAGTAGCTAAAGCATTAGTGTTACAGAAATCAGATCAAGCAACGATACCGCAAAACCCAGAACCGAGGCAAACTATATTTTTTAATTATTATAGTAGGAACGTGATACCGTTCAAGCGAACATTAAATATTTAAAAAACACAGAATCATCAAAAATCAAGGGTTCCAATCACAAACTGTAAGAGGAGACGAATTTGTGTTCAATGAAAAAAAAAATCTTACCTGATAAATCTGCTAATGCGTCATCGTCCATTTCTTCATCTGAAAATTCATCTGAAAGCAATAAATAATATTAATAAATACTGCATTGAAACTAAAACAAACCATCTCAGTAAATAAGGACTTACCTACTTTTAGCTATTGAGTCTGACCTTTAAAATGATAAAGGGCGATATATATACGACTGTCATGGTCGGGTTTACCCCTATCTCCCCTAATATTCGGAACAAAAAGTATTCTATGAAGTGGCCGAATGACGTTGATCACATAGATTTTAATATTTTGGACATTCATCATTATTGCCGTGGACCCTTCATATGGAACACGTATTTTTGCATATTCCACCAAATCAAAAAATAGCGCCGATTCATCGGTTTGAATAGCCGCATGACTACGTTTATTATAATACCCCCTCCTGTGACGTAACGAGCCCACACCAGGAAACTTGACTCTTGATGAAAAACTACGTGTCTCAACATTTTTTTAATAGCTATTTAACTAACTAAAACAAATCCGGTATGTATGATCAAGTTCGCTTCTCTTTTATATATTATTGTTACTTACCTTGATCCAAGGTGGAGTCTTTAGAAAGAACTGGTGTAGTCATGACTTTATTAGCGGCATCGTTGAAAACACCTTCGTATATGGGTTCTGAAACATTTAATTGTTATTTCATTCACATAGATTTAAAACTTAGATCTATTTTGTTTTACTGAGTTCATTGTTAGTGTTGTAAGGAACGTATGTTCCTTTACTAAAAGTGGAAGTACTTCCGCCGAGCTAGGTGTTATCTGCTCGGGGACCAAGGCCCAACTACCATTCTTGGTTTGTTGTATATATACTTAGTGGCGACGAAAACTCTGATATCGCGATGTAGGATATCGATGTCACGCATTACGTATGGAGCGTTGTTTACTACGCCAATTCTGCTGACGCTGTATTTCTGTCGACTTGTAGGTCATGTCGTAGGTCGGCACAGTACTCCCCCCCTTTGGAGTCCAAGCACGTGCCCGATGCGTGTAGTATGCAGGGAGGCAGCTGCTGCTACGCCGGTGTGAACCAATGACTCGGTCGTAGGGCTGCGATGGCCTGCTTCATTACACGGGCCCGGAACCAGGTGGCTTTGACAGCTGAGGTGGTCCGGTGCTCTTGTCGTGGCTAAGCTGGCTGTTGAGGGTATGGAGACATAGCCAGATGCGAAGGCTCCGTTCTTCAAAGGCTGCTGATGTTCAGCTCAGTCGGGGTCACCAATGTAAGGAACGTATGTTCTTTACTAAAAGTGGAAGTACTTCCGCCGAGCTAGGTGTTATCTGCTCGGGGACCAAGGCCCAACTACCATTCTTGGTTTGTTGTATATATACTTAGTGGCGACGAAAACTCTGATATCGCGATGTAGGATATCGATGTCACGCATTACGTATGGAGCGTTGTTTACTACGCCAATTCTGCTGACGCTGTATTTCTGTCGACTTGTAGGTCATGTCGTAGGTCGGCACAGTGTTATTTATGAATGTGTTCTAATGAATGATGTAATTGGCTACTTGACAGTTTTTGAAAAAGTATTGTAAAATGTGCGCCCGTTCATTTTATATCCCAAGCAATTCGATTTATCTGGAAATAATCTAAATAACCAGAGAAAAATAAGATTTTGTGTAACACATTTAAAAAGCGCGCGAAAACGCCAAGTCTCGTCACTGTTGCAATTATGACGTCAACGTCCTAGACAACGAACCGATACGCATAGGAACGACCTAATTTAGATAAACGGAAAATGTTTCAATAAATTCTTAATACGATTAGAGACACAATAATTCAATTTAATCGGTAAAATAATCATTATATCGCCACATTAAAATAAATAATTTTTGCCGACAGCTGTCATTTTCGAATTGCAATGGTGGTTTCCGTTTCAGTTCTTTTGTTCCACAGATAAAAAAAGTAAAATTTATTTTGCAAAAATAAAATACTAACTATGCTTTTAATTAAAAAATCAAAAAGTTAAATTATTACTTAACTAATAAGCTAACGTATCAAACACTTTTCATATTTTATTGTTAACATTGTCAAGTAGCCAATTGTGTAGATATAATTTTTGGTTGGTTATTCTGTTTCGCTATCATGCCATGTGAAATTATATGTTTGTTGTTGTAATATTGTCGTAACTGCTCACGTTGGTCACGGAGGGGGTTTTAGTCGGTGCGAGCCCAACACACCACTCTCTGTTCCCCGCAGAGAGTGACGGCGCGGTAGACATTTCCCCCTCGAAATAAAAAAAACGATAAATTATGCTATCACTTTACAAAAATTCTAGTTAAAAGTCTAGTTATCGTAATTCGTGTAACTTGGTATAGTTATTAAATTCTATTTCCTTCGTTAAAACCAGGTTTTGTTTCATTAAATGTTTTATCCTACCATGTTATCCTGTGTAGCTCAATATAATGAATAATGGTAAACAATTTCCCATATCATAATTATCATTAAAACAATACTCGTATCTTATCTGTAAACGAATATTATTAGAAGCTTGAATCCATTACATTTGCTCCACGAGTAGGTATGTAAACTCAACATAATTTAATCGAATATTCCTCAATACCTTGTCACATTAAACGTCCGCATATTTGAGTAAGTCAAATAGACAGTTAGCTTAATGTGACAAGATACTGAGTGGTTCAGCAACTAAAGATGCTGACTACACTATCGATGGTCAGAAAGAAACGTACTATCTGCATGACCCAATGGTTGACTGGTAGAGAATGCTCCTAGCATTAAGTCCACCTTTTGTATTTTTTTTTTGTGCAATAAAGTTTTTAAATAATAGATATCGATGCAATTACATTATAGAACTTCATTAAATAGGGACATCCACAGGGTAAAAAACAATGACTCTATTTAATCAGTCTATTAGATTTTCAAAAAACAATTTCAACGTATTTTTCTTAAGCATATAAATAAAAAAATACTGGGGGTACGGCCGTGCCGCAGTACCCCCAGATGATTACGCAAACTATTAAATACAAAAATTAGTTATTAAAACGACAAACCAAACCTAAATATCCCAGCTTCGTATTCAGCCCACAATCTCTCAATCTGTACCATTGATTTGGAGTCAACTGGTTATCCATATCGGTTTTTTAGACATGAAATGTCACAGGAATCATCTTACGTGAAAACTATAACTAGGCGAAAAGGATAATACGGCCCGGCCGTTATTTTGCTCGACTTGGCGTGAGCACTACCGTACCCCCAAATAAGTACACAAACTACTTATTAAACTTCTATACGGCAGAGCTTGTTCCAAATTTTCATTGGTTTTGGACCTTAATACAAATGAGTAAGATTCAAATTATAATGTACATAGCCCTATAAAGGTTTAAAAAAAACCTTCTTATCCCAGTTTCGTATTCATTCCACAATCTCTCGATTAGTACCATTGTTTTGGAGTTAACTGTTATGCGTATCGGCTTTTTAGACATGAAATGTCACAGGAATCAACTTACGAGAAAACTATAACTTCGAGAAAAAGATGGTACGGCCGTGTCGCTATTTTGCTCGACTTGGTAGGAGCACTACCGTGCCCCCAAATAAGTACGCAAACTACTAATTAACTCTCTATACGGCAGAGCATGTTCCAATTTTTCATTGTTTTGAACCTTCATTCAAGTGAGTAAGATTCTAATTATGACGGACACATATAAAGAATACGGGTTAGTAGTCGATTGGCACGAAATAAATACGCCCGCACGTGCGAATCTTGCCCTTTCAATAAAAATACTTTTTTGGTAGGCGTTTCGCATGAATGTAATAAAAACGCGTGCAAATCGACTCCTTCAAGAATTAGTAGCATGCATTTAGTTCTGGAAAGGTGTCGATTCGCACGCGTTAAAATACATTCGTGCGAAACGCCTACCAAAAAATATATTTATTGAAAGGGGATGATTCGCACGTTCGAGCGAATTTACTTCGTGAAAATCGACTACTAACTCAAGAATAGATAAAAAGGTTTAAAACGACAAAACAAACCTACTTATCCCAGTTTCGTATTCAGTCCACAATCTCTCGATTAGTACCATTGTTTTGGAGTTAACCGTTATCCGCATCGGCTGGTTCATATTATCCCTTAGTTCGTTCAGCACATCTTTGTCGTATATCGGGAACCCTTTCGAATCTATGCGTCTCTTCGTGTACAGCCATAGAAGAGCTTGGGTGGCTGCCTTTTCGGCCGCTTGACGCTTCGAAATGGATGTGCTAAAAGGTAATTGGTGATTAACGTTTTAAGAGAGGTAGGGCATAACGATTTATCGCTCGAACTGGAGCAGCCCGACTGGTTAAATACCTCCACCTTACAGAAGACCGCAGCCAAATAACAATCACTTTAGTGTGGTGTTCCTGCGTGTAAGGTTTCCAGAGCTCTTGGGGGTGCTAAAATAGTAGCAGGGGTCAAGCCTTCAAGGTAAAGGCGACAAGTCCAGTAACAGCTTTATTATACTGTACTTGTCGCCCTTAAACTAGGACATCATTACCACTTAACATCACGATGGATGAGGTCAATCTTGAAGTGTAATGAACACAAACCAAAATTGAAGCTATAGCCGGTTCGGAACCTAACCCTACCGAGAAGAATTCGGCAAGAAAATCAGTAGTTATCCTAATCTTTACAATGTTTAGAGCTAGAGAACTTATTACTAGGGTGTGCGAGCGAACAGACAATCATGTCCATATATGTTTATCGTTTAAATATTCATCAAGTTTATAGTATCCTTTTCGCATTAAACATGATTTAATATGGATCTTAAATCTATGCATAGGTAAGTCAATAATACATTGCGGTAACTTGTTGAATATTTTTAAACTTAATCCCACGAATGTTTTACTGGTTTTACGAAGCTTATGGTTTGAAATAGCAAGCTTATGTTTATTTCTTGTGTTAAAATTATGTGTGTCGGATTTCTTATAGAACAAATGAAGATTTTTACGTACAAACATGATGCAATCAAAGATGAATTGGGACGCTACAGTTAAAATATTAGAGTTATAAAAGAGTTATTATCAGGAAGGAAAACGTAAACATTTAGTTCGGATAGATGAGCCCGTTATTGAGTTAAAAAATTTTTAGACGTTATTAGCGTTTATTTTTATACACTACTAGCGGTCCCAGCAAACTTCGTTTCGCCTTAGAGAATTTTTCCCGCTTTTCTGTTGAAATTTTTCAAATTTTACCAAGGATCCTTAATTTTGTAGCCTTTGTGAAATTGGAAAAATGTAGCATTCTATTGGTGAAATATTTTTTTTAATCGGCCCAGTACTTTTTGAGCCTATTTACAAACATACAAAAATAGGTACAAATCTTTCCTCTTTATAATATTAGTGTAGATATAAACGTAATAAGTTTAGCGTTTAATTTTATAAGGGTTGGCACTAATTTTTGAACTTTATTAAAAGCTTGTATTAGATAGTAGCCTTATTTTAAATTTATTTTGTTTCATCAAGTAATGTAATAATACATACCTATATTAAAGTTATACTATTTCATATTCAAAATAACGAGGTAAAATAACCTTTCAGCTAAGATTCTATTAATATATTATTACCTTCTTCGATAAAATTCATGCAGTTTCCTCTTATAACCGCGATAGCCACTGCACCCAATATATTATTGAACGCTAAATTATTTTACATTTAATTATAAAACTGATAACGCTGAAGTAACATTAAATATATTTCAGTTAATTACAACTTAGTTACGGGCGGTGCATTGCAAGCAACGGTTACTGCCACACTTCAGTCGCAATGAAGGTGCTGATTCTACTATTGCTGATAATTTCAGCATGCTATTGCGCTTATGAATTCAGCGACAGACCCCGAAACTTCAGTGTGGAGTTGGTATATCACGCCCAAAAAGAAAATTATGGACACCCACCCATCGCATCGTTCGGTATTTGGACATTACTGACTACCGTCGCCAATGGAGCTACAGGTAAAAGCATCAAACAATTACTAGGAGCATGTCGCCTGCCAATGAATAGTAGAATCTTATGGGGAAACTACGCAAAGCTTACAAAAACCGTACTCAAACCCACGCCGTACACCGGAGTTATACTTGGAAGCAATAACTCAGTTTACTTTAACAACTACGTTCAAATTTTGCCACGCTTCCGGAAAACTATGACATTTTTAAACACGCCCCTTAGAGTTCGGATTGAGAAGAATGATAGAGAAAGGGGAATAAAGAGAGGCGAGGATTCTGTGGGAGTACAGAACAATGCTGCGACCAAAATGATATTGGAAAACGTTTTCTACTTCAAGGGGCTTTGGACGAAATCTTTCGACGAATCTGAAACTAAATTGGAACCATTCTACGACGAGAACTTTGTGCAAATAGGGAGGGTCAATATGATGCATCAGATATCAGAGTTCTCATTTACAAATATTGAACCATTGAAGGCGTTTGCTTTACAATTGCCATTTGGAATTGACAAACGTTACACAATGTTGTTCTTGTTGCCGTATGCTCAAGTAAAAGCGATTGACGCTTATTCCAAACTCACGGACACGTGTATTAAAGACATTTTTAAACAAATGGACGGGGAGGACAAACTTTTCGGACTGCAGAAGATCCACGTTCAGATCCCTCAGTTCAGAATAAATTACTACATGAACATTACTCAGCCGTTGAAAGACATGGGTGTGACCGAAATTTTCGACCAGCACGTAACAGATTTTAAAAACATTTCTCCGGAAAATGTATACGTCGATAGAGTGATACAAAAGGTGCAAATTCAAATGACGGAATCAGGGATCATGGCGCCGGAGACCAACAGGTTTGGCATAATCGCCAATATACAATCGTTCCAAGCAAACAAACCTTTCATTTACTTTTTAGTGGAAAAGTCGACCAATAGCTTGATATTTGGCGGGATTTACTCTGTATAAACGTTTTTGAAGAGCTACTCGATATGAGCACACGTAAATCGATTGTAAGATTTGTTAAACATTCAGAAGCAGTAATTGATACTGGCCATTCAGTTTTTTATCACACAATCCAATTATAAGTTTTTCTATACAATGACAGATAATGTATTTTAATATAAAATTTGACAAATGAGTTATTTTAGCAGGTCCTCGTTTTAAATAATTTCAATACAAACTTTTAAAACGGTTAAAAAAAGAAATGCTTCAACAAAAATTTGAAAAAAAAGAAGTTGAGTTTGTTATGATGTTTTTTTGTATTTTCAGATATACCTACCCACTTTATTTTTAAGTACATAATTATGTGACTTTCATCATTAATTTGTTGGCAATGAAAATAAAAGGATAGGATCCAGGATAAGGGATTTAAATGTAAAAAAATATATATGTCAAACAAAATCCCTTTGAGTAAATATTGTATTCTTTGATAAAAAAACCTATGTTGTTTACTTTAATAAATATATGATCACGATTACATTTATCATGGCAGAAACGAATGTTTTATTTCGAAATCTTTGATTTCATTCTCCAGTAACTTATTTATTTTCCTAGTGCTGATTTAGTTGGATTGGAATCGGTAGAAAAGATACGCATGTCACAAATATAGTAATTGAACATTGCTAATTAAATAAAAATTAAGAAAAATGTCACTAAATTCAGTTAGAATGGCCACCCTTCCAATACTGAGCCAAAACATGTCACCATTCGAAATTGGTGCCCTCTATACACAATTATGTAATAGCTGTGCCCGCAACTTCGTTCGCGAGGACTATATGTTCTTTTCATAATATATACATATTTAACCAATAATACCTGAGCTTAGTGCGTTTAAGCAAATACATAATTTAGTATTTTAAATATTAGTAGGTAAGTATAGATATACAGGAAAAAAAGAAAAGATGAAAAATCCAACACTGCCCTATATTAGCATAGCTGTGCCCGCGACTTCGTTCGCGTGAACTACATCCTTTCATGGTCGGTTTAACCCCTATCTCCCCTAATATTCGAAACAAAAAGTACTCTATATTTTAATAGAGCTATATTTGTGCAAACTTTCATATCTCTAACTTAAAAAATTAAATTTTCAAAGGTGGCAGTACCCCCCCCCCTTACTTTCTAACAAAAAGTAGCCTATGTCCGTTCTTGAGGTTCAACGTATACTATGCCAAATTTCATCAAAATCGGTTGAGAGGTTTAAGCGGGAAAGCGTAACAGACAGACAAAGTTACTTTCGCATTTATAATATTATTAAGTAGGATTTACGGCCTCCGTAGCCAAGAGGCGAGCTCAGAAATGGCGCCAAGCCAAAGTCGGACCTTTAGCTTGGCGCCATTTCTGAGGTCCCGGGTTCGAAACCCGGTCGGGTCAATATGGGAAACAAACTTTTCCATATTGTCTCGGGCCTGGGCGTTGTGGTGCCGTCGTTGATTTTGATTTCTGTAACACAAATGCTTTAGCTACTTACCACATAATCAGAGCAATGTATGTAATGTCTAATATTTTTTTTTATTATTATTATTTATTATTAGCAACTACCCGTACTAGGATGGGTAGTTTCAAAATAAATACCTTTCAAACTTATTTTTTTCTGGCCACACGAAAGAGTAAGTGCAAACCCAGTCGCCATGGACCATCTTTTTCCTGTTTGCAACCATCAGCTGTTTGTAATGAACATCAAATATCTTTTGGGGGGTTTTTGATGTCAGTTCATTGAGAGTAACACGTGGCTGTGGGAAGAGCTGGGTTATTTTCTTCAGTTCTGTAAAAATAAATAAACCTTCTTATTTACCAAGTTTTGAAATTTGAATATGTTACATTTTTCGTTTTTTTTTGTTTTATGTAATTTACGTCTTACTAGCTGTGCCCGTGACTTCGTGCGCGTAGACTTCATCATTTTATGGTCGGTTTTACCCCTATCTCTCCTAATATTCGAAACAAAAAGTAGTCTATATTTTAATCCAAGTTTCGAGCTATATTTGTGCCCACCCCCCTTATTTTCTAACAAAAAGTACCCTATGAACGTTCTTGAGTTTCAATGTATACCTATACCAAATTTCATCAAAGTCGGTTGAGAGGTTTAAGCGGGAAAGCGTAACAGACAGAGTTACTTTCGCATTTATAATATTAGTAGCATTTATAGATAAAATTTATTCATACAAAAGATACTGAACATTAAATATTATTATATCAAGGTCCAGAAAAACAATTTTAAATACCTCTTTCCCTCTCTTTTCTTTGCAACTCTGACACATCACCGTCTAATATTTTAGAAAAATATCTGTTACTTCTTAATTGATAATGTGATTTATTTGTCAAAACATATTCCTTTTTATTTGTTCTGTTACATAGGCATGAGTGGTTCTGCTGGTAAGCTGATGATATCCCTGAAAAATATAAATAAAAATAAAGTTATGACAGGTTCTGATAATCAACAATCATGTTACCATCTTTTAAATGAATATGATAGGAACACATGCATAAAATGGTTTAAATAATAAAAAAAACATCATGACATTAAATTGAAGGGTTGACTGCAATAATGATGAAAGTCCTTTCTTTTTGATATTTGGGTGTTAAGTTTATAAACGTTGTCCAACATTCAGCCTTATTGCCGTTAATACCTGGGACACTGAGCGTTCTAGACGTGTAGACAAATATCAGAAACGGTTTTATCCCAGTACAAGGAGCGATATAGCCAAGTTAGTAAACGAAATTACTAGCTGCATGTATGAAGTTACCGAAGTATGTTGATCACATAGATTTTAATATTTTGGACATTCATCATTTTTGCCACGGGCCCTTCAATTGCTCTGTTATTAGACAACTGGGCACTTGTGTTATAGAAATCAGAAACAAAGACAGTACAACAGCATCCAGGCACAAGACATATAATTGACCCAGCTGGTTGTCAAGCCCCGAATTGATTCAGATTGTGCAACGACAAAGTTTAGCCGTGAGTTTCAGAGTTCCTACCTAATGATTGTAAGGGCTCAAAGCCGCAAATTCTACCAAGAATGGTGGTATAGGTCTTTATAAATGTATCTGTGTACATATTTTAGTACAGACGGTTGGTTTCGGTTTCCCTAACACAAGACAGATGAAAGTTTTCATTAGTTTTAAGGTTATGTAGTCTTGAAAACTTACCGGCATATTTTGGGAATGACGAATAATATTTGAAACTCAATGGATCAGTTAATAAATAATGCCTCCAGAGATTCGATTTCGCTCCTAAATATCTTGATAGAAACATGATTTCGTAATATTTACTCTTTTTTCGGACCTTTGGTTCCACACAATAATTTGTGGTTATGTCTGGATTTTATATTATGAACTTCAAATGATGCTGTTCCAGAGGGAAAAAGATAAGTATTTTTTTCTGGAAAGGAAATATATCATAACACATTTTATTCAATCAAAACATAAAAGTAAAACAATGTGAACCTAAAATGACACAAGTTTAAGACTTGACTGAATGACAGCCGAAATGTCAAGAATGACTGCAACGTTTCGTTTCGTATAAATTATGTACAGACCATGTACCATGGACTTAATATTAGGTCCATGCCATGTACACACATACTTCTATGACCATGTGCTTCTATGATTAATTTATTTTATTTTTTACAAAATCTTTCTTAATTCAATTACAAAAACAAAAATTTTCATTACTAAGCCGTTTCTTGTTAGGTTTTATTTTATTTTATTTAACTTAATATTCTTAGAATAGCTTATTTTATCCTTTTTTTAAGTATTATTATGACCTTTTTATGAAGCCACATTGATTTAATTCTGTTTTGTTAATAATTTGTGAAATCAATTAAGTTTTTAATGATAAGAATGTGGATCTTATTATGTTTTTATTCTGGAATGTAACTAATAAAATCCTTAAGTTTTATACATAGCCATTTGGGTACTAATTTGTACTTCTATTGGCTACTTGACAGTGTTAACAATAAAATATGAAAAGTGTTAGATATGTTAGCTGATTAGTTAAGTAATCATTTTACATTTTTAATTTTTAATTAAAAGCATGGTTAGTATTTTATTTTTGCAAATTAAAATTTAGTTTTTTTATCTGTGGAACAAATGAACCGAAACGGAAACCACCATTGCAATTCGGAAATGACAGCTGTCGGCGAAAATTATTTATTTTAATGTGGCGAAACAATGATTATTTTACCGATTAATTGAATTACTGTGTCTTTAATCGTATCAAGAATTTATTGAAACATTTTCCGTTTATCTAAAATAAGTCGTTCCTATGCGTATCGGTTCGTTGTCTAGGACGTTGACGTCATAATTACAACAGTCACGTAACTTGGCGTTTTCGCGCGCTTTTTAAATGTGTTACACAAAATCTTATTTTTCTCTGGTTATTTAGGTTATTTCCAGATAAATCGAATTGCTTGGGATATAAAATGAACGGGCGCACATTTTACAATACTTTTTCAAAAACTGTCAAGTAGCCAATTGTGAAAATCACCACTGGATTTGTAGGTCTGTACTTGTAAATATAGCCTCTATTTGGTTTCAAAGTAAGATTAAATGCTACCTTCCTAGTTCCTACCTTCTTAATTTTTATAAATCTACAATGTGATTATGACATAAAAATAAAGAAACAAAAGCACATCGCTTTTTTACCAAACACAACACTTTACTTTTTAATTATCAAATTATGGTTTGCATCATAGATATATTCTTAGAATAAGGAAAGTATAGTAACCGCGTCATGACAGCAACAATGTTACCGTCCACCCCGAAATATTTTTTTTCAACATCGTTTTGACGTTTAACAATTTAAAAATGAGTATTAATATCTATTTATTCTTTGGTAATGTAGCAAATATCGATTTTAATATCGATAAAATGTAAGTGATAACAATATGGATAGTGAAGAAATAGGGATCTTTTTCTTTTGTTGATATAAAAATAATGAATACATAAATAAATATCAGGTTGACCTGAGTCCAAAGTAAATAATTTAAGCACTTGTATTATGGAAACCAAAACCAACGGTGGAACTAGCCCAGCTTTCCTTCATAATTGCCACCAGAGTAGTACTAGCATGCTAGGATGGAGAAGATTACAAGAAAACAGTTGAAGAATTTAACTTTTGTTCGACTGTATGCTTAGAATGCCAAAATGTATCAGCATATCGACAATCCAGTACATTACTTGATTTTGTTTATGATGTTTGCATAAGTATACGAAAAAATAAAATGACAGTGCTATCAAAATTTATTATAAAAAATGTTTTTTAAGCACGCTATGACAGCAAAATTTACGAATTGTGTAAAATTAAAATTTTTTGCAAACAAATGACATGTAGTTTAGTCCAACCATAGATCAGAGGATCTCAATATCATATTACTTTGCAGTTTACTTTATTGATTTTCGCCCTGCAATGGGATTCTGTTTTTACATTTCCTGTAACAAAATACAAATTAAATAAAGTGAATTTAGACATGTTAATATTTATATATCTCGTGAATCATACTTGTTCAATTTATGCCGAACTAAATCAAAAATTTCATACGATGCAATAGGTACATTATGCCATTGCCGATATTTTAAGAGTCATGACACCATTTTTTACCACTCTTGATAAATTCTTATTTCGCGATCTAAAAGTTAATGTGTTCGAAAATTTTATCGACAAGTACGATGTAATTTTTTTCATCGGCACATCACTACAGCAATAAATATACATTATTTAGATTTGAAAATTTGGTTATTATTGCGCCTTTATTTTGGGGAAATTAAAAATCTTAAAGGTTAACAAGCATTTTCTAAATCGTTGGCTCATTTTTACAACATACTTAATACGCAAATGTTTTTGCAAAACTTACCGATGAAGACGATATTGAATAACTCTCGTTATTTTTCAAATCACAAACTTAGAAATCACCATGGTCTTTGATATACAGTTATCCTCATCCGCAATTATAATAATTATTTGGTTTTATTGAGTTTTCATACATAATTTTGCTACTTAGAAAATCTTGTTTTAGAAAATTCAGTTTGACAATTCAATGTCAGTCTATTCAAATACGAGATAGGGATACCATAGATCCTGTCACAAGTATGCACTAGTATTTAAGAATACTAATATTCATAAGTATGACTATTAGTGAGCCGTATTCCCATTTAAAATATAAGAGTATGTAGGTACATAAGCTAAAACCAAAAATTGTTTTCGTTTATACTTAATAGTTTTATTTAATAGTGGCACGGTATTTTGAAATAGACTAAGGAGTGTTTTAAACATTTAATATGAAATATTTAATTTATTAGGTGTGTGAAAATATTGTTGCGTCATGAATGCGCAGATGCAAAATATATATCAAACCATGTTAAAACATGGTTTATGATAAAGTTTGTATCGATTAGTAGCACTATTCTGGAAAATATGCAATACTAATAAATTAGTAACATATATACATAGGAATAAAATAAAGCGTTCAGTAAATAGTTACGAATATAACAAATACTGTTAAATACTAGAAAGTGATTTTTCAATAATGGCCCATCACTGATTAAAATACGGCCATTAAAATTAGTCGTATTTGAAATTGAATGTATTTTCAATTTGGTAACGTTCTATTGGCAGTCTATGGTTGGACTCCAACTCCGGAGTCCAGTCCATAGATTTTCTATCTGCAGATGCGGACTCCAATACAAGCTTTGAGTGGTTTTTGTTTCAGTCACACTAGGTGGCGCTGCGCTATAATGTATCTATGGATATATTATATTCCTAGATGTAACGCTAAAATATATGGATATATTATATTCCTAGATGTAACGCTAAAAACCGCAATTGGGACGTAGCTGTCTTATTCACATCTAGCCATGCAGCGCCACCTAGTGTGACTGAAACAAAAACCACTCAAAGCTTGTATTGGAGTCCGCATCTGCAGATAGAAAATCTATGGACTGGACTCCGGAGTTGGAGTCCAACCATAGACTGCCAATAGAACGTTACCAAATTGAAAATATTTTTTTTTTCAAATACGACTAATTTTAATGGCCGTATTTTAAGCAGTGATGGTCCATTATTGAAAAATCACTTTCTAGTATTTAACAGTATTTGTTATATTCGTAACTATTTACTGAACGCTTTATGTTATTCCTATGAGTATATGTTACTAATTTATTAGTATTGCATATTTTCCAGAATAGTGCTACTAATCGATACCAACTTTATCATAAACCATGTTTTAACATGGTTTGATATATATTTTTCATATGCGCATCCATTACGCAACAATATTTCCACACACCTCATAATTTAAATATTTCATATTAAATGTTTAAAACACCCCTTTGTCTATTTCAAAATACCGTGCCACTATTAAATAAAACTATTAAGTATAAACGAAAACAGTTTTTGGTTTTTAGCTGATGTACATACTCTTGTATTTTAAATGGGAATACGGCTCACTGATAGTCATACTTATGAATATTAGTATTCTTAAATACTTGTGACAGGATCTATGGTATCCCTATCTCGTATTTGAATAGACTGACATTGAATTGTCAAACTGAATTTCACTAAAACAAGATTTTCTAATTATGTAGCAAAATGATGTATGAAAACTCAATAAAACCAAGTAATTATTATAATTGCGGACGAGGATAACTGTATATCAAAGACCATGGTAATTTCTAAGTTTGTGATTTAAAAAATAACGAGAGTTATTCAATATCGTCTTCATCGGTAAGTTTTGCAAAAACATTTGCGTATTATGCTGTAAAAATGAGCCAACGATTTAGAAAATGCTTGTTAACCTTTAAGATTTTTAATTTCCCCAAAATAAAGGCGCAATAATAACCAAATTTTCAAATCTAAATAATGTATATTTATTGCTGTAGTGATGTGCCAATGAAAAAAATTACATCGTACTTGTAGATAAAATTTTCGAACACATTAACTTTTAGATCGCAAAATAAAATTTATCAAGAGTGGTAAAAAATGGTGTCATGACTCTTAAAATATCGGCAATGGCATAATGTACCTATTGCATTGTATGACATTTTTGATTTAGTTCGACATAAATTGAACAAGTATGATTCACGAGATATATAAATATTAACATGTCTAAATTCACTTTATTTAATTTGTATTTTGTTACAGGAAATGTGAAAACAGAATCCCATTGCAGGGCGAAAATCAATAAAGTAAACTGCAAAGTAATATGAAATTGAGATCCTCTGATCTATGGTTGGACTAAACTACATGTCATTTGTTTGCAAAAAGTTTTAATTTTACACAATTCGTTAATTTTGCTGTCATACCGTGCTTAAAAAAATATTTTTTATAATAAATATTGGTAGCACTGTCATTTTATTTTTTCGTATACTTATGCAAACATCATAAACAAAATCAAGTAATGTACTGGATTGTCGATATGCTGATACATTTTGGTATTCTAAGCATACAGTCGAACAAAAATTCTTCAACTGTTTTCTTGTAGTCTTCTCCATCCTAGCATGCTAGTACTACTCTGGTGGCAATTATGAAGATAAGCTGGGCAAGTTCCATCGTTGGTTTTGGTTTCCATAATATAAGTGCTTAAATTGTTTACTTTAGACTCAGGTCAACCTGATATTTATTTATGTATTCATTATTTTTATATCAACAAAATAAAAAGATCCTTATTTCTTCACTATCCATATTATCACTTACATTTTATCGATATTAAAATCGATATTTGCTACATTACTAAAGAATAAATAGATATTAATACTCATTTTTAAATTGTTAAACGTCAAAACGATGTTGAAAAAAATTTATTTTGGGGTGGACGGTCACATTGTTGCTGTCATGACGCGGTTTCTATACTTTCCTTATTCTAAGGTTTGCATATAAAATCGGCCTGGTGTCAACGGCAAATCAAAAGCACGTGGACCTATATTTTTAAGCAGAAAAGATACAAAATAAATAAAAATCAAACTCAGACTAGCATACACTAGTTCTAAACCATTAATTTTATATGTGTACCTAATAATTGAGGTCAGGGAGCCACTCTTTTGTTTCCCCTAGATCTCTAAATCCAGTATTAATGCCAATGACCGCTTGACAAAAGGAACACACTTTAGCAACTCACATTTGGCTAAAATGTTTTGGACACAACAAAACCAGTTGTGCAAAAATGTCGAAGACCTCGAAACAAGTAGGCAGCTGGTACAGTCGTCATCACATCACGGTAATTCGCGCATGAAAAAATCCACTACATGGCGATACGTAGACTTGGGGTCCAACTGTTATTAGATTGGTGATTTAAATGTCACTGTGACATGTCCGTCAATGTCATGTAAACCAACCAGTCACGTAGCAATTGGCTACTTGACAGTGTTAACAATAAAATATGAAAAGTGTTAGATATGTTAGCTTATTAGTTAAGTAATCATTTTACATTTTTAATTTTTAATTAAAAGCATGGTTAGTATTTTATTTTTGCAAATTAAAATTTAGTTTTTTTATCTGTGGAACAAATGAACCGAAACGGAAACCACCATTGCAATTCGGAAATGACAGCTGTCGGCGAAAATTATTTATTTTAATGTGGCGAAACTATGATTATTTTACCGATAAAATTGAATTATTGTGTCTCTAATCGTATAAAGAATTTATTGAAACATTTTCCGTTTATCTTAATTAAGTCGTTCCTATGCGTATCGGTTCGTTGTCTAGGACGTTGACGTCATAATTGCAACAATGACGCGACTAGGCGTTTTCGCGCGCTTTTTAAATGTGTTACACAAAATCTTATTTTTCTCTGGTTATTTAGATTATTTCCAGATAAATCGAATTGCGTAGGATATAAAATGAACGGGCGCACATTTTACAATTCTTTTTCAAAAACTGTCAAGAAGGCAATTGGACCTCACGCCTACGTATCGCCATCTAGTGGATTTTTCGTACCCGAACACCCCCCAATACTCACAGTTCAAGAGGGTACCTAGATGTAAAGAGAATCATCTGCGTATGATCAACTGCACATCAGATACATACAGGCCTAGCATACGCAACGCGATTAAATTTTATCGCGCTCTTAACAAACGTCAAAATCAATTGAAGTCAGTGCGTTAGCTATTGATTGGCTAAAAATACGAGTGCGGTGTGCTATTAACCAATAATAATAAATATAAGCCAGTCAACGGTATCGAAACTGTTGTCGTCTCATGCGATAAATTTGACATATTGCGTATGCTTGGCCTGATAAACCATTTATAATCTGCTTGCATATTAGCATTTGTCAAACTGCATTAAAACGATTATCACAGTCATTACAAAATAGCTTGTAAATTCATATTTGGTGGCGTGGCGAACCAATTAAAAAACGTAACTGTTTTGTGCGGCATATGATTCATAATTTTAATTCTATTGTTCGTATCTCTGAACAGCAGCGTTGTATATTGGCTCTTACAATGGATAACATTAGCTTGACTCAGAATAATTGAATCATGGTTTGGTTAACAAAAGAAAACCACTTTACAGGCTTCCTGACGCCACTAAAGGTAGATAGGTTAATGACATTAAAAAAAAGCAATTGCCTACCACTTAATTAGTATGCCACTTAGTTTTCGGAAAAACCCTAATGGTGTCAGAGCAAGATTGACATAATGCTTTGACGGCGCACAACGTAGATACTAAGTATCCACTGTTTGACTTTGAAATTTTGTATAGATAGATAGATTTTATTTTCAATGCGGTCTACCGCGGTTTCGCATACGTAAGTATATATATTTATCGCACCTTATATATATAGTATACATACATATATGTATATATGACCTTGTTCTACCTAATATAATCGACCTAGCTTAAAAAATAAACAATAAACAATTTCCATGCAAACTTAATAGTTTGCATGGAAATCACATGAGATAATTCTCATTTCTTATAGCCTTACTAGCTGTGCCCGCGACTTCGTTCGCGTAGACTACATCCTTTTATGGTCGGTTTTACCCCTTTCTCCCCTAATATTCAAAACAAAAAGAAGTCTATATTTTAATTCAAGTTTCGAGCTTTATATGTGCCAAATTTCATATCTCTAACTTCAAAAATAAACATTTCCCCATATAAACTTCCAAAGGTGGTATTACCCTCCTCCCCCCTTATTTTCTAATAAAAAGTAGCCTATGTCCGTTCTTGAGATTCAACGTATACCTATACCAAATTTCATCAAAATCGGTTGAGAGGTTTAAGCAGGAAAGCGTAACAGACACAGACAGACAGACAGACACACAGACAGACAGACAGAGTTACTTTCGCATTTATAATATTAGTAGGGATAGTAGGGATAACAGTTTTATAAACTGGAATGTCATATTTATTAGTTTCTATTTAAAGAGTAAAAAAAAAAGTTGTAAGCTACAAGCTTTAAAGTGACACTTGAGTAATCTCAATAGGTTTAGTTTTTGGATCAGTCATCCCTGCATCACCTTAGGAATCTGCCCTATCCTACTCCCACCTAGGGATCTGCCAACCCCGCTCCTCCCTTGAGGATCGGCCATCGCTGCTCCCTCCCTGAGCATCGATCACTCCTGCTCCTTCTAGGGATCTGCCAACCCTGCTCACCCCTAACTCTCCCCCACAGGATCGGCCACTCCCATTCCCCCTAGATTATCCTGAGGGGAAGTGACGGGGCTGCTTTTAATAGCGGCCGTACCGCCGATCAGATTGATCTGATTACCCACAACACCACCATATAAGGCAATAAGGGGGTTCAAGTGGGAAGTCCTGCCCTTCTTAGGTAAGGGAATTCTTCCACGCTTTTCCATAACACCACCATATAAGGCAATTAGGGGGTTCAAGTGAGAAGTCCTGCCCTTCTCAGGTTAGGGAATTCTTCCACGCTTTTCCACAACACCACCATATAAGGCAATAATTGGGTTCAAGTCCAGGAGATTCTTCCATCTCTCTCTGTCTCCTCCCCGGGTATGGGTATATGTAAAAAATAATAGGTATGTCCGCATGGATTGAGTGAGCACCTTCTAGGGAAAAAATAATGATACGCCTATCATTTAGTAAAAGGTAAAAAAAATTAAATTGCTGCTTACTTGGCTAAGATTCATTTATTTCCTATTTATAATTTGATGCTTATATTATGAAGCTGAAGAGTTTGTTTGTTTGAACCCGCTAATCTCAAGAACTACTGGATCGAATTACGAAATTATTTCTACGTGAAATAGTTCATTTAACGAGGAGAGCTTTAGGCTATATCACATCACGCAGCAACGAATAGGAGCAATAGTGGACCGTACCTATAGGTACGGTACATTAATGTATTTCCCCTCACTAAGAAAAAAAGGTTTGGCTCTTGGTTTACATACTGTATCGTCATGTTATCATCAGTCACAATCAGTCGAGAGGTCGTTTATATGTCAGCTATCTGAGATGTATGTTGCTTACGTTACGTAATAATAACACATCATCTGCTGAATGTACCTACTTACTTATGTGCTAATTCACATATTTTATATACTACATTTTTTTAAGGCACTTCAAGATTGACCTCAGCCCACCTGATGTTAAGTGGTAATGAGTTCTTAGCTTAAGGGCGAAAAGTATAGCATAGTAAAACTGTTATTAGACTTGTCGCCCTTACCTTGAGGGCTTGACCCCTGCTACTAATGTAGCACCCCCAAGAGCTCTGGAAATCTAACTCACATGCAGGAACACAACATCACAGAAGTGATTGTTATTTGGCGACGGTCTTCTGTCAGGTGGAGGTATTTCACCAGTCGGGCTGCTCCAGTTCGAGCGACAAATCGCTATGCCCTACCTCTCTTAAATAGGAAATAAATGAATCTTAGCCAAGTAAGCAGCAATTTAATAATTTTTAGCTTTTACTAAATGATAGGTATCATTATTTTTTCTCTAGAAGGTGCTCACTCAATCCATACGGACATATTATTTTTTACATACTCGTATTCAAAACAATAGGCACTTTTGCTTTTTGGAGTTTTGTGGTTTCGTATTACTTTTGAAAACAAATGAGACTTTGTTGGCACAATTCACAATTAATTGCTATCAATGCCGTAAAAAAAACTCCTAAAAACGAAACGAACGAAAGGTTTCGTTTATGAAGATTAATCAAAAGTTTGCGAATTAAAACGTGGATTTTGATTAGCTTAACTAATATTTCGTTTTTTGAAAACGCTTAATCTGCATTCGAGGTGAATTGGTTTCGATTATGATAATTAAAAATTGCTATCCGTCTACGGCTCCGACATATTTCGTTTTTGGGAGCAGAACCCTAAGTAAGTTGCAACGGCCGTTTTTTTAAATGTTTTTTACAATATTCCGTTTCTATTTAATAGTCAGTGTGTTTAAAAGTAAAATTGTGACATCACAATATCTCTATTATATTATAAAAAAAAGAGTTTCGAGCTATATTTCATAATTATCTCTAACTTAAAAAATAAACAACATCGTTCGCGTGGACTATAGTTTTTTTTATATAAAATACTTTCATGATCGGTTTTATTCATATCTCCCCTAGTATTCAAAACAAAAAGTAGTCCATATATAGGTAATACAAGTTACGAGTTATATTAGCGCCAAATTTCATTTCTTTAACTTAAAAAAAATTACATTATAACATACTAGCGGTCCCGGCGAACTTCGTTTCGCCTTAGAGAATTTTTCCCGCTTTTCTGTTGAAATTTTCTAATTTTGTAGCCTATATCAAATTGGAAGAATGTAGCATTCTATTGGCGAAATATTTTTTTTAATCGGCCCAGTACTTTTTGAGCCTATTCATTACAAACATACAAAAATAGGTACACATCTTTCCTCTTTATAATATTAGTATAGATGAAATTTCAAGGAATGTATTATAGTGATGGTGATTCATCCTCCTTTATTTTCAAAACAAAAACTAGCCTATGTCTGTCCTAGAGGTTCAACGAACACCTTTATCACATTTCATCAAAATCGGTTCAATGTTTTAGGCGTGAAAGCCGGACAGAAAAACAGACAGACAGAGTTACTTTTGCATTTATTATATTAGTATGGATATATACTTTTTAATAATCTTCCTGTCTGACCTCAACAACTCTTACTACAAGGGAGTTCACACATTCCGTATTTAGATAATAGTTGGGACCATCGGTTGAACGGTGTTTTAACATTCTCAGTAACAGTATCAATAAAAAGCCATATTTTTCCTTTTAGATTGTTGAACTTCCTAATGGTCGACTAAATTGACTATTAAATCATGCACGGTCCATTAGTTTTAAATAGGTAACAGTTTAATAAAATATTGATTACATACAATTCACATTACGTATTGAGCTTTCATTTAAACCTAAAACTGTTTTTTAAGAACAAACAAAATCCAATATTTATGCATGTGTCCGTTTTAACAGTTGTAACACTTTCTCTTTTTCTTAACTTAGACTAAACTTAGATACAAAATCACATCCAAATGAGTATTTGAAGATTCACTTAGAATACTGTAGGCTTAGAGTAAATGCCACCGAATATCATGGTCATGGTAGACTTTTCCATGAGGAAGTAAATGAACGGTTTGTTTGCGTAGAACTGTGGAGAACTAATCCTGTCGGCGAATATTGCTTCGGTCACAGCTGACGCCACAGTCCCTGATTCAGTCACCTCAATATCAGCCTTATGTACTATCGCAGACACAAATATATCTTCATTTGTAATCCTGTCGAAACTCGCCAAATTCGGTTCGAAAATGTCGTAAACGCCCATATCATTCAACGGTTTGTTCATCACTAAATTAGTGCTGATCTTGAATCGAGGTATCTTCACTTCTATTTCCGCGTCGCCGAATTCTTCGACATCGTTCCGCAGTTGCTCAAATACATCCTTTAAACTCACAGTCGCAAGCTTTCTATAAGTGTCAACCACTTTCCCATTTGGATATGGTAGTATAAATAGCATGCTGTATCGTTTGTCAGTGCCGTACGGCATTTCCAAAACGTTCGCTCCCAACTCTCTTATGTTCGAAAACGGGAACACTGACTGCTGGTACATCATATTGACGCGACCTTTCTGACGCTGGTTTTCGTCGTAGAACGGCTCCTCTTTCGTATCAGTCGCGTTGAAGGGATTCGACCAGAGGCCCTTAAAGGATATCACGTTTGTGAGAATCATCCGGGATTCAGCAAAGTCCTCCGAGTGCAGCACATTCTTGACGTTGGCTCCCGTCCTCTCGATCTGCGCATTTGCTATGTTTGCTGAATCTGGTCTCCGAAAATCTAATTCTGTTACGGACGCGTTGAAGTCTGCCTCGATGCTCCGGCGGAACGTTGGGAACACGTGGAAGCCTTTGTCGAGGAAGACGAAGTTGGTGCTTGTTAAAGTTACTCCCGTAGAAGACGGTGGGTTCAGCACAGCTTTGGTGAGGTCTCTATAGCCGCTGACGAGGGTCCTCGTATCCTTTGGCAGCAAAAATGCTCTGGCCAACTGTTTGTAGCTGTTTCCTGATGCTCCGAGAGCGACTGCGCTCAGTAGCGTCCATATTCCGAACGGTGAGATCACTACATGCCCTTGTTTGGCCAGCTGGGTGTGATGCACAAGCTCTATACTGAAGTTCCGAGGTCGATCGCTAAATTCAACCGCACAATAACACGCCGAGATATGAAACAATATTAGGACTAGTAGCTTCATTGCGACTGTGGCCGCGGTCCGTAATGTACTGAGCAATTATCATGCGAAACAAGAAGCTAACTAATTTATAACTACGGACTCGCTTAGTGTAACTCGCAAATCATTATACAACGTATGACTAATAAAAATAGAGATCATTTTTGTGTTGAACGGATTGCTGTTTACCGCAGAACGGAACCGGTCTGAATCGGGCCATGAACTTGGTATGCAACAAACTGTTTAACCTTTTTTTACGGATTAAGTTTATAAAAAGGTGTCATAGTAAACATAAAAGAGTTTGCAAATTTAGGGTTAAGGACACGTTTGAAATTCCATACCTTTACTTTATGCTTTATTTAATTTACCGTTTAAGGAAAATTATACTATGTTTAACAGTCATCATAGACGTATTGATAATTCTTACTAGTAGGTAATTATCGCTAAATACTACGCTGGAATGACTAAATGGTTCCACCTATCTGTTGTTACGCATTTTATTAACAATGTTGCAATGTTTAATTTCATACAAATATAAACTTATTAATTAAACACACAAAACAATCTTGCTTCGTAAAATTCCTTCTTCCTTATTTTTATTATCATTTGGTATTATTGATATTTGTACCAATATACATATACAAACATTAGGTATATTTTATTAGATATGTCGCGTAGTATATAACTTAGGTCTATGTTTGATGATTTCTTATTAATTACTTTATGTGTAATTCATGGGTAACTTAACAAATTTTAAATAATACGTATAAAATATCAGACATATTGCCCTGGGGCCCGACTCATAAACCTACAGCCTTGTAAGTTAAGAAAAAAAATATAGTTTCCAAATTTGAATAAGATTCAGTAGGCCAACTCTATAAACGAAACTCAATAAAAGAAAGGTTATGATTTCGAATATGAGTCGAAAATAAGGGAACTAAAACGTGGTAATAAAAATTAAACAGAAAAAACAACTAAGAGTTTGTATCTAATTTTATTACCTTTAAGTACGTACAAGTTACAAATCAGTATTAATATATTACTAGTTATAATTACTTAATTACTTCCTGACTCTTGACGTCATAGAAAATCATGGTATGATGCATAGAAAACTTCGCAGACGTTATTATATAGCCTAAGTAATTGGTTTAAGTACCTAAATCAAACTTTGACCCGTCCGTTGTTATGTCACTCATCGTTTTACAATGAATTTTGTTACGTGACGTTATATTGTCCATACTAATGTTAATAAATGGGAAAGTGTATGTGTGTCTGTCTATTTGCACGTATTTTACGGCAAAACCGCTCCGTTTAAATGTAATTTTTGAAAGGATGGTCAGTGAAATAGGTTACTTTTTGTCTCTTTTTTTAATTTTTTATATTACACTCCAAGATTGACCTCATCCCACCTGATGTTAAGTGGTAATGAGGTCCTAGCTTAAAGGCGAAAAGTACAGCATAATAAATCTGTTACTGGACTTGTCGCCCTTACCTGGAACGCTTGCCCCCTGCTACTAATGTACCACCCCAAGAGCTCTGGAAACCTTACTCACACGCAGGAACACAACAGCCCAGAAGTGGTTGTTATTTCTTTTATAATTTCTTCACTTTTCTTAAATGGGGAAGTGGAAGTTTGTAGGAGCATTGAACAATTTCAACGTAGAAAGATAAAAATTGGTATGCGGACTATTTATGACTAACAAATATTTTTATAATGATAGTAAAATAGTTTTGTATGTTAAAAAACACGATTTTATAATAGTGAAAATATTGTTCCGATTCTATGATAAATAGCTAAAACACTTGTGTTTTAATTCCCAATTCATTAATTACCTTCTTTTTTGGAAGTCGGTTAAAAAACGCGCCTGAAACGCCTCGTCACAACACCGCCTTAAGCAACGGGTCTCCATTACGGTATTTCATCACTAAAATGTTAATTAAACTGCGTTTATTCTTTTAACTTTATTTCACATGTACATTTTTTAATGATGGAAGTGCAATGCATCGAAGTTAAATTTATTTTTACTAATAATATTTTAAGACATACCGTGAAGTCTAAATTTGATTGACTTACTTAATGAGGGATTGAGGTACCTAATATATTTTCTGCTTAAGGGTGAATCTTGAAATTGGGCGTATTTGATTGATTCCCGTGGTAAATTTTAAATGATAATAATATGATAAAATCATGATCTAATATAAAATTTAGATAGTTTTTTAACATATTGATCTAATAGGCACTCATTTTGCACAGTTAGTTTCGAAAATATAAGCGACTGAAATTTGGTCTAACACGGGAATCAAAAACAAGCCATGGGAATCAATAAAACAATCTTTAGTATAGTTCAAATCAATTTTTTGTTCAAATTCTTTTATTCAATACAATTCTTTCATTTCAAAATTTCAGATCTTCATCAGTTCTTTGATAAATGTTATAAAAAGTTTCTATCAATTCCTTTCAAATTATAACAAAAATAAGTAACGAAGAGAGGAAACAAGTCTTCACCCTATCATTTTACGGCTAATCACGCTGTGTGCTTCTGTATCACTACCGCCAGAATAAATATGTTCTTCTAGTTCTAGCTCTTCTATTTTTAGCAGTTTTTTCTTTTGATTATGTCTATTTGAATTTTCTTTATTTTTGTTTCTCGCAATTTTCTTTTGGCGTGGACTCATTTCACTCACTGGTACAATTTTTCCTGACATTTTCTTCTTTAAATATCTTTGCCGTTCTTTTTATTGAGATTGAGCACGAAGTATGGGGTAATTTTTTATTATTTCCCTTCGACGACGTTCAGCAAGGTGTTTTTTTTCTAATATTGCTTGCTTTGACTGTTTGGGAGGCATTTTTAAATCTGAAATATGTAAAAGTTTCTATGAATATAAATCTAACTATTTTAGTGTTGATAAACAAATTACAAAGTAATGACACAAATTAAGAATATCTATGAATCACACATACATTGGCACAGCATCCTTAATTTTTCAAAGAAAAATTGATTTTCATGGCATTAAAACCACGGGAATCAATAACACGGGAATCAAAATTTGTTATTTTTTTATCGATTACTCTTTAAGTACCAAACATATATTTTAAATGTAAACTTAAATAAACAATGCTCTATCAATAGTTTTTATTTGTTATACGAAGCGAACCTTAAAACTTATAAAAATATTTTTTATGGCTATCACGAGAATCAACGATGTATAGAAACAATGCCACGGGAATCAAACATTTACCTTCGTAACTCGGCGTGGGTACAAGCTGCGACGTGACCGCCTCCCATTACACTTAACTTACGACTTATTCTAGCGCGGCAACGCAGTCTTGTATCCCTACCTTTTATTACTAGAGCTGCAAGTGAAGATTCGTGACGTACCACGGGTATCAACTCTCAATCCTGGACAAACCTTTGATTCTAAATTAAAGTATAACTAAATACTTTAGTGAAGATTCTTATTGACCAATCTATTCACAGACTAATCTATATATATAAAAATGGCATTTTAACATCTGCTTTTAGCCCTAAGTTGCAGTTTTTTCTACAGATTGATCAAAATTTATTGAATGGACACGCCATGGGGATCAATTTTCCTACCCTAATTATTTTTTTACAGTTATTTGAAAATTCAATGAAGCCATAAACCAGGGAGCATTAGTTAGAATACACCTAGATTTACATAAAAAAAAATATTTTGATGTTCCATTATTAAGCCTCGGGTACTTTATAACTCTGGACAACGTAATTCGTGCGTTTCAAGATTCACCCTTAAATGTGTGGGTTTGACTGGAAAATAATTCTACTAGGCATTAAGTCTGACTATTGCACTTTTATACGAGCAATAAAGTTTAAATAAATAGTTAAGGTAAAAAGTAAGGTTCCATTAATTAGCTAACAATTTAGTAAGAACCTTAATTAAAAAACATTAAAAAATCTAAATAGTAGGTATATTTCTACGCTATTATTTTATTTTAAATATTAGAGGCATCTGTAATTTCCAAAGTAATTTGTTTTGGTACTATAAGGTGCAATAAAACTTGTCAAATTTATTATTACAATTATTATTTTGTAAATTTTAAATATAATTAAGTACATAATATACAAAACTATATCTGTTTGAAATTATACGAATGTTTTGAGGCAAGTGCCGGTTCTAGCATTACTGGCGCCCTGGACGAATTTCCGCCAGCGCCCCTGTGAAAGCGTATACCAATACATCGATTTAGGGGAATACATCCAGATGTATTCCCCTGAGCTAAGCTACCCTGAGGTACCCAGGTACCTCAGGGTAGCTTTCTAGCGCCCCGTTCAAGTCCGAGCGCCCCGGGCTGTTGCCCAACCGCGCGCCACCCTAACGCCGGCCCTGGATGTAAGTACCGTGGACTTATAAAGACCAAAACATATATTTTTAAATATATGTATAATACCTAAATCGACAATAGGATACTTTGCTTATTTCGCATTTGTACAGTCTCGAGCAATGAAATGTAAACACTTGAGCTCTTATGACGTTACCCTAAGGTTCGCTTTAGAATGAGTTTGTATACATACAAGTTAGTGCACGTGAATGTACATCAGGAAGAAAATGAGAATCAAATTCGTTTTCTATCCTGACGAGCATTTAGCCATAAACATGCCTCAAAAAGTGAACGAAAAAATCGTAATTTGCCTGTTATTTAAATGACTCATGGCAATAGGTACTATTTTATCAGATAACAGTTACTAGAATGAAAATAACTCATCTTCATAGTAAATTTCCCTAGAACTTGTACGTTATTATCAGACGACATACATTGCTGGTGTATCAGTGGGTTTTTACAAAGTTAATTTATTTCGATGGTAAAGGAAAATCGCAATAAACTACATGGGGTAAAATGATTAAAGTACATTAGCAAATGATTAAGTGTGAAAACCCTTGCGGTTTGATTTGAACAGGCGTTATTAGACAACATCACTACATAGTATAAAACAAAGTCGTTTTTTCTTTCCCTATATCCCTATGTACGATTAAATCTTCAAAACTACTTCGATTTTCATGCAGTTTTTTTTAAAAGATAGAGTGATCAAGAGGAAGGTTTATATGTGTAGTAACATCCTATAAATAGTGGAGAAATACTGTTATTTTTGAGGTTTTTAATGTGATGTCGTAAATAAGTAATATGATTTTTTCCTCTTATACATTGCAAACGCAGGCTCAACCCTACAAGTTTTATCATAATAATGTACCTACTAAATATTGTACACATTAAAAAGGTCCGCCATGGTATTTATGTTTATCTCTTATGGATATCCCACAATAACATTACTTAATATGACAAATAATGGCTAATTTTCGAAGAGATTTTAACCATTACAGCATAAGCCTTATCCAATTAAATACCTTTAATACATTCTTGTTTTAATATAGATCTATAAAGCCCTTTAAACCATATGATTTAAATTAATATTTTCGAAAATATTACAGATTTAAAAATTGCGGGACGTAGCGTTTGCGGTGGTTGTAACGCATGCAGGCCAAGGTACCTAGTAATGAATTACCTAATCAAAACTACTGGATCGATTTTAATCATTTTTCAGTGAGTGACATAGGCTATACCTACTTATATTTTATACCCGTGCAAAGCCGGAGCGGACCGCTATGTTTTTAAATACAAGTTTTTCTGTAGTGTACAGTCAGCATCATAAGTAAATATACACCTCAGTACCTTGTCACGTTAACCTCCGCGTAACTGAGCAAGTTAAATAGACAGCGAACTTAATGTGACAAGGTGTTGAGTTGTTTACAAACTAATGCTGCTGACTGTATCTACCTATTTAGTATCAGCATTGCACCCATTGTACATACAATACATTGCACTGATTAATTGGTAAGTGGCTATAGAACTTGTGTTTCAGAAATTAGAAACAGCGTTGGTACTAGAATACCTAGATACGGGACAATATAGAAAAGTTCGTTATCCATATTTTTCATTATCTATCGGGTATCGTAAGGTTAGAACTGCAGAACGTAGAACCAATTCAATTTATTATTCTTAGGATTGATAGATAGATAAAATTGTTAATTTTTAAATAGGTATTAAGACAAATTAATACTTTCTGTTTTTAATCGATGATGAAGTAGTGTCAGCCAATTAGCCTAATGTCCCACCGTAGGGAAGGCTTTTTATGATTTTAGGTCCGTCATCATTAAAATACCTAAGTCATTTTCACAACAAAGGGTAGGATTATTGGCTAGCCAAGTGCGGATGTTTTCTGTTCGACAAATTCTATCATAATTTTGCTTATTTGAAATTCAAAGATCATTAACTGTAAAAGTATAAAAATAAATAAGTTATCAAAAAATGTAACTCTTTAAATTGGACAACATCACATTGCTATGGTTCTGTGGTAAGTAGCTTGCTTAAGCTACGACGACGGTACCACAACACTCAGACCCGAAGCAATATAGAAAATTTCGTTTCCCATAGTGACCCAACCGGGGACCGAGCCCGGAACCTCAGAGATGGCGCGGCGCCAAAGTCCGGCCCGCTCGCCTCTCGGCTACGGAGGTCGCCAAAATAGGTACCAATTTATTGTACCACCCAAGCGTTAGTTGCACAAAGTAAAGGGCCAAAAAGTACATACACACACAGGTATGTGGTGTTTTTCATCTCAATTCCTCGTGGGAGCGTGTGCGGATATCCATTGTCCATTGAAAGGAACTTCAGGTCTAAAGAGGTTGAGGGCACGATCTTTTAAGTCGAACTGGGTGAACTGAAGGCTAAAACAATACGCAGTTGGCGAACTACGATATCTAAATATATATAAATACCGTACGGGTCGAGCTAAATAAAACCTTTTATAAAGGAGAGACTGACTGACTGACTGACATATCAACGCACAGCCTAAACGGCTGAACGTAGACACTTGAAATTTGGAAGGGACGTAGCTTGGGTACCGTAGAGGTGCACTAAGAAAGGAATTCCCGAAATTCCCACAGGCACGGGAGTTAGTGGGAAAATCTGAAAAAGCCCTACAGGGTTTGTCCACGCGAACGAATTCGCGGGCACAGCTAGTCGTCTTATATGTGCAATTACCTACCCTCTCCCAACAACGGCCACAAATTAATAATCTTTCAAGAGTTTTTATAAAAACTTGAATGATAAATACTTATAAATAAAAGCTTTTAGGAGAATTTTTTGTGATTAATGCGCCCTTAAATACTTACATGCGATGATTATAAAATGTCATGTCGTCATGTTTTATTTTTAGTTTTTTTATTTGTTTTTTTTTTTACCTAAATAGTGGTCACGTTTCAGTGCCTTACAGGGCTCATTTTCTGTACTTGTTCTTTATTTAAACCTGTTATAACAACATGAAAGCAATAAACATTTTGATTCGATGTATGTATCTAATAATTTCTAATAATATTAATTAGGTATACTAACAACCTTTGTTGCCCCATGTGGTTTATCATCTCATGGTTACTTGAAACAGTTGTTTTAACCCAACGCCACTCTTGAAACAAATGATTCACATCGGACCATCGGTCGGGCCCAAATGCTAGGAAATTAAACAATTGTCCAAAGAGCCTTGGCAACTGTGCGAAACGCAGAACAATGCACCGATATACTTACGTGGATTGTCTAAAATGTATTTTGTTAGGAGCTCAGGCAAGGTTACGGTGCGATTTTGTAATTTAAATCGTCGGTTTATGGATGTACCGAGTTGCCTTTTGGATAAGTATCTCATTTAATTAATTCATAATTAGGTATATTTTTAGGGTACCGTAGCAGGAAAACGAAAAATGCGGGATCGCTTTGAGCAGTTCCTTTGGTAGCGGACCTACTGAAAACTGTCACAGCGTAACACTATTATTATCGATTTTGTTTGTGCAGTTCTCAATACATATTTTATGGTGCACTTATCAAGAATGGGAATAGATAGTTATTTTTAAAAATATTTAACCCGAGTTATGCAACAGAGCATTAGTTGTAAAAAAAAATTAAAACCCCCCGATAAATGTTTTTTTTTTACGTTGAAATTTTAATTTTAAATTATATATTTTAAATTTGTCATAATTTATAGCCCTTTTATTTGATACTCGTATTCTGTTGCGAAATTCATTCTCACGCGTCATCAGTTCTCACGCGACATTTGCAGAAATAAAAAAACCTTGATTATTGTTTATAGCAGGCTTTTTACACATTTTATAGGATAAAATAAAAAATAGGCTTTCAATTTGACACTTCTTGCAAAACAAAATGTCAAAAAACAAAAGAAAAAAATAAAAAGCAGATATTTATTGCACATTCCTTAATCTAAAATAAAAAGCAGGAACATCTATAAAGAATCATTTTTTTTATTTTTACACTACTTTACGCCGTACTAGCGAAATTTATCGATATTAATATCGATAAAGAAATTATTTTTAACTAAAAAAAAAAGAAAACAGAGGAACCTTTGGTGCCTAATTACGAATCTCGTTTGGCCGATTTTATGACCGTCGCAACGCGGTGCTTACAATCACATACTAGGTACATGTCTATCTGGTTAATTAAATAGGTATCTATTTTTTTATTAAAACGTACATTTTGTCCTATGTTAAGATTGGTGATATAATAGTATTGTGTCGTGACAAATAAGTATGAAAATTGTCATAGCGCCGCGGAGACGAGTAACTGAAGAATCAAGAACTTTACTACCTACCCTTTTTCAACATGCTTAGCCACCTGATCACAAAGTTAGCTACGTAACTGTGGGGGTCTACTTCCAAAACAAAAAGTGTCAGACAGTGGCGTAACTATACCATTCGGGGCCCGTGGCAAATTCATCAATCCATCGACCAAACCCCCCCCCCCTCCTCCTTCTCAAAAAAAGAATAATGTCTAATACTTGTTTGGAAATACCAGAAATGTAGTGCATACTTTAGGAAAGTTTGATGTAAAAATTATTCTTGGTAATTGGGATTCTCCTCTTACCTGGGGCCCCTTCTGGCTGGGGGCCCGTGGCATTTTGCCGACTTGCCACCCTGTAGTTACGCCACTGGTGTCAGATCCGTTGACGTATAGTAATTTTTAATTCTCATTATCGTAACCAACTCACTTCAAATGCGATTAAAGCGTTAAAAAAAACAAAATAATATTTATGCAGATCAAAAACCAATATAAAACCACATTTTTTTTATATTACACTTTAAGATTGACCTCATCCCACCTGACGTTAAGTGGTAATGAGGTCCTAGCTTAAGGGCGACATGTACAGGATAATAAATCTGTTACTGGACTTGTCGCCCTTACCTTGAAGGCTTGACCCCTGCTACTAATGTACCCCCCAAGAGCTCTGGAAACCTTACACGCAGGAACACAACAACACCGGAGTGATTGTTATTTGGCTGCGGTCTTTTGTAAGGTGGAGGTATTTCACCAGTCGGGCTGCTCAAGTTCGAGCGATAAATCGCTATGCCCTACCTCTCTTAAAAATTCTCAATAAAAAATTATCTCTTAATAAATTTGCGAACTTTCAATAATGCCCGGTTTCAATATTTGAAAAACGATCCGTTCTATTTCCGGAGTAATAAATTATACGAGGCGAAAGCTAAAAACGACAGATGTTATGCTTAAATTCTTAACTTCAATGCAGAATATGGTGTCCATTGTAAATGAATAATGTTATGAATAACAGAACTGGCTTAATCAGTTTAGACTTAACAATTGTTGTAACCATAAATAATAAACTGGCTGTTGTTATTATTTTTCAATAAAATAAAATAAATAAAACCATGCCACCACCATCGGGCCAGTATGGCGATGCTAATAGATAGGATATTTCGGTATCAAATCCGTTCTCGTCGCGATGTGGGTTCCTCTCTTGCTTACCATCAGGCTTGGAGGATATACTGCGCTACTATAAAAAAAATGCGTTCTGTACTGTTTAACCAATTCCGTTACTACTTCATAAATACTTTTAGTCCTGATTAGTATTTTCGCATGAACGATACCTACTTTGATAAGATCTTGAAATGTGAATGTCATACAAGCTTTCTTTTATTGGAATCTCACATTATTTTGGACGAAAGATATTTGATACCTGTTTTTACTTTTTATACTATCATGAATTACCTACCTCACAAAACGTGTTATAATTAATTTCGAACCAAACTTTTCAAGCATTTAAACATGGCCATCTATTATCAAAACAAATAGATTCGTTAGAGCTCAGCACATAACAATGATTTTTCATGGTATGTATTTTGTATTTATATGAAATTTGTATAAAATCAGCCACCAGGCTTTTATAGCCATGTGGGCTAACCATTTATACGAGCAAAAAAATTTAGACACTTGAGCTCTTAATTATGTTTTAATAAGGTTCAATTTATGAAAAAAGACTACCTATATTGATAATTTAATAAAGACACGGATAATTTGGAAGTGGAAATAGCATTTATAATCGACTACAAAAAAAATGAGAAGGTTCTCAATTCGACCGTATATATATATTTTTAATCTGATTCAAACAAGATAGATTTGTTGAAAAAATGCGAATCGTCTTCTGTGAAAGGAATCATAGCTCATATGTAACAAAAACACTGATTTGCTGACATCCTAACCAAACGAACATAAATGTGTCCACCCATAATGGTTTTTATTGTACAGACAAAAGCAGGTAAGATTACACACTTTGGAGTTAGCACCACTCTTATGGTCGTGCGCATTAAATAAAACTAATACCGAACTACAAGTGTTTACATTACTGTGCCGTTGACTGTACGGGAATAGAACCCACTACCACTGAACCCCAAATAGAAAACTCGTAGTTTCCCGAACCGGCCCAAACAATATGTGATTTGCACGTGTTCCGTAGGCCTGTTATCTACATAAATACTCCAAGAGCTATGCGATGCGATATCCGTCAGCAATTATGTTGTAAATTAAACAGTTACCATCTGGCAAGTCACGCGTTAAGTTCCCACTATTGTGATTTGTGGTACAACTAACTAGTGATAGTTGATATAGATCTATGTTACTTACTTCACTATATGAGTACAGGGCAGTACAGACTGGCTAGTCAAATGAGGTACTTCACCAAAGTTTCACTTTTGTTTTCTTTTTTTCTCGAGAAGCCTACCGCACCGTCACTCTCTGGTCGCAGAGGACAGGGAGGCCGGCAACGAAACACCGAGGTCCTCCTCTTCCTCCGCGATCCACCTCTGCCCTCTTCCGCGGCCCAGCTCGGGCACCGTCTTAGCTTCTCCCTGCGGTATCGGAGACTGGGTGGCAAGGCTAGCCTCATTGCACCTAACCCTAGTGAGCCCCCCATCGCGACAAGATGCAGATCCCAGCGGGGAGGGCATATGAGTGTCAGATTCCATTTCTGAAGATTGATCGAAAGTTCGGGAGTTAAATCGTGGTTTTGATTTATATAAATAATATATATATTTTTAATGTATATATATAGAAATAAGTTGGTTACGATTTAAGAATTAAAATTTGCTATCCTTCTTTGGATCCGACATAATGTATAATGTTTTAGAGTTTTTTTTAAAAACCTGACACAAAACAATTCTTTGAAAAAAATTGTATACAAATTTGTCATTTTGTGTCTGTGACACTATGACACAACTTTACTTACTTGTCAACAACAGAGCGTTTTAAAATCGCATCTCTCTAAACACTTGTCATTGGCGGAAGAACCTCGTTATCATAAACGCGAGACAGAGTCTCAGGGACAGAGTCCATGGTAGAAAAAAAATCGCATCATAAAAATATTTTTTTAAAAATCAATATAGCTTATGTGTCAAAACAAAAAAATATCTTTTACGGCATTGAAATCTTAATTTTTTTATTAGTGTAGCTAACATACCAATTCTGTGTATAGTTTAAGTTTTTTTTTCACAAATTAATTATTATAATTCCCACGAGCACTAAACAAGTAAATTAATTTCTTAATTTTAATTCAATATAAAACAAGTGTTACATATTTTCCCATGGGTTTCTGGGTTAGGTTAGGTTACGAACGTTTTAAGCTTTAGACGTAAGTTTACAACGAAGATTATGTCGATATAATATGTTGATTCTGTGAAAGATAACGGGGGTAAAAGCCTTTGCTTTTACCCGTAGCCGGTCGGTCTTAATAATAGATTCCTGATTTATACATTGGATACCGAACCTTAAAAAGTACAGGCCTGCTGTTTGCAATAGGTTATACTTTTTTTAAGGGAAGAAATGCTTTTAAGCTTATTCGTGAAGGGTACCCAATCCAAACCCCCCCATACATCTCATCGCCTAAATGATGGCGCATTGGGATTCTTTTTATATTGCACTTCAAGATTGACCTTATTCCACCTGATGTTAAGTGCTAATCAAGTGCTAGCTTAAGGGTGACAAGTACAGCATAATAAAGTTGATACTGGATTTGTCACTCTTACCTTTCAGGCTTGAACCCTACTACTAATGTAGTACCCACCAGGAGCTCTGGAAAAATTACTCACACGCAGGAACACAACAACACCGGAGTGATTGTTATTTGGCTGCGTCTTCTGTAAGGTTGAGGTATTTCACCCGTCGGGCTGCTCCAGTTCAAGCGATAAATCGCTATGCCCTACCTCTCTTATATACAGATATAATAAAGTGGTGTGCCTTTTTGCCATCTTATGGTACCTACTTAAAACTGTGCGTCTAGTCTTCAATCATCTCTGGTAACAGAACTAAAAAGATTTCACACAATGATCACGATTCGCATTCACTCCATAAGTCACCATGATGTACTGTGAATAGGACATCAACGTGAATACTTGCAGTTCCATTTTAGTTCTTATTTCCGCGTCATAAGACCGTACTTGTTACGGTCGGAAAAACACATCGAACCATCGCGAATCGAGTCACGATGTGTTTATTTAAAATGGCACTATTTTAGGAAATAATTTACCACGCGTGAACCTGAATATAGCCTATTTCATCATTATTTCCAGTGGGAAGATATTCAAACGATCAAACAGACTTTCTGACCTACTTATTAGTTTTAAGTAGGTATAAATTACAAATAATTAAGAGAGGTAGGGCATAGCGATTTATCGCTCGAACTGGGGCAGCCCGACTGGTGAAATACCTCCACCTTACAGAAGACCGCAGCCAAATAACAATCACTTCTGTGTTGTTGTGTTCCTGCGTGTGAGTAAGGTTTCCAGAGCTCCTGGGGGGTGCTACGTTTGTAGCAGGGGTCAAGCCTTCAAGGTCAAGGGAGCGGGGCGCTCAACCACAGACGCGTTGGCGCGACTACAGGGGGTAGTTTGGGAAGCCTGGGATGCGGGGGAGGGAGTTTTAGCTGTGTCACTGGACATAGCTAATGCCTTTAACTCCATCCCCCACTCCACAATCTTGGTCGCCCTAAGGTACCACCGGGTACCCCAATATCTGGTGCGTCTCCTCGGCAATTACTTGTCGGGCAGGAAAGTTGCCTATGTCGGCAAAGACGGTGTCCTCCCCTCCGGCGTGCAAATGTTGGGTCCGGTGTTCCACAGGGGTCTGTCTTAGGGCCCCTCTTGTGGAACATCGGCTTCGATTGAGTCCTGCGGGGTGTCCTCCTCACGGGCATGAGCGTCATCTGCTATGCAGATGATACTCTTGTCACAGTTCGAGGGAGGACTTATGGCGAGGCCGCGCGCCGTGCAGCTGCTGGCGGTACACGGGTGGCAGAACGCATCGATCGTCTGGGGCTACGAGTTGCGCTCGAGAAGACCGAGGCCATCTACTTTTTCGGGCCTCGGCAGCGCCGTCCTCCCCCAGATGCTAACATCGTCGTCGGGGGAGTGACCGTCAGGGTGGGGGCCCAGATGAAATATTTGGGCCTAGTACTTGATGCGCGCTGGACCTTCGAGCCCCATCTGAAGGGATTGTCCCAACGCCTCATCGGGGTGGCTGGTGCGTTTGGGCGTCTGCTCCCAAACTTGGGCGGGCCAAGGGCCAAATGCCGGCGGCTCTACGCCGGCGTTCTTAGGAGTATAGCCCTTTACGGCGCAGCCATCTGGGCGGACGCCCTTTTCCGGCGGGGGAATACAGCCCACCTGCGGAGGCCACAAAGGGCTATTGCCCAGCGAGTGGCCCAGTCTTACCGCACGGTGGGCTTCGACGCGGCATGTGTCTTGGCCGGCACGACGCCTTGGGCCCTCGACGCAGGGGTACAGGCCCAAGTCTATTGGAAGTGTGCGGAGAGGAGGGCGCGGGGAGAGCGTCCCTCCCCAACTGAGGTGGCAGCGATCCGGCGCGAGGAGCACGAAGAGATGGTCCAGCGGTGGAAGATGGGTCTCGAAGAGCTACGACCCAGGGGGCGAGTTATTGACGCCGTTGGTCCGGTGTTGCAGGAGTGGTTGAACCGGGGCCACGGGTACCTGTCCTTCAGATTGGTGCAGGTCCTGACCGGGCATGGTTGCTTCGGTCAGTACCTGCACCAAATTGAGCGAGAAGAATCGCCGCTGTGCCACTCTTGCGGCGCGGCGGCAGACACAGCGGACCACACACTGGCCGTGTGTCCAGCCTGGGCGACTGAGCGGGCCGATCTGGCCGCTATTGTTGGGACCGATCTCTCGCTCCCAAGCATTGTTACAGCCATGCTTGGGAGCGAGGAGGCCTGGACGGCAGTTGCCGCCTTCAGCGAGACAGCAATCTCGCGCAAGGAGGCGTCGGAGAGGGAGCGAGAGGACGACCCCCTTGCCCCCCCACATCGGAGACGCCGAAGATTACGCGCGAGGCGTCATTTTGACGCCCTTGCGCTTGCTAGCGGGGACCAGCCGGCCGCGGGTGTGGGGACACCCCGGCCGGCCTTGCACGGTTTTCCGCAGATGCGCGGGAACGGTTTAGCACCTTCGGCCGTTCCCGCCAATCCCCCGACCATCCTGGGGGGAGCTGGTGACGCCGCCCCGTAGGGGCAGCAATTCCGCCGACGGCGCTGTGGTAGTCATGGATCGCCCGGTATCCCATGGCGCCGTCAATAGGCGATGAGAAGGTGGGGGGAGTTTTTAGTTCGGGTAGTCCCCGCCCCTAGTTCTATTTCTGGGCGGGGGAGTCCCACACACGTCGCTGCCGTCCCCACGGCAGTGGTATGGTGCGAAAAGATGGCATTCTATCCCCCTTAAAAAAAAAAAAAAAAAAAAAAAAAGGACCTCATTACCACTTAACTTCAGGTGGGATGAGGTCAATCTTGAAGTGCAACATAAAAAAAAAAAAATAAGGATAGTATTGCATTATCGTATTGTACTACTTAGAAAACCCTTATTAAATATAAAAGATCTAAATAATGGCCGATGATTGTACAGTTGCCGTCAGATACATAATATTACCATTCGAGCACGTCTAGTAAGCTGTGCCCGCAACGTCGTTCGCGTGTAATACAGGATATTTATATTTTTTATAAAATTAAATGATTTTTCTAAAATAAAAATAGCCCAAGTTACTCCTTATTACGTCAGCTACCTACCAGTAAAAACTGGTCAAGTTTCAGAGATTACCTGAAACGAGCAGACAGAAAATATATACCGTATATGTAATTTGTAATATAAGAACTACTACCGTACACTTTATAAATAAATAATCGATTTATTAAAATGATGACTTCATTTCAAGAATGGCTACCATAGTCCTGCAGTAGAATATAAATAGACCGACATTTTAAACATTTAAAATTTCCCGCTATTTCTTTCCGCTATTTCGACGCTGCAACCCACCACCCGAATAGTCTAGTGGTTTCCGCCGCTGACTATGTCCCACCCGTAGTTCGCACCCGAAAACGCAGGCCTAGGAACGTCCTCCTAGATCCTGATGACACCATCACGGTCGCCATGGCCGAAGCCAAACAGCTCGCGACAGCTAACACTCCACAACAACCGCTATACCGTCCTCGTCGGCGAGGATGCGCGACGCGCCCCCCCTTGCAGCAGGGCCCCTATCGCGATACCGGCACGTGCCGGGACGCTTCTCACCCCAAAGGTACGTTAGGTTACCATCTCCCAACAACGGCCCGAGCCGAGGTCCGAGTCCCGCTATGGGGCGCCCTCAGGCAGTTGTTTAAATTTTTAGGGGTGTGAGCCCTCCGCTCCCCCGCAAGCCCGGTGAAGATGAAAAGGCCATCTGCGGCCATCATCAATAGTCCGATAGGAAAAAAAAAAACATTTAAAATAAGTTACCGGATCAAAACACGAGAACATTTTTTAATAATTAATATGAAATACTTACAGCCTCACTTTTCGGTTAGGTGGCACCAATAGTGGTCACAAGCTGACTCTCTTTAGTCATGATGACGTTTGTCGCGTTTTGAACCGTTAACTTGTTTTAAATGTTTAAAATGGAACGCGATATTTTGAACTCGAAACACGTAATAATAAATGTTTACAGATAGACTCTTCCTCCTTGAAACAGATAATCTTGTCCATTATGTAACTTTAACGACATAAACGCAGTTAATTACCCATCGTCACTGTGTTTACGCTAATGAAGGCTCCACCATGATATCATGGTTGACAAAAAACTAACTCGTGACTGAACCATTCGATATTTTAGCGAAATTGTATAAATTTTAATGAGTATGCCGGATTTAGTTTTTAGAGTTACGTATGCGAAATAACAGAACGAAATCCACTTATAATCATGTTTTTATGTCCGCCTGTCAGACAGTCAAGACCATATTTTCAGGTATGCGTCATTCAGGCAAACAAAAGTTTCGATACTGATGATTGGCTAATAGCACACCGCACTCGTATTTTCAGCCAATCAGCAGCTAACGCCCTTACTTCAATCTATTTTGACGTTTGTTAAGAGCGCGACAAAATTTTGTCGCGTGACGCATGCTAGGCCTGATAGTAACAAAATGTAATTGAATCAGAGTGAGTGACGAGCCTAATTATCTCGCGATAATGGTCTATTGTATTTTAACTGACTTCAAAATAATTTTTTTTTTGCTTATTTTGTGCTTTTCTGTATAACAGAGAACTTGTCACTGGACTATTTTGGCCAGGAGGCCTTAAACCAACAACAAAATATGTGGGATCCTATGACAGATAGCAGATTTTAATTGTTAATATCGCAATCAATTCACTTCAAATACGATTAAAGCGTTTTAAAAAACTAAATATAATTTATGCCATTAATAAAATCCGTTTTTAAATACCGAACTTACGATTAATCTCCAATAACGAAACCTTTCGTTCTTTTGTTTCGGTTTTGGTAATAGGTATACGCTTATAAGAAGCGTAAGGCGTAAGTTAATATTTTCCAATAAAACCTCTTCGGTGTAGGTACTGACAGTTTACCACCATGAATTAAAAACAAGCGTCAACCAGGTGTAAAATTTAAAACTTGAAAAACTTGTATTAATTTATATCTCAAGATTATGTGTGTTTTACGTGAGCATCAAAATTTTGTCTCGAATTGAAGATTTGAGTTTCGTACATAAAATTTGGAAGACCTGTTTTTCAGATTAAATAATTGTATGATGATTAGTCAGATTGATTTTCCTGCTAAAAGATACGTTATAAAAATGAGAACAGAGTGCAGAATACAATACTCTCGGTGCGGGTGTGCGACTAGCACTTGACCGATTTTTTCTTGTCCAAGCTAACTAGCCAGTTCGGTTTTTAAGAGTTTGCGCGTAAAACGAAAACAAATTAAAGTTTTTTTTTATACTGAGGCGGACGAGCAAGTTTGTATAAATGCATAGTCAAGGTTTTATTTAAAAGTTATTTTAGTCGTGAGAACGTTTAATTACACATATGCGGCCACACATAACGTCTCTTAACCGGTCATGAGCCGGAATTGCGTAAACAATAGAAAATAGTTGTCTGCCATGAATCGAATTTACAGCGTATCATTACTAATATTATAACTATAAATATAAATATTTGACAACATCACATACATTGCTCTGATTCTGTGGTAAGTAGCTAAAGCACTTGTGTTACAGAAATCAGAAACAACGACGGTACTACAACACCCAGACCAGAGACAATATGGATAAGTTCGTTTCCCATATTGACCCGACCGGGGATCGAACCCGGGACCTCAGAGAAAGCGCGACGAAAAAGTCCGGCCCGCTCGCCTCTCGGCTACGGAGGTCGTCATTATAAAGTTGTTTGTTTGAACGCGCTAATCTCTGGTATTACAGGGGGTCTACTCCCGAAAACGAAACGAACAAACGAAAGGTTTCGTTTTTGAAGATTAATCAAAAGTTTGCGAATTAAAACGTGGTTTTTATTTTGTATAAATAATATTTTGATTTTTGATAACGCTTTATTCGCATTCGAAGTGAGTTGGTTTCGATTTTGAGAATTAAAAATTGCTATCCGTCGTCGGATCCGACATATTTCGTTTTCAGGAGTAGACCTACAGGTTCGAATTGAAAAATTAATTTTGCGTTGCCTAATCCATTTATCGAGATAGGCTTTAGGCTATATAAAATCTAGCTGCGACAAATAGGAGTGAATAATCAGTTGAAAATGTATGGGAAATCTATTTAACGGGTTTAGAAGAAGTTTGGTAAGAAAAAAAGACGTACGAGATTAACATATAGGATACTTTTTATCTCGAAATAACGCGGGCAAAGTTGCGGGCAACAGCTAGTTTTTATTTATTTATTTATTTAAAAACTTTATTGCACAAATAGGTACAACAGGTGGACTTAATGCTAGGGGCATTCTCTACCAGTCAACCTTTGGGTCATGCGGAGAGTTAGTTTATGGGTGCGGTAATAGTGACAAAGTGCATAAGTAATCTAAAAAATAAAAAAAAACCTAATTCACGAGAATAGTAACTATCAAGCGTTACAAAATTCATTTCGGAAACAATTAAAAATACATATAGATATACATGAATAAATATAATATATATATATATATATATAAAATATGAATCTATACTTAAATATACATAATGAGCATATATATACTTATTAATTACTTATTATTTTTATTTAGCTCACCCCATTTGTTTTATTATTTATTCTTGGGTCAAATTTAGTAATTCTAATTTCACCCAAGACCTGTCAACCGATTAATCTGAAATTTTGAATACACTTTGGATTTTGGTATGTTTAACATAAAACCGTTTAACTTAAAAAGTTTTTTTACCTATTTTTTTTCATAAAAAAAACGGTCAGTTCAATATTAGATCTTATGCGCACGACATAATGACGGTTCAAAGTCTGACGTGCTTTTATCTGTACTTTGGTTTATTATCATCCAATTAACGAAAAGAATAAGCATTATCCATACAAATCCATACTAATATTATAAACCTTAATAATGACGACCTCCGTAGCCGAGAGGCGAGCGGGCCCGACTTTGGCGAGCGCCATCTCTGAGGTTCCGGGTTCGATCCCCGGTCGGGTCAATATGGGAAACGAACTTTTCCATATTGTCTCGGGTCTGGGTGTTGTGGTACCGTCGTTGTTTCTGATTTCTGTAACACAAGTGCTTAAGCTACTTACCACAGAATCAGAGCAATGTATGTGATGTTGTCCAATATTTATTTATTTATTTATTTATAAATGCGAAAGTAACTCTGTCTGCCGTGTCTGTCCGGCTTTCACGCTTAAGCCACTGAACCGAGTTTGATCAACAGGCTTAGCATGCGCAAAACGTCAAATTCCTCGCATGACACGACAAAAGTTTCGATACTATTGATTGGCTAATAGCACACCGCACTCGTATTCTCTGCCAATCAGCTGCTGAAGCACGGATTTCAATTGATTTTGATAAAGTCAAAGTCAAAGTCAATTCATTTATTCATGTAGGTTACAAGTAACACTTATGCATCGTCAGAATGAATACAAACCAAAATTGAAGCTATAGCCGGTTCGGAACCTAATCCTACCGAGAAGAATCCGGCAAGACACTCAGTAGTTATCCTAATCTTTACAATGTTTAGAGCTAGAGAACTTAAAACTATGGTGTGCGAGCGAACAGACAATCATGTCCATATATGTTTATCGTTTAAATATTCATCAAGTTTATAGTATCCTTTTCGCATTAAACATGATTTAATATGGATCTTAAATCTATGCATAGGTAAGTCAATAATACATTGCGGTAACTTGTTGAATATTTTTATATGACGTTTGTTAAGAGCGCGATAAAATTTAGTCGCGTGACCCATGCTAGGCCTGCAGATGTGGTATAGGTATACGTTGAACCTCTAGAATAAGCTTTTGTTATGAAAGTACGAAGGGAGAGCGTAATATCGCCCTTTAAAGTTTATATGGGAAAATGTTTATTTTTTAAGTTAACGATTTTAAATTTAGCACAAATATAGCTCGAAACTTCAATATAATTATTGACTACTTTTTGTTTCGAATAATATGGGAGATAGGGGTAAATCCGAACATGAAAGGATGTAGACTGGCTGTGCACGCGAATGAAGTCGCGGGCACAGCTAGTCTTTTATATTTTCAGAGTATTGACGATAACTAAATTTTGACTAATCTGTGTAAATGATTCTTTAGAATAGACGCCTCGTCGATCTCGCAAAAACTTTGATTGCATCCAACCGTAACATGCAATTGCACAGAGTCATGCAACACAGTTAACTTTGTTCAAAACATACAAAATAATTTAATAGGTCAACACGCGACAACGTAGGCAGGTACCTATTTACCTAGTAGTTAATGCGATACATGGCCCGATTTTTCCCTTTTTTCTAGAGTGCCGTAGCCAAATTTGACGATCTCGGTGGCGCAGTGGCTAAGGTAGGCGCCCAAAGCGCGTAAGGTCCCGGGTTCGATTCCCGGTCAGGTCAATTTGGAAAGCGAACCTTTTCCAATTGACTTGGGTCTGGGTGTGCTGGGATGACGCCCCCAGTTAGTATCCGTCGTCTGGTGCTCATAGTACAAGGGATTTTGAGAGTTGATAGGGAGTTTGAGACCAGGTGATTGGTGTGATTGTCTGGCGCATTTAATTTAATTTAATTTAAATGACGGAAAACGGAAACCATATGGGTTCGTTATGTACGTCTGTCTGTATGTCTCTTTTTTCCGAAACTTCAAGAGTTTGCTCAAGAGATACGTACCTACAAAGTAGGAAAATGTGTATCCCCCCTGTAATTTTTAAAATAAGAAAATGATTCATCTATAAATTATATATTTATTTTTTTTTGCACTTCAAGATTGAACTTATCCCTCCTTATGTAAAATGGTAATGAGGACCTAGCTTAAGGGCGAAATGTACAGCATAAAAAAGATGTTACTGGACTCGTTGCCGTTACTTTGAAGGCTTGACCCCTGCTACTAATGTAGCACTCCCCAGAAGCTCTGGAAACCTTACTCACACGCAGGAACATTACATAGAAATAATTGTTATTTGGCTGCGGACTTCTGTAAGGTGGAGATATTTCCCCAGTCGGGCTGCTTCAGTTCAAGCGATAAATCGCTTTGCCCTACCTCTCTTATGTACAATACCATAGAAATTTCCACGGACAATTTTCCTTTAATTCAATCACCTCTAATATACATTTTTATATCACTATGTTACTTGTTGCTACGAAACCCTTTATGGGCGAGTCGGAATCGCACTTAGCCGGTTTTTTAAGTTTTAAAATGGAACGCGAAAATTTTCCAGTCTTAAACATAGTTGTAGTATTTACAGAGTCACTCGATAGATAAATAAAAAAACACAGCTCGGTGGCGCAGTGGCTAGGTAGGCGGCCAAAGCGCGAAAGGTCCCGGGTTCGATGCCCGGGCGGGTCAATTTGGAAAACGAACTTTTCTAAGTTGACTTGGGCGTGCTGGGATGACGCCCCCAGTTAGTATCCGTCGTCTGGTGCTCATAGTACAAGGGGAAACCTTAGTTTGAGATCAGGTGATTGGTGTGATTGTCTGGCGCATTTATTTATTTTTATTTATTTGTTTACATGTTTTATTTTCAAAAGTAGAATTATTGTAATTAAGGCAACTATGCCCTCGAGGTAGTTATCCATGTTTTACCGTAAGTTATAAATACTATCTGTCAAATAAATAATATTAAATTAATATTTGCAATATGAAGAGTGATGGAGTATTCAATGAATGTTATTTAGTATCTTATATTGCCTATTTCCTAATTCTAGGTCAATGTTAGTATTGACAAGATGTCCTCAAAGACTGAACAATTAATTGCTTTTAATATGCCTATAAATTATTTACTTCTAGACACTTCGAGTGTCTAGTGGTTTAGCTACTGTATAACTTAAATCAACTGTTTAAATGGCTAAGTCTAGATGATCGCAAGGTCCTGGGTTCAAGTTTGCCAGATCACGAAAAATATGTTACAAATTTTGTAACATATATATGGGATTTGTGATAATCACCAGCCTGGATTTAAATAAATAAAAAAAAATATTGGACATATGTATATTGTACGATTCTGACACCTAAACGCGACAGTCAGACAATATAAAAAGGTCCTTTTTCCATATTGTGCCGACCGGGAATCGAACCCGGGACCTTAGTGATGGCGCGACGTCGAAATCCGACTCGCTCGCCTCGAGCTAAGCAGATCGGATTTCTGTTGTTTTGTATTCTGTACTAAACTAGAGTACCTAACATGATTTACTAAAGTTTCTTAAATCCTATTCCTTTAGTTCTGGAATACATAAAAAATATGTTATTTCATTACCAAAATGTTATCTAGTTTTGTCTGTGCAAAAAGAAAAGCCTGAAATTGACAGCCATGTAATCGTTTAAGTAAAACATTCCTACAAAAGGGATTCTGTCTGTTCAATAAAATTTAATTAAGCACCTTTAATCTGACTGACGAAATAAAATTACGTGGATATCTATTGTTACATAAACAGTGGTTTCCTTTTAATTAGGTGTTAGAATGTTTTTATTAAAGTTTGCCCGTTTTTCCCTCACTTCTTACATTAACAACAACGTACGTATTGTAATAACAGCAACCTATTCACACAGCCAGGTTATTATTAATAATAGCTGTGCCCGCGACTTCGTTCGCGTGGACTACATCCTTTTATGGTTGGTTTTACCCCTTTCTCCCCTAATATTCGAAACAAAAAGTAGTCTATATTTTAATCCAAGTTTCGAGCTATATTTGTGCCAAATTTCATATCTCTAACTTCTAAAATAAACATTTTTCCATATAAACGTCCAAAGGTGGTATTACCCCCCTTATTTTCTAATAAAAAGTAGCCTATGTCCGTTCTTGAGATTCAACGTATACCTACACCAAATTTCATCAAAATCGGTTGAGAGGTTTAAGCAGGAAAACGTAACAGACACACAGACAGACAGACAGACAGAGCTACTTTCACATTTACAATATTCGTAGGGATAACAAAACAAATTAATATTACGGTGTTAAAACGACGTTTTTATTCACAAAAAATAAATGGCTCCATTAATAATACTTACAAAAACGAATGCCAATCTATACAATTTGATCATCGTGGGTTATTTTCTTTTACTTTACCGTATTCTATCGAAATGATTAATACGAAATTGTAACATTAAATAGAAACTATTAATTTAACTCTTCGTCTTACGTTTCTCTCAAATACAATGGCAACTTTGGATGCAGACACGCCTCAAAATCATTAATTTTCATACAATACACTTGTTCCTATGACAAGAGATTTATCAATTGGGTAGTTGTCTCTGTATTATTAATTACAAGGTGGCCATTTTTGCTCAGCTGACACCTGAGAAATGCTTTTAAATTTAATGTTCATTCGTTTTTCATATAGATTTATAAATTAACTTTATTGAACAAAATACTACAGAAATTGGCTTTACAGTAAAATATAGTACAATTTAGACGGTGTAAAGTAGTTAAATTTGAATTGTTTATTTTCATATTCGCAATCAAATTTAAAATAAGTAGTAAAAACTTTATTGCAAATAATTGTTTTAAAATTCTTGCAACACTTAGGATTCTACGTTGCTGTAATTGATAAAGCGTAGGACAAAATTTATCGTTTATAAAACAAACCAATTTTCTGTAAACAAATTATTTAAATATTTTTTTCATTATGGCAGTCAGATCACTAGACAACTTCACGGATTTATTTATTTTTTTTGTTGGTAATTATTAGAGAAAAGTTTTCTTTGACAGATTGTTTTTTGAGAACCACTCGAAACTCGAAATTTATCGCTGCTAAAACACAATTGCAAAAATTTATCACACAACAGACGGTTCACCATAAACGCCGGCGAAAAGAATAACATTAGCACTTTTTTCCATTATCAAAAATACAAACTCCTGATTGGCTTCAAACTTTTGCCCTAAAATTCTTTTTTCTAGACCGACTACTGTAGAAGATGCCGCTGTCGTTCCTTGTTCTGTCACTTCAATCTCCACATTCTGGATCGTCTTAGACACGTATAAAGGACTATTAGAGACACCAGGGAGTTCCGCCCTCTTAGGGTCAAAGAGAGAATGTATACCAACATACTGGAGCGGAGTTATCAAATCCTGTCGAGTTGAAAGCTTGAAACGGGGTATCAGGATATCCACTTCTCCCCCACCAGGTGAGTCCCTTAGCTCTTCAATCCAATCCGTCGGCTGCGAAGCCAGGTTATTTAAAACCCGCTTTACGGGAACTCCATTGAAAGGCAACACAATCACCATTGAATACTGCTGGTTCTTTCCGTAAGGTAATTCCAGGACACTAGCTTCTATGGGGGCTGGATACGTGACGCTTAGAGGCGCCTTCTGGAACATCATGTTCACACTTCCGATTTCCTTCCCTTGGAAATTGTAAAATGGCCTTTCTCTCGTCTGCGCAGGGTCGAATTCGTAAGTCCAGCTCGCTTTGAAGTACAACGCGTCTACTAACATCAGCTTCAGATCTTCCACAGCGTCTGGAGTGACAGCGTCCGCTATTAATCCTTCAGTCGCCATGCAGATGTAGTAATTAATATCGTTTGCTAGCTTCGTACTGTTGTTCGGGTCCACGGAATAGATATCTGTCCCGTAATTAGTGGCAGCTTCGCAGAACTCCGGATGTACTTCCAATGTGCAATCGTTGAACATTGCCGACTGTCCCTTTAGAACTACATCTTCTTTATGACACTTTAAGAGGTTGTTCACAGCCTTATGCATTGCTTGCGTCGTCCTCAGCTCTCGCGGTAACTTCAGTCCTCTCATTAGTTCCAAGAAGGTTTCCCCCGACGATCCTTCGGCTAGCAGAGAGAATATGCTCCATATCGATAAGGGGGATAGGGCTATGTTCTTCGTTCCGAAGTTATCTTGGAAGGAGTAAGTGTGTTCGAGTAGCTGTAGAGCGAATTCGTTTATAGTAGCGAAACCTTGCAGCTCGGCCGGCGCCGCGCTCGCCGAGGCGGCCAAGACCGCGCAACATACAACCTTCCACATAATACCTCGAGCTAGTACTAACGCTATGGCGATCCGATGCTATCAATTTCAATGGTTTTCTCACACGCGCCGGTCACAATGACTACAATTTAACTGGTTAAGTAATGTTCATCGCGAACTTTAAGTATTTTGCGTAGGGTTTTTGTGTGAGCATACGTTGTGCGAGAAATCGATTTGATTCGGATGTGTCTTAATTCGGGCAGTAAATCGATTACAGTGCATTTTGTTTTATGATTCCTAATTGTGTGTTTGTATAGAATGGTCAATTGGTGCACGGAATGCTTCAAAATGAATTTAATTAATGCAACGATTAGGTTACGCTTTAAGCCGGATAATGATTTATCAATGTATTTAGTCGAGAACTTTGTCTGTTTGTCACAGAAGAAAATGCTTTCCAAACAATTTAAGAGACCACATAACATGACAATTGTATTTTTTTGCGAGGGGAAATACATTGACGCTCTGTACCGTCACCCGAGAAAGGCTACGGTGTGTGTGGGACTTCCTGCCTCGAAACGGGTAAGAATACCCACTAAAACCCCCCGGTGGACCTCATCGCCTCGATGGTGATGCCGTGGGAACAGAAGACCTACCACTACATCACCGGCAAAATGGCCGCTAACTAAAGCCAGCCCTCTCGTGTCCCCCGAAATGGTTTGGGGGAGGAGCGAGGATGGCGCATATGAATGTATATACAAATTTGAAAAAAGTAAAATGTAAAGTACGACTATAATATGTGATGTATGAAAATTGAATGAAGAAATGAACATTTAAAATTTAATTTATTATACAGGATCAAATACGTGGATGGCAAATCGAAAACAACATACACAAATTTGTGCATGAAGAGGCAGGTATGCCTCTGAACCGGCCATAAATCCTGAGCATAAGAGCTAAAATTGATGTAGGTAGGTAGTGTACAGTTGTACATGATAGTTGCATTACTTAAATTGTGGTATGTAATATGTATGCATGTTGAAACCATTAGACACTTACAATTGAAGACTCTTCAATACTAGTTGTGAAACAACTGTAAACAGCGGTGACCTTTGTGATATAAAAGAAATTCTTCGGTTTACGTTTGTAATTATTTTTAACCTTCAAGTAACAATTAGCAAGGATGCAGTTTTTTCAAATAGAAAGAAATAAAAAAATTTTCATCTACATTGGATTCGAGTGATGAATAATAATAGTAACAAGTTTTTTTTATTTTGTAGAATGCAATAGATTAAAAGCTTTCTGCATGTTATTTTTTTTTAATTTTCGTATTTATTAAGATTGTAAAGTATAAAAAGATATATACTCCTATTATTGTATGCTATTGTAAATTTGTGAGTAGTTTCTGAGATTAGTGCGTTCAATCAAACAAAATCTTCGGCTTTTTAATATTAAGTATAGACATCCGACCTCCGTAGCCGAGAGGCGAGCGTGCCGGACTTTGGCGTCGCGCCATCTCTGAGGTTCCGGGTTCGACCCCCGGCTGGGCAAACATGGGAAACGAACTTTTCCGTATTGTCTCGGGTCTGAGTGTTGTGGTACCGTCGTTGTTTCTGATCTGTGTAACACAAGTGCTTTAGCTACTTACCACAGAATCAGAGCAATGTATGTGATGTTGTCCAATTTTTATTATTTATATTTATCTAATTTATATTGTTTGTTTATCTTATTGGCTTTTTATCATAAGGGGTTTAAACCCAAAAATGACATATGTTGGATCGAGTGACGAATAGAAATATTTAGATCTCATTATCATAACCATACACTTCGAATGCGACTTAAAAAAAAACCAAAATATTATTTATGCAAATCAAAAACCACATCAAAAACGAAACCTGCCCACCGAAACTCGACAATCCCTCACTAAGGGAATTTTTAAATTAAAAGTTCGTGAATTCTTTTATTCCTCCCCCTCTACATAAAATTTCGTTTGCTCAATTGTTTGCTTTATTTATTCACTTGTTTGCATATATATATATATACATATATTATATTGTTTAATTATTATATTTATTTATCATGAACCTATGTATGAATATTCTATTCTCGTGTGTAATTTTCTGCTATTTATGATTATTAATTTTGTTGTTATCCATACTCACATTTTTACTGTTACCGCGCCCATAAACGTACTATCTGCATGACCCAACGGTTGACTGGTAGAGAATGCTCCTAGCATTAAGTTCACCTTTTGTACTTTTTTTGTGCAATAAAGTTTTTAAATAAATAAAAATAAAATAAACCTTTTGTTTGTTTGTTTCGTTTACTCCTAAAGTTTGCATTCAACGCCAATACATTTATAGCTCAATTCTTTGTGTTTTTAAACATGTATTCATTGAATAAACAGGTCACATTAAGTTAGCCTTTACATAATTTGCTCAACACCACAAAATGTCGCAACATCGACAATTTTTTCCCGATTTGCATAAACATTTGACAGCATACGGGCTGTGTCAATAACTGTCAAAAGGCGACGAGTTATTTTAGAAAGGAATTGGTTACTGATGAGTGGTTTTAAACGGGTCACTTGTGCCGTGATAAGGTTATTTTAATGATAAGAACGAACTAGCCTTCGTTCTTTTTTTTATATTACACTTTAAGATTGACCTCATCCCACCTGATGTTAAGTGGTAATGAGGTCCTAGCTTAAAGGCGACAAGAACAACATAATAAAGCTGCTACTGGACTTGTTGCCCTTACTTTGAGGGCTTGACCCCTGCTAATAATGTAGCACCCAACCAGGAGCTCTGGAAACCTTACTTACTCGCAGGAACAAAACCACACAGAAGTGATTGTTATTTGGCTGCGGGCTTCTGTTACGTGGAGGTATTCCACCATTCGGGCTGCTCCAGTTCGAGCGATTAATCGCTATGCCCTATCTCTCTTCGTTCGCAGGTTTGCTGACATTTAAGAGCGGTAGGACATAGTGATTTATCTGATGTTAATATAACATTGTTTAACTGATTTACGTTGTATGGTCAAACATTATAATGTATTTTGAAAAGCGTACTTAAGTGTCACATTTCTTGCCGGTTCTTCTCGACACACCAAAATTCCGAACACGGAATACCAAATTTATACATACCTACTGAAGATTTATAAGTCTTACAAGGATTAATATTATTTTCTATTTATTTATTTCTTTTTAAAATAGATAAAAGCATGGCCCATATCACGTGACTTAATACCTAACATTGTTCATTAGGATTTGTAGAGAACAAAATGAAGTGATGTAAAGGCATTCTCTTATTATAATGGCTACCGACAGTAATAATTGCCCTGAAGATCATCATTTTTATTTGTGAAGGAATTCTGTTAATACAAGTAGGTCCTATTATAATTTTTTTGGCAAATTCTCTCGTTTCGTTTTAAATATAGTAAAAGCGCCATCTGTTAACAGCTAATGTAACCAACACGATGGTGTTGGTCAATAACATGATGATGTTTTGCTACAAAACCGCCGAGCAAAGTGCACCGTGCATTCAAGCATCAGGTGAACCTTGTTCCCCTTCAATAGATGTCACTTTCGTTTGCAAATTAATTTGTGGTACTCCTCTTGTTGCTTGCGTGTATCCTGGAAGCCAGTGGCAAGCAACAAGGGGGTTTATTCCCAAAAAAATTGAGAATTAAAAATTGGTTTCCGACATTATTTCGTTTTTGGTAGCAGACCTACAGATCTCTTAATTTGAATCATAGTCGGAACCAACGTCCTAATGTGCCTTTCCAGTTTCAAAGAAAGTATGTTTGTCTGTCTGGTATTCTTTCATGCAAAATTACTGAATGGATTTTAATAAAATTTGGTAAAAAGATAGATATGAAAGATTATGATTTGGTTGATATGCCATTAAGTATTTCACTAAATAACATAAAAAATACTTTTTACTATTATAAAGAAATTGAAGATAAAAAGTAATCAATAATGCTATTCTAGTGTCTTATCTATTTACCTACTGAATTTCATCCAAACCGTTCAATACTTTTTGCAAGAATAACAAAAGAAAAATAAGCAAATAAGTCAAATATAAAAAAAAAATTTGATGCATGGGTAATAGGTATTAGTAATTTTAGCCATTTCTTTCAAGTTTTTCAACAAATAAGATTCCCAACCGTCAGAAACGATTCGGATTAGAAAGTCTTTGTTTTGTCTCAGTTCAATTGTATTGTAGAAATAAAATAAATAAATAAATATTGAACAGCATCACATACATTGCTCTGATTCTATGGTAAGTAGCTAAAGCACTTGTGTTACAGAAATCAGAAACAACGACGGTACCACAACACCCAAACCCGAGAGAATATAAAAAAGTTCGTTTCCCATATTGACCCGACCGGGGATCAAACACGGGACCTCAGAGATGGCGCTCACCAAAAGAGAAAACCAAATACCGAATTTGAATCCGATGTTTTGTTAATAGGTAGTTAAGCTACCGTACAAATATAGACTGTTTATGTTCGTTGCCAAGCCCGTATACTCAGTATTATTATTTATACAACCAACATGTTCGTAAATCAATGGAATTGATGGACCGGTAACATGATATTTATCTCGGTAAATAACCTCTTATCTGTTAAACAAACAACAATACCTACTCCATTTATCCAAGGACTAAACGTTGACTGCGACTTTTTTTTATATTACACTTCAAGATTGACCTCGTCCTACCTGATGTTAAGTGGTAATGAGGTCCATTTTTTTTTTTTTTTTTTAACGGGAAGAAATGCGTGACGCACCGTACCGCCACCCGAGGGAGAGTGGCGGCGTGTGTGGGACTCTCCCGCCCTCAGAAGGGCAGGCCTACCCACTAAAACTCCCCGGTGGACCTCTTCGCCCTTAACGGCGGCGCTATGGGAAGCAGTAAAACCATTACCACCACAGCACCGCCAGGCGGAATGGCCGCTTACGCGGCCCCGTCTCCTCCCCCCTGGATGGTCGGGGGGGTAAGCGGAGAAAGCCGATCCACTGAACTATCCCCGCCTCGCACTGGAGACCGTAGGTGCAATGCCGACTGGGGTGCCCTCACACCACCAGCCGGCCGGTCTCCATGCGGTAGCATGGCGCGGTCATACTGGCGCCGCGCTCGTAGCCGCCGTCTTCTACGGTAGGCGGGGGCGGACGGGTTGTCCTCCCGCTCTCTTTCGGCTGCTTCCTTCCGCGACATTACGTCTTCGCAGAAGGAAGCAACCGCGCGCCATGCCGACTCGCTCCTGAGCATTGAATTGATTACGCTCGGGAGCGTGAGGTCCGGTCCTATTACCGAAACTAAGGTTTCCCGCTGATCCGACCACGCCACACATGTACTCAGCGTGTGGGCTGCATTGTCCTCCGGCGCACAACAACTCGCGCACGCCGGAGACCCTTCTCTACCAATCCGGTGCAGGTACCTACCGAAACATCCATGGTCAGACAGTACCTGCACCATTCGATAACTAAGAAACCCTAGTTTTCGCTCGAGCCAATGTAAAATTATTGGCCCGAGTGCGTCCAGTGTCCAACGCCCCGAGGAACACGTCTGGAGAGTCTCCGCCCACTGCTCGACTATTCCTTCTGCTGCTTCCCGCCGAACGCGAGCCAGGTCCTCCGGATAAATATGCTCTCCAGAGGCCTTCATTTCAACCCGCCAAAGATAGGCCTTCTCCAGAGCCTGGGCCTCAAGTTGCCACGGAGCCGTCCCAGCAAGGGCGCACGCCGCGTCAAAGCTGACGGTGCGATACGCCCTACAAACTCTTTGCGCTATGGCCCGTTGGGGGCGGCGGAGGGTCCTGATATTCTCCGCACCAAGGGAGTCTGCCCAGATTGGCGCACCATAAAGGGCCATGCTCTTGAGCACGCCGGCATAGAGCCGACGGCATTTGGCCCTAGGACCCCCCAGATTAGGCAACAGCCAGGACAGAGAATCCGCCGCCTTTAAGAGACGCGATGACAGGGCCTTAAAATGCGGGCCAAACTGCCACCGCACGTCTAATATTAAGCCCAGATATTTAAGTTGGGCTCCTACCAACACCCTGACGCCCCCCACAAAAATATGTGCGTTTGGAGGGCAGCGCTGCCGAGGCCCAGGGAAGAAAATGGCCTCAGTTTTTTGGAGCGCCACCCTGAGGCCCAAAAGCCCAATTCTTCTGGCAACCAAAGTGCCACCCGCTGCAGCCAGTCGCGCCGCCGCGCCGAAATCCCTCCCCCGGGCAGTCACCAAAGTGTCGTCTGCGTAGCACGTGACTGTCATGCCCGGGAGAAGGGCACCGCGGAGCAACCAATCATATCCGATGTTCCACAGGAGGGGCCCCAAAACTGACCCCTGTGGAACACCGGAACGAACATTGAAACGGCGAAACTCTCCACGCCCGTCGATACAGACTACCTCTCTGTCTGAGAGGTAGTCTTTTATTAAAACAAAGAGGTATGGAGGCACCCGATGGTAACGGAGTGCCTCCAAAATTGTAGAGTGAGGGAGGGTGTTAAAAGCATTAGCTATGTCAAAAGAGACAGCCAACACACCCTCCCCACTCTCCCAGGACTCACGAATTAATTCCTTTAGACCGAACAGGGCGTCAACAGTAGAGCGCCCTGCTCGGAAACCAAATTGGGCCTTCGAGAGGTCAGGGCCAACCTCTCGAAGGTGCTCCTTGACCCGCGCGGCTATCACTCGCTCAAACAGCTTCCCCACCTCGTCCAGCAAAACAATTGGCCGGTACGCTGATGGGGAATCTGGAGGACGACCCTCTTTACGGAGGAGGCACAGCTGCCCCTCCTTCCATAGTTTAGGGAACTTCCCGACCGAGAGGCAGGATTCGAAAAGTTCCCTAAACTTTTGGTCCATCACGGTCGCGCCCAGTGCAACGATTTTGGCCGGGACCCCGTCTGGCCCAGGAGCTGTCTTTTTGGCACGTAGACAAAGTGCCGCCGTGCCAAACTCCTCCTCTGTAATAGGAGGGTATTCTAACGGAGGGCTGGAACCTGCAACTTCTAGCCCCGTGAAATGAACCATCGTTGGCGGCGTGAAGCCAGGGTCGCAGTCCGGGAACAAACCCCGGACTACGCGGTTGAGCAACCCTGTCTCGAGGGTCTCGGTAATTGGGGGACCGATGGGGCGCAACTTCTTACGTACTGCCCGATATGGTCTCCCCCACGGATCTTGATTGAGACCCTCTAGAAGCTCCGACCGAGCGGAATCCTTAGCGGCCGCGATGGCGGCCTTAAAATGATTTCTCGCCACTCTGTAGACCTCATACAAAACAGCCTCTCTAGCTGGGTCCCTTTGTGTTCGGCGCCTGCTTCTGGTGTACGTCCTGCGAGCTGCGATGCAGTGTGCGCGGTGATCGGCAAGCTCCTGCGACCACCAAAAACAGGCGCGTCGTGGAGGTGGTAATGAGGTCCTAGCTTAAGGGTGACAAGTACAGCATAATAAATCTGTTACTGGACTTGTCGCCCTTACCGTGAAGGCTTGACCCCTGCTACTAACGTAGCACCCCGCAGGAGTTTTGGAAACCTTACTCACACGCAGGAACACAACATCACAGAAGTTATTGTTATTAGGCTGCGGTCTTCTGTAAGGTGGAGGTACTTAACCAGTCCGGCTGCTCCAGTTCGAGCGATAAATCGCTATGCCCTTCCTTGTCTTGTGTTTGCGTTATTTTGGAATAAAAAGTTTTATACACCTTAATTCAATATCTTTATTGTACTTTAATCTGCGTACAGAAATTTAATTAACAAAACAAAAATTAATCCATACTAATAGGTATTGTAAATGCGATAGTAACTCTGTCTGTCTGTCCGGCTTTCACGCCTAAACCACTGAACTATTCAACCATTCATACATTCGATGTTATAATTATACAAATACAGTTTTAAAAAAAATTGTGGGATGTCCTAAAAATATACAGTTAATATGATATAAGTATGTCAAAGGTGAAATTAACCTCAACTCAATTTGGTAACAATTTTAAAATTTAAAGATGTATTCTCTTAAAGCCCTAATAAATCCCCACAGTTATTAAACCTTATTTATTTAAAATTTGCTATTATGAAATAATGTATCTTTGACGACCTCCGTAGCCGAGAGGCGAGCGGGCCGAACTTTGGTGTTGCGCCATTACTGAGGTCCCGGGTTCGATCTCCGGTCGGATCCATATAGGAAACGAACGTTTCTATATTGTCTCGGGTCTGGGTGCTGTGGTACCGTTGTTTCGCATTTCTATAACACAAGTGCTTAAGCTACTTACCACAGAATCAGAGCTATGTATGTCACGTTGTCCAATATTTACTTATTTATAACTAACATAAACGAAAGACAATTTAAAATTAATTAATTAATATGCACAAAACATTGTACGACCTCGGTGGCGCAGTGGCTAAGGTAGGCGGCCAAGCGCGAAAGGTCCCGGGTTCGATTCCCGGTCGGGTCAATTTGGAAAACGAAATTTTCTAAATTGACTTAAGTCTGGGTGTGCTGGGATGACGCCCCCAGTTAGTATCCGTCGTCTGGTGCTCATAGTACAAGGGAAAACCTTAGTTTGAGACCAGGTGATTGGTGTGATTGTCTGGCGCATTTATTTATTTATAATTATACCTAACTAATTTATTTTGAACAATTTCAACGAATAATTATCTCTACATGGAATAAGCGGAAAACTTCTGCGTACGCTTGAAGTTCTTGAAAATTCGTTAATTCTGCGAAATGTTGTAGGTACGTATTGACTATATCAGCCTTCCACATATACTATCGATTCGCGGTTGCCAGAACATTATCTAATACAATATTTCGCACATAATGTGCACATAACTGATGTAGTGCTAACGTGTGATAATATCTCGGTTAATTAACATACAGTATGGATACGACAGCTACGGGAAAAATACGGGGGCGTATTGCGACCGCTTTTACAAAACAGCTGATCTATAAATAAATGCATACTAGTTATGAAAATATCTCTGTCTGTCTGTTTGTCAGGCTTTCTCACATAAACCACTGAACCGATTTTGATGAAAGGTATATAATTAAAATTTTGAGTGTTTGAAGAATAAATATTTCGGTACAATTATTTCTCAAAGTATGTCAGGATTATTGATTACCTAGTAAATAAATACTTGAAGATTTTTTGAAGTGCATTAAATTTATTTAAACGATATCTATTTTTTTTAATAAGAGATATGATTTGATTTGAATTTCATTCCTAACTTTACGGGGACATAGAAAGGCTAGTCGTGATTGGTCGCTCATACAATATACCGACCAATCAGGAAAAGCTTTCGGACAGTTGACAGTTTGACGCCGGACAGATTGTAATTTAACGGTTTCACTTCGATAGATTACAATAAAGCGGAAAACAATCCGTTATATTGCAATCCCAAGTTACGGTTCACAATCTGTCGACAGTTTACAATCTCGCGAGATAGATTGTAATCTAATGGTTTTTACAATCTTACGGTGACATATACATAGGTTGAACCTTTATAACATACTTGGGCTACTTTTTGCTTTGTAAATAAGGGGAGATGGGAGTAATACCGCCCTTGAAAATTTGTGGGAAGATTTGAAATTTGGCACAAATATAGCTCAAAACCCAAATTAAAGAATAAGAGCAATTTATGTGATGTTGTCCAATATTAAATATTATTATTTATTCATCTCTATTTTTTACTTAAATTCAAAAGCTCCAAATTCCATTATGGATCATCACCGGCCCACAGTATTCTGTCCCGTATGTTCTCCACTACCATATACAACTTATAACACGCCGTTCGGTCGGGCTGGTAATGAAACCATAACATTCGAGGCTTTGTTGTTCCCTCGTAAGATATCCTACCATCCATTGTTCGGAACCTTTAATAATTAATTAAGTAATACCTCTTTCTAGTGATTGTCTCTCGGGATTGAATATACTGATTTTATGGAGTTAATGGCATTGACAATTATGAAGGTGCTTTGTGGGAACGTCTTTATCAAAGACAAGTGGTTGTATGATCGATAATCTCTTTGGAACAATTATTATCTATTGTTAAGGGCAGAAATTCAGGGTTCCGAATAGGGATGGGAATCCATTCCCTCCATCAATAATAAAAAAAATATATTAGAGTTTAGCAAATAGGGTACACGACTTTAAATGTATGTTTAGTTCAACTAATATTAAACTAGTAAAACTTTGTTGAATATTTACTAAAATTACATATTTTTTTCACCATAGATAGGATATATTGCGTTAAAATTTAACGCGACGTCAAATCTAACAGAGGCAGAGCATAGCGATTTATCGCCCGAACTGGAGCAGCCCGACTGATGACATACCTCCACCTTACAGAAGACCGCAGCCAAATAACAATCACTTCTGTGTTGTCGTGTTCCTGCGTGTGAGTAAGGTTTCCAGAGCTCCTGGGGGGGTGCTATATTAGTAGCGGGGGTCAAGCCTTCAAGGTAAGGGCGACAAGTCCAGTTACAGATTTATTATACTGTACCTACTTGTCCCCCTTAGCACCACTTAACATCTGGTGGGATGAGGTTAATCTTGTAGTGCAATATAATTAATTTATATTTATTTTTTATATTGCACTTCAAGATTGACCTCATCCCACCTGATGTTAAATGGTAATGAGGTCCTAGCTTATATTTTGAGAATTGATTTATTTTTAAGGTGTCATTATTCCCATTGCAATATCTTAGCTCCAATTTTGTTTACTCTTTTAACTTGTTGACATATCTAGTTCTATTATATCTGCGGAATCGTTACAAGATGTCATAATTTTTACAATTTATAAACATCTGTTTTGTAACAAAATATTGGAAATAAATGTTTCCCATTTTCTGACAATAATTTATTTATTATTTCACCACGAAACCGACGCTACCACCACGCCATAATTAACTTTATTAATTATTGCGTTGCATTTTAAACTGCCCGCTTGTTTCAGTTTTCAGTTTAATGAACTGTGAGTTATTATCCGGGGCATAATTAATTGCGAGCGAACCACTTCCGGTGGCGGCCATTTTGTTGTGCTTCCGGCGCCAGCCATTTTGTGAAACTTCCCGCTTCGGTTGTTGTTTTAGCTAATTTAATGTTCTAACTCCTGTTTTGATGCCAGTTTATGAAGTGTTTCGGGTAATTAACTAGACGATAATTACTTAGTGTTTATACTCATGTGTGCCTATTAATAATTCATTCCTTTAATTACGTGAAAGTCTGCAGTGACACAGATGCTTGGTTTGGAGCATCCGAGTAATTTTTTTTCTGTTGAAATTATTTGTAGGTTTGCGCTTGAACCGGAGCAGCCCGACTGGTAAAATACCACCACCTTACAGAAGACTGCAGCCAAATATCAATTACTTCGGCGTTGTTGTGTTCCTGCGTGTGAGTAAAGTTTTCAAAGCACCTGGGGGGTGCTACATTAGTAGCAGGGGTTAAGTTTTCAAGGTAGGGGCGACAAGTCTAGTAACAGATTTATTTCTACAGTACGGGCCAGCATCCAGTACCTACCTATAAATATATAAAGGAGCACTGAACATATAACCTTAAGTATTTTGATTTATTTGTATATAAGCACTAAGGTACGGTACTGTAAGACTCTCCCCTACTTGTCGCCCTTAAGCTAGGACCTTATAACCACTTAACATCAGGTGGGATGAGGTCAATCTTGACATGCAATATTAAAGAAATTAAATAATATAAGAAAGTTTCAAACAAACCTCGTGAGTTCAAATAGCTCTGTTAAAGAGTACCTCTCGGACAAATTTAGCACCCAAGAATTAATTGTGAGAAGCAGGCAGGTGGTGTCCTTCCGTCATTACGATTTTAACAGGAGGCATTCGATTATGGGAATTTATTTACCTTTGGTTCCTTTTGATCTTCATTGTCTATGAAAAGGTGTCTTTTGTAAGCTAATCTATTGGCAACCGAGAGAGCTGAAGAATTCGGTTGAAGTCTATTAAAATCATCTGAGGAGTATCTCTCTTCGGCCGTTTAATTATATGTTTTATGTGTGTTCATAAACAACTTATTCTAACTTTGACGACCTCCGTGGCCGAGAGGCGAGCGGGCCGGACTTTGGTTTCGCGTGCTCTATGAGGTTCCGGGTTCGATCCCCGGTCGGGTCAATATGGGAAACGAACTTTTCTATATTGTCTCGGGTCTGGGTATTGTGGTACCTTCATTGTTTCTGATTTCTGTAACACAAGTGCTGCAGCTACTTACCTTAGAATTGGAGCAAAGTTAATAAGATAGATAGATAGATATACATTATTGCACAAAAACTTTACTAAAATAGGTTTTACAGATTAATTATAGTATAACTAGCTGTGCCCGCAACTTCTTTCATGGTCAGTTTTACCCCTATCTTCCCTAATATTCGAAACAAAAAGTAGTCTATATTTTAATAGAGCTATATTTGTGCCAACTTTCATATCTCTAACTTAAAAAATAAACATTTTCCCATATAAACTTAAATTTACCCCCCCCCCCCCCCTTACTTTCTAACGAAAAGTAGCCTATGTCCGTTCTTGAGGTTCAACGTATACCTATGCCAAATTTCATTAAAATCAGTTGAGAGGTTTAGGCGGGAAAGCGTAACAGACAGACAGACAGAGTTACTTTCGCATTTATAATATTAGTAGGGATTTAGGCGGTATATCCCTAGAAAGCGATCTCTTCCAGACAACCTTAAGGTAGAGGAAATTGTAGATGGCGAGAGATGGGTACGGCCGTGCAACATAAATACATTTTTTATTTTAGAATTATATTCATAGAATAACATGATAAACATACATAAACTCATAAATATAAAACATAATATAAATATACAAATAAACATGTAAATCTAATATAAAATCAAGTAAAGTATTTTGACTTAAAAAATAATAATTAATGATGTTAATAAGTAGGATAAGTGTTTGAAACTTACTGACAACCAAACTGCCCAGCCGAAATTATGGATAGAGGACTTAAATGAACATTAATTATTTTTATTTATTTTTTTTATTTTTTTATATTGCACTTCAAGATTGACCTCATCCCACCTAAGTTAAGTGGTAATGAGGTCCTAGCTTAAGAGTGACAAGTACAGCATAATAAATATGTTACTGGACTTGTCGCCCTTTCCTTGCAGGGGTCAATCCTGCTACTAATGTAGCACCCCCCAGGAGCTCTGGAAACCTTACTCACACGCAGGAACACAACAACACAGAAGTAATTGTTATTTGGCTGCGGTCTTCTGTAAGGTGGAGGTATTTCACCAGTCGGGCTGCTCCAGTTCGAGCGATAAATCGCTATGCCCTACCTCTCTTAATTATTTAAGATTTAAAGAAATCCTATCTTTAATACTTTCATCGCACACTTATCTAACGAATACTCTAAAATTACCAGCTCTTGTGACCTAAGTTGATATTCTGTGAGTGCCCGGGCATTGAATATCGATGAGGTGTTTTTACTCCTCCCCCCTCCCGGTAGATTTAGGTCACAGACTTGAGATAAGGTATTTGACTGAGTTCTGCCAAGAAGACGCTTGCATACAAATGCAAGATCTGGTTTGTAATGGGTAGATGAATAATTTTCCTTTATTGCAAGTTGAAAACAATTCGAGTTTTATAAAGTGATCTATTTTACCTACCCAAGGGGTTTGGGTAGGTAAAACTTCTCCAACTAATCATACAAGGGGGAATCCAGGGCAAGAGAAGGCCTGGTAGTAGAAGAATCTCTTGGTTAAGAAATCTTCGGGATTGGTACGGCAAGATTACTAGATCGCTCTTCCGTGTCCAGAATGCAAATAGCCTTAATGATCGCCAACCTTCGAAAGGAGACTGCACCATAAGAAGAAGAAGGGATTTGCATACAGCAAATATGTATTCATACTCTGTTCCAATATTTGAAAAGGATCCGTTCTACGTTACGGATAGTAATAAATTATACGAGGCGTAAGCGAAAAATGACTGACGGACGACTGATGACCGCTGATAGGGTTAGTCAATTATGGAACGGTATTAACGACTCGTAGGCGGTTGAAATAACGGGTAGTCATTTTTGACAAATTACGAATCGTAAAATACTGGAACCAGGCATTAATATTATGGATAATATCACATACATTGCTCAGTTTCTGTGGTAAGTAAAGTTAGGTTACGGAAACAACGTTGGTATCAGAACACCCAGACACCATAATTTCAGACATGGCGCGACCCGCTCACCTTGCGGCTACGGAGGTCGTCAGTTAGTTACATTTTGTAAGGTTTTAGAACATTTCTTGTCCACGTAACAAACTATCCCTACTAATATTATAAATGCGAAAGTAACTCTGTCTGTCTGTTACGCTTTCCTGCTTAAACCTCTCAACCGATTTTGATGAAATTTGGTATAGGTATACGTTGAATCTCAAGAACGGACATAGGCTACTTTTTATTAGAAAATAAGGGGAGGATGGGGGTAATACCACCTTTGAAAGTTTATATGGAAAAATGTTTATTTTTGAAGTTAGAGATATGAAATTTGGCACAAATATAGCTCGAAACTTGGATTAAAATATAGACTACTTTTTGTTTCGAATATTAGGGGAGAAAGGGGTAAAACCGACCATGAAATTATGTATTCCACGCGAACGAAGTCGCGGGCACAGCTAGTAAATAATAATTAAATGCGCCAGACAACCACACCAATCACCTGGTTTCAAACTAAGGTTTTCCCTTGTACTATGAATATATAACTGAAACAAAAGTTATTAATTACTTATGATGTTACATAATTGCATGTAACCAAATGTTACTATTATAATTTAATTGAAAAAAATCTTCTCCTTAATTAACCGGACCGAGAATCGAACCCGGGATCTTTCGTATTCTGTGTATTTACCCAGAGTCGAGGTCGTCAAACGTTAAATGACCATGTCTAACGATATTAGGGATACTTAGGTAAACAGGAACAAACAACAAGCTTTAAAAGTTGATTCTGTTTACCTAACAAGCTATACAAGTTGTGTTTACCAAGAATCTTACATACAAAACATGTTGTAACTACAGTAAGCTGAGCACGGTTACCTTAATTTCATTGGATTCAGCTCGTTTTGCAAACCGCCTGGTAACCGTTCCAGAATCCGGTTTTATAAAACAACGCGGATCGGTGAAAAAAAAAACGGTCAAGCGCGAGCTGGGCTCGATCTCTACAGGTTCCGTATAGAACGCAAACAGTGGCCGCCCGGCTGCCGGCGTGAAACGTGCAAAAGAGACATCGCACTTCATTTTCTCTTTAGAATAGAAAATATCTTTATTCATGTAAGCTTTACAAAAGCACTTATTAATAGTCAGTACACATAAAATTCTACCGCCGTGTTCTTTCACACGTGTATAAGCATGGTCATGCTTATACACGTGTAGCTTAAGTTCGCTTTGTTGTGTGACGTCTCACACAACAAAGTAATAGAAAATTAGTGGGTAACAGCGGTGCGGTGTACCAAGAAATTTCCTCTCCTTCAAAAAAGGTTTGTTTCGGTATGATTAGGTTACAAGATGTAAGAATCAGATTAATTCACCAGTAATTTGGTTTTGTGAAGATTATGAGAGTTTATTTAATTAAAAAAATGTTAACGCCGCTTGTGGATTTGATGTCAATTTCAACTAGATACTACCACGCGTTTGATTTATGAGTTTAAGTCCCGTGCTATAGGATTTCGGTGTTGTGGGTACGATTCTTGGCTCGTGCAAAGTGTATTTTCAGAACATAGCTCAGATTAGTTATTGATTACCCACCTGTATATGCAAGCGTAGTAATTAGGCTAGTACAGACAAAAGTCGTCCGCATAAAATTGAATATCGAACAGCATTGGCGTGTTGTCGACCGTACATATTATATTATCTATGCTTCTTTGTTTTCTATTGCAATTCAAGATTGACCTCATTCATTCCTGCTCATGTTAGTAGGAATGAGGATCTAGTTTAAGGGCTACAAGAACATCATAATAAATCTGTTACTAGACTTTTCGCCTTTACCTTGAAGGCTTGACCCCTGCTACTAATGTAGCACCCCCCAGGAGCTCTGGAAACCTTACTTACGCAGGAACACAACAATACAGAAGTGATTGTTATTTGACTGCGGTCTTCTGTAAGGCGGAGGCATGTCACCAGTCGGGCTGCTCCAGTTCAAGCGATAAATCATTGTGACCTACCTCTCTTAAAAGCTAGTACCCATTTTTGGACCGATTAGGTACTTTATTTCAACGGTAAAGGCCGTTGACCTGGCGGACATTAAACAGGCTTATATATATTTTTTTTCTATATATCTGCCGTTTTTATTTTTGCTTTACGGAACCCCAATAAAAAGCAAGGCAAGTAGAGGACGTGGGCCTGACAGCAAATCGAGTTACTCGATCGGCGACGCTGACTCGATTGCGGGACTCGAGTAAAGCTGAACGAGTTTAATTCGATTCTTAGTTTGTTTCGATTTTGCTGCGGAAATTACTGGGATTGGACATTACTGTTTCATTAGGATATTGAGGATTAACTTTTTTATATATGTAGTAATTTCCTACACTTTCTGTTACCTGTCTCATCGTCTCGCTCACTCACTCACCGGTGAGTTCTCTCTCACGGAGACGCCATTGGTACGCAGGTAAGATTAATTGTAAATTCAATTTAAAGTGTAATAAACAGTTTCAAGAAGTCCGAGTATCATTTAGACCCACGCCCTTACATTATATAATACATACCGCAAGGATATCGAAGTACCTATTAGTATCAATGTGTGAAAAAAATCATACCTTTATCATTAGCATTCTCCACAGTTCCTCGCAAAATGCCAACAAATTATTGAACCTTACATTTCGTATATTTTGCAATTAAGGCCTAAAAGTATGACAGCTTAATCCAATTCGAAATAAAGCAACTATGCTTTTTACGCCTTGTTTTCTGGTGCCATTTTTAGGCCCAATTGTTGATTTACAAAATGTTTGTTTACTGGCTGCATTTATAAATTTATCATTATTACCTTTACTACTCTAGTTATGTTGCACGGCCGTACCCATTTCTTGCCATCTAAATATTTTCCATTCTAGCGAAAAGACCTCCTAAATTGTACTATACCTAATTAATCTGTAAAACCTATCTCTGTAAAGTTTTTGTACAATAAAGTATAATATCTTTCTATGCACAAACATTAGTAATCATCTTAGATTATGGAGTGTTAAATAGTGAACACAACATTTTCTTGTATAATGTTGGTAGTAGTCAAATAGGTTGGCACCACTGTATTTGTCCCTGTTCTCGAAAGGTTCTCTCAATGTTCATTTTACCGCCTAAAATACAATCACGTATTTTCACAAACACAATAAACACCAAATCTTTCAAGGAGAAATATAATATACCTATGGTAATCACGCTATTCCTTGCCGTAGACGCCGCATTTCAAATTGCCATGTTTAAAAAAAAGAAAGTTCGCTTCAAAAAAGTTTGCAAACGCGAGATTGAGCGGCAAATCGAGTTACATACCTACCCAGTATTCGACGCCGACTCGAAATCGTTTGCTTGGATTCGAGTTAAATTCGTTTGTTTTGTTTCGATTTTGCGGAGGAATTATTGGGGTTTATTATTCTAATGAGGTTTGACGCTTTATCTCGCGACGGTGGTAAGAATGCGATGGTTACAAGTGGAGTAAAGCTGAGAATTTGATGCCGAGGATCTATTTCCCCAAAGACTCCCACATCAATCCTATGGCTAAAATGGTGTCGTCTCTTTAAAGCCGGTAGTGTAATTTTAAATAACTTCGAATTCATAATGACAGACAATGAGGGCGTTTTAGATTTGTTTATACCAACAAGCGCTCCACTATCACTCCGTGAGGCTCGATGCCCGGTGAGCTTGCCAAGCACGCCGTCAGTGAGGGAACCAAAGCTGTCACCAAGTACACCAGCTCGAAGTGAGCGTTATCGCTGTTACACCAAGCAAGCAAGATATGAGTGAAGGTAAAAACTTGCAGTTCGAAATTAGTTCTTATGTGCACGATATAAGGGCAGTGTAAAGTCTATTGTGTGTAGTCTGATGTGCATTTCACTGTACATTGTATGCCAGCTACTTATCTGCTAAGTTGAAAAGAGGCGAGAGGATGTTACTCCATACTCCATACATTGTGATTGAAAACGTCTGGCAGATTTTTATATTTATTTTATACTAGCTGTGCCCGCAACTTAGGAGCACAACAACACAAAAGGTATTGTTATTTGGCTGCGGTCTTCTGTAAGGTGCAGGTATTTCACCAGTCGGGCTGCTCCAGTTCGAGCGATAAATCGCTATGCCCTACCTCTCTTAAAGATAAGATAAGATTCTTGGTCTAAACCTCTACACCGAAAAGTATTTTACTTGTATTTTAGTTTTTTAATTTAAAACCAATCGTTACGTCGGAACTGAATTAAAGCTATTTTTTGATACGTTATGGAGGGTAAATTGTAATGAAATGGACAAGTCCTCTCCCCATTCAAAATTTGATCTGCCCTTGCGAGTTGGTATTCGAACTCACGAGTTCACGTCGCTCTTGCTGCTCTTCCAACTGGGGCCATGTAATGCACCGTAACGTTTTTCTGTACTAACGCTTCCCTTTCTTTAAAAAAGACGACACACTAATACAGTTGAGGGATTCCCCGGAAACCGTAGGGAAACCAACAGGGTTGCCAATATGAGAGTTTCATTTATTATTCCTCGACGACCTCAGTGGCACAGTGGCTAAGGTAGGCGACCAAAGAGCGAAAGGTCCCGGGTTCGATTCCCGGTCGGGTCAATTTGGAATTCGTTTTCAAAATTGACTTGGGTCTGGGTGTGCTGGGATGACGCCCCCAGTTAGTATCCGTCGTCTCGTGCTCATAGTACAAGGGAAAACCTTAGTTCGAGACCAGGTGATTGGTGTGATTGTCTGGCGCATTTATTTATTTTTTTATTCTAACGCATCGTAACGTTTTACAAAGGAAAAAAAAAGTTGAACGCTCCCTGAGCTAACGGCAAGCTATCGTAGGCTATGAAATTTTCTCCTAACCCTAGACTTCGGTAGTGCAACGACTAAATAAATTGTATTTACCTAAGTAAAACGTTGTCTAGGATATTCATTGCTATTATTTTAGGCATATTATTATCAAAGAGAAGAGTGCACTGTGTGAGCTCATACAGTTAACTCCCTAGCTCACTGGAGGCGACAAGAAAGCGTCTTTCTAGGTCATTCGTTTCATGTCGCAGAGTGCACCTCAAAAGCTGCTTTCATTTACAAGCATGCTTTGCTTTGCATCTTAGGGGTGAGAATAAATTGGGGACACTTCACGTGACAACTTATGAGGGTAGCTATGCGATGTTTGCTTATGCCCGGTTCCAATATTTGGTTTTAGTTACGGAGAATAATTTATAATAATATAATAATTTAGCCATTTATTCAGATCTTACATGAAAAACAGTATTACACTAACATATATATATATTTTATCTTATTCTACTATTTGGGATTTTTTCAACTTCTGCAGATCTGTTTGCCAATCGGCAAAGGCCTCCTCCAACCTTTTCCATTCTGACCTTTCTTGGGCTACTCTGTTCCACATCACTCCAGCAACCTGTCTGATGTCATCGTCCCAACTTTTTTGTGGTCTACCTTTCTTCCTTTTGCCTTCTCTGGGATACCATCTTGTGACTTTTTACTCCATTTATCGTGACCTGCCCATCTCTATTTTAGTCTTCTTATTTTTTTTTTTTTAGTTACGTATAGCAATAAATTATACGAGGCGTAAGCTAAAACTGTTCCAGACTTGGCGTCCTTTTTTTTTTAATGGACTCTGGGCGTCTACTCTTGAAAACGAAATAAGTATGTCGGATCCGATGACGTTTAGTATTTTTTATTGCTCATTATCGCAACTAACACACTTCGAATGCGAATAAAGCGTTATCAAAAAACAAAATATTATTTATACAAATCAAAAATCACGTTTTAATTCCCTAACTTTTGATCAATCGTCAAAACGAAACCTTTCGTTTGTTCGTTTTGTTTTCAAGAGTAGACGCCCTGTCCCGCGTTTAGGAAAAAACGCAGTGATTTTACCAATGTCAAGTGTTTAGAGAGACACGTCAAAAATGAGACTGAGCGGTGTAGTTAATGAGGTATTTCTTTCCTTGTTGAGATCCTCATTATGTACCAAAAACAACTACGAACTACGTATTAACATTGAAGATCACAACAATTATGTACAAAGGATAAAGGAAATTAGAAGAGACTCGTAGTCAGTTGAAAAAAACGTACCTATTGTAATTGGAACCGGTCATTAATAAATAACCAACAGTTTACCTCATAATTAAAAACAAGTGGCGCTAATCCCGAAAACTAAACGAATACACGAAAGGCTTCGTCTTTGTTGTCTCGAATTGTTGATAGTTCGGGAACGAAAATGTGGGTTTTTATTTGCATACCTATTTAATATTTTGTTTTTTGAGCCCACATTCTGAGTTAGGTAGGTAATTGGTTTCGATTATGAGCATCAATAATATATATACAATAAATACAGATCAATAATAGAAGTAGAATCACTTTGCATTATATACAATGACGATTCGAAAGTGTTATTATATGTAACCTACTTGAATAAACAAATATTGAATTTGAATTTGAATTTGAGACATTCGTCATCGGGTCTGACATATTTCGTTTTTAATAGTAGACCCCTAGAACGCATATCTATATGCTTACTATGTTATTGCATATTATAAACTTTTAAAATTTGGATGTAAGAACGAACCTGCATTGTGTGTACCTACCTACCTTTTTCCTTGGGGGGGGGGGGGGGGGGGAAGGGGGATTGCTTGGCGCACCGTACCGTCACCCGAGGGAGGTGAATGACGACGTGTGTGGGACTCTTCTGCCCTAAAAAGGGCAGGCCTACCTACTAAAACCGCCCGCCTCTCCGCCTTAATGCTGTCGGAAAATTTTAGAACAACCACAACAGTGTACCTACTTACCTACGGTTCTTAACCGAAAGGTAAGTACAACAAGTTATAAAACCTGTGTTTAATCCATGAAAATGAAGTTAAAAAACTAAGCACTTATAACTAATTTTTATCTTTAATTACAATTTACCCTCAATTCAAATCAGAATACAGTCGTATTACATTCTTCGTAATCTCTTCATTATTCTTTCAGACGATTCTCTGCGGAGTTATATTTCTACATCGTCGAGTCCTACAGTTGTACAAATTATTTAAGGACACCCAGGGGCCCGATTTTAAGCGATTCCGCCATTATCTCAAGTACGAAATTCTTACTCGAAAATGTTTCAAAATAATTTGAGACTTTCTCCTTAGGGAATTGGCCAGGCAAAATTTTTCTTAGTACATATTTTGCTAATAGTAAAAATTTTAGAACTTGTTTCCTGTTTTAGTACAAAAAGCCAAATGTTTATTATAGTTTCTAATATTATTTTTCTAAATTTCATTCAAATTTGTTAAACAGGTTTTGCGTAACAGAGGAACAAGCTATAAATACCTACATTAATTCAAAGTTCGCGCTGAAAATATTAGAATAACTTATTCTTGGCCGTGGTTTCATTATAATGTATCTAAGAAAAATTATAGTAGGTACATTGATATAATGGCTGTAAGAAATCCAGACACAATCAAAGATCAAATCAATCCATGCTTTTAATACGACAATTTATAATGCCGCACGTCACACTAGCGAACTTTAAATATTTTAAAGAAACAGAAAAATTTCATCTCCCCTTGCGGTGCAGGAATCGAACCCACGACCTTCACGTATCACGCGTGCTGCTCTTCCAACTCAGACTGACTGATGAGAATATACATTAAATGAATTGGATAATTAGATGGGTTCATCCAATCCAAATATTGTTAGGTTCCGTCGGTTAGTCATAGTAATGCGTATAATCATAAGACTTTGGCTTTAACTATCATAAGGCCTAGCATGCGCATTATGTCAAATTTATCGACTGAATCGACTAAAAATATAGCGCATAGCACGCCGCACAAGTAAGTATTTTGAGCCAATCGGCAGCTGACGCATTGAATCTGACATTTGTAAAGAGCGCATTAAATTTTACCGCATCCTAAACGACTATGTAATATCAGTAAAATATGATTATGGTGGGTGCCAACAGTCCTAACAATATTATGTTGAAAATAACTTCTGTCAAAACCATAAATTGTTTATGAAAACAATTTTTCCGTAAAACTTTATTATTTAACATAAAAGTTGGCTTTACAATCAAGCTATCACCACACTTTTAATTAAACTTAGACCTTTTCCAAACAAGTGCAGACGTTGGCATACTAAAATTCATAGAAATCATTGCAAACGAAACCATACTAATAGAAATAATATACCTATTCCTCGAAATCTCGGGAGGCAAGAAAGTAATAAAAATAATATAGATTTTGAGTAACCATTCAATTGGATTGAACATGAAAATCCTAAGTAAACGAGAACGATTGCTTCTGAAGCTATATCAAATAATACCGATGGAACTCGGATATCAGTCCTGGATCTAAGACGGAGCAAGAATTTGACTGAGGCACCGCTGTATTTTGTTTTTTTTTTAATGTTAAATGTAAACTTGATTTCATGATTTAAGAGAGTTAGGGCATAGCGATTTATCGCTCGAACTGGAGCAGCCTGACTGGTGAAACACCTCCACCTTACAGAAGACCGCAGCCAAATAACAATCGCTTCTATGATGTTGTGTTCCTGCGTGTGAGTAAGGTTTCCAGAGCTAGCAAGTTGGGGGGTGCGACATTAGTAGCAGGGGTCAAGCCTTCAAGGTAAGGGCGACAAGTCCAGTAACAGATTTATTATCTTATACTTGTCGCCCTTATGCTAGGACCGTAAAGAGCTTATTAGTAACGACGAGCGGCCTACAATTTTGTTGATTCAATATTGTTTACGCCTTGGGTTACGCTACTCAAGTTTCAGTCAGGATTCCTGTCCTTTCTAGCAATGAATCTAGCCTACGTTACTCAGAGTCAACATAAAAGTGGAAATTGGCACATTCGTTTTAAGTTTATTCATTATGCCTATTTAAACTCTCTGGTGGGCTCTTCAAGTCGATTTTATAAGAATTAATTCAACTAAGATCTAGAACCAAGAACTATAAGTGCTAGGTGGAAATCTTACACCATGAACTTGCCGGTCTCTGAAGGAAATAATGCCTAGGACACATTATGAGCTATGAAATGCTATAGACAACAGTTTTTGTGTGCGTACGTGAAGCGACCCCAGAGAAGACGACGACACGCGTCTCGCGCGACGCTGTGGTCTGTGCCGTCATTACGGGGGGAGATCCAGCATCCCCCGAGGTGGGGCCGAGTGCGCTCCTGAAGGAGTCGAGTAGCATGCCGTGCGATACATACATAGCGTGCAAGAAGGACCACCGTTGGGTTTAGTCGGTAGGGCATTCCGGGAATTCGGAAGTATTCGGGAAGGGAATCCGAGCCGGATATACCTCGCCACTCCTACCCAGGGCGGTTTCAGATGATGCTTCAATGCATTAACGACGTAAAAAAAAAAGAGTAAGCCCCCCCTCTAAATCTTCCTAGATCCGGCCCTGCGATCATAAGATTACTACAAGAATACCGCAGTCCCACTCGTCCTATTGTCAACAAACGAAATCAGCGGATAATTGAACAAGTATCCGTTACGATCGGCGGCGGCTGAGGCGAATCTTCGTCCATTATCAGGATTAAGGCTCGGTATCTTTATGTGGCTTAGGGACACCTTCCAGTGTCGGATAGATATACTTCAAAAGTAGTAGGAAGCGGACTGGGTTAAAAATACAAGATTGTTTTTAAGTTCGTTAAGTAGTTCCAAAATTATTAGATACCTATGCATTTTTTAATTTGCCAAATTAATAATTAAATAAATTTTAATAAAACGATGCCAAGTTGCCTAGTGGAGTCTTGTTACGTCCCTGGTAGATAAAAAAAATTCCTACTAAAGACGTCACAATTTATTTTGATCGCTGTTATTTTTGGATTCCAATGTCTGTAACACAAGTGTAACAAACTATTTATAACAGAAACAGAGAAATGTATGTCATGGCGTCCAATTTTTATTTATCTTTTTCAAAGGCTGCTCGGCGATAAATATTTTATCGCTCTGCTCTTCCACTGTGCACAAGCACAATCAAACGTCGGCATTATGTAGATTAGATGTCTGCTTGTCTTGTACAATCGAATGTTGAAGCGGTTCTACTGTCTCCTCCGATTCGGGTCGATATGCTAAGTGCGTTTTTTGTATTAGAGTTACAATCTTTGCTTTATGACGCGCTTTCGTAGAATCAGATTTGAAAGTTTTGTAAAAAATGGCAAACGAAAGTTCATTTGCGAAGTCTACCTCTAACAGTGTTACGTGAGGTCAGCGTTCGGTGCTCAATGGGTTTCCGTGGTTTCCACGGAGGGCAATATCTTTTTGTTTTCTCGAGGGGAAAATGCCTACCGCACCGTCATTCTCTGCGAGGAACTGAGAGTGGTGTGTCGGGCTCGCGCCGACTAAACCCCCTCGGTGGCCAATTGTGGGGGAGTGGGACTTCCATACGGATTCTACACCGGCTCCCTCACCGCGCCTACCACTAAGCGCCCCCCTCGCTGCGCTGAACGGAGCTGGAGCGTGCCAGGCCACCTGACCCGCCCCACCTCCTCGGGACCGAGGTTACAGCTAAAAGTTACTTATTATAGGTAAAGTTTACTCCACGCCCGGCGTCTCCGGTCACAGCAGCGCCCACGCCCCGATTCTCGATCTACGGACTACGGAGATAGAGATAAATGAATAAATACACACAAAAAGGCCGTTTTCAGGGCCGCAATACGTTTCCGATTCAAATATTTTTATAATTTGAAAATCAGTTTTTGACACCCATTGAGAGAGAGAGAGAGAGAGAGAGAGAGTAATAATATTATATGCCTAGCTACATATTATATAATACGTAGTCGGATCGATGCAAATTGCATAATTTGCAAACATTGATTCTTATAACATGTATACCTATGTTACATACCTTGCTTGATTGCTCAGCTTGCTTGGAAGAGATTGCTTTCTAGAAATAAGACCGCCGAAAATATGTCTGTATAATATTATTTCCCTCATACATAGGCAAAACGTCCGGCAATTTAAATTTCTAATTTAATATTAGTGGCGGAAACAATTCGAGCGCGTTAAATTTAACTCATTCGGCCGAAATTGTTCTCATTAAACCGAATTCAATGATCGAACTACAATTTCAATACAGCTAATACAAGGAAGGGTGACAAACGAGCCGATTTGCATTTATACTCCAAATTGTGGGGGGGGGGGGGGATTGTCCAGCTATTTACCGAAAATTCCAATTCCGAACGCGAATTATGTAGATTACTGTTATTTCGTTGTTCGTGGATGTAAAGTGGATGGATGGGACACGATTTCCGTCGTTTGTGGTTTTATAGGTAATATTTAAAAAAAAAAATAAGTAATACATTTAATAAATGCGCAAGAGTACCTACATGTGTTTGTCGATAAAAAGAAATGCAATGTATTTGAAGAAACTGATTTTTGCTTACCACTAATTCATTATTTATGCGATACACATATAATGTCATTGTACCGAAATAACATTTATATTTTTTTCTATCTGTCTTTTTGTTCCAATCAATCCCCGAAAGACTGGACCAATTTTAACGGGAATTTTTTATTGACCTAACATTAACCTATTGGGATTTGAAGGATTACATAGTGGATTGCATATGGACAAGTTGTTCACAAAAAAGAGCGAGGTGAAAATTTTGTGAGTTTAATACAATTTTTGCATTTGATAGATATTTCTAGCGTGAATATGTTGTCATGATGACTTGATTGCCATATTTGTTATTTGTGGGACTTAAAATAGGCTGTATTTGAGTGTAAATTGATATAATATAATATCTATAGATTTAAACATTTTATGTAATCTGTCGCTCCCTGGTTTATGTTCCGTAAACAGGGTGCCCACGATACAGGATTTCTCCTAGTGTGGGACCCATTGTAATGCAATATTTTGTAAGTATCTTATTTGGTAAATAAACTATTTGTACATATTTGTATTTACCGAAATAAGTGATACTGTAATTTAAAATTATGTTTTTGAATCCGTTTGAGAATGTAATTAAGTACAAACTTTGTTCTCCTCCTTATCTAGCCTGATTTACCTCCTTATCATCCACTTCAGAATTAGTTTACCCCAACGGTACAATCAGTTCTTCGACCAATATGGCCAGCCAACTGCCACTTCAGCTTGCTAATACGGTGCTTAATGTCGGAAACCTTAGTTCTTTTTTAATGGTTCAGAAGGAAAACACCACACTGTACTTACAAGTCAGATTGATTAACCGTAGACAAAACACTTTCAACATTCAGCGCGCTCGTTCTCGTACCGATGCCGTGCGAAAAGTGACGTCGAGTCAAAATGGCCGCTAGCGGATGTAACGTCATAATCGTATTTGTTTTATTATTTTAAACTTTAACTTAATTTCAATCATAATTTTTATAATTGTCTACATTGATTACCTCGTATCAGATTTGATCCTGAAGAGAAACTACATTACATGTTTATTTCGCTTTAAATATCTTTATATCTGTGGCACGCTTATTATTGAAGTGCAAATTGAAAATTAATGGTTCGCCATTTTGTATGATTTCGTGATTTCGATTTGTTATACAACAGAATTGGAACATCGCCCGTTTATCGTCTATTACACAATAAGTGACGTTACTGTGTTGGTGCCATGATTGATTTTACAAAATGGTATCGTGCCAATAAAACTTGAAGTATTAATATTAGTATTTCTTTGAATTTCATGCTTCGTTCTACAATGTAAGCAAAGCAGATACAGGCATATTGAGTAAATCCGCCGTTTACATACGGCGTCGTCAGTTTAAAAATGAATGCTGGTTTGTAAAATGCCGAAGACAAAATGTAATTATTTATAATACCGCGTCAAATTGAAGTATAGCTTGACAAAGCTAGGGTTACCATAACATTTTGTTTGCAATGGACAGTATTATTGAAATTTAATAACACTAACGAACTGTCAGTATAATAGTGTTAAAATATGGAATGTTTCAAATATATGTGAAATCCCTAGTAAATGACTCTTCTACTGTTTTATTTTTTACTGAATATAATATTATTATTATAAATGAGTTAGAAGTGGCGCTTCGCCGGCCGCTACCGCGGCAAGCTCGCTACGCTCGCTCGGCTTGCGCTTCACTTTTGTCACTAACCTAACCTAACCAATGGAATCGTTAATTACTTCAATGAACCTTAGGTTAAGTAATTGATGTTGAATAAAAGTCATTTTTGTTATTTGGATATTTTAATGAAGTATCAAAAGAGAACCGAAACCTGAAAGAAAAGTCTTAATTTGTCCAAACAGTGTTTTATTTATGGTCACCCCAAAACTACAACCAATTGTTGTCATTTTGCCTGATTTTGCATTCGGCATATTACATAACAGCGAGCGTTTTTTAAACAGACGACGCCGTATGTAAACGGCGGATTTGCACAAAATGCCTGCGACATATATATTGGGAAACCAGAGTAATACATTACATTTATAGCCGAGATACGAGCGGGTAGGACTTTGGCGACCCACTCTGAGGTTCTGGGTTCGATCCATATGAAAATTTAAACTTTCTATGTTATCTCGAGTCTACGTATCTATTGTGGTGTGAGACAAGTGCTTCCCACAATATGTGATCAGAGCAATATGAGTACCTGATGTTGTCATATAATCTGCTTTAAACCTTATATTACTGAGATAAGTTTGGAGTTAAACTATTTTTGACGTGATGTCACGCGCGCGGCCGCGAAGCGAATGAGAGTGAAAGAAGGCTTAGTACTGTTTGAAGCCTTCTTTTAAGGGTGCCATTTTTAAGGTCGCAACTGCGCACAGTTTGTTGATTTTGGAAACGCATTTCCAAAATCTTTTATCGAACGTTTAGTAGTTAAAGAAATAAATATTGGACAACATCACATACATTGCTCTGAAAAAAACATGTTAAAATGCAATCACAATATCGGACTTTCATACATATTGCTCTCATCATATAAATATTTGACAATATCACATACCTTTATTACTCATTATGTGGTAAGTAGCTTAACTACGTTACAGAAATCAGAATCAACGACGGTGCCACAACACCCAGAGCCGAGACAATATAAAAAGTTCGTTTCCCATATTGACCAAACCGGAAATCGAACCCGGAACCTCAGAGATAGTGCGACACCAATGTCTGGCCCGCTCGCCCCACGGCTACGGAGCTCGTACAGTAAACTTTAAATCATTTTTACGCAAACAAACTTGACTCGGACGCTCCAACAAAACTTTCCTAGTAAATTTCTCGAATGTTCGCAGATAAAATGTTTCGGTACACAAACCATTAGAGAACTAACTTGTAAATATTTGTGATAACTTGTGGCGGATGTTTGAATGTATAATACGACTGTTATGGATGCGTTTCGCAATTTTCATTGCGAAATGAATATGCTAAATGATCCAAGCACATGTGTATGGATAAATTATAAATAAATAAAATAAATGCGCCAGACAATCACACCCATCACCTGGTCTCAAACTAAGGTTTTCCCTTGTACTATGAGTACCAGACGACAAATACTAACTGGGGGCGTCATCCCAGCACACCCAGACTCAAGTCAATTTAGAAAAGTTCGTTTTCCAAATTGACCCGACCGGGAATCGAACCCGGGACCTTTCGCGCTTTGGCCGCCTACCTTAGCCACTGCACCACCGAGGTCGTCAAATTGATCAAATTGATGGTTTAATAAATAAATGCACTCAACACACCAGTGCATTGATATAAAACATATTTTATTTAGTACTAGCCTTCCGCCCGCGGCTTTGCCCGCGTGTAATTTGGTTATACTGCGGTATAAAGCACAACTATAAGAGAACTTCTCATTTCCACGGAAAAATCTAAGAAGCGCGATGTAACGCGGGATACGATTAGTTGTTAAACAAAAACTGAATGGTACACTATATTATATAAGTAGATGTAAAAAAACAGTTTAGACGATTAAAAAAATTGTACGTCATCCCTCGGGAATCCCTCATTTTCGGGGATTAGTATCGCATCATTTAGCTTCTAAATTTACATGTTTATATTCGTTTGCAAATTTTACCTTGTTTTAAACGACACACAGCGCCATATCCAATCCATCCATCAAGCAAACTATATTTTTGTTTTCCCTCGGGAATGTCATTTTTTTCCGGGATAAAAAGTAACCTATTATTTAATCCGGACTTCTAACTTTACGCCTACAAAATTTCAAAGCAACTGGTTCAGTAGTTGAGGCGTGAAACCGGAACAAACAAACAAACTAATTTTCCGATTTATCATATTATATAGTAAGGATTTTGAGTACCAGTCGACGGATACTACCTGTGGACGTCTACCTTGTACACCTAGACTCAAGCCAGAGACGTTCGCTACTCAAATAGACTTGACTAAGAATTGAATGAGAAAATAGACGGAGTTTTGCTACTCGTTTACGGAAAATTACTTGATAGATTGAGGTAAAATTTGGAAGAAAGATAGTTCATATACTAGATTAAAATAAAGGATACTTTTTATCCTAAAATAACGCGAATGAAGCTGCAACATCTAAAACCTACTACTTCCTACCTAGTTAGTTCTAGTACCTACCTACATAAACACTTCCTTGTGGCATGCAAAGCTCTGGAAACGGTATGTTGAATAATATTAATAAACATACACAGTTACAAATAACAGTAATTCATCGATTTTTTATTTTAAAAGTACTTAACGCCGTACTAGCGAACTTTAAATACCTATTAGAAACTGAATAAAATTATCTCCCCTTGCGGTGCGGGAATCGAACCTACGACCTTCTCCTACGATAACTTGCGGTTAGCTCAGTTGGAAGAGCAGCACGCGAGATACGTGAAGGTCGCCGTACCTCCACCTTACAGAAGACCGCAGCCAAATAACAATCACTTCTGTGTTGTTGTGTTCCTGCGTGTGAGTAAGGTTTCCAAAGCTCTTAGGGGGTGCTACATTAGTAGCAGGGGTCAAGCCTTCAAGGAAAGGGCGACAAGTCCAATAACAAATTTATGATGCTGTACTTGTCACCCTTAAGCTAGGACCTCATTACCACTTAACATCAGGTGGGATGAGGTAAATCTTGAAGTGCAATATAAAAAAAAAAAGTGAACAGTTATTCATACTTATGTTTTAAATGCGTGAGTAACTCAGTCTGTTTGTCCGTCCGGCTTTCAAGCCTAAACCAATGAACCGGTTTTGATAATACACAAATATAGCTCGAAACGTAGATTGAAATATGAACTACGTTTTGTTTCGAATATTAGGGGAGATAGGAGTAGAGCCGACCACCAGGCCTAGCATGCGCAACGCGTCTTTATCGCGCTCTTAACAAAGTTCAAAATAGATTGAAGTCAATGCGTCAGCTGTTGATTGGAATTGCTGTGAATACCTAGATGTATGTTTGTTACTGTTTCACTTAAAAACTACTAAATGAATTTGGACGAAATTTGGTACAAAGATATAGGTATGAGACAGTAATTTATAGTAGGTATGGAACACTTTTTATACTAAAAAAACGCGAACCAACTCAAAGGCAACAGCTAGTAAAGAATAAACAAAGCCTGCTATGTTCAGAAATAGTTTGACTTGCAAAACAGATGTTCCGCAGTTGCAATTATGTGTCGACGGTAATGAGTCGTTTACAAGGCGGTTGCTACTAGTAGCTTTGTGGGAAAAATCTAGGTTGCATATTAAACTATCTACATACAACTTACGACCGAAGATTTTGTATATACACAGTTCCATGCAATCCCTACTTCCCTGCTAATATTATAAATGCGAAAGTAACTCTGTCTGTCTGTCTGTCTGTCTGTGTGTCTGTTACGCTTTCCTGCTTAAACCTCTCAACCGATTTTGATGAAATTTGGTATAGGTATACGTTGAATCTCAACAACGGACATAGGCTTTTTATTAAAAAATAAGGGGGGGGGAGGGGGGTAATACCACCTTTGGAAGTTTATATGGAAAAATATTTATTTTTGAAGTTAGAGATATGTGGCACAAATATAGCTCGAAACTTGGATTAAAATATAGAGTACTTTTTGTTTCGAATATTAGGGGAGAAAGGGGAGAACCGACCATAAAAGGATGTAGTCCACGCGAACGAAGTCGCGGGCACAGCTAGTATAGGATATTTTGGAATTTGCACCGCCCTTATATCGAGCTCATAAGAACTACAATTGTTTAGCACGACGTGATGTAATCGTACTAGGTGTATTGTGTATGTCTTTCAACACAAGCATTGCAAAAGAGTCCTAAAATGCCATACATCTCCACATTAGAGAATCACTTCGGAAAAGTTGTGTTCCTGCGAGTGAGTAAGGTTTCCGGAGCTCCTGGGCGGTGCTACATTAGTAGCAGGGGCCAAGCCTTCAAGTTAAGGGTCAACAAGTCCAGTAAGAGCTTTATTATGCTGTACCTGGCGCCCTTAAACTAGGGCCTTATTACCTCTTTACATCAGGTAAAATGATATCAATCTCGAAGTGAAATATATGTAAAAAATATAGTACGGATTCTGACGGACGGTTTCTGATGTAATGATTACGACCTCGGTGGCGCAGTGGCTAAGGTAGGCGACCGAAGCGCGAAAGGTCCCGGGTTCGATTCCCGGTTGGGTCAATTTGGAAAACGAACTTTTCTAAATTGACTTGGGTCTGGGTGTGCTGGGATGACGCCCCCAGTTAGTATCCGTCGTCTGGTGCTCATAGTACAAGGGAAAACCTTAGTTTGAGACCAGGTGATTGGTGTGATTGTCTGGCGCATTTATTTTTATTTTTTTTAATGCTACGCTGGTCGCCACGAAGCAAATGGGAAAAAAGGCATACTGTATACTGTTTGTAGTCCTGTTTTGTTGGTGCCACTTTTTAGGCCACAACTGTTCTTCTTCAAATCTTTGATCAAACCACTAAAGCTTTTTAGACAAATGCATCATTATTTCAAACCTTTCTTTTAAATTTGACCGAAACAGGTGTCAATGTTTTTATATCAAAATATAGACGACAATATTAATATTTTAATAAAATTCGATACATCAACATATCAATTAGTTTTCATTTCCGACATCTCTAGCAACCAAGTTGAACTAAGGGTCGTGGGTTCGATTCCATCCCTGCAATATTATATGTGTGTAAAACATATTTTCAGCAAACACAAACATGTGTCTTTATTTATTTCTATCTTAGATAACGAATTCAACAGATGTTGAAGTTGAGACCAGGTAAACTTATGTTCTGTGACTGAAACCAAGTGCTAAGTGGGGCAGCTACTTTGTAACTTGTTACATCCGCGACGCGACGTCGCAAGCTAGTCAGTCGCGTAAGTTTTAAGTGTGAGCGGCGGAGTTGCGACTACGGTAATGAGCTTGTAGTGAATTCAATAGAAGATTAAAAGGCATCTTCCGCAATCTCTGAATAAGTTGGGTAGCCTTTTTATGTTAAAATAGCGACTAACAGTAGTAGTACTTTAGCTACTGTAACTTTGGTGCTTTAGCTAAACACAAATACTTTAGCTACTTATCTGTAGAGCTAATGGTGTGTTGGGTATGTTGAGTATGTGTGAGGGAACAAGTGATCAAGACCAACCTCGGTTTCATACTAATTTTATTATATCGCTTAATTACACAGTCGTCTAACAACTAGGTCAAATGGTTATTAAAACAACTTAGTTCAATGACCCGTGCGTGACGTAACATTACACCCCCCTTTAAAAAAATAAATACGGTTACTTAAACTCATTTAACATAATTATTGAACTAGAATAATGTACACAATTTTTGGTAAAAAAAATTAAAAAAAATGTAAAAACAAAACAAAATAATATTTAAAAGTTATACTGAAATACGTTATTATTAATTTTTTAAACTATTTGACTGTATAATGTTATCTTATTCTTAATACTAGCACTGCACTGTTTCACTTTGGGGGAGAATATCAGGAATTACTCTAAGGGACAAAAGAGGAGTTCACATGCTGCTGTGTCTGCGCAGGTCTCGGTCCTACCGTTACAGGTACTGTCGTAGTAGTCACTGACGTCATGGGAATATTGTTCGTTGCGGCTAGTCTACTCAGGTCCTTGACTATGGCTCGGCGGCCTCGCGCGATACACCGTCTCACCAGGTAATATGTGGTTATTACGACGAATATTACTATTATTCCTCCCATTGCTGTCTCGACCCACGTCATGTTGTTGGTGGCCTGAGCGTTTCCACCGCTCGCGGCAGCTTGTCCCTGGGACAATACAATGTCCTCCTTTGATGAGTAGCTACCCATGGTCGTCTTGGAGATGTTTTGTATTGGAACTCAAAGATGAAAATGAGATGTCGCTGTCCGATTCTGAAAAATAAAAATATGGTTAATTGCAAAAACGAACAACATGCTTAATTACTCGCCCTGATTTCGTAACGTAAGGCATTGCAGTCTTTGCGTCGTTGCTATGCGAATCAGTGCGTTTTTGTGCTGATGTAGTGTTATTGGTTTCATTGCCCTCTTGAACTATGAACGCTGGCTTTAACCTGTCCACTGTTACGACACATGTACGGTTTGGCATTTGTATTTTGAAATACTTTTCAGTTTTTTCTAAAACGGGGTATGAGCCTTCGTATGGTGTTGTCAATGGTTTTTTAATGGCATCTTTTCTAACGAACACATGCTTGCAAGTTTCCATGTCCTTATATATAAATACTTTTTCGGATGTATTTCTATCGGTTGGAACTGGCTTGATGTTTTGAATTGCTCTTTGTAGCTCTTCAACAAATGTGTTAGGTGGTAAGGAGTTGCTATTGTTGGTTTCAAAAAATATTCCAGGTAACCTTATATTACTTCCGTAAACCATCTGTGCTGGACTGTAACCACAATCTTGTCGAATGGTTGCTCTTAATCCCATCAGAACAATAGGTAATTCACGTGACCAGTCTACTGAATTGCCACGTGATATGATAGCTGTCTTCATTGTTCTGTGCCATCTTTCTACCATTCCATTGGCTTGAGGGTGATAGCTGGTAGTTCGAATCTTTTTAATTCCCATCAGTTTCGCTAAGGATGTGAATAAGTTTGCTTCAAACTGTCGTCCTTGGTCGGTTGTGATCCTTGACGGACATCCAAACCTTGAGATCCAACTATTATATAATGTTTGGGCCACTACCTCAGATGTTACCTCTGGTGCTGGTATTGCTTCCGGCCATCTGGTAAAACGATCAACAAAAGTTATTATATATCTATTGTTATTTGATATTGGTAAAGGTCCGACTATATCTATATGTACGTGTTCGAACCGATCTGAATGTGTAAATTGCATAATAGGTGCTTTATTATGTCGAATGATCTTAGATTTTTGACACTGTATGCAATTCTTAGCCCAAATTCCAACATCTTGATTCATTCCTGGCCAAAAGTAATGTTTTTGGATGAGTTTTCTTGAAGTTCTAACTCCCGGATGCGTGATGTCATGCAACATACTAAATATTCGTTTTCTGAATATACTTGGTATGTAAGGTCGAATTTCGTTCGTCGATACTTCGCAATATAATTCTTTGTTGCTAGGCAAACTAATTACTTTCCATTTCAAGTTATTTTGTTCGAACATTTGCTTTAATTCTGAGTCATCGATTTGGTGCGTTGCTATTTCATTCCAATCTATGTTTTCAGGGCATGCTATCTCGCTGACTCTGGATAGTGCGTCGGCCACTATGTTTTGTGAACCTGACACATGTCTTATGTCTGATGTAAACTGAGCTATATAGTCTAATTGACGTAATCGTCTGGGCGATATTTTTTCCTTTGAACTCGGTTGAACTGAATGCGTTAATGGTTTATGGTCGGTGTATATTATCAATTCCTGACCTTCGCAATACTCCTGAAAGTGACGTATGGCCATGTATATTGCTAACAACTCTCTGTCATATGTACTATATTTCTGCTGTGTTTCTGATAAAGACTTGGAGAAAAATGCAATTGGTTTCCACTTATTGTTTATGTATTGTTGTAGCACGGCTCCAACACACGTCTGCGATGCATCTGTCATTAACGATAGAGGATCTTCATGAGATGGTGGACTTAATGCAATAGCTTTTTTCAAGCTGTCTTTGCACTGTCTAAAAGCCTCTTCAGTCAACTCGTTCCATTCGATCAAACTATTGTCCTTTTTGCTTACACCACACATATATTTGTTTAGTGGTGCTTGACACTTAGCTGCATGCGGTAAACTCGTTCTATAGAAATTAAGCATTCCCATAAAACGCTTTAACTCTCGCACAGTTTTTGGTAACGGATACTCATCAATAGCTGCTGTTCTCTGTGGCAATGGTAATATGCCTTTCGTCGTAATTTGGTATCCGAGAAATTCGATTTCGGATTTGCCGAATTTGCATTTGTCGACGTTAATCGTGATTCCATGATCATTTAACCTTTTTAAAACCTCTTCTACGTGCTTCTTGTGTAATTTTTCATCCTCTGATGCTATTAAAATGTCATCGACGAAACAAAACACGTAATTTAAGCCTCTCATGATCTCATTCATGAATCTCATAAACGTCTGGCCTGCGCCACGAAGTCCAAATGGCATGCGTGGATATTCAAACAAACCAAATGGAGTTATAATAGCAGTTTTTTCTATATCTTCTACTGGTATCTGATTGTATGCTCTTTTGAGGTCAATTTTGGAAAATATGGTCTTTTTTGGCAAAAGATACGTAAAGTCCATTAACCTGGGAATCGGGTAACGGTCGGGCTTCGTGATTGAGTTCAGTTTTCGATAATCGCCACACAACCTTATTCCTCCATCTTTCTTCGTCGTTACATGGATCGGGCTTGCCCAATCACTCTTCGACGGCCTGCATATTCCCATAGCTAGCATGTTTTCGATCTCTTTTTTTACGAGCCTGTATTTCTCAGCAGATAACGGTCGACATTTTGAATAAACTGGGTGTCCTTCCGTAATGATCTGGTGCATGACCCGGTGCTTAGGTGTATCCTTGGCACAGAAAGGTTTAGTGATATCGGGATACTTCTGTAATAAATGCGCATACTCCATTTTAGCATTTATAGTCCTAATTGTTGGTGTTTCTGTACTGGTTAAACTCGCTGGTGTTGTTAGTTCTGTTAATCCGTCGATAATTTTCATATTTTTCATATCAACCAATAAATTGTACTTAGCTAAGAAATCTGCGCCAAGTATCGGTTGATTGACGTCAGCGATGACGAAAGTCCACTTGTACACTCGCCGTAATCCGAGATCCAATTCGAGCGTTTTTTCACCAAAGGTTCTTATTTCGCTACCGTTCGCTGCGTATAATGTATAATCGCTCGGCTTTGGTGCGTTTTTTATTTTCGGTATAACACTTATAGTTGCTCCGGTGTCTATCAAAAAACGATATCGACTTTTGCGGTCAATAACGCATAGGCGGCTCGATGGATAGATAGCGCTGACTTCCGCCCCCGTCAACACTACTGGGAGTTTTCCGACGGTGCACTCGTTTTCCATGAACACGGTTGCTCGCATTTTGTCGAACGATTTCGGAATCGGCGATGGTAAAAACACAGCTGATTTTCGTTTCTAGGTCTTGACCTGGAGCGATACCGATATCCTCCGCGGCCACGACCACGACCGCGTCCTTGCTGATTAAAACGATGGCTTCTCAACTCGGCAACTTCTAATGTCAGTTTATTTATTTGTGACAATAACTCACTCATTGGAAAATGACTGCTGCTACCAGAGCTGGTGCTAGTTACCTCTGATACTTCAGCGAATTGGATATTTTCCATAATCTTGTCTGCTATGGCAGCTAAATTAGTGAGGTCTTGATCTTGGCTAACTGTTAACACCGCTCTGACTGCTCCCGGTAATCTTTGTAACCACAAACTGTGTAGGGTTGAATTATCCACTTTTGCATTTCTCGCCAACTCGGTCATTTTTCTTAACAACTGAGATGGTTTCTGGTCGCCTAGTTCCATTTCTCTGATTAATTTCTGGAACTGTCTTTCCGCTGACTCCTCGTATATCGATAACAACCTTTGTTTGACGGTGTCGTACTTTTTTTCAACTGGGGGATTTAAAATTAGGTCGCCGACTTGCTGTACGGTTTCTCTGCCTAATTTAGAAATAACCAGATGGAATTTGCAATCGTCTCCTTGTTTTTGCGGCAACATTATGGATTCAAATTGAGCAAACCATAACCTGGGCATATCCGTCCAAAATTCTGGAATTCTGGCGTTCACGCTTATTCCAGAAACTTCTGCTTGGTGTGATGGCTGTTGTTGGGCGAATTGTTGACTATGCCCGCTAGATCCTTGCTGCTGCTGGGGTAGGGCTTGCACCTGCTGGTACTGGTAAGCATTTTGTTGTACGTTGGCATCCGGCATCACTGGCATTTTCAGGTAATGTAACACACACGTTAACTCCACGAAATAAATTTGCAATTAATTGTTCCTTTTTGTCTCTTGATGAACTCGGGGTCACCATATCACAGAAACAAAGCGAATGCATGTGATGCCATGTGAGCCAAAAATTCACAAAAGATTAAAAGGGCTTTGAACAATTTCTGACAAATTTCTTTTTAACAAAATTCGAAAAAAGAAGGAGGTTTGTCTATTCAGCCGTATATAGGAAATTTTATGTTTAACTAGCGACTCAGAAGTACTTTACCTGCTTGCTACAGAATCACAGCAATGCATGTTTCCAAAATGTCATCAAATAAATAAATATTGGACAACATCACATACATTGTTCCGATTTTGTGGCTCTTGTGTTACAGAAATCAGAAACAACCACGATACCACAACACCTTCTACAGCATTGTTGAAGAAGTCAAAATCATTCACGTCACAACACTTTGCTCTGCAGTTGGTAACACTTAAAAAATTTGGCTGACAGCTGTCACTTTAGTACCTACAACTAGAGTATAGTCTGATGCCTCGTCTACACGTAGACAGATTTGTCTGCAGATGGCATCGCCAATCAAGTCAATCAAGTGATTTGCTCGTCTGCCGATTTTTTTTATATTACAGCTTAAGGGCGACAAGTACAGGATAATAAATCTGTTACTGGACTTGTCGCCCTTACCTTAAAGGCTTGGCCCTGCTACTAATGTAGCACCGCCCAAGAGCTCTGGAAACCTTACTCACACGCAGGAACATAACAACGCAGAAGTGATTGCTATTTGGCTGCGGTCTTCTGTAAGGTGGAGGTATTTCATCAGTCGGGCTGCTCCAGTCTTCATCAGCTTCCAGTTCAAGCGATAAATCACTATGCCCTACCTCTCTTAATCAAATGCCTATACCTCCGATGCCATCTGCAGACAAATCTGTCTACGTGTAGAGAAGGCATCAGATTACCTTTATTTCCACAATTAAGGAGTACTTATTTATCACAAATAAACAAATATCTAAAACGGTGTGGGCAAGACAGATAAAGTGTCAAAACCATACTTTTTCCTCTTTGGACCAAAAAGGACACTGTCATTTCACCTGACATACCAGGTATGCCTCCAGCAATCTTCACGCAACAGACAGAAAATTCTGTGCGTAGGATAATCCTTTGGGTTGCAAATACTCTGAATTAAAAATAACAGACGTTTAATTTTGATCGCCTTGGGATCAGCAATTGTTTTCAGACTTTCAAAATTAAAAGTCGCGCGTTCGAAATCTCGTTCCTAGTTTGAACCGATTGAGGACTTGAAAACCTTTTAAGATGAAGTAATTTATTTTATATACAGCTTTCCACCAATACGCACTTGGTCTCGAACCAAAAACGAAATGCACAATTGAAAAGTTCCTTTTTGCGGAATAATCTAAAATTATAAAGTAAAAACGTGGCTAGTAACCTTTTGTTTTTTTAAAACACTTTATTCATTCTTCGTTTTTGATAGAAAACCATTTATAATGCTGGAAAAAGGACATTTTGTTCACAATCGTGCCAGAATCTAAACGGGGCAGGTATGAAACATTCCAGTAGGTATACTTAATTGCCGTTATATGATATGTCTAGTTGAAGCTCAAGAACTTTTAAAAATATACTAAAATAATACAAAAGTTTACCTGGCAACACCGGCGCGGCGTGCAGCGGCCCTCGTCAAGAAATAATCCCCAAAAAGCCGTAACTGCGGCATTATAATTTCCCGGAATTAATTCCCATTCATTTTTCAGCGGCTCTTGGATGCTAGGGCTGATAAAAATTTATAAATTGTTAATATCCAATTAACTAAGCAAAGAACGTTTTACGAGCCTTAAGACATTTTATAGCAGCATGGTTAGTTATGCATATTCTATTATGTGGATTCCATCATTAGGTATGGTGAACATAAACACTAGCAGTTTGATATTAGCTCTTATGCCCTCGACTTAACGATGATGCAAAGCTCAAAATGTATATTCTGCCGTGATTTTGATCGAACAGCAAATTGAAGTAGGTATTAAAAAAATAATAGGCTTCTAAAAGTATGTATGCGAAGCTCAATAATGAAGACGACAACTAACTCCTGATCAAAAATGGGAATTGCTCAGGGACCTTTGGTACAGAGTGCAGGGTCATACCACTCGGCAAAGGGTCAGTCAGTACAACGGTCACATATTTTTTTTATTTTGGAGAACATTAATACATTGCTCTGATTCTGTGGTAAGTAGCTTAAGCACTTGTGTTATCAGATACAGATATCAGAAACAGCCACGGCACAACACCCAGACCCGAGACAATATGAAAAAGTTAATTTCCCATATTGACCCGACCGGTGATCGAACCCGGGATTTCAGAGATGGCGTGACGCCGAAGTCCGGCCCGCTCCTCTCGGCTACGGAGAACGTCAAAGGTAGGTAACCCTGGGCAAGACAGAATTATGACGGACTCAAAACTGGATCCAAGACGGATTACGCCATTTTGTTTTGGGCTTATTTAAATTTATACAGAGGTTTGTATCTTCGTGGGAAGAGAGGATTTCTAGCCCCTGTTTGTTCTCGTTTTATGTCACATTTTGTTTGTCTTGCTTTTAAACTGGATCTTCTTTGGGTAAACTTTGGTCATTTAACTTTCGTTACTTACGCATGATTAAATCCTACTCGAATAAAAAGAAAATTAACCTTTTTATAAGACCGGCTAAGTGGGAATCGGACTTATGGAATGGGTTTCGTGCGAACCTGTTTGATACCAAATTCAACTTGACACTTCTACACGTTTATAAGGAAAAAGGAAATCCCACCAAAAACATTTAATGTAAAATGTTGCCAAGACAACCCACATAAGGTTCGCTCTGTGAAAAAGATATCAGATCTCATGTAGAGCCAAGCTTCGGCATCTACACGGCTAAACTCTACCGACGAACTTCAATAATTCTACATATCAGTAAAAATGTATGGCATCGCCGTTTCGCTACCGTCGTGGAAGTGATGCAAATAAAGGTTTTTTTTTAATTCTTATCTGTGTTAGAAATTGTTGTTTCTTGACTCTCGACTTCACAGCTCTCCGCGGCTCAGCTCGACATCCGTCTTAGCTTCACCCTGTGCTGTATCGGAGGCTGGGTGGCAAGGCCAGCCTCAACGCACCAGACCACAGGGTTACTGAGCCCCCATCGCCAACCCATCGCTTCAACAACGTATTGACTATAAGCAAGGGTTTGTTTATTTATTTAAATATAAAATGCATATTATTCAGAACAAAAGTTGGAGTTAACCTTTGGTAAAATTTGGAATTATCGCAATAAGCTTTCTCTACCAGTGTAATTTTAATCTTTGGTCAAGAAGATAGTTACTTTATGGGTATGGTAATAGTAAAAAGTTGTGAATGGATTATATAACAAATAGCAATTAAGTAAACTCGAGATAATTTTATATTTTTCTTTCGACGTACAGAACCACAGAACATTATTTATTTCTATGATCTGAGTACAGAACCCTAAAAAAAACGAAAGACTAAATTCGAAGAAGATAAAAACCAATTTTAAAAGCGCTTTACTAACAAAACTTTCTGTTTAATTTGTTTCGTAATTATCTAAACCAGGATTAAAATAAGATGAATCAATATCTATTAAGGAGAGTATTTAATTAGCTTGACTGTTTTGAATATTATTGTCAAAGTACCTAAGTAAAGTTTGATTTAAACATTTAAAATAATTTAACGGGTCAAAACGCTGACCACTGAATCTGAGTCAGCTCGTGACCACGGTTGGTGCAACCTAACCGAAACGTCGGGCAGTAAGTAGTTCGTATTAACTACTAAATAAAAATGGTGTCGCGTTTTGACCCGTTAAATTATTTTAAATGTTTAAAATGGAACGCGAAAGTCTTAAAGTTTGATTCAGTTAAAACAGCATACACCATACACATATTATTTTTTAAAATATTTAACAGACTTTCGCATTTATAATATTAGTACGGATTAAAATAAATACAAGATAAAATACTGGTACGGCCTTTAATCCGTTGAAGAGAAGACGCCGTAAACCTTTTCAGAGCTTTGAAAATTTAATAAAATCGTTGCTTAGCCCAGTTAGTCCTGTCTCTTGAGAGTAAGTAAATCACTTTAAAATGATTATAGAATCCTTTCATTTTACAAGAAACGTAGTACAATGTACTAACAGCCGTTGGCACAGTAAGTTAAACACTTACAGTTGATATTAATCCTTATAATTATGCCTATGACTTAAAGGCGATATAAGGTCCAAGTATATCTGACGTGCTTTCGACTAGCACTCAAGCATTTTGAAAGCTTACTCAATCCTGCTGAGCTTCATTCAAGAGGAATTCAATCTCTAAGGGGATTTGTGAAGCCAGTAATTAAAGTTTAATATTTAATGGGAAGGCTACTACAAATTTATGGAGTTTTCTCGTTTATTATGAATGTTAAAACGTGTTTATTTTCAAATTTGAAAGGTAACTTTATGACCATACAAAAAAATCGGTAGCTTTCCTCATTTAAATAGTGAAACAAAAAATTTACGGGAAGGTTTTCAAAATACAATGAAAGCGTAACAAATCAAAATAATTACGATGGTACACAGCTGAAATTCAATGTTCAGTGGAAGGTTTGTGCGCCAACAAAAATACATACTCTGTGAACATTTCAACTCTCAAGCTATTACGGTTCTTGAGATACAGCCTGGTGACACACAGACGGACGGACTGACAGTAAAGTCTTTGTTAGGTGATAGGGTTTTTACCCTTTGAAAGGCAGAAAAGAAAGAAGAAATAAAGAAACATTTATTACTTAAAGACATCACAACACAGTCATAAAAGTTTACATAAGAATAATAATATAGGGATGGACCCAGAAAAAGGAAACAACAGGAAGGTAGTACCTAGTACCTTTACATTCCTATGTATGTTTTCTGCTTTAATGCAAAAATAAGCGCTCTCCTCGTCAACCAGGCAATGGCAAGTCGTGATGTCTACAATAAAAGGGCCTCACCCAGCATAAGTCACGACCCACGTCGCAGGCCATGACGCTGGTGCACAGAGAGCTCTGCCGTGTGATTTTCCATGGACGACAGCGACGTTGCACAGTGACATAAACCTACTCAAATCAGTTTTGAATAAGATAATAAAAATAAACAGTAATAATAATAGTATCCGTACATTATTACAATATAAATAAATATAAATAAATATTGGACAACATCACATACATTGCTCTGATTCTGTGATAAGTAGCTTAAGCACTTGTGTTACAGGAATCAGAAACAACGACGGTACCACAACACCCAGACCCGAGACAATATGGAAAAGTTCGTTTCCCATATTGACCCGACCGGGGATCGAACCCGGAACCTCAGAGATGGCGCTCGCCAAAGTCAGGCCCGCTCGCCTCTCGGCTACGGAGGTCGTCGAAAACATTAAGATACAAAAAAATTGCACAAAAATTTGCACGTTGAAACTTAATTTAACTTAAGTTTTTAGTGTTTTGTTTATTTTAGTTTATCCGCAATCAACGAGTGGAACGTGACTTTAATCAGTCACTTCACACACCGACTGATTAGATGAGTTGGAATTAGTTCAGCGGTGTAGTAGGGCCAGCGCGTCATCACAAATACTTAAGAGTGGTTTGCGAGGCCTTATGTATAACTAGCTGTGCCCGCGACTTCGTTCGCGTGGACTACATCCTTTCATGGTCAGTTTTACCCCTTTCTCCCCTAATATTCGAAACAAAAAGTAGTCTTTATTTTAATCCAAGTTTCGAGCTATATTTGTGCCAAATTTCATATCTCTAACTTCAAAAATAAACATTTTTCCGTATAAACTTTCAAAGGTGGTATTACCCCCATCCCCCCTTAATTTCTAATAAAAAGTAGCCTATGTCCGTTCTTGAGATTCAACGTATACCTATACCAAATTTCATCAAAATCCGTTCAGCCGTTTAGGCGTGAAAGAGTAACAGACGGACAGACAGACAGACAGACAGAGTTACTTTTGCATTTATAATATCAGTATGGATTTTAAGGCAGTGTTGTTTGTTTAATAACAATAAATACTACGATAGTGAATTTATTTGTAACTAGCTATGCCCGCGACTTCGTTCGCGTGGACTACATGATTTCGAATTTACTCTGTTCGTGTTATTTTATTCGTCCCATTTGGTAGGTACTGATAGGTTCAAACTAATACATTGACATCCTCCATCATCTCTTATTTTATTTCCACGGGGATTAAATTATTTAAAATCACTGTTTAAGCGAGTATCTTTGACATAGCAGCACCAATCTTTATTTTTAGTTTAATAAGTCGAAAATCTAAGAATATTCATACAAACTTTCATCCCCTAGTTTATGCCCTTAGGAGTGAAATTTAGATAAACTTAAAATATTTAAAAAAAAATGCCACACAGTGCTTCTGTTACAGTAATCGGAAACAACGTACAATAATATATATAGTTACCTGAACTCGAGTGAATCAATTTGTGTGTTATCAATGCTACATATATTGTGAATTCTAACCATGATTATAAATTAAAACAATATTTCAAAATAAAATTGTAAGAAGAAACTTATAACAAGCCTTAACTAAAACATTATAATTAAACCTTGGCGTCTCTTGAAAACGAAATATGTCGGATCCGATGACGTTTAGTATTTTTTATTGCACATTATCGCAACTAACACACTTCGAATGCGAATAAAGCGTTATCAAAATACAAAATATTATTTATACAAATCAAAAATCACGTTTTAATTCCCTAACTTTTGATCAATCTTCAAAAACGAAACCTTTCGTTTGTTCGTTTCGTTTTCAAGAGTAGACGCCCTTATCTTCGTTCATCGACTTCGCCGCTGAAACCAAAAATAAACAATTAACTTTTTGATATGTAATTAACTTAACATGAACCATTTTGAGCCAGTCTCAGCTGTAACTCAACAAAGTAATATCACAAACTTTCTCGTACACATCCAATTTCCGGATAACTTTGGGAAGTTGTAAAATTTCACATCGTACAAGAATAACGCCTTAAATTATTAATGAATCCGAATACTTTTAAGTAACCACACGAATTCGGCCGTCATTCTTCGCGAAAGTTATAATTTTGATTAACGTCTTTTAACTTGCGAAGTAAATTTACTCTGATCATAATATTAATTTTGTGGGTATGTGTAGATTTTATACCACTGGAATGCCAGTCAATTAAGTATAAACTATTTAAAAAGTAAAAAAAGTAGTTCCAGTACCCTTAGGAATAACAAAAACGGTAATCAAACTGTTTAAATTTTTTTTTATGTAAGTTTTGTAATGTCAATTAGTTTTGCTATTTACCGCTGCGGGATTCTTTCGATTTTCATACTATTTTCTCACTACAGAAAGTGTTATGTAGCAATAAAAAAATGGTAATCAAATCACTATTCGAATACCATTTTCTGTTAGCAGTACAGGCATAGATGAGACTCACAGAGTTTACAATAATAGTCAAAATTTTACATACGACAATGTGATATTATGTAAAACAATATTTGATAAGGCAATAAGTGAGCTAAAAGTACCGAACAGATTCGTGAAACATAAAGTTACTATGTGAATTACAGAACAATTTTTCTATTCATTCATTGCTTAAATTTTTTTTTTATTGCTGTATGAAATCAGTATAAGTACAAAAAGAACTCTACTTAATTCTGATTTCTGGTTATGTATGCGTACTAAAATTATAAATGCGAAAGTAATGTAGTTTTGATGTAATGTATACGTGGTACCTCTGGAACGGACATAGGCTACTTTTGTTTTGAAAATAACGCAGGATAGAGCAATACCGCCCTTGAAAGTTTATATGGGAAAATTTTAATTAAATTAGGGATATAACATAAGGCACAAATAAGTTTTGAACTTAGGTTAAAATATGGACAATTTTTCTATTTCGAATATTAAAGGAGATAGTGGTAACACTGACCATGAAAGTATATTTAAATGTATTATATAGTGAACGCAACATTTTCTTGTGTTAAGTTGGTAGCAGTCAAAGTAGTTTAGGTTGGCATCACTGCAATTTCTCTATTCTCGCGCTGTTCATATTTTACCGCCTAAAATACAGTTACGTATTTTCACTACGGTAAATCTGTTATTTAAATAAACCAAGTAAACACCGAATCTTTTATGGTAGCAGAGAGTAGTTCAGATCTACGGACGAAAAAAATTGTAGTCCACTCGGACGAAGACGCGGCCACAGCTAGTATGACATGATTTGCCGGCCAAACTCTAAAGTGTCGCAACACGTTGTAGCGTATACGAGTCTCGGTTAACGAACTATTGACATAAACAAACAACTTTGCTCCCCAGAGCAAAAAGTACGAAATGTTTTGGCTCTGCTCTCTAAGAACAAGAGAGCAATGATCCATTAGCAGAAGTCAGGCAAAGTTTTAAGGGCAATGATGTTGATATTGGAAATATCGAAGTTTGTGACGAACGCTATGTTTGTAGTTAGAGTGCCAAGATCTAGACATGACTTATTTTCAAGTGACAATAATTAATTGTATTATTCACATAGTATGGCCATTATACAATGCCGGATTAAGAAGTCTGGGCAGCAAAGAGGTGGAGGCCTCGTGGTCCCAAATTATTTTATAAATAAAATGAAAAATAAATCAATAGAATTTCCAATAAGTAATTTATTTATGTGTAGACGTTAAGGTAATTTTTCAGGCTACCGTCGTTCATTTTTCTAGCCTTTTGGGCTATTTCATTTCATTTCATATAAACGGGTTATGCTGGTAAAGAAACACTTGTAGACTAAACCAATTTTACTGCACGATACACTAATCACAATATATGAACAGGTAGGTAGGATGTACAACGGTCCGCGACAGTTTCTGACGACGTGTTCACTCTTCGGGGATCGTAAGCAAAGTGAGCGATTGCTCCGCTCGCCGCTACGCCGTAGACTCTGTCAACGCCCTGTAGATGGCGCTTGCGTCACGTTGCTTACAATAGCCACTTGGTGGCGATAGTGTTGCTATTTCTAACATATGTATGAATTTAAAAAATGTTATTAAATTTTTCATATAAATATAACATTGTATAATAACACTGCGTTACACGATTTTGGTACCCACGTAAGTGTTAGCTGGAATGAATAGCTAATGAGTCACAGATTAAATGTTCCAAACATATGTGGTATCTATCACGTCTAGTTTTCGAGGTACATGCCAAATTATTTTTTCTTTACCCTCACTTTAGGCGTAAACGAAATAGTTACCATTTTTGATGTGTTGTACTTTTTTTATTATTTTGTTTTGTTTAGTAGTAATAAGAATGCGTCAGTACCAATAACATATTCAACTGTTTTAAACGTACGTTAATTTGGAAACGTACGAAAATATGAAATCCATATTAAATTTAATAAAATACAAAGATTTCGGCTGGAAAGTAGGTATGCGCTGATCTCAAAGTTATAGCTATTTTGCTCGGATTACAGGGTGGATTTACTAAATACTGTTGTTTTCTTTGTATGTGGGACAGCAGAGCCACAGAAAAGCTCTATACTACAAGAGTATGGCCAGAAAGATCAGAGTTTGTTTGTGGAAAATCTAATGTGAAACATATACCATTGATAGATCCTAAAAATGTCATTTTACCACCACTCCACATAAAACTTGGTTTGATGAAAAGTTTTGTGAAGGCTATGAATAAAGAGGAAGATGGCTTTTTATATTTAAAAACAGTATTTTCAAAGTTAAGTGATGCAAAACTCAAAGAAGGAATATTTGTAGGACCACAAATACACACTTTGATGAAGACCCAAATTTTGAGAAAAAGCTTACTGACAAGGAACTTGATGCCTGGTTATCGCTGAAAGCAGTTATTAAAGGGTTTTTAGGGAACCACAGGGCCGAAAGTGCGAAAAAGCTAGTTGACGACATGTTAGAAGCATATAAAAAGTTGGGTTGCAGAATGTCGTTAAAAATTAACTTCCTTCATTCTCACTTTTCTTTTTTCCCATCTAATCTTGCTGCAGTCAGTGATGAGCAAGGTGAGAGGTTCCACCAGGATGTAAAGAAGCTTGAAGAACGATTTCAAGGGCGTTGGGACACAACTATGATAGGCGAATACTGCTGGCGTTTAAAACGAGAATATCATTCAAAGCACAAAAGAAAAAGTTAAAGTTTTGCGATCTTTTGTGTTAAAACTTTTTATAATGTTTTTTTTAACTTTAATGATAAAATTAAACTTTGTTAATGTGAAAAAATCTAGTTGATTTAGCTAATTTTCTTTAAAATATGTTTTAGCATTTAAATTTTTAGTAGAATTTGGCACATTCATATGAAAGAAAAATGAGACGTGATGAATGGAAATGTTGTATGTATTTTTAATAAACTATAAGTATTCATAAAAAAACATGACATTTCAAAGCGGGTACTCAATTTTTTTTTTCATTTGTAACGCCGTGTAATCTTAAGTACCTAGTCAAGTGAATCATTGCTATATAAACATATTGAAAAGAGTACCTTAGTATCGACTTTCTCAGTTTATCTCGACATCATCAACATTCCGAACACGGCGGTAGAATACTGAACTTGTACTAACGATTCGTAAGTGCTTTTTTAAAGCTTACATGAATAAATACATTTTCTATTCTATTCTATTTTTGCACTTTGTTGACGTGATTAATATACATATTTGTACCAAATTTCAGCTTTCTAGTGCAAACGCTTTCTGAGATTATCCTCGGACGGACAGACAGACAGACATGGCGAAACTATAAGGGTTATTATAAGTTGACTACGGAACCCTAAAAAGGTTAAAATAATTATGATATATGTAAATGAACCAAATACGTATATTTTTATTGACAAGGAGAATTTCGACGGTGGTACCATGCCACGAATATCAGTACCTAATGACGTTATCCCAAGAAATGTGAAAATGAGTCGGTTTTCACTATAAAGAGCATTGTTGTTGTGTATTTTGTTACGCTAATAGTGATTATTCCAGTAACATCCTAGTTATTGATTCTTGTCTTTCGTTTAGTCCAAGTTATTGCGTTTATTTAAAATAAGAAAAAACTTTGTTAAAGTAAATATGCCAATGTAAGTTAAGGTGTTTCTTCCTCTCAATTGCTTGTAATTCACTTAAATTGTGACAGCAAAATCGATGTCGAATTGAGTTTCAGAGAATCGAACGGAATCCTTCGTAACGCAAATTAGATATCGGAGTCCCATTGGTGGAATCCTGTGAAATAAAACGCGGAAACAGTCGCACTCCAATTAGATGAAAGGTTTCCAATCCAGACGTCTTTGAGGGAAATAGGTAGGTAATGTATGGAGGGAGGATTTTACTGCATTTTCTTACTTGAAATAGCAGATGGATTCTTTCGCACAGATCTTAGAATTCACTATTATATTAACTTTGTACGTATACAGCTTCACTACATAGTATAAAACAAAGTCGCTTTTTCTGTCCCTATATCCCTTTGTACGCTTAAATCTTTAAAACTACGCAACGGATTATGATGCGGTTTTTTTAATAGAGAGAGTGATTCAAGAGGAAGGTTTTTGTTTGCAATAAATAATAGAAAAGCCAATATTTCTAAGTATTTACATTACATCAGTGCGAAGCCGGGGCGGGTCGCTAGTAATGAATAAAATAATAATATAATATTTGTTCAGTATAAGTTATACTGTGCAATGTTTTTATGTTTATTTTTTGTATTAAAAAATGCGTGCCGCGCGTACTGTTAAACACCTCACTATACTCCCCACGGTGGTGCAGGCATAGCCTAGTGTGGGTATCAGTAATATTTTTATTTTTTAGATAATGTAACCAAATACTTCTGAACAGTTTCAAATATCAATAAGTTTCATACACTACAAGTTATATTATTCATATCATATCTGAACATACATTACTTCATTAATATCTGAGTCGATGCTAGTCAATAATTGCCACACAACTAAGTATGACTTGCAGTACGAAATTAGTTCTTATGCGCACTTTATAAGGCACTACAAAGTCCAAAATATATAGTCCGACGTGATTTTGATTTGAACCTTAATCTGTGTATATTATTTTAATTCGATTTTCAAAAAACTTGCAAATGAAAAAAACCTTCTTAATACAATGTTCTCCGTTATTTTATGAGAAATCATTTGACATGCATTTTTTTATAATTTTGGGAGACAGAAATACTGATTGAGCCACAGTCAATCAAGACCAAGTGGCTCACTTTATAAGTTGTATTATTTAGGCTAGTTTTTTTACTTTCTTGAAATAACGGCCTTGCACGGTCCTTCGGAATAACTTCGCACGGGGCGAATTGGGGTCTAAAAACCATTCTGCCTGGCACCGTGGTTGTTAAGATTGATACCGTTTTCCCATAGCGCCATCCAAAAGCGATGTGAGCGTGGGGGAAGTTTTTAGTTCGGGTAGTCCCCGCTCCCTCTCGGGGGAGTCCCACACACGTCACTGCCGTCTCCAAGTCAGCGGTATGGTTCGAAAATGCATTTTCTCCCCATACAAAAGATGGTTACATTTTATTGATGCTTGATTAAATACAACCCTTATTTATACCACCAAACAGTAAAAAACCTTTAGTGTACCTAACAAAAAGAAACAGATACAAAATCCTGGTATTCCCTAACAATGCCACGAAAACAAGACAGCGCAAAGGATTATCATATTTGTTTCGTAATGCAAAGGACACGTTTACATGCAAAGGCTGAACAAATATGCACTTTATTGCATAGGAATAAGCACCCTTCAATTATGCGGATGTTTTGAACTCGAATGTGAAAAGGCATGATTTTGCTTTTTAAAAAGATGCGGCTTGGCGGAGATTAAAAAACTTGCAAAGGGTTTTGCTGTAACATAAATAGTGAAGAGAGCATGTTTAAAAGTACACATGGTTCTGTATATATATATAGAATATGACATACTTCCTGTTGCCAGCGACTTGTTATTTCGAATTTTAAATATTGGGCAATATCACATACATTGCTCTAATTCTGTGGTAAGCAGCTTAAGCACTTGTGTTACAGATATGACGGTATCACAACACCCAGACCGAAGACAATATGGAAAAGTTCGTTCAAGATATTGACCCGATCGGGGATCGATCCCGGGAACTCAGAGATGGCGCGTCACTAAAGTTCGTCTCGCTCGCCTCTAGGTTACGGAGGTAGTCATCTGATCGTCTGTATGTTTATTTATTAATTTGGAATCTGATTTAGACTTCTTACAAATTTTAGCCACATTCATTTAGTACTTTTTGCGTGAAGGAGTAAAACAAACATCCATGCATCTATCATTTGAGTATTATAAAATATATTATCCCATCAAAAACAATACTTGTCAAAAAAACCAAGTCTCGCAACTCAGTTGTTCTGCAGTAAAAAGTTGTGAGATCCATGTAATACCAAGTCGGATATTAATTTATTCAGTCTCTACTTAAGTGACTTTCTGTCTTTATACGTCCAGTCTCTAAGACCACGATCGTGGTCCATAACAATTGAAAATCAATTTTATTGTGTCTGGAATCTCCGTACTCGAAGCATTAAGTTGTTACGTAATAATTAACAGCATCCTATAGTGACGTATATCAATATTAAAATTCTTGAATGTTTTATATAAATATATCTAGACTTGGCCATCGCCTGAAAACACATGTAAATTCAATTATTTAGTGCGATGGCCAAGTCTAGATATATTTATATAAAACATTCAAGAATTTTAATATTGATATACGTCATTAAAGGATGCTGTTAATTATTACGTAACAACTTAATGCTTCGAGTACGGAGATTCCAGACACAATAAAATTGATTTTCAATTGTTATGGACCACGATCGTGGTCTTAGAGACTGGACGTATAAAGACAGAAAGTCACTTAAGTAGAGACTGAATAAATTAATATTCGACTTGGTATTACATGGATCTCACAACTTTTTACTGCAGAACAACTGAGTTGCGAGACTTGGTTTTTTTGACAAGTATTGTTTTCCTTTTCGGTACCTTCTACTTATTGTATATATGTATATTTCCAGCAACGAATTTTCTTAAAGACCTCTCTCTCTGACTTATGAACTTAACTTATTTTTGTAGGTAGCCTTCCGTTTTCTCTTTTCCGGTACTACTTCTTGAGCTTCAGCTACAGTTTTTCTAAGAGCCCACTAAGATGAGACGTAGTATAACGCGCTAAGGTCTCCTTACGTTTTTCAGGATTGTTGTGGCGATAACGTGTTGCTGCTTCTTTGATTTGTTGAGAACGGGATAGCGTTGAAGTTTTAGGTCTTCCTTTACTAACCTTTTTAGGTCTTCTACCCTTCTTAGTTAAGTTTTTATTATTTTTAATCAAATTATCATGTTTCGAAGTCACTTCTGGAAGGATCGCATCATAATTATTTTTATTATTTAAATTATTACCATTTGGAGGCACGTCTGGAATGATCGCATCATTATTATTTTTATTATTTAAATTATTATCATTTGGAGGCACGTCTGGAAGGAGCGCTTCATAATGACCGCCTAAGTAACTTCCAGAAAATAGTAAACGTTTCACCGGTTTACCAGAATCACCACCGAATGATGCTCTCAAAAGGCCGTTATCGTAAACTTCAAAAACATACGGATACAAAGCGGCGGCCGCCATAAGTTCAGACGCGGAACCATAAGTACTGGTTCTTACCATTGCCGTCGAATACAAATTAGCGTTAATGTAGGTGTCTCTATGCTCGTCACAAGTATACACTTGTAACTCATCCCAATGCGCTACCACATACTCGATTATAGCAAGTCTAATGTCATACGACGACTCAATATTCCCATACATAGAGAATGACAAAGAATGAAATAAACACGAACCATCACCAGGTATAGGAACAACCCAGTGTGGACAAGGCTGATCATTCACATACAGTATTACTGAATCCATTGCGACTACCTACAAGTTAGATTGCAAAGTTTTTTTATGCAGAAATACGATTAGGTAATAAGAAATTTATAAATACTTTAAGTACTAAAGTATCAATATTTTATTTAAATTATTTATCCGAACAACGTCAAAATTGTAAGAAAATAATATCAGTAAATTGTAATAAGCAAATAATATCAGTAAACCGATGAGAGTAGCCTTTAGTCGTCAAACTAATATAGCAATCGAAATTATCAATTAAAAACGCAAACTTATAGGTAAGAATTCTGGGCACATCCGAACAGCATTGGGTCGCTCGCGCGTATGAGCGCGGCTGCTGATCTCTCGGTGACATTCACCTTTCCGCGCGCCCCGCCACTGTCCCCACCCCGCGGCACTCACTCGCTATAATTATAGCATAGCATGGCAGCGCGTGGTATATAATTATACAACCTTACGCACTCGTAATAAGTACGAATACGCACGTAGGTACGTTTTTTGCTTTAATAAATAATTTAATACACGTGTTTTCATGACGGGAATGCCCATTTTTTGCTCGATTTGGCTGGGGCACTACCGTGCGCCTATATTTATATGGAACTAGCTTAAACCCACGGCTTTGCACGCAATAATAATAATAATAATAACTGCCGTAAATAAAATGCCGTAAATAAAACATCGTTACGAATAAAGCCAATATTGGCTGTATGGTCTTAGTCTTTGCGGTCTTTTCTAGATTTTTTAGTTTTTCCTTGATTCATACACCAAACACTACTTATATTCCAAATTTGAAGCTTCTAGGTCTGCTAGAAGTGCCTTAGACTTTTGATGATCGGTGAGTCAGTCAGTGAGTGACAAAATTAAGAAATTTGACCCGTTATAATTCTTAAAATACTGGTTCAAATTGAATGAAATTTGAAATATACGTGTCTTTACAATGCCTGCATGGTTACTGAAAATTTCAGTCTTCTAGTTTTATCCACAACGAAGTTACAGGGGGTCGAAAATGGTCTGAATTGCTTCGAGAAAAGGATGGTACGGCCGTGACGCTTTTTTGCTCGACTTGGTGGGGGCACGGCCGTGCCCCCAGATAAAGATACCGTAATGTTATTTTTAATGCTTAATTTATTGTTGTTTAAAATGATTTCTTTTTTTTTCTCCCATGTTACCGCACCCATATACAAACTATCTGCATGACCCAAGGGTTGACTGGTAGAGAATGCCCCTAGCATTAAGTCCACCTGTTGTACTTATTTGTGCAATAAAGTTTTTTAATAAATAAATATCGCATTGTATACATTCTTTAAATGTTCATATTTAAAATAAACTAGTGGCCGCCCGTGACTTGGTACACGATGACTTAGTCTTCTCTAGCACTAAATAAAGCCTATGTTATTCAGGGTGAATATAGCTATACAATGGTGAAATAATGTTTCACGGTAGTTTTTGAGTTTACCTAATACAAACATACAAATCTTTCCTTTTTTAAATGTTTGTGTAAATTATTAAGACATGTAATTTTTCAATGGATACATAATAGCTATGAGGGATGATGTGATAATTTTTACGAGTGTTCATGAAATCGTAGTTTCAAAAAGCACTCGAGGAATATTTTATACATAAATGACAAATTTCAAACCCAAGAATTTCCAATATTTCTTTAGTTATTGTTCATGATAAACGTATTTGCTCAGTAAGCCACTTATAGTTCATAATCGTAAAACATTGCAAATATGCAATTTACAAATAATATTTTATGAAAATAACTTTTGTATAGTTAATAGTAAATAGTTTCATTTGGTCCCGCAGTGATCTCTAAAACAGCCGAGGGCTCAAAAAATAACATTTGCCACACAGCCGACCTCGTACTGCACTTGAATCGCTAATAAACCGTCTAATTAACGAGGCGCATTCACCAACCAGTGTTAGTAGGGGTACTGTGCTTCGTAATTTTGGAGGATTTTTAAGGAGATTTTTTTGTATTAGATGTAAGTTTCGTATTAGGTTCGATGATATGTATCAAGGGCATAAATGTTTAATTCACTAATTACCTATATGCAATCTGGTTTTTATATGATTTTTTAATATCAATAAAATCATTGGGTTATATTTTCTACTGATACATTTTAACGGAATGCAATATAAAATATCGTCTTTATATTTCAAGGTAAATCTTAGCACTACTGTGCCGACCTACGACATTACCTACAAGTCGACACAAATACGCAACGTAGAGTAAAGTAGTAAGCAACGCTCCATACGTAATGCATGATTGGCCAATCAATAACATCAATCCTACATTGCGATGTCAGAGTTTTCGTCGCCACTTACTATGTATACAACAAATCAAGATTGGTAGTAACCTTGGTCCCCGAGCAGCTACCTACCTCGGCGGAAACACTTCCACTTTTAGTATAAAATATGCGTTCCTTACACTACCATCTCTTTTGCCAATACCTCTGAATAAAAAACGGAATTTTTGCCCAAAACTTCTAGCATTGTCACTGCAGCGATGAGCCGAGTGTGCAATTAGCGTGTACTTGTTGACAGATTATGGAACTAGGTCATCTCCCTCTCTCGTACGCTACAACCAGCGTTAGAGAGAGACGGAACACCTAGAAGCCTCATTGCGTTCAGCTTTCGACTGACTCGGAATGAGTTTTGTGTTGTTTGGTTGTTTTCGCTTAAAAAATTGTGCAATCTGCGTTAAAATATTGCTGGAACTAACCTTTGAGAGAATTAATTTCTGTTCTAGTGCTAAGTTAGAAAAGGACGAGAAGCTGATTGCAGCGAGGGATTGAAATGCATTTGCAAATTTAGTGGGACACAAAATTAAAATATGGTCACAATTTTCGAGTTCATCCCAGTGCTACGAGATTCAGGTTCGATTTAGATTTTGATTAAATAAAAAAGTTTATTTGACAAAAAAATATGTTTTATAAAAAAGCTATCAACAATTTAACATAAATGTTTTTTATTATATTATGTTAATAAAGATATAATATGAAAATACGCGTGACGTCATTTCATTTTGCGATCAAAACCACTTGTACTCCTTTTTTTTCTGATTTATTTCACCCCCTAAGGCGGTAAAACCGGGGTATAAAGTTAATATCAAAACTTTGCCATTTTGGAGTTTTTCGATTAAAATTCAGTATGAAAATTTTTCATCGAAAGTCATGGTAATATTTTTCGAAAACCGTCCCCCAAGGGAGTAAAACGGAGGTTGATCGTATTTGTACAGTAATGAAATATTACCTAAAGTCATTTTTCTACGCAGACGAAGTCACTGGCAAAGCTAGTAATCCCTACTAATATTATAAATGCGAAAGTAACTCTGTCTGTCTGTTACGCTTTCCCGCTTAAACCTCTCAACTGATTTTGATGAAATTTAGCACAGACAATCTTTAGGCCCTGAGAAAGGACATAGGTTACCTTTTATTGCGAAAAACCCCTGTACTCCACGCGAACGATGTCGCTGACGCAGCTAGTTAATAATAATTTATTGATTGGGATAAGTGGGTATGAATCTTATTATTTCATCGTAAGTTTTCTGTTATAAGAGAAGTAGCTGAAATCGGATTGGGTATGTATTTTAGTGCGTATAATGAAAGTATCTCTTCCTTAAAACTGACTGAAGCATTCTATCATCTCTATAGAAGTCATCAAACATTCTTCTGTATAAAGCGAGTCAGGCCGCTTCTAATAGATTCCTTAACGCGAGGACAGCAGGGACGCTTTTAAATCGGAATTGAATTCGTATTGGATCCGCTCTGTATTCGGATGAGGTGCCATTCCTCGCTTATTCGATTTGTTGCTACTACGAGATTTGAGTTTGTAAGACCTTCTTGGGAACTACGATTGGTAAGGTATGGATGTGGCAGTTTGCATTGAAAATAATGATTTATTCGTGCAAGTAGATCCTACTTATATTTTAAATGTGAAAGTTTGTTACTCTTTCACGCAATTTCAAAACGACTCTTACAGAAATAAATTAGCTCCCATCATCGAGCATTTAACATATTAATAACGTGTCTTTCTAAACACTTAACATTGGCGGAATCATCGCGTTATCTAGAGACGCTAGATAGAGTTGTATGGAGCGAGAAGTCTAGGCGATGAATGATATATCACACATTTTAATACTATACAAGAGTTTATTTACACACACTCACACCTTACAACAATAGAAATAATACTGACAAAGAAGGAGAGAAAGAGGAAAAGACACATATAACTGTACATATTAATTATGTAAAAATAAAGTTGAATGTAAAATACCAAACGGAATATTTTTTTACCAAGTGAAATATTAGGTACAATGACAGGAAATATTTTTTTTTAACAGTTAGAAGAATGGGCATTTATATGTACAATGATGTTAGTATCAAAAAACTATTTACATAAATTAAGGCGGTAAAACACCACATCGTTTATTAAAAAAAATGGCTCTGTCACTAAAAAGTAGAGATGGAATGGATAGTTGTTTGACCGGATACCGGATACCCAGCCGGTGATCAGGCCGAATATCTGGTATCCGGCCGCCGAATATTCGGCCGGATATTATACCTAAATTTTAGTTTGTCGGCCGGCGCGTCGTCCAGGTTTCAACCTATTACGTATTGTAGGTTTGCGCCGAACGTTTTCTTGTTAAGAAACGGGTTTTATTAAGTTACTAAGACTTCGTCCTGTCAAAAAAATTTAGTTAGAAAACGTTTGTACTGGAAAAAGAAAAGGGCTATCTTTAGAGTTTATCCGGCAATTACAATTCGAATTTTTCTCGCCGTAAAAACCACCCGTGGACTTCAACGAACATTTAAAAAAATAATTGACAAAATTGGTCCTAGCGTTGTCGCTTACCAACACATTTTGCGATTCATTTTTATATTATAGATTGTGCGGAACTATTTCGAATGCAGTACACGTGTGCCCGCTTATTTTGCTGAAAAGATACGTTTTTTTGTGTTTAATGTGTATAGTGGTGTTACCAATAATTTGTTGTTGTTTTCTTGTATACTAGCCATTATTTAAAAGTTAATTACCAAACAGAATCACTATCCAGTATCCGGCCGGTTAGGCCGGAAACCGGATAGCAGCCGGATATCCGTTGCATCTCTACTTTTAAACTTTTTAATCGAAAATGCTTTGTCAAATAAACGAACTCAATATTTTACTATTCGTAATGTGTTAAAAGTGACAATCCATTTTTCTACGAGTCGTTAATTCTAATTTCAAATTTTATTTCAATGTCAGCTGTCATCAATCGCCCGTCAGGCGTTTTTAACTTACGCCTCGTATAATTTATTATCGCTAACAAGAACGGATCGTTTTTCAAATTTTGGAACTGGGCGTAAAAAGAGTGTAACAATGGTATATCTGTGTGCGCAAAAGCTTTCGTAATCCTTGGCACCCGAACGGCACTAAGCGAGTACTAGCCTCGCGTAGACTTTGTAACTAGATATTCCGAAGAATACAAACTAATAACAACCAGCGCCAGTTGAAATACGGTTAAATACGAACTTTGGGATTTACGAACGGAGGGACGGTCAGAAATGTTCGGACAAGTATTTATCTGGACATAGTAGCCAGCAAACGAATCGATTTTTAGATTCCATTTTTGCGCTGGTAAGAGAGGTGGGGCATAGCGATTTACTGCTCGAACTGGAGCAGCCCGACTGGTGAAATACCTCCACCTTACAGAAGACCGCAGCCAAATAACAATCACTTCTGTATTATTGTGTTGCTGTGTGTGAGTAAGGTTTCCAGAGCTCCTGGGGGGTGCTACATTAGTAGCGGGGGTCAAGCCTTCAAGGTAAGGGTGACAAGTCCAGTAACAATATTATGCTGTACTTATCACCCTTAAGCAAGGACCTCATTACCACTTAACATCGGGTGGGATGAGGTCAATCTTGAAGTGCAATATAAAAAAACCTCTGTTGCCAACGTTATAAACTCTACTTAAAGGCCTTGTATTAAACCTTATTACAAAGTGGCCTTTAAGTAGGGTTTAAACTTCTTTCATATTTAGAATATGACATTTGTTTGCTAGCGTATTTTCTTGTTTTTTTTTTCATTTTGTCTAAAAATATAGATTAGTGAGCGTGTGAGAGTCCATAGTATTTTTTATTTCGCCATTATTCCTAAGTAATTTTAATAATCTTCGTTGCCTCTCGGCAAGCGGGCCGGAGTTTGGCGTAGCGCCATCTCTGAGGTCCCGGGTTCGATCCCCGCTCGAGTCAATATGGGAAACAAACTTTCCTGTATTGTCTCGGGTCTGGGTGTTGTGGTACCGTCGTTGTTTCTGATTTCTGTGACACAAGTGCTTGAGCTACTTACCACAGAATTAGAGCAATGTTTGTGATGTAGTCCAATATGTATATTTATTTGAATGTTTTTATTTTATTTATTTTACTATATACTTTTTATGTTGTGTTTTTACAACTGACAAACTAACTGTATGTCTTAGTGCAAAATTGGTTATAAGTTTAGTTTTTATTTGTAAAAAAAGACTACTGAGTTTCTTACCGGTATCTTCTCGGTAGTTATAGGTTCCGAACCGGAGGTAGCTTCATTTGCATTGTATAGAGACGATTCATAAGTATTACTAATGTAATCTACATGAATAAAAAATATTGACTTTGACTTTGAATATTTAAAAATCCTTAGCAGCATTTGCTTAGGCGGAACCCAAAATGGCCTCGCAAGGTACTTTAAGTTTTGTATCGATTGCTTATCGTTGTGTTTATTTGATATTTATGTGATGGTATATGTATAAATGTATATCTTTCTTTTTCTATCTTTCACCAGGCCGTATCTCATGAACCATTGTAGTTAGACAGATAATCTAACAAAACAAGGGAATAAGATCTAAAATCGACCTCCAAATGTTTATCATGATGTGCTGCTGAACGTACTAGAATTAAAATGATGATATTAATATGGATGTTCCCAGATTTTTTTGGATCTATATAGTAAAATTCGTTAAGCTGGAAATGTTATCCGCTATTGTTTTCGTTTGGTCTCATAAGCTGTGTGAAAACTACAAATATGGCAAAACCTTACGCATTCAATTTTGGGGCTATGGATGGCATTGAAGCCTGTTTTTAATGTAGCCTGAGATCGTGTGGATTGGTTAAATTAAGTGAAAAAAAATTTTTTTTTTTATTCACACTTCACTATTTTTTTTGCTATTATGAATCAATCTCGGAATTCGGGTATGTCCAGTTTATTCCTTTGCTGTACAAAATCAATGTAAGCACATAAATAACTCGACCTAATTCCGACTTCTGCTTATAACCGATAAGAGAAAGCTGAAATTACAGGAAAAACTGGTAACGTTTACCAAGCAACGGCTTCCTTCATTGAAATTGAGCCATAGTTACGTTATGATGTACTGGCTTCAACACCGCGTTTTCCAAATATACTCGAAACCAGGTTATGTTCGAAAAATCTGTGACATACTTTGCTTGACCCGGGAATCCAAATTAGGACTTTAGGATTGATATTCCAGTTATTTAACTATTAAGTTCAATAATTCCGCACCGCAAGGGGTGATACAATTTTTCTTTTTCTATAAAATTTGTAAAGTTCGCCAGAGCGGCGTAGCACTACAAAAATTATAAAAATCGATTAAGTAATAAATAATAAATCAATATTGGACAACATCACATACATTGCTCTGATTCTGTGGTAAGTAGCTTAAGCACTTGTGTTATAGAAATCAGAAACAACGACGGTACCACAACACCCAGACCCGAGGTAATATGGAAAAGTTCGTTTCCCATATTGACCCGACCGGGGATCGACCCCGGAACCTCAGAGATGGCGCTCGCCAAAGTCAGGCCCGCTTGCCTCTCGGCTACGGAGGTCGTCAAAAGTTCAAATAAAAAAAAAATGTTTGGTCATGTACCTAAGTTAAATCACTTTTGAATAGTCGACTACTATCAATAGCCACCTATGAAAATGTTCCCGGCACTAAACAAAGCAGTTTTCATTGAGGCTTTAAATAGCGTAAACATGATTAATCTTAAATATTAGAAACAGAAAAAATTTATCTCCCCTTGCGGTGCGGGAATTGAACCCACGACCTTCACGTATCACGTATAGAGCAGCACGCTCGATACGTGAAGGTCGTGGGTTCAATTCCCGCACCGCAAGGGGAGATACAATTTTTCTGTTTCTAATATTTAAAGTTCGCTAGTACGGCATATAGTATTATAAATAAAATGATTAACCTTCTTTCTACGGCAGTTGGGCAAAAGTAAGTACTTAATCCGGCTAAAATTTGCATTATTTCGGGAATAGACACACACATACATTACTGCTCTGATTCGGTGGTGTGACATTCAGCTCTGTAGCAGTTCATATTGTAACGAACTGAATTATTTGTGCAAGTAGATCCTACTTATAATTTTTATAAAAAAATAGCTGTGCCCGCGACTTCGGTCGCGTGGACTACATCCTTTCATGGTCGGTTTTAACCCTATCTCCCCTAATATTCGAAACAAAAAGTAGTCTATATTTTAAAAGAGCTATATTTGTGCCAACTTTCATATCTCAAACTTAAAAAATAAACATTTTCCCATATAAACATTCAAAGGTGGCATTACCCCCCCCCCCCTCCCCCCCTTACTTTCTAACAAAAAGTAGCCTATGTCCGTTCTTGAGGTTCAACGTATACCTTTGCCAAATTTCATCAAAATCGGTTGAGAGGTTTAAGCGGGAAAGCGTAACAGACAGACAGATAGAGTTACTTTCGCATTTATAATATTAGTAGAGATAATAAATGAACATTGGACGACATCACATATAATGCTCTTATTCTGAAGTACCTTGAGCACTTGTGTTAAAGAAATCAGAAACAACGTACCACCCGAACGAACCCAGACCCGAAATAATACAGATTTATGTTCATATTGATCCAACCGGGATACGAACTCAAGACCTCAGAGATGCCACGATCCGCGGAGAGAAGGTGGTTCCGCGGAGAGAAGGTGGCTCTCTGCGGCAAGCCCGCAAGGGCAGAGGTGGATCGTGGAGGAAGAGGAGGACCTCGGTGTTTCGTTGCCGGCCTCCCTGTCCTCCGCGACCCGGCAGTGGCGCGCTGCCGCGCGAGGCGCGAATCGCGTCGTGGTAGGGTTGCGGAGGAAGAGGAGGATACGGTATTACGTTTGCCGGTCTCCCTATCCTCCGCAGCCGGTGGGTCTCGGTACTTCATCTGGCTCTCGGAGGGAGAGCTGGATTGAGAGTCTCGGGTGTCCGCAGAGGCGGTAGGCAGCGGAGCCGCACAGCAGATCCGCTGCTGGGACCGGAGATGCCAGGCGTGGGGTAAGCCTGGCGTCCGTTACCTCGGTCCCGAGGGGGTGGGGCATGTCAGGTGGCCTGACACGCTCCAGCTGCGTATTAGCGCGGCGAGATGGGCCGCTTGGCGGTAGGCGCTGTGGGGGAGCCTGTGTAGAATCGCAAGGAATTCCGACTCCCCCACAATTGCGCAGCGTTGGCCACCGAGGAGGTTTTAGTCGGTGCGAGCCCGACACACCACTCTCTGTTCCCCGCTGAGAGTGACGGTGCGGTAGGCATTTCCCCCTCGATAAAAAAAAAAAAAAAAAAAAAGAGATGCCACGACGCCGCTCGGCAACAGAGATCGTCAAAAAATCAAGATGTTACATTATGCTCCAATTCCTCAAATGTGGCTTTCACAACACGAGTTATTACAAATAGCTCCGTAAACAAAAGCCCATCTTATGTCGTTTGCATGCGGAGCGAGGCAAATCCCGGTTGAAATACTAGTCAGGGTTTACATCTGACTGGTTATATCCGGTCCGAGCTGGATTACGGCAATTCTGGATAACTTTCATGAAGTCGGATACGCTTACAAGTCCAAAAGTGATGTAAAGCTTTGTTATATTAGGCAATTTATAGTAATAGAAATCTGCCTAACAAAAAAATAGGTCAAGTCTGAATTGGACATAAGTTTGACTCAGAAATATTTAAGTTATTAGCTTAAGGTCTGACATTGAAGTTTCAATTTCATCCGATGAATGCGGTCCTCTTCAGCGAATTCCGTTTCATACAAACTTGAACAGCATTGCCAGACGCAACCCAAGAAAATAACAATTCTAGCCAGTAGTTCTGAGATCAGCGTGTACCTACAAACAAACAGACAAACTTTTCAGCATTATAATATATAGCTATAGGCTATAAAAATCACGTAAAGACTGAAAGGAGCGAAGAATTTTTGGAAAAAGTGAAACAAAAATAGGGACGTGCAAAGCCGCGGCGTGTCACTAGTTTATTATTTTTATATAAATGAGTATACTTTCAAATTTTAAGTATATGTTATAATCATGTTTTTTTATGTATATTTCATTGTTACCGTTATATTATTGGTGAGTAGTTTATTATTGTTTTTATTATGATTTTTTTTTATTATTAACGAACTTTTTCACTGTTACCGCACCCATGAACAAACTTTCTGCATGACCAAAGGGTGGAAGATAGATAGATAGATAGATAGATAGATATACTTTATTGCACAAAACTTTACAGAAATAGGTTTTACAGATTGGTTATAGTACAATTTAGGCGGTCTTATCGCTATAAAGCGATCTCTTCCAGACAACCTTAAGGTAGAGGAAATAGTAGATGGCGAGAAATGGGTACGGCGGAAGAGAATGCTCTAAGCAATAAGTCCACCTGTTCAATTTGTATTGTGTAGTAACGATTTTAAATGAATATATAAATACAAATCCTCCCTTTATAATGAGTTGGCTGAGGCCAGCCCTAAGCACTGACTTAGGAAAAACAATTTAAGCAATCCTAAATTGGTTTAGCGGTGCCTGGATTTAGCGGAGCCAATACATTTTGCAGCAGCAACTTTGCTTTAGTTTATTGTGGTTAGGTTCAGCGGTAGTGATGTGGTAGAGAGGAAATTGGTTTTATCGATGTTTTTCCACTAACGAAATAACTATTTTTTGAAGCTTATAGAGATTGATCTTATTTTTATTGATATTTGTTTTTCGAAGAAACAAAGGTAATATTGATACATACAAAAAAATATATCTCGAATATGATAAGTTTTCTTTCAGAATTTATTATTCTCATGAATTCGCTTGACCTTTTACATCAATATGGACCTTGAGTAATAGTTTTTATTTAATAAACTTACTTATTTAGTTTTATTTAAATACCGCTTGTATGTAGTTTGGAATACTTACGTAGAAACTAAGAATTGTTAAATTGTCAGAGTCTACCCTCACTGCAAGCATTGCAAATTTCAACTGTAGTGTAAAAATATAAAGTGGATTACTGTTTGTCATCTTTAATCCCTTGCCGTTCCTTCCCAATTGTAGAAACAATGCATTAGACTATATTATACCAAAAAAAATATTTACTACAACCACTTGCGGTTAACTCAGTTTAACTAAGTTTCAAAAAACAGCTCCTTAAATACTTGAAGATAAGGCAATAAGTTTGAAATAACACAGTAAAAGAAAAAAAAATGTGCTTCTTTAAAAAAATCATAGTTGGTACATCAATTGTTACACAAAATATTATACAGTTCATAATTTCCCACTCCTTGTCAATTATATTTTTAAAGGAACAGATAGAGATTATTTTTTTTCTGTTTCATAAAAATATTTAAAGTTCGCTAGTGCGGAGTGAGCACTATAAACATTGTGAAAACCCTAATTATGTGAGTAAGGTTTCCAGAGCCCGTAGTCGTAGCAGGAGTCAAGCCTTCAAGGTAAGGGCGACAAGTCTAGTACCTAACATATTTATTATGCTGTACTTGTCACCCTTAAGCTAGGACCTCATTACCACTTAACATCAGGAATGATGTCAATCTTGAAGTGCAATAAAAAAAAATGTTTTTGTCGAAACCTTACTATCAATTATGTTTGTTTCATCGATACTTTTTGGACATCTCTAAAAATGCCGTATTTAATGGTATTTATTCGCGATCTATTGCGTGACAGTGGGATTGTTCGCCCAATACGTTGGAGTGCAGCAAATCAGTGTATTGAATAAGTTTAAATTCCATTTAATGTATTGGCAAATAAACGGACGGAGACGGAGTTAATAAACAGAAGGTCCCTTAAAGTCAATTCCAATTTTTAGCACTTTTTTTTTACTTTTTAAGAGTTTGTTGCCTGTAATGATGGATTTATGTGATCGATCATTTCAACCGATTTCAGCCTCACCTCTATACTAATATTATGAAATGCTGTACTCACATATATTATGTATAGTCGCCGTCAGATATATCGGAGCAGACAATGTGACCAAATACTTCTGAACAGTTTGAAATGTCAATAAGTTCCATACATTACAAGTTACCATTAATATCTGATCATTCACTACTTCAGTAATATCTGAGCAGATGCTAGTCAATTATGTCTATACACACAACTAACCAATAATATCGCTATCAGTAATTAGGATGGATCTTTTTTGAAATAATGAAACCGGGCAAAAGACAGCAAATTAAATTACCAGCACTGTCGTTTTGTACGTCACAAGCATCTACTTACCAAAAACATACTCGCATTACAAATTGTCTTTTAGGTACAAGCGAAACTCATATAAGCAAAGGCATTACTTCAAAACAGCTAGTTACAACGTAAAGTGCTAACGCACGAAACAAAATCTGTACATTTGCAACGAAAGTCACGCTTGGCAAGCCGTTGACGGGACGTGTGCCGAGAGACGAATAGGCCTTCCAAGCAGTGTTGCCAGCCCCAACATTGGGCAAAACTGTAGATATGCTTGAAAAAAAAACTGTAGAAAACTGTAAATTTTTGTCGTTATACAACATTTAAATAATGGTTAAATAAATGCATATATTGTACAGAGGACATTAAAAACAAAAAAAAATAGTAATCAAAGTTTTAATCAAATTAGATGTCAAAATCAAGTATCATATTTTTTTTTATCACTCTTCAAGATTGATCTCATTCCACCTGATGTTAAGTGATAATGGGGTCTTAGCTTAAGGGCGACAAGTACAGCATAATAAAACTGTTACTGGACTTGTCACCTTTACCTAGGCGTCACCCTGATACTAATGTAGCACCTCCCGGGAGCTCTAGAAACTTTACTCACACGTAGGAACACAATAACACAGGAGTGATTGTTATTTGGCTGCGGTCTTCTGTAAGGTGGAGGTATTTCACCAGTGCTGCACCAGTTCGAGTGATAAATCGCTATGCCTACCTCTCTTAATCAAGCTGCAACTTTTCCAATGTCTACATGTTGAATAGTCTCATTACCTACTACTAACTAACTACGTCATATCATAGAATGGGATGGAACATGCGCTGTGTATGGTGCGCGCCTATGACTCGTGTCGGAAACGGTATTGGTATCGGTGCTAGCTCACTTTTTAGCCACGCCCCTAGCTCACTTTTTTAGCCACGCCTCTGGTGCCTTACTTTTCGTGGTGCAATTTTCAAGCGTTAGGAAGTTTTTTCGTTCACTGCTGGCAGCACTGTTCCAATGGGCAAAAGGGGGATAAAAAATGCGCGCTCAGATCATACGAATGTAGACATTTTTGGCGGGACAGCGACTGAATTTAGATGGAGTAGATTGATTGGAAAATGTACGTCTTCAGTCGTGAGATTCGGTTTGGAGATATCTGATGGAGTGGAAGAGTACGGTGGAATTGACGAGAGACGTTGGATTTCTTGTTGCGATGCATGAAGTAGTAAAGTGTTAACCTGTTGCCAGTAATTTCATCCTTGTTATTTCGGGATGTAAAGTGTCCTATTTGTGGGTGAAACTTCTGCAGTTGAAAATGGAAATAGTGGGATAAATGTTTTTTTTTCCAAATTATATCCCATTATATTGCGACAAAAAACGCACAAGAGCGCGTTTATATAAACGTCGCTCGAGCGGCGGCGATTTCATATAAATATCTTAAGAGATATTTAAATTTTAATCATTTTTTATTGATAGATTAAACACGACTTCTTGTAAGTGAAAAAAAAAATATATAAATTTGCTTTTTGGTAATTCAGATTTCAGACAAATTTCTTCTGTGAAAAAGCAACGAACATCTTTAAATCCAGATTATATCTAAGTTTAAGGGATCCGAAAATAATAAATCTGTGGCTGTTATACTAGATATACGATACCAGTTCTTATACACACGACATAAGGGCGACTTTAATTCCAAAATGTAGTCAGATGTGCTCTTGAAAGTACGTTCACTAAGAAACATACCTCGAATATTCAACACAATAGGATCTAAGACTTACCACGTCACAACTAGACAACAGAACTACAAACTGAATAATGGATTTACCACATGCATCCCCGGAGAACGCCTGTCTCCAGTTAGGAATAACTTAATCGGAGACTACAATAGGATATTATATACGACACCACGCTGTCGAAAACTTAGGTGCTGTGAAACTAATTTATGGAATTTATAACCTTCTTCGAACGATAAAATAGTTTGTTGGTCCACAGTATCATGCCAAAATACAAACAAATTATCATCAGCGTGGAATCTAGTGATTAACAAATGTTTATCGCGGTTAGAATGATCTCAAACAATTCCGACTACTGTCAGTGTGGTACGTCGAAGTGACTTCAATAACATTTTGTTAAGTGAAAAGGTGAGTAGGTAGTAGGTAAAGAAATAACATGAATATGCCGATAAGTATGTAAGTAGTTCTAAACATATTCGACAGAGGGCACTTACCGGAAGGCTAACGGTTGATACAGCAGAAAAATTTCATCGCCTACGATAACTTGCGGTTAGCTCAGTTGGTGAGAGCAGCACGCGCGATACGTGAAGGTCGTGGGTTCAATTCCCGCACCGCAAGGGGAGATAAAAATTTTCTGTTTCTAATTACAAAATTATTGCTTACGTAAATGATCTAGAATGTTTATTTCAATTAAAAAACTTGGATAATTTTATTTAAGTACTTAGTATGAGGAAACATTTGAAAAGAGTGAGTGCCGAGTCTTCTGCCTGTTTTTCTCCACATCATCAACATTCCGAACACGGTGGTACAATACTGAATTTGTACTAACGATTCATAAGTGCTTTTGCAAAGCTTACATGAATACAATATTTTCTATTGTTATTATATTCTATTATATAATAACGTTTTCTGTGTCACACATTTGTACATTCCCAAGTTTATATTTCAACTGATTTAAAAAATTACCTAATTTTCCAAATACCCTCAAAATTGCCCTTACCTCACAGTCGACCTGCCTAGAATTATTATGAAGTAAACCAAATAATCAAAAAACAACTCCAATACTCTGTTTCTAATCTATCTATAAGCGAACCTAGGTAAACCATGGTATAAATTCAGTTGGCAAAGCAAACACTGCCGCCTGGTCCCCGGAGACAGTTGCGATAAGGGACAACTGACAGTTTGAGCCGCCACCGGCTGACGGAGTTCAGTAGCTTGCAGGTGCCTTGATATTTTGCACAGTAGTTCCCTTCAATCCCTCTACAATTAAAAACGAAGTATTCTACAAAACGCACATGAAATCATATTCAGTCGTAACACAAATTCGATATTTCGAGTAAACTGATTTGAACGTTCAAAAATTGTAGAACCAAAACTAATGAGGTTATGTAAATAATTGAAAAGAAAAACAATGATATTTGTGCAGTTTTGGTGCTACGATTGTTAGAAATTTCAAATCAGTTTACTCGAAATGTATTATTTTGAGTTATATATATATATATATATATATTGGACAACATCACATACATTGCTCTGATTCTGCGGTAAGTAGCTGAAGCACTTGTGTTACAGAAATCAGAAACAACGACGGTACCACAACACCCAGACCCGAGACAATATAGAAAAGTTTGTTTCCCATATTGACCCGACCGGGGATCGAACCCAGAACCTCAGAGATGGCGCGAAGTCAAAGTCCGGCTCGCTCGCCTTTCGGCTACGGAGGTCGTAAAGTTATGACTGTTTATGATTTCATGTGCGAAATATTTAATAACTAACTGACTCGACAGACGTTGTCTTGTCTTAAAGAAGACTATTTGATTCGAAATGGTTCTCACCAGTTCTCACTCACGCTGACAAAAGTATTCTTAAATATTCTAATTTTCCCCGCAATTTTTTTTTTTTCCTTTTATAAGATCTTTCTTCTGACAATAACAAACACTACAAAAAAAGAGGAATTGGTTCAGTCGTTGACGCGTGATGCCGTGACCAAGGGAAATAGGGATTCATTTTTATATATGTATATAGATTACACAATTGTACAGGAATTTGTTTCAAAAGTAGGCGGTTTCACAGTTTTAGCATTAGAAATTTGGTACAAAAAGATGCAGTATAAATCTATATTTTCATACAATTACTACATATAAAAATAAAAGAGTAATTTATGGACAACTAAAAGCTATTTAAACCTATTCTAAGTTGGGTCTCATGTTAAAACACTTGCCATTTACTATTTCCTCTACCTAGAGGTTGTCTGTAACTGATCGCTTTGTAGTGATAAGACCGCCTAAATTATAATTTATTTTGTCTGTTAAATAAATTTCCATAATTTTTTGCGCAATTTAGTATGTCTATCGATAGATAGAATCTAAAACTAATAAATTATATTTTTTACATAATAATAGCTCTGAAAGAGGCTTTTACCTAGTATTAGATGTGGGTATATAACGAAATTGTTTTCAAATATCTCAACAGAGCTTCTTTCCGCTTAAGTCGTTTCCCGCCATCGTTGACGGTCGCGTTTCCCCTCAATAGGCAGTGTTGGCACGCGATCTCCCCAACTATCGGGAAAAATAAACGCGAGCGATATCTCGACAAAGCCTTAACTCCAGTAGGGAGGCTATGAGTTTGACTCTTCTGTATATAAGTTTGAACGCCTACTTTAAAAACAAGCGTTTCAACACATTACTTATCAATTGCTGAATGTTTATTAATCAATGTGTCACTATTTACGCCTGTATTTTATTTGAGTTTGTAAAAAATATTCCTGTGTTATTATGTTTTGCTCCTATAAAACAAAGATGCCGACGGTATGAAAAGTTCATTGAAATGCTTACTATTACTCATACTGGTCGTATTAGATCATATAGTAAACCACATAAAAATATGTTACAAAACAGTTTCCTTAGTAGGTATATGCTCACATTAAAGTTTTCAAACGAAATTTATTTTATTTTTTATTTAAAAACTTTATTGCACAAAAAAAAGTACAACAGGTGGACTTAATGCTATGGGCATTCTCTACCAGTCAACCTTTGGGTCATGCCGAAATGTAGTAGACAACTAACATTTATTCATGTTTAACGCGATAAAGATTTACCTACTGTTAGGAACAACAGTTTGAAGATTGCTTTACTTATTTCATGTTGTTTTCTCATCAACGAAATAAAGTAGAATTTCCTTTAAAATAAAGAAAAAACGTCAAAAATAAATTTCCGATCTAAGTTTTTTTTTAACATGCACTTCAAGATTGACCTCATCCCACCTGATGTTAAGTGGTAATGAGGTCCTAGCTTAAGGGCGACATGTACAGCATAATACATCTGTTACTGGACTTGTCGCTCTTACCTTGAAAGCATGATCCCTGCTACTAATGTACCACCCCCAGGAGCTCTGACAACCTTACTCACACGCAGGAACACAACAGAAGTCATTGTTATTTGGCTGCGGTCTTCTGTAAGTTTAGTGTTTTTAAGTTTAGAGTTTTTTTTTTCTGTAAGGTGGAGGTATTTCACCTGTCGCGCTGCTCCAGTTCGAGCGATAAATCGCTATGCCCTACCTCTCTTAAGTGTATGTTCCAAGACATTTGTGCATTATAACAAAGATAGATGATCAATCTGCCAACGAAATAGAAATTCCACCACCGTAACCAAGCTCACAACCTCCAGTTATGAGTTTCAACTCATTACTAAACCAGAAGGACTTTCCCGTATCATCGAACCCTCATGGATGATCTAGTCCCCGCCCACTTAGTGCAAAGTGGGTCTCAATTTAGATAAAAGGTTTGAGGCGTTTGTCCCAATTCAGTGTTTGCGGGCATTTGTCTGCTTTCAGTTGCTATCACCATCTGCTCCTAATGTTTTAGCATAAAACTGTATAAGGAACAAGGAAAAAATGCGATCCGGATTGTACCATTAGTAAGTGTACACCTCAGTACCTTGTGTCATACCAAATCTCCGCGTTACTAAAGCAAGTCAGATAGTGACTTAATGTGGCAAGGTACAGAGTTGTTCAAGAACTAAAGCTACTGGTCCCGATTATGATCCTTATAGGTCTGAAGGCCTGTGTTTTTATAATTTATTTCAATTCCCGGTTCCAATATTTTACGATTCGTAATGTGTCATTGCTATCTGTTTTTCTACGAGTCGTTAATTCTAATTTCAAATTTACTTTCCATATCAGCTGTCATCAGTCGTCTGTCAGTTGTTTTTAGTTTATGCCTCGTATAATTTATTACTATTTATGTAACTCGAACGTTTTTACCTAATTACACCGCGCAGTCCCATTTTTGACGTGTCTCTCTAAACACTTGACATTGGCGGAATCACTGCGTTGTTTGTTAACGCGGGACATAATCCATTTATGAAAAAAAAATAGAACGTTTTTAAAATATTAAAACCGGGTAATAGTGCTACACATCGCACGACTAGCGATCTTTAACTATTTTAAAGAAACAGATTGTTTTTTGTCTCTCCTTGCGGGAACCGAACTCGCGAACTTTACGTATTACGCATGCTGCTCTTCCCTCTGAAGTAACTGCAAGTTATTGTAGGCGATGTTTTTTTCTGTTATTGATATAACATCAACCTCTTAGCCTTGAATGTTTCAAACCATGGAATTGAAAACGCCTTAGCATCTAATGGTGATGACTCTCACGCGACAGGATTCGCCAAATGTATTTTTATTATTGAAAAAATCGATTATCCATAATTTCGGGCACAGGAGACCTACCAAAAACTAAATATGTCAGATTGTACTTTTTAATGCTCATAATCCCTACTAATATTATAAATGCGAAAGTAACTCTGTCTGTTTGTCTGTCTGTTACGCTTTCCCGCTTAAACCTCTCAACCGATTTTGATGAAATTTGGCAAAGGTATACGTTGAACCTCAAGAACGGACATAGGCTACTTTTTGTTAGAAAGTAAGGGGGGGGGGGGGGTAATTCCACCTTTGAAAGTTTATATGGGAAAATGCTTATTTTTTAAGTTAGAGATATGAAAGGTGGCACAAATATAGCTCTATTAAAATATAGACTACTTTTTGTTTAGAATATTAGGGGAGATAGGGGTAAAACCGACCATAAAAGGATGTAGTCCACGCGGACGAAGTCGCGGAACAGCTAGTCGTAAATAAACCCAAAATATTGTATTTTGTTTTTGCAGTAGGCATACTGAAACTATTCCCAAACTAACATAGTTGGTTGCTCCCGACATCAAGTAGCCAATCGACCGAACTAGGTCTCCTCAACAAACTTACTTGATTGAGTGTCTTATCTACCGACTCGATCACAACTTGCCGAAATGTACAGCCAGCAAAGACAGGTTTGTAATTTATTAGTTGATGTCCGCCATTTTGTTCGCGTTTTTTTTGTAGTTATTTAATTTGTCTAGCTGCCAAATTTAATTAAAATCCATTAGATAGTTTTTGCCTGAACATTCATATGTCCACACATCTAGATATGCAAACTTTATTTTTAGGGTTTCGTACCCAAAGGGTCCTTACTACTAAAACTTTGCTGTCTGTCCGACCGTTCTTCCATTCGTCCGTCCGTCCGTCACCAGGCTGTATCCCTAGAACCGTGATTTGATCACAGATTATGTATTTTGTTGGCGCTGTAACAAATACTAAAAACAAAGTAAAATAAAAACTCAAGGCGGGTGGGAGGGTGTTCTATACAACAAACGTGGTTAGCTGACTTTCTAATTAAAATTTTTATTTTAAGACTTTCGCGTTCCATTTTAAACATTTTGACTCAGAGTCAGCTCGTAACCACGGTTGGTGCAACCTAACCGAAACGTCGGGCAGTAAGTAATTCGTATTAACTACAAAATAAAAATGGTGTCGCGTTTTGACCCGTTAAATTATTTTAAATGACTTTCTAATTATTATTAAACAACGAAACCTTTTGTGCATTTAGTTTTTGACAGTAAGCGTACTGAAACTATTTCCAAACTAACATATTTGGTTGGTCCCGACATCAAGTAGCCAATCGACCGAACTAGGTCTCCTCAACAAACTTACTTGATTGAGTGTTCTATCTACCGACTAGATCACAACTTGCCGCATTGTACAGCCAGCAAATACGCAGGTTTATAATTAACTAGTTGTCGTCCGCCATTTTGTTCGCGTTTTGTTTGTAAATAAAAATTACACTTTATATTAATATAGTATTTAATTTGTCTAGCTGCCAAATTTTATTCAAATCCATTATTTGACGACCTCGGTGGCGCAGTGGCTAAGGTAGGCGGCCAAAGCGCGAAAGGTCCCGGGTTCGATTCCCGGTCGGGTCAATTTGGAAAACGAACTTTTCTAAATTGACTTGAGTCTGGGATGACGCCCCCAGTTAGTATCCGTCGTCTGGTACTCATATTACAAGGGAAAACCTTAGTTTGAGACCAGGTTGATTGGTGTGATTGTCTGGCGCATTTATTTATTATTTATTTTATTATTGACCGGTTTCAATATTTTATCATTCGTAATGTGTCAAAAATTACAATCCGTTTTTCTCCAACAGACTACGAGTATCGAACTGTTTTAGCTTACGCCTCGTGTAATTAATTACTATCCGTTACTAAAACGTTCGAACGAATATTGGAACCCGGCACAAATACATTTCATATTGAAAATATATTAATGTGATCAGAGGCAAGACCAGTCTTTGTTCTTAATAAAAAATAACAGATGCTAACTGTACTTTTTCAAGTGAAATACTCAGATTTTACAATAAATTATAATTTTAAGGAGTCTAGATATATCCAATCATACATTTTTCTATTCCAAAATGTGTAATTAAAATTCGAAAAAATTTGCAACGTTAAAATTTATCAAACACAAACTTTTTATCTTTCCCTGACTTACAAACTAAATCTATAGTTCGCGAACTATAAATGTTTATCCGAAAAACTTTAAGGTGCGATTATGATTTGCTTTATTGTAGACCCTCAGCTAGCTGAGACAAAGCGATAGGTATTATTCTCCTAGCGACACAAGGGGTGATGTTAGTTGATATTCGAACCGTCGGGTAGCTCTTAATCAACTTAGTTCGTGAACTAGTTCAAGCTCTCCACTGGCCACTTGGAGCCGTCGTTTACAATATTGAAGCTGAGATGTGCTTGACAACTATGTGGCGGGATATATGTAACTATAGAAGGATTTTTAATAGGTAAAATTTTGTCGTTATCTATACTATTGTGAAAGACAAAACCCACATAATTTAAGGAATAAACATAAGATTCAAATTGCTCCAGTACGCACTAACTATGGGAAGAAAACGATATTGTTCGAGGGAGTACAGTTGTATAATAAACTGCCAAACTTCATAAAGGAATGTGAAAATGTAAACACGTTTAAAACTAAGCTAAAAAAATATATTTGTAAGTAATAGCCTTCCTGGCCTATGTAAGTAATGATAATTTTAGTCTGCTACCTAGCTAGTTCTAGAAAAAGAAAATGTATCAAAAGTTAAAATTAATTTCATGTATCTCATTATAAGTGAACTGTAAGTTTTTATGAGAAAATAAATTCTTTAAACCTAATATTATAAACCTGAAGAGTTTGTTTGTTTGTTTGAACGCGCTAATCTCAGGAACGACTGGTTCGATTTTAAAACAATCTTTTTGTATTGAATAGACCCTTTATCGAGGAAGGCAGTATAGTTGTAGAGTTGCAGCGATCTGCAACTATTATGAAAGTTTGTAAGGAAACCGAAATCCACGCAGACGAAGTCGCAGGCGGCCGCTAGTAATATATAAATGCACTTGGTAATCACGACAATCAACAGTAAAACTTAGTTTCTGACAATGGATACTAACTGGAGCGTCAACGAAGCTAATTCAGAAATGTTAGTTTCCCAAATATAGCCTGATTTAGAATGGAAGACGAGACTTTAGGCATCTACTTAATCGATCACGACACTGCTTTTATCATTATTATCGGTTCGTAGACGAAATGTTCATAGGTTAAACCTTTATTTAATTATTGTGTTGTATTCAATACATAGACAGACAAATATAATTTAGACAAATGGCTTTAAAAAACATAAAGTAGAATAATTTAGGTGGCTTTACTTAGTTGAAGTACTCAGTTTCCTAGAAGATAATAATGATTCCAAAACGAATTCCAACTTTTTAAGAACAACTACCTACTTTTGAAAGTCAAATTTACAAGTAAATCAGTTGTACAGGAGCGTTTTTCTTGCCTTGTTGTTATTCATGATATTCATAGCTACTCATTTCCATTCGCAGGCTACCCGAACCCATTAGGGTATTGAGAATCTCGAGAAAACTACTGCTAAGTTTAAACGAAGAACTTACTTAGGTACTTGAAGAAATAACTTAGAACTCTGATAGCAAACACTTATATGACACGGTAAGGCGGTTGGCATCAAATGACAAACTCAAAATTGGTGGTAGGTTTATTTAATTATGTTTTTTTAAATGTAATTTTAATAAATAAATGAAATAATGTTTTTTTAGATTTGAGTCAAATACGGAATGTCTACACAAAATATCGATGAATGCTAATTCGATGCAACAAAACTGCGATGCACGTTACTTCGAATGATTGTCACTGTGAAGGCACCATACTTCGATGCACGTCTTTACTCTCCTTTACTCTGATACTACTGAACATCGATGCACGTGAATACGATTGATCTTTACTGCGATACTTATTAACATAGTTGAGAGATATTACAACGTTAGTTGACGCGAAAGAGCTCATTGTGATAATTTGTGAAATGACCATTAGGTGGAGAACTTACCTAAGACCCGATTTTTCATTTAAACGAGCATATCCATCGCTAAAAAGGTATAGAGTAACGAATTCTCAGGTTCCGTCATATGGCATACTGATTGCTGAAGTTTTTTTTATATTACACTTCAAGATTGACCTCATCCCACTTGATGCTAAGTGGTAATGAGGTCCTAGCTTAAGAGCGACAAGAACAGTGTAATAAAGCTGTTAATGGACTTGTCACCCTTACCTTGAAGGCTTGACCCCTGCTACTAATATAGCACCCCCCAAGTGCTCTGGTAACCTAACTCCTATGCAGGAACACAACAACACAGAAGTTATTGTTATTTGTTGTGTTATTGCGTGTGAGTAGGGTTCCAGAGCTCCTGGGGGGTGCTACTCGTACATTAGTAGCAGGGTTCAAGCCTTCAAGGTAAGGGCGACAAGTTTAGTAACAAATTTATTATGCTGTACTTGTTGCCCTTAAGCTGGGACCTCATTACCACTTAACATCAGGTGGGATGAGGTGAGAGGTGTGGTGAGGTATTGAGGTGTTATATAAAAAAAACACTTCCAGTGGGATATGTAAGAGCAGTACAAAATCTTAAATGTACGAGTAGGCTGACGGGCTTTTGTACAAAGGAGTCCATTTTAAATGCTTCTTTTCGGCTAATCAATACTAACATGCAAATGTGTAATGAAGTCTTTATCTTAAAACTATATTTACTTATTTTATGTGTAATTAATACATTTAAGTAATTTAATTATTTATTTACCTAGATGAAGGACAATAACTTCAAATGAATACCGATCCTTTGTGAATTCAAGCTGTCAACATCACGCATCCCCCAGTTTTTAGTGGCAAAGTCCGATTTCCTTTAGCCCCACAACATCGTTTAACACAAAGCCTACGGCGGGGGATGTAAAACAATGGCTATTTGTTGACTGGGCCCAAGTTTCATCCCTTTACACAATATAGCTCTTACCTCGTTCATTCGTTGAACCCCTTCACGGAAAACTTTATGGGCCGTTTCATAAGTTTGGGTGCGAGTTTTTGACGATTTCTCTTTCGCAAACATAGCGTAGTCTTCTAAAATTGTAGCTTACTCATCATCAGATTAATGCGCACAATAATTTAGGGCATCATAGGGATAGATGCATTATGGAGTAATGAAGCACTGCTGTATCATCTTATATGACACACAATTGCACATAGCTAGATAAAGCTGTTGTTGTTTTTAAATGAATTGGACCTTTCAGTTTTACAATATTTATACGTGCATTAGTATTTAGTGACTACGAAAGAACAAACATCATGTTTTTGATTAAAAACAAATCAGTTTTTTATAAAGTTCACTGTAATTTAATGATTATATTGCGTCGTATGTACCCCTCTGAAATAGTTAGTAAAATGTATCAAGTATAAAATATATTTGTACAACGTCTCTTACATCAACCAGAATAAATTTTATCGGAATCAGAAAAAACGGTGCTATCACAATACATACCTTAAAAATATTAAAACAATCACATAGGGCAAACGCAAATATTTATCAAAAAAATATTTTTCTTGAGTGGAGATCGAACCTACTACCTTTGGAAACAGACAGAAACGTTAACCATTGAACTTCAAGCAAGTCAGAATTTACTGAACAAATTTCATAATCATTTTCGAGACGCTGGTAATGGTTTTAGCCTCAACAGAATAACAATTTGCAAATTTAAATTGCAAAACTGAAGACAACGACGTATAAAATCAAGAAAGTCCGCACAGTAATTTAGCGAACGCAGTATCAAAGCTGCGGCTGCATTAAGAGATGCTGGGGCACAGACAATAGAGCATTGTTGTGCCGATACAGACGCGCGGTCATTACTTGTGCCTCGCTAATTAATTCGCATTTGTACAATTGGCCACGTAAGGGAGACGATTCGTCTTCTCGCTAGCCTCTCTATGTTTGATTTATGATACAAAAGATTTATTGGGTGAAAGGATTAGCTGCAATTGTTTTTTGCGGTTCGTTTATCATCCGTTCTGCTGTATAGGGTGGTTGTTGACGCCCAACTGTATAGTAAAATTGAGTATCGGCCTATTGATATTTCAGAGGCACATTTGTGAATGTGCTCTTAAAATTCTGATGATTGGTTTTAATCATATCTAATGCCGGATTAAAAACTTTGGAGGCTCTGGAGTGGGAGTGGGAGGAGAGAGAATGGAGTGGGAGCCTCTGGGCCTCAAATTATTTTCTAAATAAGTTGGCAATATTTGGTCTAGTCTTTCAGTAAAATATTTGCTTTAAAATCAAGTACAGAAGATTAAAAAAAAAATAAAGTGCTTCACGCCGCACTAGCGAATTTTAAATGATTTAACCGGAAGCTAAGAGGCTTATACATCAAAAAATACATTGCCTATCATTGCTTCTTGCTATATATATTCTATCGCTTGCGGGTGGTTCAGTAAGAAGAGCAGCACGTACGATACGTGAACAACGTGGGTTCGAACACCGCAAAGGAAGATGAAATTTTTCAAGTGCAGAAGATATTGTTTCGAACATATAATTGGAAATAAATGGCGAATTAAATAGCTGTTTAATTGATTTGAAAATGATGTTTTTCCAAAGTACAGTGGGGGCCCTCTTTTGTGCAGGCTCCTGTGGCCCCAATTGCCCCCAAAATCCGGCCCTGACCACACCTCAAATTGGAATATAACTCCAATCAAAATAACTTGTTAACGGTATCCTGGGGCAATAAATAAATCCCGGTTTGCTTACCTACGCACTGTAATATCCGTTTATCAATCAATTTACATATTGGAGCGCTCGCATTAATGTTAAGCGTCATCGAATATGTATTGCGGGGTGGAATCAGTCGCACTCGCGTTAATGTCACGTATACGATACTATAATGCCCGGCCCGGTCCAAAGTGTTCTACACATAGCTATAAGTTAGATACTGCCACTGTAACTAATCTGCTGAGTTTCTTACCGGTGTCTTCTCGGTAGATATAGGTTCCGAGCCGGAAGTGGAATCACTTTGAATTATATACAATGACGATTCGAAAGTGTTATTATATGTGACTGACGACCTCGGTGGCGCAGTGGCTAAGGTAGGCGCCCAAAGCGCGTAAGGTCCCGGGTTCGATTCCCGGTCAGGTCAATTTGGAAAACGAACTTTTCTCCATCGACTTGGGTCTGGGTGTGCTGGGATGACGCCCCCAGTTAGTATCCGTCGTCTGGTACTCATAGTACAAGGGAAAACCTTAGTTTGAGACCAGGTGATTGGTGTGATTGTCTGGCGCATTTATTTATTTATTATTATTATTATTATTATTTATGTAACCTACTTGAATAAACAAATATTGAATTTGAATTTGAATTTGGTTCTAATATTTTACGATTCGTAATGTGTCAAAAATGACTATCCGTTTATCTACGAGTCGTTAATTCTAATTTCAAATTTACTTTCCATATCAGCTGTCATCAGTCGTCCGTCGGTCGTTTTTAGCTTACGCCTCGTATAATTTATTACTATTCGTAACTAGAACGGATCGTTTTTCAAATATTGGATCGAGGTTTTAATCGATTAGATTAGTCGACGCGCCATCTCTGAGGTCTCAACTTCGATCTCCGATCGGGTAAATATGGAAAACGAACTATGTAATTAAATAGTCTCGAGTATGAGTGTTGAGTTATCGTCCTTCATTTCATTCACATGATGTTTAAATTAGATAATACTGTAACATTTTGGGCCTTTTTTCAATGCTTGTGTTGATACAATACACAGACAATTGGCTACTTGACAGTGTTAACAATAAAATATGAAAAGTGTTAGATATGTTAGCTTATTAGTTAAGTAATCATTTTACATCTTTACTTTTTAATTAAAAGCATAGTTAGTATTTTATTTTTGCAAAATAAATTTTAGTTTTTTTATCTGTGGAACAAAAGAACCGAAACGGAAACCACCATTGTAATTCGGAAATGACAGCTGTCGGCGAAAATTATTTATTTTAATGTGGCGAAACAATGATTATTTTACCGATTAAATTGAATTATTGTGTCTCTAATCGTATAAAGAATTTATTGAAACATTTTCCGTTTATCTTAATTAGGTCGTTCCTATGCGTATCGGTTCGTTGTCTAGGACGTTGACGTCATAATTGCAACAATGACGCGACTAGGCGTTTTCGCGCGCTTTTTAAATGTGTTATACAAAATCTCATTTTTCTCTGGTTATTTAGATTATTTCCAGATAAATCTAATTGCTTGGGATATAAAATGAACGGGCGCACATTTTACAATACTTTTTCAAAAACTGTCAAGTAGCCAATTATGACGCAAATGCAATAAATTGTTCATATTTTGCATGTCATTATGGATGTACCAAATCTATCATTAAAAACTGTGTCCCCATATTCCCAAAGGCATTTCTCTTTCCCGTAACTAACAAACACAAACCGCATACCGGAAGTACACATCAGACCTAACTCAGTAAATTAGACTAAAATTTAGAAACATATTAAAGATCTTAAAGATTAAAGATTTGACGATCTCGATGGCGCAGTGGCTAAGGTAGGCGGCCAAAGCGTGAAAGGTCCCGGGTTCGATTCCCGGTCGGGTCAATTTGGAAAACGAACTTTTCTAAATTGACTTGAGTCTGGGTGTGCTGGGATGACGTCCCCAGTAAGTATCCGTCGTCTGGTACTCATAGTACAAGGGGGTAACCTTAGTTTGAGACCAGATGATAGGTGTGATTGTCTGGCGCATTTATTTATTATTTTATCTGTTTTTATTGGAATCTTATGTCCTCTGTCTAAGGTTAAATTTTAATTCTAATATTAAATTGCCTTTATCATACAACATTAAATAATACATAAAAATATACTGCCACCAATAGGAGGCAATAGGAGGAAAATATGGAAACGCGTGGAACGTGTGATAATCTTCTTATTATATAAAAATGAATCGTAAAATGTGTTGGTAAGCGCATAACTCGACAACCCTTGAACCAATTTTGACAATTCTTTTGTTAAATATTCATTTAAGTCCAAGGCTGGTTTCTACGGCGAGAAAAAATCGAATAATTGCCGGGAAAACTCTTAAGACATCCCATTTATTTTTCCAGTACAAACGTTTTCTGACCAAAATTTAGAGTCAAGCCACATTCCAAATCTTTATGACAGGACGAAGTCTGTCGGGTCCGCTAGTTTGATATAAAGCTATGTATAAACAATTTAGAGATAAAGACAATACATGTCTATGAATGTGTGGTATCCAAGTGAATTTCTCGTTCCCGCGAGTAGCGAACACAAACCGCGTACCGGGAGCACACATCAGATCTATCTCAGTAAATTACAGACGGGCGTCATTAAGCGGAGCGAATTATATCGTATTATTCATAAGCCAGGAGATTTGCGGTGGAACCTTGAACGTTTCGCTGCCGACATCGTGAACAATACTCGCGGGGTCGGCTTAAGATCTAGAATTAATGAGAAGCTTCCTTCGTATTTATTTGGCTGTGAGCGTCTAAATTGAGAGTTATCTGCGAGGTCTTTATTCGGTATCAAGCCCTTTAATCTGATTCTAACTTACATCTTATTTCTCCTTCCTCGTTTACTTATCGTTTTTAAGAGAGGTAGGGCATAGCGATTTATCGCTCGAACTGGAGCAGCCCGACTAGTGAAATATCTCCACCTTACAGAAGACCGCAGCCAAATAACAATCACTTCTGTGTTGTTGTATTCCTGCGTGTGGGTGAGGTTTTCAGAGCTCCTGGGGGGTGCTACATTAGTAGCAGGGCTCAAGTCTTCAAGGCAAGGGTGACAAGTCCAGTAACAGCTTTATTATACTGTACTTGTCGCCCTTAAACTAGGATCTCATTACCTCTTAACATCAGGTGGGATGAGGTCAATCTTGAAGTGTAATATAAAAAAAAACGTACTCCCTCGGTCTAGTTTAAAATTATTTTGTTCAGAAATTTTACACGATATTAATATTCCTTTCTCACACTATATTCCCTTATCATCAAGATTGACTAAGATATGACTGTCTAACATTAAACCCCCTTTATTAGTATTTTAACTAATGTGTTTATAATATCAATGTCTGCAAATTTTCTGTGTACAGCATTATTCGATTTAAAGGTTTATCACTCGTTATGATACGTTTCTGTGCAATTCAACAACAATCGATTTTATTATTTTTATAGTACTATACGCCGTACTAGCGAACTTTAAATATTAGAAACAGAAATTTTTTTACTCCCCTTGCGGTGCGGGAATTGAACCCACGACCTTCACGTATCGTATTATTGGTAAGAGCAGCACGCGCGATACGTGAAGGTCGTGGATTCAATTCCCGCACCGCAAGGGGCGATACAATTTTTCAGATTCTAATAAATAAAATTCAACAACAAATTTATACACTAAAGTTCACGATCGCTATTGACCCTATCTTTAACCATTGACTAGAATTTCGAGCAATAGAATAATGTGTTTCTTATAATATGGAAGCCCCCTTCAATATTTATTCTATTTTGTGTTAATTTTTTTTTGTTCAGCGTCTACACAAACACAAAATATTCCAACTGTCTAGCAATGAAGGTTTTTGTGATGCAGCCTGGCGACAGAGAGACGGACGGAGAAACAGCAAAGTCTTAGTAATAGGATCACGTTTTTATCGTTTAAAGCCTAAAAACCTTACCTAGACGACCTCTGTAGCCGAGAAGTAAGCGGGCTGGCCTTTGGCCTCGCGCCATTTCTGAGGTCCCGTGTTCAAATTCAAATTCAAAATTCTTTTTTATTCTTGTAAATTACACCAGTAATATTTATGAAACGTCTATATAATGCAAATGACGCTACCTCTGGTTCGGAACCTATAACTTACAGAGAAGATCCCGGCAAGAAACTCTGTCGTTCATATTACAAATATAGCTGAACTTATAACTAGTTTTGTACTAGTTCGATCCCCGGTCGGGTCAATATGGAAAACGAACTTTTCTATATTGTCTCGGGTCTGGGTGTTGTGGTGCCGTCGTTGTTTCTGATTTCTATAACACAAGTGCTTAAGCTACTTAACACAGAATTAGAGCAATGTATGTGATGATGTCCAATAAAAAAAAACCAATGGATCGGATCGACCGTAGTAGTAAGATTTTCTTTCCATAAAAACCTAGCCCTTCTTCATTTAACGACACTCTTTAGTTATACGTTCCGAACCGGAGGTAGCTTCATTTGCTTTATATAGAGACTATTCATAAATATTACTAATGTAATCTATGTGAATAAAAAATATTGACTTTGACTTTATTAAACACAGCAAATTTAATGATCGTGTGTCAAACTACGACCGCCAGTCCCTCAAAGTTACTACAACGCACCATGCCGCTCCAATCTAAAATCTGAACGTTAAAACCCAACTTTCGTAGCTTCGGATCCGTCTGAAATAAAACGGCAGGCGGCAGACGCAATCGAGTTAGTGCGGAAGCCGCAGTGGTCCAGACTGTGGGATGCGCTGCAGGCAGACAGAACTATTTGTTGCCGGCAACTTGTTTCGTCTGAATACGGCCCTGCTGCAGAGATTTGCAATTTACGTACTTTTTAAATGCGTATTCTCGCAATTTACTGAAAACGTTGCATAGAAGCTTTTCTTTTAATTTTTATTATTATTCTTTTCCACTTATTATTATTTCGGCTGTTAGGGATTAGTTTTTGCTCATTTTTTACTCATTATGTGTTATAGGTTTATAGCGTTATTTGGGCGTAGCGTTATAAAGTAAGTTAAATTGTTTTTATTTATTTACTTATTTTTTTAATCTATTTTAATTATTGTATTTCATCTATATGCTCCGTATATATTTAAACCTTCTATCACACCTGTACATGTATGTTTTCGTGATTTAATATTTTGTATATCTACCCACGTTACCAAGGTACTGCCGGAAGACCAGCGCTACAGTGGTACCGTAGGTATACATAATGTGTACCACTGTAGCTTATGCTGAGGCAGGCACCTTTTGACCTCTCTGTTTGTTTTCATTTTGTCAATTATCTTCTAATTTAATGGTTTGTAACTATTTAGTGTTTTTAATTTTAATTGTTGTTCTAATTTTGTAATCGGTTGTATATTATGTTTTGTACGGTCAATAAATGTATTTTCTTTCAAAAAAACAGGAACCGAAAATTCGACTTGTTCTTGTTAGGTAAGTTTACGTATCGTAAGCTTAAATTAAATATGTGTCATCTCTGGAAAACTGACAACGGACACTTTTAACAAATAAATATGTAATTTTGCCATTGACGACCTTCGTAACGTAGAGGGACTAGGCGTATGGGATGGGCTTTGGCGTTGTGACATTTTTAGGTCCAGGGTTCGATTTCCGGTCGGGTTACTATGAAAAACGCACTTTTTTATATTGTCTGAGTGTTATGATACCATCGTTATATCTCATTTTTATTACACAAGTGCTTTAGCTACGTACCATAGAGTCAGAGCAATGTAATGTGGTCGAATATTCATTTATTAATTTCGAAACACAGAAAGCACTCTTATTTACCACAGATATAGGGCACAGTAGGTGATGTTATCTAATATGTTATGTATGTTATGTTATTTAGCCGTATTTTTGTCTTTTAAAAAGATTGTCACATAAAAATGTTTTTCGACTCAGATCCATAAAACTTCGTGATACTATGGAAATTTAATATTGTTTTCTCACTAGTGAGCAGTAATAGGGTAGATTAATAAAAGTTAAATCTAACTGAAGAACTACATATAACCTTTGTTTCTGTATCAAATCAAAACAACAAATCATTGTTCGTTCTGACTACAAACGAGTAAGTTTAATATTTATAAAAATCAGAAAATTTTCATCTACCACGGGCTGATAGGTACATACGAGTAGATGTAAACTCGTACGGCGCCTATTTTTGCATCCCCTGCGCATTTTAATAAGAAATAAAAACATAGAGTAGAACAAAGATAGGAACAATATAAGAAAGGATCTACCCCCGATCCTAGTAGAAATAAGAAAGAGAATAAATAAATAGAATAGGTACAGAACATAGAAAGTCGGAGGTAGGGATCAATCCCCGATCCATAGAATTAAAGAAAGACTTGTATGAAATATATTAAGTTATTTTTTTGTTGGTGGAACCGTGTGTTGAGTTTAAATAATCAAGAAAATAACGATAATGTCATAAAATCATTAAAAGTCTATGGATTAATAAAACCTTTCAGTAAACAATTAAAATGTATTACAGTCGCAAAATCATACTTGTTAATTTTACGAAATTAATTGGCAATCCGTTTATCGTTAACTCATGTTTAAATAAATAAATCAAATTTATAAATAATCAATGAAGTTTTCACATCTCATTTAAATCTTTACATGTAAATAAAATTGCAGTGTCTATTTGTAATATTGAAATAACCGCTTTTTACTACAAGCGTGAGAATTTTCATACGGTATATTGAACACAAAAATATTTTGCACAATTTTTGTCTGTTTGTTCAGCCTAATCTCTGAAATGACTGAACTGTTTGAAGGACCTTCTATCGGCAGGTAGCTGATGTAGTAAGGAAGTAACTAAGGTTACTTTTAGTTTAGAAATATTATTATATTTTAGAACAAAAAATCAGAATTCTGTAGTCGACGCGAACGAAGTAACGGGCTCAGCTAGCTTTTAATAAGTTAAAGCAAAAATATAAAAATCAACAAAACAGTCGAAGGCACAGGCTAGTTTTTAATAAATTAAAAAATCAACAGAAACAATCTTTAGTACCAGTTTACAAATTATATCTTCTTATGGAACTCCTGGAATCTCCCAACAGCTTCGAAGACGTCATCAGCGAAGATCGAAGGTTTTTCCAAGGCTGCGAAATGTCCCCCTTCATCCAGAGTAGTTGTTCCAAGGAGGTTGGTGTACTTCCACTTGAGGAGCCACTCGGGTGTAAAGATGATCTCGTGCTTCAACCGAAGACCCCACGTGGGTACCGTTGTTGGGATTCTGGAAGGAAATTTAGATATTTTTAATATTACTCAAGTTTGACCTTATCCCACCTGATGTTAAATGGTAATGAAATCCTAGCTTAAGGGTGACAAGTACAACATAGTGAATCTGTTACTGGACTTGTCACCCTTACCTTGAAGGCTTGGCCACTGCTCTAATGTAGCAACGCCCAGAAGCTCTGGAAACCTTATTCACACGCAGGAACACAACAACACATAAATTATTGTTATTTGGCTGCGGTCTTCTGTAAGGAGAAGGTATTTCACCAGTTCACCAGTTCGAGCAATGAATCGCTATGCCCTACCTCTCTTAAATATTTGCGCCAGACAACCACACCAATCACCTAGTCTCAAACTATATAAATAACATACAAATCACTTACAAGTTAAGAGCATTCTCCAGCTCAATATTTGTGAACTTCTCCGCATAAAGCCTCATAGAAGAAGTGATAGTTCCAGTAGCCCAGTAGATCATGATGTTGTCAAGTATTGCGTCTTTGGAGAACACTTCGTCTAAGCCTCCGTCTTCTTTGAACTTGCCATCTGCAGAGGTTGCCACGACAAACTTCTCTAGAATGTAAGCTGCAAGCCCTGCTGGTGATTCTTGAAGTGCTATACCTGAAAATTAACAAGGATTTTTTTTTATATTGCACTTCGTCCCACCTGATGTTAAGTGGTAATGAGATCCTGGTTTAAGGGTGACAAGTATAGCATAATAAATCTGTTACTGGACTTGTCGCCCTTACCTTGAAGGCTTGACCCCTGCTACTAATGTAGCACCCCCCAGAAGCTCTGGAAACCTTACTCACATGCAGGACACAGAACAACACAGAAGTGATTGTTATTTGGCTGCGGTCTTCTGTAAGGTTAATTTACTTGGTTAATGGTGCTTTTGAGGGGGTTTACAAGCTCCAGAAAATAATTTGATTCAGAAAGTATTTTTTTTTGTATTTGTCTAATTATTTATGTTAAGACAAAAGATAGTTTCAAAATTTGAATCCATTTGCAACGTTTTGTGAATAGGTACACAGTTCTGTTAGCCCCATTTTTTGTGCTAGAATTGTGAATTAGATCCCCATATTAAGGGCATGAGGATATAACCGTGTGGTTAACATTTGCGTTTGTTAACCACACGGTTATAACAGTATGTGAGTTAGATCATGATGACCACTTTTGGTGCACCTAAACCTCAATAGGTATAGGTAAGTAGTTTTCAATTAAGTACTAAAAATATGTTTAGACCTAATAAATCTTATACTAACTTAATAATTCGTAATGAGTAAAAACGTAATTCAGAATGGGGGGGAGGAGGGGGGGAGTGTAAATATATTTTTATTTTCTCTTTCCCTCTCTTTCCTTCTCGCCATTTTTCTGCTTCTTTCTTCTGTTGTTTTTCGTTTGCGCCACTCAGCTTAAGGTTCCGCCAGAATACCAGCGCTGCTGCAGCATTGGATCCAATGTTGTAGCAGCTCATGCTGAGGCTGGGTCCTTGTTAGCTGCGCAATCAATATGTTCTTCCTTTTTTTTTTTGTTGTTTGTTCTTTTTACTGTTTTTTTTTGTTCGTGTTACTTTATTGTGTATGTACCGTGTATTGATTGTGTGTGCTAATAAAATAATTTCTAATTCTAATTCTAATAACTATAAAAAATGGAATACAAATGTTCTGTATTCAATTAAGGTATTATATACTCAAGAGTTACACCACACTTATTTCTGATTTTCTGACGTCATCTCAGAGAAAACAAGGGGAAGGTTTTTTTTTCTATAAATTATTTTTAGCCATATTTACATAAGATGTGTTACTTACCCCAAGTATCAGGTTTAGTAGAATGCATGTGAAAATATCCTGTTTCTTCTAATGCAAACTCCACTTTCTCCTTTAAGGGGTAAAATCTATCAGTATAGTTACTTTCTACAAAATTCTCCAATGCTGGTAATATTCCACCCAAGATCCAAACCCACGTAACAGGTTTAGTGAAAGACACTGGCATGTTTGTATGGAATCCGATGACTTCTGTAGGGAAAAGTGTTGCCATGTTTGACCCTATAAGATGGCCCAAGTCTCCACCTTGGACATAGTACTGGCTGAAACCTAGTCGCTTCATCAAGTTTCTCATGACCACAGCCACCTTTCCTGTGGAAAGGCCCCGTCTTACGGCAGCCTGTAAGATAACAAAAAAAAAGATGTACGGTGGAAAATGTTATGATACGAGTAAGATGTAGAAATTAGAAATTTCATTGATTTCTAAATTTAGTTTCTTGCTAAAAAATAAAATTGGAACGGCTTCCGTGGTAAGAATTGGACCTCACCTACGCATCGCCTACGCATCGCCATCTAGTGGATTTTTTATTTGCGAACACCCTCGCAGCATTTTTTTAACTTTTCTTTGTAATTTACTCATGGACCTAATATAATAAAACTAAGTCCATGAATTTACTTGAAATAGTGACTTCTAGTTTGGTAATCTTGACTTTTTTTGACAAATAAATTATAAACTATTAAGCTGATATTTGCCATAAAGTTTTCATGACGTGAATAAATTTTTTAAATATAAATTTGTGAGTGAGATGTATAGATGTCTGGATGTATGTCTGTAACTCTTACCCAAAAACTATCTACTGAATGGATTTGGAATAAAGTTGGTAGAAACATAGAGAAGATACTAGATGAACACATAAGGTGCTTGTATACCTTATAAATTTATAGTCAGTAGAATACATATTATTCTAACCTGCGAGTACCCATACCCTGGTAAACTAGGTATAATAACTTCAAAGACGAAGTCCCGACCAGCACGAGGGGTTGTGAGGAGAGGAATCACTTCGTAAAACTCCCGAAATGATCCTGGCCAACCGTGAAGGAGTAGGAGTGGTAGCACCTGACGACAAAAAAGTAGGTTTTTGTAAAATTAAGAAAAAAAAATTGGGTATGTGGTTAAGGTAAGAGTGTGGTTCCGACACTGAATTTAACCCTTTATAAGGCTCTGTCTACTATATGACCACCATAATTTAAACCTTACTTCTTTCAATTAAGGTCCAAAACCAATGAAAAATGTAAACATGCTCTGCCGTATAAAGGGTTAAATACTATGAATATAATAGTTATTAGCGAAAAAAACCGCCTTCCCCTCAATTTCTTTGTAATGGCATCGTCAGATTTTGGTTCATGGTACCATCGTCAAAATTTTAACTTTCCTACAAAAAAACATCAAATTGTTTATAAATGACAATTTTATTCGCGAACACACATAACATGATAATTTTCAGCAAAAACTAACCGAATTCCATTCGATTTAGGATGCCACCATAGGATCCTAGTCTCCGTATCATAGTACCACCATTGACATATCTACTTTCCAATAAAGAAAATTATCAAATCGATTCATGAATAGCACACATAAGTTAATACATGCGGTCGAATTAACAAACTTTCTTCTTTTTTATACTCGTTTGAAACGCGGACGTATGCTAAACTTGTCTGTAATTCCTTGTTACCCAAAGCTGACTTCATAAATGTGTAGATGGATGGATGGTATTTACCTTAATATTTCTCTCAACTTGAGGTTTCACATGCACAAAGTGTATGTCCAATCCCTGGATGTTGGTCTTGTAGTGGTCAAACTGATTGAGGAACTTCTCCCTCAGCCTGAAGTTGTACTGGAAGATCCAGTAGGCAAAGAACTGGCCAAACCCTTCGGAATTCACTCCGTACGTCCATCCAGCGTCCTTAAACGACTTCGGTTTTACGATTTGACGGTAGTTCTCAAACCTTTTGCGGATGTCAGCATCCATCTGAAATTATAATAATAGAGGTAGTGCATAGCGATTTATCGCTCGAACTGGAACAGCCCGACTGGTGAAATACCTCCACCTTACAGAAGATCGCAGCCTATAACAATCACTTCTGTGTTGTTGTGTTTCTGCGTGCGAGTAAGGTTTCCAGAGCTCTTGGGGGGTGCTTCATTAGTAGCAGGAGTCAAGCCTTCAAGGGAAGGACGACACGTCCAGTAACAGATAGATTATGCTGTACTTGTCGCCCTTAAGCTAGGACCTCATTACCACTTGGAATCAGGTGGCATGAGGTCAATCTTTAAGTGCAATAAAAAAAAATATTTAGAAATTGATTTTTTTAATAAACAGGAACCAACCATCTCTCAAAGTATGAAACAAGAGCACATGACCCTTATATAAATATCAGATAGCATTATAATTATGCATTGATCTGATCCCAAAAGTTTAAGTACTAGTGTTTTGAACACCGAAACCAACTTAATATCCTTAGCGGAGCTTTAAGGTACCTACTACGTTAGTTCCTCCATATTGTTTAATTTAACTATTGTAAGGAACACCCCCTCCTCAAGAACAAGCTACCCCGCAACTGATATAAATAGCGAGCGGCTCAGCGGCGAGCTCATTTGCTGCCTGGCGCTCGGAACGGACGGACGTTAGAGTTGATTCGGTCGGAAACGGTCACGCGAGTTATTTACTTAGTTACTCTGCTAAAATCAGTACATAAGGTTGTAATGTTAATTTCTGTTAAGTTAAAAGTGATTGTGATACTTATGTAAGTAGGATTTTGCATTTGTTATTAAAAGGATAATCATTTAACGAGTTTCTTTTAAAAGTTTTGTTTTTTTTAATTAATTCTCATATCTATTCCTAATATCAGAAGTGGGATAAAAAACCTAACTAGCTCACATAGTAAAGTACATAATTCAATTTGCGAATTTAAAACAAGAAAACCGTTAAATCTTTTACGAGTTACATACCTTATTGACTGGTGCAGTGTTACTTTGTGTGTTAAATTTACGAATAGTTTTATTTAGTAATTGCTAAAGTATATAATGGTGCGACACGGATCGCGTAGTAGTGAACGGATACGCCCTCGAGCCAGGTCGCGTAGTCGAGACAGACTTAGGTCTCGAAATAGGCGTGATTCGCGAAGTAGGTTGCGAAATCGTAGTGACGACTCGCGACGCGACTCGAGTGGCCGGGATAGACGGGATAGGCGGAGTGACTCGCGTGTCCGTGACCGGCGTCGTTCGCGTGATAGGGCTAGACGACGCTCGCGTAGCGTTTCGCGTATTAGGCATCGCGAAAACTCTCGTAGCCGCACACGAGACAGATCGCGTCATCGTTCACGTTGCGTTTCGCGTAGTGGAGGTCGTCCGTCGCGTATAGATGGTGTTAATAATTCGACCAGAACACCGAGCCCTGTATTTACAGGAGAACCGCTTATGCAACGCTCTGCAACCACTCCATGCTCTGAGGCGTCTACCCTCGCGCAGGCTTTAGTGCAAGCAATTAAAAATATTCAACCTTCAGGGTCGCAGCACTATTTTGTATCGAATTTTGACCCGTCTATTAATAACATTGAAGCATGGTGCGAGGAAGTAGACCGCGCCAGAGACGCTAATGGATGGAGCGATCACGAGTGCCTATCACGAGTAGCTTCGTGTTGAAAGGGGATGCAAAAGTCTGGCTAAGCGAATGGGTCACTAATGATAGGACGTGGTCGAATTTTAAACGCGAATTCAAGTGTTTGTGCCCCACTAAGTTGGACTACGCAAATATTTTATTCGACGCCATGAATGTTACGTCAGATAAATACACTACGTCTGCGGAATACGCGCGCCGCACTTTGTTGAGACTTAGGGTTGTACCAGGGCTAACCGATGAGTTACGGACGCTTATCGTCATCCGCGGTATAGATAGTCCTCAAGTTCGGGCAGCCGCTGCCAATGCAAATCTAACCCCTGACTCTATTGTGTCATTCCTATCAATTTATACAAAGCCAAACATAGTGAAACGTGATAACTCTAAGAAACAATCCTTTTCAAAGTCTTTAAGTCGCTTGGGTACAAAATGTTTCAATTGCAATCAAAGAGGGCACGTTAGTCGCGAGTGTAAAAAGCAAAAATCAAATATGCCTTCTAATAACCAATCTCAACCCGGACCTAGTAACTGTTGCACGTTCTGTAAGAAGCAGGGACATACGGAGGGCAATTGCTTTGCTAAAGCGCGTTTGGAAACTCGCAATGAGCGAAATGTTAATCTTTGCTCTCACACTCCTCATAGTAATGACGTCACATCAGCTGCTATTGATGGCATACCAGTCGATGTACTAATAGATAGCGGTGCTCTTGGGGTGTCCCTCATCGCTTGCGTGTTAAAGGGCATCAGCGACAAAGAAATTATCACCTCGTCATACGTTACCGTTACTATCGAGTTTAGTGAATTATCTATTGAGGTAGATTTAGTAGTAGTTCCAGCAGCTTTTATGAGTACGCCTATAATAATAGGTACCGACGTACTCAATCTTGATGGAATAAAATATGTGCGAACTAAAAATGGACAATATCTTACACGATGTAATAAAACTAATGCTCAGATTAATACAATTGTGCCGGCTGAACAGATTGAAGTAAATGCACCTCTTGAAGGTCAACAGTTGGAAAGCCTTATGTCCGTAATTCGCGATTTCTCAGATTTTTTAATTACGAGTACCGCCGCGACCACTGTCACAACGGGAGAAATGGAAATAAAGCTTACCAACTCATCCCCAGTCGTATATAGGCCATACAAACTGTCATATCAGGAAAAACTTAAAGTTCGCGAAATAACCAAAGATCTTTTAGATAAGGGCATAATTAGAAGGTCTAACTCAGCGTATGCGAGCCCAATTATCCTTGTGAAGAAACGCGATGGCTCAGATAGACTCTGTGTCGACTTTAGAGCCCTTAATCGTATCACGGTAAAAGATCGATACCCCCTTCCGTTAATAGACGACCATATAGACAGATTAGGTGGCTTTAAATACTTCTCTAGTTTAGACATGGCCACGGGCTTCCATCAAATCCCCCTTAGGGAGGACAGCATCCACCTCACTGGGTTTGTTACACCTGAGGATCATTTCGAATATGTCAAAATGACGTACGGGCTGGCTAATTCACCTATCGTGTACCAACGTATTATTAACGATACCCTGCGCAATCATATTAACGAGGGAAACGTATTAGTGTACGTGGATGATGTCCTTCTTATGAGTAATACCGTGAGTGAGGGAATCGAACTGTTGCGTAAAGTGCTGGGCACCCTTACTCAAGCCGGGTTTTCTGTAAATCTCCGGAAGTGTTCTTTTCTGGTTACTCAGGTGGATTATTTGGGTAAACTAGTTAGTCAGGGTCAGGTTAGGCCGAGTCGCCGTAAGATAGATGCTTTGGTTAATACAACTCCACCACAAAATGTCAAACAAGTACGACAACTTCTTGGGTTAGCGGGGTACTTCCGGAGGTACATAAAGAACTATGCGACTATCACACACATCGCTCATTTTACTCGTAAGAATGTTAAGTTTGTGTGGACACCGGAATGTGAGACTATTCGTCAAAATTTAATCAAACAACTAACGAGCGAACCAGTTCTCGCGATTTTCGATCATAGCCTCACAACCGAGGTCCATACGGATGCAAGTAGCACTGGTTATGGGGCGGTGCTCTTACAGACTCACCCTGATGGAAAAAAAACATGTCGTTGCGTATTTGAGTAAAGTCACTCAAGGGGCCGAGAGTAAGTACCACTCGTACGAGCTCGAAACCCTTGCAGTAGTTAAAGCCCTCCAAAATTTCCGACATTATCTCGTAGGGTTAAATTTGTGGTTGTGACGGACTGTATTCCATGATGAACATGAGCATATTGGCGTGGAAAAGACCCTAGACCTCGTTCTAAGACACTTCTGGTTTCCAGGTCTCAAACAATTCGTTGCCAAATATGTAGGCCATTGCCTCGTATGTATTTCGCAAAAGAGAGTGCCTCGCGCTCCATTACAGAATATTACTTCATGGGAGAAACCGGATGTCCCCTTCCATACCATCCACGTTGACGCCTTAGGTCCTTTACCCGTGTCTGAGGGATATAAGCTTATTCTTCTTATAGTGGATGCCTTCACTAAGTTCTCTCTTCTGTATCCCATATACAGACAAGATGCAACAGAACTAAAGCGAGTAGTTACTCAGGCAGTTTCTTTATTTGGGGTGCCTAAACTAATGATTACGGATAAGGGGCGTATGTTTGAGTCAAACGACTTTGTTACATGGATTAGAGAGCTTGGGTGCGATCTCCATTATATAACACTAGAGATGCATCACGCCAACGGCCAAGTTGAGCGGTATGTTAGAACAGTGCTTAACATGTTGCGCATTCAGGTCAATCATAAGAATGCATCTTGGTCTGACAGTTTATGGCGAATACAATTAGTGCTTAATATCACCAAACAAAAGACGACCAGAGTTTCTCCACTTAATTTATTGATAGGCACTGAGGTTACAAGGCCTGTCATTCGCGCACTTGTCCGTGATGTTGCCCTTGACGCAGCAGCATCTAGTCGAGAAGCTCTACGGGAGATCACCAGGAGCAGAACACGTCAATTGCTGAGGGAAAACCAGACCAGTCAGGATGAGCGTGCGAATCGACTGCGCCATCCACCGCGCCAGTTCAACGTTGACGACTGCGTGTTCGTCATCAAGTTTTCACAGTCAACAGGAAAACTTGACCCGGGCATGCGTGGACCATACAAGGTGGTCAAAGTGCTGCCAAGTGGACGCTATGCCCTACGCCTGGTGAGTGGTGGTTACGGAAAAACCACACAAGCTGCTGCGCAACACATGGTGCCGTGGAAAGGCGAGTGGTGTCCGGAGACATGCGCTGCCTTTTTTGAGAGTATGTCATCTTTACATAACCTCTATGTATTGCTGTATTTGGTGCAAGTGCTAGTCGCTATGGTACTAGACACTCAGGCATTTATTGCTGTGGCGTATGTCGCTGTACCTCGGTGTGTGTCACCATTAGCTCTTGGTGGGCCCCAAGAAGCTGCATAGGTTAGTCAGTATGGCTAATCTATGACCTGTACGTATGAATACGGTCTACGTCAGGTGGCTCTTACGCATGAATACGGTCTGCGTAGAGTGTCTGTTCGCTTGAATACGGTCAGCGACAGGCGTGACGCGATGAGCGCGTCGATCCGTTCGTCGGATCATGTTTCAGGTGGCGTGTTGCCGACTGAACTTTGGGGAATAAGACTCCGATGCTGTTTGGTATGAAAACAAAAGCTAGACGTAGCTTCCTTGTTATCTAAAAGGCTATTTATGATTGAGTGATGTATGCGCGATAAGTATATAAGACACGAAGCCTGAATTAAGTGACTGGAGATCGAGAGAAAGATTTGTAAGATTCAGTGCGGATACTAAGCTTTTTAAACCTATTTCTAACTATAATGGATCCTTTCAGATGAGAGCAATGACGACGAGGAAACTTTAACAGGGCCGTCTTCTGAAGTCGGACTATCCATGCCATCGCTGGACGAGAACTTGGAAGCTGGACCCTCGTCAGCACCCTCATCCCCCGTTGCCGGTCCCAGTGGCATCATCCAAGAAGACTGTGTCGTGGACGACACACGGTCAGGAGAGGCCGTGTAAGGAACACCCCCTCCTCAAGAACAAGCTACCCCGCAACTGATATAAATAGCGAGCGGCTCAGCGGCGAGCTCATTTGCTGCCTGGCGCTCGGAACGGACGGACGTTAGAGTTGATTCGGTCGGAAACGGTCACGCGAGTTATTTACTTAGTTACTCTGCTAAAATCAGTACATAAGGTTGTAATGTTAATTTCTGTTAAGTTAAAAGTGATTGTGATACTTATGTAAGTAGGATTTTGCATTTGTTATTAAAAGGATAATCATTTTACGAGTTTCTTTTAAAAGTTTTGTTTTTTTTAATTAATTCTCATATCTATTCCTAATACTATGTATAAACAGTATGTATGTGACGGCACAGTGGTACGACAGCGTGACTCACGCCGGCAGCACGTGCACCAAGACGTCATCGCCTTCCCACTTTGCTTTAATCCCCACTACTTACCTATAAAAGGGCACGGCAGCGCTCAATCGGCACGCATTTCGAATGGATGCGTCTTGGTGTACGGACTGTGGTCTTTAGTACCCGGACTGTTACCAGCCACTCTGAACATAGGCTCGCCTACATACAGAGACTAGATATTACATAATCGTTGTAAATTATTAGATTATTAATTAGTTACTTTAAGTAAATAAGGTTACTGATATTATTTATTAACCTGTAAGTCTGCATTTACTTCTGATATCTACCCCTTTTCCGACATCAGAAGTGGGATCTCACCCACCTCTAACTTAAAATCAACCACCCCCGCATTCTCTAAGCGAACAGATGTCGTTTTTTTTCAAACAGTATGGAAACTATCTTTACTAAAATAGCTGAAAACCTGTCATCGGGATCCAAAGCACAGAATTTTACGCCATTAGATAAATTTGATCCCGATGATCCAGATTCAGACATAGAAGGCTGGTGAAAACTATCTGAAGTTATAGTTTTGAACCGAAAACTAAAAGGCGTAGAGTTAATTATGGCTCTGACTCATTGCCTTAAAGGACGAGCAGCCACACTTTTGACTAAAATTGCCCCAGATCAATTCGAATGGCCAGCAGTAAAAGAATTAATCATATCCCAGTTCTCTCGCCCAATGCTTATGCAGGATTATTTTGACCAGATACTAAAATTCCAAATTAATTCTGGGGAGTCTCCAGCCCAGGCTTGTTACGTTTGTGGCAGCTAATTGAGAAAATTCCAGATGCAAATTTGCCTGATAGTGTAATTACTGGATTTGCTATATCTGTGCTGTCTTATTGTGACACCTATATACGACGTGAGCTAAATTCAACAGTTGTGCACGATAAAAGTCAACTTTTTCGTGTTCGTGGTTTAGTTTTCCGGGGGAATTGTAATGGTTGTGGCAAATTTGGACACCGTCTTTCCGATTGTCGCGATAGAAAATCGACTCATCGATCTGCCAGTATTACAGAAAATCGTCTTCATCAAAAGCCACCAGTAACTTGCTACGTCTGCGGTGACTCCGGGCACATAGCTCCCAGCTGCCCCAAGAGAATCAACGCTTCGAAGAAAGAAGATCCGGCTTTATCAAGTAAAGAAGTGAACGTGTATTCAAAGACTGCGCGCGGTATTCTGGACTGTAGTGGTATGAAAATACATTTTATTTTTGATTCTGGTTCAGAGTGTAGTTTAATTACGGAAAGTGTATCACAGTCACTTATTGGTGAAAGGTCGCATGATTCTGTCAACATGACTGGTATTGGTGACACTATCGTTAAAAGCCTTGAACAAATCACGTGTCAAGTTAAAATTCAGAACATTTCTACGAAAATCACATTTTATGTTTTGCCAGATTGTCACCTCAAATACGCTGCCTTGTTGGGAAGAGATCTCTTACAGGGTGATATTTTTGTTGAAATTAGTAAGGATAGGTTAATCTTTGGACAATCTAAGGAAATTAATAACTTTTGTAAGTCTCAAAACTCTCTAGATATCGACTCGATTGATACTGATTTAATTGGAACCGACAAGGACCAGTTCACAAAGATTCAATTGAGAAAACAGCATTTGTGACACCGAAGGGTCAATTTGAATATCTCGCAATGCCTTTTGGTTTACGCAATGCTCCTCAAGTATTTCAAAGATCAATCAATAATGCATTAAAACCCATTCATGACGATAGGATTCTCGTTTATATGGATGACGTACTCTTGGTATCTATAACTGTTGATGAAGGCTTAGACCGTCTAGATAAATTGTTAAAGATATTGTGTGATGCAGGATTTTAGTTTTACATAAAAAAATGTTCTTTTTTAAAAATAAGAACTGAATACCTGGGTTATGTAATATCCGCTGGGGAAATAAGACCGAACCCAAAGAAAGTACAGGCTCTTGTTAACGTTCCTACCCCAAAAACAGTTACACAAGTTAGACAACTTATAGGTTTGGCAACTTATTTCCGTCAATTTATTCCAAATTTCTCTCAAGTAATACGACCTTTGTACCCTTTAACAAAAGGTAAAGGTGCAGTTAGATGAACATCGGATCATGACTTAATTCATCAGAAAATAATTCAAATATTGACTTCAGAGCCAGTTCTTAAAGTTTTTGACCCTTTTTTGCCAATTGAATTGCATACGGATGCCAGCACTGAAGGATACGGGGCAGTTCTTATACAAAAATACGATGGTGCACCTCATGTAGTTGCCTATTTTAGTAGAAAGACTTCAGATGCTGAGAGTCGTTATCACTCCTACGAGCTTGAGACCTTAGCTGTCGTTAGAGCAGTTGAACATTTTCGTCATTATTTGTATGGGCGCAAATTCACTATCTTTACTGATTGCAATTCCCTTAAAGCATCTCATTCCAAACGAGATCTAACTCCGAGAGTCCATAGGTGGTGGGCAATGCTTCAGGCTTTTGATTTTGAGATTTCGTATAAGGAAGGTCGTAAAATGGGTCATGCAGATTTTCTATCCCGAAACTTATCCAATACTAGCGCAAAACCTATAAATGTAAATTTTCTGGAATTTAATAAAGGATGGCTTATTGTTGAGCAAGAACGTGATTCCGAGCTTTCTGATTTAATTACAAAATTGCGCAATGCCCAATTGCCGGATGATGTATCTCACACTTATGATACGACAGGGCATTTTATATAGAAAAATCCAGCGCGGAGGAGTTTCTAGTTGGCTACCTATTATGCCACGCTCTCTTGTCTAGTCTTTAATTAGTCACGTTCATAAATTAGTCACGTTCATAATGAGTTGAAACATTTGGGTGTCGATAAGACCCTCGATAAATTATACGAACTGTACTGGTTTCCTACTATGTCAAAATTTGTCAAGAAGTTTATTAATAGTTGTGTTGTCTGTAAAACCTCAAAAGGCCCATCAGGGGCACAACAAGTGCAGTTACACTCTATCCCTAAAAATCCTATGCCCTGGCATACTATCCACTTAGACCTCACAGGAAAGTTAAGTGGCAAGAGTGAACGCAAAGAATATTGTTCAGTTTTGATAGATGCTTTTACGAAATTTGTGCTTTTGGAGTATGCCCCCAACCTTAGCTCTTCTCGTGCAATAAGAGCTATAAAAAAAAAAAAGCTGTTGATCTCTTCGGCGCCCCAAAACGTATAATCGCAGACCGGGGACGTTGTTATGATTGTAGCGAGTTTAAAAAATTTTGCAAAGATAATAACATAGATCTTCACTTAATTGCTACTGGCACAAGTAGGGCCAATGGTCAGGTTGAGGGGGTCATGCGAACTTTGAAAAATATATTTACTGTAATAGAGTGCAATACTTGGCAGGATCAACTGGGTGAAATTCAACTGGCTCTTAATTGTACAAGGTCTAGAGTTACGGGATTTACACCCATAGAACCCATGTTTGGCGTTAAAGCCAATTCATTAAATCTTGCCAAAATTTCACCTTGTTCCTCTGAAACAGACAGAATTGATGTCGAAGTGGCCCGTTTATCTGCATCCGCGAATATTGAACAAGTAGCAAATTATGACGCCATACGATTTAATAAAGGTAAAGCAAAGGTAAAGCCATTTTCGGTAGGAGATTTTGTGTTTTTAGATGTGAAGAAAGACATCAAACTAAATTAGATAAAAAGTTTAAAGGTCCTTTCAAAATTGTAACTGTTCTAAATAACGACCGCTATGAGCTTAAGCATATTAATGGTACAAATAGAATATACAAGTATGCTCACGAAAACTTAAGAGCAGTACCTAAAGGACAGAATGGGTTTCTTGAAATATCGGAAAACTATAGTAGTGATGATGATGATGATTGGTATACTGTTGTTTTATGGATCTCTTTTCGGTGACTTTATTATGCGATTATAGTTGTAGAGATCTCATTTACACAATGGATGACGATCTAGACCAACTTTGGTATGTTGTAAACTAATTGAGTCATTATAGTTGTAGGGGTCTCATCTACGTGGTGGATGATGATCTAGGCCAACTCTGGCATGCTGAAGGGATCTACCTTAAACAAAGGGTAATGATCTAGTCCAGCAGTTTCTTTTGCTGTAGGGGCTATCTCGATAAGATAACCTAGACCAGTTTTATTTGCTGTAGGGACCTCATCTGCTTTTGTGGATGACGGTTTAGTCCAGCACTGATAGTGATGCTAATGGGGTTTAGCCCAGTCCAACGCATTCGGCTGTAGGGACCTCATCTGTTTCTGTGGATGACGGTTTAGTCCAGCACTGATAAAGTGAAGGGATCTTGCCTGCTTTTGTGGGTAACGATCTTGTTCAAGATAATAGCCTGGCTAAAGGGATCTTATCTACTTCAGAGGATAACGATTTAGACTAGCATTTTTTTAAGTGGTTTTCTATCTCACAGATACTCTCGAGGACGAGTGATCGTCAGAATGGCCGTGACGGCACAGTGGTACGACAGCGTGACTCACGCCGGCAGCACGTGCACCAAGACGTCATCGCCTTCCCACTTTGCTTTAATCCCCACTACTTACCTATAAAAGGGCACGGCAGCGCTCAATCGGCACGCATTTCGAATGGATGCGTCTTGGTGTACGGACTGTGGTCTTTAGTACCCGGACTGTTACCAGCCACTCTGAACATAGGCTCGCCTACATACATAGACTAGATATTACATAATCGTTGTAAATTATTAGATTATTAATTAGTTACTTTAAGTAAATAAGGTTACTGATATTATTTATTAACCTGTAAGTCTGCATTTACTTCTGATATCTACCCCTTTTCCGACATATGTAATAAATATTTCGTTCTTTCTTAATGCGTGTCATAATTCCTGTTACTTTCTGTTTCTTGCCGGTTCTTCTCGACATGATCAACATTCCGAACACAGCGGTAGAATACTTAATTTGTACTGACGATTCATAAGTGCTTTTGTAAAGCTTACATGAATAAAGATATTTTCTATTCTATTTCTATTCTATTCTACTGTGTGTCCAAAACTACAAAGTTTCATGCCGGCTTTTCTGGTACCAAAACTTTTTAAAATACCAAAACCGGTTCCCAAGTCACTTCACATTTGGTTAACGACGATCCATTAGTGTTACTTATGTAATTTACATGGTTCAAGAGTCAAAGGATTTTGAATTGAAATAATCATCATGTGATCTTAACTGTATTATAACAAAAACCAGTCAAGTGCGAGTTGAACTCGCGAACGAAAGTTTTCATATCATTGACTACGAAAACAACAGGAAGTACACAAATTTGATTGAATATTCCAAGTGCCACCGAGCAGAAAAGGGCAAATAAATGGCGTTTGTTGTGTGGGAGCCCTCTTAAACATTTGTTTTATTTTATTTTTAGTATTTGTTGTTACAACAGCAATAGAAATACATTATCAGAGGCGTATAAAATCAAAGGCAGCTAAACGCCATAATCGTATGGTGTTTATCTGCATCCGATTTTATATTATATGTAATTTTAACAATCTAGATATCACCGTTTTTGAGATACAGCCTGGTGACAGGTGGACGGGCAGAGGGACAGCGAATTCTCAGTAATAGGGTTCCGTTTTTACCCTTTGAGTACGGAACCCTAAAAAGGAAAGTTTAGTTTGTAAATATCAAGTATTATCTGAATACTCACGGCATCACTAAACACAATTCTAAATGGTCTTATCGATGTATCCTGGACGTCTCTGTTATTGTGTGGACCCCACCACTCGTTCAGATCTAGTTGGGGCATATCTGGTACATACGATAAATCTGAATGTATTTTGTATGCTACAACTGCAACTGTTAATACTATGACTGATGTAGGTATGAGGCAGCACTGGAATATAATAAAATAAGTTAGAAGAAGTAAATTTTGCGCGGCGAGGTGGGCCGCTTGACGGTAGGCGCTGTGTAGCTTCCGCAAGGGATTCCAATTCCCCACAACTGATCACGTTGGCTACCGAGGGGGTTTAAGTTGGTGCGAGCTTACCACACTGATTCTCCGCAGAGAGAAACGGTGCGGTAAGCAAAAAATATAGGAAGTGTATTTATTGAACTCCGTAGCCGTAAGGCGAACGGGTCGGACTTCGGAGTCACGCTATCTTTCGGGTCCCGGGTTCGATTCCCGATCTGTCAACACGGGAAACAAGTTTTTCTTTAATGTCTCGAGACTAGGAGTGCTGGTACCGTCGTTGTTTCTGATTTCTGTAACACAAGTGCTGTAGCTACTTACCACAGAATCAGAGTGATGTATGATGATGATGATGATGTGATGATGATGATGTTGATGATATCTTTTTTGCATTGTAAGTGTAGTCTGCTGTAAAACAAGTAACAGTAGCTTAGTCAGAAACTGCATACAAAAAAAATGTTAACCGGCGTTGAGACACGTCAGTGAAAAGATAAGATTTTTAGTAAACTACAAGTATATGCATAAAAGTATAGTAAAAATGTATGAGAGATTTTGTGTATTGCATACTCTTTTAGAGTATTGCAGGATAAATATCAACCATGATTATTTTTAACGTCAATGTTACCGTTTTTATGTAAATCAGTTTTTGTTACGTGAATTGGGTTTTAAGATGAGGATAATAAGGATTGGTTGTTCTATTATATGTTATTAAAAATTATTATTTTTAATTGGATACAGTCCAACTTAAAGAGTCGACATTACAATTCGAATAAGGAAAAAGAAGTAAATCGATACATGAATTGTAGACAAAGTTGACGAATAAGTTTAATTGGCTACTTGACAGTTTTTGAAAAGTATTGTAAAATGTGCTCCCGTTCATTTTATATCCCAAGCAATTTGATTTGTCTCGAAAAAATGTAAATAACCAGAGCAAAATAAGATTTTGTGTAACACATTTAAAAAGCGCGCGAAAACGCCAAGTCACGTTACTGTTGCAATTATGACGTCAACGTTCTAGACATCGAACCGGTACGCATACGAACGACTTCATTTAGATAAACGGAAAATGTTTAAATAAATTCTTAATGCGATTAGAGACACAATAATTCAAATTAATCTGTAAAATAATCATTGTTTCGTTACATTAAAATAAATAATTTTCGCCGACATCTGTCATTTCCGAATTGCAATGGTGGTTTCCGTTATGGTTCTTTTGTTCCACAGATAAAAAAAGTAAAATTTATTTTGCAAAAATAAAATACTAACTATGTTTTTAATTAAAAAATAAAAATGTCAAATTATTACTTAACTAATAAGCTTACATTTCATACACATTTATTATTATTACACTTTCATATTTTATTGTTAACACTGTCAAGTAGCCAATTATTTTACTTACATGTGAGCTGTTTTTACATTTTTGTTTTGTCTTTATTACTGTCTTTTGATTTTCTTTCACAGATTTCTTTTCTTTGGCCATTGTGGTGACACACACTTCTAATCAAATACTAGCAAAATTTAACTCCTACATTACTCGCTATCAACTGCGATAACGATACTTACGTGATAAATGTAACCTCATTAATCAATCAATGTTTACAAACTCGTTATTTTTAGATAATTGTACCAAGTTTTATTTTTGAAACAAAAAAATATTTTATGTTTTTTATTAATATTTTTTTAAGTATTGGATTGCAATTTCGTATTTCGTATTTTGAAATTTGGTATTATTTTGTTTGGCAAAAATTTGAATTTGCGAATATTTTTTTTAGTTAAGAGATATCCATCTGTATCACTAACGTCTTATTATTTGCTTACTTACTCCCACTAGGATTTTGAACCTTATAAGTAAGGATTTCTATAGCAAAAGTAAGGTCAATGATAGTGAATAACCCTTAACTTTAGTATAACTAAAGTAGGTAGTCATCTTGCATGAATCTTTCCCGCAATTAGGCTTTCAAAACTTAAAAATATGGGTTTCTCTAGCAAAACTTAAAGTTATTGACATAGCTCTAGGAAATTGAACAATTAAAGTGGTAATGGACTGGTCACATATCTCGGAGAACCTATGAAACGGAAAGGTTCGAAAGTAGCAACCTCGTTTAAGGGGCATTTTCCACTAGTGCTTTCTTCCGTGTAAGGTCAGCCGCGGCCAAGTGGCTAATTTAATAACCCAGACATTGGTGGCTATTTTGAATGCAGTTTATCCTCCAGAGGATGGACAAATGAGCTTGTTTACGATATACTTGCTACAATACTATCAATACCATTGATAGTATTAAATAAATAATAAATTAAATATTATACAACATCACATACATTGCTCTGGTTATATGGTAAGTAGTTTAAGCACTTGTGTTACAGAAATCTAAAAAAACGACGGTACTACAACACCCGGACCCGAGACAATATATATAAGATCGTTTTCCATATTGACCCGACCGGCGATCGAACCCGGGACCTCAGAGATGGCGCGACGCCAACGTCAGGCCCGTCCGACGACGTTTTTAAGCGAATTTGGATTTAATAATTCATAATTATCAGTTTTCGATGCACTAATAATGCAAATACTTTTTTTTATTAATAACAAACAAATTTTGAGGTATTTCGTTTCACAATATCTCACGAATTGCTACCAAAGAAAGAGGTTTAAAGCTATACAGATCGCGAAGGCATAAACGCAACGGGCTGGAAAGCAAGATAAAGAACTAATGTACTGGATGGAATGGCCGCGAGGTGAAAACGTTTTAGCCTTGTATATTCTTTAAAGAGGCTTTAGTGAGCAAGCGTTGTTAAAGTTCAAAATTTAAGTAACTTTATTCATCTTTTTGCGTGAAAAATTAACAAATAATCTATTCATATTTAAGCATTTATACTTTAATGCCCGGTTTCAATTTTACGATTCGTAACGGGCCAAGATGACCATCCGTTTTTTTCCAATCAACTAATCGTTAATAGGGAACGTGCACGTCGATGGTGCTGCCAACTGGTGTAATCAATTTGTTTTTTTTTTATAGTAGCGCAGTATATTGGCTCCTTCCAGCCTGATGGTAAGCAAGAGAGGAACCCACATCGCGATGACAATGGATTTGATATCGAAATATCCTATCCATTAGCATCGCCATACTGGCCCGCAAGATGTTTTTTCACGCTCCTTTTGAAGGAATCCATGTCAAAGGAAGGAGGAAACACATGAGCCGGCAACGAGTTCCACTTCTTTATTTGAATGTTTTACCCATGGTTTTACCTTAGTTTTAGTTTGATTTTTACAATACGAGTAAATAAACATAATTTTATTAGTGAAAATACATATTATATACTGAACACCGAAGCGCGGGGCCTGTCTCTTGGTTATGTTATAGGTTACATTTTGTATAGACTATGGATTTCTTACGGCAAGATAGAGTATTAATCAACCTCTTTTGGTGTTGCGAAAGGCGTGCTCGCGTACGGCGCTGGTCGATTGTTTGTCTTCTTTATGTCGCGAATTTGAAAAGATGTTCGCTCGCGCTTAGAATAATCTGTTTTTCCTTCCAACTATTATTGTTGATTTCGTGTGTAAACTAGTGAAAATATACCGTTGTGTGCGCAAAGTGTGTGTTTGATTTCTTCCCGCCCGGAGTCTCGTACATTTTGGTTAGGCTAGCTGTGTGTAGATTTTGTACAACCTCATTTTCCTTTTCACTACCGAAAGACTAGGCACGGCTTACAGTTTAACCCTTAAAGTCAATCTTTTTTATTCACATAGATTACATTAGTAATACTTATGAATAGTCTCTATATAAAGCAAATGAACTACCTCCGGTTCGGAACCTACATATAAGACGTTTAACTAAAGAGAAGATACTGGCAAGAAACTCAGGTCAGTAGTTTTTTTTTATGTTGTATGTTGTAAACATTCGTCTATTACGCATGAAGAGGATAATTAAGGACATTAGATTTCTAAATTGATATTACATAGATAGATACACTTTATTGCACAGAAAAAAATACAGAAATTGGTTTTGCAGAAGTATTCAAGTACAATTTAGGCGGTCTTGTTGCTAGAAAGCAATCTCTCAATAGTAGATATCGAGAAAAAGGTACGGCCGTGAAAAATATTAATCGAGAAAATATTAACAGATAACATAAACGATATTAAAATAGTCATTTAAAAGAAAAAGTCAGTTAATAGACTACTGTACTTTAGAAACCTTTTAGTATTTGATTTAGACAAGAAGATTTATCAACTATTACCGACTTTCTTGCCGTCCAAATTCTCCCCTGTCAGTAAATGAAGGTACTAGCAGTAAAAGAAAAATATGTGATCAAATCAGTCAAGGTAAATTGCTCGGAAACGCCAACATGATAAAGAAAGACTCCATGAGATATCCGGTAGGCTAAAAGACCTGTCATTTGTAAAGAAAATGGAATCTATGGTCACAGTAAAACGCGTAATAGTAAAGAAACTCTCAAATATAAGAATAAATAATAATAATAATAATAATAAATATTGGACAACATCACATACATTGCTCTGATTCTGTGGTAAGTAGCTTAAGCACTTGTGTTACTGAAATCAGAAACAACGACGGTACCACAACACCCAGACCCGAGACAATATGGAAAAGTTCGTTTCCCATATTGATTGAAGAAAGTAGAAATGTATGAGAAGTAGGGCATAGCGACTTAGGTATCAAGCCTATCACTTGAACTGGACCAGCCCGACTGGTGAAATACCTTCACCTTACAGAAGACCACAGCCAAGTACATTAAAATATTAGTAGTAGGGGTCAATCCTTCAAGGTTAGGGCAAGTCCAGTAACATCTTGATTATGCTGTATTTGTTGCCATGTTCATTTAACTTACCGCGCGCGCATGCCTCGCTGATGGACGTGTCACAAAACTACAAATATTCTAAAATTTTAATTAAATTTCTGGCAATCAAATTTCGACCTTATATCTACGAAGTTAAGTTCATCTTCTGTTACCGATTACTGTGCGCTTGTTATCTTTTGAACCTCTTCTGAGTGCGATTCGTGTACCCGTCGGTCAAGTTCGTTCAAGCTCGGGACAGGTCTCTTCTTACGTCACCTACACCACCATAGACCGATTAAAGTTTGGAAGTGACATCTACAGCTAAAATGCAACGCTCACCGCCTTCAAACAAGCGTTATGATTCTGACCCAGATTTGTCAAAAATCACTGCTCGTAAGCGGAAGCACGACTATGATCTTACGGATTCATTTAATTCATTCACAGAAAATATTCTGGCAGGAATGAACAGTTGGAAACTTGAAGTTAATAGTAGTTTGGTTCAGATAAATGAGACTCTTAACAGTGTGATTAAAAAAGATCTATCTAAACTAAAAGAGGAGGCTGCAGAGTTGAGAGCGGAGGTGAAAAACATTCGGAGGGAATACAGCGAATTCAAATCGTGCATTTCCAGATTGGATGGCCAACAGACTGAAATGAAAAAGGAAATAACGGAGCTTCAACAATCAGCACAATTTTCATCCGACTTACATACTGATCTGAAGAAGAAAATAGATGTCTTTTCTAAAGAAACTAAGAAAATAAATAATCTGGAAGCTGAGTTAAAAACATTGAAAGAGCAAAATAAGCACATCACATCGCTTATAAACTCAAACGAACAAAGAGACAGACAATTGAACATTGAAGTGGTTGGTATACCCGAAAGTAATAATGAAAATCTAAGCGATTACATTTTGAACGTATGTAAGTACATTGGAGTTAGTGCTGTACCGGGTGACATTACACAAGTAAATCGAGTATCTCCGAAAGTAAAGTCGCAAGGACGTCCAAGAGTAATTATCGCTAAATTAAGCACCAGGTTATTGAAAGACAACTTGATATCTCTTGCACGTAAACAACGTCTAACTACTAAAGATATTGGCATCGCAGGAGACTCTAAGCCAATTTATATCAACGAGCATCTAACACCTCATAACAAACAACTGCTAAAAAAATGTAAAGAGGTAGGAAAGAGGAAGGAGTACCAGTACGTCTGGACAAAAAACGGTCGAATATTTATGCGGCGAAACGATACCAGTCCAGCAATTCAAATATTCGAAGAGGAGGATCTCACAAAAAAAAATGGATTAGCGAAATAAGTACTGCATGGATTATACAGAGTAATTATACGGAGCTTAGTTTATATTTCCCTATAGATATGATTTGTAGCATCCCTCAAGCAGTATTTCACTTTGCTACTGTCTTGCACGTTTTTGTTTTGTTGTTTGTCACTTCTATCGATTTTTATTCATCTATGGTTACCAACAAGGACGAGTCTGTTAATGCATTATTGGCTTCGCGCTCAATGCATGTGTGTCGATTTGTTATAACTTTCCATACTAATTTTATTTGTGAAAAAAGCTATAAAATTTTAAATCCTACTGTTATTTATTATATAAGTTATCTTAATATACTTTATATAAACGCGAAATATCGCTATTTAATGAAAGTACTCAGCACTTTTTTTGTCAATATGTATCTTTGTCTGAAAAAACATATAATAAGATATATTGCATGTATTGTAATTTTTTATGTAACCTTATTTTATATATTATCTATAAACATCCAATATCGATATATAATGAAAACATTCAATATTTTTTTATTAAACTTATATTTTGGCGTGAAAAGAAACATCATAATTGAAAATATTGTGTATTGTTTTATATTTTTATTTATACATTTTTATAACATACAAATCATCCAACTATTCCTCACAAACTCGTCATGTATTGCACCCGTGTATAGTGAGCGTGTCATATCCAACTTTGCTTCTCACGGCAAGTCAATCGTGAATATCCACGCACTAATATTTGACTACCGCCAAAACAATTTTAAAAATGCTATAATACTCGTCACTTTTATGTTAAATTTTTATTGTAATGAACCGTGTTTCTTACAAAAACAAAACTATCCACGCTATACTTTACAAATATTTATGAATTCATTCGTAATTACGTTTTTGATTTCTTTTGTTGTTATCAAATTACCTATCGTAAAACAAAATACTCGATATATAGGGCCTAACTTGTATTATTGTATTACATTAACTAATAAGTTTATACGTTTAAAAGATGTACTAATTATAAATTGTAGTTACAAAATACGATACGCAAAAAAATCATGATTTAAACATTTTCTATCAAAATGTGCGTGGATTACGTACAAAATGTCTAGATTTGAAACAACAAATTTTATGCAGTGAATATGACATAATTGTGATTACGGAAACGTGGTTGCACTCGGGGATTTTTGATGGGGAGTTTTGCGATTGTCGTTACGATACTTTCCGTTACGATCGAGACAGTGCTATGAGCCGTAAAAAGTATGGTGGTGGCGTCATGATTTTGATACGGAGCGAGCTGGGAGCTTCACGGTGCACTGTTTACGATCAGCCCGCGCAGCTGGAAATGTTGACGGTGTGTGTACCGGCTCGTGCGCTTAGGACATCTGTTGACTTGTTTTTAAGCGTAGTTTACATACCACCGGAGCCTTATCGCATTCCATGCGATGTAGATTGCGTATTGGGCGTTGAAAAAAATGTAATGGGTAATTCTCATTCACAGAATAATTTCTTGTTAATCGGGGACTTTAATTTACCCTGCATATCGTGGAATGAGACTGGCCCCACACACATTAACACCGGCAACACTGAAGTACAAACTGCGGCAGGAAAGCTAACCGATGAATTAAGTTTTCTTGGATTTAAACAATATAACACAGTAAGGAACTACGCCGGAAATACCCTAGATTTAGCCTTCTCGAATCTTTCTCTAGAGGTCACTAATTGCGTCTCACCTTTGGTCAAACCTGATCGAGCTCATCCACCTCTTTTGTTAAGCGTTCTCGATCTCACAGTGTCACCATTGACAGAGGCCACAACGCCAAAACGGAACTTTAATAAATGTGACTATGGCCTAATAAATGAAATATTTTTTAACATGGACTGGCATTCTACCTTAGAATCTTGTACAATCGAAGAGGCGATAGAGACTTTTTATGATATAATAAATAAAACGATTGAACAACATGTTCCATACAGGAAAGTACCAGGCAATCGCAAATATCCGGTTTGGTATAGTCCGGCGCTAATAAAGATTATAAAAGAAAAATATAAGGCGCATAAGAGATGGAAAAAATTTGGTAATTTATTAGATTATGATGAATTCTCATTATTACGTCAGCGGCAACAACGTGTTCAAGAGGAATGTTTTGAAAAGTACACAAAGTTGGCTGAGGCATCTATCACACAAAGACCTAAGACCATCTGGTCGTACATTAAGTCATTACGAGGTGGATCAAATTATCCTAAAATGCTTACGTATAGTGACAGGAAATTTTCAGATGGGGTGGATATATGCAATGCCTTTAATGAGTTCTTTAAAAGTGTTTTCGGTGTACCATCACAAGAGTCTGTCAATACAAATTACCACAGGATGTCCAATGACGATATATCTAAAATTGTTATATCTGGGGCTACAGTCGAAAAACAATTAAAACTTCTAGATCCATATAAAGGGGCAGGTTGTGATGGTATTCCACCGGCTTTCTGGCGTAACTGTGCTGAAACGCTGAGTCTACCGTTAGCCTTCATATTTAACACCTCTCTGAAAAATGGCGTATTCCCGGATATTTGGAAGAAAGCACATATCGTACCAATACACAAAAAAGGTACTAAATCCAAAATTGAGAACTATAGGGGAATCTCGATATTAAATACAGTTGGTAAAGTTTTTGAGAAAATTGTATTTGATGCTATATACCCTGTCATATGTAAGGAACTGCCGGACAATCAACACGGCTTCCTTAGGCGCCGATCCACAGTTACCAATTTAGCATGTTTTCTGAATTATGTCTTACCTAATATGGAAAGGGGTGGACAGATTGATGTGATCTACACGGATTTTGAAAAAGCTTTTGACCGTGTGGATCACAACATTCTAATCCAGAAATTATACGGGATGGGAATACATGGCGATCTGCTCAGATGGATTAAATCCTATTTGAGCAATCGCTCTCAGGCTGTTGTTGTGGGGGGCTACAGATCGGATTTTATTAGTATACCTACGGGAATACCACAAGGATCCCATTTGGGACCGTTGTTCTATAATGTTTATGTGGCAGACATTATGTCTTGTTTCATATCAGCGAGACATTTAATGTATGCGGATGACACAAAAATTTTTATGAAAATTAATGATGAACAAGACTGTCTCAAGATACAATCTGATCTGAATAGGCTTTTAGATTATTACAAGAAAAATAATATTACAGTCAATGTAAGCAAGTGTGAATGCATCACTTTTACACGTAAACCCAAACCTATAATTTACCATTATAACTTTGATGGCATTCCTATACACAGAACATCTCTAGTCAGAGACCTGGGTGTGCATTTTGATAACAAACTGCTCCTCAGAGATCATATAGGTATAGTGGTGGACAAGGGTTACAAAAATCTTGGTTTTGTAATAAGAACCTGCAAGCCTTTTAAGAATATCAATACAATTAAAACGATATATTTCGCCTATGTTCGTAGCGTTATTGAATACGCTAGTCCAATATGGAATCCGAAATATGCTATTTACACGGACCGCCTGGAGCGACTGCAAAAAATCTTTACCCGTCATTTAAAGTACCGTTTTCCGAAACTAGAGGCAAGAACGTACAAGGAGAGTTGTGGACAATACGGTTTAACCCCACTCGAAGACAGGCGAAAGGTATTGGATTTGTGTCTGTTATACGACATAATGAAGGGTAATGTGGATTGTCCAGAACTAGCTGAGAGTATAAGGTACAATGTACCCACCAGACGCAGCCGTCGGCGGCTACCTTCATTGCTTACAGTACCAAATGCAAGTACTAACTATGCGCATAACGCACCCATCTCTCGATTGCTGCAGACATATAATGATACTTTTCATGAAATTGACATCTTCACTAATAGCAAAAGTATCGTGAAACACAAAGCGATAGAAATTCTTAAGAACACAGAAGGATAGTCTGGAGATCAAAATTTCAAATTAAAATTTAAAAATATTGCTCTCATATGGATATTTATGTACAAGTATATATGTATTATATTATTATAGTATATTATTGTGTATTGTATTATTATAGTATATAGTTACGTATTATATATTTTAATATATTGTTGTGTATTATATTATTATAGTATATTATATTGTATCTTGTTTCACGTCCTATGCGAAAAGTCTGTACAAAGGGAAACCTATCATTAGCTTTACTCATAGCCATAAGTACTAGATAAGAAAAATTGTAAATTGTAGCAGTTGGTTTTCATAATAAAATAAAATAAAATAAAAACATCAGGTGGGGTAAGGTCGATCTTGTAGTGCAATATATGTTAAAAAAGTTTTTTTTAAAGTCACCAAATGGTTGTTACACTTTCCTATAATTAGTACATTTAGTACTTTAATTATATTTTTTCCCAAAGAGAGAAAAAATAAATATTATAAATGCACTTTTAGGGCACAATGTTAGTGAATCCTACGATAAAAGATGCACAGTGACTTCCAAAATTGTACCAACAAAACATCAAACAGTAGGCCTTCTGTCATTCTGTGTGAAGGTTGCGCGTGTGACTTTACGACAAAGTTGATTTATTTCTATACTCATCTTTGTCACATTAAATTTAGATGTAATTTATTTTATACTATCTGACACATAAGTCCTTTATTCAATGATTGTGTTGATAAATATACACCTGTGTACGGTCGGAAGCACATCAATCTATACATTTTGAACTTTGTACCACCGTTATATCGCGGGCATAAGAACTAAATTTAAACTACTAGTAAACACTACGCTCAATTTTCAGTTCGCTAGTAAGGCGTTAAGCACTAAAAAATTGTAAAATCTAGAAAATTCTTAATCGAAGCAAAAATAACGAAGAAATGTATTCTCTCAAAAAGCTTTCACAATTTCCTGATCGAGAAAAATACTAATAAAAGCTATGTTTATATCTTTTAGTGGTTCACAGTGGATCAGCCTACCAATTCACAAAGGATTGGAATCATATTCGAATTAGGCAACAATGTTTTATCTTTTTCTTGACATAAACGATTGGACAAAGTCTAGATGTTGACTTTCCGAATTGGAATCGCTTTTGACGTTTGTAAATCAGCTCCCTGGTCAATCCCCAAGGGTCCACGGGAAACGCGATGGAGGCATCTGCGTGGCGTGACAAAAATGGGGGTTCACAATTCTTAAGCGAGGGTTCATGAAAATTTATTTAAATACAGAAAAAAAAAGTTTGAGAACTTTTTATATTTTACCCCTCCGGATCGGAAAGTTTCTAAATTAAATTTGTGACATTTGATTGCTTTTTTGTGCTATCGAAAATTAAAATACCTTTCGTAAAATGGCATAATTAATCCATGAAACATTTTGTTAAAAAAAATACGGGTTTACAAAATTTTCTAGTAATGAATCTGCAGGTGGTCCACCGGATCCAACGAATTAGTTTCAAATTTTGAAAAGAGTATATGAGAAAAAAGTTTGGGAGGTTCTGAGAGCTGTAATAAAAGATAATAAAATGTACCAAGAAGTAGTAGACATACATGTACAAATAACTAAACAATTATATTAATTTGTGCGTATACACAATGTTAAGATGTTAAGATAGTTTCAACCAAAAGACCGTGACAGACAATAGATAATAATACCTGGACTGGACCATATAATAGGACAAAGGACGGCACAATATAATATAACAGTCAGGCACGGAATAAACTCAAACGTTAATCACATTATTTTTTGTCCTGAGCGGGGATCGTATCCAATGCCCTTTGTTCAAGTAAGCTTAGCCAAAAGCGGTTACTATTATTTCCATATTACCATTAATGCATCACTGTCTAGTCTACATGTACTGTGGGACATGACGGTGATATCACATACCTACCGTAGCTGTGTGGCTCACAGTATGTACACTTCACATCTTGTGCCCTGTATAGACATGCAAGTGGATAGAGTAATTAAGTTTGAGAGCTCCTACCCACGAGCTACTATAAGGTAAATGGCTGAAAATTCTCTTCTGGTCCTACAGTTAAAATACCATAAAATTTAAGACCCATATTTTTTTAATATAGAAAGAAATTGATTGAGATTTATTGCGTAAATTTCAGCTTGACACCATTGGTAAGGAATTAGTGACGAAAGCACTTGACTGCACTGAACTTTGATGCGCTATACCATCATCATTTTTTATTTTTTTCTTGAAGAGAAAAATACGGTTTTATTGTATTTTGTAAATCTTACTGTCGGACAAAAGGTAATGTTTGCTTTTTTCAACGACTTATTATCCCAGAACAATGTGTAAGTTTCAAACTCACAGTCCCTTAACGTTTTACCAAGGAAAAAGGAGGAAACCGAAATTTACAATTTTCAAATGTTGCTTTCCACACACATTTTTTTCTCAAACAATAGAACACAGTGTCAATTTTTCTTTTCTACGGTATTCGATCTTTCAAACATGCTACAACCGCTTGTATGGGGTCGAACCACCTTACGCTGGTTCCGCCCTTAGAAAAGCGGGGGATACCCTCTAAAATCCCGCGGTGAACCTCATTGCCATAAGTAGGATTGTCGTGGGAATCCGGGTCAACCTTGGACTTCCATATCGCGTGTCCTCTGTTCCAATCTACCCTGTGCTTTGCAACCGCGCATTCAGGAAGAGTCGTGCTTATCTGCTGACTGACAACAAATTCGCGGCGCATTTTACCTGGTCTCATATTTTAAAGCCATGAAAATATTTCGCCATTTCACTGCACGACAGTACCGGATCTATGATTTTCCAACGAGGTTATAAATTTATTTGTGCTACCCCTGAAATTGGCGACCGGCAAAAGGAAGTCGTATTTTAAAGCTCCTAAAGATGATATTTTAGTTTTGCTAACCTAAAAATATTCATTCGTTTCGTCGATCCCACAGTGCCTCAAGACGAATATATCCAATAAGTGTGTCTCATCATGACATACGTAGCCAAAACATGGCCACTTACAGTATGGCTGGTCCGCAAGTTTAAGAACAATGCCCGGTTTTTCTCTCCGGAATCAAATCTGAAACTAAGTGATCCGACAGAGAACCAAAGTTAACGAAATAGCTTACCTGATTAGCTTGCTGAAGTAGCAGTGGGCTAACCATATTTGCTGCAGAATAGATAACCGTTTGGGTAAACAAGTGGAGACCGCATCTCGGCAAACGTAGTCTCTCATGACCAGTGTTTTTATATATGTAGCACCCGGGAAAATAATACAAGATATATGCCTGTCTCATATCCAGTATTTTTGTATTAGTAGCACCAAAGATAACTGCACCTGTTTTCTTTCATCAGATCAGGCCCTTTTATTAAGGAAAGAATGAAACGTACTGCTGTCTATCTGCAACCTGCATGTAGGATTCCTACACTCCGAAATGAGTGGAGACGACCCACTAAAACTTCCACACCTTTCATCGCCTAAACGGTACAGCAGAATTAAAGATAAATTAGATATAATAACCATGCCCTAGATCCGGGCCTGTTACGAAAATGTGAATCCGGGTAACACAAGTGAGCTTTCTACACACAGATTCGCTGGTAGTGTAAATACCGGAAGAAAGAGAGTGGATGCGAGACAGCTAAAGGGTTTATGCTCGAAGTTTTTTTACCAAATTCGAAATCACAGGGTTCTCAATCCGACCGTTGTTTTGTATGTAAATATCTTCATCGTTTTTGAACTGATTTTGATGATTTTTTTGTTGAAAAATTCATACTTCGACGGAAGTATGGCAAACAGTACATTATGAAAAGTAAAAAACCAGAATTTGATGACAGATAAAGAAACACATCGGTAAAGGTCCTGGCTTCGAGCCCCTCACCGCAAGGGGAGATGAAATTTATCTGTTTCTTTAAAATATATAAAGGAATGAACTTAACGTTTCCTTTGGCAATTTTTCTCTGTGGCAACATTAGGTTCTAGACGTCAAATCGCCAGCTGTAATTTCAATAATTCTATTTAAATGTTAATTAGTGTTAGTATTAATTAAGAAGACGTTTATTAGTTAACTGACGATAAGAATCCTACGGAATAATGTTTGCAAAGCTCTAAGTGCAATACTTATTGTGTAATCAATAAACAAATTCGCCTTCGCCGGCCGGCTGTCAAAGTGTCACCATTACCAAGCAATTTTGATCGGACAGCGGATTTTACCGGGGGAGTATCTGTTTCCATAATTCTGATTCACTTTTAAAAAATCGTACATACTACATAACATACATACATAACGACTTAAACGTAGCTACACTAAAATCAAGTGCAAAACTTATCTTTTGTGGGTTATTTTGAATCTGTTGACATTCATTCATTTAACACATTATCTTCAATTTACACTAATAACTAATTTTACGCTTCTTAAACTTAAGATTTGTTAAAATTATAACGCATGCCAACTTGTTGGGTCTCACTTTGCTTGTAAAAGAAAGCAACAGTTGATGATAAGCAACACCAGGCCACTCACTCACAAACCTTCTACTCACATTACATAAACTACATTAAAGGGGATAATTCTTTGTTTTTGTTTTGTTTCTGTATATTCAAATCATTAATTATCTAATTTACTACATGAGAATTACAGTTACATTAAATATCAAAAGTACCCCCAGGATAAATAAATCTTTTGTTATATTCCAGTTAATCCTAATTAATTCATGAAATTGAGTATTCACTATTAGATTAAAATATTGATAATTTTAATATATACACATCTCTTAGTTTGCATAACAAATAATAAAAATAAACTCTTGATAAATTCTGTGCATACATCTGTTGTACACATATTTGTAAATACTTCCAGGTATGAATCGCTATCCATCAAAAATGATGACACGTAAAGCCACTACTCAGGACCTTGACCTTAAACTGAAACGGGCATTGGAGGAAATAAAAGGACTGAAGAATGACAATAGCCAACTCCTTACAGAACGCGATGCGAATGAAGATGAGTCATTGAGGATAATTAAACACAACACTCAACTGAAGTGTGAACTGTCGGAACTACATGCTCAGCTTGTGGATGTGCTTGGACAGCGGGATCAGCTTCTTGTCATGGTTAAAAACTTTGATGAATGTAGCAGCACCTACGAGCGGGCCTTGGCTCGCATTCAAGAACTTGAAGTGGAGCTGCGTGATGCCAACACCATCATACAACAGTACGAGGAAGACAAACGGTGTCAAGAGACCTTACATCTACACAGCCTGTACGAGGAGTTGATCGAGTCACCGGGTGGGCATGTGGAGCCTCAGTATCGCATTTCTGGTTTGAATAGAAGCAATGTTAGTGGTAGGAACAGAATTAAAAAGTATGTTAAAATTAGCAAATTTATCAAAAAAACAGAAAAATTAATCAAAAGACAAAAATGTCACCGCAAAAATCTCTTCTTAAGAAAGCAACGTTTAGATTTGTTTGATACTTTAGAACTGTATAGTGAAAAACTAGACAAAAGTAGGCTTCAGCACCAAAAAGATATTTTTGAGTTGCAGGCTGACATCACACGGCTCCATGAATCCCTGGAGAGCATGACTGATAATTACAACTCTGCCCAGGCTCAAGTCTGTGAGTATATCCGGGCATTAGATTCTGGCAAATATAATTTGAATGAATGCTTTCCAGACCGAGCCGATGACAGCCCGCAGCTTATGGCCTCTAGTAATAATAATCTGTTATCAAATAATAATGAAAATAATGTTTTATTGTTCTCTGACAATATAGGAGTTGGCTATGGTTCTCTTCTGAACAGAAAATTAGACTGCAATGTTGTTAACCATTGCTTACCAGGGGCACCGTTTTTAGAAATTTGTAAACATGTACATAAGTTCAACTACAATAAAAATACTATTTTGATAATCATGATAGGACATGGATTGGATATTTCTAAAAAAGATATTTTAAAAGGGACTTCAATGTTATTAGGACTTGACATAAAGAAACTTATTTTGTGTGCCTTACCTTTCTCTAAATATTACAGTTCTGGCCAAAATGATAGTATTCACAAGTTGAATACTTTACTATACAACTTGACATGCAATTATAAAAATAACTTTGTGTTTTTTGACACAAATAAATTTATAAATAAAAATTTACTATTGACTGGCAAAAGTTTTCATTTGCCTAATAAAATAAAAAAACAATTAGCTAGTTTACTAGCCTATAATATTAAGACTATATTTAGTCAGACGTTGGAACTTGTTCCAAATCATTTAAATGTAATTCTAGGACAATAGAGGATCACTCTAGCAAGTCAAAGAAGGAAGACCTTAATGGCTTCAAGGTCATTCATCAAAATATTCAGGGACTTTCTGGCAAGGAATTAGAACTTGAATTATTTCTAGAAAAAAATTATGTTCATGTATTATGTATTACTGAACACTGGTTAAAACAGTATGAATCAATTATCAGTATTCCCAATTATACACTCAGTAGCTCATTTTACAGAGGTTCTGCCATTAGAGGTGGATCCCTCATCTTATTACATAATACCCTCAAGTTTAAAGAACGTACAGATGTTGTCTCACTCTCAGTAGAAAGAACAATTGAATTAGCATGTGTAGAGTTAGAACAACATATCATTATATCTGTGTACAGACCCCCTTCATCGAATTACCTAAACTTTGAATCTGTCATGGAAGATGTGTTAAGAAAAGTTTTTTCATCCAATAAAAAAGTAATTGTATGTGGCGATTTTAATGTAAATATATTAGAAACAGCACCACAAACTATTAGATTTCTGAATCTTTTTAAATCCTTCAATTTACAACAGCTTTTTAATGAACCAACAAGAGTTACTGCCACAACAGCTACATGCTTGGATAATGTTTTTTGTAATTGTGTTGCTTTAGAAAATTCAATTATAAATTTTATAAATTCAGACCATAGCGGACAGATGGCTATATTTGAGCACCGATTTGTCCCGGCTTTGTCAAGCATTGTTTTTAGACCAATCACTGCGTCACAAATAAATAAATTTAAGAATAACGTTGGTACTAAATTACCTCATCTTAGTTTTATTGGTAAGGGAGTTGATCAACTTTATGGAGATTTATTCAATTTAGTTGAAAAAGAATTTAACAGTACATTTATGAAAAAAACTGTGAAAATTAATCACAACAAGAAATCCAAATTTAGTAACTGGGCTACCCCAGGCATTTTTAAAAGTAGAAGAAGACTATTTGAATTATACGAAATTAAGGCTAATTCAAATGATCCTTCCGTTATAGAATATGTTAGAAAATATTCTAAGCTATTTAAGCAGGTATGTGCATCTGCAAAGTCGAAATATTTAAAGGGAAAGATTTTATCTGCTTCTAACAAAAGTAAAGCCACGTGGAATATTATTAACATAGAGACTTGCAAAAATAAATTACACGATAACAAGATCTCTCTCAAGATAGACAACACCAAGATTGATAACGACTCTGACGTGGCAAATGCATTTGAGTCTTTCTTCTCTAAAATCCCAGTCTCAACAACATGTAGTTTAAACTCCAACCCCCATCTTGCTGAGTCGATCCTGAAATCGCGAGTGGATGCTTGTCAAAACGTCTTTTGTTTTACATATATCTGTCCTGCTGAAATTTTAAAGAACTTTAAGAATCTTAGCATGAAAAAAACTGAAGATTTATGGGGAATTTCTGTAGATATTCTTAAAAATATAATCCACGAAATAGCACCCCATTTAGCATATATATTTAATAAATGTATTGATGCTGGTCAGTTTCCTAATTTGATGAAATTGAGTAAAATAATCCCATTATTTAAATCAGGCGATAATAATGATCCCTCGAATTTTAGGCCGATTTCCATACTACCAGCACTTAGCAAAATTTTCGAAAAAATTATATTCTCCCAGTTGTTATCATATTTTACTACCAATAGTCTCCTCCACAGTAAGCAGTACGGTTTTACGAAAGGCAAGTCCACTACCGATGCGGGAGTCGCACTAGTCAAGCATATTTTTGACGCGTGGAAAAACAAACAGGATGCAATAGGAGTTTTTTGTGACTTATCTAAAGCATTTGATTGCGTTAATCATGAAACATTGCTGATGAAGTTGCGACATTATGGTGTTACGAACAATTCACTTAGTTTACTACATTCATACTTGCATGACAGAATTCAAAAAGTAAGCGTTAATGGAACTAACTCTTCTGGTGCCCCTTTATCTATGGGAGTACCCCAGGGTTCAATATTGGGACCTTTACTTTTTCTTATTTATATAAATGATCTTCCGTACTTTTCGGAAGACCTCTGTGAGATAGTATTATTTGCTGATGACACCTCACTCATTTTCAAAGTTGACAGACAAAAAAAAACATTTGACGATGTAAATAATAGCCTATCTCAAATACTAGAATGGTTCACAATAAATAATCTCTTACTTAATACTAAGAAAACTAAATGTGTAAAATTTTCAATGCCAAATGTCAAACCAGAGAAAACAAATGTAGTTATTAGCGGTGTGCCCCTAGAAATTACAAATTCTACAGTATTTCTGGGCATTACTATTGATTCAAAATTACAGTGGGGTTCTCATATTGCTACCCTGGCAGGGAGACTTAGTTCAGCTGCATATGCGGTCAGGAAAATACGTAGTTTGACTGATGTTGAAACGGCAAGATTGGTTTATTTTAGTTACTTTCATAGCGTCATGTCGTATGGTATTTTACTATGGGGGTCTGCAGCCGATGTGCAGACTATATTCGTTTTGCAAAAGAGAGCCATACGCGCTATATACGGTCTTAAAACAAGGGACTCTCTCAAAGAATTATTTAAAAAAATTAACATTTTAACAGTAGCTTCACAATACATTTTTGATTGTATTGTATATGTACGCAAAAACTTACATTCCTTCATTAAGAAGTCAGAATGTCATAAATTTAACACGAGAAATAAACACAAACTTGCTGTTCCACATCTAAGACTTCACAAAATTAGCAATTCTTTTGTGGGGTTAAGTCTGAAGATCTATAATAAGCTGCCAGAAAAGATCACTGCATTACCTATGCACAGATTTAAGTCTCTGATCAAAAATTGTCTAATGAAGAAAGGATATTATAAAATAGAAGATTATATTAACGACAAAAATGTTTGGAATTGATAGTCATACGCTATGTTGTTTATATGTATTTTTATTTTTTTTGCATGTTACCATTTTTGTAAGTTTTTGAAAAGAGTAACTATCGAGTTTCTTGCCGGTTCTTCTCGATAGAAGCAACATTCCGAACACGGTGGTAGTATAATCTGACGATTCATAAATGCTTTTGTAAAAGTTTACATGAATAAAGACATTTTCTATTTCTATTTCTATTTCTATTTCTATTACAATAAAAGCATGTGATAACAACGATTTATAACACATTTATTAACTTGGTTACAATGTATACAGCTTAAGCACAATGTATGATGGAAAGTATTAACGACAACGAGTTAATGGCGTTTGTAAAAATGTATGAATGTTTCATAGTCTTTCACCCAATACCCTTAATAGCATGCGCGACATATTAAATTTATCATATGAGACGTCAAAAGTTTCAATACTGCTGATTGGCTGATGGCACCCACACTCGTATTTTCAGCCAAATAAGCATCTGACTCACCTTTTAATATTATCGGTTTTTGACATTTGTTTAGAGCGTGATAAAATTGACATATGATACTTTTCTTAATAATAAATTTGGATGAAATTCAGTAGAAAGAGAGATGAGATAACTAGATTAAAATATAGGTTTAGAAATAATAGTTTGTACTTAATATTGGACAACAATACCTTGACTTATGGTTGAACGTACATGCATTTCGGATTTTTTTATATTCATTTAAAACGATTAAAATAATCACTTATATGTAGTTTTTTATTTTATCTAATCAATTGATTAAGGTATAAGTTTTAAGCTCCTAGCTTAATTGAAAAATGAATCCTCTAGTGATAAATACAGTGTCTTTAATGTTTTCTTTTAATCAGTTAGTTGATTTTCTGTTGTCTGGTTTCTGTGTTGTCGACTTAAATACTAAAATGATATATAAGTCGGCAGCACAGAAACCAGGGCGTCTACTCTTGAAAACGAAACGAACAAACGAAAGGTTTCGTTTTTGAAGATTGATCAAAAGTTAGGGAATTAAAACGTGATTTTTGATTTGTATAAATAATATTTTGTTTTTTGATAACGCTTTATTCGCATTCGAAGTGTGTTAGTTGCGATAATGAGCAATAAAAAATACTAAACGTCATCGGATCCGACATATTTCGTTTTCAAGAGTAGACGCCCAGGTTGCTTTCATTTAAGGACTGGCTGCAGATAAACTTAACCTTAGCTGCATCTGAGTATTTCTCGTCTATGGTCGTGTTTGTATTTTTAAAGGAGCCGGTGTGACTTTTAACCGGTTCTATGTTGACACGCGAAATTGAATCGTGTGGTAGCGTGATGAAATTTAAATTTGATCCGCAGACCGATTCGGTTAACATTTTCGTGTTCAAACTTGGTAATTTATTAGATAACACACGCTTTACAACATTTAATAAACGAAAAGTGCGGGGAAGACACGGTTTGAAGATACATTAAATTGTATTTAATATTCTTCCATCAGTCGTTGAGAAAGTCAATAGTCAAATATTTCTATTGATAAAGATTACATCAGTAACACTTATGAATAGTCTCTTTATAAATCAAATGAAGCTACCTCCGGTCCGAAACCTGTAACTACCTAGAAGTGACGTCAACGGGTCTTTTACCCATACCTTCAAGACTTGGCTGTTGGTAGTTAAAGTCATATCAATAGTATTGATACTATGGTATGGTACTATGGTAGGGCATAGCGATTTATCGTTCGAACTGGAGCAGCCCGACTGATGAAATACCTCCACATTCTTCTTTGTAGGTTTAGTATGATAATTTAATAATATTTTTATGTACATAATAAAAAAATCCCTTGATGTTTATTTAATCTTATCCCTTAACTCCTCTTCAGGAAATTGAGAAGAAAGCCTAGTGGAAACTTGAGGTAAAAAAAATACATATTTAGAGGTAGGTAGCCAGCACAGGGTTAAAGGAAAGACAATGACAGAGTATAAAACAACAAAAATAATAAGACATTATAAAAGTTCAAACTTTAATCTAGAATATGCCACGATTACGATTTTTATATTTATTTGATGTTCAAAAAAGTATGAAACCCTAGAGAACTAACTCTTTTTAGGGTTCCGTAGCCGAATAGTAAAAAACGGAATCCTTATGGATTCGTCATACCACACACAGCCACTTTATACCATAACTATAAGACCTATTCTGTGGAAACTTGGTAATTAGATGTATTCGGTGAAACGCATTAAGATTTTTATACAAAAAAAGACAAAAAACAAAAAAAAAATTGGGATTCCCTAAACGGCAGTGATTTTCAGAAATAAAAAGCTGGTTTATGGTAAAAACAAGCAAACTATAAAGTCTATCAAAAATCAGTTAAAATAGAAAAAGTAAAACTACGTACGAAAAAGAGTGCAAAAATGTAAAAAGGTCTTGCACATTCCCCATACTTATAACTAAAACTCAAAAAAAAAATCATCTAACCCATACGTCTTTAAAAATGATATTGAGGTTTCCATTAAGTTTTTTTTCTAAACTGCATAGTTTGTGCGAGAGATGCTTCTAAAGTGAAAAAAACTTGGTAAGAACACTTCTGACTTTTAAAATAAGACAATGAGAAAACTAAAAAAAATATATGATCTAGGTACATTTCCATACAAACTAACAGCGCAAATTGGTTCGAACGAGATCCAGTAAGTAGTTTTTTTAATAAGTCATAAATCGTAAACCGCAATTTACCTTTAATTCAATCAACTCACATATAAAATTTTATAAGGTTTAAAGGACTTTATTAATTTCCCATTAGAATAACAATAGGTATTCACTTATTGAGAAAACAATTTCACTTATTGGACTAAAATCACAATAATTTAGAAATTAAGACAACGAGTGTACATAGTCAAATTATTTTACAAAACACGGTGGTCCTAAAAAAAATAATATTGGTGTACCGTCCTATATCATATATTATGTTACTTGCTGCTACGGAACCCTTCTTGGGCGAGTCCGACTCGCACTTGGCCAGTTTTATATTTATGTGATGTTTCATCAAAGTATAAAACCCTGAACTAACTATTTTTACATCGTGTTAATAGTACGGGAAATGTATAACAAATTAAGAAAAGCAGATTTGCAAAGCAAAACGATTCACAGGTTACCTAAATTCAACAAAACGTACTCAAAAATCAACAGCTCCTGAAGACATCGCGCGTTGAATGTAACATCACTCACAAATTATTATTCAGTTTTCAGCATTGTTTGCCAATAAATTACCAACTTTGCGAAGACGCTCAAAGTTCTTGAATATCATTAATTTTAACGAAGCCACAATCCCCCGTATTAATCAGAATTAGTCTACTGCCGTTATTTGTTCTAGAATATTCATTAGTATTTTTAAGGTCTTGGAGTCACCATGAAATTTTAATTTAATTTTCTTTATCTATACTTAAGTATCGATTTTATTATTTTTATAGTACTTTACGCCGTACTAGCGAACTTTAAATATTAGAATCAGAGATAAAATTTTTCTGTTTCTAATATATGCTTAAGTATATTTATTTACACATACAGCATTAATAACTAATTGCTGTGTGTGATGTTCCATCCTCTCACAAATATTACTTAGGTACTTAATTGTTTCATTACTCGAAACAAAACTATATGACTTGGTCCAAAAGTGAGCTAAACATAGCAATAAGTTAGAAAATGCTACTGTAACTAATCTACTGAGTTTTTTACCGGTATTTTGTCAATGGATTATAGGTTCCGAACCGGTAGTATAATCACTTTGCATCGTATTCAATGACGGTAAAGGTATAAGTATACGAAACTAACTTTAATTAAAATATATTTGATTGGGCAACGTTTCTTCTTATACTTTGACTTGGGCGTCGCGTCATCTCTGAGGTTCCGGGTTCGATCCCCGGTCGGGGCAATATAAAACCAACTTTTCTGTATTGCCTTGGGTCTGGGTGTTGTGATTCCGTCGTTGTTTCTGATTTCCGTAACACAAGTGCTTTAGCTACTTACCACAGAATCAGAGCAATGTATGTGATGTTGTCCAATATTTATTTTATTTATTTATTTATATTTTAGTAAGAAGAATGTGCTGGTTTATTTTTAGTATAGATATAATTTAATCGAATAAAAAAAATTAGCATCTAAATAAGCTCACCCATTTAAATACACTAATGCCTGGTTCCAATATATGAAAAACGACCAGTCCTTCACGCCTAAACCATTGAACCAATTTCGATGAAAATTGGTATAGGTATACTTTCAACCTCTATTCTAGAGGTTGAAAGTATATATAGGCTACTTTTTGTTTTCAAAATTAGGTTGTCAATACCGCCCTTGAAATTCTTAATGGTACAATGTTTTTTATAGCTCGGAACTTAGATTAAATTATGGACTATTTTTTTTATAGTAGCGCAGTATATTGGCTCCTCCCAGCCTGATGGTAAGCAAGAGAGGAACCCACATCGCGATGACAACGGATTTGATATCAAAATATCCTATCCATTAGCCATACTGGCCCGCAAGATGTTTCTTCACGCTCCTTTTGAAGGAATCCATGTCAAAGGAAGGAGGAAACACATGAGCCGGCAACGAGTTCCACTTCTTTATGGTCCAGCAAAGATAAGAGTTACCGAACTTTTTGGTTCGTGATGGAATATTTTCCACGGTGAAGCGATGACATTGTTGGCCGGCTCTTGTGGTTCTGTGTAGGAAAGGAGACTACTTTATGTTTTAAATGGTAGGGGAGATAGGGGTAAAACCGACCATGAAAGTATGTTGTCCACAGCTAGTCAAAAAATAAAGTAGTTAAGTAAAGTACTAACCAACGCGTGGTTGCAGTGGTTGGTTTTTCAAATGCTGATGAACTCCGTTAAGTTATGAATAAAGTTCGTAGTTCGAGCTTAAGCTGGGAGCTTCATCTTATTAAGCAAACTTAAAGTTTTCGTATTAGCGTTCTTCTACAGATAGTTAAATAAGATATTGCTGCGGGAATATTACTATGGGAGCCCGAATTCGTACAGTGGATTTGTAATTTTTTCATGGGTTGTATTCAAAATCTATATTTACAAAGCAAAACACAGTTCGAATCACAGAAACTATAACACCTACAATATTGAAATATGGCAGGTAGGTATTTTTTTTTTTTGGATTGCCGGAGAAAATCACATAAAAAAGCTTAAAAATTAACTTTAACAATATATGTTTAAAATGTAATGATCTTTTGAAGGCAGTCACATCATGTTTAAACTAAAACTAATTAAATACTAAATTAAATGTAAAAATTTTAGAGAATGGTCCAATAAAATTACACATACATATATATATAATATTTTACATCAGCAAAGTATGATAACCGGATCTTCCCTTATCAAAACGTGGATTTTCGATTTAAACTGCTGGAGCGAGTCGTAGAATATATAAGATGTAGATATCTGTTTAGATCAGGATTTTCTGTTTGATACTAAGGCGTAAAACGGGGTTTAAATCTTGTGTTTTTGAAGTAAAAGATTTAAAATTTAAATGCTGACATATTTTAATATAGAACTGCAATTGTTTACCTTGATTTACTATCCGTACCTATTAAGCTTTTTCGAATGTACTCTCACTGGCGGCCTTTAGTAATAAATACAATCCACTATACAAAGAAATACTAGAGAAATAATTCTCGAATCCGGCAACAATCGTCAATGTCGTCTGATATTTGATATTGACGACCTCCGTATCCGAGAGGCAAGCGGGCTGGACTTTGGCGTCGCGCCGTCTTTGAGGTTCCGGGTTCGATCCCCGGTCGGGTCATAAGGAAACGAACATTTCTATATTGCCTCGGGTCTGGTTGTGGTACCGTCGTTGTTTCTGATTTCTGTAACACAAGTGCTTTAGCTACTTACCACAAAATCAGAGCAATGTATGTGATGTTGTCCAATATTTATTTATTGATTTTGTTTTATTTTATATGTCTTTCCAAATATAAGGACACCAACAAGCCCGTTATGGCTTGACCCGACTGGTGAAATACCTCCACCTTACAGAAGACCGCAGCCAAATAACAATCACTTCGGTGTTGTTGTGTTCCTGCGTGTGAGTAAGGTTTCAAGAGCTCCTGGGAGGAGGAGGTGCTACATTAGTAGCAGGGGTCAAGCCTTCAAGGTAAGAGCGACACGTCCAGTAATAGATTTATTATGCTGTACTTGTCACCCTTAAGCTAGGACCTCATTACCACTTAACATCAGGTGGGATGAGGTCAATTTTGAAGTGCATTATAAAAAAAAAAAATAACCAAAAACATCTGACAGTGAAAGTGTTCCCCACGGGATTCTAGCCCATGACTTCGGAGTTATTGATTCTAATGGTCACTACAGTACCGACGCAGTTTTGTTTAAACATAAATGGGTGCTAAATATACCTGCTCATAGATTGTAGTTCATGAAACCCCCTCCTGTATTCCGTGAACAATGCTCGGTCTAGCGCCATGAGTTACGAGCAAAGTTGCGCATTAAATGCTCGTTAGCGCGGCGCTGTACTGTAAATAACAATTAAATAGGAATCACGATTCCTTGCGCTTTGATTTCGAACAATCTGACTTCTGAACATTACGTGGGAAAGTTCTTAATTATTTTTGGAGTATCTTGTTTCGATTACTTTTACTGCTTTGTGAGTCGGAGTTTGAAGTATCTTTTTTCCCGTGCATAAGTTATAATGTGAAATGTTATAATGATCTTTATTCAAGTAGGTTACATGTAACACTTTTGAATCGTCATTGAATACAATGCAAAGTGATTCCACTTCCGGTTCGGAACCTATATCTACCGAGAAGACACCGGTAAGAAACTCAGCAGATAAGTTACAGTAGCAGTATCTAACTTATAGCTATGTGTAGAACACTTTGCACCAAGTCATATAGTTTTATTTTGATGAGTGAAAAAAGCATGAAGTATTATTTTATTTTAAGAGGTAAGCTGGAGCAGACCAGTCCCCAAAGGTGGCACCTGTTCACAAGCATGACGTATGTGCCAGCCATCGCTTCACTCAACCATATTGAAGGGAATGTAACGACCCGCCATATATATGCAGAGACAAAAGCACGTCAGAGTCTTAGAACTCTGAATCGTCCTTTTGCCGTGCGCTTAAAATCTAATATCGCAATGCATGTGTTTATCGTGACGTGCTATTAAATGTACTACGACAAATAACTTTAAGCAACAAGCAGACGCTTGAAATATTCACAGAATATTTAGTTGGATATTTACTTCAAAAATGAATAATCGGGTCTAATAGAATAGAAATAGAAATAGAAAATGTCTTTATTCATGTAAACTTTTTAATATTGAATAGATCATGGTACGAAACCCTTCGTGTGCGAGTCCAACTGACATGAGGTCCACATAAACTACAGTAGGAAGTCAAAAAGTAAAACGAATTTGGTAAGAAACTCGTCCAAAAGACGAACAATTCGACCAAACCGCAACTACGAGTATTTTAGACGCAAATATCTTATTTCGAGATATATTTTTCAATAACCTCCGTCTTTGAAATGAGGACAAGTAAAATATTGTCTTTTGTGATTCGCAAATAAACTCGCCTATCAAAACACATTGAGCTTTGGATGGAAAATGTTATAGGAATACTTGCAAGTCGAAATAAACAATCTCATACGAGAGACAGTGGCTGCCAATCGATAATTGACTCACGCCCCGTTCCAATATTTGAAAAACGATCCGATCTAGTTATGCTTAGTAATAAATAATACGAAGCGTATGCTTAAACTGACTGACGGACGACTGATGACAGCTGATATGGAAATTAATTATGGAATGGTATTAACAACTCGTAGTCGGTTAATATAGCAATAGGCTAATATAATTTTAAGTTTCGATTAACATATTTAATAAAAAAACAATTTAAGGTACTTTACTTTCATAAACGAGCGAACGATGTTCATTTAACTCTGTTTTATATAAATACAACTACATAGTATTGGTCTCGTATTGAAGGCACCAACAATTTCCTATCTGATACCAATACAATTGGACACAAACCAAAACATACTCTAAAACTGAGTCCATAAAGCTCCGATCGTTTCTATTCAAACTGATGAGTCACGTCGGCCGGCCGAATTACGTAGCGAGTTTGCAGTTGTGACGTCATTTTGCACGTACCGGTTCCATGTTTCGTCTCGTACTAACAGGACTCGTTAGCTCAGAGGGTTAGAGCACCGATTTACATTCTCACTTGGACATCGGAGGGCGGAGGTTCAAATCCTCCACGAGTCACGCTACTTGTTGCAGTGCTGCCTTTTGTAAATGTTTACAATTTTTGTTGCGCTTCACGCCCTAGCGAACTTTAAACATTCTAGAGAATCAGAAAAATGATCACAAGTCAACAAAATTAAATTTTTGCATGCTTTAAAGTAAGTAGACGTTTGTTATAGCTGTTTGTCTGCTATACACGAATATAGTTTTATTTCTTTTCTAACACGTGCAAATTCATAGTAATTTTACATCAAACATGTAAATTTCAGTGATCATAGGGTTGTTACCATGGTCTGTTGCCAGCCCCGAGCGAGTGAATTTTATAATTAGATAGTAAAAAATAAACTACTACTTATCTTATTTGAAACATAATTTAAATTTATCATTCTAGCATTATTATTTTTGTTGTTATTCTAATTTCTAGCTGCAACCTTTTTTACCATATAGAATTAAACTAATCAATTGAAAGGAAAATAACACCGCAGAGAACTACTTGAATATTTTCACAAAAAAACAAAATTCATAAATAAACCAAATGTAAAGGACAATGCCCAAATTACTATGGACAAATGTACTGACCTAAAGATTTATGTGTCATGATCAAAATAGCTTATTTCAAGTAAGTTATTTATGTATATCTTTCCTACGAAATTATACCTATTCTCGTTTCCGGAGTTTGAAGATATTAAAGAAAACACATTGTATCGTAGGTTATAAAAATGACACCTATAGGAACCTATTCTCTAGACAAAGAGATATAGAACAGTCGTCAAATTGTCACTGTCATGAGGTGATGTGACATTAACCAGACGTTAATCGATTTTATGATTGTGATTGTCTAAAATCGTTATTATCTTTTTTATTTGATGACAGTTTAATATATTATGTAAATATTTCTTACACGATTAAAACATTTTAAATTAAAATGGGTACCTAATCAGAATGATAGGAATGCATTCTCATCGTTACTGCACATTATTGAAAAATCAGAATCAATTCGATTGCTTTCGTTATACTTCAAGACGTACTCCTCCCTACTTTCCCTCATGGCTGAAATTGTCAAATGTATCGGAAACTATAAAATTACTTATATTTTTTAAAAAATTACCCCCAAAAGGAATTTTAGTGAAAAACACCGAAATGGTGTAAAAATTTTTAACTTGTTTTTCCCCAAGAAAAAGATTGTGACACTACAAACTTTATTTAGAGTACTGGCTATGGGCAATCTCCTTTCATGGCAAAGGTCTTTGCTTCTTTTTGCATATATTTTAAATAGCCAGAAATAATCAATGAAAAAGGTAATTAACCGTATTTAAAGAAGACCCAAAATGGCAGTTTTTAAGATTTTGAAGCAAAATATCTCAGGAATGATACGTAATAGAAGTATTTTTGACGACCTCCATGGCCGAGAGGCGAGCGTGCCGGACTTTGGCGTCGCGCCATCTCAGAGGTTCCGGGTTCGATCCTCGGTCGGGTCAATATGGGAAACGAACTTTTCTGTATTGTCTCGGGTCTGGGTGTTGTGGTACCGTCGTTGTTTCTGATTTCTGTAACACTTAGCTACTTACCACAGAATCAGAGCAATGTATGTGATGTTGTCCAATATTTATTTATTATTTATTTATTTTGTAGCCAGAATTGGCTTCCTTATACCGTTTTTAGCTCAAAACAGTTATTGGTTTGCGTGCACCAATCATTGTTGACCTGTGAATCTATCAATCAAATATTTCTTTATTCAAGTAGTACAGTCAGCGTAATTAGTTAGTATACACCTCAGTACCTTGTCACATTAACCTCCGCGTAACTAAGCAAGTCAGATATACAATTAACTGAATGTGACAAGGTATTGAGTTGTTTACAAAGTAAACCTGCTTACTGTTCATGTAACACTTTTGAATCGTCATTGAATACAATGCAAAGTGATTCTATTGCTGCTCCGGAACCCATTTTTAATGGTTCAGAAGTAAAACACCAGACTGTACTTACAAGTCAGATTTATTAACCGTAGACAAAATACTTTCAACATTCAGCGGGTTCGGGGGTTGGGGGTTGTTCTCGTAACAATGCCGTGCGAAAAGTGACGTCGAGTCAAAATGGCCGCTAGCGGATGCAACGTCATAATCTTATTTGTCTTATTATTTTAAACTTTATTATACTTTATATAATTCTTAATTTTAATAATATTTTTTACAATTGATAACACTACATACATCGGTCGCAGTCATCTGGTTAAATCAGCTATTTGATTGGATCACTAGCGCGTTTATTAAATGACGACGTTTAATTGAATGACTAGGCCGAACGTTGAATGAGCAAGCCAACAAGTTAGTGGATTGTAACATAGCCCTTTGAACATAGCGGACGTAAAATTAGTCGGGTTATTGTAATTTAGTTCATTTTTTTTCCACTGCGGCGTTAGTGCTCATCAAAACAAAGATGGCGTCAAACAGCTGGTACAGATCTAATCAAATAGCACTGTGTTGATATTTTTTTTAATGAAAATGAGATTCCAACCTTTTCCTCTTCCCCAAATTTTTAATATAGTACTTTTGAAAAAATATGGTATTTTTTAGCCTAAGTGTCTTAAGACTTAAAATTGTTAAAATATAATAAAAAATCCTATTAAGGTGTGTTATGTCATGCCCTCTTTTTTATCTAAAGTTAGTTATATTTTATTTAAGTTGCGAACTTATGGTCACCCTAATCAACATTACAAAGTCAGCTATATCCCATTCAACGACTATGCTAAATGACGTTCAGTCAAGAAGTTGAACGTTATATTAAACAATTTGACGAGTTGTCCTTTAGTCATTCAACTAAACGTCGGCATTCAATAAACGCGCTAGTGATCCAATCAAATAGCTGATTAAACCAGATGACTGCGACATATCCACCGAGAAGACACCGGTAAGAAATACAGCAGATTAGTTACAGTAGCAGTAACTTATAGCTATGCGAATAATTATTAGACCAAGTCATATAGTTTTACTACGCTAACTCCCGTTCCCGCGGGTATTTTGCAATATCCTGTCGCAACTAAACTTTAAGTTTACTAAGGTACCTGCATGTCAAATCTCAAGCGTCTAACTTAAGCGGTTTAGATTTTTCATACAAAAGGTTTTTCCCGCTAATTATCGTTACCGTGGAAATTTCGGGAATTCCTTTCTTAGTGTACCTCTACAGTACCTTTACTAAGTCCTTTCCATATTTCAAGTGCGTTTAGCCGTTTAGGCTGTGCGTTGATATGTCAGTCAGTCAGTCAGTCAGTTTCTCCTTTTATATAATTAGATCATAAAGGCTTATTACACTGTACAAGATTTTTTTACTGATAAAAATATGTGGAATTGTTAAAATGTCCATCTGCACCTAGATAATTTATATTATTAATTCAAATATTTTAATGCCCAATTGTGATGTTTGTAATTTATTTTAAAAGAGGAAAATATAATTGACGTGCAAAAGAATTTATTGTAAATCCACTTGCAGAAATAAATCATTTCATTTCATTTCAGATAAAATATGTATGAGTTACCCATAATGTTGGAGGTTTTTGAGATTTCAGATCACCTATACTCTACTTTTTATTAGGTATCCCTTTACAGTAATAAAGTGACATTAGAAATTACATCTACGGAATTAAATACTTTACGGAAAATGAAAAATAGTTTTGCTCATTTCTTCTCATAATCCTACTCATAAAATACCTAATACCCAGACCAGATACAGTATAAAAGTTCATTTTCCATATTGACCCGACCGGGAATCGAGCCCGGAACCTCAGTGATGGTGCTAGGTCGAAGTCCGGATCGCTCGCCTCTCGGCTTCGGAGGTCGTAATTATTACCGGAGTTTTGGCCCTCCCAAAGTCCAAAAAGGGCGTTCTGTGATATTTAGAGCTAGTTTTTTTCAACTTCTTTCCATTATTCAAACACAATATTTTCATTGTTTCTACTATACGCCCTCAGATTTGTTTTTATTCGAATATTCAACAAAAAGTCACAAGTTTGGCATGTAGGTACTTACATATTTTCACTTCTACTATCGATCTTATCAGATTATGATTACACCTACATTTATCTTTACTCATTGCAAAACGAACACTAAATTCTATCACACAAAGCTCTAATCGATTTTTCCTTGTGTGCGTCACGTAGTCTGACCGTGAAATCACGTGAACCTAATATCGGTGACGTCATTTTGAACGAACAGTACGCTAATTTCGCCTCGTAGCAGTAAGACTCGTTAGCTCAGAGGGTTAGAGCACCGATTTACATTCAAAGTTGGACATCGGAGGGCGGAGGTTCAAATCCTTCACGAGTCGTAATGCTGCTAGATGATAGCTTTTTGCTTAATTTTTTTTGTGATACAATAAACACTTTATCTATTAATTATTAGTTTTATTTGTTGCTGGGCGCTAGTGTGGCAAGGCGTGGAATTACTTTTACCAATATTATTGTTGTGTTTCGACATGATTAATATATTTTGACGACCTCCGTAGCCGTGAGGCGAGCGGGCCGGACTTTGGCGTCGCGCCATCTCTGAGGTCCCGGGTTCGATCCCCGGTCAGGTAAATATGGGAAGTGAATTTTTCTATATTGTCTCGGGTCTGGGTATTGTGGTACCGTCATTGTTTCTGATTTCTGTAACACAAGTGCTTTAGCTACTTACCACAGAATCAGACCAACGTATGTGATGTTGTCCAATATATATTTATTTAAGTATTATTTATTATTATTACTGAAGTAATCAAAGGTAATTTGTTGTGGAAATTATTGACATTTTAAACTGTTCAGAAGTATTTGGTCACTTTGTCTGCTCCAATATATCTGATGGCGACTGTACATTGTTTCAGTGTATCTTTTCTCGTATAATCCATTGAACATATGAAGATATTCAGCTAGCCCTATTGCCAATATCCCGGGGTCTATTGCATAGTGACTTCTATAGGCCGGCACAGTATCACTGCAACGCAATACTCCCTATAATTTCTCCAGGGACCGCTGCCACAGTATATATAGAAGAACAGTACGGCAACAGACGCAACATTGGGATTCGCGCGCGTGTTAATACCATTGGTCCGGAAATTTTGAAAATATATTTGTCGTTTGTGAGATGTATTTAAAGTTCGAGTATTTTTATAGTTTTCACACTAGCACTAGAATCGTCAGTTCAAAGTTGAAATGATTAGTTAGTATAATTAATTGTTTTGAAATATCATTTGGATTTCATTTTGTTCAAGCGTTTTTATGTTTTTTTTTAATAACATGTAGGTAAAAACCTTATGAAGTTTACCGCTAAGAAATGTATAAGTGTAAGTGTAATGTTAGACAAAAAAAGTAAAAGATAAAACATTAAATGTATTTTATTTAATTTTCCAACAAGCAAAAGTTAATTACTTCAAGATTTGAGTTTCGTTTACATGCAATGGACAAACTATTAAATACAAGTTAAATGAAATGAAAAAAGACATTATTCAATTGCAGTCTTAAGACGTTCATTTTCCTTGTTTTAATTTTATCTAATCTATGTGGGTTATGATTGGTATTTTTTACATGTATAAATCACTAATCACCCTTTTCGGAATAATTATACTGACGATTTCTTTATTTGTTCCTTACTGTATTTTATTTTGTTGTCCGGAAGTAAATCCGAGTGAAACTATTACGTACATAAAGCATTAGAAAGGTACTAAGTAATTCAACCATGTATGATATACATACATTATTTATTTGACAAAAGAGGCATGATCATTTGATATTTTTTTCGGGAAATCGTGTTTTTAGGGCTAAATTATATTCGGGTCTGGGTGTCTTGGAACTGTCGTTGTTTTTATTTGCTGTAACATAAATGCTTTAGTTACTTATCGGACTTCAAAACCCCGCACGGTTACATTACAATTAAACAAAAATGGTAATTTGTTGAGTTTTCATCATGACTTGGCCTAAAAGAGCGCTTATGATATTTTCGACAAAATGCAAGACGGCAAATGTTGGGTCATGTATCCGAGAAAATAAACTCGAACCGGCACTAAAATCGAATAATTCGGCCGAACAATATTGAAAGAGATGACGAATACGCCGAATACCGAATACTTACAAAAGTAATCAAAGTCAAAGTAATATTGGCGCAAATATTACTAATCTATATTTATAATCTATACACTTATATTATGAAGCTAAAAATATTCTTTGTTTGTTTGAACACGCTATTCACATTGGTTATTGGGTTTATGAATTATCTTTTTTGTGTTGGATAGTTATTTATCAAGGAAGGCTTTAGGCTAAATAACGGCGACGTTACGACTAATAGGAGCCACGAATTTGAGGAAATGCAGATAAAACGGGGGTAATACGCGTGCGAAGCCGGGGCGGGGCGCTAGTAAAATAAAATACGGTAATACCATCTTTGAAAGTTTTTATGGGAAAATGTTTAAATTTTATGTTAGAGATATGAAATTTGGAACAACATAGCTCGAAACTTAAATTAAAATATAGACTACTTTTTGTTTCGAATATTAGGGGAGATAGGGGCGTAGATAAAACGAACGAACGCCAAAGAAGTCGCGGGCACAGTTAGTAAAATAAATAAAAATAAAATATTTGCAGATCGCAGCCATTTCCATTATTTACGAGTCCACGGCTCGCTAATATTTCACGCTCCCAAACCAGAGATGTAGGTCATATCTGGGATAGGCAAGTGTCACGTCAAGGGACGCGTATGTTCAAACCGGAGTGTCACTTTCAGATGTCACCTCGAAATTGCTTCGTCATAATAGTGACATGGAATGTTGCCTGAGCAGCGTGTGTAGTGAGATTAAATTCACGTTTTTAGGTTGACTTGGTTCAGAAAGGAACGGAACCTCAGATTTTACCCAGTTTTAAAGAGCATATGCTTTATCATAGTTGCGATATATGTGCCCAGGAATGAATAGAAATGTTTGCATTTAAACAACGTGCTATTGCAAAATAAACACTACCTGATTTTATTAATTTACTAGGTCTGCCCACGACTTTGCACGCGTGGAGTTGGTTATTATAACATACCTACGTCTTTTACATCTTCAGGGATTGAACTAACAAAAATGGATATCGGAAATCATCAGTATAAGTGATAATAGAAATATCATATTTTATTGATATAAGAAAACTTTCATTCTAACTTCTATAATATGCCTATGCATATTAAAATCTATATTTTAACTAATGATGAATGAAATATATTTGTTTAAATTGAATTAGTTGCGCGTGAAACACTTGCATTATGGTAAATGTGTCCCCACTATAATTTCTATAACAAGACTTTGATAAAGCTAAAAAAATATATGACGTACATTACCATATAAACTTTCACCGAAAATTGGTGAACGAGATCTAGGAAATAAGTTTTTTTTTATTTTTTATATTGCACTTCAAGATTGACCTCATCCCACCTGATGTTAAGTGGTAATGAGGTCCTAAATTAATAGCTACAAGTACAGTATAATAAATATGTTACTGGACTTGTCGCCCTTACATTGAAGGCGTGACCCCTACCACTAATGTAGCACCCCCAGGAGCTCTGGTAACTTTACTCACACGCAGGAACACAACAACACAGAAGTGATTGCTATTTGGCTGCGGTCTTCTGTAAGGCGGAGGCATGTCACCAGTCGGGCTGCTCCAGTTCAAGCGATAAATCGCTATGCCCCACCTCTTAAAAAAAAAGTTTTTTAATATTATGTCATAAATCGTAAACCGCAGTTTATTTTCTTTCAATGGTATGGAACTAATCGCGCGCGAATCCGACTCGCACTAGGCCGGTTCTTTTAATTTTTCTTTTTCTTGTAAGGTAATTGTATCTATACTAATATTATAAAGAGGAAAGATGTGTTTGTTTGCAATGAATAGGCCCCGAAACTACTGGACCGATTTCAAAAATTCTTTCACCATTAGAAAGCCACATTCACCCTGAGTAACATAGGCTATGTTTATTGCTGGAAAATACTAAGTCTACGCAAACGAAGTCGCGGGCGGCAGCTAGTAATACATAAACAACGTAAGTCCTCACATCAAAATATCGCAATTCGAAGTTCTCACTTTGAAATCGACTTTGAATTGACGCGGCCACCAAAACTGCAGCATTAGAATGTAAGCTTAATTGCGTTCGTGATTGGGCCCATTTCCCGGTGCTTGTCCAACTAGATTTGGTGCAACGTTGCATTGTCACTCTTGACGTCTATTATTTAGGTTCGGACTGGTCCCTACAGATTATTGTCGGGTTGCAAATTCGATCATTGTTTGTGTCTATGAGGTATGGCTCATACGTTGGGATGACCCTACATTTGGAATAATTAACAGGTCAATATGGATTTACGAGGGAAGAGCTGGTTGCCAAAACAAGACTTATTCCACTGGGGGAAAGGAAAAGAGACGTTGCCCTATGAATATTAAAAAAAAATAAGATTTGCACTTCAAGATTGACCTCATCCCACCTGATGTTAAGTGGTAATGACGTCCTAGCTTAAGGGCGACAAGTACAGGACAATAAAGCTATTACTGGACTTGTCACCCTTACCTTGAAGGCTTCACCCCTACTAGTAATATAGCACCCCCAGGAGCTCTGGAAACCTTACTCACACGCAGGAACACAACAACATCGAAGTTATTGTTATTTGGCTGTGATCTTCTGTAAGGTGTTTCACCAGTCGGCTGCTCCAGTTCGAGCGATAAATCGCTATGGAAGACAGCACGCGCGATATGTCGTGGGTTCGATGCCCGCACCGCAAGAGTAAATCAATTTTTTCTGTTTCTTTAAAATATCTAGCATTATTTTGCCTTAAACATTAACTTTGTCTGTTGATTCATATTATTTCAATCAGAATTAGAACTTAAAGAAAAATCTATTTACACACGGTATAATTGCACAGTCCCCGACGAAATTAATAATAATAAATAAATAATAAATATTGGACAACATCACATGCATTGTTCTGATTCTGTGGTAAGTAGCTAAAGCACTTGTGGTACAGAAATCAGTAACAACGACGGTACCACAACACCCAGACCCGAGACAATACAGAAAAGTTCGTTTCCCATATTGACCCGAACGGGGATCGAACCCGGAACCTCTGAGATGGCGCGACGCCAAAGTCCGGCACGCTCGCCTCTCGGCCACGGAGGTCGTCAAACTTTTTAAAATTGTACATTTCTTTTTAGGCTTGGGCTGAAAAAATCCAGGTATATCCAGGACCATATAAAGTACAAAAAATCGAATCTTGTTCTCAAGTATCACGCTACCTCTTAATACTTGCATTCGAAAATGTGCTGAATTTCTCATGACTTGTAGCCTATTCTTGATCTTCTAAGTTGTTTTGCCTCCTGGGTCTAGCTGCATCGCTGCAGTCACTCTTGCTGTCTATTATTCAAATAGCTGGTCTCAAGGGTTTTATGCTGAAGTTTGTAAGCAATAGCTGCTCATAGGAATAATAACAGCTCAGCTTTTATATTCGTAAAACATATGAAACGGATTTGAAGGTAGAAACTATGGTTTATCTCTTTCTTTACTTATACGATATTTAAAATATTATTTAAAATAAAAAAAAATACTTACGCACTTTTTCACTATTGCCACACCCATAAAAAACTCTCTGCACGACCCAAGGGTTGGCAGGTAGAGAATACTCCTAGCGTTAAGTCCACCTGTTGTACTTTTTTGTGTAATACAGTTTTTTTTAAATAAATGATTTGAATATTATTAATATTGAGCCGGAATTTGTGAATAGAAGAAAAGGTTATACATTCAATACTTGACTCGTAGAGAATGCCCATAGCATTAAGTCCACCTGTTGTACTTTTTTTGTGCAATACAGTTCTTAAATAAATAAATAAATACATAGTTCATACCAAGTATGATAGGACATATGATTTTAATTAATAACGAACCAAATAAGGTAGAACACTAAATAGTTATGTTTAGTGAAACATTTCCTTTCTTTCTTCCTTTGACATGGATTCCTACAATAGAAGAGTGAAGAAACATCTTGCGGGCCAGTATGGCGATGCTAACGGATAGGATATTACGGTATCAAATTCGTTATCATCGCGATGTGGGTTTCTCTCTTACTTACCATCGGGCTGAGTGGAACCAATTATAAATAAATAAATATTGGACAACACCACATTCATTGTTCTGATTCTACGGTAACTAGCTTAAGTACTTGTGTAACAGAAATCGGAAACAACGACGGTACCACAACACCCAGACCCGAGACAATATAGAAAAGTTCGTTTCCAAAATTGACCCGACCGGGGCTCGAACCCGGGACCTCAGAGATGGCGCTATATTCTGTACTGTTGTAAATATATATGTATACTAGCTGTGCCCGCGACTTCGTTCGCGTGGACTACATCCTTTCATGGTCGGTTTTACCCCTTTCTCCCCTTATATTCGAAACAAAAAGTAGACTATATTTTAATCCAAGTTTCGAGCTAATTTGTGCCAAATTTCATATCTCTAACTTCAAAAATAAACATTTTTCCATATAAAATTTCAAATGTGGTATTACCCCCATCCCCCCTTATTTTCTGATAAAAAGTAGCCTATGTCCTTTCTTGAGATTCAACGTATACCTATACCAAATTTCATCAAAATCCGTTCAGCCGTTTAGGCGTGAAAGAGTAACAGACGGACAGACAGACAGACAGAGTAATTTTCGCATTTATAATATTAGTATGGATTATATTACCATCTTTTTCATGTAAACAAAGGTTGACTGAGATACATTGCGGTAAAATTCAGTGTGACGTCAGACGACTTTTTTGTACAGTTTTTATGAAATAGTAACGTATGGTGATACGCTGCGTCAGCACAATACTTTTATTTATTTGATTGGTCTGGTAACACCCTAAAATGCCTAACAAAACGAAAGAAAAACAGTTTTTTTTTTAAATGCACTTCAAGATTGACCTCATCCCACCTGATGTTAAGTGGTAATGAGGTCCTAGCTTAAGGGTGACAAGTACAGCATAATAAATCTATTACTAGACTTGTCGCTCTTACCTTGAAGGCTTGACCCCTGCTACTAATGTAGCACCCCCCAGGAGCTCTGGAAACCTTACTCACACGCAGGAACACAACAACACCGAAGTGATTGTTATTTGGCTGCGGTCTTCTGTAAGGTGGAGGTATTTCACCAGTCGGGCTGCTCCAGTGCGAGCGATAGATCGCTATGCCCTACCTCTCTTAAATTACACCACGTAAAAATGAATTATATCTAAGTGATACATCGTGTTTACCTAAATACCACGCAAAATTAAGCAACATTTTTGAGTAATGCTGCACAGGTGCTGAATAAAAGCTTCCCAACTAACATTAGTCTGCTCTTGTCACTGTAAAAGAATATCCCACGGGATAAGCCGGGAAACGAAATAATACACCGCTTAGAAATTATACGCTGCTGTGAAATATGGTGGGAATTCGCTGTTTAAAACTACCAACCGTTTTGTGAGAGCGGGAAAGGAATTTGTCTGAAGTCTGAGCTAAAGCTTGCAGCAGAGTAAATGCTGGAGAATACTGTACCAAAAGGGTGTCAATGAGATCTTTTTTTAAATATTAAAACCGTAATATTTCTAAAAAGAATCGTTCTATTTACGCATTTTGACGACCTCGGTGGCGCAGTGGCTAAGGTAGGCGCCCAAAGCGCGTAAGGTCCCGGGTTCGATTCCCGGTTAGGTCAATTTGGAAAACGAACTTTTCTCAATTGACTTGGGTCTGGGTGTGCTGGGATGACGCCCCCAGTTAGTATCCGTCGTCTGGTACTCATAGTACAAGGGAAAACCTTAGTTTGAGACCAGGTGATTGGTGTGATTGTCTGGCGCATTTATTTATTTATTTATAGTAATAGATTATACGAGGTGTAAGCTAAAAACGTCCGGTGAACAACTGATGACAATTTACTTTCCGTATCAGCATATGGAAAGTAAATTTAAAATTAGAATTAACGACTCGTAGAAAAACGGGTAGTCAGTTTGACACGTTACGAATCGTAAAATATTGGAACCACGCATATAAGGTGTTTCATTTTTGCTGATTGATGTTTCATTTTCATCGCTATGCCCTACCTGGGCATTATTTTAAATGATTTAAATGGAACGCGAAAGTCTTAAAATTTGTAAGAAAATTTTGTCTTAGAAGTCAGTTTGAATATGTTTCAGGAGTGAGGTTGTACCTGTGTAAACATTGACATGAGCCGAACGCCGTCCATGTTAAGTTTAAGATTTATAACCGAGTTCATTAGTTCTCCTTATAGAATAACTAGAGCTTGCTGTGTCGACAGAACATGGAGGGTAATTAACTATTCGTATTTAATGTGTACGAATTACCAAACCTATTCGGCTTACAAAGATTTATATTAGCTGTAGCCCGCACTTTTGATCGTGTTTCGGCTAAAACTGGCTTAAATTTTGATTTGGTAAGTTTAAAATCTAGCAACCAAATTTTTTTTAAAACCAAACGACTTCGGTGGCGCTTTGGCTAAAGTAGGCGGCCAAAGCACGAAAGGTCCCGGGTTCGATTCCCGGTCAGGTAAATTTAGACAACGAACTTTTCTTAATTGACGTGGGTCTGGGTGTGCTGGGATGACGCCCCCAGTTAGTATCCGTCGTCTGGTGCTCATAGTACAAGGGAAAACCTTAGTTTGAGGCCAGGTGATTGGTGTGGTTGTCTGGCGCATTTACTTATTTATTTATATTGCTGTTGCCCTGACTTCTCTCGCGTTATTTCGCGATAAACCGTTTCCTGTATATTTATCTGGTACCTCATCCCGCTTTCTATTAAATGGCATCCAAATCCGTTGAGTAATTTTTGTGTGATAGAATAACGAACTAACATCGAATATCCATGAATCCAGACATCCATTAAATAAATTTAAATAAATACTGGACATCATCACAAACATTGCTCTGATTATGTGGTAAGTAACTTAAGCACTTGTGTTACGGAAATCCGAAACAACGACGGTACCACAACACCCAGACCCGAGACATTATAGAAAAGTTCGTTTCCCATATTGACCCGACCGGGGATTGAAGTATCGATCAGAGATGGATTCGTAGACACCCATACACCGTAAACTTTCGAATTTCGAAACGACTGTTGTCGTATGTTGTCCCAGGCGGAGGTTAAACCCATGACCCTTACCCACTAGCACGTCAATACGTCAAACGTCTCGCATGTGACGACAAAAGTTTCGATACCGTTGATAGACTGATAACACCGGTGTGTTAAGATTCTAAAACTTATCTCCAACAGATGTTTTTCTGCCGGATGAGCCGCCGACAAAATGTTTCGCTATCGGGTATTTCGACGACAGGATTTTTCAACCTCGAACGATTCGCCGACAGAACTATATATTAATAAGCAACTTGACGACAGAATCTTTTAACTACAAACGTTTCGCCGACAGGAGTGAATCTACTATATAGTTACTACTTTCAGCCAATCTGCAGCTAACGGATTGATTGTGACATTTGTTCAGAGTGCGATAAAATTTAGTCACGTGGCGCATTTTCTAGTATATAATAGCTGAGAGCGCTAACCATAGTTCCGTGTATACCTTGCTTTAATAGGCTGAGTACTCATGAAGTTCTTAAAGACGTCAGCAGTAGTTTGTACAACACTCGTCGCAAATGCTTATTTCGCGCTTTGCTGGAGTTGCGACTTGCGAGCGAGTTACTTGTTTGCCGCAATCAAGTTATTGTTCTTCGGTTGGTTTCAGATGCACTGTTTCAGCATTTACGGGAATTACCGCTAGTTTTGTTCCCGAAACGTCTAAGTAGAAGTTTCTGGAAGTTACGATTGGATTGGTGAATTGCGTCGGCTTATAACTTTCTTCCAAATATGTTTTTTAATATTTCATTTCCAACTTTCATGACTTGTTAAAATTATATTTCTTAAAGACTTGTCAACGTTACAGAAGACCCAAGGGCTGACTGCTACCTCGCCCAGCGTCTTTCAATGAGGTAATGCAGCCAGCATTTTGGGTACCTTACCACAGGGACCATCTTTGTTTATTTAAAATATTTATTTTTATTGATTTTATTTCAACATTTATTAAGTAAGTTATAGTTTACTTTGTGTTATCTTAAGTTTATTTGTTTCGTTTAATAAAAAATATTAAAGAATATAGTTACCTGCCGTAATATAAGCAATTAAGAATCATTTGAAGGTTGTGCGATTGTCAGAACGTCAAGATAAACACTTGTAGCTCGATATTCGTTTTTATATGCACCACACAAGGGTGGCACGAAGTCCAAAGTGTACATGCTTTTGTTTGACTCAGGGTATTCAAATTATTATGCGCAACTTAAAATTCAATCATATCAGAGCAACTTATGTTACCTTATTTTTGTAAATATATGGAAATGATCTTAGCTTGTCGTATAAGTACATGCCAAAAAAGCTAGCTAGGCTACCGCAGGGAATACTGATCATATTTTACGATGCCCCGCCTAGTCCCACGTAGGGGTGTAAATTTTGCATTACATTGACATGATGGCTGATGGTTTTGGCAAATTTCTCGAGTCAAAGTGTAAGTACCTACTGTTAAGTTCTATTAGTAAGCTTAGTATTTGAGGAATAACGCTCGAACACCGGGTAGTTTGTGTATTTTTAGATGTACTGCTGTTTGGTTTTCAACGATAGATAGTGAGATTCAAAAATAAGGTTTATTATGTATTTCTAGCTGGTTTCCGGGTCATTTAATGTATTTATAAAATCAAAATAACGGTTATTAGAATTATTGTTTTTTCACCGCGTCATTATCCCGTTTCCCATACAAAACTGTCGAAACGGAAAACTGGTCAATGTTTGTTTAAGTTTGGGCTAAAAGTACTGAAAGAACTCATTCTAAACTCATATCAGTGCATAGAAACATTAGAACAAGATTTGCGGAAGTTAGATTTGAAAAACCGTTCGATTAAATCCCAACAGTACTACAAATCTTCGTGAGCCAAGAAGTTGTCGGGTAATTTGTACTCATCAGTCGAACACGAGCAGGGCGGGCCGCCGTTCATTTAATTAGCTCCATGTTCACTCGACACAGCCCGCTGTAGTGATTCGGGAACGTAAACTATTCCACAGGGTAATAAGTCTTCAACTTTGGTACACGTTTTGTTCATCGATTTTATTATTTTTATAGTACTATACGCCGTACTAGCGAACTTTAAATATTAAGGGGAGATAAAAAAATTATGTTTCTAATATTTAACGTTTTGTTCTGTAACACGTCGTTACATGTTTTTGTGATTTTTTTTAACTTACTTAAAAACATCCATCATTGATGACTAAAAAGGCATTGTTCCAGGTCTTGTTTGTTTCTGAACTTGGATTTTTGCCACTCAAGTCTGACATTGACAGTTCAATGACAGTTCCTCAATTGATAGACGTTCGTCTATGGAATGACTGGACGATATTCATTTTTTCTCTGGTGCGTGAGCGCACACCACCAAGTTCTCTCACATTGTACTTTTCTTTAATTATTTATTTTCTTGCAATGTCGTCTGGGAGAAATGCATCAATCTCCTGACAATAAAGAGGCTCGCATGTGAAATGCGAGAAAAAGCTATTTTTTTCTTTTGTTTAAGACTTCTCTGATCAAAAACTAAATTAAATTCTAATTTTAAATGAGGAGGTGATTATACACCAAGGAGGATGATGATGATCTGCCTTGCTTAATTCTTCTTGTTTTTGGGCTTTTGGCAAGCCCTCCTTGGGTTGGGATACCCATGACATTTAGCCTTCTACAGGCTGGAGCATTGCGAATCTCTTCTGTCTTGCGGTTCACGTTGGCAGCTCACCGGCAATGGGGTGTTGAAGAACTGGTTGAGGTCGGAGTGCCTGTAGTCTTAGGGAGGTTTGCAGATTAACAGGTATGCGCATACCTTAGCATTTATTGTTAATTTAAGTAATACTAATCTTATTGTACCCTAGTATCCTATGCGCTTGGATAGAATATTGTGTATTCATCTTACGGATATTTGAGACCACAATGGTCTCCATTGTCAATTAAGTTAACTAGTTTAAATGTGGTTAATTTGTGAAAGAAACAAAGCTAGAATGTCAATTTTAATAAATTCATTATGATCAAAGTCTTAAACAAAACATTTGTTTTCTTTACTCTTTCTTACTTTTAGTTAAAGTAAGTGGCGCCCTGCCTCAGTGCTCAGTTAGGTTTCTGTGAGCGTCCCAGAGAACCCACGGAGCTAGCAATACTTAGGCTAAAATCACACCACCTTAAGCCACCAGGTTACAGTTCATGCGTTACTAAGCAATCCTTGCGACTATAGTCAAGCCGTTGAGTAATTACCGATTTGACAGATGTCAAATCGTGTCGCGTAACCTAGTTACGCCGCTAATTTATTATCAATTTGAGGTAAGATGTCAAATCGTGTCGCGTTACCTAGTTACGCCGCTATCGATTTGACGTAAGATGTCAAATCGTGTCGCGTAACCTAGTTACGCCGCTAATTTATTATCGATTTGACATATGTCAAATCGTATCGCGTAACCTAGTTACGCCGCTGAGTTATTATCGATTTGACATCAATGGCAAATTAGTAATTACTCAACGGCTTGACTTTATCGCTAATAATCAGGTACATGACTAAGATTTTCTTTGTAGTCCACCAGTTAAATTACTTACAATAAAAGACACATTTTATCTTTGATTAATTCAAAAAATAACTAAATTATATTTTGTTTAAGTTCGTCACTTCTTCCAGTACAGTATATTGGCTCCTCCCAGCCTGATGGTAAGCAAGAGAGCAAATTATTTCGCGATGACAACAGATTTGAAACGGTAGTACCCTATCCGTTAGTATTGCCATACTAGCCCGTAAGATGTTTCTTCAAGCTTCCTTTGAAGGAATTTATGTCAAAGGAAGGAGGAAACACGTGAGCTGACTAAAAGTTCCACTTCTTAATGAAGCGGCAAAGGTATGAGTTACCAAACGTTTTGGATTTTTCTTCAAAAATGAATAAATGCCGTGAACTCGCCCCTCCTGCCCTTTGATGCGCTGTCCTCCTACAGATGGACGACCTTAACAGGCGTTGATAAAATACTACGTGTTTATTAGTATACTAGCGCCCCCTTCCCACGGCTTTGATAAAAAAAATGAGATGTATAAGTAAAATAAAGTGAGAGGTAGGGCATAACGATTTATCGCTCGAACTGGGGCAGCCCGACTGGTGAAATTACAGAAGATCGCAGCCAAACTACAATCACTTCTGTTGTCTTGTGTTTTTGCATGTGAGTAAGGTTTCTAGAGCTCCTGGGGGGTGCTACGTTAGTAGCTGTGGCCAAGCCTTCAAGGTAAGAGCGACAAGTCCAGTAACAGATTTATTATGCTGTACTTGTCACCCTCATTACCACTTAATATCAGGTGGGATGAGGCCAATCTTGAAGTGCAATATAAAAAAAATGTAGACACAGAAAATTCTACATAGATATACATATTTAGAAATTTTCATTATTCGGCTCAACTAACAGTGATAGCTTTCTGGTAGTTTTAAAGATCTATGCATACATAAAGATAGACAACGAAAATCGATTTTGTTTGATAAGCTTTATAGTGATATAAATACTTATATCATGCATACGCATTGTGGTACGTCAGACTTACACACTAAAAATGTTTACCTTGATTTGCCGTTCACCTTATCTGCCATCCTTCGTTATCCCTACTAATATTACAAATGCGAAAGTAACTCTGTCTGTCTGTCTGTCTGTTACGCTTTCCCGCTTAAACCTCTCAACCGATTTTGATGAAATTTGGCATAGGTATACGTTGAACCTAAAGAACGGACATAGGCTACTTTTTGTTAGAAAGTAAGGGGAGGGGGTAATGCCACCTTTGAAAGTTTATATGGGAAAATGTTTATTTTTAGAGATATGAAAGTTGGCACAAATATAGCTCTATTGAAATATAGACTACATAGGGGAGATAGGGGTAAAACCAACCATGAAAGGATGTAGTCCACGCGAACGAAGTCGCGGGCACAGCTAGTGGTTTCCATAAAACTTGCTTAACATAACTTACTTAGCTTACCTACAGTTTTCTTCAAGATCTGGTTATTGTATGAAATATTAATTGATATTTATTTACTTCTTTATACTTTAACTTGTATTCTATTTTACCTTAAAATACGTATATACGAGTATTTACTTCGTCGCTTTTTCCATTCTCCTAGTACCCGCTTTCTAAAGCCATAAAAAAGACGACTTTTCTTCCGAACATGGAAATTACATCTTTCCCTCTCTCGCCGAAAATCCCATAATCCTACCCTTTGCTAAAAAAAGAGATAAAAGCATGAAAGAGGTGAATCGATGACGTCATTAGCGATCGAATACCCACTCCAATTAGGTGGTACCCTGTATCTTTGCATCTACCCTTCGATGGTCTATTCATTTACGTACATACTTTTAGAAAATAATGGCATTGCAGCATATGTAATGTTCTTTGCAGTAATGATATCGTTTGTTAAGTTTCTAGAAGCAAATTCCTCAGATACTAACAATTTCTATGATCTACTTACCATTCACTGCTGTAATCACCTATGAATTAAAAAAAAATTATGTTTACCCTACCTCTTGTGCCGACCTATGACATGACCTACAAGTCGACACAAATACAGCGTCAGCAGAATTGTCGTAGTAAACAACGCTCCATACGTAATGCGTGACATCGATATCCTACATCGCGATGTCAGAGTTTTCGTCGCCACTAAGTATATATACAACAAACCAAGAAAGGTAGTTGGGCCTTGGTCCCCGAGCAGATAACACCTAGCTCGGCGGAAGTACTTCCACTTTTAGTAAAGACCATACGTTCCTTACACTCTCATAAATATATTTAGATATTAGTAGATATTCCATGTAAATATTAATAATACACCTCGGGCCGCACGTAGAGATGAACCACGGGCCACATACGGTCCACAGGCTGGGGTTTGGATAGGCCTGTATCAAAATTAAGCTCCTAGGCGATGGACTGCCCATAGTAGGTTTGACACCAATCCGAAGATTACCTCGTCCACGCAATCGCTACGAGCGTTCCATGAATAATATTCGCTTAATTTTCGCTTCGCAATTTTCGTTGAAATTAGTTCGGCACGCGTCGCCGCCTGTAATTCCACAACTGAATAGAGGACAATTTGTGACGTCATATGCACACATTTCCAACGACAAGATGTGGGCGTCATTGGATGCGCTATTCAGGGAATGGGGACATTTGATTTTCGTGCAGACTCGGTAGGCCACGAAAATCAAATGTCCCCATTCCCACGAATCAAATGTCCCAGTTACCTCAGTGGGAAAAGTTTCGTTATTTAAGAATAATCGACTATTGGAGAGTTGAAACGTATTTTTAAAAATAATTATGAATAATATCTTATTGTTTTTAGAACGCTTTATTCGCATTTGAGTTAGTTACTGTCTAAAAATATTTAATAATGTTACGGTCATCGGATCTGACACATTTCGTTTTTGGTAGAAGATCTTGATTCGTTAACCTCCGTGGCCGAGAGGCGAGTGGGCTGCACTTTGGGTTCGCGCCATCTCTAAAATTCCGGGTTCGATCCCCGGTCGGGTCAGTATGTAAAACGAACTTTTCTAAATTGTCTCTGGTCTCGGTGTTATGGTGCCGTCGTTTTTTCTGATTTCTGTAACACAAGTACTCAAGCTACTTACCATAGAACCAAAGTAATGTATGTGATGTTGTCCTATATTTATTTATCTATTTCTAGTGTTAAAGCAAAAGTAATTACATCAGTGAATACCATTTTAGGTCATACATGACTGGTAGATCTATCGAGACAAAAATTATTCAAATGGAGGATAATGGAGCAATCTTATTAACGTAAATTGTTGCAAATCCTCATCATCTTTACTGGACCTTTGGAGAGACAAAGGCTCGGTTTTAAGAGAATCCGAGCTATTCCAGACAATCATCAAGTAAAGAAAATAGCATCGGTTTGTAATACTTACTGAATTAGTTTTATTTGACACATAAAATAGACACTACCTAAATATAATTCGGAATTAAGAGAGGTTAGGCATAGCGAGTCAAATAACAATAACAATCACCTTCCTGTTGTTGTGTTCCTGCGTGTGAGGAAGGTTTCCAGAGCTCTTGGGGGGTGCTACATTATTTATGTGTTTTTTTTTTATATTACACTTCAAGATTGATCTCATCCCACCTGATGTTAAGTGGAAATGAGGTCCGAGCATAATAAAGTTGTTTGTATCGAAATTGTGAAAAATGTGGGTAAGTCTAGTAATAAATTTACGTACATTTTTATCTCATCAAAAGTCCTAAGTAAGTCCATAAAAACCAGATGGATCGAGGCTACCAGACAATAAAAAAATAAAATCGAAAATGTTAAACGCCTTGTATGCCATATCCAAAATTTCCTACTTCCTCATCTCATTGTGTCTGGTTGAATTCCACACATAATTATTTCTGGCTACAGAGCAATATGCTCCTGAACTGTAGATGACAAATAATGTGTGCAAATAGGTTACTTGGTGTGATGTAAGGAGTAGGCACTGTACAAAAATAATACTTAGCTGTATGTCATTGGGTGTTTTTTACTTTTAAATCACCATTAAGACACTCTGAAAGATGAAAACTGATGACGCAAAATATTGCTGAATTATTCTTTTTCTTAGCGAACTCTACCCTCATATTTACAAAACTAAGGATGCGCCTGGCGAGTAAAATGTATCATGCTCTTAATAAATGTCAAAATCGATAAAATTCGGCTGATCAGCTGCTGCTGATTGGCTGAATACACGAGCATTGTGGTATAAGCCAATCAACAGCATTGCAACTTTTATCGTCTTATGTGATAAAATGACGTATTGCGTATGCTATCAAGCCCTATCGAGAATTAAGCTTTACAAGTCGATGTCCAGAATTTCATGGGTCTACTATTTCATTTGACTGACTCCCAATCAGAACAAACATTCGTATTTGTGCTGTGTCTGGGTGTTTATATATATTTTAAGGTATGTTTTGTGGTAAAACCATTTTTTCTAGTTTCCGTAACACAAGACTACCAACTTTGTGATTTGGTATTTATCATCACACCAATATTTTTTTTAATAAAATAACAGTACATTGGGTCTTCCCTGCCTGAAAGTAAGCAAGATAGGAACTCACATCGCGATGACAACGTATTTGATGCCGTAGTATCCTATCCGTTAACATCGCCATACTGGCCCGCAAGATGTTTCTTCACGCTAAAACAAACAACAATAAAGCCAGTTTTATTTTATTCACACCTAATACAATACTGAAACTGTGAAAATCATTTCACAATATCAAACCCACCATTTAAACGAAACAAAGCGAAAATATTTTAACAAAGCTCCGTTACGTTTCGCGTTATCGCCCGCTGCCGTGACGCGGCGGAACTAAACAAAAAAACGTTCGCCGGAGTAGTGGTACAGTTTAATAAACCGATTTTAAAGCTGCGACCGACTCGTAAATGGAACAGCTATTTTACCGTGTACATGCATTTGATTACAAAAGTTTAAACTAGGTGCGTTTTAACTCTGCCAGGTATTTCAACTGTAAAATACAGGGTGAAATGGAGTTTTGGACATTCCACGAATAGTTAATTACGTGTTCGCATTATTAGGTATAAGTGCAACAAAATGAGTTTCCTTAAACTATTCATAATTAAGATAGTAAGATTAATAATAATTGGCTTACATGAAAGATTAATTTTGTCTATTTTATAACAGCCAGACTAAATTTATATCCATTATTAGTAAGCTAGATAAATCGATCAAAAATAATTTTACATTTTTATAAATCAATCATCAAAATAAAAAAATATTAACTTTATTCCGCTACAGTTTGGTTTATCTGCTGCTGCCATTTGTGACGCGATGGAAACAAAACGAAAACTTTTTTATACAGGATCAGTGTTACGGACTGATTAACCGATTTTAAATGCTGACAATGAAATGAAAATACCTACCTACGTTATTTCCTTAATTATCGGAGCTTAAAAATCGAATAATGGAGTCTTATTAGCACAAACCGGACTGACAAGAAAATTTGAATATCCTGTTAGAATAACTCATAAAAACTTCTACTATATAAAACGAATTGAAATCATATACATCAAAATAAAGGGTTTAAGTTTAAGTAAAGTAATCTTCATAATTTATTTGAGTTCCAGCTTTTATTACCAAAAATTCTTGAGATGTTTTTTTTTCCTCGAAAAAGAAAGTTTACATGGCTCTTCTATAAAGCTTTCAAACTGACGCTTGAGACGCCTTTTAACTGTCGATATGTAACGCAATCGTCCCTTTTCGATGTGATTAAATTTAACAAAACTGAATCGATTACCAACATTTTTACGTATTCAGTGACAATATTTAACATAAGCCAACTTGAAACGGTTTACCCGTTATCTGCTGCTGTCCTGAACCGACAGAAACTAAACAAAAACTTACTGCGTCACGCTACGGGCTGATAAACAGATTTTAAACGTTGTACACAGACTCAAAATAGCCGCATCATTGTAGCGTATATTCATGTTTTTGTTAATACAGTTTTAGGAATACGTTTGAAATAAACGTGTAATTTATTTTATAAAACAAACGGAATTTAGTACGCTTTTTAAAGAAAAACAATTACTAACGATTTGTTTTATAGAATTTAAAATGTTCGCGTTCCATTTTAACCTTTTTAACTCAAGTCAAGCAATCAAAACTTAATACTTAAAACGTTGTGCATTTTGACCCGTTCAATTATTTGAAAAACTCCGTTTTATCTCTTGGGGTAGTTGTACCAGACTTATTCAAAGAGGTCTACTTCAGTTAATGCTGTTATTTATTTGGAAATAGTTAACCAGCTATAATAGTACGAGATCCCACTGCAGGATCAGTGCACTCATCGAGTATATGCTAAACACTAAATTTTTATGCCTATATAAAATTAGGAGAATATATATCTACTAGGTTGCCTATGAAAATTTGGCCGCGAGTATTGTTAATTAAATTATTGTTTATTTATTTTCCGGTAAAAACTTCGTTCATCTATTTTTAAATAAAATATCGTTCACTTCACGGCAATATATATGGTTCGATCCCCGGTCGGGTCAATATGGGAAACGAACTTTTCCATATTGTCTCGGGTCTGGGTGTTGTGGTACCGTCGTTGTTTCTGATTTCTGTAACTCAAGTGCTTAAGCTACTTACCACAGAATCAGAGCAATGTATGTGATGTTGTCCAATATTTATTTATATTTATTTATTTATATGAAGACTTTGAAAAATCACGGTTGCCGTTGCCAACTCGGCCGCACCTCTTTGGGATCTTAGTCTATAAGTCTTTATATTATTTTAATATGGTTGAGCAAAACGATGGCTGGCTCATACGTCATGCTTGTGAACAGGTTACCTTTAATCCAAATAGGTTTGGTTACCCTTCCCACCGCTGAGTTCTGCATGTTGTCGCAATGGGGGGGCTCAGTAACCCTGTGGTCCAGTGCATTGGGGCTGGCTTCAAATACCGCACAGGTTGAAGCGAAGACGGAGCTGGGCCGCGGATAGCAGGTGGCTCTCTGCGGCAAGCCTGCAGAGGTGGATCGCGAAGGAAGAGGAGGACCTCGGTATTTCGTTGCCGGCCTCCATGTCTTCCGCGAGGGGGGGGGGGGTGCTGTTCCAACATAAATATGTATTTGGATATGTTTGAAATTCTTTTCACTCAAAAAAGATTGATCAGTATTAACATTTATAAAATTTTAATTACGAAATAACGAGAATCATTTTTACCAGCAGCTACTTCAAAATATTCATCAATTACCTATCCACTTTAAAAGTAATTTTATACTCGTAAATAAAGCATAATTTTAAACACGTACAGTTTGCGAATGGCACTTGTTAAAGTTGAGTGGGAAAATGTGGCTGGGTGAATCAACTATTTTTTGTCCTAACGTGCGGAAATTTGAAATAAAAAATAAATCCGGATTTCTTGTTACATTAATACTATTTGCATGCCTCGACTATCGTTCTACAATATTTCAGGATAGGGCACGATCTTTATATCGTAATTATATAGTTATTTGCTTCAGAACAGATACATGTCGTCTAATGAGTCCCCTGGGTGACTATTATTTTCATCAATAAAAACACTGCAAGTTTGGAATTAAATTTTAATTATAGTTAAAATGATACAAAAATAAACCTTTACAGGTTTTACTTATTCAAAAACTGTAAAGAATTTCTCGAAATCATTAACAATTATGTCTCTGGAGTCACTAATGAAAAACCAGTAAACAAACTTTGTGATATTTTTATAACAAATCACCATAAATAGAAAAGAAATACTAGGCAAACTCCTCGCATACTATAAAAACAATATACATAAAAATATCCATGCTATAACTCTTGTTCAATTAATAATATCAGGCAATCACTACTCCAATCTGGGGACAAATGCGTTTGTCAGGAGACAAATAAGTGACTCAGGAGACATTGCTATGCTGTGACACAACTGACTAGCTATCAAACTAGCAAATTAGTGCCTTTTTTTTGTCAAGGGGGAAATGCCTACCGCACCGTCACTCACAGCAGGGAATAGAGAGTGCTGTGTCGGGCTCGCACCGACTAAAACCGAGTTTTTACTAGAACTCATTTGCTAGTTGCAATGATTACTTGTAAGCACTTCCAAGCGATTCGTTTATGTGTAATTTAGTTCAGAAGATACAATTTCATTCGATGAATTATCTAATTTCAACATAATCCTTATACACACCAACGTACGATCTCTTGAGTCACCGCAATTGTCTCTTGGGTCACCCGAAAAGTAAGCAAGGGAACCGGTGACTCAGGAGACATTGAACGAAAAAGTTAAGTTATTCGATAAATTATCTAAAAAATCTCATTAAGATATATTTACATCTCATATTAGAGCATATTTTTGATGTTTTAAAGTTAAAAAACTGTAGAAAGTTCAAGATACCTACAAAAAATCGAGGTCTCCCAGTAGATCAACAATAAAGCCACCCACTCATACTTTTTGTCTTAGAGGATATGACCTAGTAAAACGACAGCCGCTGGTTTCGCGCACTCGATCAGGTGATATTTAAAACACCTCCTGATTGCCTCAAATAGGACTGCTACCATTTCACAATATAATTCGCACTTTATGCTGTGTAAGTAAGGAGACAACAGTATCCCTACTTTTTAGGGACACGTAAGAAAACCAAAATAAAAAAATAATTAAAGAAATTTCGTGAATATTCTAAGACAAACCGAGAACTATGGACTTTCTTCCTACTGATAAAATATAATATTTTATTGTGATGGTACAATTATTTCACGACAGGTTCAAAAATGTAACAACGAGATGTTGCGGGGACAGCAGATTTTTATATGGGAACCAAAAATTGTCCGCTGGCTTACCCAAAGAAAAACAAAAAAATATGGTAATATTCGTCTAAATTTATATCTCGCTAACAGGTTGTTCATTTAAATTAGTTTTATAATAATATTAACAAAAAAAACTAAATTAGTTTGGACGTAAAAACAAAATGAAGTACAGGGACAGGGAAAAACAAAAAATAGTTGATTCACCCGGCTACATTATTGTTTGAATAGCTAGGAATTTTGTTTTGGTAATTTGTTACCGTAAGAGGGACCCCACACTAGCGTCTTTCGAGCGTCAGCGTCTTGCCGGCGACCTCCGCACACTAGCGTTGGTTGGGCGTTGCGTCGACGCGGCGCCCGCTCAGCGTCGACGCGGCGCCCGCACAGCGTCGGCGCGGTTTTTGAGCGGCGCTTGCGCTGGGCGTCCTCTGCACATCGCGTTCGAGCGTCGCGCCGCGCTGACGTCATGTACAGTTATTTCGAAAATGGAAATGTAAGATTTGAATAACGCACAATATAATGTTTTATATTGCAGTGATAAATTAATGCTTTCAACTTGTAGAGGAAAAAATATATTTTACCTATTTGACACATGGCCCGAATAGGCAACTTTAGCATTTATTTTCTCGAAAACTAAAAGTACTTAATTGAAAATGGGTTTCTTCGGCAATATGAGTTAGTATTTTAAGCTACATCCATATTTGCTATCAGCTAAAAAGTCTTCTACCTACTGATTCTAAAACACGGGCGGGCCGAAACAATTGAGTTGATCATTGTACTGTTGTCAAAATAAACGCTGCGCAGGCGTCGGGCCGGTGCGGCGCCTGTGGAGCGCAGTCCTGGCGTTCGTCATTTCGACCGCGCCGCTGCGCAAGCGTTGCGTCGGCGCCGCGTCGACGTTGCGTCGACGTCGCGTCGGCGTTGCGTGGGCGTCGACGCTCAAAGAACGCTAGTGTGGGGTTACGCTAAGCGTAACGCCACACATAAAATACTAACTCATATTGCTGAAGAAACCCATTTTCAATTAAGTACTTTTAGTTTTCGAGAAAATAAATGCTAAAGTTGCCTATTCGGGCCATGTGTCAAATAGGTAAAATATATTTTTTCCTTTGCAAGTTGAAAGCATTAATTTATCACTGCAATATAAAACATTATATTGTGCGTTATTCAAATCTTACATTTTCATTTTCGAAACAACTGTACATGACGTCAGCGCGGCGCGACGCTCGAACGCGATGTACAGAGGACGCCCAGCGCAAGCGCCGCTCAAACGCCGCGCCGACGCTGTGCAGGCGCCGCGTCGACGCTGAGCGGGCGCCGCGTCGAAGCAACGCCCAACCAACGCCAGTATGGGGAGGTCGCCGGCAAGACGCTGACGCTCGAAAGACGCTAGTGTGGGGTCCCTCTAAGATATATGTTACCGTAAGATTGTGAAAATCGTTAGATTACAATCTATCTCGCGAGATTGTAAACTGTCGACAGATTGTGAACCGTAACTTAGGCTTGCAATTTAACGCATTATTTTTCGCTGTATTGTAATCTATCGAAGTGAAACCGTTAAATTGCAATCTGTCCCGCGTTAAACTGTCAACTGTCCGAAAGTTCGTCCTGATTGGTCGGTTTATTGTATGAGCGACCAATCACGACCAGCCTTTATATGACCCCGGAAACTAAGGAATAAAATTCAATTCAAATCATTTCTTATATTTAAATAAAATAAATCCAGACAAATGCATTCAAAAAATCTTCAAGTATTAATTTACTATTTAGTCGAAAATCAATAATCCTGATTTACGTTGAGAAAAATTGTACCGAAAAATTTATTCTTCAAACACTCAAAATTTTTATTGAAAATTACAATAAAAAGAAACAATTATTTTGTATTTTAACACAAATTAAAATTCGAAAATTAAAATCTTATTTTTTATAATCTTACGGTGACATATACAAGACGCTGACCGTGACTTTGTTTGTGTTATAAAAATATAATTGGCATAAAAATGTATCCCAAGTATTACAAGTGAAGTTATATTAGTATCCACATACTAACATCTATATTTATTAATCAGGCCTTCTAGTAAATTATAATAAATTAACTAAATTAACATTTATGTACACTAACAGAGTCAATAAACCAAAAAAAATATTTATTGAACGCCTTAAGTGTGTTTTCAAACTCTTATTTTTTAACTTACTTATATTTTTTTCATCTATATAACCAAAATATAATATATGCCAATGAGGCTTACATTCCATAAATCCGTCGATTTAGTCGTAATACTTCATTTTGCGGGATCGCTCTGGTTCCGGGCTTATCCCCTAATCCCCCCACAATGGTCCAATATGGCGGCATTTGCCGCCTTTCGGTTTAAGGCTTCGGAAGTTAAATTCAATACAAGATGAAAGATTCGGCAGGTGCTACTAAAATTGTTTTACACCTACCTTTTAAAACATTATCTGTGATATGTATATACATGACAATTAATTAAAACTATTAAGTAACGCATAGAAGGGTAGATATGCCAAAGAACTAAAACGGTCCCTTGATTTTTGTAAAACAAACTTCTGTTGTTAAAAATATTTATTTCTAATTACTCGACATTCATTGTGCACGACTTGAATCTTAATTGATTGTGATAAGATTGAAAAGTAATGAATCTTGGTAAAATAATAAGTACATGCAACGAATGCAACTGATTTGTAGTTTTAAACAATGATCTGTAGCTAATTTAAAGGTCAAATAAATTCCCAAAAAATCATGACGTAAATATTCGTTTAAAAGTAAATAAATTTACTCATGTATAGTCGCCGTCAAATATATCGGAGCAGACAAAGTGACGAAATTTTTTTATCGTCAGCAATTCCGACATATTCCAAATACGAGTACAAAGCTTTTTTTAAGTTTTTTAAAAATCTTAATAAAAAAATTTGAAGACTTCTTTGTTGCATTCATGATTAATCAACTAAATCATTTTTTGATTCAAAATATTGTAACTAATCTTTATAACAATGGAAGCAGTTTCTACCGGTACAAGACACTATTTAAATTAATACTTTTTTAAATTAAAAATGTACCGAAGACCAATAAATTTTCCTCTATAGGAAGAATATCTTCATCATTGATGTTGGTGTTACAAAAATGGTACAGTTTTATTTTACACTAGCTGTGCCCGCGACTTCGTTCGCGTGGACTACATCCTTTCAAGGTCGGTTTTATCCCTTTCTCCCCCAATATTCGAAACAAAAAGTAGTCTTTATTTTAATCCATGTTTCGAGCTATATTTGTGCCAAATTTCATATCTCTAACTTCAAAAATAAACATTTTTCCATATAAACTTTCAAAGGTGGTGTTACCCCCATCCCCCCCTTATTTTCTAATAAAAAGTAGCCTATGTCCGTTCTACGTATACCTATACCAAATTTCATCAAAATCGGTTGAGAGGTTTAAGCAGGAAAGCGTAACAGACAGACGGACAGACAGACAGACAGACAAGAGTTACTTTCGCATTTATAATATTAGTAGGGATTTTCCAAAAAAGCTCCTCCTAAGGAAATTCTCAGAAATACGACAAGAATATAACTTGGGGGTTGAGCTAATCCATTTAAATAAATGTCGATTGGAACATGGTTGTTTTGAACACATGTACAGCAAGTAGATTTTGTTCATTAACAACTCTGTACCTTGTCACACTAAGTCGCTGTCTATCGGACGTGCTTAGCTACGTGGAGATTTGGTATGACAAGGTACTGAAGTGTATACAAACTAATGATGCTGGCCGTAGAAGCAAAAAGCCACTTCCTATGTTCATAGTTTAAGTTTAATTCTAAGTCTCTGCTTCTTCAGTTGGGTGAGGCGAACTCCTGACTGTTAGGTGAGCTTAACAGTCAGGAGTTTTACAATTTTAACTTTATCACACCTTCTATAACTGTGAATATTTACTGAAGTCGCGCACTGTGTTAACTTTGATTCGTAATTCATGAATGTCCACAACAGCTCTTCTCGAGTTTAGTACGGAGTTTCGTCGTTTAAACTATGGAATATACACTGGCGGACAAATAAACCGAGCCACCCTAAACCCGTGCGTTCAAATGCAATTTCCTTTAAATATATGTACCTTTGTAAAATAAAAATTATATTGGCAGAAAGGGCAACTCATATGGAATACAGAAATAATAAACACAAACGCTTTCCATTAATTTAATGAGGGAAGACTGTGCGTTTAAAAAATATGACAATTTTGCCGGTTTTATCACAAAAATTTTTGTTCATGTTTTGAGTGTACAAAAGTCGGTAGTTGAATTTTTTTCGTGACTTTTCTGCGTTGTTGCTTCCTTTATCATTATCCTCTCGTCGGTCCCTGTCAAAATGGCTGATTTAGCACATCTGTCAAATCCTATACGAGTGATTTATTACTTAGGTGGCGCGTGTCATTAAAATGGCAATATCTTACGAATTATGTATAAAAAGTATATAAAATAATATGTTGTTAGAATCGTGGTTAAGGAACCTAATATAATACGTATAAATATGTATGTTCCCTTTTTTGATAATAACTTAATTGGATGGGTAAAAGTGCTAGAATCGTTTTTTTTCCAGAAAGTTGAATAAAAAATTAAGTATTAAAAAAAATAAAGCATTTATTTCGGTAATTATTAATTTTATATACATGAAAATAACATACTTTACAATAATGAATAAAAAAAACTAATCTCTTCAAACATTTTTTGTACACCCCAAGCTCGACAAGAATGAGGGCCACTTAAGACGACCCAAAACACTTACAAAAAATGGCACATTTTTTACTTCCATATCGACGACTCCCGAAGCACAAGTGGTTTTAAATCTTAACTTACTCTATAGTTTGGTCTTTATTCTTATTATAAATAGTTTCAAATATTAAAATTATTAAGTAATTAAGATATAAAAGAAGGGTCACAAACACTTGAAAAAAATGACCTCAGAAACATGCCCTCAAACTTTTGCATTTGTAACGAACTATTTTGCAATTTATTTACATGTAAGTGTATATTCATAAATTTAATAATATTTTCTACATAAAAAAACAAAACAAAGAGAGTTCTTTCATACAAAATAATATTAGAAATTAACTACTAAAATTTACATTTTCACCACAAAAAGTACCAAGAGTGACGTAGTACCAAGCTATGCTAGTATGGATATGCCCAGTGGCGACTTCTTTAATAATTGTAAATATTGTAATCATTGACATAAATAATGAAAATGAAATACAAATAAGTTATATTGTCTTTTTTTTAATTAATACAATCTATTTTTTTAATACAATGTTATTATTTAAAAATATTTCGACATTTAAAAAATAAGGATTTTTCATTTTAATAATTTAATAAAGTGGTCTTAGCCTAGTGATATCCTGCGTGCGAGACTGATAATAATGACAATAAACAAAGTACGCGTTAGCTTGTAACTGGATGGGTGACCATTACGAATTTTGAGGCTTTTCCAACTTATGCACCGCAACGAGCTAAGGCTTATTGCTTAGCAATAAAAAGTACTACGTAAAAAGCAATCTCTTTCAGACAAAATTATCTATACTAATATTATAAAGCTGAAGAGTTTGTTTGTTTGTTTGTTTGTTTGAATGCGCTAATCTCAGGAACGACTGGTTCGAATGGAAAAAATATTTTTGTGTTGAATAGACTATTTATCGAGGAAGGCTTTAGGCGATATAACATCAAGCTGCAACTATTAGAAGCAAAGAAATAATGAAAAATACTAATATTATAAAGCTGAAGAGTTTGTTTGTTTGTTTGAATGCGCTAATCTCAGGAACGACTGGTTCGAATTGAAAAATTATTCTTGTGTTGAATAGACCATTTATCGAGGAAGGCTTTAGGCTATATACACCACGCTGCAACTATTAGGAGCGAATCTATATACTAATATTATAAAGCTGAAGAGTTTGTTTGTTTGTTTGAATGCGCTAATCTCAGGAACGACTGGTTCGAATTGAACAATTCTTCTTGTGTTGAATAGACCATTTATCGAGGAAGGATTTAGGCTATATAACACCACGCTGCAACTATTAGGAGCGAAGAAGTCATGGAAAACCTACCATACCAAATTTCATCAAAATCGGTTCAGAGGTTTAAGCGGGAAAGCGTAACAGACAGACAGTTTCGCATTTATAATATTAGTAGGGATCAGTCCCTACTGATAGAGTTTCGCATTTTAATCACATTATTTTAGTGCCAAGTACGGAGCAATTGCTTATTTATTTACTATAGTAGGTAACCAAGTTCGCAGAAATTGACGAAAAATAAGGCGGAAATGTTGCAACCTGGTATTTTATTTTACTGGCCCGGTACAGGGTCGCGACCCGGCATATGGGAAACACTGAACTAACTAATATGTTTGTTTGTTTGTTTGTAATGAATAGGCTCCGAAACTGCTAGACAGATTTCAAAAATTCTTTCACCATTCTTTTTTCACGTGCAATAAAATAATAATATCATGCACACACAATAAAAATAAATCAAATCAAATGAAAAAAAAAAACAAATAATAATTCACACCAAACATTTTCATAAAAATTATGCACACTGGCATTCCCAAAACCGTATCCATACTATTTTAGCCTGTGCACCAAAATGGCGGATTCCGTGGCAATGACCTCACGACCCGTGACTGTCCCGCGACCGACATTTGTTTCTTTTAGATTTACGAAATATTCAATCAAAATCGCACAAATATAATGAATGTTACGTTTGTAGAAAAGTATGTTAATGATATTAAAACAATTTTCACCATTCACAAAGTACTTTGCATTCAAAACAATTGAAATGAATATGAACATGGTATCAACATGGCGATCGAAATGGCAAGCAATGTTTGATAAAATGTATCAATTTATGTACAAATCCTAATCTAATGTGTTGTATGTTAATAGAAAAGTATTTATTACTTACCCAGTCATGTTTATTTTCAATATTTCCTTCCAAAACCACTTTAAACACTTTAAACTTCGCGCGTAAATACGGCACACCGCGTCACTGACCAAACAATTGAACGGACTAAATGTATTATTATTTTACAGCGTCTATGGTTCTTTTAAGACGCGAGCGTGACATTATTTGCTATCTTTGTTTAATTATCTGCACGTTGTACGATTTAGAGAGAGATGAATATACATTTGTTACGGCTTTTTCGATCCTAAAGTTTATAAGTCGACAGCGACCACCTCGTGGCTGTGGACAGATGGGCATTTTTTGAGCGCGACCACGACGTGGCTTTGGACAGACGAGAGGTTATCATTAGTCTGCAGATTACGGTTGATTTTGTTGTTAAAAATGGATACCACGCCTCAGGAAGCTGCACAAGCTGTCGCGTTACTTCAATCGGGCCTTGTTCAACGTCGGGTTGCTCAAATGTTACGAATAAGTCGTTCTTCGGTGCAGCGCGTCTATAGAAGATACCTGGAGACTGGAGCCTTCGATAGACGCCTAGGAACTGGCAGGCCACGGGCTACAACCTCCGCAGATGATCGATACATGAATTTGAATGTCCTGAGAAATCGGCGTCTGAACGCGGTACAGGTGCAACAACAGCTTCGTGACGAACGTGGAGTGGTTATAAGCGCGCGTGCAGTCAGGAGAAGGTTGGCCGAACGAAATTTGACACCTCGACGGGCTGCAACAGGCCCAAAATTAACAGTAGCTCACCGCAGAGCACGCCTTCAATTTGCTCGTGAGCATAGAGAATGGACACTGGATCAATGGGCGCATGTCCTTTTTTCTGACGAGTCAAGGGTATGTCTTTACGGAAGTGATCGAAGACAGAGAGTGTATCGTCGCCCTGGAGAACGTTACGCTCAGTGTTGTATCGAAGAAACTGTTGCTTATGGTGGTGGCTCCGTAATGGTGTGGGGCGGCATTTTCCTAACAGCACGAACAGAGCTGGTTTTCATCAAATCCAATGCTCAGTCACGTGGACTGACTGCAGAACGATATATCCATGATATTCTTAAGGATCATGTGGTACCTTACTCAGGATATATCGGAGATGAGATGCTTCTAATGCATGATAATGCAAGACCCCATACTGCGAGAATTGTTAGTCAGTATCTTAGGGACGTTGGCATTCGTGCTATGGTGTGGCCAGCACGGAGCCCTGACTTGAACCCCATCGAACATCTGTGGGACGAGTTAAAACGCAGGGTTCGAGCCAGGGTTCCGGCTCCTTCAACACTTTCTGGGCTCAAAATGGCGATAGAGGAAGAATGGAACGACATCCCTCAAGATTTAATTGTTAGCTTAATAAGATCAATGGGTACACGCATTACTATAACATTGATTTTTAATTGTTTTCCAGAGTTTTTTATTAAAATTAAATCTTTAAACTTCTTACTTTTTGTTTTAAGTGACTTTTCATTCTAGTGGCACGTGCTCAGTAAATCAAGGTCTTACACCATACAATTTACTTTCAATATAAAGCCTATAAAATTACCATTTTTTTTTATAGTAGCGCAGTATATTGGCTCCTTCCAGCCTGATGGTAAGCAAGAGAGGAACCCACATCGCGATGACAACGGATTTGATATCAAAATATCATATCCGTTAGCATCGCTATACTGGCCCGCAAGATGTTTCTTCACGCTCCTTTTGAAGGAATCCATGTCAAAGGAAGGAGGAAACACATGAGCCGGCAACGAGTTCCACTTCTTTATGGTCCGGCAAAGATAAGAGTTACCGAACTTTTTGGTTCGTGATGAAATATTTTCCACGGTGAAGCGATGACATCGTTGGCCGGATCTTGTGGTTCTGTGATAGGAAACGAGAGATAAGGGAAAAACTATTTATTTATTTATTAAACTAAGGTGGGATAAGGTAAAAACTATTTTCCCTTATCCCTCCTTATTAAAGGAACTATCCTCGGAACACTCCCCATGATAAAGCCGATAAAAGACACTTAATCACCAACGTCCCTACGTAGTTGAAGAGGTTCAAGGTTCCCAGTAATCTCTTCATCGTTAATTATGCGCACAGCCCGTCGCTGCAACCTATCAAGGGCATCCATGAGGTATTTGGCGGAACCGTCCCAGAGATGCGAGCAGTATTCCAGGCAAGACCGGACTTGAGTCTTATATAAAAGACAAAGCTGGTCCGGCGTGAAAAACCGACGCACTCTGTTCAGAATCCCCAGTTTTTTGGATGCTAATGAGATGAGACTCTCGATGTTCTGACCTTGATTAAGATTGCAGCAGATATCCATGCCGAGCATGCTTAGGCTGTTACGCAGGCAAAGTAGAGTGCCCCGAAGAATGGGGAGAGGAAGGAATTGGGACAATTTTGTCGAAAACGCGCACACTTGGGTTTTCTTGGTATTGAACTCAACCAGGTTATGTGAACCCCATTCGCTAATAAGGCTCAACACCCAGTCCAGCTCAACGACAAGATTCTCTCGTTTCTCATCCGTTACTGCCCTGCCAGCTGAAGGTTTACCGAGGTATCGTCCATGGACCGTACTGTCATCAGCATAGCAATGTATGTTCCCAACCGGTAGCATATCATTGATATGAAGAAGAAAGAGGGTGGGCGATAAAACGGAGCCCTGTGGGACTCCATCATTAACAGTCATGAACCACGATGCGCATCCGTCAGACACGACGCAAATTCTACGGTCACGCAGAAAGCCGGAAATCCAGTCACAAAGCCGGGTGGGCAGTCCATATGCCGAAAGCTTAGAGAGAAGAGCTTTGTGCCAAACCCGATCAAATGCCTTGGCAATGTCAAGGCTGATTGCCAAAGATTCGCCATGCTTGTCGATTGCCTCCCCCCAGAGGTGCGTCACATACGCCAGAAGATCACCCGTCGATCGTTTCGGCCTGAAGCCGTATTGGCGATCGTTAATTAAGGAGTGATCCTCTAGGTAGTCAACTGGTTATTGATGATCCGTTCCATGACTTTGCACAGCACTGAGGTTACGGCAATAGGGCGGTAATTTGATGGATCCAATCGGTCTCCTTTTTTAGGGACAGGCTGCACATTAGCCTCTCTCCAAGCTTCAGGAATAACACTGGATGAGTACGAGAGGCGATATAGGCGCGTTAACACTGGAGACAACTCGGCTGCACAGGTTTTAAGAACAATCGCTGGAATACCACTAGCTTTCCGGACGTCTAGTGACTGTAGTTCACGACGCACATCACGATGTCTGATAGAAATATCAGGCATGGCGACTTCACTAGGCGAGATCGTAGGTGGGGGCGCACCACAGTCATCGACTCGGGAATTCGCCACAAAGAGCCTTGCCAAGAGATTGGCTTTTTCCTGCGGTTGATGAGCTAGTGAACCGTCGGGGTATCTCAGCGGTGGAAGAGAAGGGTGGCAAAAATTGGCTTGCACGGCTTTGGCTAAACGCCAGTAGTTTCGCGTCCCCGTAGGATGTGAAACTAACTCCATGCCTACTCGTGCAACGCGCTGGGCATCCGCTCTTATGTATGCCTTTTTGCAGACCCTGGTGGCAGTGTTATAGGCTGCTTTCAGAGAGTTGATATTAGGATCTTTGATGGCACGACCCCTCGTCCAGGCGCTGTATGCTGCCTGTTTACTACAAACAGCATCAGCACATTCGCGGCTGAACCAGGGGTGTCCCCGGCTCTTATTGACAACATTGGAATATGGAATGTAATACTCCATCCCAAGGCCAATCTCATCAATAATAGTCGTGGCACTCGCCGTAGGATCCTTCTCTCTGAAACAGCGCTGCCCCCATGGGATCGACGCAAAATAGTCGCGCATACCATCCCAATCTGCTGACGAGTAATTCCAAACCCGGCGCTTAACCACCGCGGGTTGCGGTGGAACTGCACTTGGCACAGTGCTGGATACCAGGTAATGATCGGAAGAGCCTAAAGGCGCTTGGGCCACCACCTGATAACCCGCAGGATGGGTCGTCAGCAGAAGGTCAAGCAAAGAGGACGCATGTCCTTCCAAGTCTGGGATCCTGGTGGGCAGGCTAACCAGTTGTGTCAGGCAATGGGTAAGAGCGAATGCATGGGCTGACCTTCCTGCATGGTTAGTGGTAGGGGACCCCAACCAGGAGTCGTGGTGGGAGTTAAAGTCCCCCAGGAATACCATTTCTGCAGTAGGGTACTGCACCTGCGCATCATCTGCCGCCCGACTCAGATACTCAAAAAGTCGAGTTGTCTCATCATCCCCGGAATGGGATCGGTATAGGCACACGTAATTTGGGTTAGGGAACCTACATTTACGTGCACCCAGAGGACGGAAAAGGATGGATCTTCAAAACAGCGTACACGGCGACAGCAGACATCCGAGCGGATATACAGACATACCCCAGCCTTCGCGAGGAAATTTTCCTCAAGCACGTAACCGGGGTACTGTAATTATGACGTGTCTGCTGGACGTCGGATTTGTGTCTCCGTCAAGAACAGCATGGCGGGCCTTGCGGTCTCAAGGTGTTGGTGGACGGCAGTAAGGTTAGAGTGGAGTCCGCAGATGTTAGCGAACTCAACCTTAAACAGGGTGGTGGGGGAGTGCACCGCTGTATTATGACCCGTCATATTTCTACGATCCATTTTGTGAAAGAGAAAGGAAGCGTGAAGCGGGAGATGTCTGCCGCGATATAGGGAGAAAAAGCGCGGAGGTCTGTTTCCCACTTTGTTTGTCTGCGGAGGAGATGCGCTGATCCGTCGGACGGAAGGGCCCCCGAACCCCCCCGAAAGCAGTCGCCTGGTCTCTACCGTCGGGTCACCAACCGGCACGACGATCTGCTCCGAGATTATGCGCGGTATGAAAGGGCAGCCTCTCAGGTTGGTTAGACTTAATTGGGCCCCTGTACTGTACCGCGGGCGGCCAGCGAAATAACCGTTTCTACGGGTCTCCCTGGCCGACGGATCAGCTCACTCCATCCGATAATGGATAGACGGAAACCTTCACTGTTTCCCTAGTACCGCGACAACCATTACCCGAAGGTCACCGGCACTCTCACTCACCAAACGAAACACAACAGTAGTAAAACCATTATTTCACGTTGGTATTCTGTGAGAGGGTGGTACTACCCGGACGAGCCGACCCATTCATGCTACCGCCATGATTGACGGCAGCGTGGCTCTACCTCTAAACCTATCCTGTCCTAACCTATCCAACAATACCACTTTTATCAAAATTGTGTTCATACATTTGAAGGAAATTGCATTTGAACTCAAGGGTTAAGGGTGGCCCGGTTTATTTGTCCGCCAGTGTATAGCAGGGATGTTATGGATATATAATTTCGGATACGGATGTGGATACGGATATACGTAAAATATTATATCGGTTTCGGTTACAGTTACGGATATCAAATTATTTCGGATTATCCGATAGTATCGGTTATGGATATTAGATTTTTATAGAGGTATAGAAGTGAAATACAAATAAGAATATAAATTATTTGACGTTGATTGTACTTCGTAGGTTTAAAAATCAAATCAGTCAAACAAGTTATTATTTTTTACAGCTACTTGATTTTGTATATAATTATTTCTTTGAATTTAGTAAACACTATACAGTCAGACTCCGCTCTATCCGAAACTATCTGAAACTCAGATAAAGGATTCGGTTACGGATCTTATTTTATTTCGGATATCCGTTCGTTTCGGTTACGGATATGGAGCTCCATAACAACACTGATGTACAGCGGCAGAACGTCAACGTAAACACTTGCTGTTCGATATTAGTTCTTACGCGCATGGCATAAGGACGGTGCAAAGTCCAAAGTGAGTCTGGTGTGCTTTCGTCTGTACTTGCTTTACAGTGTCATGGAAATTTAAGCACGCTTTTTAATCTAGTAAAGCCCACATCCTTTTAAAAGCAAGCCACAAATGCTTTTGGATCTTACAATCTTGTGATAAAGGATAATATTAATCTAAAATATTCACATTTATTTTGACGAACTCTGTATTCGAGAGAAATTTGGAGTCACGCTATGTTTACGGTCCCGGGTTCGATTTCCGGTTGAGTCAGTTTGGAAACAGTACTTTTCTATATTGCCTTGGGGCTGGGAGTTGTGGTCCTTTAGTGGTTTCTGATTGTTTTAACACGAGTGCTCTGCCATTTACTAAATAATCAAAGCCATGTATTTTATGATTATATCTTAGATAGACATAATTATTCAAGAAACCCCAAAATTGTTGAAGAAAAATCAACTGTTTAAAATGGCTAGTAGAATTTATAGACCTGACTTGAGTTGGGATTGTTAATAATTATTAATGATAATTTATAATGTGTAGTTATTAATTATTTAATCATTTAAATGTATTACATACGTGAAAAAGTAGCTAAGTATGTTAGAAATATCCTAAACTAAGAGGGTATAATGAAACAATTTAGACTCCAAGTACGTTACTATTATTCAACAACACACGGTTACAATTTATTCTAATTAACAAATTGGTTGCTAAAACAAATCAACTCCCTTAAGCATGAATCTGTACCAATCAAGCACAAAAATAGTGTAGATGTTCCTCGTTCCGTGGCTCGAGGAAAAGTGGCCGGTATTATTCAAGCGGCGCCGATCGGCGCGTGACGTCAACCGGTGTTGCCAACAAGTAATATTAATCCATACACCCATCGATTCACAAACCTTTACAAGTTAAATAGTAGCATGATTTTTGGGATTTTTTTTAGTTCCAATAATGTTCACTAACAAATTTAAATATAATAATGACTTATTCGAAAAAGGTTGTAAAACTGTTATAACTAACTAGCTTAATATTACTAGCACTTACCAACGTAAAATATAAATATCTGTGCCGACCTACGACATGACCTACAAGTCGACACAAATACAGCGTCAGCAGAATTGGCGTAGTAAACAACGCTCCATACGTAATGCGTGACATCGATATCCTACATCGCGATATCAGAGTTTTCGTCGCCACTAAGTATATATACAACAAACCAAGAATGGTAGTTGGGTCTTGGTCCCCGAGCAGATAACACCTAGCTAGGGGGAAGTACTTACACTTTTAGTAAAGAACATACGTTCCTTACATATCAATAATCGACCTTAAATGATTCAACCTATAAAGTACAATATTGCATTTATACTTGACTAAATAAATTTGAATAGCAATAATCGAGTTTAAATAACTGTATGTATGCAAAAGATTGCTTTCAAACTCAAATCAAATACGTAGATACGTTAAAACAAAAATCAACAAAGAGAGTTTGCAAGTCAATCAAAGTAAACAAAATAAATATTAAAGATGGTAATTACTTCTCTGCATTTCGGTCCAATCTAACTTGGTGGTGTAACTTCGCAGTGGCTTCTGAGGACTCATTAAAGCTGCTGTTATGGTTTGCTAGCGCCATTTTTAGGGTTCCGTAGTCAACTAGGAACTCTTATAGTTTCGCCATGTCTGTCTGTCTGTATGTCCGTCCGAGGATAATCTCAGAAACCGTTTGCACTAGAAAGCTGAAATTTGGTACAAATATGTATATTAACCACGTCAAGTGCAAAAATAAAAAAATAAAAAATGTTTTTTAGGGTACACGTAAATTGGGGAGTGATTTTTTTTAATTTTAATCCCAACATGTGATATATCGTTGGATAGGTATTTAAAAATAAATAGGGGTTTACTACAATCATTTTTTGATAATTTTAATATTTTGGGAAATAATCACTCCAAAAGAAAATAAAATTGTGCCCCCCTCTAACTTTTGAACTACTTATAAGCTTAAAAAGTATGAAAAAAGTCTAGAATATAGAACTGCATAAAGGCTTTCTAGGAAAATTATTTTAAAGGTTTAATATTTTTGGAAATTTTTGAAAAAATATTTTTTAACTAAAGTTGTAATAAAACTATGGAAACAAAACACTACCCCTAACGGGGTAAATAAGTTAGCATAGGTGGTAGTTTCTTATGTTGTAATTGCCAATAATCTAGTAAAAATCAAATCTTATAACTTCTTATTTAAATACTGTTTTATTTAACAATCACAATTTAAATAAAACAGTCTTTAACAGTCGTTATTTTTAACACCTACCTATGATGGCTACGAAGTCTTAACATTTTCAGCTTTGGGGAAGAGCAGGCGGCTCATAACACTGTACACTATTGGACATTATAACACAAAAAACATTAAAATTACACACTAAAATGTATTAAATTATTATTAATGAATTATAGATCTAAGGAGCATTTAAATTGTATCTAACTTCATACCTTTTATGTTTAATTTTGTACGAGTATGTACTTGGTTACATGAAAGTGATATGATGTGCCAGTAAAATATATGTTTTTGCCATGTTTTTGTCATTAGTGCTGTTATGAATACTCTGGCATAATTATTTTAGAGCTTAACCAATATTTGGTAGCTTAACGGTGTAGCTTAACCAATATTAAAACCATAAGAAATCAAAAAAAATAAGTTGGCTGGTGTTCTTGTATTTCCAATCAAAGATGTAAATCGGATCGACCACGCTCTTCATTGGATCCTTATTAGAATACCAGAAACCAGTAGCTGATTTAATATCAAAATTGCAACGACCACGGGCACTCAAAACACGCACGCCACCGAGATGTACGAATCAACGGGATTGCTCATCCCGCCGCGGTCCCGTCTCGCCTCTAAATATTTGATTTGAGCAAAGATGAGATTTAACTGCGCTGCGAATTATGAGCCGCTGTGCGATGTAAGACGCGGTTTACACTGGGACTTGGTTTATATTCCGTTTGAAGCTTTCTAGTTTACCTCTCTCGATTTCATGGAGTCCTGGTAGTAAATGTATCGTCAATATAACTTAACCTTCAATTACCGACCCTCATTTTAACTACTTAAACGGTAAGGTTAGGTCATTGTCACCGTCATTTTAAAAAGGATCGTCATTTTAAAAAGGGTGTCCCTTTTAAAAGACGATTTATCCAAATCAAATTTAAAAAACAGAAATTATCTAATGTGTGATGCAAGACGGGGCTTACACTATTCCGTTTAAACATTTTAGTTAATCCATTTTGACGTAGACCTGGCAGTAAATGCTATATCGTACGCAACTTAATCCAGCGATTTGGTCACGTATGTAGCAGTATCCGGTTTAACTCAATTTATAAAATATTTCTTTATACAAGTAGGTTACATTATAACTTTTGAATCGTGATTGAATATAATGCGACCTCAACTACCGGGTCAATACATAGCTACAAGTTATACAATGAAAATCTGTATTACTATTGCACCCGTACAAATTTGCGTTGTTAGTTATTTTTAAATTATCTTTTATATAATTTTTAATTAAATCCAGAAATTGCAATATAAAGTTAAATGTATTTATTCAAAACTTTATTGTACAAAAAGAAGTACCGAAGGCGGACTTAATGCTAGGACATTAAGCCAATTGCTAGGATGTAAACCAATTCCATTCCTAACTATTACCATTCATGTACCTACCTACCTTTATGAACCTTGGAAGGGTACGGAAAGACACAGTGTTAAATTAAACAAAAACATAATATCATTATACATAAGAACCTCATAATCATGTTATTTTCTGCCGTTAACCTACTCGTAATCCCAAACATGGGTTTTAGTTATCTGTAAAAAAAATATATAACATAGTAACATTTTTTATCAACCATGTTTAAAGAAAACAGTCGATGTGCACTCACCCTAAACCACAACGCGAGACGTAACATCACGCTTATGATTTTAGAAATCGAGACATATTAAACTTAGTTCAATTTGCTTCCACGGGATGTAAACAAATAATGTTATTCACTTTGTGCGCTCCAATTCTGTATTGATTAGTGATGTCCATTAGTAGACTGATATCGATATATTGACAGCGTGTATATAGCAGCAATTATTATTGATAGTATTGCTCGGCTATAGGCACTATTATCGATATCATTAATAATGTATTTTTTATAAGAAAGGGGGATGACTTAGCTGGTACTAACCCTGCTTGGGTAGACAGAAGAGCGGTGTGGGTGGGACCCCTTTCATACCTCTCATCGCCTATATATTAGGTGGGCAGGTAAAGGCAGTTATTTAGGGGATAGAAAAGATTTTGCATCATAGTCTGTCTATGCCCAAGGCGCTGATTATCGATATTTGATAAATAAAATACGTACATAGTACGGTAATCCATTTCAAATTAATTTGCTAAACAGTATTCTTCACATAACATAAATAAACTAAAAAAAGCGGTCATCCGCGCAGGTATAATAACGAAAACAGAATACAAATGTTTTGAGTGGAGCTTACAAATACAAATATACGCAGTTCCCTATTTTGTCTTAATTCGATTTTTTATGAATTTAAATAAACTAGAGCTTTTTTTAGAGCGCATGGTTTAATTTAAAGTTGTTCAGCGTGATATTGGGTGATGTATTAAAAGTTGCACGTAAATAAACATTATACTCGTATGTTCATTCACAATTATATTTATTTTGGATCTTGTTTTTAGCTGAAAATATTTAAATAAAATCATATAAAAGGCGCAACAATATTTTAATTAAGAAAAACCATATTATTTAAATAGAATATAATTAAAAATACTTTACTTATTATTTATGTAAGCTTTACAAAAGCACTTATGAATTGTCAGTACAAGTTCAGTATTATACGGCCTACAGGTATACCTTGTGCTATATAAAAGCTTTTAATATTTAACTTAACGTATTCCTTTGTTTTCATTTATTCACAAATGTATTTAATAAAATAATGACACAGCTAATAATTTTATTATTTAATAAAATAAACTATCGATACCAAATTTGTCGATATTTCGGAATCCCTAGTATTGATTTAGTTATGCGGTTTAATAGGCTCGGTGATTTGACGTGGTTGGAAGGTTGTATGTAGGTTGCTAAATATTGCTTTAGCAATGTACTACCGACGCTGCAGATAATACTATTATGGCGTTATAATTTGAGACATCAAATAAATTATATGAAGTTGGTCTTAATATAATTTGATACTGGTTTGCTCTATGTTGGGTTCAATAACTTTGAGGTGAGTTTAACTTACGTTTCGGGGTAACACTTTTTTTTAAAAGCCTTAAAGAAATGATTGCCTAACTTTTTTTTACGAGTAATAAGAATAAGACCGAACATACTTTGCCCACTGCAGCCAATGTCATAAGGATTAAAAGACAAAGAAGAGCACTTGTGTGTCACGTAAAACTTTGTTCATGGTACAGTCAACATACATAGCTCGTATACACCCCTCAATACCTTGTCACATTAAACGTCCGCATGTCTGAGTAAGTCAAATAGTTCAGTAAGCTTAATGCGAGAAGGTAGTACTGAGTTGTTGACTAAATTTACACACACAAATCCACTACATATCTCTATTTTTACTCTATATGTAGATACAGAAGGACGGAGATCTGGCGCATGACAGCATGAACAATTTTTTATCAGTTATAAAAATTATCATAGTTAATAATAATCTAACTCATGATTTCGCCCACGAAGCTTATTGAAATATAGAGATAATTTTGCACCAAGAAAATTTGAAACAACAATTTTTGTTAACCACTTACCATAAGTTTATGCCAAAACGTCAGTGTTAAACACAGTTAGTATTTTCAAATGATGTAGCTAGTCAGTAGGGATTTTATCGAAATCGTTGGAAATTACTCCTATTTAGTTCATACATTAAATATACACGTAGACAAATATAAGATGACATTACATTGCCCTGATAATGTATAGTAAGACTGGTAATTATATAAAGCACTTGTGTTACAGAAATCAGAAACATTGACGGTGAGAAACACGGACACTCAGACCCGATAATATAGGAAAATTCGTATTCCACAACATTTACTCGACCGGGAATTGAACCCGCAACCAGAGGTTGGTGGTCATAATACTACGCATGTTTTTTAAAGACAAATGGCTATTATTAAAATAGGAAATTTTAGGTCTTCACAGCAAAGAGTAACCGGTTCTTGGCATCAACATTTTTATCATGCTAGTAATTTCACCAATGCATAAAAGATTATAGACATTATTTAATAAGTGTTAAACTAATCCCTTTTTTGTATATGTTACCCGTTATGTTACAAGTGTGTATGAAAATAAAAAAGTAATTACTCACACTGACAAGGATTAAGAAATGTGTATCACAAACTGACTCAAATTGATCAAGGTGGCAAAATCGTCCCAAATAAAACTGGAATCTTTCTAATTCCCAACCGTGACTTAACCAAACGACTTTCCTACTAAAAACCAACCAATCAGCCCACATCAGGAGATATCATTCTGTTCGAGTATTTGTCAACGTCAGTCACTGTTGCTCGACTATCTCCCCACAAATTGCTCAAATCGCCCCGAAAAACTCGAGACAAACGAAACTCACCTTCACGCTCATAAACTTAAAGGCAACGTTTTCAAGAAAAGCACCGGCGTTGAAAGCAGGTGTAACTTTGTAGGTAAGTACAAGGGAAGTCGATTTAAGTTGGTTGAGAACTTCTTAATGATTTCATGAATTACAAATCAAAACTTGGGCTGCGACGTTTCTGACAGTCCCAAGTTGAATTAGGATGCCGTGTGTTCCTTAAATGGGAGATGTGGTGGGTAATAGGGGAGGGAATAAGAATTGTACTAGCTGTGGAGATTTGATGTGTGAGATAGAAAATATATGGAATAATAGCTTCTATTTATCAGCATCCTAGGGCTAAAACTGGTAGTTAATATTATATGTATATACTATATACTTATACTAATATTATAAATGCGAAAGTAACTCTGTCTGTCTGTCTGTCTGTCCGTCTGTTACTTTTTCACGCCTAAACGGCTGAACGGATTTTAATGAAATTTGGTATAGGTATACGTTGAATTTCAAGAACGGACATAGGCTACTTTTTATTAGAAAATAAGGGGGGAATGGGGGTAATACTACCTTTGCAAGTTTACATGGAAAAATGTTTATTTTTGAAGTTAGAAATATGAAATTTGGCACAAACATAGCTCGAAACTTGGATTAAAATATAGACTACTTTTTGTTTCGAATATTAGGGGAGAAAAGGGTAAAACCGACCATGTATGTAGTCCACGCGAACGAAGTCGCGGGCACAGCTAGTTTATAAATAAATATTTCTTAAATTCAATTTAAAAGATCTAGATATTGTGATTTCATTTACTTCAATTTGAATGTTTTTATTTTTACTGCTTAGAATAAGTAAAAAAAGAATTTTACCTGTTTTAATATGTTTTTTAAAACTTTTATTTATATCTGTAGGTTTCTTATGTATCTTTACATAGACATTGCAAAGCTTTTTTGCTGATATACTTTTTTTTTTAAAGAAAAAACATTTATTGGCACATATACGAACGTACACTCACACAAACTTTTTACATAACAATAAGGTCTCGGCCTCAGCATGAGATGTATTTCCATATGCAAAGTAAAAAAATAAATTAGCTGATACTAAAAGAAATCTGTAAGATGAGCCACCTTTCATACAGTATTTCTTGATAAATGTCCTTATAATGAAGGTATTTTGTATGCATTAAAACAATCAAAGATTCACATTGTGATATTCAGCTTACCTGGGTTTAGCTTTAAGAAACATTTTTTATGTCATAAGACTCTTTAAAACCCTGTTTATAATTTTTCATGTTGATATGTAGAACTAGTAGATAGGGTGTGGAGTGACTTTAGTCATTAGCGGAAAATCGAAAACTCTGCAGCGCCCTCTTGCCGAACCGATGAACCATGAACTGTAGCAAGAGCCACAACTTGGAAAGTCAGTGAGCCATACTAGAGGGGATGGAGGATGGGGCTCTCCCTAAAGAAGACCCCTTTTTTCCCTGTTCGTTAATCAATGTGGCATTTTGTTTTTTTTTCTGCGTGTATGTAAAATTTACACTTACTTTTGATCTCAATCTCGCTTTTTTTGGTGGACTCTATCCCGCGTTTAGACGCAAGTGCTACAACGCAGTGATTCCGCCAATCAAGCCTAGCATGTACGCAATACGTCAAATTTATCGCATGAGACGACAAAAGTGTCGATACTGTTGATTGGCTAATAGCACACTGCACTCGTATTTTCTACAAATCGGCAGCTCACGCACTGACTTCAACATATTTCGACGTTTGTTAAGAACGCGATAAAATTTAGTCGCGTCGCGCATGCTAGGCCTGAATGTCAAGTGTTAAGAGAGACACGTAAAAAATGAGAACGCTGTGGAATGAGGTTTTTTTTCTATCTTGCGGATCTCATTTTATACCTAAAACAAACACAAACGACACATTAACATTGAAAACAACATTATGATTACATAGAAAGGACAGAGGAAATATGAAATTATAATCTAACTAGCTGTGCCCGCGACTTCGTTCGCGTGGACTACATCCTTTTTTGGTCGGTTTTACCCCTTTCTCCCCTAATATTGGAAACAAAAAGTAGTCTATATTTTAATCCAAGTTTCGAGCTATATTTGTGCCAAATTTCATATCTCTTCATAATAACTTCAAAAATAATTTTTTTTCAATATAAACTTCCAAAGGTGGTATTACCCCCCTCCCCCCCTTATTTTCTAATAAAAAGTATCCTATGTCCGTTCTTGAGATTCAACGTATACTATAGGTATACGTGTACGTATGAAATTTGGTATACCAAATTTCATCAAAATCAGTTGAGAGGTTTAGGCAGGAAAGCGTAACAGACACACAGACAGACAGACAGAGTTACTTTCGCATTTATAATATTAGCAGGGATATCATACATATTAATATAGTCAATTTAGCTTGAAGGAAGGCGAACATTAGGCCTAAGATAATACACGATTGCTATAAGGGAATAAAGAACTATAATAACAATGATTTATTTATTTATTTATAAGCATACATACATAATCTTTACAGGCTTACCCTAATACAATTATGTCGTTTTTTATGCTATATTAATAGCTAATCTTAAGACCTCATTAAACTCGTTCTATGCTCTTAGAATATATTGGACAACAACCACAGCGATATGTACACACACTCTAACCATCAATCACTTAATGAACAAAACGTAATAGAAAAGTAGAAAAATAAAATATATTGATATATAAAAAACATTGCCAAGAGGGCTGTGGAGGTTGGATCATAGCAGTCGCTTATAATGGCCTAGAAGGTGTCTGTTCACTTTGGCCTTAAATATATCTATCCAGAAAAACTGGTAAGCCTGGTTTACTTTCGTGAGATTCAATGTTACGGCTTTCGTCAAATATAGCGTCAGAGTATTATCAGAGCACAAACGTTTCAGCAATAAATACACATGGCCGAAAAATAAAAAATGGCGTCCGCCACCGTGTGCCACTGGAAGGGATAACAGTGCAACAAAGTCACGTGACGTGCAAGCAAGACGCTGCCACGCGTCTATAACTTGCTTCTTTAATTTTAGAATAAAATTAATAATCCTATAGGTATTGACTCGACCGTGGATCGAACCTGGACCCCATAGATAACGCGACGCAAAAGTCCGACCCGCTCGCCTCTCGGCTACGGAGGTCAACAAACAAACAAGATAAGCTTAATACGATGAAACTAAGTAATTATAAAATCGCAGCATCATACTGCAGAAAATACCACACCGGTGGGGGCGTTTGTATTATGCTAAGAGACCACTTGGAATTTATAGAGAATGAAGAGATCGCTAATATGTCAATAGAATATGTATTAGAAGCGTGCGCTGCCATACTACCTGAAATAAATGTGATGTTAGTTACTATGTACTGGAATAAGAGAGAGGAAGAGTTATTTTTGAAACAATTAAAAGATATTTTGAACTATATAACTGATAAATATTCGAAATATAATATAATCTTGGGAGGTGACTTTAATATAAACATACTACAGAGCAACCTCAAAACAAACCAATTTATAGAACTCATGTCGGAAAATAACTTAAAACAACACATTAAAGTCCCTACACGTATAACAAAAAATACAGCTACGTGTCTAGACCTAATATTCACTAATTTTAATATAAATAAGCTATACACTACAGTGGAAGATTTTGGACTGTCAGATCATATGGGAACAATAATCCAGATAAAAATACCACCTAAATCTAATATTGTATCAAGTTGGAATGCAGTTAAAAGAACATTTAATTATAAAAACATTGAGCAATTCAAATCCAAATTAAAAACGATTAACTGGCACAAAATTCTAATTCCAGATCAAAATGTCAACCAAAATTATAACTTATTTAACGAGACCTTAATAAATATACTTAATGATTGTATACCTAAGCAAAAAATTAAGTTAAAATCAAACTATAAAAAACATTGGCTAACAGTTGGTATAAAAAAATCATGTAAACATAAAAGATTACTAAAAATTATTTCATCAAAGTCTGATTGTAAAATATTAAAAGAACACTACAAACAATATGAAAAAATACTTAAAAAAACAATAACTACAGCGAAAAAACTAGAATACGTTAAAAAAATGTCAAAGTCAAGTAATAAAATTAAAACAATGTGGAATATAATACATGAACGGACAAATAAAAAAATACAAAAAGAGAAACAAAATATAAAATTAAAAATAGATAATTTTTTAGTTACTGACCCACAAAAAATTGCAAATATATTCAATGATTTCTTTGCGTCAATAGGTGAAAATTCTAAATTTAATCAACATTTAACTGGTCGTCCCGTTTTACATCCCACGGAAAACTCACTATTTCTCAGTCAAGTAACTCATGAAGAGGTACGAAAACTTATTAAAAATTTAAAAAATAAAAAAAGTCACGGTATCGACGATCTCCCACCTGCTTTATTTAAACAATGTGCTAACGAACTAACTCCACCATTGTGTTATCTTATCAACCAATCATTTAACGAAGGTATTTTTCCCAATTTATTGAAGAAAACAATTGTAAAACCTATACATAAAAAGAATTCTAAAACCGACACTAACAATTATCGCCCCATTGCGTTATTACCAACTGCTTCTAAAATCTTTGAAAAAGCTATGTGTGACCGCGTATACAAGTTTTGTGAAAAATATAAAATCTTTAATGAAAGTCAAAATGGCTTCCGAAAGAATCATTCCACTATTCTGGCAGTATATAAGTATATTCAGGAAGCTTACAATCAGATAAATAGTAAAAAATATGCTATAGGAATATTACTAGATATGACGAAGGCGTATGACTCAGTGCAATATAATATATTACTGGATAAATTGTATGGGATAGGTATTCGTGGAATGAGTCATAGATGGTTCGTATTCATATCTAAACGATAGGGAACAAATCGTGGAGATTGATTATTTCGATACAGAATTAAAAACGATACATAATGTTCGATCGCACAGCAAAGTTTTAAAAGCTTCAATTCCTCAGGGAAGTGTCTTGGGGTGTCTTCTGTTCCTCATCTACATCAATGACTTGGCAGAAGCCATAGACCACCCTTGTGTCCTGTTTGCGGACGACGTCTCAATCCTAACCTCAAGTCTAAATAATGTTGATCTAGAGGAAAGGCTCGGTCGCATCCTCGAGACAGCTACACAATGGATGTATGAGCATAACTTACAAATTAACTTCTGTAAAACAAAATTAATAACTTTCTACCCATACCAAAAATCACGTATTAAAATAAACTTAAACTTCAATAATGTCAAATTAGAACTTGTTAATGAATACACCCTCCTTGGCCTAGTAATTGATACACACCTTAACTGGAAGGCGCATATTCAAAAAATTCGAAGAAAATTATCAAGTTTCGCCTGAGCCTTAAAAGAAATTAAAAAGACAGCTAATCAAGAGACCGCCATAGTAACGTATTACGCTTATGCGTATGCATGGTTGAGCTATGGAGTCTCTTTGTGGGGAAATAGTACAGACTCGCACACCCTTTTTACTCTCCAAAAGAAATTAATAAGAATAATAGCAAACATAAAACAAACCGATAGTTGTAAACCTTATTTTCAAAATTACCAGATCCTTACTCTTCCATGCATATATATCCTGGAAACATGCAAATTTGTCCGAAAATATCCAAACTTTTACACACAACGCAAAGATAACCCTGCCACTTACCATTTGCGCCACAGAAATAAACTTAACTTGCCAACCTCACGAATGACTCTCTACTCTAATAGCCCTTTTGTAATGTCGATCAAAATACATAATAAACTACCTAAAACTATCAAAGAAGAAATAAATAACAAAAAATTTATAAACACATTAAAACAATTCCTAATTAAAAAATCGTATTATAGCATAAGTGAATACCTATCTGATATTATTTAAACTAGAGTAGCATTAACACATAAATATAATTAATAATGTAATAATTAATAATTAAAGCTATAATAACTTCCAATGTATAAATTCTTTTCGTTTTCTTTCTGTTAATTATGTTTCTATCAAGGATCGTGTTAGCTTTGTTAAAGAGTGAGCGTCCTCTCTCTAATTGCAGTGCCCTTACAGGGTATTTAGTGATCTAATTTTAAGTTACCACCTTGTAAACACTAAAGATGCAATAAAAATATTGAGTATTGAGTATTGAGTATTGAACAACAGCTAGTAGGTACTTTACAAAAGAACGAAAATAATCCATCACCCGTTTCCATAGATACTGGCGTACGTTATCGCAAATTATCGTGTTGGCCGGTAAATTGTGAGGTGCAAATCAAATATAAATCGAAATAAATCTTCGGCGTATTTTGTAGGTACCTACGTAATTTGATGAGCGTGGCTTTGGTTCGCGGCCACGTGGTGGCCAGAGGACATAGTGGAGGTATAAGCGGGACAGATATATTTATGCCCGGTACCAATATGGAGCAGCTCGACTGGTGAAATTGTAAATAAAACCTATTTTGATTTATCACAACACTGGCACGATAGGTATGAATTCCATATTTAAGCTTTAACTTTTATAATATCTATTGTCTTTACAACTCTTGTCATTCTTATTCTTCTACTATATATTACCTACCTCAAGTTTCCACATGTCTTTTATTATAATTTCCTAGAGAAATACCTCCACCTTACAGAAGACCGCATCAAAATAACAATCACTCCGGTGTTGTTGTGTTCCTTCTTGTGAGTAAGGTTTCCAGAGCTCCATTAGTAGCAGAGGTCAAGCCTTCAAGGTAAGGGCGAAACTAGTAATAGCGATCTTTGAATAACGATCCGTTCTATTAACGGATAGTAATAAATTATACGAGGCGTAACCTAAAAACGACAGACGGACGACTCATGACAGCTGATATGCAGGCCTAGCATACGCCACTCGACTAATAAAATTTTATCGCGCTCTTAGCAAACGTCAAAATCGATTGAAGCCAGTGTGTCAGCTGTTGATTGGCTGAAAATACGAGTGCGGTGTGCTATTAGCCAATCAACGTATCGAAACTTTTGTCGTCACATGCGAGAAATTTGACGTATTGCGCATGCTAGGCCTAATGGAATGTAAATAATGGAACGTTATTAACGATTCGTAGTCGGTTTGAGAAAAACGGATAGACATTTTTGACACATAACGAATCGTTAAATATTGGAACCGCGCATTAATGCGATAAATATGTGGTTATAAACATATACGACAGAGGGCACTTACTGGAGGCTAAGAGGTGAACGCAAGCTAAAAATTCATCGCCTACGATAACTTGCGGCGATTAGCTTTCATTGACATTAAACTACTTTTTTTAATTTTCTCAACCGAAATCTTAATCTAAGTTCTGAGGGCTCAATAGCAACCAGTCTCATTTATATCAACCAACTTCTTTAAACAACCTAGAAGTAAATTAACTGAAGTAAATAAAAAAGTGAAACCCCCCTCTCGCGGAAACTATTCAATCTATTATATAAAAATGAATTGCAAAATGTGTTGGTAAGCGCTTAACTCGACAACGCTTGGACCAATTTGGACAATTATTTTTTTAAAATGTTCGTAGAAGTCCAAGGATGGTTTTTACGGCGAAAAAAAATTTGAATAATTGCCGGAAAAGCTTGGTAGACAGCCCTTTTCTTTTTCCAGTACAAACAGTCAAGGCTCATTCCTAATCTTTTTGACAGGGCGAAGTCTGTCGGGTCCGCTAGTTTAGAATAAAATTATAAGGAACCTCAATATTATTTTTAGAGACCAATCTATAGACGTATTGAATTGGTTTAAAGAAAAAAATAATTTGAGTTTCAGTTTTAAGTTTTGGGAGCCCCTAAACTTTTTTTTTTCTATTTATGTAAACACTCTTAATGTGGTTCACAGAAGTAATCTACATACAAAGATTAAATAGTATAGGTCTTATAGTTTCGGAAATAAGTGGCTATGACATACGGACGGACAGACAGACGGCTTAAAAACTCAATTTGATTTGTCGGAGTAACGTAACGTCGAACAAAAGTCGGAATTTAGGTTTTAAGCCCAGGCAGGCAGACAGACAGACAGACATGACGAATTCATAAGGGTTGCGTTTTTTGCCATCGGAATCAAATCATTAAGATTAAGAGAGGCATAGCGATTTATCGCTCGAACTGGAGCAGCCCGACTGGTATAAAACCTCCACCTTTCAGAAGACCGCAGCCAAATAACAATCACTTCTGTGTTGTTGTGTTCCTGCGTGTGAGTAAGGCTTCCAGAGCTCCTGGGGGGTGCTACATTAGTAGCAGGGGTCAAGCCTTCAAGGTAAGAGCGACAAGTTCAGTAACAGATTTATTATGCTGTACTTGTCGCCCTTAAGCTAGGACCTCATTACCACTTAATATCGGGTGGGAAGAGGTAAATCTTGAAGAGTAATATAAAAAAAAAAATTGAGAGCTACGATACCAAAGACACATACGATACACACATTAACATTATCAGACATCAACGCCAAACTATATTATAGAACTCCTCTTTTACCATCCGTAGTTAAATAATAAAAAAAATCTCCTATCACCCAAAACGCTCCCTTACATTTTCGAACTCCGAACACTTGTCATTCGCAGCCTCCCGTCCAGTATCGCGCGAGATTTTCCAGAGGGAGGTCGTGTCGCGCCCTCTCAGTGAACGCGGGAAAACTACACAGCGTGTGACGTTGTTCTTTTTTTTTCTTTTAAACTTTCCCGTGCCTGCCATGATTTGTGTTTCTTCGAGTGGTTTCTCGATGATTTGGACTGTCGGATGAAAAGGTCAGTTTAGATAATAAAACTTTTTTGTTAATACCTCTATGACTATATTGGTTTGTTTATTTAGTTTTCAATTAGGTATTGTTCTCATTTTAAATTCTTTTTTATTTTAAATTTTAATATGCCTGCCATTAATACGTCTTGTAACTTTAGGTGATAAGGAAATACCGATAGTTAAGAGAGGTGAAGTAGGAAAGAAAACTTTTCTGAAAATATAAATTACCAATGTTTTATTTTTCTACACAATTTATTTTAAAGTTGTTTTTATTTGATTACATTTCAAGACTTGAACTATTCAGTGATTAACATTCTGTTTAGTTGTCGATGTTTTTTTTATTTCATGGTGATTGCCGTTATATTATGGTTCAAACGATTTTGATAATTATCAAAAATTATGTTGATTGACTGCTGATTATAAAAGTTTAATGAATCAATTATTTCTTATCTGTCAGATTACCTAATAACTCTAACTTTATCAACAAGAAGTGAAATAGGGTTGTCTCGTATCATGATTTGATATTGTACCCACTGTTTATTGTATCAACGGATTCACAACTGGAATTGTTCTTTGATTTGATTCCCAACCCTATTCGCCTTTTGATTTTGTTTATTTTCAAACAAAATCCAAGAGCCTTAAAGAAGAAACAAATGGTTTTTATATTAATTGTGAAAATACTTTTAAATCTGGCGTGTAATCTGAATTCAAGGCGAGCGGGCCGAACTATGGCGAAGTCATTTCCGAGGTTCCGGGTTCGAATCCCGATGAATAGAGCCATTAAAGTTCCATAGGATTTTCCGTTAATTTTGGCTCTGGATATTCTGTTTATGTTGATGTTTTCTGTATTAGCTTTCACTATTTATCACAGAACTGGTTCTGTGATAAATATATATCTGTTCTGTGATAATAGAATAGGGATCTGGATCCCAGAGGTTATAAATAGCTTAAGTACTTGTGTCATATTATATATCACAAAGGTAGCGATTTTGTTAGCACAAACTAAGCTTAAATAATAATAAAAATATATCTTTATTTCCAGTAAATATAACAACAGAACAATTTTTCAAACGGTTACTGCACTAAGCCAGGCTTGTCATGCAGCGGCCTAAAACAATTTTCATTTAACAATATTATACTGGTCGCACAGTTGCGGTAGTAAAGAGTCTACTAACTTATTTGACTTTTACATTTAAAAAAGTCAAAGGATAAGCTATGCTAACTATTTGAAACTTTTGTGCCATTATCTATAAAAATGAACAGGATTAAGCAGTTTAGTTTTTGCCAACAGAATTAATCTCAGTTTATACTTAAATACATTTAAAAACACACTTTTTTTTTTTTTTTTTTTATAGTAGCGCAGTATATTGGCTCCTCCCAGCCTGATGGTAAGCAAGAGAGGAACCCACATCGCGATGACAACGGATTTGATATCAAAATATCCTATCCGTTAGCATCGCCATACTGGCCCGCAAGATGTTTCTTCACGCTCCTTTTGAAGAAATCCATGTCAAAGGAAGGAGGAAACACATGAGCTGGCAACGAGTTCCACTTCTTTATGGTCCGGCAAAGATAAGAGTTACCGAACTTTTTGGTTCGTGATGGAATATTTTCCATGGTGAAGCGATGACATCGTTGGCCGGCTCTTGTGGTTCTGTGTAGGAAAGGAGAGGGTGGGATAAGGGAAAATAGTTCCTCGGAACACTCCCCATGATACAATGTCAAGGCTGATTGCCAAAGATTCGCCATGCTTGTCGATTGCCTCCCCCCAGAGGTGCGTCACATACGCTAAAAGATCACCCGTCGATCGTTTCGGCCTGAAGCCGTATTGGCGATCGTTAATTAAGGAGTGATCCTCTAGGTAGCGGATCAACTGGTTATTGATGATCCGTTCCATGACATTGCACAGCACTGAGGTTACGGCAATAGGGCGGTAATTTGATGGATCCGATCGGTCTCCTTTTTTAGGGACAGGCTGCACATTAGCCTCTCTCCAAGCTTCAGGAATAACACCGGATGAGTACGAGAGGCGATATAGGCGCGTTAACACTGGAGACAACTCGGCTGCACAGGTTTTAAGAACAATCGCTGGAATACCATCAGGTCCACTAGCTTTCCGGACGTCTAGTGACTGTAGTTCACGGCGCACATCACGATGTCTGATAAAAATATCAGGCATGGCAACTCCACTAGGCGAGATCGTAGGTGGGGGCGCACCACAGTCATCGACTCGGGAATTCGCCGCAAAGAGCCTTGCCAAGAGATTGGCTTTCTCCTGCGGTTGATGAGCTAGTGAACCGTCGGGGTATCTCAGCGGTGGAAGAGAAGGTTGGCAAAAATTGGCTTGCACGGCTTTGACTAAACGCCAGTAGTTTCTTGTCCCCGTAGGATGTGAAACTAACTCCATGCCTACTCGTGCAACGCGCTGGGCATCCGCTCTTATGTATGCCTTTTTGCAGACCCTGGTGGCAGTGTTATAGGCTGCTTTCAGAGAGTTGATATTAGGATCTTTGATGGCACGACCCCTCGTCCAGGCGCGGTACGCTGCCTGTTTACTACAAACAGCATCAGCACATTCGCGGCTGAACCAGGGGTGTCCCCGGCTCTTATTGACAACATTGGAATATGGAATGTAATACTCCATCCCAAGGCCAATCTCATCAATAATAGTCGTGGCACTCGCCGTAGGATCCTTCTCTCTGAAACAGCGCTGCCCCCATGGGATCGACGCAAAATAGTCGCGCATACCATCCCAATCTGCTGACGAGTAATTCCAAACCCGGCGCTTAACCACCGCGGGTTGCGGTGGAACTGCACTTGGCACAGTGCTGGATACCAGGTAATGATCGGAAGAGCCTAAAGGCGCTTGGGCCACCACCTGATAACCCGCAGGATGGGTCGTCAGCAGAAGGTCAAGCAAAGAGGACGCATGTCCTTCCAAGTCTGGGATCCTGGTGGGCAGGCTAACCAGTTGTGTCAGGCAATGGGTAAGAGCGAATGCATGGGCTGACCTTCCTGCATGGTTAGTGGTAGGGGACCCCAACCAGGAGTCGTGGTGGGAGTTAAAGTCCCCCAGGAATACCATTTCTGCAGTAGGGTACTGCACCTGCGCATCATCTGCCGCCCGACTCAGATACTCAAAAAGTCGAGTTGTCTCATCATCCCCGGAATGGGATCGGTATAGGCACACGTAATTTGGGTTAGGGAACCTACATTTACGTGCACCCAGAGGACGGAAAAGGATGGATCTTCAAAACAGCGTACACGGCGACAGCAGACATCCGAGCGGATATACAGACATACCCCAGCCTTCGCGAGGAAATTTTCCTCAAGCACGTAACCGGGGTACTGTAATTATGACGTGTCTGCTGGACGTCGGATTTGTGTCTCCGTCAAGAACAGCATGGCGGGCCTTGCGGTCTCAAGGTGTTGGTGGACGGCAGTAAGGTTAGAGTGGAGTCCGCAGATGTTAGCGAACTCAACCTTAAACAGGGTGGTGGGGGAGTGCACCGCTGTATTATGACCCGTCATATTTCTACGATCCATTTTGTGAAAGAGAAAGGAAGCGTGAAGCGGGAGATGTCTGCCGCGATATAGGGAGAAAAAGCGCGGAGGTCTGTTTCCCACTTTGTTTGTCTGCGGAGGAGATGCGCTGATCCGTCGGACGGAAGGGCCCCCGAACCCCCCCGAAAGCAGTCGCCTGGTCTCTACCGTCGGGTCACCAACCGGCACGACGATCTGCTCCGAGATTATGCGCGGTATGAAAGGGCAGCCTCTCAGGTTGGTTAGACTTAATTGGGCCCCTGTACTGTACCGCGGGCGGCCAGCGAAATAACCGTTTCTACGGGTCTCCCTGGCCGACGGATCAGCTCACTCCATCCGATAATGGATAGACGGAAACCTTCACTGTTTCCCTAGTACCGCGACAACCATTACCCGAAGGTCACCGGCACTCTCACTCACCAAACGAAACACAACAGTAGTAAAACCATTATTTCACGTTGGTATTCTGTGAGAGGGTGGTACTACCCGGACGAGCCGACCCATTCATGCTACCGCCATGATTGACGGCAGCGTGGCTCTACCTCTAAACCTATCCTGTCCTAACCTATCCAACAATACCACTTTTATCAAAATTGTGTTCATACATTTGAAGGAAATTGCATTTGAACTCAAGGGTTAAGGGTGGCCCGGTTTATTTGTCCGCCAGTGTATAGCAGGGATGTTATGGATATATAATTTCGGATACGGATGTGGATACGGATATACGTAAAATATTATATCGGTTTCGGTTACAGTTACGGATATCAAATTATTTCGGATTATCCGATAGTATCGGTTATGGATATTAGATTTTTATAGAGGTATAGAAGTGAAATACAAATAAGAATATAAATTATTTGACGTTGATTGTACTTCGTAGGTTTAAAAATCAAATCAGTCAAACAAGTTATTATTTTTTACAGCTACTTGATTTTGTATATAATTATTTCTTTGAATTTAGTAAACACTATACAGTCAGACTCCGCTCTATCCGAAACTATCTGAAACTCAGATAAAGGATTCGGTTACGGATCTTATTTTATTTCGGATATCCGTTCGTTTCGGTTACGGATATGGAGCTCCATAACAACACTGATGTACAGCGGCAGAACGTCAACGTAAACACTTGCTGTTCGATATTAGTTCTTACGCGCATGGCATAAGGACGGTGCAAAGTCCAAAGTGAGTCTGGTGTGCTTTCGTCTGTACTTGCTTTACAGTGTCATGGAAATTTAAGCACGCTTTTTAATCTAGTAAAGCCCACATCCTTTTAAAAGCAAGCCACAAATGCTTTTGGATCTTACAATCTTGTGATAAAGGATAATATTAATCTAAAATATTCACATTTATTTTGACGAACTCTGTATTCGAGAGAAATTTGGAGTCACGCTATGTTTACGGTCCCGGGTTCGATTTCCGGTTGAGTCAGTTTGGAAACAGTACTTTTCTATATTGCCTTGGGGCTGGGAGTTGTGGTCCTTTAGTGGTTTCTGATTGTTTTAACACGAGTGCTCTGCCATTTACTAAATAATCAAAGCCATGTATTTTATGATTATATCTTAGATAGACATAATTATTCAAGAAACCCCAAAATTGTTGAAGAAAAATCAACTGTTTAAAATGGCTAGTAGAATTTATAGACCTGACTTGAGTTGGGATTGTTAATAATTATTAATGATAATTTATAATGTGTAGTTATTAATTATTTAATCATTTAAATGTATTACATACGTGAAAAAGTAGCTAAGTATGTTAGAAATATCCTAAACTAAGAGGGTATAATGAAACAATTTAGACTCCAAGTACGTTACTATTATTCAACAACACACGGTTACAATTTATTCTAATTAACAAATTGGTTGCTAAAACAAATCAACTCCCTTAAGCATGAATCTGTACCAATCAAGCACAAAAATAGTGTAGATGTTCCTCGTTCCGTGGCTCGAGGAAAAGTGGCCGGTATTATTCAAGCGGCGCCGATCGGCGCGTGACGTCAACCGGTGTTGCCAACAAGTAATATTAATCCATACACCCATCGATTCACAAACCTTTACAAGTTAAATAGTAGCATGATTTTTGGGATTTTTTTTAGTTCCAATAATGTTCACTAACAAATTTAAATATAATAATGACTTATTCGAAAAAGGTTGTAAAACTGTTATAACTAACTAGCTTAATATTACTAGCACTTACCAACGTAAAATATAAATATCTGTGCCGACCTACGACATGACCTACAAGTCGACACAAATACAGCGTCAGCAGAATTGGCGTAGTAAACAACGCTCCATACGTAATGCGTGACATCGATATCCTACATCGCGATATCAGAGTTTTCGTCGCCACTAAGTATATATACAACAAACCAAGAATGGTAGTTGGGTCTTGGTCCCCGAGCAGATAACACCTAGCTAGGGGGAAGTACTTACACTTTTAGTAAAGAACATACGTTCCTTACATATCAATAATCGACCTTAAATGATTCAACCTATAAAGTACAATATTGCATTTATACTTGACTAAATAAATTTGAATAGCAATAATCGAGTTTAAATAACTGTATGTATGCAAAAGATTGCTTTCAAACTCAAATCAAATACGTAGATACGTTAAAACAAAAATCAACAAAGAGAGTTTGCAAGTCAATCAAAGTAAACAAAATAAATATTAAAGATGGTAATTACTTCTCTGCATTTCGGTCCAATCTAACTTGGTGGTGTAACTTCGCAGTGGCTTCTGAGGACTCATTAAAGCTGCTGTTATGGTTTGCTAGCGCCATTTTTAGGGTTCCGTAGTCAACTAGGAACTCTTATAGTTTCGCCATGTCTGTCTGTCTGTATGTCCGTCCGAGGATAATCTCAGAAACCGTTTGCACTAGAAAGCTGAAATTTGGTACAAATATGTATATTAACCACGTCAAGTGCAAAAATAAAAAAATAAAAAATGTTTTTTAGGGTACACGTAAATTGGGGAGTGATTTTTTTTAATTTTAATCCCAACATGTGATATATCGTTGGATAGGTATTTAAAAATAAATAGGGGTTTACTACAATCATTTTTTGATAATTTTAATATTTTGGGAAATAATCACTCCAAAAGAAAATAAAATTGTGCCCCCCTCTAACTTTTGAACTACTTATAAGCTTAAAAAGTATGAAAAAAGTCTAGAATATAGAACTGCATAAAGGCTTTCTAGGAAAATTATTTTAAAGGTTTAATATTTTTGGAAATTTTTGAAAAAATATTTTTTAACTAAAGTTGTAATAAAACTATGGAAACAAAACACTACCCCTAACGGGGTAAATAAGTTAGCATAGGTGGTAGTTTCTTATGTTGTAATTGCCAATAATCTAGTAAAAATCAAATCTTATAACTTCTTATTTAAATACTGTTTTATTTAACAATCACAATTTAAATAAAACAGTCTTTAACAGTCGTTATTTTTAACACCTACCTATGATGGCTACGAAGTCTTAACATTTTCAGCTTTGGGGAAGAGCAGGCGGCTCATAACACTGTACACTATTGGACATTATAACACAAAAAACATTAAAATTACACACTAAAATGTATTAAATTATTATTAATGAATTATAGATCTAAGGAGCATTTAAATTGTATCTAACTTCATACCTTTTATGTTTAATTTTGTACGAGTATGTACTTGGTTACATGAAAGTGATATGATGTGCCAGTAAAATATATGTTTTTGCCATGTTTTTGTCATTAGTGCTGTTATGAATACTCTGGCATAATTATTTTAGAGCTTAACCAATATTTGGTAGCTTAACGGTGTAGCTTAACCAATATTAAAACCATAAGAAATCAAAAAAAATAAGTTGGCTGGTGTTCTTGTATTTCCAATCAAAGATGTAAATCGGATCGACCACGCTCTTCATTGGATCCTTATTAGAATACCAGAAACCAGTAGCTGATTTAATATCAAAATTGCAACGACCACGGGCACTCAAAACACGCACGCCACCGAGATGTACGAATCAACGGGATTGCTCATCCCGCCGCGGTCCCGTCTCGCCTCTAAATATTTGATTTGAGCAAAGATGAGATTTAACTGCGCTGCGAATTATGAGCCGCTGTGCGATGTAAGACGCGGTTTACACTGGGACTTGGTTTATATTCCGTTTGAAGCTTTCTAGTTTACCTCTCTCGATTTCATGGAGTCCTGGTAGTAAATGTATCGTCAATATAACTTAACCTTCAATTACCGACCCTCATTTTAACTACTTAAACGGTAAGGTTAGGTCATTGTCACCGTCATTTTAAAAAGGATCGTCATTTTAAAAAGGGTGTCCCTTTTAAAAGACGATTTATCCAAATCAAATTTAAAAAACAGAAATTATCTAATGTGTGATGCAAGACGGGGCTTACACTATTCCGTTTAAACATTTTAGTTAATCCATTTTGACGTAGACCTGGCAGTAAATGCTATATCGTACGCAACTTAATCCAGCGATTTGGTCACGTATGTAGCAGTATCCGGTTTAACTCAATTTATAAAATATTTCTTTATACAAGTAGGTTACATTATAACTTTTGAATCGTGATTGAATATAATGCGACCTCAACTACCGGGTCAATACATAGCTACAAGTTATACAATGAAAATCTGTATTACTATTGCACCCGTACAAATTTGCGTTGTTAGTTATTTTTAAATTATCTTTTATATAATTTTTAATTAAATCCAGAAATTGCAATATAAAGTTAAATGTATTTATTCAAAACTTTATTGTACAAAAAGAAGTACCGAAGGCGGACTTAATGCTAGGACATTAAGCCAATTGCTAGGATGTAAACCAATTCCATTCCTAACTATTACCATTCATGTACCTACCTACCTTTATGAACCTTGGAAGGGTACGGAAAGACACAGTGTTAAATTAAACAAAAACATAATATCATTATACATAAGAACCTCATAATCATGTTATTTTCTGCCGTTAACCTACTCGTAATCCCAAACATGGGTTTTAGTTATCTGTAAAAAAAATATATAACATAGTAACATTTTTTATCAACCATGTTTAAAGAAAACAGTCGATGTGCACTCACCCTAAACCACAACGCGAGACGTAACATCACGCTTATGATTTTAGAAATCGAGACATATTAAACTTAGTTCAATTTGCTTCCACGGGATGTAAACAAATAATGTTATTCACTTTGTGCGCTCCAATTCTGTATTGATTAGTGATGTCCATTAGTAGACTGATATCGATATATTGACAGCGTGTATATAGCAGCAATTATTATTGATAGTATTGCTCGGCTATAGGCACTATTATCGATATCATTAATAATGTATTTTTTATAAGAAAGGGGGATGACTTAGCTGGTACTAACCCTGCTTGGGTAGACAGAAGAGCGGTGTGGGTGGGACCCCTTTCACACCTCTCATCGCCTATATATTAGGTGGGCAGGTAAAGGCAGTTATTTAGGGGATAGAAAAGATTTTGCATCATAGTCTGTCTATGCCCAAGGCGCTGATTATCGATATTTGATAAATAAAATACGTACATAGTACGGTAATCCATTTCAAATTAATTTGCTAAACAGTATTCTTCACATAACATAAATAAACTAAAAAAAGCGGTCATCCGCGCAGGTATAATAACGAAAACAGAATACAAATGTTTTGAGTGGAGCTTACAAATACAAATATACGCAGTTCCCTATTTTGTCTTAATTCGATTTTTTATGAATTTAAATAAACTAGAGCTTTTTTTAGAGCGCATGGTTTAATTTAAAGTTGTTCAGCGTGATATTGGGTGATGTATTAAAAGTTGCACGTAAATAAACATTATACTCGTATGTTCATTCACAATTATATTTATTTTGGATCTTGTTTTTAGCTGAAAATATTTAAATAAAATCATATAAAAGGCGCAACAATATTTTAATTAAGAAAAACCATATTATTTAAATAGAATATAATTAAAAATACTTTACTTATTATTTATGTAAGCTTTACAAAAGCACTTATGAATTGTCAGTACAAGTTCAGTATTATACGGCCTACAGGTATACCTTGTGCTATATAAAAGCTTTTAATATTTAACTTAACGTATTCCTTTGTTTTCATTTATTCACAAATGTATTTAATAAAATAATGACACAGCTAATAATTTTATTATTTAATAAAATAAACTATCGATACCAAATTTGTCGATATTTCGGAATCCCTAGTATTGATTTAGTTATGCGGTTTAATAGGCTCGGTGATTTGACGTGGTTGGAAGGTTGTATGTAGGTTGCTAAATATTGCTTTAGCAATGTACTACCGACGCTGCAGATAATACTATTATGGCGTTATAATTTGAGACATCAAATAAATTATATGAAGTTGGTCTTAATATAATTTGATACTGGTTTGCTCTATGTTGGGTTCAATAACTTTGAGGTGAGTTTAACTTACGTTTCGGGGTAACACTTTTTTTTAAATGCCTTAGAGAAATGATTGCCTAACTTTTTTTTACGAGTAATAAGAATAGAACCGAACATACTTTGCCCACTGCAGCCAATGTCATTAGGATTAAAAGACAAAGAAGAGTACTTGTGTGTCACGTTAAAATTTTGTTCATGGTACAGTCAACATACATAGCTCGTATACACCCCTCAATACCTTGTCACATTAAACGTCCGCATGTCTGAGTAAGTCAAATAGACAGTAAGCTTAATGCGATAAGGTAGTACTGAGTTGTTGACTAAATTTACACACACAAATCCACTACATATCTCTATTTTTACTCTATATGTAGATACAGAAGGACGGAGATCTGGCGCATGACAGCATGAACAATTTTTTATCAGTTATAAAAATTATCATCCATACTAATATTATAAATGCGAAAGTAACTCTGTCTGTCTGTCTGTTACTCTTTCACGCCTAAACGGCTAAACGGATTTTGATGAAATTTGGTATAGGTATACGTTGAATCTTAAGAACGGACATAGGCTATTTTTTATTAGAAAATAAGGGGGGAGTGGGGGTAATACCACATTTGAAAGTTCAAATGGAAAAATGTTTATTTTCGAAGTTAGAGATATTAAATTTGGCACAAATATAGATCGAAACTTGGATTAAAATATGGACTAGTTTTTATTTCAAATATTAGGGGAGAAAGAGGTAAAACCGACCATGAAAGGATGTAGTCCACGCGAACGAAGTCGCGGGCACAGCTAGTAGTTAATAATAATCTTACTTATGATTTCGCCCACGAAGCTTATTTAAATATAGAGATAATTTTGCACCAAGAAAATTTTAAACAACAATTTTTGTTAACCACTCACCATAAGTTTATGCCAAAACCTCAGTGTTAAACACAGTTACTATTTTTATAATGATGTAGCTAGTCAGTAGGGATTTTATCGAAATCGTTGGAAATTACTCCTATTTAGTTCATACATTAAATATACACGTAGACAAATATAAGATGACAATACATTGCCCTGATCTTGTGTAGTAAGACTGGTAATTATATAAAGCACTTGTGTTACAGAAATCAGAAACATTTGACGTTGAGAAACACGGATACTCAGACCCGAGATAATGTAGGAAAATTCGTAATCCACAACATTTACTCGACCGGGAATTGAACCCGGAACCACAGAGGTTGGTGGTCATAATACTACGCATATTTTTTAAAGACAAATGGCTATTATTAAAATAGGAAATTTTAGGTCTTCACAGCAAAGATAAACCGGTTCTTGGCATCAACATTTTTATCATGCTAGTAATTTCACCAATGCATAAAAGATTATAGACATTATTTAATAAGTGTTAAACTAATCCCTTTTTTGTATATGTAACCCGTTAAGTTACAAGTGTGTATGAAAACAAAAAAGTAATTACTCACACTGACAAGGATTAAGAAATGTGTATCACAAACTGACTCAAATAGATCAAGGTGGCAAAATAGCCCCAAATAAAACTGGAATCTTTCTAATTCCCAACCGTGACTTAACCAAACGACTTTCCTACTAAAAACCAACCAATCAGCCCACATCAGGAGATATCATTCTGTTCGAGTATTTGTCAACGTCAGTCACTGTTGCTCGACTATCTCCCCACAAATTGCTCAAATCGCCCCGAAAAACTCGAGAGAAACGAAACTCACCTTCACGCTCATAAACTTAAAGGCAACGCTTTCAAGAAAAGCACCGGCGTTGGAAGCAGGTGTAACTTTGTACGTAAGTACAAGGGAAGTCGATTTAAGTTGGTTGAGAACTTCTTAATGATTTCATGAATTACAAATCAAAACTTGGGCTGCGACGTTTCTGACAGTCCCAAGTTGAATTAGGATGCCGTGTGTTCCTTAAATGGGAGATGTGGTGGGTAATAGGGGAGGGAATAAGAATGGTACTAGCTGTGGAGATTTGATGTGTGAGATAGAAAATATATGGAATAATAGCTTCTATTTATCAGCATCCTAGGGCTAAAACTGATAATTAATATTATTGTAAAATGGTTTTATTACTCTTGTATTATAATAAATAAATAAATATTTCTTAAATTAAATTTAAAAGATATAAATATTGTGGTGTCATTTACTTCAATTTGAAAGTTTTTATTTTTACTGCTTAGAATAAGTATAAAAAGAATTTTACCTGTTTTAATATGTTTTCTAAAACTTTATTGCCAATCTTAGCCTCAGCATGAGCTGTATTTCCATATGCAAAGTCAAAAAATAAAGTAGCTGATACTAAAAGAAATCGATAAGATGAGCCACCTTTAATACAGTATTTCTTGATAAATGTCCTTATAATGAAGGTATTTTGTATGCATTACAACAATTAAAAAAACATTGCGATATTCAGCTTACCTGGGTTTAGCTTTAAGAAACATTTTTAATGTCATAAGACTCTTTAAAAACCTGTTTATAATTTTTCATGTTGATATGTAAAACTAGTAGAGAGGGTGTGGAGCGACTTTAGTCATTAGCGGAAAATCGAAAACTCTGCAGCGCCCTCTTGCCGAACCGGTGAACCATGAACTGTAGCAAGAGCCACAACTTGGAAAGTCAGTGAGCCATACTAGAGGGGATGGAGGATGAGGCTCTCCCTAAAGAAGACCCCTTTTTTCCCTGTTCGCTAATCAATGTGGCATTTTGTTTTTTTTCTGCGTGTATGTAAAATTTACACTTACTTTTGATCTCAATCTCGCTTTTTTTTGGTGGACTCTATCCCGCGTTTAGACGCAAGTACTACAGCGCAGTGATCCCGCCAATCAAGCCTAGCACGTATGCAGTACGTCAAATTTCTCGCATAAGACGACGAAAGTTCAATACTGTTGATTGGCTAATAGCACACTGCACTCGTATTTTCTACAAATCGGCAGCTCACGCACTGACTTCAACATATTTCGACGTTTGTTAAGAACGCGATAAAATTTAGTCGCGTCGCGCATGCTAGGCCTGAATGTCAAGTGTTTAGAGAGACACGTAAAAAAAAATGAGAACGCTGTGGAATGAGGTTTTTTTTCTATCTTGCGGATCTCATTTTATACCTAAAACATACAGAAACGACACATTAACATTGAAAACAACATTATGATTACATAGAAAGGACAGAGGAAATATGAAATTATAATCTAACTAGCTGTGCCCGCGACTTCGTTCGCGTGGACTACATCCTTTTTTGGTCGGTTTTACCCCTTTCTCCCCTAATATTGGAAACAAAAAGTAGTCTATATTTTAATCCAAGTTTCGAGCTATATTTGTGCCAAATTTCATATCTCTTCATAATAACTTCAAAAATAATTTTTTTTCCATATAAACTTCCAAAGGTGGTATTACCCCCCTCCCCCCCTTATTTTCTAATAAAAAGTATCCTATGTCCGTTCTTGAGATTCAACGTATACCTATACCAAATTTCATCAAAATCAGTTGAGAGGTTTAGGCAGGAAAGCGTAACAGACACACAGACAGACAGACAGACAGACAGAGTTACTTTCGCATTTATAATATTAGCAGGGATATCATACATATTAATATAGTCAATCTCGCTTGAAGGAAGGCGAAAATTAGGCCTAAGATAATACACGATTGCTATAAGGGAATAAAGAACTATAATAACAATGATTTATTTATTTATTTATAAGCATACATACATAATTTTTAAAAGGCTTACCCTTAGCCTATGCTATATTAAAAGCCAATCTTAAGACCTCATTAAACTCGTTCTATGCTCTTAGAATATATTGGACAACCACCACACCGATAACGACACACATTCTAACCATCAATCACTTAATGAACAATAAAATAATTAAATGGGTTCAATTCCCGCACCGCAAGGGGAGATAAAAATTTTCTGTTTCTAATATATAAAAATAAAATATATTGATATATAAAAAACATTGCCAAGAGGGCTGTGGAGGTTGAATCACAGCAGTCGCTAACATTTACCTAGGAGGTGTCTGTTCACTTTGGCCTTAAAGATATCTAGATAATAATCATCCAGAAAAACTGGTGAGCCTGGTTTACTTTCGTGAGATTCAATGTTACGGCTTTCGTCAAATATAGCGTCAGAGTATTATCAGAGCACAAACGTTTCAGCAATAAATACACATGGCCGAAAAATAAAAAATGGCGTCCGCCACCGTGTGCCACTGGAAGGGATAACAGTGCAACAAAGTCACGTGATGTGCAAGCAAGACGCTGCCACGCGGCTATAACTTGCTTCTTTAATTTTAGAATAAAATTCATAATCCTATATTGACCCGACCGTGGATCGAACCTGGAACCCCATAGTAGTGCGACGCCAAAGTCGAGCCCGCTCGCCTCTCGGCTACGGAGGTCAACAAACAAACAACAGTTAGTAGGTACTTTATAAAAGAACGAAAATAATCCATCACCCGTTTCCATAGAAACTGGCGTACGTTATCGCAAATTATCGTGTTGGCCGGTAAATTGTGAGGTGCAAATCAAATATAAATCGAAATAAATCTTCGGCGTATTTTATAGGTACCTACGTAATTTGATGAGCGTGGCTTTGGTTCGCGGCCACGTGGTGGCCAGAGGGCATAGTGGAGGTATAAGCGGGACAGATATATTTATGCCCGGTTTCAATATGGAGCAGCCCGACTGGTGAAATACCTCCACCTTACGGTTTGACGACCTCGGTGGCGCAGTGGCTAAGGTAGGCGGCCAAAGCGCGAAAGGTCCCGGGTTCGATTCACGGTCGGGTCAATTTGGAAAACGAACTTTTCTAAATTGTCTTGAGTCTATGTGTGCTGGGATGACGCCCCCAGTTAGTATCCGTCGTCTGGTACTCATAGTACTTGGGAAAACCTTAGTTTGAGACCAGGTGATTGGTGTGATTTTCTGGCGCATTTATTTATTTATTTATTTACAGAAGAACGCATAAAAATAACAATTACTCCGGTGTTGTTGTGTTTCTGCGTGTGGTTAAGGTTTCCAGAGCTAATGGGGGGTGCTACATTACTAGCAGAGGTCAAGCCTTCAAGGTAAGGGCGAAACTAGTAATAACGATATTTGAATAACAATCCGTTCTATTAACGTATAGTAATTAATTATACGAGGCGTAACCTAAAAACGACAGACGGACGACTGATGACAGCTGATATACAGGCCTAGCATCCGCCACGCGACTAAATTTTATCGCGCTCTTAACAAACGTCAAAATCGATTGAAGCCAGTGCGTCAGCTATTGATTGGCTGAAAATACGAGTGCATTGTGCTATTAGCCAATCAACGTATCGAAACTTTTGTCGTCTCGTGCGAGAAATTTGACGTATTGCGCATGCTAGGCTTAATGGAATGTAAATAATGGAACGTTATTAACGATTCGTAGTCGGTTGGAGAAAAACGGATAGACATTTTTGACACATTACGAATCGTTAAATATTGGAACCGGGCATTAATGCGATAAATATGTGGTTATAAACATATACGACAGAGGGCACTTACTGGAGGCTAAGAGGTGAATGCAAGCTAAAAATTCATCGCCTACGATAATTTGCGGCGATTAGCTTTCATTGACATTAAAGTACTTTTTTTAATTTTCTCAACCGAAATCTTAATCTAAGTTCTGAGGGCTCAACAGCAACCAGTCTCATTTATACCAACCAACTATTTTAAACAGCCTAGAAGAAATTAACTGAAGTAAATAAAAAAGTGAAACCCCCCTCTCGCGGAAACTATTTAATTTAGAATAAAATTATAAGAAACCTCAATAACATTTGTAGAGACCAATCTATAAACGTATTGAATTGGTTTGAAGAAAAAAATAATTTGAGTTTCAGTTTTAAGTTTTGGGAGCCCCTAAACTTTTTTTTCTATTAACACTCTTAATGTGGTTCACAGAAGACATCTACATACAAAGTTTCAATAGTATAGGTCTTATAGTTTCGGAAATAAGTGGCTGTGACATACGGACAGACAGACAGACGGCTTAAAAACTCAATTGGATTTGCCGGAGTAACGTAACGTCGAACAAAAGTCGGAATTTAGGTTTTAAGCCCAGGCAGGCAGACAGACAGACATGACGAATCCATAAGGGTTGCGTTTTTTGCCATCTGACTATGGAACCTTTAAAACGTAGGTATCGAAAAAAAATTGAGAGCTACGATACCAAAGACACATACGATACACACATTAACATTATCAGACATCAACGCCAAACTATATTATAAAACTCCTCTTTTACCATCCGTATTTAAATAATGAAAAAATCTCCTATCACCCAAAACGCTCCCTTACATTTTCGAACTCCGAACACTTGTCATTCGCAGCCTCCCGTCCAGTATCGCGCGAGATTTTCCAGAGGGAGGTCGTGTCGCGCCCTCTCAGTGAACGCGGGAAAACTACACAGCGTGTGACGTTGTTCTTTTTTTTCTTTTAAACTTTCCCGTGCCTGCCATGATTTGTGTTTCTTCGAATGGTTTCTCGGTGATTTGGACTGTCGGATGAAAAGGTCAGTTTAGATAATAATAAAACTTTTTCGTTAATACCTCTATGACTATATTGGTTTGTTCATTTAGTTTTAAATTAGGTCTTGTTCTCATTTTAAACTCTTTTTTATTTTAAATTTTAATATGCCTGCCATTAATACGTCTTGTAACTTTAGATGATAAGGAAAGACCGATAGTTAAGAGAGGTAAAGTAGGAAAGAAATCTTTTCTGAAAATATAAATTACCAATGTTTTAATTTCTACATAATTTATTTTAAAGTTGTTTTTATTTGATTACATTTCAAGACTTGAACTATTCAGTGATTAACATTCTGTTTAGTTGTCGATGTTTTTTTTTTATTTCGTGGTGATTGCCGTTATTTATGGTTCAAACGATTTTGACAATTATCAAAAATTATGTTGATTGAGATAGGGTAGTTGGAATTGACATTTTTAATATTTACAACCAATGTTAAGTTAAATCAAAGCTTGCAAAAATTAAAAGATTTAGTCTAACTGGTTTGAACTGAACCACAAACATTTGTGTGATGACAAAAAGCTTTCAAATTAGTAGGTACTTAGTTTAATCAAGTTTAAAAAAATAGAGCTCTATTTGAGATTAAAAAATAAATGTCCTTGCCTAAGTCAAGTTTTAATTAATTAATTTATATTAATAGTAATCAATCTCTGCGGTATTACTTAACAAAAACTATTTATATATATGCGGTCAGTAAATTCGTGTACCCTCCATTTCAATTGTAGAATGTTTTAATAAGATTCTTAGGTATTGTTTCTATTATTTTATATGTAGGTTAATTTATTTTTCTTTTAATTATGTATTTTCATAATGTCATATGTATATTATTATTTAATATAACCATGGACTTGTATTATAATGATCATAAATATCATACATCATTGACACTTTCCTAATTTTTCGAGCCTCATTTGCTGTACGGCCAGTAGAAAATGCTGATTATAAAAGTTTAATGAATCAATTATTTCTTATCTGTCAGATTACCTAATAACTCTAACTTTATCAACAAGAAGTGAAATAGGGTTGTCTCGTATCATGTTTTGATATTGTACCCACTGTTTATTGTATCAACGGATTCACAACTGGAATTGTTCTTTGATTTGATTCCCAACCCGATTCGCCTTTTGATTTTGTTTATTTTCAAACAAAATCCAAGAGCTTTAAAGAATAAACAAATGGTATTTATATTAATTGTGAAAATACTTATAAATCTGATGTTAAATCTGAATTCAAGGCGAGCGGGCCGAACTATAGCGAAGTCATTTCCGAGGTTCCGGGTTCGAATCCCGATGAATAGAGCCATTAAAGTTCCGTAGGATTTTTCGTTAATTTTGGCTCTGGATATTCTGTTTATTTTGATGTTTTCTGTATTAGCTTTCACTATTTATCACAGAACCAGATCCCAGAGGTTATAAATAGCTTAAGCACTTGTGTCATATTATTTATCACAAAGGTAGCGATTTTGTTAGCACAAACTAAACTCAAATTTTGTGCTATTATCTATAAAAATCAACAGGATTAAGCGGTTTAGTTTTTGCCAACAGAATTAATCTCAGTTTATACTTAAATACATTTAAAAACACACTTGTTTGTTCTGATCCGTTGTCGAACCCATAAACAAACAAACTCTTTTTAATATTAGTAAAGATGTATCAAAATCGTATCTGACTCGTTTCAAGCGTTTTGATAAAGATAAAGCTGAAGTATCAACTGTCAAATCTTTTCACGTAACATATAGCAACTTTTGGCTTAGCATCATATCTCTTACACAGGACAAAAGCACCCAATTTCGGAACCCCAAACCTTGCTTTGTTTTCATATCGTGTTACAGCTCTCTCGGTTTGCTGGATACGAAATCCGACTCGAATGCTCTTTGATTTAGTTTATATTTCGTTTCCAAGTTATTGGGATGTTTATAGTTTTGCACGTACGTTTCAGAGATGGGTGTTTTCTGAATAGTAAGGTGTTAGAGGTACTAAAAAAATATATAGTTAAGTTTTAAAATGTGTATGTCTATAAAAGTAGTTTAATACTTCTTGACTTTATTTCGACCATCAAATAATAGAATTCCTTTAAAATAACATTGTTGGCCGTCAATCGCAGAGTGGTCAGTAACTGGTGTGCTTTAGAAAAAAAAAATAGTTTAAAAAACCAAAAAACACGCTTTTAGCTCGCACTAAAAATTACAAAATAATTCAGACATATAAGAAAGAAAGCGTGGAGCGTTTATGTTATCTTTACTCTTTTTGGACAAAACGCTCCACGCTTTCTGTCTTAAATGTCTGAATTATTTTGTAAGTTTTCTCATGTATCAATAATTATATATTCTTTTTCGTATCCCATTCAGCAAACCCTTTCATTTAATACCCATATCATAGGGGTGCATTTCAAATAGCCTGTCCGTTATCTTGGACGCCCGCCATATTGGATTTGAATCACGTGACTATTTTTTTCGTATTCCTGACAGCAAACCCTTTCTTTTGATACCCATATCATGGAAGTGCATTTCAAACAGTCAGTTCGCCATCTTGGGGAGGTCGCCATATTGGATTTGTAATGACGTTTCTTAGCTAGTCATGTATTGTCATCAGAACTCAGAGCGTGTGCAAAATTTCATCTTAATCAAAGACCGGGAAGTGGGTCAAATTAAGATTCAAAGATTCCGTTACATACATACAACCCAAGCTAATAAAAGCGTGTTAAAAAAAGGTTTTCTTGTAAACATCTTCCAAGAGAGTTCCTATTAAATTTTAACCAATAAATAATGGAAATCAAATTAATGTTTTTTCGTTGATTTTTAATTAAGTTTAACATTACTTCAAAACTGTTATCCAAAAATGTTATTTTTCTAGATGTACGGTTAGCATCATAAGTGTGAACACACCTTATTACCTTGTCCTATTAATCCTCTGCCTAACTAAGAGTGACAGTTAGGCATTTAACAGAATCTGGCAAGGTACCGAGTTATTTACAACTGTACCTGCTGACTGTACCTTAATCGCGGAACGCACTGGCAAAACACTTTTGATCAGGCAGGAATGCTTAAAGATATAAGAGGCAGTATTTAACCTATATTTAAATTAAATACTGCTTATTTTACCCCTCATTTCGACGAAAAAGTTTTCATTATCATAATCGTTTATTTTATTCTAGTACATCATACTGATGGATCGTTAAAATGGTTAAAAACCAAAAAATTAAGCCAGCGCCGTTTTGGAATCTAATTTTACTCATAGTAATTCGGTAAACATTAAAGAAGTGATCCTAAATTTACAATATTTAGGATAAAAAAACACTTACAAAACTGATGTGTGGAAGTAAATTTAGATCGCGAGTCTATTTCCAAAAACCCCTAGTTGGACCTCATTGCCTTTAATTGTAATGGTGTTGTAAACTCAATCCAGCCAGGACCACTAAAGCAACTGTCAAAATAATCCCTACTAATATTATAAATGCGAAAGCAACTCTGTCTGTCTGTCTGTTACGCTTTCCTGCTTAAACCTCTCAACCGATTTTGATGAAATTTGGTATAGGTATACGTTGAAGAACGGTCATAGGCTACTTTTTATAAGAAAATAAGGTGAGAAGGGAGGTAATATCACCTTTGAAAGTTTACATGGAAAAATGTTTATTTTTGAAGTTAAAGATATGAAATTTGGCACAAATATAGCTCGAAACTTGGATTAAAATATAGACTACTTTTTGTTTCGAATATTAGGGGAGAAAGGGGTAAAACCGACCATGAAAGGATGTAATCCACGCGAATGAAGTCGCGGGCACATCTAGTAATAATATATAATATAATTATTTATTGGTCACTTCAAGTTAAAGTGTTACATAAGCTAAAATTTCATTACATCAAAGTACTAAAGTAAGAAAGAGCCGCTATTACTGTCCCAGTTCCACATACCCCAAACCCCGAGATGATCTCATGGATATCTGCGCTCTCTTTATACATATACTACATACTTACAAAAAACAATGCTATATCAATTACCCATATAATAGCCTCAAAATGACAACAATTACTCTTTCAAGAACGAGGCGAGAAAGAAGCATTGATCTTTTCTATATTGTCTTGTGTCTGGGTGTTGTGGTACCGTCGTTGTTTCTGATTTCTGTAACACAAGTGCTTTAGCAACTTACTACAGAATCAGAGCATTGTTGTGATGTGGTCCAATATTTATTTATTGAAGTTAAAACATTTTTTTGCGAAAACTCAAATTTTATTAAAATGTCCGTCCAGGCAACCCTAGCTTAATTTAATTATGAAACAGTCGCTGAATCCTAAATTAAGGTCACCCGGCAATCACGGACTGTGAAAAAATACAAAGAAGGGGATTAATTTTACAATAAAGTGGTTCCGTATATGCCACGGGCAAATTGCGAACTCAGTTTATCGTCAGTTTGTAATGTAACTGACAATGTTTGGTTATAAAAACTTTTATTGTAGTAAAAATTTAAAATTATCCTTTGCAAAATACTACAAGTTTAAGGAAAAGCCTATAAAGAAAAAAAGGACGCTGGAAGGATTGAATAGAGTAATCACTTTTACAGTGCAGCAGTGCTGGACTGATATTACCCAAATGTAGCTAAGAATTATTGCAAGGAAATTGGCTTTCAAATAAAAAATATTTAAATTAATTTGTTCGTTTGAAAGCTAGGATGCAACATACAGACATTGTCATACATCAGCGCGGAACTTATAATACCTATTTGTTTTCAGTTAGGCAAACTTATCGTTATCAATTTATTTAGATAGATAGATAAATAAATTTATTTATATTTTACACTGAACACACTTTACAAACATAATAAAACATACTGACATATATGTTAGTTAAATAAAAATACCTACTAATATTATAAATGCGGAAGTAACTCTGTCTGTCTGTAACGCTTTTCCGCTTAAACCTCTCAACCGATTTTGGTGAAATTTGGCACAGTCAATCTTGAGACCCTGAGAAAGGACAAAGGCTACCTTTTATTGCGAAAAAGAACCCTGTAGTTCACCCGAATGAAGTCTTTATTCTAGCTCAGCTAGTTATGCTATATTATACACAACCAAAATAAAAAAAATAGATTGAATTATAAGTTCATTGTGTGCGTCACACAACGATAAAACCTTGGAATTTGGTTCACAATAGAGATTATAAAATGTAATTAAAAAAGGTAATAAATAATGTTGTATTCATTAACCGTTTTAAACTTTTCATTTACCCTCCACACAAAAAGAGTGAAGGTTATCGCTTATGATAAAAAAATAATGATTACGTTATGTTGACGCACTCCGTAACCAAGAGGCGAGGACTTTGGCGCGCGCAATCTCTGAGGTCCCGGGTTCGATCCGGTCGGGTTAATATGGGGTGCAAACTTTTCTATGTTGTCTCGGGTCTGGGTGTTATTGAACCATTGTTTCTAATTTCTGTAACACAAGTGCTTAAGCTACTTACCACAGAATCCGGGAAATGTGTGTGATGTTTTCCAATATTTGTTTATTTATTATTATTCTAGCATCAATTTGTCTAGCTACTAAATTTCGTCCAAATCCTTTAATAGTTGCGTAAAAGATTTCATCTATACAAAATTTACCCCTTATTAAGTAAAAATATAAAACTTTTTATTTCCAAGACGAAAGTATATGGATATCTTTCTTTAGTTACTTTACAGTCAAGTACCCATTACAAAAAAGACAAAAGTCCTCCAAACTTCTCAAAGAACTCTAATTCAATTTAAATTCTCCCAAATAAAAACTCCATTGAATTTACCCATCGGTTCAGAGTGGCTTAATAGGAAAAGAAATTTCTATGTCCTTCAAAACAACTCGTTCTATTTCGTAAGAAGTGGATAAAAATCTTTTAACTTTCTGCGAAGGTGATCCCTTTGATAAAATATGTCGAAGTACGAGTAGGTGAAGTGGTTTAAGCAGGATTATGATCTCAGTATATTACAAACAGACTCATCAACATAGATTTTTCAGATTTTGGTTCAAAAGATGTCTATACAGTATTATATCTACACTAAGATTTTAAGGCTGAGGAGTTTGTTTATTTATTTGAACATGCTAATTTCAAGAACTACTGGATAATACACTCTTCAATTACTCCGTTTATATGTATTTTTTGTGATATATACAAAATAGGTTGTTTGATGATTTTTTGTTGAAAGGTGTAACTTCCAAAATGAAATCACGATAAGAAAGCCAGCATTTGATAATGACATAACAAAGTAATTGAGGGAAGTTAATTTGGCTTTTGAAGTTAATAAGGGGTGATGACTCGGTAAAAAAACAGTCTTTCGATTTAGTTTGTCCAGTTAGATTTCTAGAACATATTTTTGTTAGCAACATGATGATACAGCGCATCAACGTCCAATGTTTTTACGTCACTTGTTCGTAAAAACAAGAGATAAAATATGTAGATATAATGCCGAACCTTACAATGTCACGCTAAATTTCAACTTTTTTTTTATATATTACACAACAAGATTGACCTCATCCCACCTCATGTTAAGTGGTAATGAGGTCCTAGCATAAGGGCGACCAGTACAGGGTAATAAATCTAAACTGATAAAATATATACTTATATATAGTATAAACTGATTTAAACTCAATGTGTCATAGTAGTTATTTGTTGACATGGCAAAAGATATGTATGTCTGTTGGACAAAATAGATTGCTTAAGTAATTTACTCCATTCTAAAACAGGACATACGAGTTGAACCTAAAATGGTGATGGTATATTTAAAAGTAGTGTGCAAATCTGTTTCCTGTTCAAATATGTCTGTCGCCAAGACAAAGCGATGATAAACGGCGGACGTCACTGGCCCAAGGGAAATTATCGGTTGGACACTAAATGCGAGCGTGATGACTTATGGCCGCGCCGCGAATAGACAACGCGGAGTTGCCTTTTTAATTTGACGCTGATAAAGCACTTTGCGAAAATATGAAAGGTTTTATCCAAAAGGGGGAGACGAGAGAGATGAGTGGAGAAGCCCGACTGGTGAAATACCTCCACGTTACAAAAGACCGCAGCCTTACAAATATCAATCACTTCTGTGTTGTTGTGTTCCTGCGTGTGAGTAAGGTTTCCAGAGTTCTTGGGGGGTGCTACATTAGTAGCAGGGGCTAAGCCAAGGTAAGGGCGACAAGTCCAGTAACAGATTCACTATGCTGTACTTGTTACTCTTAAGCTACGACCTCATTATCACTTAACAACAGGTGGGATGAGGTCAATCTTGAAGAGTAATATAAAAAAAGACGGAAAGTAATATGCACCTAGACGCGCAGCAGGTCCGCTGCTGGGACCGGAGACGCCAGGCGTGGGGTAAGCCTGGCGTCCGTTACCTCGGTCCGGAAGGGGTGGGCGTATCAGGTGGCCTGGCTCGCTCCAGGCACGCGCATTTAAGGGGCAAGGTGCTTAGGCACGGTGGGGAGCTTGAGTAGACCCAGCAAAAGACCCCCCCTTGCGCAGCGTTGGTCACCGAGCAGGCTTTAGATGGTGCAAGCCCGATACACCAATCTCTGTCAGTGCTTTTCCGTCACCATTAAATAAGAAAAAAAAAGGAGCTATGCCAAGAAAGAAATGGACAACCCATGGTTTGTATTGTATAATCGGCTTTCATACTTTCGCGTATCTTGTTTCTTATACTCATGTGTAATAAAATGCATTTTTTGTTCATGAAATCTTCATCTTTAAATACCTTAAACCTTTGTTCAGGTCTTTATATTCTAATGCCTGGTTACATTATTTGAAAAAAAAAAACGCTTCATTCTAGTTAGGGATAGTAATAAATTATATAAGGCGTAAGTTAAAATTGTCCGACAGATGACTGATGACAGTTGATATGGAAAGTAAACTATAGAACGGTACTAACAACTCGTAGTCGGTTCGAGAAAAACGGATAATCATTTTTGACACATTACGAATCGTAAAATATTGGAACCGGAAATGAGCAAACGAGCATTATCTTAGGCCTTATCATTGCTTTCTATCAAATGAGATTGAGGTAAAACGTAAGCCTCTTGTGAACAAAAATACATTTCCATCTTCCCAATAAAATATCACAAGCAACTTCTTTCGTAACGAGTATAAGCTAGTAACAATTTAACACGAATGAAATCTTCATATTAACAACAAATAAATTTAACAACACCGTGTTCTCGGAGTACCGTATCAAAATGGCGACGAAACACCTCATTAGGAGCCGTCATTTCAAATTATTTCTATTCAAATTCACCTGGTATAATAGGCTTTTACTGGATGAAATAACAAGGATACCGCTCCGTGGTTTTGTAAACAGACTGTCAAACTCAACTGATATATAGAATGCGATATTAATTGATGTAAGGGTACAGTCGGTAAACAGTTCAGTAGGTACCTTGTCTTTTAAGTTAACTGTTTATCTGACTTACTCAGTTGAGCGGAAGTTTAATGTGACAAGGTACTGAGGTGGAAGGATACAAACTAATGATGCTGAGTGTTCATTCTTTTGATTTATTACGGGCTCTTCTTATAATATGTATATCTAAAATTAATTATCGTTTTGTCATTTGATCAATCCCATAGTGCCTAAAGACAAAAGTTTTCCATCAGTCCATCCTTCCCATCATGACAAATCGAGCAGAAAGGATACTCACAATACGATTTTCAGTAGTTAATACGAACTACGTACTTCCCGACGTTCCGTGTAGGTTGCACCAACCGTGCTCACGAGTACTATTACTATAATTTTATTATAATGACGGTTAAAAGTAAAATTTAAAAAATATTTTGTATTGGATAGTCCATTTATTGACAAGGGTTTTAGGCTTTATAACATCACACTGCAACCAAAAGGAGCCAAAAATACGTGAAAGTGTGAAAAAACTGGGATACTTCTCTTACGAAGCCACCTCGGGTCGCTAGTTTGTAAAATTCTGCCCAAAAATAACAAACGTATTCTATTCTATAGGTATCATAAAATGCCACTATGTTGGAAACACCCTCGTCAACTCTGACAAATACAAGTAAATTCGGATACCTTCACAAAATTAGAGACAATAATTCTACTTGTACGAGAATGAATGTACAAAATTATAACTTGTACGCCCTTCACTTGAGGTAAGTCAAAACCGTCTAAAGGAAAAAGCTCGTGTTTACCGCGAAACAGGGCGACTCCAGTTATGCATTACTTACGTCTGTCAAAGAAATGATGAGGGTACTCTCGTGCTATCTAGATACGAGACATAGAGCTTGGTTTCATATGCTTTAGACATATCATATGCTAAGCGAAAAGAATATATTTTTTTTTAATCCCCTGACAGTTCCGTATTAGCACATATTTTATTAGAAAATTATCGTAATACATAGTAGTACTCAAGCTTTTTTGTATACATATATGTAGGTATTTTTATATCAGCGCAGCATATTGGCTCCTCCCAGCCTGATGAAGAGGGACCTACATCGCGATAACAAGAGATTTGATACCGTAAAATCCTATCCGATAGCATCGCCATACTGTCCCGCTAGATGTTTTTCACGTTCAGTTGTGGAAAAATAACGTAATCCGCCATTTTGTGGTGGCCGCCATCTTGGACTGATTTCCACAAATCATAGTTAAACACTTCTGACTAATTTACCATGATAGACCATTGGCTCAAGCTACTGAAAGATATGCTACGTCGAATTAAATGCAAAATAAACATCCTATTTTTTAAAATGCTTGGATTTAATAGACTTAACGACGCTAAAGTAAGATTGGTAAATGTATGTGATGTTGTCAAATAAAAACAACGAAAAGCCGCGCTGCTGCGGTATTGCTGAGGTGGAACCCAAATTGGCCCAACAAGGTGCTTTAATCTCGTGCGTTTGTTTAATAATTTTGTAATGGTCAATAAATGTATTTTCTTTCCTTCTTTCAATCAAATGCACTCTCAGTAAATTTTTACATATAGTATACCTAATGCTAATTATCGAATAACTTCTAGGTCATCAGCGTTCTTGCAAATTCGTGGGCCGTAGCTCTCCCAACACGTTTAGTCCTCAATAAATTTCCCTAGGGTGGTAACGACGGACATTTTATCATCCCTTTGTCTCCACTATATTAATATTGTCCGTGGTAACACTTTTGCCCACAGGTGGCGCCTTTGTCGTAATGTCTTGGGCTGCTAATGTTTTGTTTGGAAGGGTCGGGAAGGGACGAAACCGGTGGTTTACCCTAATCTGCATGTGGTTAAGTCGTCTGAACACTGGAAGTTAGGCGTGTAGGTTCAACAGGTCACAGTAATACCTTATATTATTTTAAGATAATGATTTCACCTCTTTAGGTATGTAGGATGAACAGCGCAGCAAGTAAACGGTTAGAATTCGGTTAAATTTTTAATCGACTTCAAAAAAAGGTCTTTTAGACCATATATATATTTTATTTTGTTCTTATGCTCGTGACATAAAGGCGGTTCAAAGAGTGAAATCTGACGTGCTTTCGGCCGTAGAATAAATTTTACGGCTTAATAGTTTTTCAACCAACTGAAACAAATTAAGCTTAGGTATTAATTTCATCTCCCCAAAACTTCCACTGATTCTTCGCTCTTATAGGGCGCAACGTAATTTTTTATAGCTTGTAGCCTTTCTCAATTAATGGACTATTTAACACAAACATTATTTTTCTATTTAAACCAGTTGTTCCTGAGATTAACGCGTTCAAACAAACAAACCCTTCACCTTTTGTAATATTAGTATAGATTTATTTAATTAGAAACAAAATGAAAAATCTTTACTCTTTATAATATTAGACTAGATGTAAATATAAAAGAAACAGTACCCACAATGACTGCATTTCTTGACATAAATTCGAATCTGACTATTAAGACAAATTCTGTACGTGATTGAACGTTGCGCGTCGATTGGAATTTATCGGAATAGTTTTTCTTTGTTTGTTGGTACTTCAGATCGTATTATATTAATTTTATCCCTTTTTTTGTTTAGTAGGTACTTATCACTGAATTGTAGAATTATAAAAGTAAAATAAGTGTTTATACGAATGTATGAATGGGGTATGTGGTTTGTTTCTTGTTGTTGTATTTTTTATAGGTTGAACTAATAAAAAAAAAGGTTTTATTTCGATTTAATGTGTTAGCAACTTAAATAATCAAAATTATAGTTAATTAATTATTCATATTGGTTACAAGTAATTAAATACATACACACAAGTACATACCGAAATTGAAGCTAGAGCCGGTTCAGAATCTAATCCTACCAAGAAGAATACGGCGTAGTTATCCTAATCCTTAAAATATTTAGGACTAAAGAGAACTTTAAAAAAAACATCCTAATCGAAGACCGGGATGTGGGTCAAATGAAGATTCCAAGATTGTCTTACATACATAGTAACAAATAAAGCTAATAAAAGCGTGTTAAAAAAAGGTGTGCGAACGAAAGTGTCCATATATGTTTATAGTAAGTAAATTTTATTGTGTTTGAAATAAGGTAAGTTACAATAGTAGATATTAATATTTTGATACAATAGGAGCGCTTATTTCTACTTTTACAAGTGTATACACCAGGCATATGTACATAAACTAATTACATCTATAATTTTTGCATTAAGAACACAGTACCTATGATATAATTTTTTTTTTACTTATAATTTATTGTATTCTTGTATGCTATAGAATTATTTCTCAGCTTGCCGAGATTTAACAATTTTTTTGAACTTTGTGAATTTGTATTCTTTGAAGTTATCAGGTAAACAGTTATATATTTTGATGCACATCATAAATGCATTGTTAGAAACTAATGTTAGTTTGGAAGGAGGTTTATATAACTTATTCTTATGCATGGAGCGAAGATTTCGCTTAAATACTTGACAGTTTTTTTGAAATAATGACTCATTTTTATATACAAAGAGACAGATATCAAAAATTTTCAAGCAAGGTAACGTAAGCAAATTATACTTACGAAATTAAATATTAATATTTAAATATTAATGAAATTTGTAGTAGCCTTATTCATTAAACATGATTTAATGTGCAAACATTCATTCATAGCCTAAATTAGATAATAATTATGTCATTGCAAGCTTTTCTAACTTCCAACTAAAGATGTCGTGAAAAACCTATCTTATGTTTGTTGTTCCTTGGAACTATACTAAACTTTATCCTTCTAATATTTGTAATCATTTCTGAATTGAACAGACCTCAATACTAGTGGCTTTTTCCAAAATGAGTCCTTTATAAGAGTCTCCTCGGTATTTCTAGTCGTGAAACTATTCCGATAAATTCCAATCAACGCGCAACGTTCAATCACGTACAGAATTTGTCTTAATAGTCAGATTCGAATTTATGTCAAGAAATGCAGTCATTGTGGGTATTGTTTCTTTTATATTTACATCTAGTCTAATATTATAAAGAGTAAAGATTTTTCATTTTGTTTCTAATTAAATAAATCTATACTAATATTACAAAAGGTGAAGGGTTTGTTTGTTTGAACGCGTTAATCTCAGGAACAACTGGTTTAAATAGAAAAATAATGTTTGTGTTAAATAGTCCATTAATTGAGAAAGGCTACAAGCTATAAAAAATTACGTTGCGCCCTATAAGAGCGAAGAATCAGTGGAAGTTGTGGGGAGATGAAATTAATACCTAAGCTTAATTTGTTTCAGTTGGTTGAAAAACTATTAAGCCGTAAAATTTATTCTACGGCCGAAAGCACGTCAGATTTCACTCTTTGAACCGCCTTTATGTCACGAGCATAAGAACAAAAAAAAAAAATATATATATATATATATATATATATTTTTTTTTAACACAAACATTATTTTTCTATTTAAACCAGTTGTTCCTGAGATTAACGCGTTCAAACAAACAAACCCTTCACCTTTTGTAATATTAGTATAGATTTATTTAATTAGAAACAAAATGAAAAATATTTACTCTTTATAATATTAGACTAGATGTAAATATAAAAGAAACAGTACCCACAATGACTGCATTTCTTGACATAAATTCGAATCTGACTATTAAGACAAACTCTGTACGTGATTGAACGTTGCGCGTCGATTGGAATTTATCGGAATAGTTTCACGACTAGAAATACCGAGGAGACTCTTATAAAGGACTCATTTTGGAAAAAGCCACTAGTATTGAGGTCTGTTCAATTCAGAAATGATTACAAATATTAGAAGGATAAAGTTTAGTATAGTTCCAAGGAACAACAAACATAAGATAGGTTTTTCACGACATCTTTAGTTGGAAGTTAGAAAAGCTTGCAATGACATAATTATTATCTAATTTAGGCTATGAATGAATGTTTGCACATTAAATCATGTTTAATGAATAAGGCTACTACAAATTTCATTAATATTTAAATATTAATATTTAATTTCGTAAGTATAATTTGCTTACGTTACCTTGCTTGAAAATTTTTGATATCTGTCTCTTTGTATATAAAAATGAGTCATTATTTCAAAAAAACTGTCAAGTATTTAAGCGAAATCTTCGCTCCATGCATAAGAATAAGTTATATAAACCTCCTTCCAAACTAACATTAGTTTCTAACAATGCATTTATGATGTGCATCAAAATATATAACTGTTTACCTGATAACTTCAAAGAATACAAATTCACAAAGTTCAAAAAAATTGTTAAATCTCGGCAAGCTGAGAAATAATTCTATAGCATACAAGAATACAATAAATTATAAGTAAAAAAAAAATTATATCATAGGTACTGTGTTCTTAATGCAAAAATTATAGATGTAATTAGTTTATGTACATATGCCTGGTGTATACACTTGTAAAAGTAGAAATAAGCGCTCCTATTGTATCAAAATATTAATATCTACTATTGTAACTTACCTTATTTCAAACACAATAAAATTTACTTACTATAAACATATATGGACACTTTCGTTCGCACACCTTTTTTTAACACGCTTTTATTAGCTTTATTTGTTACTATGTATGTAAGACAATCTTGGAATCTTCATTTGACCCACATCCCGGTCTTCGATTAGGATGTTTTTTTTAAAGTTCTCTTTAGTCCTAAATATTTTAAGGATTAGGATAACTACGCCGTATTCTTCTTGGTAGGATTAGATTCTGAACCGGCTCTAGCTTCAATTTCGGTATGTACTTGTGTGTATGTATTTAATTACTTGTAACCAATATGAATAATTAATTAACTATAATTTTGATTATTTAAGTTGCTAACACATTAAATCGAAATAAAACCTTTTTTTTTATTAGTTCACCCTATAAAAAATACAACAACAAGAAACAAACCACATACCCCATTCATACATTCGTATAAACACTTATTTTACTTTTATAATTCTACAATTCAGTGATAAGTACCTACTAAACAAAAAAAGGGATAAAATTAATATAATACGATCTGAAGTACCAACAAACAAAGAAAAATCTAATAAAATTAAGAAAAGCAAGAAAACAATATTTTTTAATTGACGCACAGGCCTCATGTTTTGATTCAATCAAGTTTTTTGGGAGCAAGCCCACATTTACTTTACCTTTCCTTTCAAAACAATTCCCCATGCAAACCAAAAATCTGTCCAGAGCAAAGCAAATTCAATTTGTCACTACTTGTCACTGTTTGATGCAGGTGAAAAGCCCTCAGATCTGGCAAATTGGAGACCTCATTTGGGGATGTCGGGCTGTTACTTATTATGTTATGAATTGCTTGTAATAGATTGCTGATTCTTTTGAGAGTTGTATTAATATAATAAATGTTAAAGTTTGTTCTTATAGACGTTAGATAGGGACCTTGGTAGGTTGCAGCGACGGGCTGTGCGCATAATTAACGATGAAGAGATTACTGGGAACCTTGAACCTCTTCAACTACGTAGAGACATTGGTTCATTAAGTGTCTTTTATCGGCTTTATCATGGGGAGTGTTCCGAGGAACTATTTTCCCTTATCCCACCCTCTCTTTTCCTATACAGAACCACAAGAGCCGGCCAACGATGTCATCGCTTCACCGTGGAAAATATTCCATCACGAACCAAAAAGTTCGGTAACTCTTATCTTTGCCGGACCATAAAGAAGTGGAACTCGTTGCCGGCTCATGTGTTTCCTCCTTCCTTTGACATGGATTCCTTCAAAAAGAGCGTGAAGAAACATCTTGCGGGCCAGTATGGCGATGCTAACGGATAGGATATTTTGATATCAAATCCGTTATCATCGCGATGTAGGTTCCTTTCTTGCTTACCATCAGGCTGGGAGGAGCCAATATACTGCGCTATTATAAAAAAAAGATTTATCTTTCACGTAAAAACTACCCAATGGATTTAAATAGATTTTGGTATCTAGAAAGATAAGATACTGAGAGGAGGAGAGGTTCTCAAGAGGACGCCTATATTTTATTTAATACATGTAATAGAAGTGCTTAAGCTACTTGCCATAGAAACAGAGCAATGTATGTGATGTTGTCCAATATTTAAATTTATATATTTTTCGATACCGCGATCTGGTGGTAGCATCCTAAAAAAAGAATTAAACTTGGTTGTGTTTCGCTGAAAAGGATTACTTTAATCGTACAGATACACACGTTCCAAGTGTTTGTGCAAATAAAAAAACAATTTTAACAAAGTTTTCCAGGCCATTTGCTTACCAGACTTATAAATAAATACATAATCCCGGCTTACCATTCTTTTTGCTAGTTCCGGGAGCAGAGTAAATTGCTTGCTCCCAGTAAGTCGCAAATTTATTCATGTTCCCCGATCGAAGATAAGGTTTGCGTCGTTTTGGAGCAACATTGCGTTTGGTTTGCGACAAAAATCGTAGAAGGGTTAGGGCTTCGTGAAATCCTTTTTCTTTACGATGCTGGTCCTAAAATCACGTGCTTTTGCGGTAATAAGACTCAAAAAATGTGGGATTGTAATTTAATAGCACAGAGTTCTAAAAACTATTTTAATGATCAACTAACACCAAGAATAGTCTGCAAACAATAATTTTGGAGTGTAGAATATATTATAAACTAAATGGAGATCTAATCTAATTGTTACGTATGGAAAATAAAGGTTAGGAACTCACATTAGGGAAAATTAAAATTTTATTTTATTTAAATATTAATGGAAAAAAAATACACAGCGCTAGTAAAAAATAAAAAGCGTGAAGGCAAAGTGACAGAATGCAAAGAAGTAAAAAATAATGTTTAATACCTTTTAATACAAAACTACTTAATAGATAAAAAGAAAAAAATCTGTAAATTTTATATGAGATACTAGATAAGAGGATATTTTATTAACGCAAGCGATTATGCGGTAATTTGCTTTAAGAGAAAACCGGCCAAAAGCGTGTCGGGCCACGCTCAGTGTAGGGTTCCGTAGTTTTCAGTGCATCACAATACTTAAGTATCCCCACTTAAAGGTACAAAAAATGGGCTATCTGTGTGTAACATTCACTTGACATAGGTATAAACTAGAAAATATTTTTTAAAAAATTTTAATAAACTATTAAACCCATCAGGTTCAAAATAATTTTCCTAGAAAGCCTTTATGCAGTTCTATATTCTTTTCACACAATTTTATTTTCTTTTGGAGCGATTATTTCCCAAAATATTAAAATTATCAAAAAATAATCTTAGTAAGCCCCTGTTCATTTTTAAATACCTATCCAACGATATATCACATGTTGAGATTGAAATTAAAAAAAAATCACTCCCCAATTTACGTGTCCCCTACACGTTATTACGAGTACCCTAAAAAAACATTTTTTTTATTTTTGCACTTTGTTGACGTGATTAATTAAAAATTATTTGTACCAAATTTCAGCTTTCTAGTGAAAACGGTTTCTGAGATTATCCTCGGACGGACAGACAGACAGACATGGCGAAACCATAAGGGTTCCTAGTTGACTACGGAACCCTAAAAACACCTTTATGGGCTCAAACGTTTAAAGAGAAATCAACCGGTTAATTAGATTTCAGATAGATGAAAACCTATATACCTAAGTACTATGCTAGAATACGTAGCTATATGCTCGTATACTAAAAAAGTAACTATTAAAAAATAATGGCGCCCAAATAACTATTTCATAAGCCTATAGTCGTAAGATAGATCCGGAGACTACAATGCCAAAACTGTTAGTCTACCAATTTGTCATACCCCCATTCTACTACCTCTATCAGCGACCGCCCTGAATGATTAAGTCTTTGAACTGTCTGACAGACAGACCATATTACAGTACTCTGACGGTCTTATGTATTTTTATACGAATCTTTTTATTTTGATAGACTTTACACTACATTACATTGAAAATAAGTTAAGGGATCAAAACGCGATAACATTTTACGGTAGTTTATGAGTCAGTTCGTGACCACGGTTAGTGCAACCTAACCGAAACATCGGGCAGTAAGTAGTTCGTATTAAGTACTTATAAAAAATAATGACTTTTTTTGACCTATTGACTTATTTTAAAATCTTAAATTCTACAATCCTGAATTCTATCCTTTGTAGCTGGAAGGCGATTGTTTTTGGCGTCGCGCCATTCCAAGGTTCCGAATTCGATTCCAGGTAGAGTTTATTTGGAAATCGAACTTTTCTAGATCGTCTCGAGGTCTGGGTGTTGAGGTACCGTCATTGTTTCTGACTTCTGTAATACAAGTGCTTTAGTCACCACAAAATGACAGCAATGTATATGATGTCTAAAATTTTTATTTAATTTATTTTATTTTATTAACCCGGCGTCATTGACGCTGGGTCAAATTGACCCGGGGCGATTTAAAATGGGTATATGTTTTTTTTCCGCCAACCGTTTGATTTGAATGTTTATGTAGCTGGAGATACAATCTTCTTTTACCTATATATCAAGTTTGCGAAGTGCGACGACGTTCACGGAAGGAGATACACTTGCGTAAAGTTAAAACGAGTAAATATGACCCGGCGTCATCGACGGCGTAGTGTTTTCATGATTTAGCCTCTTTTCATTTATTTGCTGTTTTTATCATAAATATGTATAGTTTAGTCATAAAATGTATTATATTTGGTTCTTTCTTAGTTTTTTTTTTGTTGAAAATGGCATTAAATAACTATCTAGGGAGAATTTTAGCGGTGTTAGAGGAATCTCAGTCTGAACAAGGAATAGATGACGCTTTGGATGTCAACAATGTAAGCTACATGTCTGAACGCGTATTTGATACTGGTTTGAAATTTTAAAAAACATATTAATCAAAATAATTACAAAGTATGTGTCATACAAACTTAGAGCAACTTACGACGTGAGCAGAAATTCAAAAGAATGGCCTCTGACGACTTTTTTGCAGCGCTAAATAAATCGGGCGTAAAAACAAACATAATATATCTAGCTAACAATACTGATACTTGCACTAAATGGTGACAGTTTCTGAAAAACCTCGGGCTTGAATAGATTCAAAATCATTTACGACTTCCTAAGACACATGTCAATATACATACTAGATTTTACAGGCGAATTTGTTGATAAAACTCCAAAAAAGGTTCCTAGAACTCGCAGGACATATAAGTTATGTCCGTTTAAAAAGGATAAGAATATTTTTCACTCCTATGCATAATGCCAAATCAACATAATCAGACCAGACCATGTCATTTTAATTTCCAATAATTGCAACAATTCCAAGTCTCAGATAGAGGAGTTTAAAAGCTTTTCATTTATTATTATTATTACTAAATGTTTAAATAACATTGCTATTTCCATGTAACATTGGAAAATAGAAACATTATTAAGAATACATGAAGAAAAACTGACATAAATACGGTAGTTATGTTTTCATAGTCGATTTTGCATATGCTTTTTTTAAGTCAACAAAAAAATATTTATGAAATATACTTGCATTATTTATGTTTTTCGTTATGCACAAAGAACCCATATATCATAAATAATTTTGAAAATCAAGATAATCCTTTTATTTTTATTATAAACCATTGCTGAAATTTGGGTCATAATGACCCAGCGTCACTGTCTGCGTAATTATTTTCACGTCATCGACGCCGGGTTAATATTATAATATATTAGTATTAATATTAGATATATCGGAACGTAGATGTTTGTTAGTCTTTCACGCAAAATCTTGCTAATATGTTTGGATAGAGGGTACAAATTTTTAACCAATTTCCATAATATGCCTTAATTAGCTGCGAGTACTATTTGATAAGACGACTTCTGTGGCGCAATGGCTAAGGTAATCGGCCGAAGGACGAATGGTGTTCGATTCTTAGTCAGGTCAATGCGAGACGAACTTTTCTAAATTTACCTAGGATTTTTGGTTGACTCCCCTAGTAAATGTCGTCAGGTACTCACAATTCCAGAGAAAACCTTTAATTGAGACTAGTTCATTGGTCTTATCTGACGCATTCATTCATATAAGGTCATTTGTTCACGAAATTCGCGTTATTTCGTGATACTAATTAGTTAATCTCAAAAAGATTGACCTTGACTAAAATCGTTCGGGTCTTTATTACTAGGATAACATACAGGATACTTTTTATCCCAAAATAATCTCAATCGTGAAATCCTTTTTGTTTACGATGCTGGTCCTGAAATCACGTGCTTTTGCGGTAATAAGACACAAAAAATGTGGGATTGTAATTTAATAGCACAGAGTTCTAAAAACTATTTTAATGATCAACTAACACCAAGAATAGTCTGCAAACAATAATTTTAAAGTCTAATTGGTTAATCTTAATAAGACGGACCTTGACTAAAATCGTTCGGGCTGTTATTACTGGGATAACATACGGGATACTTTTTATCCCAAAATAATCGGAACAAAATTGCGGACTGCTGCTGGGATAAAAAAAAGCTTTTTGAGTTTTCTTATATGAATGTATTAACGTAAATTACTTTAACGCAGGTTAATCTCCGATCAGAGATCATGAATAAATTGTCGTCTCCCGAGCTTACAAGAGATAAGAATGCAATTAAGGAAAATTTGATTTCTGTTAAGGTGGTGTTATTTGTGAGAAGGTTATTTAGTTCAGATTGGGGATAAGAACTGGTTTCCCTAAATAGGATTTTCGTTTAGGATTTTATAAACTTGTTTTGCGTAAACCCTATCCCATAAAAAACAACAGTTCTTACTCAACCAAGTCGCAACTCATATTATTCATTCCTGAAATGCAAAACCGTGGAAATTGGTTCGCGCGTTAGCGAAAACCCGACTTATTTTTATATAGTAGATATATTATTTTATGTTTAGTACCACAATTATTATTTTATCATGTACGTATGAATATTCTATGTCGGTGTTAAGTTTATTGCTATTTATTATTATTTATTGTAATCCATTCATTCATTTTTACTGTTACCGCACCCATAAACTAACTATCTGCATGACCTAATAGTTGACTGGTAGAGAATGCTCCTAGCATTATGTCCACTTTTTGTATTTCTTTTTGTGCAATAATGTTTTAAATAAATAAACTCAGTTGTTCTACCGTAAAAAGTTGAAGATCAATGTCATACCAAGTCGGTTATTAATTTGTTCAGTTCCTACTTATGGTACATTCTGTTTTAAGTTGTAACGTAATTATCTAACGTAACAACATACTTTTTACATAAATATATTGTGTTGGTCATCGCTTGAAAACCATCTCAAAAGTATGACACATGAACATAATATTGTTTAGTGCTATTGCGAAGTCGAATTGGTCTATATTTATTTAAAATGTTAACGATTTTTAATACTGATATGGTTAATCAACTTAAATATGGATAACGAACAAAACATACCATGAAAATCTTATAGACATTATAAAGTCAAACTAATCTTTTTTATTCATATAGATTAAATTAGTAATACTTATGAATAGTCTCTATACAATGTAAATGAAACTACCTCCGGTTCGGAACCTATAACTACCGAGAAGATAGCAACAAATAACACAGTAGTTTTTTTTGTACAAATAAAAGCTAAACTTATTACTAATTTTGCACTAAGACACACAGTTAGTTTGTCAATTGTAAAATAAAAATTAAAAATCAATTATTAAAAAGAATAAAAAACAAAAGTATTTTGTAAATTAAATTAAATTAACTGTAGGAATTAATGCGTCATATAACAAGATACTTGATCTAACTGTTGTGTTAATTACCTACCTATATATAATATGGCAATAATATGCAAACATGTAATGCAAAAACATATAAAACTTGTAATATTGTGCACTCAAGTTCATCTATCTATCTATCTGTTTGGGAAAATATGACAATATCAGTCTTCTTAGACAGGGCTTTGTATAGATGTTGAAATCAGTTCATGGTGTTGTGATGGCCAAGGGTACTTTATTGATTCCCTTTACGTCATATTGGTTATAGATAGATAGATAGATACACTTTATTGCACAGAAAAACTTACAGAAATTGGTTTTACAGACATAATTTTATGTTATAGCGTTAACTTCATCCCTACTAATATTATAAATGCGAAAGTAGCTCTGTCTGTCTGTCTGTCTGTTACGCTTTCCCGCTTTTTGTTTCGAAAATTAGGGGAGATAGGGCTAAAACCGACCATGAAAGGATATAGTCCACGCGAACGAAGTCGCGGGCACAGCTAGTCTTTTATAATTATACAAATTAAAAATAAATATTACCAGAAGATGGTTTAGAAAATAAAATACAAGACGAACAAAGAAATATTCAGTTATCATTTTAACGGCCCAATTGTTTCTCGATAAAACTTCGAACCGGACATTCGTTTCGGTCGAACAATTTTAATAATGATTAGACTAATTGAAGCCAATCCAGGCCGGTCGACTCCTCGCAAAATGTCCCCTGCCAATATGTTCCCAATTCGCTTGATTAGATATTTTCACCGGCCTTGAGTTAATTGAGATGGATCGGGAAACCGGGATTGGGCGTTTCTGTTGGAGACAGAACTGATAATTGGTAGATTTTTTCTTTATGGACTCTGGTTTGGGCAAAAACGTTTGTTGTAGCCCGTATTTCGGCTGTCAAGTTGGATATATAAGAAAAAAATGTAACTAAACCAAACTATGGTAAACTAGCCGTGCCTGCGACTTCGTTGGCGTGGACTACATACTTTCATGGTCAGTTTTTACCCCTATCTCCCCTAATAATTGCAACAAAAAGTAGTCCATTTATTAATCCAAGTTTCGAGCTATATTTGTGCTAAATTCAATATCTCTTACTTAAAAAATAAACATATTTCAAGGTGATATTACCCCTATCTCCCCCTTATTTTCTAGCCTTAGCCTATGTCCGTTCTTGAGATTCAACCTATACCAAATTTCATCAAAATCGGTTAAGAAGTTTAAGCGGGAAAGTGTAACAGACAGACAGAGTTATTTTCGCATTAGAATAGAATAGAATAGAAAATGTCTTTATTCATGTAAACTTTTACAAAAGCATTTATGAATCGTCAGATTATACTACCACCGTGTTCGGAATGTTGCTTCTATCGAGAAGAACCGGCAAGAAACTAGATAGTTACTCTTTTCAAAAACTTACAAAAATGGTAACATGCAAAAAAAAAAATATTTTAATTTTATATTTATAATATTAGTAGGGATAACAAAAGCTCTGCTTTGGTTATTTATTTGTTGTATCTCATTTCTGTAATACACTTGTGTCATGTCGTAATAGAAAACGATGGAACCACAACTCCCAGAACCGAGACAGTATAAATCAGTTCATTGTCCACTTTGCCCCGATCGGGAATCGAACCCCGAAACTAAGAAATGGCGCAACGCCAAGTCCGGTTTATTCACTTATACTAGAGGTACTCAATGAAGATTAACTTATGTTATGTTTTTTATACTCTATTGCAATGAAACTATACCGAATTCTTAAGTATTAAGATATTATCTGAATCTACAAAGAAATTGTTTACGAAACCAACAAATTTCTTTTTGTTTCCGGACCAATTCACGGTTCAATTTAGGCAAATTGGTTCGAAACCTTAACCAGTGTTCTAATCTCACTGTCAATGATAAAGCAACGAATAAATTATTTAAAACAAAACGACCAAAGCCCATCTCCACGTCAAAGACCTTTCGAAGAAAGGATGGATCTTTATTTTTCTGCAATAAACGAAGTTGAATATTATTTTTCCTTTGTGAATGGTTCCGTTATTAATTCTCTTTTAACTTTTATTGAGTTAAAATTGCATAGTAACTTGGTAAATGAGAAATACAATGAAGATATTTTATTGTTTTTAAAGTTATTATTGTATATAAATAAATATATGACCACATGACGTGGTCATATTTACCGTGGTCATGATCCTTAAGAAAATAGACCAGAATCAAAATTAACAATTTGGTGAAATACCTCCACCGTACAGAAGTCCGCAGCCAAATAACAATCACTTCGATGTTGTTGTGTTCCTGCGTGTGAGTAAGGTTTCCAGAGATCCTGAGGGGGTGCTACATTAGTAGCAGGGGTTAAGCCTTCAAGGTAAGAACGACAAGTCCAGTAACAGATTTATTATGCTGTACCTACTTGTCGCCCTTATGCTAAGACCTCTTTACCACTTAACATCAGGTGGACTGAGGTCAATCTTGAAGTGCAATGTAATAAAAATTATTGAACTCTGTTACCAAGAACAAGGACCGTTTATGGTTCGTCATTTATTTAAACTTATTTTAATTTTGTTGTTATCCATACTCACATTTTTACTGTTATCGCACCCATAAACGTAGGTACTATCTGCATGACCCAACGGTTGACTGGTAGAGAATGCTCCTAGCATTAAGTCCACCTTTTGTACATTTTCTGTGCAATAAAGTTTTTAAATTAAATAAATATATAAATTAAACACGAATATTAACCAAGCCTACTAGCATACGGCAATACGTCGAATTTCTCACAAGAGACATCGAAATTTATGATTGGCTGATAGCAAAGTGCACTCATATTTGCAGTCAATCAGTCAAAAACATTTAATTAAATCAATTCTAACCTTTGTTAAGAGCGCGTTAAAGTGTATTTGTGTGGCACATTCTAAGTTCAAATACCTAACAGCGCGAGTCTCTCATAACGCCGAAGACTGAAATTTCCACGGCTGTTTCTAGGAAACATCTACTGCTGCAACTGATGACGTATTTAGGTCAGACTTCCCAACTCTGGCTTCGTTTTGATTAAAATGCCAGAGCGTTTGAGCCGCGAACTAGTTCCGAACAGTTTTTTGGTTCGTAATTGAGTTTCACTTTACGTAGAAGTGCAATATTAAGTTATACGTGTACAATGCCGTGCATTGATAAGGAAACAGCTCGTTAGAAAAATGACAAATGGACACTACAAAGAAAATAGATTTTATTATTTTTATAGTACTTTACGCCGTACTAGCGAACTTTAAATATTAGTTACAGAATTTTTTTATCTCCCCTTGCGGGGCGGGAATCGAACCCACGACCTTCACGTAGCGCGCGTGCTGCTCTTACCAACTGAGCTAACCGCAAGTTATCGTAGGCGATGAAATTTTTCTGCTAGATCAACCGTTAGCATTCGGTAAGTGCCCTCTGCCAAATATGTTTAGAACTACATACTTATCGTGGGTTCGATTCCCGCACCGCAAGGGGAGATAAAAAATTTCTGCTTCTAATATAACTACTAAGAAAAATTGCTTAAATGTAGGTGTTTGTACCTTTTTTATCTTTTTTTTGTTGTGTAATGATGGTCAGAAATGTCTTTTCTTTATTTCTTTCTTTCAAAAGTAAGGTACGGAGTAAACGCTACTTTTTGTTTTGAAAAGATTTGGGGGGTGGGGATAATACCGCCCTTGGAAGTTCATATGGCAAAATGTTTATTTTCAAAGTTAGAGATACTCAGTTTGGAACAAATATAGCTCGAAACTTGGATTAAAATATGGGTCACTTTTTATTTCGAATATAAGCGGAGATAGCGGTAAAACCGACCATGAAAATACATATATTTGACGACCTCCGTAGCTGAGAGGCGAGCGGGCCGGACTTTGGCGTCGCGCCATCTCCGGTTCCGGATTTGATCCCCGGTCGGGTCAATATGGGAAACGAACTTTTCTATATTGTCTCGGGTCTGGGTGTTGTGGTACTGTCGTTGTTTCTCATTTCTGTAACACAAGTGCTTAAGCTACTTACCGCCGATAATCAGAGCAATGTATGTGATGTTGTCCAATATTTATTTATTATTATTTATTTATTATATATGGAACAAACCTGTAGTCCACGCGAACGAAGTCGCGGGCACAGCTAGTAGGATAATAAATGTGAATGTGCTAGAGAGTGGTTTTTATTTATTTATTTATTTGAATTGCCAGAGTAAATCACATTAAAAAATTTAAAAAAGAATTTTCACAATATACGTACAAAATGTAATAATCTTTTGAATACAGTCACATCATGCTTAAACTAAAACCAATTAAATACTTAATTAAATTAAAAGTAAAAATTTTAGATTATATTAATTAAATTACAAATACATACATATAAATACATATAAATAAATATATGTATATAAAACAACAATATTTTACATCAGCAAACTATAATAACCTATTCTTCCCTTATCAACTCGTGGTTTTATTATTGTGATTTATAAATAATTGTTTTGTTTCAGTTGGATTCGAGAAACAGTGAAAATGAATTTTTGGAGTTTGTACATCGCTGCGCTTTTCTTCGAATCAAGTAAGTGAATTTGAATCATTGTACAAAGTATTTGTTAATTACGTCCTTGATTATTCGATTACTGTTTTCAGAATTAAATACATTATTTTTTATGTTGAATCGTTTATGTTATTACGGAATGAAATAATAAGGCGAAAGTTATTAATTACATTTTAAGAGTGGTAGAGCATAGCGATTTATCGCTCGAACTGGAGCAACCCGACTGGTGAAATACCTCCACCTTATAGAAGACCGCAGCCAAATAACAATCACTTCTGTGTTGTTGTGTTCATGTGAGTAAGGTTTCCAGAACTCCTGGCGGGGGCTACATTAGTAGCAGGTGTCAAGCCTTCAAGGTAAGGGCGATAAGTCCAGTAACATATTTATTATGCTGTACTTGTCACCCCATTACCACTTAAAATCAGGCGGGATGAGGTTAATCTTGAAGTGCAATATAAAAATAAATGTGAAATGGTACATTTTATAAATTAATTAATAATGGATTTGAGACGGATTTCAATGTGATGGTAAATATTTACTTAATAGCCAACATGATATACCTACATTGCTTTGATTTTACTTAAATAAAAAAACACTGTTATTCAAATGCAAACACAACGTGTTTCAAAATACATAAAAAATATTTGGTCGTTTAGTAAAAGGCTGGGGTATACAAGTTTTGACAAGTTATGACATCCATATATTATGTCATGTCATGGACTCATGGCGAATAAATACCTTTAAGTCTATAAATATTACAATGAAACCTTTAAAATATTTTATCGCTACATGTTGATCTTAACTATCTTACAGTTTTTGCATGTAATAAGGATATACATATATACGAAACCTTTCTATTTTTGACGACGGCTAAAAGGTTTAAAAACTATAAAATTAAAAGCACAAACGGGAAAGCAATTTTTTTTTAAATTTTCGATTCATCTTTTCTAACTTTCGAATGTCATTAAATAGATGACAAAATATGGAAATAGGACTTTGATTTCAAGTAGGAATAGAAAATAGATTTAATTCAAGATGGCTCAGAAAATTTCGTCCTCATCTTTAAAGCTTTCTGGAAATATAATACCGTTGATATCACAGTCGATAAAAGCTTATAATTGCTATTTTTAGAAAATGTTATCTGGAAAAATCCCTCTTTACTAACTTGGTCGTCGGAGGCATGAAAAAGAAAGATTAAATGAGGAGATGAAAGCTGAAGGTAGTATAAAAGATCTAAGGACCCTCGATGATAGGTTTTTGTGTCAATGTTTCAAGTATTTCTACCTCCATTTTCAGAAATATTGTATCGAATAGTCACTAAGTCAAATAAAATCGTATCATTACGGCTTTTTATCGAATGTTTATTGTAGAGTTGGAGACAAATCGTTGATTTGTGTCCGCGACACATTGCGAATCGTAAAATATTGAAACTGGGCATCAGTTGATTGTATGCTGTATCGACAGTATACCATATCGATATTGTATCAGGGGGTCTACTCTCGAAAACGAAACGAACAAACGAAATATTTCGTTTTTGAAGATTTATCAAAATATCGGGAGTTAAAACGTGGTTTTTCATTTGCATAAATAATAATTTGTTTTAAGAAAACGCTTTATTCGCATTCGAAGTGAATTGGTTGCGAATATGAAAATTGAAAATTGCTATCCGTTGTCGGATCCGACATATTTCGTTGTCGGGAGTAGACTTTCTGTATTGGCGGTACGAATACTATTCAGATGGTCCACTGAATCAACTAATTAAACAAAGTTAGATTTATAAAAAAAATGTACAGGATTTAAAAAAGTTTACGTTTGTATAAAGTTAGAATTATGTTATTTTGTACTTGTGTGTGACTGCGAGATGATTTCATAACTAGGTACTATTTCACGTTCATACTAATCGTTTTAATGTTCAATTTGATTAAAATAAAAGTATTTCTATTCATTAACTTTTTGTCTCTTTTGAATTGTCCTGGAATATTTTCTTAAATACAATTTAAATTGTTTGATATGATATATTTTTGTTCTATTATAGATTAATCATATATGTATATGTTGGTGTGAAATATATTTCACGGTCACGCTATATTATGATATAGCGATACCCAACATACGGGTTACGGCTAGTGTTATTAAAATAACTACTTAAGGGATTTGTCATGTTGACAAGTATCTATACATCGGATTAAGCTAATGTCATTTATATACAATGACGACCTTTGTGGCGCAGTGGCCAAAGCGCGAAAGGTCCCGGTTTCGATACCCGGTCGGGTCAATTTGGGAAACGAACTTTTCTAAATTGACTTGGGTCTGGGTGTGCTGGGATAACGCCCCCAGTTAGTATCCGTCGTCTGGTGCTCATAGTACAAGGGAAAAACCTTAGTTTGAGACCAGGTATTGTGGGTGTCGTTGTCTGCCGCATTTATTTTATTTATTATTAATAGAAGTGACCAACGACTTTGATAGATAGATACACTTTATTGCACAGAAAATTTACAGAAATTGGTTTCACAGACATATTTAAGTACAATATAGGTGGTCTTATTGCTAGAGAGCAATCTCTTCCATTCTCTCTACGACTTGTCCATCTTGACAACTTTCTTTAGATCCGATTCTACCATGAAGGAGCGTGTATTAAATGATTGGCTTCCACGAAATCCTTGGAAAGCTAGGGCGCCAAACAACCATGTTCTATCGCAAAAAAATATCAATTTTCTCGTGACATTGGCAGAAATAGATTTCGTTGAAGGACCTTTTGCTGTTTTCATTGGAATTATTCTTGATTTTCCTTTATCAGCCCCTAATTGTATTAGGTGATGAAAATCAAATCAAAAGGCTTTACGGCAGATAGTCATGCAGAATGAAAAATGAGTTTTGAGGTTTTTGTTTTCATGACATCAACAAAAACTATATTAATATATAATAAGTTCAATATGGGAAACGAACTTTTCTATATTGTCTCGGGTCTGGGTGTTGTGGTACCGTCGTTGTTTCTGATATCTGTAACACAAGTGCTTTAGCTACTTACTACAGGATCAGAGCATTGTATGTGATGTTGTCCAATAATAATAATAATAATAAAGTTGAAAACACGTGTATGTAACTCTCAAATTATATTTTGCTCTATTTCACTTACTAGTTAGATGCATTTGCATGATAAAAAAAAAAGAAGGTATGGTACATAAAGTAACGAATAAATGCCTTTTAATATGAAAATCTTCGAAGTTCCGAAAACTTAAAAAACCGGCCAAAAGCATGTCGGGCCACGCTCAGTGTAGGGTTCCGTAGTTTTCAGTGCATCACAATACTTAAGTAGCCTTAAATTAGAAAGAAAGAAAGAAAGAAAGAAAGAAACATTTATTACTAAAAGACATCACAACATTGCCATATAAGTACACATATACAGAGGGGAGACAAAGAGATAACGACAAAAAAAAATATATATACAATAAAACGAGAAATCGATCTCCTCGTCAGCCGGGCGGTGCAGACTATGACAAGGCGTAATGTCCCAAATAAAAGGGCCTCACTCAGCATAAGTCATGGCCCACGGCGCAGGCCATGACGCTGGTTTTCAGTGAGTCCTGCAGAGTGATTACGCACGGACGCCAGCGAGGTTGCACAGTAACGTACCCATTCATTTTGGGTTTTCATAAACAAAAAAGAAAAAGAAGAAATAATAGTATTTGTACATACATAAATGATGATACTTTAATATACCTACACAAAAAATAAATATGAAAGTGGGTAGTGTCAATGGTGTAAAATATACAACAGTACGTGGGTAGGTGTTGTTAAATTCTCGTGCGTGCCCGACAACTGCTTATCGCATCGCGTCAAGGCCATGTTGCGTCACATTCCCATCTAATCCCTTCATTCAATCGCCGTCGTTTGCAGCATTTAGGGTGGAATAAAATACAATTAAAAATTAAAAATTAGTCAACTTTGATGGCGACAAATGCTATAAAGTCTACAATTAAAAGTGATGATGTAATAAAAAATAAATAATAATGTCAAATAGTACTTATTTGCAAATTAAAATAAAAAAAATAAAAAATAAAAATAATCAGCCACTTGGAAATAAAATAGTTAAAAATAATAATATAAGTACGAATACAACTGAGTTGGAGTAATGGACTTATTTACGTCAAGTGCGACGACCCCAGAGCCTGCGTGTCTGGACCCAGGTGGTAAGTGGGGAACCTACTTACTATATTTGTTTTTAGCCTATTTGTGCATTTAATAAGTTAGTTTTAAGCTTTTTACTGAATGTGCCTACTGTTTCTTGCCTAAATTACAACTTTAGTTAAAAAAATAGTTTTTCAAAAATTTCAAAATCTATTAAATTCATCAGGTTCAAAATAATTTTACTAGAAAGCCTTTATGCAGTTCTATATTCTAGATTTTTTTCGTACTTTTTGAACTTATGGTTCAAAAGATAGAGGGGGGGGACAAATTTAATTTTCTTTTGGAGCGATTATTTTCCTAAATATTAAAATTATTCAAAAATGATCTTAGTAAACCCGTGTTCATTTTTAAATATCTATCCAACGATATATCACATGTTGGGATTGAAATTTAAAAAACAACAACTCCCCAATTTACGTGTAGGGGGGGGGGGGGGGGTACATACTCAACCCTAAAAAACAATTGTCCACTGCCTTTCGTGTTTTAAGACGGGTAACTATTGTTTGTTGTTTCACTAATCTGCTTTTCCTAGACAGCAGCTGCTCTCAAAAGAACAGAGGAGCTTTCCAAACATGTCTGCTATTGTTGTGAACAAAACGCGCCTGGTTTGAGCTAGTTTATGCAAAGCGCCGTTTATCTTAAGCTCAAGTACTTACTCATTCAACATTTACACCCACTTTAATTGTCAACGTTAAGCTGGGTACACAATTAAGTGGTGGGTGGCCCTTTTTAATAAGTAAATTTGTCCACAAAATATTAGACTTACAAAATCTCGTGTTTATTTAGATGCCTCGTACATTCGAACTTAACCTTTGTCGTAATCAATATCTTAAATGTAAGTAGTTCGTATAAACTACTAAATAATAATGGTATCGCGTATTGACCCGTTTAGTTATTTTAAAAGAAGTTTGTCAAAATATTAATCAAAATAAAAACCTGCACTTTTTTCTAGCTTTAAAAAGTATGTCAGTCAGATTTAGCACAAACACACGAGTAAACGTAGGTACTGCTATAAGAAATGTTTGTCTTTTAATTAAATTGCCAAGCGGTTCGTCAAATTTCTCCGTTACGTGAAACCTACATAGCGCTGGGCGCTCTGCGATATTTCTCCCAAATTATGTACTAAGCCTTATTAAGGTCACGAAAATCCACGCAAAATACGTATTTTCGGCGCGCCTTTGCCTTAAACAAAAGCCAGTCATTACTGCATTTTAAATGAATGGCACAGGTTGGCATTGTGGTGCGAAACACAAGGATGGCCAAGCGTGAGTCGCACACTGTAATTAAGAGTAGGTTATATTTATTTATCAGCTTTAATCGTATGCTTAAAACAAATTGTGGACATCGCGGCGTTACTTGGAATTCGAATTAGGGGTAAAAGAGCTTAGAATGGTATATCGAAAGACTCTTCGTCGATAGATAATTTCACCGAAATCACCTTTAGTCGACGGTTGGTTTTACGAATAAATCCTTCATCGATATATAATTTCACCGAAATCACTCTTAGCCGATCGTTGGTTTTACGAAAAACTCCTTCGCCGATAGAACGTTTCGCTGATAGAACATTTTGCCGATGTCAACCTTGAATTAAGTTGGTTCTCCGAAATAACTGTTTTGCCGATGGGCGTTGCACCATAAAAAGACTGCATCCGCTATCGGAATGGAATCCATGCCTTGATGATTTGTAAGTGACTAAGTAATATGTACATTAAGATATAAGAGAACACCACGGTTGAATATATTTTTTAATGATTAAAAGTTTAATCATTAATTTAAGAAGCATAAGAGAAAATTCACGCAAAAAAACCATTAATGAATTAACAAATCCCTAATACTCGGTAAACAGAAAAAATAATAATGGACTGACTAAGGATATTAACAAAAATATATTTTTTAAGTTAATACTACTCTAGTGTATGTATACAAATATTAACAAAAAATCATGTACATTATACAAAGCGTTTTTTTTAGTTAAACTTACTTTAATTTGGCGCGGCATTTTAGAGATGGTGCGTGGCGTGAGAATCGTTGATCAAATGTTTAGGCAAAATACATAATGACACGGGAATATATATTTTGTCTTCGGCATTTTACAAACCAACCAGTATTCGTTTTTAAACTGATGACGCCGTATGTAAACGGCAGATTTACTCAAAATGCCTGCGACATCTCGATTGTGATCCTTCTATTGTTATTATGGTTTTATCGGCAAAACAGTTATTTCGGAAAACCAACTATAATTGAAGGTTGATATCGGTGAGATGTTCTATCGACGAAATTAACCGATATAATGATATAGGTAAAACGTTCTATCGGCGAAACGTTCTATCGACGTAGGAGTTTTTCGTAAAACCAACGATCGGCTAAGAGTGATTTCGGTGAAATTATATATCGATGAAGGATTTATTCGTAAAACCAACCGTCGACTAAAGGTGATTTCGGTGAAATTATCTATCGACGAAGAGTCTTTCGATATACCATTCTAAGCTCGTAAAATACTTTTTGAGGCTTTGTTTTGCTGGTGGGTATGTCCACAAAATTCAAAATTATTAAATAAAAATAGTTTTTATTGCTCAATATAAAATCAGTTACACGTGTTAAGTCTCCCCGGTAAGTAATGCAATACTTGTGTTGGGGATGATTGATAAATGAATTGTGAACTACATACTAATCGTTTTAATAAAAAGGTAAAGTCTTGAACTTTTAATATTTTTATTTGAAGTTTGCTAGTGCGGCATGACGCTTGTTACGCGGTGCTAATGTACGAAGACCGCCGAGACAGCATCGACCTAAATCAATATTGCACACGGCTCACGCGCATGGCGCAGCGTCAGCGGAACGTGCCGCGCGGTGACGACAGCGGTGCCTTCGCAACACCGGAATAGGGAAATCGATGTCATATTTGATTCATACTTCGATCATTGTCAACCTCTTAGAAATAATTAATTTGTAACTTTATCTTTAATTATATTTTATTGAATAAATTTTGCTTTTTTTTGGATCCTTCGGCTGTAGCCCACGTAATTGGCGCAGTCGGTAGGATACCAGTAAAGTAGAATCAGTGTCGTATCGAACGATCGGTCTACGGGTATCCTGAACCTACGGGTGCTGCAGTCCAGAGGTGAATCCAGCTATCGATTCGTCAAGAAAAAGCAATGTTGTAAGTTCTTGAATCTTTCAAATCCTTACCTACCTAACCTTTAGTATCCTTGAATATCTCAAGACCTAATTATAATCCTCACTATATCTTAATATCCTGTCCAATCTCTGTGCATGATATTATTTTTACTATCTATATTTTCGTGTGTGTATAAGTTCTAGCATTCAAGATTTTCCATCCCAGGGAATCTCGATCTGATAGATTAAATAATAGTGATAGAAGTAGGAGTAAGTTCACGGTAATTGACGAGAGTAGGAATTTAGAAGAAAGCAGTAATTTAGACGCGATGTCGAGCGACGACGTTGATACGATTTATAAGTCTTTGAGATTAGTGCCGGAGTTTGACGGCAATCCGTACGTATTAACGCGTTTTATAAGCATATGCGACCAATTAGTAGTGACTTATTTTAAAACAGTAAAGGGTTATGAACTAACGAACTTAGCCCTTATCAACGGGATTTTGAATAAGGTTACGGGGCCCGCCGCTAGGCATATAAACTCTAATGGTATCCCGGATACCTGGGACGGCATTCGATCAGCTTTGATTAATAACTTCGCCGACCATCGAGATGAGACCGCTTTATACAGCGACTTATCCTTGCAAACTCAGGGTTCCAGCTCCCCACAAGAATTTTACGAAAGGTGCCAAAACTTATTCAGCACCATAATGACTTATATCTCGCTTCACGAGACGGTCGAGACAACTGTTGAGGCTAAACGAACACTATATAAAAAACTAACCCTTCAATCTTACTTGAGGGGCCTTAAAGACCCCCTAGGTTCAAGAATTCGATGCATGCGCCCAGAGTCCATGGAAAAAGCGTTGGAATATGTCCAGGATGAATTGAATACACTTTACTTACAAAATCGTAACGAAGGTGGATCTAGTAGAAAGGATTGGTCTCAGCCACAACCTAATAATCATAATTTTAATTTACCATTAAACAATTTTACTCCCAAATTTAATACTTTCAACGTGCCTACCATGCCCGGGCCATCAAGGCCGTTCGCATTTAATATGTCTGGCCCGCAACGACAGCAGTCAATGCAGCCCCACACTCAGGGGTGGAGGCTTAGTATGCCCCCGCCACCGCAACACCGTGGCTTAACTCGTACGCAACAAATGATGCGCGCCCCTTTGCCAAATTATCATCCGCAAAGTAATGTTTTTAAAATGCCGCCAAGACCACAACCGCAATCCTTCTCTAACTATAATAACGCACCAAAACCCATGAGCGGTGTTGCTCCCTTCGTACCAAAGACATTACCACCTTCCGGGCGTGATTGGAGACAGTATGGAAATCCACCTCCAAGCAACTATTTTAAAACCCGCGAAGTTAATTTTAATGAATTTGACTATAACGGTGATTACAATAACTATTACTATGCAGATAACGACCAAGAATACTACTATTTTAATGAACAGTATCCAGAATCTGGATATTACGAGGAACCGTATTGTTATCAGGACATCCCGGTAGTAAAGGCAATAGATCAGCAGGACACGACGCCAGCTGAAAATTTTCAGAAGGCGTCTCAATTAGAAAAGCCAAAATAGAATTAAATTTTCATATACAACGACAGCTCGGGTTTATTAAAATTAATGATCCTCCGATTAAGTTACTAATCGATACAGGAGCCAATCAATCGTTTTTAAGTCCAGAAACCGTTAGCAAATATTTTAACCACATACCACTTAACTTTGAGCCATTCGAAGTTACAAATGTTCACGGGACTTCTAAGAATGATTATTCCATCACTTTGCCATGCTTTCCTGAATTAAATTTAAATACAGATATTAAATTATTCATTTATAAATTTCATAATTTAATCGACGGACTTTTAGGCTTTGATTTACTTGAAAATTGGGGAAGTAAGATTGATCTTAACCGTAAATTATTAATAACACAGAACGCACAATTACCTATACAAATGTATGACTCACGCAATGTTAACCTGTATGAAGACATCATATCGGGTAATTCATCAAAATTAGTTAGAGTGCCCATTAACACGTTAGATGGCGAAGTATTAGTCGAGGATCAAGTCATTTGCAACTGCTTAATATCGAATTGCATAATTAATGTCAAAAATAACCGCGGTTGGGTAGAGATTACTAACCCTACGTCTAATGATATAATTTTCTCAATGGACCGTCCAGTAGAGGCTGAATTATTTAACATTGAATCTGAGAGCACTGAAATTCCACCAGATCGAATTGATGCTGTACTATCTCGTCTTCGAACCGAACATCTGAACCCAGAGGAACTTGCCAATTTACGAAACCTCTGCGCGAATTATGCTGACGTATTCTATCTGGAAGGTGAATCATTAACATTCACAAACAAAGTAAAACATCGCATCCGAACAACTGATGAAATTCCAGTGCACACTAAAACCTACAGGTATCCTTATGTCCACAGACAAGAGGTCCGAGATCAAATTAACCCGGCGTCGATGACGTGAAAATAATTACACAGACAGTGACGCTGGGTCATCATGACCCAAATTTCAGCAATGGTTTGTAATAAAAATAAAAGGATTATCTTGATTTTCAAAATTATTTATGATATATGGGTTCTTTGTGCATAACGAAAAACATAAATAATGCAAGTATATTTCATAAATATTTATTTATTTATTTAAAAACTTTATTGCACAAATAGGTACAACAGGTGGACTTAATGCTAGGGGCATTCTCTACCAGTCAACCCTTGGGTCATGCAGATAGTTTGTATATGGGTGCGGTAACATGGGAGAAAAAAAAAAGAAATCATTTTAAACAACAATAAATTAAGCATTAAAAATAACATTACGGTATCTTTTAAATATACGATAATAATACACATACTTTATAAATTAATTAGAATATAATATATAAAATATGAAGGTATACTTAGATTTACATAATATTAATAATTTATAGATAAAAACAAATATCTACATAACTATAAATTCAGAAGATAAATAAATTGGTTCAGCAATTGACAAATTCTTTTATTTTTTTGTTGACTTAAAAAAAGCATATGCAAAGTCGACTATGAAAACATAACTACCGTATTTATGTCAGTTTTTCTTCATGTATTCTTAATCATGTTTATATTTTTCAATGTTACATGGAAAAAGCAATGTTATTTGAACATTTAGTAATAATAATAATAAATGAAAAGCTTTTAAACTCCTCTATCTGAGACTTGGAATTGTTGCAATTATTGGAAATTAAAATGACATGGTCTGGACATTATGTTGATTTGGCATGATGCAAAGGTGTGAAAAAAAATATTTTTCTTTTCAAACGGACATAACTAATATGTATTGCGAGTTCTAGGAACCTTTTTTGGAGGTTTATCAACCAATTTGCCTGTATAATCTAGTATGTAAATTGACATGTGTCTTAGGATGTCGTAAATAATTTTGAATCTATTCAAACTCGAGGTTTTTCAGAAACTGTCGCCATTTAGTGCGAGTATCAGTATTGTTAGCTAGATATATTATGTTTGTTTTTATGCCTGATTTATTTAGCACTGCAAAAAAGGACCATTCTTTTGAATTTCTGCTCACATCGTTAGTTGCTCTAAGTTTGTATGACACATACTTTGTAATTATTTCGATTAATATGTTTTTTTTGAATTGCAAACCAGTATCAAATACGCGTTCAGACATGTAGCCTACATTGTTGACATCCGAAGCGTCATCTTTTCCTTGTTCAGATTGAGATTCCTCTAACACCGCTAAAATTCTCTAAAATTCTCCCTAGATAGTTATTTAATGCCATTTTCAACAAAAAAAACTAAGAAAGAACCAAATACAATACATTTTATGACTAAACTATACATATTTATGATAAAAACAGCAAATAAATAAAAAGAAGCTAAATGATGAAAACACTGCGCCGTCGATGACGCCGGGTCATATTTACCCGTTTTGACTTCACGCAAGTGTATCTCCTTCCGTGAACGTCGTCGCACTTCGCAAACTTGATATATAGGTAAAAGAAGATTGTATCTCCAGCTACATAAACAATGAAATCAAACAGTTGGCGGAGAAAAAACATATACTCATTTTAAATCGCCCCGGGTCATTTTGACCCAGCGTCAATGACGCCGGGTTAAAAAGATGCTCGATCAAAATATTATACGACCATCGGATTCTGCTTGGAGCTCTCCTATTTGGATCGTACCCAAAAAGGCAGACGCCTCTGGCAAAGTCAAATGGCGTTTGGTTGTAGATTTTCGGAAAGTCAACGAGAAAACGATTGATGACAAGTACCCCATACCCAATATTACAGACGTACTGGACAAATTAGGTAAATGCCAGTATTTTAGCACCCTGGATTTAGCAAGTGGCTTCTACCAAGTAGAAATGAACCCAGAAGATATACACAAAACTGCGTTTAATGTGGAAAATGGCCACTATGAATTCCTTAGAATGCCGATGGGACTTAAAAATTCTCCGTCAACATTCCAAAGAGTCATGGATAACATTCTTAAAGACCTTAACCACATCTGCTTGGTGTATTTGGACGATATTGTAGTATTTAGTACATCCTTACAAGAACACATTTTAAACTTAGAAAAAGTCTTTAAAAGATTGCGAGAATCTAACTTTAAAATTCAAATGGATAAGTCCGAATTTTTAAAGTTAGAAACGAGCTTCTTAGGTCACATTATTTGTAACGATGGTGTCAAGCCAAATCCAGACAAAATTAAAGCTATAGAAAATTATCCGTTACCTAAAACAGCAACTGAAATCAAACGTTTTCTCGGTCTGATTGGGTATTACAGGAAGTTCATACCAGATTTTGCCAGACTTACTAAACCACTAACACAATGCTTAAAAAAGGGAAGTAAAATAACTTTAGATCAAAAATATACTAACTGCTTTGAGCATTGTAAAAAGCTTCTTACTAACGATCCTATTCTACAGTATCCTGATTTTAATAAAGAGTTCATATTGACAACCGATGCTTCTAACGTAGCGATTGGTGCTGTTTTGTCCCAAGGAGCAATAGGCTCAGACAAACCCATAGCATATGCTTCGCGAACTTTAAATTCCAGTGAATTAAACTACAGCACTATTGAAAAGGAGCTTTTAGCCATTGTTTGGGCAACCAAATACTTTAGGCCATACTTATTTGGTAGAAAATTCAAAATAATTACTGACCATAAACCCCTTCAATGGATCATGAACCTAAAGGAACCGAACTCGAGACTCACTAGGTGGCGTTTAAAATTAAGCGAGTACGATTTTTCAATAGAATATAAACAGGGCAAATACAATGCTAACGCGGACGCATTATCCAGGCTTGAACTTAACAATGAGGAGCTAATGTCTATCGTAGCTAACCCTTCGGAAAAAAATCCCACACTTGATGATTCGATGACTATAACAGCTACAGAGCCTATTGATAACTCAGGTACTCTCACAGTCCACACGGATAGTGAAAATCCCATCTTAGAGATTCCTATCTCTGAGGACCCATTAAATAAATTCACAAAACAAATAATTTTCAATATAGTAGGCGACATAAAGGGCAGAACAATCGCAACGAAACCCTTTGACACTCACACTCGAATTACTATACAGGTGTCCGAATCTAATTTGGAAGAAGACGTAGTTAATTCAATAAAAGAGTATGTACACCCAAAAATTAAGACAGGTTTACTAATTAATCCGACCCTAGGTATGTATTCAATCATTCCCATTATCCAAAGGTACTTTAAAAATTCATCAATGAATCTAACATTAACTAAAAAGGAATTGGAAAATGTTAGAGAGTATTTAAAGCAACAGGAAATCATTAATAAACATCATGAGGGCAAAACTAACCACAGGGGTATTACTGAAACTTACTTGGCTCTATCTCATAAGTATTATTGGCCCAAAATGCGCGAACATATAACAAAATTTATAAATGAGTGTACAATTTGTGGTCAATCAAAGTATGACCGCAACCCAATTAGACAACAGTTTAAATTAGTCCCACCAGCAAGTAAACCTTTTGAAACTGTACACCTCGATTTACTAACTATTCAGGGCGAAAAGTTTTTAACCATAGTGGACTCATTCTCCAAGTATGCCCAGGCGTACTACTTAAGAGATGGAACAGCCGTAAGTGTAGTACAAGCGTTACTTAGCTTTTTCACTCATCATGGAATACCAACCACAACTGTTACTGACAACGGGACGGAATTTACTAACCAGCTTATGACAGAATTTATGAGACTTCATAAGATTCAACACCATAGGGTTGCTCCACACACTCCAAACGAAAATGGTATAGTGGAAAGGTTCCACGCCACTTTATTAGAACACCTTCGTATCCTTAAACTCAGTCAAAAAGGGGAATCCGTCATCAACCTTATACCTTATGCCCTTCTGGCTTACAATAGTAGCATCCATAGTTTCACAAGATGCAAACCTATAGAAGTTATCACGGGGCATTTCGATCCTCGTGACTCTTTTGATATAGATTTATCAGTCCATCTATTACAACAGTATATGGCTAATCATAAAGAGAAAATGACTAGAGCTTATAACGCAATTCACGAGCTATGTAATGAAACCCGCAAAGAGCTAACTGATAACCGAAATCGACAACGAGAACCTGAAGTCGATTACTCGCCTGAACAACAGATTTTTGTAAAGAATCCATTTGCTTCCAGGCAGAAGCTAGCTCCTCGTTACACTCATGACGTTGTGATGGCTGATCTCCCAATACATATTTATACGAAAAAAAAACGTGGTCCGGTCGCAAAATCTAGGCTCAAAAGGGTTCCTAAAACCGCCCGATTGTTACAGGAAGCTCCTGATCCTCCACCTGTTCCTGCAAACAGCTCTATCTCAAGAAATAACTCTTGAGAGTTTGGACGAGGGACCCGGCATTTTACCATTTAAATTAGGCCCAGCTAAAATCTTATCTCACTACCACTCCTTCATTCAATATATCAACTTAGATATTTTACAAGATAAAATCGATTCTATAGATAATCAATTACTAACTAGTAGTCCTGACCTTAATAATGGAACAAACTTATTATTTCAACCTCACATAGAATATCTTCGATCGAAACTTAAAAGTGTATCTGAACAATTAAAATCTTTTGAAACAAACCGCGTAAAAAGAGGTCTAATAGATGGTCTCGGTAGTGTTGTAAAAAGCATAACGGGTAATCTAGACTATACTGACGCGATACATTTCAATAAAGCCATAAAATCTCTTGAAGACGACGAACACAGATTAGTTACCGAATTTAACCAGCATGTTAGTATGACAAAAGATATTAGCGCTCAATATTCTAAAATAATTAGCGATATCGTAGACAATCAGAATAAAATGGCAACCCTAGTAAATAAGATTAATGAAAGTTACGCAGATAGAGACTATGATTTGATAAAATATGCTCATTTAGCTCAGATACTTATTATTCTCAGCGACAACGTAGATTCGATTTCACAAGAATTAAATAGACTACAGAATGTTCTAGCATTTATAAGATCATCTACTATGCACCATTCGGTCCTTGGCGTTGATGAAATACGCGTTATATTAAAAAAATTAACTATTTTGTACGGCAGCGAGAAAATAGTAGATATAGATATTAGAGAATACTACAATATTATTAAGTTAGGGCCATACTATGCAGGGAATGACATAGTTATAATTTATAAGTTTCCTATATTTCGTGAGCACACATATACTCTATATAAGTTATCTATTATACCCAACAAACATCATGAAGTCCTTATTCCCCCCTCTCCATTCCTAGCCATATTCGAAATAGATTCCAAGAACATAGAGGCTGAATGCCCGAAGACCAGCAAATGGTTTATATGCGAGGAGAAACGAAGTCCACAAAGTCGTCCATCTCAAGACTGCGTACATGAACTCATCACCAGACAGAGAAAAAGCCCAACTTGTAAGCCCATCGCCATCACTTTGGACCAACCAGCGTATGAAGAACTTGACGACAGATACTACACCATCAGCTTCCCGGCGTCTACGAAGATACATCTCTCCTGCGGACAAGACCTATATAAAGAGATTCAAGGTAGCTACTTACTCACCATCCCACAAAACTGCTACATGCAAACACCACAAGTCACCATCTCAAATACAAAAGATCGCCTGAAGGGTCACGTGCTGAAAATCATGGACTTACCTAATGAAACTACAAGAAACCAATCTCCAGTCCCGACCCTGAGACTGAACTCTATAAATCTGGATCACTTACACGCAACCAATATGAAGATAATGCAACAACAGCCCCACATTATACAAGCTACGAGCGACTACGGGATCTACCACACTACGATTCCAATGTACGTAGCATTGATTGGTGCATGCGCACTTATTAGTTACTTGGGTTATCGTCGTTACTGGCCGAAACTCAAGAAGACTTCTGATGAAAACCCAAAAGGTCCAGAAAGAATATACGCAATTCCCGAACCCATAGAGAGGAAAAGCTGCAACCAACCCCCACCTCAATTTACTACGAAAATCATCAGTGGTGGCTGCTCTTCGGGGGGAGGTGTTACGCGGTGCTAATGTACGAAGACCGCCGAGACAGCATCGACCTAAATCAATATTGCACACGGCTCACGCGCATGGCGCAGCGTCAGCGGAACGTGCCGCGCGGTGACGACAGCGGTGCCTTCGCAACACCGGAATAGGGAAATCGATGTCATATTTGATTCATACTTCGATCATTGTCAACCTCTTAGAAATAATTTATTCGCTCAATTAAAGCATTAAAATTTACTTAGGAATTACTTCTAAATATTATTAACGATACAAATCTTACTTTAACGATCCGTTATTGAGGTAAATTGTTCTCAAATGCGAACGTTTCCCGTTTGAGCAACGGAACCCAGAAAACGGCCAACAAACTAGTGAACGAATGAATGGAGCGAGTGAGTGAATGAGCAGAGTTTGTTTGGACGGAGGTTTTGTTGTGGGGAATTTGTTAAACCATTTTTTGTCTTTGTGCATGCGCGTCCCGTCATTGGACTGAATGTATTGTCCGTGAAAAAACAATGGCGCCGAAATAATTCGCAAACAGTTATCTTTAAGTGCATCCGATATTATAAACGCGAATATTTGTAAATTGTATGGATGTATAAAAATAAATAAATATTGAACAACATCACATTCATTGCTCTGATTCTATGGTAATTAGCTAAAGCATTTGTGTTACAGAAATCAAAACAACGACGGTACCACAACACCCAGAACCGAGACAATATGGAAAAGTTCGTTCCTCATATTGTATCGATCGGGTATCAAACCTGGAACCTCAGAGATGGCGGGACGCTTAAGTCACCTTTTTATTAATTTGGGCGACAGAAATACTGGCTAAGCCGAAAGTCGCTTAAACCCTTACTTATTAAATTAGTGGCCAACCTATTATTTAGGTTATGCTAGATTTAATAGAAACCGTTTTTAATTATTCATACAAACCTTTCTTAAAGGTTTTTTTTTGTTAAAACTAATTATTTCAAATTTTTACCTAACGTGATGGTTAGACCAGTAGGTTGGACCTATTGTTAGAACAATGATTTAATATGAGTGCAAATGGCCTTTCTCTTACAGTGTAGAATTAAATATGCTAATTATTTACTTTATTTTGTAACAAATTATTTTCCGAAAAAAAAAACATTATAAATTTTAAGACTTTCGCGTTCCATTTTAAACATTTAAAATAATTTAAAGGGTCAAAACGCGACACCATTTTTATTTAGTAGTTAATCCGAACTACTTACTGCCCGACGTTTTGGTTAGGTTGCACCAACCGTGCTCACGAGCTGACTCTATCAGCAAAAATACAATTTATTTAACTCTTATTACCAATTATGTATCATATTTGTGTTACTACTAGGAAGATCGAAATGTATAATTAATTTTCACCAAAATAAACCGTAAGATGATAGACAAGAATAAGGCTTCACTCAGAGAATCCAATAAGTAATCTGAGATTTTGTGAAATTAATTCACTGGTCTACCAAATTAGATATTATTCGAAGAAAGTAATATAAGACTTAATTGAAGTTAGATGTTTATGAATATTTACTTGAGGTAGATGGATATTGTTTGTATTACGGATAAAATATACTTTAGGTATTACCGCTACAAATGTTCATACAAGCATAAGGAAATTACCTAAAAAATGTAACTGGAAAAAATACCAGTACATTGAGTACAAAATTCAATTCAAAATAAAAGTAAGTCGACCATATATTTGTGCCGACTTACGACATGACCTACAAGTCGACACAAATACAGCGTTAGCAGAATTGGCGTAGTAAACAACGCTCCATACGTAATGCGTGACATCGATATCCTACATCGCGATATCAGAGTTTTCGACGCCACTAAGTACATATACAACAAACCAAGAATGGTAGTTGGGCCTTGGTCCCCGAGCAGATAACACCTAGCTCGGCGGAAGTACTTCCACTTTTAGTAAAGAACATACGTTCCTTACATATTCATGAAGTTCACATTCTAACAAATAGCAGCATTTAAATTGAATATGGGTTTAAACGAAGTGAAAAGTAAATATTAAATACAACGTACTATAGACCAAAATCACTTCCCTCGGTTTTTTAAAGTATACTAGAATAAGTAACTATGCACTCAAAAATAGGCAATGGGAAAATAGTTACCGCCTCAAGTTGTACCTTACGACCATGACCTATCGGAGAAACAGTGCAATAGGTACTAAAATATGTACGTATTATACATATAAAGCTTGCACTTTATTTTATTACATTGACTCCACCCGTACCCCAATGACGCTTACATGGAGCCTACATCGCATGCTGGCTAGCTGAGCGCGGTGAGCGGCAACCACGCGACTTTTTTCTAATACTTGCATTTTTAAACTCGTCATATCTTCCGAATGAAATATCCGAATTGAATAATTCAAAAAGTTATATAAAGGTATTGAAGCCGTCTTGAATATAAAGTAATTTATTTTGATAAGGATTTATACCAAGGTACAAATAAAGAGCCTTTTCAAGCGGCGGCATATTAATTAAATTTTTAGAATAAAAAACCGCTTACTGTGACTTAATTATAATATTTAGATATATGCTGCTGCGACACTTTTTGTACATAATGATGAGTTCTGCAAAGTAGTACTACATGATTTTGTTTTACTATCAATAGTTTTCGCAGCGTACGCGATGTAAGGAATCAGGTTATTTTTTACACCTTGGGTTACACTATTGGAGTTTTAGTAAGGATCCCTAGTTTTTTTGAAAATATAATATAGCCTATGTTACCCGAAGATAGTGTAGCTTCTCAACTGTGAAAAAATTAATGCGGTCCAGTAGTTTCAGAGCCTATTCATTTCAAACAAACAAACAAATCTTTCCTCTTTATAATATTAGTATAGATACATCCCGTCGCATCTTCACGCGTACTATATCCGTTTTCCCCACATTTTCCACCGAGTCTTCGCACATTGGTCGCAGTGTAAAGTTTTGTATCCTTAAACCTTCGTCGATAAAGAAACTATTTAACACAAAAATACGTTTACTTTTAAAACGAGCAGTCCTAAAGATTAACGCGTTCAAACAAACAAACAAACTCACCAGCTTTATAATATCAGTAAGTAAGTATAGATTGAAGTACAGAGAAATCCAAAAAAAAATAATTTACACCCGTGCAAAGCCTGGGTTGGTCGCTAGTAAAGTCTATAAGTAAATGTATCAGACAATCAGCCAAAACATTCCATAGTATTAGAAACATATTTTTTTTATCTTCCCTTGCGGTGCGGGAATCGAATCCACGACCTTCGCGTATCGCGCGTGCTGCTCTTCCAACTTTTCTGTTTCAAATATTTAAAGTTCGCTAGTACGGCGTAAAGTACTATAAAAATAAAAATGGATCAAAATATTCCAGTTTCAACTTTGAAACAAAGTTTTTAAAATCTAAACTATTTAAACTCCATACTAAACTATATTTAAATAATTCATATACGTTATTGAAGTCGACTCACTAAAAATATCTCATTCCTCAGAATTGAACTCAAGATTGGTTCATTCCTGGGGGGGTTGGAAGCTCAAAGGAAATGACTTCACTTTAAATGTAACTTGAAGTTATTTAAATGTTGTAGAATTGAACATCCTTGATATTTTACCGACTCAGTTTACCCAGAAAGAATGACACGTTTTTAACGGATGTATGTACAGTCAGTAGCCTTCGAGATCAACTCTGTACCTTGTCACATTAAGTCACTGTCCATCTTACTTGTTTAGTGAGGCGGAGGTTTAATACGACAAGGTACTGAGGTGTATACGAACTAATGATGCTGGCTATACAATCACGCCCACTAACGTGCTTACAACTTAATTGTAAACTAAACCGTATGACAACGGTATAAAAACTCGAATGTTTACATTTCATTGCTCATGAGTGTATTTTGCTTTTTGGTTCCAATTATTTTGCTTGTAAACTTCGATCAAACATTTTTTAGATTCACAGTTGCGATTTATAAATAGCATCAGCAAAATAAGGCTTCAAAAACCATTAAGCCGTCTTTCAATGTCAAGTGTTAAGAGAGACCCGTCAAAAATGAGACTGCCCGGTGTAATAATGTATAGAATAGAATAGAATAGAATAGAAATTATTTTATTAGCACACACAATCAATACACGGTACATACACAATAAAGTAACACGAACAAAAGATAAACAGTAAAAAGAACAACAACAAAAAAAAAAAAAGGAAGAACATATTGATTGCGCAGCTAACAAGGTCCCAGCCTCAGCATAAGCTGCTACAACATTGGATCCAATGCTGCAGCAGCGCTGGTATTCTGGCGGAACCTTGAGCTGAGTGGCGCAAACGAAAAACAACGGAAGAAAGAAGCAGAAAAATGGCGAGAAGGAAAGAGAGGGAAAGAGAAAATAATGCATATCTTTCTATATTGAGATCCTCATGTACAGTCAGTAGCTTTAGTTCATGAACAACTCTGTACCTTGTCACATTAAGTCACTGTCTATCTGACTTGTTTAGTTACGCGGAGATTTGGTATGACAAGGAACTGAGGTGTATATATCTTAAATCTTTCACTCTCATTTGCTTATTACCATACTCCGATCTCAATAGCCGAGAGGCGAGCGGGCCGGACTGTAGCGTTGCGCCATATCTGAGGTCCCGGGTTCGACCCCGGTCTGGTCAATATAGGAAACGAACTTTTCTACATTGTCTCGGGTCTGGGTATTGTGGTACCGTCGTTGTTTCTGGTTTATGTAACACATGTGCTTAAGCTACTTATCACAGAATTAGAGCAATATATGTGATCTTGTCGAATTTTATATTTTTTATACTTATTTGAGACATATGGTTTTGTAACCTAATGGTTTATGTTAAGGGCTTTTTTGAAACGCTTGTGTTGTAATACGTGTTAAGTAAGTAATTAATACTTAATTAATAACACTTCACGCAAAATACGCCGCAATAAAGGAAGGTATCTATGAAGATTTTAATTCCATAGAATCACTGTTCATGAGTCCGAACTCACCATTGCATAATTAATTACATAAATTCTGGATCCATTTGATTAATGTGCCGCATTGTATTAGCATTGACTTCTTTTAAAGCAAGTCACGTAAAAGTTTCCAGGAGACTTCCAATTACTGCAGGAAAAAAACACAACATAAATAAGACAATTAAAGAATTAATTAGAAGCGGAGAGGATCCTACACAATATTAGCGGGACTAAATGAACGGTCAGAATTAGTGATGTAAAGGAATTTGAGTCGTTTAAGTCCCTTAAAGAGACTTATAGCTAATTAGAGAGAGTCTTTAAAAAATAAAAGACTATGACGCACCTTTAAGACGCAATTTTAAGTCTTAACGTTTTTAAAACAATTAGTGGATGTATACAAACGTAGCAAGTGCGGGAAGTAGAGGACTGTATGTACTATATGGATATCCAAATGGAGAGAGTGTCAGATAAAATATAGTGTTCAATCCACTTTATGGTGAAATGGAGTGTAATGCTTTAAGACTCGAGCTATGTAAAGCTATTTATTGAGGCCGAGCTAGATAACCTGATAAAATTATACTAATCCACAGCATAAACATAGGTACACAATATTGGCTGAAAACATTGACACCAGGTCGCAACTTTCAATAATGAAAATTGTGGTCAATGTCATTTGTTAATATTTTTACATATAAATGTAACATTGTCCGCCGCCAATGTTCTTTGGTGGCGTATGTAAATATATGGTTTGAACGATAGCAATGGACAACCTGAATCCAACTAATATATAAACGCAAGAGTTTGTCAGTTTTTTTTTATATAACTCTTCAAGTTTGACCTAGTTAAGTTAGCTTAAGGGCGACAAGTACAGCATAGTGAATCTGTTACTGGACTTGTCGCCCTTACCTTGAAAGCTTGGCCCCTGCTACTAATGCGCCCCCCAAGAGTTCCTGCGTGTGAGTAAGGTTTCCTCACACGCACAACAACACAGAAATATATAATTATAGATGTGTGGATGTAACTGTACGAATTTGGGTACTATTTTTTGGAATGATGGAATGTCATTACATAAATAAACATATAGGATTCATTTAAACCAAAATTTCGAGGCCAACGGCTTACATTTATAATTGAATTATAAACGTTTTTGGTTAATATATTTTAAATTAAGTGGTGTAAATAAAAAGTAGAAGAGACTTAAAGGACTTAACGGGACAATTCGCATTTGTTATACCTTAAACTAAAATTGATTTAATGCCACTTGTGCCAATAATGACGTGTGCTCGAAGCCTTTTAGGCTTTTAAGTCAGCTCCTGGTTCTATAATTTTCGAGTAGGTATATTAGTGAGCAATCAATTTTATAACAGTATCAGTTGAACTACCATAAAAATTATTATCAGGGCGGTTTAATAGATAACGCTTTGGAGCGTTATTATATATATTTTAAAGAAACAGAGAAAATTCATCATTTTGAATAACTTGTGAATTGGTCGATTGAAAGAGCAGCATTGCGATACGTGAAGGTCATAGGTTCGAATCTCATACTGCGACGGGTGATGATTATTTTCTGTTTCATTCGAAGGTTTAGGATTAGGTTAGCGTGATATTTAAATCCACTAATCATCTTATATTAAAACGTTAAGACTTAAAAATATTTCAACGCGTGTCTTAATTTTTCTAAAAAAGTTAAGAAATAAATACTCCAATTGCATGACAAAGGCATGTTGGATTAACCATCGCGCTTGATAAATGCGGATTGGTGATCATAAACACCAGCCAATTTTGAAAAATCCGTAGCAAATATAGTTATTAGTTCAGGATATCCGAATAACCGATTTAAAAAAAATAGTATTTAATACTATTAAAAACTCAGGTCTATTCTTTTGACTTAAAGATTTAGCGGAACAAAGATTGGTATTGTAGTATGACTGCAATAATTAGTCAAGTCTTTCCTAAGAGCTTAAAAGACTAAGCCTCTTACATCACTAGATCGAACGAATGACGTGGAACAAAACGAACGGAACGGCATTAATGAGTGAGTCGCAATCAGACGAATGAACGGTCTCGAGATTCCTGTTTTAAATTCCGAAGTGATTTGTAACTGGGATTGTCGTTCTATTTCTTTTTCGGAGTCCATCGACATCTTTGAATCGGGTCGTGTTCCGTATAATTTGAATTTGGTATTCAATGATTGGCGAGAACGGCAACTTTTTAATTTTGTATTTTTTTTTATTTGATTTACGAGGAATGTTTAATCATTGGTCAAAAATAATTTTAAGGATGTGCAAAAACGCAAATATTCATTCAAGGATGTGTGAAATTGATACTTGATATATTTTTGCTCAGTATACAATTTATTAAAAGTCTCACATTTAAATAAATTAATTTTGGTAAATACGCATATTTTTCTAATTGTGTACGTTGATCTAAACATATTAAGTTTTGATAAATACTGGAACTAAAGCTGTTGAATAAAACACAATTAGAAATAAAATTAATACTAAACTTGCAAAACATTTTATAATAATTTACTGTTTTCAGTAAAAAAACTTATTTTGTCACAGTAACTTATAATATTCATAGAAGCAAGATCTAGAAAGCCATTATGCCAGTGCATTTAATAGGAAATTCCGCCTTACGAAGATAATATAACATTTTGATAGATAGGCAAATAAAGACAGTTTACTATTTATTTTTTTTATTGTTTTTTTATTATGTATAATTTAATATTAATGAATGCATAAGTTCATTAATATTAATCACGTAATTTAATTAAATTGTTATAAAAAAATTAATTTATAAAACGGTATCCTCTTAACATTTTACACAACTGTGCAAATCGACACCTAGGGACAAGCCCGTCCAATTTGTCTATACAACCATTTTCTCAAATTATGAGTATAATAAAATAAAATGTATGTATCATAACAGATAAGAAAGCACAGAATATCCCACTTTATTTATCAATACGGATCCCTAAATATGATTCCCTTAATTCAAAGTCATTCCGGGTATTCCCCAAGGAGCCGAATGCGCTACAGAATGATAATGACGTTGGAAATTAAATAAAACCCAAGGATTCCCCCAAAAACAGCTGCCCTATAAAACGTTTATAGGATAACTTTTGTTGGGAATTTGTTTATGCGTCATCTCTGAGGTTCTCGGTTCGATCCCCGGTCGAATATGTGAAACGAACTTTTTTACATTGTCTCGGGCCTGGGTGTTGTGGTAACCGTTGTTGTTTCTGATTTTTGTACGAAGTGAAGTAGTTTTGTTGCTCAAAATCATCACGAACACGTTAAGTGGTATTTTAATGCATTTAGCAATATTCAAAAATGTTATAATTTCACTAGATTTTTACAGACGAAAGCATATTCCGGTATAAGTCGAAAATTTTCATCCGTTTTATCCCGTAGTTGTAGGTCATAAAGTGCAATTTGATTATGGGTTAAATGGCCTCAAAGTTGTAAGTTAGACAGAGAGATCTAATAAGTGACTTTCTCAGAAAAATCTGGGCTCGTAAGGGAGACGCTGAAATGAAAACCTTTCAATGATAAATGTGTAAATTTGACGATCTTCGTAGCCGTGGGGCAAGTTAGCCGATTTTTGCGGTTGCGCTATCTTTAAGGTCTCGGGTTCAATTCCCGGTTGGGTCATTATGAAAACCGAACTTTTCTTTAATATACTTGGGCTAAGGTGTTGTGGGATCATTGTTGTTTCTGATTTTTTACCACAGAATTAAAACAATATACCTATGTGATGCCTTCCAACATTTATTTCTTTATTTTTATTAAGTTTAATGGTTTTTATTAAAGTTTTATTACATTTACTTAAGTTTAAGTACTTTTTATTTAAGTTTAATGGCCAAAATATTTTCTGCGTGTTCCCCATTAGCGTATCCGTATATTCGTTTTGTATGTGTGTTGCCAATCCAATTTGAGGAATGATGAGCGGCGACCGCAGTCTCCGGTAATGAAGTGACGAACTTCGTAATTAAGCCGGCGTCGAAGTTAACCCGTCTTACTTCGAATGTAGGTCAACGGGAGAATTTGGGGTACTCTTTGAGGCTTTGTCTCTTTGAGCGCATTTTAATACCGTTATTCATTCAAATTGTTTTACCGGCACTGGTACAATGATTAATGCTCCTGGTTGTTGAACTAGGCCGTAGGTTCGATTAACTTTGACAATCGTGTGATAAACAGCTGTGGTGTGTTTGGGTGATTATAAACGAACGGTCCACGGCAGTAATGATTATATATTAAACTAGGCAATATCGTTGTCAGTACTGAGACAAAAACCGGCCAAGTGCGAGTTGGACTCGCTCATGATGGGTTCCGTAGCAGCAAGGGACACAAATTTTACCACTTTGGATGTGACTCTAGCGAAAAATACTCAATTTAGAATAAAATCAAATTATTTTATTGTCATCGGTCCTTGAAACGTTATGCAAAGTTTCAATTTGATCAGACGCTTGACAACCGACGAAATCGTGCTCAAAAATTCCGTTACATACATAGTTAGTTGCAACCCAAGCTTATAAAAGGGTGTTAGAAACTTGCAAACTCTTTATTAAAAGCGTCGTAGGCATTTTTTAATAAAAAGCTTAGTTGAAATAATCACCATGTCACAAGCAAAGTCTTGGGATGGAATGTATGGATGTCTGAATGTGTAGCTGTATGTGTTACTTTTTTACGTTTAAACTACTGAAATAGTGTAGTCGCGAGAAACAGATAAGTTAAGTATTCATGTTTTTTATCAAATCGATTTGGTGTTATTAATTTTACTTTTGACACTTTATATGCCTATTAGTTAAATTTTAATATAAAAATAATAATATTTAAGATTTTTAAAGAAACAAAAAAAAAATCTCTCCTTGCGGTACGGGGCTCGAACCCACGATCTTCACGTATCTCGCGTGCTGCTTTTCCCACTGAGCCAACCGCAAGTTATCGTAGCCTCCGGTAAGTTCCCTCTGCCATAGTAGAAAGAGAGAAGTACGTAATCCTCCAACAAATGCACGGAGAGTGGCTACTATGTGTGCGCGCCCCGCCCCACCCTTTACCGACGCGCGTCGCACGCACACACTGACAAATATGCACAATCTTTCAGAGTCACCTCAGTTAGTGTTTGCACCGGAGCGAAATTATAGCACCGGAGAAAATCACCGGTGAATTTGACATAACCGATTGATAACCGGTGATTCACCGGAGATTGTGCATAATTTTGTTCTTTTTTTAAACTATCTTCTAAATCAAAAATTTAGCATATTATAATTTTTAATGGACACTGCAAAACATTACAAAAAGATACAAAATTATAATTTTAATATTTATTTAACAGAAAAACGAAAAATATATGTATGAAGTCTTAACATGCGCCCAGAGCTACTATTGTGACAAAAAATATTTTTTTACTATTCGTTGATTTTAAAGTTGTCATTTAAAAAGCATAATATCTAGCGTCAGACTGCAGCGGACTTCTCCGATCATAAAGGATGTTGCCCATTGCTGAAAACACGTGAAGTTGCTGGCATAGAAAGATATGTATTGGCAATATCATTCAGTGGTTTTATATGCTTGCTTATTAATATCCCAAAATGACATAACATTATGCCAATTATGCCTACTTGTTCTTAGAATAAGAATGAGTACACTTCTTTTCACTGGTTCAACTTAAGCAGGATTCACTGACAGCCCTAGGGGTATAGGCAGTTATCGTTCGGTTAGGGCGTTAGTTTACCTTCTGTTCTCTTTCTACTATGCCTCTGCCGAATATGTTTAGAACTACATTTTTTTTTATATTGCACTTTAAGATTCAACTCATCCCACCTGATTTAAGTGGAAATGAGGTCCTAGGTTGACAAGTACGGCATAATAAATCTGTTACTGGACTTGTCGCCCTTACCTTGAAGGCTTGACCCCTGCTACTAATGTAAATAAATAATAAAATAAAAATAAAAATGTTTATTTTTCAGACAACTAAGATCCATATCGTGTTAGTACTTAATTACTAAAAGTGACCTCGTTAGCCAGCATAATTGTGCGACTGTAATGTAGCACCCCCCAGGAGCTCTGGAAACCTTACTCACACGCAGTAACACAACAACACAGAAGTGATTGTTACTTGGCTGCGGTCTTCTGTAAGGTGGAGTTGTTTCACCAGTCGGGCTGCTCCAGTTCGAGCGATAAATGCCTATGCCTTACCTCTCTTAAACATACTTACATACTTATCGGAGAGGAGATGACATTTTTCTATTTCTTTAAAAAATATTCAAAGTTCGCTAATACGGCGTAACGCTCTATAAATATTTATAAAAATAGATTTAGAAATTTAAGTGTTTGAATAGACAGGAAGTAGTTTCCCTAATTTAATTAGCTCCGAACGTGTACCGCAAATCAAACTTAGCTCCGTACTAATGAAGTGAGAAACTTCGTGTGTTTGTAGCGCGAATTTAATTCGTTTGTTGTCTTGTAGGGGCTTGGGTGATGTACCAAAAGTAGATGGCAGTATGTCAAGTCTACTTACCTATAGACTTGTCATAGTGTTATCTACTCTGTCACATCTGTGAGAAATGGTTGATATCATTATTTCTAAGATGCGCAGGCAGCGGCCTTCTACAAACAGAATCAGTTCTTAGCAAACGTTGTCTAATATTCGTATTAGTTACAGTTAAAAGTTAGTTCGAAAGTGTACCCATAGATGGCGTTGTTCGTATTTACAACGCGATATCATTGTGTTTCATCCGAGATGATAAAAGCTAGGTCTTTAATCTTTTAGCTGGTCTTGCTTAAAACTAAAAGAGTGAGAGCCATCTGCGCTCCCCCGAAAGCTCGGTGAAGATGATAAGGTTTCGCAGCCATCATCGATAGTCAGGTAGGAAAAAAAATGTTTCCTGGTCATTTTGTTTTATTTATATACTCACAAGATCCCCGCTGTATTTTTGGGAAACGTAATAACGTAAGTACGATCAAAAGACTATTCACTTCGGACTGCACCTACACCACCTTTATGTCGTGCTCGTAACATCTAATTTAGAACTGCAAGTGTTTACCTTGTCCTGTTCTTGGCCGTACGTTATAATTGCTATCAAATTAATCAAATGTTCAGGTGGATGGCCTAGCCAAATGGCAGTAATATAAATTCCAAATCGTTTTAATTAGTTTCAAATATATGGATTTAAAGAGTATGACACTTTTGTAAGTGAACTTCGGAAAAGCAACTCGTCACCCCGTGGTCATTCCGAATCATACTATTTATGCAGATTATGTATTTTAAGAAAACATGTTAACTAAGAGATAAATAGAATCAGAGTATGGATGTTTATTTGGTAAAAAAATTCTTGAGACCAGGGCGATTGAATTCGACGACAGCAGATTAAATTAACATAGTATTGGTTAAGTAATTTTTAAAGTTATGGATAATTAATTTAAGTTGTTTTTAGAACTTGTTTGTCGTACATTTTATAAAAATACGCAAGTAAAAGTAAAAAGAAAATCTCCTTTTCTTATTTCTTAAAATAAATACAAGTCTCGATACAATATAGTCGGTGATTTACCGCCCCCATCCCTTACACTGGTACGGCGAGGGCTGAATGCGCCTAATGAACCTACCCCGTAACTAGCCTATTCAGGGGTGAAGCGTGCGCAATATTGTACACAGCCCCAATGAGCTGAGCGGAGCGAGCGAAGCGAGCGATGCGGACCTCTGGTGAAACTGTTCATAATTTATATTTATAGAGACGTGTTACAATTTGGAAGGAAATAGAATTTAAACCAATGTTGTTTTGTACAGATTTTGCAGCATTTAACGTTATTACTGTCACTCTGAATGAGCTTGTTTTATGAATGGCAAATCGTTGAGCTAAAACATTACGTTTTGTAGGTAATTGAGAAGAGTTAGTAAAGTTAATTTAATGGTGTGGATGGTAAGATCAGTTATGTTTGCCTTTTGTTTCTAATTGAAAATTTGCGGTTCATGGTGTTTCTGTTCTTTGATCAAAATCATTACGAAATATTAAAAAAGGTTATATATTCCATTTAAAATATGCGATTTTGATAACATTAGTGAAGATTTATTTTATCCCGTAAAAAAACGACTGAAGTAGGGGGCAACAGTTCTTAAATAAGTTTATACTCTTAATCGAAATCATCAAAATATTGCTTAAATATTTTACTGGAAATACAATAAAAGATAATTCGGAAGCCTTGAAAATGTAACAAAACCTAACCTTCATCTTAAAACAAAACTAAAACCCAAAGTGAAATTGTGAAAAGATTGGTAGCTACAAAAGTTACCTAATAGTTTGACCTTCCCACGAAATAGCGAGCATTCTGCTTCGCTCATGTTACATATAGAAACAAAATGTTCTCCCAATATTAGGAAATCGCCGCCATTATTGGTCAGCGGTTTTCATCAATACTGGGCACAATATATTCGCTTCGTCAATAGGTCAGTTAGCGCTGCATCATTACGCTGTATTCAGAGTTAAGTAATATAGTTCAAAGGTGAAATATGACGTAATATTTTTGTAAATATCTGTTTAGCACTTTGAAAATGTGTTAACCTTTTATACAGCAGATCATGTTTAAATTTTTTTTTGGTTATGGACCCTAATTCTGCTCGAAGGAAGGAATTGTTACGGAGCGAAGGGAGAGGGATAAGGAACTCAGCATAGGGTGATTAAAAATATATTTCAAATAAAAGTAAAAAGAAAAATATACAGATCGAATGAAAGGTAAAAGAAGAAGAAGAGTAACAAGCAAGTCAAATTGTCAGATTTAAAAGAGTAAAAACATAACCTATGACTCATAGGGAATTCGTAACAGTGGTCATATAATCAACAGAGCCTTATAAGGTAAATCATATATAAGACCAACAATTAAGTCTTCATAAAGTTACCAAATAAAGCGAAAATTGATACTTAGTAAATTTGTTTACTCTTGTTGTCGGATATATTGTATTGTTGAATATATCTGAACTGAAGTGTATCTATGTAAACTCTTATCATACATTACCTTTGCTCTTATTGAAATGTACATGAAGTTCTTATTAAACATTAACTATATATGTTTAAGAGAAGTAGGGCATAGCGATTTGTCGCTCGAACTGGAGCAGCCCGACTGGTGAAATACCTCCACCTTACAGAAGACCGCAGCCAAATAACAATCACTTCGGTGTTGCTGTGTTTCTGCGTGTGAGTTTGGTTTCCAGAGCTCCTGGGGGGTGCTACATTAGTAGCAGGGGTCAAGCCTTCAAGGTAAGGTTGACAAGTCCAGTAACAGATTTATTATGCTGTACTTGTCACTCTTAAGCTAGGACCTCATTACCACTTAACATCAGGTGGGATGAGGTGAATCTTGAAGTGTAATATAAAAATATATATATATATATATATATATATATATATATATATATATAAATTCATGCAAAATGTATTTTGATCATTTTTATCGAGTCAGCCAAAAAACGTCAAGTTTCTCGTCCCCAACGCGCCGATTCGCTGTCAATGGGCCAGTCACAGCAGCGTGTTCACTGTTCATTAAGGCTTATTCAACACGGAGTTGCTACAAAAATACGATTTACGAACGGCTTGTGTCATTAAGGGGACTATTATGTTGCTTTAGATTGAGATGATATATTGACAATCATATACTTTCGGAAAATAAGGCTCAGTTACTTAAATATTTGGCGATAGAAAATGTTTGTCCTGTTTGGTGCATGTAAACAAAACAGCAAATATTATTAATAAAGTAAATATTGAACAACAACACATACATTGCTTTGATTTTGCAGCAGCCCGCAGCCGAGAGGCGAGCGGACTTAGGCGTCGCGCCATCTCTGTGGTCCCGGGTTCGGTCCCCGGTCGGGTTAATATGGGAAACAAACTTTTCTATATTGTCTCGGGTCTGGGTGATGTGGTACCGTCATTGTTTCTGATTTCTGAAACACAAGTGCTTAAGCTACTTACAACAGAATGAGGGCAATGTATGTGATGTTGTCTAATTATTTTTGGTTTAAAAAGTAGTAATCTTTAGTAAAGTATATTTTGAAAATTTGTATTTGTATTTGTATTTGTATTTGTATTTGTATTTGTATTTGTATTTGTATTTGTATTTGTATTTGTATTTGTATTTGTATTTGTATTTGTATTTGTATTTGTATTTGTATTTGTATGTATTATATTTTTGCGCAGGAGGTTTGCATTTATTACATAAACTATCAATGTGAACCAAGTCGCAGGAAATAACTAGGTACTTATTTTTCTACTACACTAAAGATACCATTTACATCGCATTTTTAAAATAAATATTCCACAATAAGCAAGTGCAGTCAAGGGAGTACTTTGTTCTTACAAATGCACGGGAATCGGTCCCTATGCATTTTGTATAGAGGCATTTTGTTAAAATATGTTCTTTTACAAAGGCAAGCCACTTGAAAGTTGTATATTAAACCTTTTTTTATTTAATTACAATACTGGCAAGTTGCTTATTCCATATTTAAGTTTGTATTTTTATAACGTTTATTAAAATTCTGGCAATATCTGAATATCAAAAACTCTGTCTGTACTACCTTTAAAATATATTTTACCTCAAGTTTCCACAAGACATTTCTCAAAAAAATATAATTTGGATATCAACTCTTGCAAACTAAGAGTTATATAAAATAGTTTTCTAGTTTATGGCACAATATAACTAAATAGATTAAAAAAAAAAAATAGTGTCGCACGCCGCATTTTATTTATTTTGAAACAAATATGACTTATGTAAAAATGTTAGTTTATTCAATAGTCCATGAATAGTGGGACACTTAGCATTAATATTTTTTGTTTTATTTAAAAGTCAACTGCCATAAACATATTCTACGAATACACAAACATCAAAACGTTCCATTATAACGTTACACAATGATTACTTGATCCAAATCAATACAGAGGATTTGGATAAATTAATTAACCCACCGGTAACCACAATGGTGGTGATATCAAATTGCATAGTAACATTACATCAAAGAGAAGACTATTATCCTCAAACTATATATAACCTTGGTAGCGGCCCACAGCGGCTTTGCGGTGAAATACCTCCACCTTACAGAAGACCACAGCCAAATAACAATCACTTCTGTGTTGTTGTGTTCCTGCGTGTGAGTAAGGTTTCCAGAGCTCCTGGGGGGTGCTACATTAGTAGCAGGGGTCAAGCCTTAAAGGTAAGGGCGACAAGTCCAGTAACAGATTTATTATGCTGTACTTGTCACCCTTAAGCTAGGACCTCATTATCACTTAACATCAGGTGGGATGAGGTCAATCTTGAAGTGCAATATAAAAAAACCTTGGTACCGGCTCACAGCGGCTTTGCACGCGTACTGTCAGATTTTTCTATTCTATTGGTCACAGTATGCTGTTTTATAGCCTAAATTTTTTTCGATAAATGTATTATACAACACAAAGGTTTTTTTTTAATTCGAACCATAAGTGCCTGAGATTAGTGCGTTAAAACATGCAAACTCACTAACAAAAATACAAATCTTTCTGTTCATACTATTTATGTACATGTAGATATAATTTCGCCTAGTGTGGTCCCTGTTTTGTTGTATTCGATGTCAAAGCTCAGCTTTTGGATAATGAATAACAACAATATTCGTAGAATTTGAATATCTCCCATTTCTGGGGTATTTCAAACATTTCAGCAGGCTTTAGACAAAAACCAAAATGTGGAATCTTAATTAATGCTAAAAATATACTGTTATAAGAGGACTTAAACTCATTTTTTTTAAATTAGTATTTTCATTTAACACTTTATTAAATGTAAATTTAGAAATAGAAAAACGAAATAATATATTTTCCGAGGCAAGTATTCGATTCAGTGGATACGGTACGACTGACTGTCCGTACCAGAACCAGAATTAGAAATGAAAGCTTACTCAAACGTGCTTGGTCAGCACCGTCGTCAGGGATGCTTTATACAGGGCTTAGGTATAAAAATACGTACGATTAGGCAGGTGTTAAGAATTGCGACTTTTTGTATAAGGATGGAAGTAAAGGGTTAATTTGAAGCGTCTCAAATACATCACATACATTGCTCTGATTCTGCGTTAAGTAGCTTGGCCACTTGTGTTATAGAAATCAGAAACAACGACGGTACCACAACACACAGACCCGAGACAATGTAGAAAAGTTGGTTTCCCATATTGACCCGACCGGGGATCGAACCCGGCACCTCAGAGATAGCGCGACGCCAGAGTCCGGCCCACTCGCCTCTCGGCTACGGAGGTCGTCAATCTCAAGTCTTAAAACCTACCCATTATTAGATAGGGCGATATGAGCTCATTAGCGTAGCATATATCCTTTAGAAGACATGCTTTACTTTTGGCTTCCATCCACCAGATCCCTAATTTCTCATACTTCAAAAAAGTTAATAAATCTCATTCAGTGACTTTCAAATCTCTTTTCTTCTCAACGGGTTCAGAATCCTTTTAATGAATGCTTTATATCTTTTACCGTTTCGCATTATCTTTCAAATGCAGACAGGCTCAAGTCTGTTTTTTTAAACTATGATAATGCGATCAGTTTCCACGCTCGAGTCGGTCCGCCCATTAATATTTACGCTTATATTATACTGGAACGCGTTCGTTTTATTTTTTTATCTTTTAAACTTTTCAGTTTTAAAAAGATTCAGGTTTGGAATGCCTCCAAGCTTTCTGTTTGATGAAAATAATTGTATGTTTAATGTCATTGTCGATTAGATCAATGTTTATTAAAGATTGATTTAACTTTAATTTTGAAGGTATTTTACAACATTGTAATATTGAATTTCACTTGAATAGATTCAAGTTTCAAAACTATTAAGAATCGGTTTAATGTTCAACTATATTTAAAAGATAAGATTATCTGCTCGCTTGCGTTCTGGATCTATTTGCGTATAGGTATATTATTAGTTAATTGCCCATAGTCATAAGATTGTAAAAAATAAATATTTTTTTCCATTTCTTTCCGGATTTGTTTTCGCTAGACGTGGAGTTAGTAGTAGAGGCTAGTTAATAGACGCTAATAAGCCTATTATGATGATGATAATAATTATTTAAATAAATAAAACTAATAATTTACGAAAAATTTCGTTAGTTCAAAATAGCTCATTTTCGATTTGAAATTTGTTAAAATGTAAGTATCTAAATATATTAAAGGAGTTGTGTCAAAATGTGTTATTAACATTTTGTCGCGGCGGTTATTTTTGGTTTCCATCAAACTTACTCGTAAATAAAAACAAATTCACTTTTTAAACGAAATCAAAATCGATTTATCAAATTGGGAGCTACTAAGCTACAGACATATACACAGACAGGCAGACAGATCACGACGTTTTTGCATCGGGGTTTAAGAAAGGAATGAATTTGCAAACGTCTAAAGCACATTTTTGGATTCATCTTTTGATAGTAAGCGGTGCGATTTAAAAAAACTAAAGTCACCGCTAAATATTTAAACTTAACACGCCCCCGTATAATCGAGTGCGCGCCGCCTAACGTGTTAATATTTATAAGCGCGTCTCGCTCGAGCGCACCAAACTGTTTCCCATTATCATAGTTTAAAAACACGCCTGTGTTGGCAGAGACTCTGAGCTGACTGTGGGTGTGAAGCGAAAATGTTGTTGACTCCTGAAGAGGTTTTCCTAGGTGGTCCTGGCTTGATGAAGCTATGGTGACTGTATAACCAAGGATTGGAGGTTCCAACCCAACCCAGGTCAAACATTTAGGTGATGAACATTTCGCACCCTTCGTGGAAGAAGGATGTAACTGAAAAATGACAACTTTTCAGGAGCGTAAAAAAACTGTCCTAAGAATTTATTAACATTATTAGAAATATGTAATATACAAGAAAAGATAAGTAAAACTACCTGTAAGGGTCCTACGTCATTATATTTTAAAATAATGTAATGCGTATTATAAAAAAACCTGAAAATGAGCGATGCGTAATTATTCCTCGGTGCATATTAAACACTTGATGGAGTAATTATGAATACTGAATTGTTGACATGTTAAGAAAGTCTCACTGTTTGGTATTACTACAGATAACTTTTTATTTGCGTTCTAATTTAGTCATGCATTCAATGTGTAAGTGTGGCTTACGTACGTTTTCGTCGAACTACCCGTTTGTGTAAAAAGGGTTACGTACATTTACCTTGTGAAACATTATCATACAATGGTGGTTATTTGGAATAATAACTTTACTGAAAATAAATAAATTTAAATTTGCATGTCAATTTTGTTTTTGGTTACCTTGGACATGAAGACGGGAGATTTCTCTTTGATTTGCAAGTTGAGAGCGAAGCAAAGCAAACACTGCCGTACCATCCTTTACTGGAACCATTTCGCCGCATTTTCAGGCCCCTATTTGAGAACCTCTGGATAAAACCAGAACGCTGAAATTTTCGTTATCTAATAAGCTATAGACACTTACTTGAAATCCAAAATTTCAAGTCTGTAGGTCATTTAGTTCCGAAGTTGAGGGACAGCAAAGTTTCGCATTTTCGACACACACTCACTCACTCATGATCATCAAAATAGAACTAGTACTTCCCATAAACTCAGAGAGCTGAAATTTGGTACAGAGTTAGGTTTTAATGGCCACATAAAAGGAAAACTATAAAAACTAGGATTATCGAGGTCTGGTGTCCCTGGTGACCCTGAGTAGAAAACACAAAAGCCCAACCAAACTATTAGCGATCGACATACTGCCTATACAAAAAAATTCATCCAGGTAGGCCTCTTTATTTCATTGAGAAAGCAATAGTCAGAAAGGAAACAAAAAAGAAAAAAAGAGCTCTTGACTAGGCACTTTTACTTAATAGCAAAAAGCCTACATCGGCATCTTTGCTATTTGCGTTTGAAGACAATTGCAACCCCTAGATAGGTACTTCTGGCCTCGATCCTGAAAGTCATCACTAACTCGAGGTGTATGTGAAAGATATTGTTTCACCCCATTCCGTTTTACATTTTTTCAGTTGTAAGTAGTACATACCTACGCTTATACCGTGAATAAATATTGCCTGAATAGAAACTGGAAATTATTCAAGCTACCTGTGTTATCTACGGACCCAACAACCCCTGATTACAGCACACTAAAATACTTTTTTTATTGGTAAATCCAGCACTCTTCCCAATTTCAAAATCTTAATTTTTCCCGCTAAAAATGTTCACAAGACGACAAGCCCGGTCTAATCTGCATTCGAATTCCTCCACACCCAGCGCCTCAACAGTCACCCGATTCAAAGCGGCAGAAGCAGTACGTAAACAGTATCTTGTCTAAATTGCAAAACGGGAGGTCGTAGCCACAGAAAAGTGATTTCGCAGAAGCAACATCGAAAGCAACTGGTATGGCTCTCGAAGAGAGAACGGAGTGTTCCGTGTGAACAGAGTGAGGCTACTACTACTGCGCAACAGATCCTTATTGTGGAACCAGCGCGCGACTCCATACTGCGTTTTCCGAACGATGTCACTGACGAGGCCACGGTTTTCTAACCACACCCGCTGCATGAAGAGAAGAGAAATACTCAAATCCCAAGACATGGAAATATTATCACTTTATAGGTTAGTGACATCGAGAAACTTACTCATGCTATTAAGTCACTAGCAAATCCGAGTTTCAAGACTCATCATAACGTTGAACTACCTGAGTTTAGCGGAAATATATCTGATTGGCAATTATTTAAGCGCATCTTTGATGACACTAAAACTTATTTCCTAGCTGGTGAGAATTTAGCTAGGCTCCAAAACGGGAAAGGCTTAAGAAGCCGTCCTTTCCTTTTTATGTTCTCATGATCCTGAACTTGCCATGCATTTTCTAATTTCTCCTTGAGGTGGAGGCTGAAAAGCAAGCTAACTTCGGCTCGTGTGAAATTTTTAACATACTACTTCGGAGCGACAAGCCCAAGCCGTTACCGCAGTTGGCTACCTTTCCTGATCGCAGTAACATGCATTCATCACGCATCATTCATTCGCATCACATTGCTGCATCTCGTACTGCGAATTTAAATGATGTTTTCCCTTCATCTTCTGTTACCTACACGCCTTTGCCATGTCTGTATGGTGCAGTTAAAAATCATAACATTAAAGCGTGCGCCTAATTCCTAGCACTTCAAGTTTCCAATCGCTTTCCAAAGTTCGCAAAAATAAAATATGTACGCGGTGTTAACGCAAAGGTAAACAAAATATATATATATATAATTTGCATTTAATAAAGGCAAAGCCGTATGGCCTGGAAAACTGCAAGGCATTGCATCACAAAAATTTTCATTATGGAGAAAATCCCTAATTTTCATCTTGTCTGATTTTAAATAATGTCGTGCTGCTGGCATGCCATCGCTCATTTGCCATCGACATCTCATGTCATTATTGACAATAATAAAAAAAAACGAGATTGTTTGTGAATAATGAAAAAGTTTTTACACCACCGTATGAGGTTTTATTATATAATCATACATATTTCGTCTCAAATGTATTATATTCTTGCGTGAGAGTTCCGTACTTTTAAAAGTCACTCTAATCGTTCTTTATGGACCGTCGGCATCTAACTATCAAATTGCTTATCCAAAGTTTCCATGTTTGGATTTAACACGGCTACAGACAAGAGATATTTGGCTCTCTTCACTTGTCTCAATACAAGAGCAGTTAATTTGGATTTGGTTCGTAGTTTGACTGCAGATAGCGCAATCATATAGTCTCTGATCAGGTTTGTAGCTCATCGAGGGTACCCTGTAAAAATATTGCCCAACAACGGGATTGCATTTGTCGGTGCGAAAACGAAAGGTCCCGGGTTCGATTTCCAGTCAGATCAATTTGGAAAACCAACTTTTCTAAAATGACTTTGGTCTGGCTATGTAAAGATGACGCCCCCAGTTTGTATTCGGCATCTGGTACTCATAGCAAAAAGGGAAACCTTAGTTTGAGACCAGGTGATTGGTGTGGTTGCCTGGCGCATTCATTCATTCATATGCTAATGGTCTTTGAGTTTATTTGTGTTTAATTTCATTGTCAAATGAGATTATCTAATAAAATAAATCAATGTACCCCCGTATCTACAAAAAGAAGTGAAATCCCACCAAAAACATTATGTAAAAAAATTGCCAAGTCTCGATGGAGCAGCTTGTTTATCTCTAAAAAGTAATGAAATCTAGACAAAGTCCTGCCAAGTCTAAGGTTTCTTACTGCGATTGCTTTATTATTATATTTAATGTTGTGTGACTTGGCCGTCGAAGGATAAACAAAACCAGGTGATCCATGACACCATTGTGCCAATCTGTCGCCAGAACCGTTACCCATTGACGATGGAAAATTGCTACTTGGAAAACATTGATTCAATAAATAATTCATAATTGACTTATTGTATTAATAATACCTTTGTATAGTGGAGCTTTAAACAAACAGTATATAAATATTTCCAGTACAGATGGACTTCTAATCATTGATAGAAGTCCGTCTGTACGTCTATTTTATGTAAGATCGGTGGTGGATTTGAAGTTCTAAAAAACCGGTCAAGTGCGAGTAGGACTCGCGTGGAGAGGGTTCCGTACGTTGGGCTCATAGGTCACAATAACTGCTTTCACTTGATTGTGAGAAACAAAGAAATATCTTAATTGTCTCTCTATCTTCCATCTTTCTCTTTTAAAAAAATACCAAATTCCTGGCCCTAATTCTTCGCCCCACAAACCCCCCTTCGTGGGGCAATCCGTAGTTGATGAAATAATGTGTAATCTGCTCATAAACTGATGTGTCAGACCTTTTGAAATTAAGCATCACATGGTACAGGCAGGTAACAATAAAAAAACGTAAATTTAACAAAACAACCCTTTTTTTAATCCATGTACTTTTTATAGGTTTTCCTGTAATCTATAGGTAAAGAGCTATATTCCGCATTAATTTCAAAATTTTTAGCCTAGTAGTTTCGGAGATAAGGGGGGGGGGGGGGGGTGGTCAATTTTCGCCTATTTTCTTAAATAACTTAAAAACTATTTATTTCAAGATTATAAATGATACATATTTGCAATCCTTACAGCAAGATCTTTCATTTGATATGTCACACGATATGGTTAGCGAAATAGCTTCTATTAATTATGACCTTTTTAAAACAAAATGCTAAACTATTTTTGTAATAACGACCAAATAATTTACAAACACTCTTGAGTAAAAATAAGTATCAACTATTACATAACATAAAATCAACAAAAGTTTCGTGGAATAATTAGGCAACTACACTTGCACAAAGATACCTTCCTAAATCTGCATAGACAAATAACGTATCAATTGTTATAATAATATCATCTGAATTAAAAATTCGTGGAAAAATTAAGCATCTAGACTTGCACTACGATATCCACCAAACTGTATCCTAAAACAAGTCTGTATCTATCGTTATGTAAGAATATTTAATAAAGTCTTCGTTGAAGATTTATGTGAGCATAAATAAGCTATTAGTCCTTGGGAACTTTAGTAAATAAAAAAGTGCAAATGTATTAATTTCCTTTTTATGATGGAAATATCCAAAATTTTATGTTGTAAAATTATACATATTTGTGTTTAATTCCTTCGTTTTGAACATAAAAATTATGAAAAAAATTGACAAGACGTATTAGCTTTTTCTTTATTTTATAGTGCAATAAAAAAAAAATCACGCAAGTGGACTTGCGTCTTTGTTCCAGGGGGGGTGCGATTTATGTCTTCCTGTGTCTGGGTGTTTGTAAATCTATGTATTGCGGTAATATCGCTATATCTGATTTCCATTACACAATTGCTGAAGCTGTATTATATTTTAAAGATCAGATCAATGTATGAGATATTTTCTATTTATTACTTATGGGCATTTCACGCGAAGCGGACAAGTAAAAAAAGTCGATGTTTCCGATTTTAGTAAAATTTGAGTATGTTCTACCTATACTTTTAATAACTTTGTTAATATTTATTAATATTTATTGTTAAATAAATATAGCTTTATTTATTTTTCAATAAATATTTTTCTTTTTTTAATAAATATATTTCATTAATATTTATTAAAAAAAGAAATAAAGTTGTTAATATTTATTATTACAAATGTTAATATTTATTAACACGCTCATTAACAAAAGAAGAAACTACTAGTGTAAATTATTATGCCAAATCCCAAGTTTGTACGAGTATAGTAGTCAATAAGTAGTATTTCGTAGTATAGTAGTATACCTCGTACTACTATCATTTAATTCAAATTAAGTATTAATCATAACTAATACATTAAAAACATTAAAGGTGACCCTATTCCATCCATTTCCACTCAAAATGTAATTACAAAACTAAGCTCAATGAATATGGATGAAGCAGAAGTTTTAATAAAGCAATCAACTCGTAAGTATTAATACCATAATATCGAAGTTATACCAACTTTCGCCGAGCAAATGAACTTACCGCAACTTATATATCAAAAGTTCTAATTGAGGTTGAAATAGAGTTCAAAATGCAACGGAACTGTGCAACTTGAGTCTAGTACTCGTTAAGGTAAGTGCTAATTGACTATCGATTTGCTGAAATCCAAACACACTTATCTGGAATTGAACTTAAAAACCAGAGCAATTAAGGTTCTTATCTTTTGTAGCTTTGTCAGCTTTTTTTATATGATAAAAAAGTATATAGGTATGTCATTTGGAACATAGATTTTTATCTGTCTATAGTAGGTACACGTAATTAATAAAAAAATAAGAATAACCCGTTAGCCGACATCATATATCTACACTAAAGCACTTGTGTTAGAGTAATTAGAAACAACGACGGTACCACAAAACCGAAACCAATGTAACAGTTCAATTTCCACATTGACCCGACCGGGAATCGAACCCTGGACCAGAACCCGCCGCACTCGCCTCTTGGCCCTCGACAAAGTAATGTAAGTATAAAGTGTTTCCTCACTCAAACGGACTACAACAAAACCATTCCGCCACTAATCACTCTTCACTGGACCGAAAGTAATGAATACACTGGTATCAAAAAGAATACGGGGTATCAAAGAATACATGGCCTTCAAAAGAGTCGATGGAGTCGTGTGACCACGAATTACGATGAACAAAGGCAGCCCCAACTGCCGCGGGCTGTTTGCACCGTTTAATACCAACAGGGTCGCCCCTACTAAGTCTATGGTTTTTGAATGTGCCGTGTTTAATCCTCTGTGGAGGAAAATGTGACCAATTTTAGCTGTGACGCTAGAATGAAGTCGCAAGAAAGAAATTCGATAAATATGTATTAGTGTTTGCTGATGTTAAATTAAGCTTTCATTCTGACCTTCGTCAAAAGATAAAAGATGGGTTTATAACAAGTGCTTGGATGTTTGAATATTTTTGTATTTGTCTGGTTGTTTGTAATACTATTTTTTATTATAGTCGTAGTTTATATATATTTTGATAGCATATAAAATTGAAAGTGGAAATAAGGCTAAAGTTTTTGTGGTTAAACCACGAAAGAAATATTCGTTATTTTTTTTAAAACTTCATTAGACAAAAAAGTTTAACACGTGGACTTAATGACAGGGGCATTATCTACCAGTCAACCCTTGGGTCATATAGAAAGTTTGTGGTAATAGCGTAAAAGTGTATTCTTATAAGTTTGGGAAAAAGAGGCAGATTTTTTACGATACTAGGAGGCAGATGTTTTCGTCTACGCTACTTCGGGATAAAAAGTTTTCTAATAGATTTTGGATTTTTTTTTTACGCCGCACTAGCAGACTTTCAATATTTTAAAGAAACAGAAAAATTTAATCTCTTCTTGCATGAGCTTCGAATCCACGACTTCCACGTATCGCGCATGCTGCTTTCTAACTAGGCATGTTATGGTAGGCGATGATTTTTTCTACTATATTTTATCCAGATACCCAGACATCCTTTTGACATTTTTACAAACTTCTTAGCTTATTATATTAGTAGGATTTCCTATGGCAATGAAATGAAACCATTTTCAATTAGACTGTGCCTACTTGTCTTACAAATTAATTTCATTTATTGCATCATAATTTTAGTGCGCTCATCATTGAGCCTTATATGTATTAAATATTTAGGCCAAAATAATAATCTAAATGATATCATCTCTGTAACTCCGCACCGTTCCCTAATTTGTAATTGTTATTAATAACAATTAGTTAAGATTATTTCTATTGGAATATTATTAACCACTCGCTTTACAAGTTTATAAGTTACCACTCGTTTTATAAGTTTTATTTATTCGACAACACCTGGAGGAAGAAACCCTCTCACTCCGATATAACCAGGTCACATCGTGTATAAGACAATGAACTGAGAATAACATAAAATGCGACAGGATATGACTTTTTGAGCAGCCCTTTTGTACCAGCCTATTTCCATGTCAATGCAACATTTTTGCTCTACACGCAATTACATGTAGAGCGTCTCTACATAGAGGCCACGTAGAGTTGTTTATGACAAACGGTACTCTAACGACCGGAAGCTCTACGCCGCGTCCGGGGTAGAGATAGCGTAATGACACTTGGTACAGACGTCAACGAAAGGGCCACACAGGTTAAGCTTTTTTTTTCATACCCAACTGTCGACTTTATTGACAATTCTTTTCTTACAGTTGACAAACTCTACTGTAAGGCTTCGTGTAAAATTAGCTATTAGCTAAACTCGTCTTGTGAAAAGAAACAGCTGAGTTTTTTGTCGGTATCTTCTCTGTAATAAAAGGTTTCGAGGCGGACGTATCAATTTATGTAAATAAAAATAAAGGATTTGCCGATTTGACACCGACTTGACTGTGACTCGACTCTGACTTGAGTGAGACTTGACTCTGGCTCGACTCTGACTTGAGCGAGACTTGACTCTGGCTCGACTCTGACTTGAGCGAGACTTGACTCTGACTTGACTTTGATTCACTTTCAAATATTATAACAATGTCTAAAGCGTCAACAAATGAACTGTGAAAATATACATACACGTATTTTTTAATAAAGGAAAATAGTACTTTTATTAGTTAGATTTAATTAAAAGCCTACTTTCATCTTTTAAGGTTACTTTATTATAAACTTGTGTATATAAGTTTTTTACAATTAATATTTTTTTTTATTTTATCGTGTTTTACTTAGCAAGTCCTCTTATTTGAGTTGATATTCTGACGGCGTGTGTGGGACTCTCTGTCCCAATAAAGGCAGGATACCCGTTACCTCCCGGTAGACCAATTCAATTTGAAGGTGATGCCGTGGGAATAGAAGACCTACCACAACATCACCCGCAGAAGCAATGAAGTCTGCCCTAGCAATGGGAAGAATTTAATATGGACGAAACTATTATATACCTTTTTTTCTTTTATAATGCACTCCAAGATTAACCTCATCCCACCTGATGTTAAATGGTAATGAGTTCCTAGCTTAAGGGTGAAAAATATAGCATAGTAAAACTGTTACTAAACTTGTCGCCCTTACCTTGAAGGCTTGACCCCTGCTACTAATGTAGCACCCCCCAAGAGCTCTGGAAACCTTACTCACATGCAGGAACACAACAACACCGGAGTGATTGATACCTTATAATCGTATTAAATATTCGAAGTAGTAACTAACGCAACGATAAAGTTTTCAGCCTAAAACAACATAGGTAATTATGTTTCCCATTTAGTAACTGATAAAATAAACAGATGCCTTAATGTACCGATAGTACGTGGAAACAAATAAAATTTCCAATTCAAAACGCCTCCGTTGCCAGCTTCAGTAGTTTGTGTACGCCGTGAGAGCAACACTGTGTAATATTAACAAGAGGGTTCATCATGCTCTCAAGTGATGGGCAAGAGGCAATATATTTTGTCACTTGATATTTAGCAGCTAATATTTTATTGTTACGAATAAAAAGTTTTTTTTTATTTAGCTACACAATACCAAAAAATCAAACGTTATTTTATCACTAACTGAAAAGAGTGTTTAAAACTTTGCGAATTGGTTAGAATGATAAGCATACAATTAAACAATAATTTTTATTCTACATATAAAAATATTATGAATAAGAAGTAAGCATTTTACTAGCTACGCGACCCAAAAAACGTGTTTTAACTTACTTTAATTATTAAAAAGAAAGGATAAAGTGTTTGAAGGTACCTATATAAATCACAGTTAAAATAATCATTTCAAAACTAGATATATAAAACCTAATAATAAACAATATCTTAAAATTGACTAAAAGCCTTCATTATTTAAATCAACAAAACATTATTTAAACAACAAATACGGCTTAAGCACACCGCTTGCTAAATGTAGGTTTGTGATCACAAAGTCTTCACTCAAACCTTTGCTGAAAACTGAACCCAAAACCCCGAGATCATAAACTGGCACTCAAATTACAAGATTATTAAGGCGCCAATATAAAACGAATTAATAAAATTGATTTGAGATTATCTTTCACGTTGGTAAAAATTTTATAAAATCTCAATATTTTTTTTCTTAAAAAAGGCAATTAATACCATTTTAACCTACGTTCATTGCATTTATTTTTGAACAGTATATTTTTTAGTTTCAAATCACTAATACCAGAGCTGTAACTTTGTAATACGTTACTAGTCACAGTGATTTCAATCACACCAACGTCACCCCATCCCTATCCTCCAGCAGATAGTTCGAAGGAAGTTTCAGGGCGTACAATTCCATTTATATTGGAACACTCGCTTATTGGTCTTGCATATTTTAGTCGCAGCCGATCGGGGGCGCTGCATATTCAATTATGCCCTGGGATCCGCTGTGATGCGTCCGAATGGCTCCGGTAAGTATACTGAAAGATTCATCAGTTGTCGTGTCAGATGTCGGGTTTCGTAGCCTAGAAATAAAGAAGTGAAGGATATGTTACAAAATTTGCAAATAAGTTTCGGAGACCTTATATCCTATGAGTTAAGATCTATAAAATCTTGATGACTGTTAAGCCAGTTTAAACCGAAGTAAAAAATAACAAGAGCCAGATTTAGTTGTGATTAATACTTTATATACTAATAACTAGTTATTGCACGCAATATTTTGGGACTAAAAGTATTCTTTATATTAATTTAGTATATTATCTTCCTTTCTACTATCCCATCCAAGTTCGTTCTGGTAGTAGTTTTTGTGTAAAATAGTAATAAATTTACATTCCGATATCATTCATAGAAACAACAATCCAGATATCCATAATTTTTTATAACATCAGTAGGATGTATGTTCTCTAATTCTGACGAGCAAGTCAGACGTTGGCGCTCCTGTTCATGATGTGAAGGTATGTCGGGGCCGCTTAAAGCAGCCATTCCGCCGGTGATGTTGTGGTAGTCTAAGGTTGACCCCAGATACCCATGACATCACCACCTAAGGCGATGAGGTCCACCGGGGGTTTTTAGTGGGTAGTCCCCGTCCTTTTCAGGGCGGAGCCGGGGTACGGTCTGCCCCTGGGAATCCCACACACGCCGTCGCCTTCCCTCGGGCGGCGGTATGGACCATCAATGGATTTCCCCCCGTTAAAAAAAAAAAAAGGTCAGACGTTGGCGTCGCGTCATCCCTGAGGTTTCGGGGTCGATCCCCAATCGGGTCAGTATGGGAAATGAACTTTCGTTTATTGTCGCGGATCTGGGTGTTGTGGTACCGTCGGTGTTTCTGATTTGTGTAACACAAGTGCTTAAGCTACTTACCACAGAATCAGAGCAATGTTTGTGATGTTGTCCAATATTTTTTTATTTATTGATTGAAACGTAAAAACAGTATCAAGTCATGCCTGGTACCAATATTTTACGATTCGTAATGTGTCAAAAATGACGATCCGTATTTCTCAATCCAACTACGAGTCGTTAATTCTAATTTTAAATTTTACTTACCATAATATCTGTCATCAGTCGTCTGTCAGTCGTTTTTAGCTTACGCCTCGTATAATTTATTAATCCGTTCCAAGAACGGATCGTTTTTCAAATATCGGAACTACGGCATTACACATATCCTAGGACGAATAAAATCCCACGAATCGAATGCTGAATTTGAAACTCTTTTACCTTTAACCTTTTAAATGCTCGCATTGGAAAGGAATGCTGAGGTGTCTCCGCTCATACGTTCGTTAGCGAGCTTTGTGACCCACACGCTCGCTGAGTCATGACTCCTAGGCAAGCCAGGATATTACAGGAAACTAACCTCTATGTAGTGGTCTAGTAGATTCGAAATCGAATAATTGTTTAGTTCCGTTGGATAGTAAAAGCACGGTGGATCTGATTTAGATAGATTTATTTTGTTCTAAAGAACTTTAACAGATTTTTTTTGCATAAATATTATAGTACAATTTAAACGGTCTTATCGCTAAAAATGATTATTTTTAGGTGGAGGAAATTGAGCAAGTGTTAAGTAAGTAAGATAAGTAGTAAGTAAGATTGCTTTTTTTGTGTATGAAGTTTAAAATAAGTTACAATAGTGGGTATTAATATTTTGTTACAATAAGAGAGCTTATTTATATTTCTACAAGTTACAATAAAAAAATAACAAAAAAAAGAGGTAACGTTGCCAGCATCCTGGGCACCCTTGATACCGGAGCGGACAACCCTTTGTAAATATTCTGTACATTTTCTTTTGATTATTTTTATTATTATATTTTTATTAATAAGTTACTTTAAGAGTTTCTTATAATTTTCCAATTTTAATTTGTGTTTGATGAATAAATAGTATATACTCCCTAAAAAAAAAAAAATAATAGTTAAATGCTAATAGCTGGGATGACGCTCCCAGCTAGTATCCGTCGTCTGGTACTCATAGTACAAGGGAAAACCTTAGTTTGACACCAGGTGATTGGTGTGATTGTCTGGCGTATTTTTTTATTATTATTATTATTAAAATAACCATTACGTCATGAATACGCATAGACTGATAAGAACATAAAAAAATTAATTCATTGAAGTTTGTATTTAAAGATATATGTATTTATTTATTATGTATTTCCAGTTATCTTAAAATCGAGAACTCTCCAGTTTGAGATTGGCTAAAAAATATGGTCTTGGGCACTTTTTATGCAAGTTTAAATGCCAGTATACCAGATCAATTATACATTCATTTTCTTTTATGAAGCCGTTTAATCGTGGGTATTTCTATTTATACAGACTCAGAGGTACCTATTTCTTTTCGTTGACAGATGCTTGCAGGTTGACAAGGTTCATATTAAGCACAATGTGCATTAGGACCTACAGTTTGTTTAATTTAAATATATATATATATTTTAAAATTGTTCTTATTACTTTGAATCAATTAATTATTTTTTACAATTTGCTACATTTTTTTATCTAATTAGTTCATCTATATTTGTAATATGAACGACAGAGTTTCTTGCCGGGATCTTCTCTGTAAGTTATAGGTTCCGAACCGGAGGTAGCGTCATTTGCATTATATAGACGTTTCATAAATATTACTGGTGTAATTAACATGAATAAAAAAAATTTGAATTTGAACAGTTGCTGTAATCATTTGTACTCAATACTCAATACTCAATTATTTATTGCTCTATAATGTAGTACAAAGGTGTTATATATATAAATGTTTTGATCATTATAGACCCTGTTAGGGCACTGCAATCGAAGAGAGGCGATTTGATGTACATAATATCAATGCCCGGATATAAATATGCTTAAAAGCTAAAAACCAAATATTATTCTTAAAACATTTTATAATCTATCTTCTAAATATTCTTTTAAGTTGTAGTAGCATTTATTAATTAATAAATTTTTTATTTCTTTTATATACATAGAGTCTTTAGTTATAGCTTTAATTTTTTCCGGTAGTTTATTGTATATTTTTATTGACATAACGTGTGGGCTGTTACTATGTAATGTAATTCTTGATGTTGGTAATGTTAGCTTGTTCTTATTACGCAGGTGATGGTTTTTAATTTCATCATTTCGTTTTTTGTAAAAATTTGGATATTTTCGCACAAATTTGCAGATTTCTAGGATGTATATACAAGTTAACGTAAGTATTTGGTATTTTTTGAAAAAAGGCTTACAACTATCAGTCTGTTCTATATTTGCTATTATTCTAATAAGTTTTTTTTGTATTATGAAGAGGGTACATATGTCTGAGCTATTTCCCCACAGGGATATTCCGTAGCTCAACCAGGCGTATGCATATGCATAGTAGGTCACTATTGCTGTTTTTGTATCTGTAGTTTTTTTTATTTCTCTTAGTGCATAGGCAAAACTTGAAAGTTTATTTCTTATTTTTTGTACATGAGATTTCCAGTTGAGGTGAGAGTCTATTTTTAAACCAAGAAGGGTATATTCATTGACCTGTTCTATTTGGATATTATTAAAGCTGAAGTTAATTTTTATGGGGGCTTTTTGGTATGGGTAAAAACTTATTAATTTGGTTTTTGAAAAGTTGATTTGTAAATTATGTTCTTTCATCCACTGTGTTGTATTTAACATTATTTGGTTAATTTGTTGGTTCAAGTTTGAATTATTGTGTGTCGAAGTGAGAATAGAGACGTCATCTGCAAACATAACACATTGATGTTTTATGGATTCTGCTAGGTCGTTAATATAAACTAAAAATAAAAAACATCCTAATACACTTCCCTGGGGAATTGAGGCTTTTAAGATTTTTCCGCACGATGTTATATTTTGGATTTTGGATTTTTTTTTATCAAAATACTCTAGTTCGACGAATTGTTCTCTGTCTTTTAAATAGGAAACAAACCAATCGTAGCTTAGACCACGAATTCCGATTCCATATAATTTTTTTAATAATATACTATATTGTACTGTATCGTATGCCTTTGTCATGTCTAATAGTATACCTATAGCATATTTTTTATCATTAATTTCATTATATGCTTCCTGAATATATTTGTAAACTGCTAAAATAGTGGAGCGGTTTTTACGAAACCCATTTTGACATTCATTAAATATTCCGAATTTCTCACAAAACTTAGTAACTCTATCATACATAGCTTTTTCAAATATTTTTGAAGTTGTTGGTAAAAGGGCAATGGGGCGATAGTTATTGGGATCAGTCTTCGATTTCTTCTTATGAATGGGTTTGACTATTGTTTTTTTAATAGATCAGGAAAGACCCCTTCTGAGAAAGATTTGTTTATGAGCAAGCTTAATGGCGTAGCAAGTTCGTCTGCACATTGCTTAAACAAGGTAGGTGGTAGGTCATCGAAACCATGACTTTTCTTATTTTTAAGGTTTATAATAATTTTTAATATTTCAGAACGAGTTACTTGGCCGAGAAATAGGGAATTTTTAGTTGGGTGAAGTACAGGACGTCCAGTTGGGTAGGGATTTGACGAAGAATACTCTCCTATGGCCGCAAAGAAACAATTAAATGTGTCTGCAATTTTCTGCGGATCTGACATAACTTCATTATTAATATTTAGTTTTATATTGTGTTTGTCTTTGTGGGGCTTTTTGTTTGTTCGCTCATGTATTATACTCCACATGGTTTTAACTTTTTTGGTTGATTTAAACATTTTATTTATGAATTCAAATTTTTTAGATGTTATTATAGATTTTTTAAGTATTTTTTCGTATGTTTTGTAATGATTTTTTATTATTAAGTTGTTACATTTTGATGAAATAATTTTTAATAGTCTTTTATGTTTACAAGCTTTTTTTATACCCACTGTTAACCAATGTTTTTTGTAGATACTTTTTAATTTTATCGTTAATTTTGGAATACATTTATTCAAAATATGTTTTAATGTATGATGGAATTTTTCGTAACTTTGGTTTACGTTCTCATTTGATTTAATAATTTCTATCCAATTTATGTCACGAAGTTGTGATTTAAATTTCTCTATATTTTCTCTATTAAAAATTCTCCTTTCAGTGGTCCAAGATGTGTTATTTTTGAAGTTATGTGTTAATTTTATATTTATTATTGTCGCCATGTGATCTGATAGTCCAAAATCTTCTATATTGGTTTGTATTAATTTTGTATTTATATTACTGAATATTAGGTCTAAGCATGTGCCTGTGTTTTTTGTAATATGTGTAGGGGATTTGATATGCTGAGTTAAGTTATATTCTGACATAAATTCGATGAATTGGTTTGTTTTTAAATTGTTTTGCAAAATATTTATATTAAAATCGCCTCCTATTATAACATTGAATTTAGAGTATTTACTATTAATATGCTCTAAGACATCTTTAATTTTACTATAGAATAAATCCTCCTCTCTCCTATTCCAGTACATAGTAACTATTAACACTTTTTCTTCAGGTATCTCAATTGCACACAGTTCCAATACGTATTCTATGGACATATCAGCAAAATCTTCTTTCTCTATATATTCGATGTGGTTCTTCAGCAGGATGCAGACACCGCCTCCAACTCGTGTTTTTCTATAATAAGACGCCGCGATCTTGTAATCACTTAATTGAATCATATTTATCTTCTCAGGGGAAAGCCAGGATTCCGATATACATAGAGCTTGATAGCTTGGGTATTGTTTAACAAATTCCTCTAACATATTATGCTTATTATATATGCTTTGAATATTCTGGAACATGATCGTTAGGCCTGCATAGTTACAGAAATCGTTCATCTTTTTTTGTTTGGTTATTTTACTCTCGAAAAAACTTATTATTTAAGCTATTTTCTTTAATTACAGAATTAGTGTTTGGGCTTACATTATGGCAAGTCTTCTCTATAGTTTCAATGTTTCTTCTACTTAATCGGTTGGCCATCTGCTCGTATCTATTTGTAAGTTTATAACGGTATTCAATTCTCAGAATTTCTTGGAGTATATTTCGACAGACGTGGCTTAGGACGTTAGTGGGGAGACCCAAGTAAGAGTATCGCATGTCTATAAAGTTGACATTAGGTAGTTGTGAGTTGAGAAGCATATATGTTTTATTGATTTGTTCGACTTTCAAGTACATATTGCTTTGTGTTTCGCATATAATCACATTAGTGTTAGTTAGTTTGCTTAGGTAGTAGTATAGATAAGAACTTTGTTTCATAGGTTCTTTATCGTTTGCGCCAGTCAAAATTATTACGTAATCAAGCTGTCCATAGTTGGTACACGTAGGTATTAAACTTTCAAGAACTCTGTCAGTGGTGGCTCCTGGTTTGATGTCGCTCGTTACTCTATATTTTTTACCCGTCATTCTCTGAAGCATTTTACACATTCCTCTCCCTTGCTCATCCGCTAATATATAAATACGTTGTTGTTTCATTTTTCTATTGTACTTTTCATTTATTTTTATTTTTTCTGTACATGTTTTTTCTTTTTGCAGATTTATACTAAAAGCGCCATCTGTTGCTGCGGAGTTTGGTTTCTGGGTGATCTTTATTGATGAGTCGGTTGCATTAGCTTCACTAGATGTCTCTGGGGCTTCATAGTGGGTGACGTTCGTTGGGTGGTTGCTATGAGTAGTGGAGGTGTTAGTTCTGACTTGTCCGCTAGGAGTCGTCGATGAGTTAATATTTTTCATATTTGGTTCTTCAAGTATCGAACCACTATCATTTTGTGAAAAGTTCAATTTGGTTCTGTTTAAGCTTTTTCGTTTTTTCTTTTTGTTATCGGTACTGCAAATATGTGTCAATTTGTTTATTTTATTTTTGAACTCTGAGATTGAATTTTGTAGCTTATTATTTTCTGATAACAAATGTTCTATTTCATTTTCGGCTATTTTTAACTTATTTTCCAAAACTATAATTTTATTTTCTAATACTTCGTTTTCTTGTGTTTTTTGTATGTCTGGGCAACTTCTGTTTAATCTTTCTCCTAAGTATTCGGTCTCGGTATCAGAAATAGTATCTGATAATGTTTCAAAGGAGTTTTCTGTTGAGATATTAACTGCTATTTTCTTTCTTCGTGTTATGTTGTCGTTCAAGTTTGATTGAACTTTATTTCTTTCGACCGACCAGCAACCGCTACATTTCCATGATAGTTTATTGTCTGAAGTCATCATGTAGAACCGTGTTGAAGATATAGTTGTGCAATCAATATGGTAATAAGCTTTGCAATTTGCACATCTAAGGTAATGTCGATCAGAAATGTTCTTATCACATCTTCCGCAAGGTGGCGCCATCTTTTGGTGGGCGGCGGAGTTAATTTTCGACCAGATGACTGTTAGTGTCGGGGTCAAAGTTCAATTGGCAAGTTTGAAAGAAGTAAACAACACCGTTAGATAAGTTTAAAAATTATTAACTATTAACTTATTTTCACTATAAAGTTTTTAACACAAACGTTTTCACAACTGTGTTGGTCAGTTTATAGTACCTACGTTGTCACTCAAAATGATACTTAAACAAAGTTCAAATTCAAATGATAAACGGTAGGTGAAATGATGCATTTATAAATTTCGAGTTGAAATCAATCAGTCTTTCACATAAATGGTTCACTTTTTACAAGTTCTAATATAGTTCTTGAATTTAAAACACTGAAAAGAGTTTTGGTTGAGTCACATATACAGTTTTCAAAAAGTTTTTACAGTTTTCAAAAAGTTTTTACTGTTGATATTTTAAAAACTCAATTTATGAAAAAGTTCGCCACTTTGCACTTGTATAACACTCACATAAACGTATCGCACAAACATATAACTGAATTTACTATTTTTGTAGGAGATAACAGGATTTTAATTTGTACTCCCTTGCACTAAATCCACAATCTGATCGAGGCTCCAAAAACAATTTGATTTTAATTAATTTGACAGCGTTACAAACGGCGTCCACGTACAAATGAATGGTGACTCATTTGTATTCAGGATCTGCAACTGCTATGCACACCGGAGTCTTGTAGAGATGCTAACTAAATGCAGTTCAATTTATAGCGGTGTGAGGGGGGTGAGACCTTTGGCCTTCGCCGGCTAAATTCAAAGAAATATCAGCTTATTAATGTCTACTTGCATGGTATAAGTATCATACGTTCTTGAATGACAAGAACGTTTGGATCATTAACTAGTCTGCTCGCCTGTATTTACGCGTTTTATATTATTTAGATGCGTTTTCTCAATCAATGTCAGTTTAGAATAAGATTACAATGACGCATGTAAGTCCTACAGTTAATTTAATTTACAAAATACTTTTGTTTGTTTTTTAATATTTTAAATTTTATTTCACGATTGACAAACTAGTTGTGTGTCTTAGAACGAAATTAGCAATAAGTTTATCTTCTATATTTCTTGCCGGTATCTTTTGTGTATAGGTTCCGAACCGGAGGTAGCTTCATTTGCTTTATATAGAGACTATTCTTAAGTATTACTAATGTAATCAATATAAATACAAAACGATTGACTTTGACTTTGACCATCAATAAGCCTATTAATCATTCTTGCCAATTGTTAGACGGTGATAACGAACTATGTCAGAAAATGTTGTACCACCTTCAGTATATTAGATGACCTCCGTAGCCGAGAGACGAGTGGGCGTGATATTGGCGTCACCCTAGCTCTGTGGTCTCAGGTTCGATTCCCGGTCGGGTCAATATGGTAAGCGAACTTTTGTATATTGCCTCAGGTCTGAGTGGTACTATCGTTGTTTCTGATTTCTTTGACTCAATCAAATCCCTGCAATCCCTGTGATGTTAATCAGTGCTTATTTATTTATTTCTTATAAGTATTTCATGGAGTTTCTTGCCAGTTCTTCTCGATAGGATCAACATTCAGAACACGGCGGTAGTTTAACTCAATCTGACATTTCATAGTTGTTTTTGTAAAAGTTTACATGAAAAAAGATATTTTCTATTCTATTCTATCCGGCAATCGAACTCAGGACCCAAGATCAAAATCCAATACATAAACCACTAAACCATTAAGACGTCCAATGTGTTAAATTTCACGTACATTACGAGTGAAACCCGTAAATGGAGACTTCCATTTTTCTACACGTTCTGTTTTATCATTTATCATTTCCAACCGCAAGAAAACGCATCATAAAATATTAACTCAAGGAAACTTTTTGTACAACTGTTTGTCCTAAATCCCCAGCTTAGGGTAACAGAGGTACGCCCATAAAAATAAAGTCACACGACAGTGTATTGGCCAAGTTCTAAATGAGATTTTGATAACTGGGTATGTGGCTCTGTGTGGTGTAGTTTTATGAGCTGAACTAATAAATAAAAAACATATTATTTTGGTCTCTAGTGGTCACATATTTTTTTTCTTTTATTTTCCTTACTGACATTTGACTTTTGGTTATCTTTATTCTCACAAAAGAGGTCTTAAACAGATATCAAAATGATACAAGCTATTTTATCTCGTTGAAATTGGAACAAGTAGTCACCACAATTTGAGTAAGATTAATATGATATGTTTCTGATTCTAGAAACAATACAAAAAAGCTATTACCACTTCATTTCTAAACCAACTATGGTTTTTTAAGAGGAATTTGTTTACACGTTTAAAACATTTTGCAAAATAATAAAAAAAAAACACCATAACTGTAACCTAGCCAGAATTTAACACAACATTTTTTTGAACCTGGTGATTGTCATTCGCAATTTCAAACTTTGACACTTAATAGTAGTACGTATGGTTACTTTTACAATGTACCTTATCATTCGTGATTTAATTTGTTAATTGTTTAAAGTGATGCGCCGGTATCCAGCGCATAGCTATTTAATAAAAAAACTTGAAAAAATCTAGATAAACTAATTTTGAACTACAATTTTTATCTGCATAACTTAACACTTTATAATTTAATTATATATCTATCTGGTATATTTAAATATAAAAAGCAATAAATATGACCATTAATGATTATTTAGTAGGTATAATGTAATATTTTTAAGAATTCCACACTGCAGAAAATGATAAAAATAGCTGTAATGAGTAATTAAATATAATATCTGTTTCTTTTAAATACATGTACTGAGATTTTTTATATATCTGTTTCAATCATTAGCCATTTATTTCTTTAGATTTACAGATTTAAGAAAATCTGAATTTTAAAGGTTTTGGTTGCAAACTTTGTTCCTTTTTACATTTTTATCTTTGGTTGGGATTTCCAGGAAGGGTAGCATGGAAAATTATAATCCCTTAGCATCCGCAGGACATAAAAAAGAAGATGGTTCTACTTTGTAAAGGTAGCAAAATAGTATTAGATAATCTATTAAATAAGTTGAATTAAAATAATGGACACATAAAAAATAAAGAATTGAGCGTTTGAATGAATTATAACTTTTAAATTATAACTCAAAGACCGGCAACACGGGTTTGTTGGTTCGAGGTCTACATCCACAAATCTTTTGACCTTTACTGAGTCCCTAATACAGGCAATTGATGCTGGAAAACAATATGACGTCATCTATACCGATTTTGCTAAGGCGTTTGACAGAGTTTCACATGGAATTCTAATGCGTAAGCTATGTGTATATGGCATCCATGGACCTCTGCTGTCATGGTTCGACTCGTACCTTAAAGATCGTTCTTTTTGCGTTGTAATCAATGGATGCCAATCCTCTAGTCATGATATAACATCGGGCGTCCCTCAGGGATCACATTTGGGACCTATACTATTCAATCTTTTTATCAATGATGCACCTGATTGTTTTCAGTACTCTGAGGTCTTTATGTATGCGGATGACTTAAAGTTTGCACGCATCATTGACGTGGTGGAGGATACGGAACGCTTGCAGGATGACCTGAACTCTTTGACAGTATGGTGTGAGGAGAATGAAATGATTATCAACTCTAAAAAGTGTTTCCATGTGAAATTCTCAAGAAAACATCATTTAATTATGGCAAGTTATTCCATAGGGAACGATAGGATTCAAGAGGTTGAAACTATTAGGGACTTGGGTGTGCTGTTTGATAGCAAAGTCACATTTATACCACATATAGAGGCCATTACATGTAAGGCATCGAAAACCCTAGGCTTTGTTATAAGGAATATAAGAGAATTCAAATGTAAACACACGAAAATCTTAATTTATAACAGTCTTGTGCGAAGTATCTTAGAATACTGTAGTGTAGTTTGGAGACCCCATTATGCCACTCACACTTTACGTCTTGAGCGAGTGCAAAAGCGCTTTCTATGGCATCTCTCATTCTCACTGGGGCAGACCAAAGAACTACAGTCATACAATTCTAGGCTGCATTACTTTAAAATAGATCCTTTGGTAATGCGTATGGAACGCAATGACATGCTGTTTCTATATAAATTGGTTAGAGGTTACATAGATAGCCCTATGCTACTTCAGTACTTCAGATTTCGCGCTCCGTCAAGAATTCCACGCAGTAGTATTAAACCGCTTTGTCCACCCCGTCGCAGGACAGTGTTGGGTGCTAACTCCGCAGTGCCAAGACTTTGCAAGCTGTTAAACTTATTTAGTCAGTCCATAGATATAAACTTTGACTCAATGGGCATGTTTTGCAAGACCATTACTGATCTTTTGCGTCAAAGATATTACTCGTGCAGCAGGTAAATATATATATATATATAAGTATTGTTTTAATTAAATTATGTACTTATACTTTTATGCATGTGGAACCTACCTATAAGTGTCTGTTACATTTAGCCTTAAGTTTTTTTTTATTGCATTATAACAAAAAAAATTGTATGTATTATTGTAAACAGATGTTGGTTGGTCTAAATAAAATAAATAACAAACACACTCTTCAGAGGAAAGATTTGTACCTATTTTTGTATGTTTGTATGTTTGTAATGAATAGGCTCAAAAAGTATTGGGCCGATTTAAAAAATTCTTTCACCAATAGAATGCCACATTCTTCCAATTTGACATAGGCTACAAAATTAGGGATCCTTAGTAAAATTTGAAAAAAATCTACAGAAAAGCGGGAAACATTCTCTAAGGCGAAACGAAGTTCGCCGGGACCGCTAGTTTATGCTAGATATAGCACGTTCATCTTCATCATATCACTATAATAATACTAAAATATTACTTATAATAATATAAGTATAGATTATTTCTATGATCTGATGATTGTCTGAAAATTATTGTGTCAAGTATAGATCTTTAGTGTCGCATTTTGAAACTACTGCCTAATTTAATCCAGGCTCCCGCCTACACTTTTTTGTGTCTGTCATCTGTGGTAAAAAGTCACTCTTAGAATTTCGAATAAGTATGTTTATTTAAATGAATCCTAACCTTACAGATTGAAACAATGACGTGTCTGTTATTGAAATTTGTTGTCAATGTTCTGTGTATAAATAATTATTTTCATCTTTGTAATGTCGGCAAAGTTGTCTATCCTATTTAACGCACCTGCACCATTTTCACCCAATTAAGCAATTATACTCAGGCCATAAAACCGCCTCTTGGAACAATTCCAAGATATGAACAATTTAGCTTAGATATTAATTCTGACTGCTGCATTCAACTTGTCTGCTAAGTTCGCCTATTCTACGTTTAATATATCACAAAACTGCATTGTATTTTATAATGGGTTATATTTTATATATAATAAAAAAATCTAACCCCACCCAAATTTTATAAATGAGCCAATTGGGCTTATGCGACTCCTAATTTAATAAAAAGTGCCTGTGAAATTATTCACACACTAATATTACAAATGCGAAAGTAACTGTCTGTCTGTTTGTTTGACCGGCTTTCACGCCTCTATCATTTTTTTTCATTTATTTAGGTAAATGAACAGTGTTGAGATAACAGAGTAATTAACAATTTTCTAAAACAATTGAAATAATCCCAACACCAGCAACGTTTACCCCAACTTTAAGTAATACACTTAACTTAAAAAACAAGTGTTGAGAGAAATTGACGAAAAAAGACCATTGAACTGATTTTGATAAAATTTGGTATATGTTTACGTTGAACATCTAGGCTACTCTTTGTTTTGATAATAAAGGTATGGGGTGAATACCGCCCTTGAAAGTTTTTATGGGAAAATATTTCTTTTTTAAGTTAGAGATATGAAATTTGGCATACATTTTGCTCGAAACTTGACTTAAAACATGGACTACTTTTTGTTTCGAATGTTAGGGGAGGTAGAGTTCAACCGTCCATCTTTATTTACCTATAACTAGAAAAGACTAAGTCCATGCATACGAATTCGCAGGCAGCAGCTAGTCTTTAATAAATCTGTACTTACTAATATTTTAAAACTGTAGAGTTTGTTTGTTTGAACGCTTTTATTTTAGGATCTTATAATTTATATTCTTCACTAAGATGTTCATTTTTTTATATTGCACTTCAAGATTGACTCATGCCACCTGATGTTAAGTGGTAATGAGGTCCTAGCTTAAAGGTGACAAGTACAGCATAATAAATCTTTTACTGAACTTGTCGCCCTTACCTTGAAGGCTTGACCCCTGCTACTAATGTAGCACCCCCCAGGAGCTCTAGAAACCTTACTCACACGCAGGAACACAACAACACAGTGATTGTTATTTGGCTGCGGTCTTCTGCAAGGTGGAGGTATTTCACCAGTCGGGCTGCTCCAGTTCGAGCGATAAATCGCTATTCCCTACCTCTCTCAAAATTCTGAATTGGCTTAGACAGATACAAAAACAAAGTTCAAAATTGGCTCATAAACCAAACATGTGTACATTCATAGGTACGGAAGAATGGCTAAACATCCAACTTTGTCTCAAGCCGTTTAAAGTTTTGACTTAAAATCGCTTTTACTTCTGCTATCTAATGATGCTCAATATTGTCGTTATTAACAACTGATATTCATTAAGGGAACTTGATTCATATGAATGCCGAGTTAAATTGAGCCCTAGTTTGCCTCTCCCGATTTGCTGATATCAAACAATTGCCATGTAACAGTCGATTGGAGGACAGAAGATTTCAATTTCTAAGGGATTGTCAAGTTACATTATGTTCTCAAGTGGCACAGCACAATTTCGAACAGAAGGTCATAAGTATTTCTCCCTAATTCTACGATTATCTTAATGAACGAACTAATGTTATTTTTCGTCTTTTGCGGTTTAATAGACAATTTTGAAACTTTGACGACTTTGATCTCTAGATATTGTACAATCTGTAGGCCTTTGGATGTCCCAGGTTTGATTTTCGGTCAATGTAGAGAACGAACTTCTACATTTGTCTCGAGTCTGGGTCTGGGTGTTGCGGTGTTGTTTCTTATTTCTGTAACACAAGTGGTTTAGCTACTTACCATAGAATCAGAGCAATATATCTGATGGCCAATATAACCTTTTTTTTAATTTATCTAATGGTGCTCAATGTTAGGGTAACGAATCGCACCTATTTACAAAAAAAAGATTTTTCTTGTATTTTTATTTTTCAAATTTTATTTTTATGTTTACCACAAATATTTGAATTGATTAAATCTTCTTCGTTTATATAGTAATAAAAGGTCCATAGGCGTTTTTTTGTATTTTATCAACAAACTTTAACAAAACAAATTAAAATTATACGAGTACTTTTATAGTTTATAGACAATATTTATTTTCAACTTTTTAACTCAAAGTGCTAGATGAATTTATAATAATACTGAACCAATTGGAACGCCCTTCGCTGCCTTTCAAAGACAAAGTTGTTAATCAAACGAGTTTTAACTTCAACTTAATTATGAGTGTAAAAATTTTGATTTCGCAGAAAAGTTAACGAAACGTGATGTAATAATGATTAAACTTATAATATAAATATATATATAAGACAATTTAATGATACGTAAACGTATTATTGCTAAAAGATATAAATTACGAACAGTGATTCATTTTTATATATTAGATCATAATTTAGTAACCAGATTGCAGTGAAATCGCTACTTAATTTATAATATGAACTGGTGCCACCTTTTGGGACTGGTCTGCTCCAGCTTACCTCTCGAAAGTTAATATTTACTTGAGTACTTAATTCTTTCATCACTCATGAAAACAAAACATTATGACTTAGTCTAAAGTGAGCTACATATAGCATAGATACTGCTACTATAACTGATCTGTTAAGTTTCTTCTCGTTAGATATAGGTTCCAAATCGGAAGTAGAATGACTTTGCGTTTTATTCAATGGCGATCCAAAGTGTTATATGTAACATACTTGAATACAGAAATATTGGATAAAAAAATATGTTCAATTTTAACGCTTGAGATAATAATTATGTGAAAACATAAATACAATTAAGCTTAGATCAATTACATCATAGATAAACGCGCTATCGCGTAGTTTAAATTACTCATTCGCTTCAGTAAATAACTCTCAATGCTCGCTGCATTATGCATTTTGTTCCGACCCAAATTATTGCAGTTTCGAGCTGCAGCATTCATAATTAACTGTGAAGTATTATTTTAGATAGGTGTTATAATAAAGTAACATAACGAGAACATAGAATGTTAATGTGTAATAGTAATTGTTTGTTATTTAGTAAAAAAATATGTGAGATAGACGAGCAGTGTTATCAATCCCAACATAAAGAAAAACCGTAGATATGCTTGAAATAAAAAAAACTTTAAATTAAAAAAAAAAACAGAAAATTTACATTTTTATCTTTATATGATATTTTAATGAAGATAGTCAATATAATTCATTAAACGGAGAGCATCAAAAACCAGAAAAATCATAATCAACACAGTTCTTATCAAATGTCAAAATCAGGTTTTCAACTTTTCCATTGCCTACATGTTAGATGGTCTCACTAGCTACTCGTAGTAGGTTTTACTGAAGCCGATTAGAGTGCGAAATAACAAAATGTTTAACATTTGACAGGTTTTGAGACCTACACTAAAAATCTAATAGAATTCCCAGTAAACTGTAGATTAACAGTTAAAAATAATTACTAGGAAAACTGTTTGAAACTACCACGGCCTTACAGATTTCGCGAATCGTCGGGGGTTACATTACATTCGATCGGGAATCGAACCCTAGACCTCAGAGATGGCATAACACCAAAATCACCACTCACCTTTCAGATACGGAAATGGTCAATTAAGTCGCTTTTTAAGTTATTAATCATTTGCATTTACCTAAATAACGTGCATAATAATGAACGTACTTGCAACATACGAATACGTAACATGACCCAATTCTATTCTGTATATTGTAACGCATACATAATATAGCGGCTGCCCGTGACAGTTCTGATATGTGTGTAAATGAAATTTAATTATCGAACACTAATTACATCTCTGGCTTTGTTCGCTACTTGTGGTGTAAGTGATGTGAGAAAACGACCTGTGTTTTACATATTAGCTAGTTTGTAATATAATGGAAGTAATATAATAAAAACTTAAAGATCAGTAAACAAATATTATTTTGTAAAATCAGACAACCTGACTGATAATAATGTTTTTGTATACCGACTTAGTGGTCGGTAAACAAAAATAGGCTAGTGCCTATTTCGGTTATTTCAATAAGTAAGAAAGTGAATGAAATGTGAAAGTATTAACTTTTCCTATGGATTCCCTGGGGGTCAACATCAAGTTCTCAATTAAGTTGTCGCTATGAAAAGTCACCTAACCTATTTCTTAATGATTAAGAATTACAATGAACTTAAAACTATGATGAACGGGAATAGACAGAGACAAATAAATATAAAAAACATAAATTGGACATACATTTCTCTGATTCTGTGGTAGGTAGCTAAAACAGTTGTAATAAAGAATCGGAAACAACGGCGTTTACACAATATCTGAGATATTAAAGGAAAGTTCGTTTTCCATTCTGGAAATCGAACCTGGGACCTTAGAGATAAAACAACGCCAAAGTCCGGTCTGCTCGCCGCACCGCTACGAATCGAGATATTTTCTGTTTTTTTTAAAGTCGGTTATAAAGATAAAAGGAAAACTGTAGCTATTATTTTATTTACACTCCTCTTTTGTCCATCATTTATTTTAACCTTAAAATCAGATTACGTTCTTCACTTTTCACTTCACTAAATGCTCCCGTCCCAGCGGATTTCGCTTGCGGATTAATCCACGTCTCTCCTCTCCGCCTAAATCTCCGCAACAGTGTAGTTCGTGCCTCAGGTGAGATGAGGAGGAATGGTTTACCTGGCTCGTTAATTAACTAACTAGATGTGAAAGTTATATTTAATATGGCACAGAGTTGTATTCGGGGAGTGAACGAACTTGAGGTTAAGAGCCATTTGCTCTTGTTTCTTAGGTAAAGTGTCTAAACCATGAGATGATGTAAAGGTAGATAGAATACATTTTTCCACAAAACTTTCGCATACACATATAACTATTTAGAAACAAATCTCTATCAGTCACAGTTTTACCATGAAAATTTTTAATTGTATTTACCCGCAAGCGGGTCTCTCGGATATTGTAAAATTATTTATTTAAAACTTTAGTGCACAAATAAGTACAACCTTTGGGTCATCCAGATACTATCATAATCCATACTAAAATTATAAATGCGAAAGTAACTCTGTCTGTCTGTCTGTCTGTCTGTCTGTTACTCTTTCACGGCTAAACGGCTGAACGGATTTTGATGAAATTTGGTAAAGGTATACGTTGAATCTCAAGAACGCAGATAGGCTTCTTTTTATTAGAAAATAAGGGGGGGGGGGGTTAATACCACCTTTGAAAGTTTATATGGAAAAATGTTTATTTTTTAAGTTGGAGATATGAAATTTGGCAAAAACATAGCTCATAACTTGGATTAAAATGTAGACTACTTTTTGTTTCAAATATTAGGGGAGAAAGGGGTAAAATCGACCATGAAAGGATGTAGTCCACGCGAACGAAGTCGCGGGCACAGCTAGTGTGATTATATAAGTGACCATTAATGTTGAGTTTGTAAGAACATAATATCGTTTATACACTAATATTAAGACATAAGTTACATTACAAACTTGATCTATAGTTTTGATAAAATAAAAAATATATATAAAGAGAAATGGATAGGCCCTTTTCAAAAAAAGGATCGTGGATTCAAACCCCGTCGAGAACAAACATTTGTATTATGAAAATCTATTTGTGTTTGATCTTTATCTGGGTTTTAATTTTTACTTACATCCATACTTACTTAATATAATATTGTGTGTTTGTTTGTTTGTCCTTCCTTCACGCCGTAGCTAAGCAATCAATCGATCTGATTTTTGGCATACAGTTAGTTGAAAAGATGGAGAGTAACATAGGCTACTTTTGGTCCCAAAAAAACATCAAGTTCCGAAGGGTGATTACTGGAATATTTGTATGTGTGTGTGTGAAGTGGAATGATAGCTTACCCTATGTAGTTCTTGAGGTATGCGATAGATGGCACTGGGTGTTTTTTAAAACAATGGTTATCTTGTTTTTTTAAGACACGTAAGAAGTGGAATGATATCTCGCGCTTTAACATGTAGCTCAGACACTTATTCGGTGCACTTTTCGACTCATTTACTTACTTGCTGTTGTATCTTTATTCACAGGTTTTCGCTTTTTTTGGTTCCTACCATTTTACATTGAATTGTGTATGTTGTGCTTTATACCACAATATAAACGAATTCCACGCGAGCGAAGCCGCGGGCGGAAATCTAGTATATTATAAAATAAAAAAAATAAATAATAAAAATAACGTTTATTTTCTATCACAAAATAGTGGCAATGAGCACTATTTTACAAACTTACTTAAACAAACTTACTTATGACTAAAATACTTATGTTTCATAGATCGTAATACAATTTAACAGCAGAGTAAATTATAATACTATATCGTACAAACAACCACCACTCTGTAGAAGACTTGAGCTTGAACCTAAGCCTACAAATAGGCTTGTTGTAACAAGATCTCCAGGCCCCCACCCCCATCCAGGCAGATTTATACGTTTCTTATTAATAGAGAGCAGATATGTATATTTATAACAAAGGACATAATTTTGGGGTTAAATAATTTCAACTTATTATTATTCTATAAAATGTTCAGTTCCCGCGTAGTCTAAAGAATTCAACCATTCTTTTAATATAGATTTATAAAGCTGAAGAGCTTGTTTGTTTGTTTGGTTGGTTGCATGTTTGTTTGAATGAGCAAATCTGAAGATCAACTAGTTCGTTTTGCAAAATTGTTTTAGGTAAGATAGTCCATTTATCAAGGAAGGCTTTAGGGTAAGTAACATGATATTATAACCAATAGGAGTGAAAAATTAGTGAAAAATATGGAAAAACGATGAAAAATCTCGTGCGAAGTCGCGGTGTGCTGCTAGTAGAGTAGTGTATTAAAGTAAGTGTTGATACCAACGTTGATTCTGGTTTCAATAACAACAGTATTCAGCTACTTTCATTGGTTACAGTGTAATGTTTGCATCTTCTCATATTCTTTAATTGATTATTGTTGTAATATTCCATTGTGCTATATTCTGTATTGTTAACGCAATGACTTCACATGATTTCCGCTGCGTTCTCATAATTTAATCCCTCCTCCGTATTATCCAATTAATGTGCCTGTTATGAATTTGGCATCTAATGACAGATTATAATTGATGGACAAATTGGTCTTCAGCTCTGATTACAGGCTTTGGATGGAATTACAGTAGGGTTTACTGCGGGTTTGATGGAATGGAAATTTGAATATAATCTAAATTGGAAATGTTTAGCTAGAGTTAACAAAGTTTCATTGGAAATTTAAACAATTTTTTTTTTATATTGCACTTCAAGATTGACCTCATCCCACCTGATGTTAAGTGGTAATAAGGTCCTAGCTTAAGGGTGACAAGTATAGCATAATAAATCTGTTACTGAACTTGTCGCCCTTACCTTGAAGGCTTGACCCCTGCTACTAATGCAGCACCCCCCAGGAGCTCTGGAAACCTTACTCACACGCAGGAACACAACAACACAGAAGTGATTGTTATTTGGCTGCGGTCTTCTGTAAGGTGGAGGTATTTCACCAGTCGGGCTGCTCCAGTTCGAGCGATAAATCGCTATGCCCTACCTCGCTTAAACGGTAGATAAGAAAAGAGAGAGAAGAGAGGTATCTCTTCTCTCTCTTTTCTTATCGGAATTATTGAAATATAAAAAGTATCCTAAGCATTTTGTTACCTATAATATCTAATCTGTCTAGTGATGGAACTTCTCAAAAATTTCCAAATCACTTCAGTAGTTTTTTTTTTCTTTATTAATAAGCTTTCTCTTAAAGGTACAAAATATACTCACTCTTTTACCTTGGCATTTTATTTCTTTTCCCACCAAATGCTTGCTATTTTATTGGTTCATTGTTGGTGGTCCTTTATAATATTTCTGAGTAATTTACCTTAAATATAATAATATTTGAGTCCTAACTTCTAAGAAATAGTCGGAACGTCTAATTTAACCTGCCTAACTTATTTAGCAGGTACCGCTTTCAAAAGCTCTCAAAGAAACAAAAAAAAAATACAAATCTAATTAACAAAAGCAAAGATGAAAATAAAAGATTCCGAGTTAGGTCGTAAAACAACGAGAAGAGTAGAATAAAAAATTCTTGAAGGAATTATTTGTGAAAAACAAAAAGCCGAGTAAAGGCTATAGACAGGGGTAAATGGAGTGAGCCTAAAGGGGGAAGGGGTCGATCAGGTGTTAATAGATATTTTATTATCGTATACGAGTATGTATTCTATTCCCGGGTCGACCAAAATATATTTTGGATATATATAGGGTCTTTCTAAATTAGTTACATTCCTTTTAATGGGGGTTTCTATACGTCATACTGAATACGTCCAAAAAAAATTAGCCAAAAATTCAGGCTAGTTTTGGAGATAATCAAGGAAACAACAATACTTCTTGTCAAGATAATACAACACCCTATGTCAGCTGATTCTACTACTACATCGTCGACAAACGCACACTATTAAACAATACGTTTACGATGCATACTATGAAACGGGGCAGCTACGCGGCTAGGTAAAAATTATTATCAAATAATTTTAACAGGGCTACCACTAAGTATTTAGGATTATCTTAAAAATAAATTATTTTGGACTCTTGACAAAATGAAATTGTGCACTTTAGTGATTTAGTGTAGTGCCCTAAAGTGTACTATTTGAAGTATAAAGAAAGAAAAATTTTCAATTCACTTTTTCGCGCTTTACGTGAAGAAATACAAATTTCTCAATTCTTCAATAGTGTAGTATAAGGGTTATCTTTCTTAACAAAAAAAATACTATTAATATTATTGGCAATAAGTTACCAAATGTTTTCGCGCAATAGAATTATCGAGAGACGATAACATTTTTGCTAGGACGTGTCTCAGTGTACCAAGACTTCAGCCAATTGGCTACTTGACAGTTTTTAAAAAGTATTGTAAAATGTGCGCCCGTTTATTTTATATCCCAAGCAATTCGATTTTTATGGAAAAAATTTAAATAACCAGAGAAAAATAAGATTTTGTGTAACACATTTAAAAAGCGCGCGAAAACGCCAAGTCACGTCGCTGTTGCAATTATGACGTCAACGTTCTAGACAACGAACCGATACGCATAGGAACCACTTAATTTAGATAAACGGAAAATGTTTCAATAAATTTTTAATACGATTAGAGACACAATAATTCAATTTAATCGGTAAAATAATCATTATTTCGCCACATTAAAATAAATAATTTTCGCCGACAGCTGTCATTTCCGAATTGCAATGGTGGTTTCCGTTTCGGTTATTTTGTTCTACAGATAAAAAAAGTAAAATTTGTTTTGCAAAAATAAAATACTAACTATGCTTTTAATTAAAAAATAAAAATGTAAAATTATTACTTTACTAATAAGCTAACATATCTAACACTTTTCATATTTTATTGTTAACACTGTCAAGTAGCCAATTCGAAATTTTAACGATATTCCATAATAAAAAAACATAATAAGTATTAACAGCATGAATTAAAACGAATCTTATTAAAGTTATTGATAACATGAAAAAGTATTCTGGAGTTGGCACCCCTAACGTCAGCGGTCGATTACAAAAGAGCGACAAACGAGCAGTGTTGCCAACTTAGTGGATTTTCCACTAAACCTGGTGGTTTTAGCCACCCATTCAGTGGCGAAATATTGCTTTTAGTGGCTGGTGGATTTTTTAGTGGATAATTGAAATTTAATTTCAATTACTAAAAGTGCGATCTCTCACACACTTAGCCATTTACTTTTACTACACTTACACTTACGTTCTTATTAATTTTCTTTAATTCTTCATTTTTCATGGTTATTTTCTTTTCTCATTGCAGAAGGAATCCACCTTAAATACTATTGCAGTATTTAAATTATACTGTTCAAGTCAAACCAAATACAAGATAGCAGCCTTAAAATGTTTACTAGCTACCTCAACCAATATTCATACGCGATACTATTGAATAATGGCCTACTTATCGATAGCGCAATCATATCGATACTATCGATAGTATCAATTATTATTAAAATTGTCATGGCCGATACTATCGATAATATCAATAGTTATTTTGATATTGATCTTCAATACTATCGATAGTTTGGCAACACTATTGGGAAATATTTGAGTATGAAAAATTTTTTTTTAGTGGTTTTTAGTGGTTTTAAGAGTTGAATCTGGTGGAAAGCTAGTCGAACTGTTGGCAACACTGCAAACGAGCCGCTCGCGCCGAGTAAACGATTCGTGGCTTTTCGGCACGCTCCTTTCGGCGAATGCGCCGCACTTTGGAACACAAAAGACGCGCGCGCCCTTTGATTTTGCCGCGGAGGATCATCAGTTGTTGATTTGAATTCTTTCGCGAAGGTGCGCTTTGTGGTAAATTAAATCGACTAAAGCCATACGCATACACTAATGTGGATTATCTACACATGGTACTGTATTATGCGGATTCTAATGATAACTGTGCGCAGGCTGCGCGTACGTACACGAGCATTTACGGAGATGCTGTAAACTCTCAAACGATTTTGGGACTGGGGTATGTTCATGCCTGTAGAAGATAGTGGAAGACCCCACCTGCCAGTGCAACGAGGAAACCGCCTACTGGACTTTTTCTGTCGGCACCCAACAGTCGATGCAGGAGATGCGTTCGTTGTGGCGGCGAAAAGTGTGTGGCGTACCTACCTATCTTACGGTGTGATGATCAACGTCCGTACCACTTCACGCTTGTTCAGGAGTTAAAGCCACAGGAGTTTGCCCCAGATAACCAGTTTTGCCGATGCTTAAGATTCATTCAAGAAACTCTGGGAGAATTGATTGCGGAGGTTACACTTCATACGCGTCGCAGCCTGTACTTCAAGGATTAGTACTTCAGGATGGTGCTCCAGCTCAGTTTGAAGGTGCGGTGTGTAACCTGTCAGAGACGTATGGCTGTCGGTGAAGCAGTCGTGGAGGACCTGTGCCGTTACCGAGCCCCTCCCCGGACTGATGCCTCTCGAGCTCGACTTTTACGTGTGGGGCCGAGCTGAAGACTTAGTTTACAGTGAAAGTGGCAAATGTAACTCAGTTAAAGGAGCGCATAGTGAACGTCTTTAATATCATGCTCAGTAAAACGGACACTCTTGTGAAAGTGGAAACTCCGTATTAACATCCAGGGTAGATAATTTCAGCAGTATTTGTAAAAGTTGCCCAAAGGCTTTAAAATTGTGAAGAATAATATTTAAATAAAATAAATGTTATGAAACTGAAATGTTGTTTTTTCTTCATAGACATGTAAGTACCTACCTATTTACTCTTAAATGGCATTAAAAAAATACATTAACTGAGAAAGTTATGTTAACAGAAATTTCCTTTTCTGACGATGGCCAATATTGATAGTTGTTATTGTAATTTTTTTGCCTAGCTAGCTGACAGACTCTAAAGCTTTACAAGTAAAAAACAATGAAAAACAAATAAAGATGCTTTACGCGCCGCAAACATATTTTTTGTAGGTAGTGATTTTTCATTGACTAAAGACAAGCTCTAAGAGGAGCAAACTGCGTGTGTTGTTGATTTTTAGATATTATTGTACCTAGTCATAACTCTTTCATTCTTATTTACAACCTTGTAGGTATGAGCATTTCCCGCTTTATTCATCTCTTTCACTCTTTCTCGGACGCTAGATGTGTAAGAGAGCCAGATAATATCCGAATTTTCAGCTATCATTAGTCACAGTAGGGCATCAGCTGATAGTCGTTCCGTGTGTGCGTAAGCCGTAAACTACCAAACAGCCTATTGTGTACGTACAGTAGTAGTGTGAGTTGTATGCATGTACACAATCAATACCCTGCAGTTATGATGTGTTAGTAAAAGATACAGCATGATGTCTATTTTAAGGTTAAATTAATTTTTACTTTTGTTAGAAAACATAACTTTGTAAAATCATAATAAAACACCTACTCAAATTTTGTGGACGTATTTGTTACAACGTATATATGCCTCCATTAAAAGGAACGCAGCTAATTTAGAAAGACCCTGTAGAACAGTTGGTTTTTGTGTACACCTGTTAGGATTAAGCCAGTTTGATGATTTAGTAAGTATTAATTTCTGTAATGATAGAACATAATGGAGACCTGTTTTTTTTTAAATAAAGCCATTGGTTTAGTTTTGTATTGCATCGAGTAATTTCTAAGCATTTTAAGTAGGTTTTTATTCAAAGATGTATTAAAGTATGTTAACTATTAAGGTATGTTTCTTATTTATAGTCGCGCCATGAGAAGATAGTCGTGTAGGTTGTTAATTTTTCAATATAAAGTTACTAACTACAAATCATTTAAACTTGGTTGAATAATTATACAATAATTTTATATTAATTCATAAATCACAATTTATATTTTTAATGTTTAATATGTTTCATTATAATTTCATTTAAATAACATAACACCGTCCATAACCTCTTCTCCTCATTAAAATTTAGCAGAAAATGCTTCTTTTTTTTTGCGTCCCCACCAATTCGAATATAAATATATTAACTTACAGTCCCTTTTCCAGCCTTTCTTTAAACATTCAAGCTCTGCGTATTCAGCACAATACAAAACCAATCTTCACAGTTTATCGTTGAAACAACTTTTTGAAAAAGAAAAGAAACCCCTTCGTTTATACGATTGATCACGATTCCAGAATATCTCCCCAGCTTTTGTAAAGACGCGGCTGCACGGGAGACACCACCGCCACAGTTATCTTTGAAGATAGAGACTTGGAAGCATTGAAATGAATGTTCAATTGAAATCCAAAGCGATATTGATGAAAAAGTTTCAATTAAAATCCAAGGTGGGAAAATGAATGAATAAATGCTGGACAATCCCTACTTCCCCACTAAATATTATAAATGCGAAAGTAACTCTGTCTGTCTGTCCGTCTGTCTGTCTGTTACGCTTTCCCGCTGAAACCTCTCAACTACATATATTATGCTTATAAAGTTAGTTTTACAGTAAGTAATTGTACATATTATTCAAAATTAAGTTTAAATTATATAAATATTCTAACTTAGAACATTAAAAAGAGCATAATTAAAGCTAGAATCTTAATCTACAAACACTAGTTACATTAGAATTTGGAAATGTATACAAATTTTCAATGAATCCAAAATGACAATGACATTGTACTAAAAAAGCTTTGTCCATTAGTAATTTGAATATTGTTTATTAACGAAAACTACATTATCATATAAAAGAAATAAAATAAATATTGAACAACATTACATACATTGCTTGGATGCTGTGGTAGGTAGCTAAATCACTAGTGTTACAGAAATCAGAAACAACGACGGTACCACAACACCCAGACTCAAGACAATACAGAAAAGTTCGTTTTCCATATTGAACCGACCGGGGATCGAACCCTGAACCTCAGAGATGGCGCGACGCTAAAGTCCGGCACGCTCGCCTCTCGGCTACGGAGGTCGTTATCTTATATCTTATCCCTATACTGTTGACTCTTGTTTGATGCATATATCCGGATCGGCTTTATAAAACTAAGTATAAACTACCGTTTAATATGAAAAAACCTCTGAAAGAACTGTTTTGGATGTTGCATTCAAGTGTGATCATATATTTTTAGAATAAGCAAACCTTGATCCGACCGTGTCCATAAAATATAAAACTTCTGGACTGTTATATTTTATTTATTGCGCCGGAACAGCCCGGGCAGATAAACCCGGGCCAGGATAAAGTGCAAAGTGCTTGCGTCAGGGAAACGGCGGTTAGAAACGCAATCTGTTGCTGTATTTGAAAAGTTTTTACCAAAATTTTAACGGTGACAAGATTATATTTGCTTCAATATGTGTCTCTAAGGCTGAGTCCCACCAACTTAACTACATTGGCTGTTCTCGAATGCAACAATTGTATTGGATACTCGCGGCCCACTGTGACTTTGCATTCTTGAAGTATTGATTTATTTTGCCCATTTGCTAGACGTCCCAGTATTGAATCGATTTAAGAGTTGTACTTTCTGATTTCTTTCTATTTGTCTTTCGCTATTTACCACATACTCAGAACAATATATGAGCTACTAGCTGTGCCCGCGACTTAGTTCGCGTGGGCTACATCCTTTCATGGTCGGTTTTACCCCTATTTCCACTAATATTCGAAACAAAATGTAGTCTATATTTGTGCCAACTTTCATATCTCTAACTTAAACTCAAAGGTGGCATTACCCCCCCCCCCCCCTTACTTTCTAACAAAAATGTCCGTTCTTGAGGTTCAACGTATACCTATGGCAAATTTCATCAAAATCGGTTGAGAGGTTTCAGCGGGAAAGCGTAACAGACAGACAGACGGACAGACAGACAGAGTTACTTTCGCATTTATAATATTTAGTGGGGAAGTAGGGATTGTCCAGCATTTATTCATTCATTTTCCCACCTTGGATTTTAATTGAAACTTTTTCATCAATATCGCTTTGGATTTCAATTGAACATTCATTTCAATGCTTCCAAGTCTCTATCTTCAAAGATAACTGTGGCGGTGGTGTCTCCCGTGCAGCTGCGTCTTTACAAAAGCTGGGGAGATATTCTGGAATCGTGATCAATCGTATAAACGAAGGGGTTTCTTTTCTTTTTCAAAAAGTTGTTTCAACGATAAACTGTGAAGATTGGTTTTGTATTGTGCTGAATACGCAGAGCTTGAATGTTTAAAGAAAGGCTGGAAAAGGGACTGTAAGTTAATATATTTATATTCGAATTGGTGGGGACGCAAAAAAAAAGAAGCATTTTCTGCTAAATTTTAATGAGGAGAAGAGGTTATGGACGGTGTTATGTTATTTAAATGAAATTATAATGAAACATATTAAACATTAAAAATATAAATTGTGATTTATGAATTAATATAAAATTATTGTATAATTATTCAACCAAGTTTAAATGATTTGTAGTTAGTAACTTTATATTGAAAAATTAACAACCTACACGACTATCTTCTCATGGCGCGACTATAAATAAGAAACATACCTTAATAGTTAACATACTTTAATACATCTTTGAATAAAAACCTACTTAAAATGCTTAGAAATTACTCGATGCAATACAAAACTAAACCAATGGCTTTATTTAAAAAAAAACAGGTCTCCATTATGTTCTATCATTACAGAAATTAATACTTACTAAATCATCAAACTGGCTTAATCCTAACAGGTGTACACAAAAACCAACTGTTCTATATATCCAAAATATATTTTGGTCGACCCGGGAATAGAATACATACTCGTATACGATAATAAAATATCTATTAACACCTGATCGACCCCTTCCCCCTTTAGGCTCACTCCATTTACCCCTGTCTATAGCCTTTACTCGGCTTTTTGTTTTTCACAAATAATTCCTTCAAGAATTTTTTATTCTACTCTTCTCGTTGTTTTACGACCTAACTCGGAATCTTTTATTTTCATCTTTGCTTTTGTTAATTAGATTTGTATTTTTTTTTTGTTTCTTTGAGAGCTTTTGAAAGCGGTACCTGCTAAATAAGTTAGGCAGGTTAAATTAGACGTTCCGACTATTTCTTAGAAGTTAGGACTCAAATATTATTATATTTAAGGTAAATTACTCAGAAATATTATAAAGGACCACCAACAATGAACCAATAAAATAGCAAGCATTTGGTGGGAAAAGAAATAAAATGCCAAGGTAAAAGAGTGAGTATATTTTGTACCTTTAAGAGAAAGCTTATTAATAAAGAAAAAAAAACTACTGAAGTGATTTGGAAATTTTTGAGAAGTTCCATCACTAGACAGATTAGATATTATAGGTAACAAAATGCTTAGGATACTTTTTATATTTCAATAATTCCGATAAGAAAAGAGAGAGAAGAGAGGTATCTCTTCTCTCTCTTTTCTTCAAATCATCATTCAAATCATTTAAACTTGGTTGAATAATTATACAATAATTTTATATTAATTCATAAATCACAATTTATATTTTTAATGTTTAATATGTTTCATTATAATTTCATTTAAATAACATAACACCGTCCATAACCTCTTCTCCTCATTAAAATTTAGCAGAAAATGCTTCTTTTTTTTTGCGTCCCCACCAATTCGAATATAAATATATTAACTTACAGTCCCTTTTCCAGCCTTTCTTTAAACATTCAAGCTCTGCGTATTCAGCACAATACAAAACCAATCTTCACAGTTTATCGTTGAAACAACTTTTTGAAAAAGAAAAGAAACCCCTTCGTTTATACGATTGATCACGATTCCAGAATATCTCCCCAGCTTTTGTAAAGACGCGGCTGCACGGGAGACACCACCGCCACAGTTATCTTTGAAGATAGAGACTTGGAAGCATTGAAATGAATGTTCAATTGAAATCCAAAGCGATATTGATGAAAAAGTTTCAATTAAAATCCAAGGTGGGAAAATGAATGAATAAATGCTGGACAATCCCTACTTCCCCACTAAATATTATAAATGCGAAAGTAACTCTGTCTGTCTGTCCGTCTGTCTGTCTGTTACGCTTTCCCGCTGAAACCTCTCAACCGATTTTGATGAAATTTGCCATAGGTATACGTTGAACCTCAAGAACGGACATTTTTGTTAGAAAGTAAGGGGGGGGGGGGGGTAATGCCACCTTTGAGTTTAAGTTAGAGATATGAAAGTTGGCACAAATATAGACTACATTTTGTTTCGAATATTAGTGGAAATAGGGGTAAAACCGACCATGAAAGGATGTAGCCCACGCGAACTAAGTCGCGGGCACAGCTAGTAGCTCATATATTGTTCTGAGTATGTGGTAAATAGCGAAAGACAAATAGAAAGAAATCAGAAAGTACAACTCTTAAATCGATTCAATACTGGGACGTGTCTAGCAAATGGGCAAAATAAATCAATACTTCAAGAATGCAAAGTCACAGTGGGCCGCGAGTATCCAATACAATTGTTGCATTCGAGAACAGCCAATGTAGTTAAGTTGGTGGGACTCAGCCTTAGAGACACATATTGAAGCAAATATAATCTTGTCACCGTTAAAATTTTGGTAAAAACTTTTCAAATACAGCAACAGATTGCGTTTCTAACCGCCGTTTCCCTGACGCAAGCACTTTGCACTTTATCCTGGCCCGGGTTTATCTGCCCGGGCTGTTCCGGCGCAATAAATAAAATATAACAGTCCAGAAGTTTTATATTTTATGGACACGGTCGGATCAAGGTTTGCTTATTCTAAAAATATATGATCACACTTGAATGCAACATCCAAAACAGTTCTTTCAGAGGTTTTTTCATATTAAACGGTAGTTTATACTTAGTTTTATAAAGCCGATCCGGATATATGCATCAAACAAGAGTCAACAGTATAGGGATAAGATATAAGATAACGACCTCCGTAGCCGAGAGGCGAGCGTGCCGGACTTTAGCGTCGCGCCATCTCTGAGGTTCAGGGTTCGATCCCCGGTCGGTTCAATATGGAAAACGAACTTTTCTGTATTGTCTTGAGTCTGGGTGTTGTGGTACCGTCGTTGTTTCTGATTTCTGTAACACTAGTGATTTAGCTACCTACCACAGCATCCAAGCAATGTATGTAATGTTGTTCAATATTTATTTTATTTCTTTTATATGATAATGTAGTTTTCGTTAATAAACAATATTCAAATTACTAATGGACAAAGCTTTTTTAGTACAATGTCATTGTCATTTTGGATTCATTGAAAATTTGTATACATTTCCAAATTCTAATGTAACTAGTGTTTGTAGATTAAGATTCTAGCTTTAATTATGCTCTTTTTAATGTTCTAAGTTAGAATATTTATATAATTTAAACTTAATTTTGAATAATATGTACAATTACTTACTGTAAAACTAACTTTATAAGCATAATATATGAGGATCACAAAAAATACTGACAAATTATTATTTTGTTTGCTTTTGTAATAACATAAATGAATCTTATCGAACTAGTAGCGTTATTGAACGAAAAAAAAACAACACTTGTTTTTTACATTTGAACATGGCATGCGTTCGGAACTTATCGGAAAGCGCTTTAGAATATTTATTCGTATCTTCCAGACTGAAGTATTATTTAGACTGCGGTTTCGTTGTTCCGTTCATTAATGTTCCACCCCCATTAGTAGCTGAGATTCGCGTACATAAACGTTTACGAGCGGTGAAATAAAACAGTACAACTGTAACGAAGAAATTCAGAGGAAGGATATCTTACACCTCTTTCGCTCAGCTTGAGCGGTTTTAGTACTGAGAACTGGTTTAAGTGTTTACGTTTGAAAAACATATTACATATACAAAGCTTGCATATTTAAAAAACATTTTTATTTTTATGTGAAACTAGTTAAAAAAATTCTAAAAATTTAACTTGTCAAATGTCGGTTCATTTATTTTTATTTGCTGCTGACCAGTATATTAAAAAAGGTATAATTTTTATGTCAAGTAACAATTCCTTCTTAGACTTACCAGCATTTATTATGAACAACCCAAATGATAGTTAATATGTTATCAACAAATGCCACTCAAATGATTAAGATCAAATAAATTCATTGTATCTGGTGCAATTATTGAACTTTGTTTACACTATATTCGTATAAAATACGTTTTTGTGACGTCATTTTCATGTAGCTGTTGTTCATGTTTCTTTAATGAAGAAAAGTTTTCAAATAATTCGTCTATACAGTGCTAATATGGCTATAAATGTTGTCATAAGTGCACAAAAAATCGTTTTAGTGTTCTTACGGAATCTCTTGCTAAAGCGTTCTCTCTCAGTTGATAGGCCACACCCGTTATCTGCCCTGGACTCTTTCCAAGAAATAAATAACTAAGTCAATGACAGGCCGTTTGTATGCAAACCTCCTTATATTACATTAAAATTAAAAAAAATGTGTTCTGTAAAGATCGATGCTGTTTTTTTTTCTGGTTTTTTAACTCCACGTGAGCCATAAACACCAAGTTTATTTAATGAAACTCCCGTAATCGTTATAATTTTCCCGCATCACCCATGTCCTGCTACGAGCATAGAGCGTGATCTTGCTACGTGATTACGAACGCTACATGCTGCTACGAAGATTGCCATACGGCTGCTACGAAGCTCGTAGAGATTTTGACACCGAAAATTAATCCTGCAATAAGAATTATTTTCTACATAAGTATGTACATATTCTTTTGCATTTATTTTTTGTTATCTTTGTTAAATAAATTAATAAATGCCATAACGTTAGGAACACGCATCACAAAAAAATATATACAATTAATTTAAATGCCTCCTTGGCACCATGCCCTTTGGCAGTAACCTGGGACCATTTTTTATTTGTAGGTTTATAATGATAATTTTGTAATATTTTTATGTACATAATTACCTTGATGTATTTATTACTGTAATAGACACTTCATAAACGAAAATATTTATTATTTCGGATATCACAATCACCACAAACCAGAATATAAAATTATATCCAATGTCGTAATGTCTTATCCGTTGACGAATAGTAATTTTTATTTCTCATATGCAATTGTAACCAACTCACTTATAATGTTTTGTTCGCAAAGCATTATCAAAAAACAATGTACAATTTATGAAAATCAAAATTTCCATTTTCAAATCAAGAGTAAAATCTTTCTTTATTTCTCTTTACTAAACGTGAACTTGTATCCTTTTAAAAATAATTTAAATAAAGCTAAGCATTTGTTGGTATTTAATCTGATTTCATATATTTTTCTTTAAGTATGTATATTTATATTTATTTATTTATATATGCTATTATTTTTTATGTATATTTTTGTATTAATCATGTTATGGTATTTATGATTCCTGTTAATATTTCCTCAATAAAACTTTTGCACGGCCGTACCCGTTTTTCGATATCTACTATATCCTCCACTTAAAGGTTATCTGGAAGAGATTGCTTTCTAGCAATAAGACCGCCTAAATTGTACTTGATTATATCTGTAAAACCAATTTCTGTAAATTTTTCTGTGCAATAAAGTGTATCTATCTATCAAAATGCTCGTTTCTATTAATATTCAAAAACTAAACCTTTCATTTGTTCGTTTTATTTTTAATTCGACTTACTGGGCAAGGTATTTTTTTTTATAGTGTACTCCAAGATTGACCTCATCCCACCTGATGTTAAGTGGTAATGAGTTCCTAGCTTAAGGGCGAAAAGTATAGCATAGTAAAACTGTTACTAGACTTGTCGCCCTTACCTTGAAGGCTTGACCCCTGCTACTAATGTAGCACCCCCCAAGAGCTCTGGAAATCTTACTCACACGCAGGAACACAACAACACCAGAGTGAGTGTTATTTGGCTGCGGTCTTCTGTAAGGTGGAGGTATTTTACCAGTCGGTCTGCTCTAGTTCGAGCGATAAATCGCTTTGCCCTACCTCTCTTAAAATATATAGGTATGTTATGTCATCTGATATCTTCAACTTTGCCTTCAAAACTACAATGTCCCAACCTACATACTGTCTTGTGCTTCTTAAATGCTTGCAGTTTCCCTCTATTTGTGGTTAAAAAGGGTTATAAGTCTTCCCTTATCATGCTTGTCGGTAATGTTAATATTTTGCGGCCCCGCCTCGGGGTTTATGGAGAAAATAAAATTACTATTGTGATACAGTTTTTTCGATAAATCTTTTTTTTTATCTTGTGTTTAACATATAACAAAGGCGAATCATGGTGTTTGATTTGTTTTTGAACTTGTTTATGTTTTGATATTAGCTGTTAAGTCAAGTTAGAGTCGATTTTGATGCTGAAGATTGTTCTTTATGAGAGGTATGAAAAATGGGCAGTTGTCAACACAGTACTGCTGTTGCTCCTCAGTAATTAAATAATTACTTCAAGTTCGGGAAGATAAAGTGTATGTAATATCAACAATTTAATTTGGTTAAACTGTGAAGTGACTTGGTGAAATCAGTTTCTCAATCCTTTATTATTTAACAGCATAAACATTACTTAAAAATAAAATCGCTAGTACTTTAAGCCAGTGATTATACCAGTGCACGGTAGTCCGGGATAGTAAAAAACTCGGTAACCGACCTCTAGATATTACAGAGTTGTTGCTCCACTAATCGAGCCCTACATTTCGTCGCTCTCTCTCAAGCACGTTGTGGTCTAACGGTTAGACCCTCTGATACACAAGTCGAGGGTTCGAATCTAACAGTGTCATTGAATATTTTTTTTTTTTTTTATTATTATTATTTTTGAATTTTTTGTTTAATCTATCTCTTTGTCGTCTTTCATTTTTGAACTTGATTACCAGAGAGAGAAAAGAAAAAAAAAAGAAATATGCCAAACATGCAGCGCTCACCACCAAGTGGCCACAAATACTCCTCGGACACAGACATTCCGTCTTGCTCTCATGATGACACTGCTCAGGAGTATGTTTGTAGAAGGCAGAAGCGCCGTATGGTGGGCTCACCTCCCGCCGTTACCGATGATACTGATATGACCTCAGTAATGTCGGAGTTTCGTCGGGAGTTTGCCAATTGCATCGTGGAGATGAGGGAATTTCGCAAAGAGATGGCCCAACTCCGTGAATCATTTACTGTGGTTGCCGCTCGTCTGGACTGCGTCGAGAAGAGGATTGATGCATTGGAGCATCGTCAATTGAGCGACAGACCCGAGGGGGCAGCTGAATTGGAACGCACCATCACGCAGCTCAGATTAGAGCTGAACGATCGCGACCAGGAGGCTCTCCTCTCTGATCTGGAGCTTGGACAGCTGCCCGAGGAGAAGGGTGAAAATGTCGTGCACACTGTGACTGTACTGGCTGCGCGACTGGGTGTGACCCTGGACGAAAGGGACGTGGTGTTCGCGGAGCGCGTGGGCGCGCTCCCGAGTGGCGAGGGCGGCGGCCGGCCGCGCCGCGTCGTGCTGCGCCTGACGCGCCGCCACCTCCGCGACGAGTTGCTGCGCGCCGCTCGCGTGCGCCGCTCGGCCGCGGTGGGTGCCGCTGGAGGGCGTGTCTTCGTGAACGAGCGTCTCACGCGCCCCAATCGACAGCTGTTTCACCGTGCACGCGAGGAGTGCCGGAAGGGTCAATGGAGGTACTCGTGGACCAAGCGGGGGCGCATCTTCATACGAAAAGGAGACGGGACACCTGTCTTCCAGCTTCGCTCGGACGAGGACCTCGTTCGGTTGTTTGGCCCCCGGGAAATCTGACTGCAGTCCATCTACAATGATACACAGACATTAGTTATGTTCAAAAGTGCCACAGTTAAAGACTATTTCATAGTAATAATTTGTAATTTACCTAGACTATTTATGGGTCCAGTGTCATTTTCATCATCAGTTAGTCCTTCTCCTTCTCTTAATCATATAACTCTGGATTTAACTCACTATGGTCAGCGAAATGATAGCCTATTAGGTATTTATGCAGATGATTTTATTTATCTAGATTGTTACACTTATAACTCAAACATCCTACATACTTTACATAAACCTACTAACTATGCTACAACTTTTATATTATCAACTATTTACAAGAAAATAAAAAATAAAGTGTGTGACATCACAGACACATTTATTATTATCATTATGTACAATAACTACTCCTGCGTGAACATAACACACATAATACATTTTTTAACAGTTTATTTATTGATATATTTAGACAACTCTTTTAACATTTACTCATTTCCATATATTCTACACTATAAACTCTATTTACATAATCTATTATATATTATATATACAATACACATATTATCTCTAAATGCATCCTCTAACTAACTTCAAAATTGGTATGTACAATGCTGGGTCTTTAAGTACTAATCATGAAAACTTCATTGTGGCGGTGGAAGAGATGGAACCTGATATTTTAGCTATTAATGAAACTTGGCTTGGGATGGATGAAGATGACAAGGCTCCTAAGCTAGCTGGCTACCGACTAAGACATAAACCGAGACCTGTTCATATCCGTAGTGGCCGTGGCGGCGGCGTGGGTTTTTACATCCGCAAAGGTGTGTATGCTCAGGTTTGCCACCCGGCTTCCCATCCTGAAGTCGAGCAGATGTGGCTTAGAGTCCGTGTAAATGGTACAGTTGTCATTATAGGGACAGCTTACAGACCTCCCTGGCAAGATGTCGACTTGTTCCTGGACTCCGTTTCGGAGACCATTGCCTCTTTCCCTAAACGAGATAAGCTGATAATGGCCGGTGATTTAAATATTAATCTACTAGATATTCATAGTCACAAGAGTAAATCTTTACTCCAATTCATACATGGCTTTGATCTTACTCAGGTAGTATCCGAGCCGACCCATTTCACAGAACACAGTGCTAGTCTGATCGATGTTATTTGTACCGATGCCCGTACTCTCAGAGTTTTGATCAGGCATACCCCTGATCTGGGAGGCCATGCAATGATTACAGCTGAACTTAAAATCAAAAGGGAAAAGACTCCACCCCAATGGTCATCTTTAGACCTCTCAACAATATCCTGGTGGATTTGTTCGAATCAGATCTCAATTCCATAGACTGGAGCTGCCTGTCTGAGTTGGATGACATTCATATTCTGACTAAATCTGTTACCAACTGTCTCATAAAATTATTTGACCTACATGTTCCAATAAAAAAAGTTAAATTTAAAAATCCACCTCATCCCTGGATTACTGACACCATTCGTTCTATGATGCGTATTAGGGATGGGTACCATCACAAATTCAGGCAACATAAAACAAATACACATAGAGAAAGTTATAAAACTATGAAAACCCTTGTCATACAGGCCATTGAGAGTGAGAAAAGATCTTTTTTCAACAAACATATAAATTGTAACCTAAGAAATCCTAAAAGGCTCTGGAAAAACCTCAAAGACACTGTAGTTCCTGATCAAAGAAAGACCTCAGAAATTCCATCCTGTTTCGACAACCCTGACCAAATAAATGCACATTTTCTGAACATACCAGGAAATGGTACGGTGTCCATGTCCCTTTTAACGTACTATGAGTACCATAGATTCAGCTCTGCAATCTTCTCTTTGGGCACAGTATCTGAGGATAAGGTTCTGAAGGTGATGAGGGGGCTTAAGTCAAATGCCCAGGGTGTCGATGGTCTGTCACTCGATATGATCCTATTAACTCTCCCCCAATCGTTAAAAATCATCACCTCCATCATTAACCTTTCTATCACAAAAGGTATTTTCCCTAATAGTTGGAAAATGGCTATAGTGAAGCCACTACCTAAGACCAACAATCCCACCTCTCTGAGTGACCTACGTCCAATCAGTCTGCTCCCTTGTCTGTCCAAAGTCCTGGAAAGGATAGTATCCGAGCAGCTGACTACCTACATAGAACAAAATAATATTCTTCCTCGGCTACAATCTGGGTTCCGCAAGAGTCACAGCACAGCCACGGCCCTCGCCGATGTGGTTGACGGTCTGCTTGCAGCCAGGGATAAAGGGGAAATCAGTGCCCTCATCCTACTGGACTTCTCAAGGGCATTTGATTCCATTAACACTGCACTTTTGATCTCTAAGCTTGCATATTATGGAGTTGATCATTCCTCAATAAAGTGGTTTAGCAGCTACTTGACCGGAAGGCAGCAGCAGGTCGAGCTAACGACGACAGATGGATCCAGGATGCGCTCTTCCTCTCAAGCCATCACTCGCGGCGTGCCCCAGGGATCAATACTGGGCCCTATACTATACGCCCTGTACAGTGCAGATATCACAAACAACATTATCAGCTGCGGTTATCATTTGTACACTGATGACCTGCAGCTACTGTACTCCTTTCGGCCCACTGACTATTCAGATGCTGTTACAAAAATTAATGAGGACTTACAGAGAATATCAACCTGGTGTGAAGCAAACAGTCTGGTCCTCAACCCCAAAAAATCTAAACTGTTGATAACAGGCTCCAGTAGAAACATTAAAAAAATTGAGGGGACCACCCTGGACATCCGAATCGGAGGCGAGACAGTGGAGCGTGTTAGCACAGTCAGAAACCTAGGGCTGACGTTGGATAGTCAGCTTAACTTTGAAGACCATATCGCAGAGTGTGTCAGAAACTGTTTTTACCGGCTTAAATTACTTTATAAAATAAGACCTTATCTGAGCGAGGAACTGAGAATAACACTCTGCGAATCTCTCATTCTTTCAAAACTGAACTATTGCGACACTGTCTATGGTCCCTGTATACTTAGTAGAACTGCTAAGCTGATTCAGCGGGTACAAAACTCTTGTGCTCGGTTTTGTTTTCACATTCCACCTAGGACGCACGTCACACCAACACTTAACCTAACAAACACCCTTAGAATGGAGGCCCGCCGGAAACTACATCTAGCCACGTTGATGTTCGGGATAATCAGCTCGGGACGGCCACCCTATCTATTTAGCAAGTTGATATGGGCGAAGGATCTCAGTAGATTTCCAAAAAGATCTTGCACTCACGTCCTCTCTACTCCCAAACACAGGTCGATGGCATTCCGTGGTTCCTTTAGATTCGCCGCCTCGCGGTGCTGGAACGATCTTCCCCCGCCAATGCGTGACCTAAAAACAATACACTCATTTAGAAAAAGCCTGAGAAAACACTTGATCGACGAACAAAGGACACTGAACTTACCCTCGGGTTTTTCACGACATGCTACGCAAGCGTCGGGGACGATGTCCTGGCACCGTTGAGGCGTACGATCGCGGGCGCAGCCGCTTGTACAGAACCAATAATACCGGTCCCTCTTTAACTCGCTTTCCATATTTATAATACTGCATTATCTTCCTATTGCTCAACCTCACCACATAACCCACACACATTTTAATTCATCGGCAATCTATTTAATGAAGGAATCTGTATAACCTAATAAATAAACAGATGGCAGACAGATCTTTTTTGCTTAAGTCAATATGACATATGTCACCATAGAGTATAGTGTTTTTCTTCTTTTTCTTTATTTTTGATCTGCTCGCCTTTCTTCTTTTTCTTGTTAGTTCATCTATTTATTTTATTTTGTTTGTTCCTTGTTATCATATATATTTAATATATTATATATCAATAAGTAGCGTCACTCGAATAGGCCGCACCATAATACCAGCGCTGCAGCAGCCTTGCGTCGCTGCAGCATACAGCTGAGGTGTGGCCTAGTTGACCACTTTCCCATTTGATTTTTCTTTGTTTTTTTTCTTTTTTAATTACCTACTTCATGTTTGTTCTGTTTTACTTTTCCTGTACTTCTTTTTGTTTTTTGTTTTTGTTTTAATTTTGTTTGTCGTGTTGTGCTGTCAAGTGGTCAATAAATGTGTTTTCTTTCTTTCTTTCTTTCTTCTTTAAATAAAATAATATATACAAATCAAATATTACATTCCTTCAAAAGGAGCGTGAAGAAACATCTTGCGGGCCAGTATGGCGATGCTAACGGATAGGATATTTTGATATCAAATCCGTTGTCTTCGCGATGTGGGTTCCTCTCTTGCTTACCATCAGGCTGGGATGAGTCAATATACTGCGCTACTATAAAAAATATATATATATCTACAAGGAAAAATTTAATTTACATATATTTTTGTTTTTTATCGTAATGAAACTAAAGTCTTTACTAATAAAATTTGAGTGTCAGCTTAAAATATTATTATTAAACAAACAACCCTTCTTTTAAATTATACATAAGATCTCGCATACCACTCTTAAGTTTTTAACTGCGAGTGCGAATCTTGCGCTGTTGTACCAAACAAGAACATTACAAGAAGATAACTTTTTATGAAGATAGCATACGAATGTATCCAAAGTAAAATAATTGTCTATCTCTCCGTCTGTTTGTTCTAATAAACTAATGTATGAAGCGGTTAAAGCTATTTTGACGGTGCTTTCATTAGTATCAAGTCATACATATATTTAATGGGCTACATTAGCTATCTACCTTATAAGTAAGTAGGCTACTTTATTTTAGAAATCGTACTTGTTTGTTTTGTATTAAAAACAAAAAGAATCTATTGCACAATGGAGTCCTTAATACAGCTACTAAGTAACATTTTGACTTAATTAGGAATAAACATTAGTGTGAACCAAAGAAAAAAAAACGAAGCATACTTTTCAAACATAAGAGTGAAAGTGAAAGTGAAAGTATTTATTTAGCACACAAAAAACGATATTAAAAAAAAAACAATGTTACAAGGAATTATTTTAGAGCTACAAATTAAACTAAACAGGTAACAGCTTACATCTAATTCTGCTTACCCTAATAGTGTGCTAAAAAGGCAACCATCTCAGCATTATGCCGTGATACCACTGCATGGCACCACGACGCTGGTTTTCAGTGGTCGCCTGATGATGACGGAGAGGTAGGCGCCATTAAAAGTGCAAAACAATAATTAGATAAATGATAGCAATTACACACCATCTTGCATAAGTAAAGCGTGCTAGGAAACAGCAAATAATCTACTCGAGCAAACCAATCAAGCCACACTACAGGCAATAATTCGACACCGCCACAATCAAGAGTTGTATACCCACATTCACCAAATGAGTGTCACTTTGGCTTTGATATCCAGATTTAAACGTTTCGGAAAAACTGATCTCAGCATGAAGTTCCACTGCAAACTGTAAGTGTTTTACCTTGTATTTCATTCATCATAATATCTAACATTCTCTGAAAATAAAAACGCTGATAAATCATTCTTATCAAGTAATACAAAGGTCGTTGTATAAGTAGATGAAGGTACTGTAACGCACCGCCTTCTGGTAACTGGAGCTTACATCAGGCGATAAGGTACAAAATGCGGTGCGGTCAATAGTGGGGCGAGGTATACACTTGCAGTTCAAAATTAGTCCTTAAGCCTACGACGTAAGGACGGTGTTAAGTCCAAAAAGTAGTCGGAGGTGTTTTTGTTCGTACTATCGCGTTCTGGGAAACTTATTTGCTAGTTGTTCCCCGCGTCTTCGTCTACATGGATTTAAAAAATAAGTTTGACTGGTTATTTGGATTTATTGGTTCTAGCTGCTAAACAAAAAGTAGTGGTTTTGATTCATACTCAGGACAAGTCTGATTAGTATCTGGGTGTTTATGAGTAGCGTTGGTTCCATTATACTTTTGAATGTTTAATAGGAAAATGATTATTTTTAAGAGATATGAAGTGTGGCACAATGAGCTTTAAACTTGGATTAAAATATGGACTACTTTTTGTTTTGAATATTAGGGGAGAAAGGCAAAACCGCCCATGAAAGTATAATTGTATGGAAAAAACCTGTAGTGTACAGCCGGTTCAGAAATATTTGATACCGTGACTGTACGATGTTTTATGTTATGCCCTATTGTTTTCCGGCGACCACCATTTTCCTTGATCTTTGACCTGTGACAGATAAGTTTATTGTGTTGGCAATGTTTCAGATTTTTGTGACCGATATTCCTTTTAATAGAAATTTATGACGCAAAATCAGCTTTTGGAGAAATCGGCTTTTTATTTTCTCATGTTCCCGGTTTGTAGAGGCTTAGGTAGTTGCCCAAAGTGAGAAAGGTCCCAGATTCGACTTTTGATTAGGCCAATTTGTGAAAGGAACTTTTCTTAACTAGCTAGCTGGCTGGGTGTGTAGACTTATTCCATAACGACTGGTTAAAGTACATACTTTGAGATCTATTAATGTGATGTCGTCCAATATATAAAAAATATTTGTTTGAATAACATGTTTATTTTTCTCAAGGCTGGCAAGACTTGGCACCCGAAAGAGAGCGCTGGATGTGTATGGGGGAGGACTTGGCCCAGCAGTGGGACAGTTTATAGGCTAAGTAAAAAAAACATGTTGATCGTACAGGCAAATGTCAGTAAACTGCTGTCATTGTAGCCGATCACTTCTGCAAACATCTTAAAAAGAAATAATAACTATTCAAGATCCCATAAAAATATGAGTTACAAGTATAGGTACTGTAAAATCATGGAACAGAGCAGGTAATAAAAAATACAAAGACAATATACATATCTCTTATTTTACAAGAAATATAAAATGAACAGCTCTAGCACCATATTCTATTATTTGTCAAATTAATTCAAGTCGATGTTTTATAAATGCAATGCAAACGAAATAAAATCTTGTCTGTTTGTCAAAAATCCATCAAATCATCTCCCTTTCGATATCATTTTGCTCACAAATACCTACCAAAATCCTTCCGAAGAGATATTTATGAATAGAGAGAGCCAGCCGGGCTGCCTACATAAAAGATAGAAACGAGAATAAACTTTTAATATCCACCCTAATCCCTAAACGGCAAATAAGGCAACGCACTCGCAAGTGATGTGGTGGTATCACTCGTACCAAATTTGTGGTACACGCATAACTTTTAGAATTATTATAACAAAGATGCAATTCTATACTCTCTATGTAGAAAACCACTTTCACAGTTAGAGTCTGCTTTAGAATCAACATAGTCTTTACTTCTTAAATAACTTAGCCAAAAGCCCGTGGAGATGAATTATATTTAATTTCGCAACTTAAAAATTGATTCAGTGTTTAAATTGTATATGTTACAGGTCTTTGTTTATCTTTTTAGTTTCACGGAATTTATTATTATTTTATTTCTATTATTGGTTGAATCTAAATATTTTGTTTTATATTTATATGGCCATATAATTATATTCTTGAATTATTCTATTTTATAAATCTATTCTTGAATACAGTCCCATTTTTGAATGCGTGGTTATCTTATCTGTTGCACCAAATGCATAGGGCAAGAGGACTGCGTGATTGTTTTGTTTAAAGTAATGCTTTTACTTTAGCCTAATGCTTAAAATACGACACATAGTGATATTTTATGTTGAACATTGAAGAAGCAATGTTTTTCTTGTATTTAACATGCCAAAAAACGTACAAAACATCACGCATTACCAAACGTGATTTCGGCTCATACTTCAGTCGATAGATGAAAATAGGTTAAATAATATAATTAAAAAAGCGCAAAAAGAAGGTATTATTTTAGTTTGGCATTGTCATGTTATTTAAGGTAAACAATGCATTTAATTTCATACAAACATCATCAATTTAAAAAAAAAAGTTGTCCTAAAAACATTGTTTTTCTATAAAATTCGTAACAAATATACAAAATATAAATTGTTTTGCCCTCTTGCTTATAAAAAATAATCTAGCTATCTTTTACCTCAATAACCAGACCCGTGGTACCAGATTAACATAGTCCCCTCGTACATCACTAGAGCGGCGGAACCAATTTGCCTAAAGAAAACGTTAGAACACAGGTGTTGCTACATATTGCTGCGATATTGTACATTTTGGCGCGTCTTTTTATAAAACACGATGATGAAAGGTGTATACCTCTTTGAAGAAAATGAGTGAGCTTCGGAGGCGTTTTACGGAGTTTACTTTGCAAATTACGTGGTGCTCTTGGATGATTGGGTGTTTATGAATGAATTTTCGTATTTTGTTCAAGTTAGAAGCCGTTTAAGCAGTACTGTCGACAAAAAATAAACTACGCTACAAACGTTTTACTGCTTGGCTGTTGATTATTGCTGATTCATAATTATGTATTGATATTGTGTGTGATAAAATAAAAATAAAAAACAAAATCGTTTTTTTTCCACAGTGTCTCATTTCTGATAATATAAAAAAGTTTCGTTCTTGAAGATTAATCGATGGTCATTTAAAACGTGGTTTTTGAGTTTCTCAACTAATATTTACTCTTTTGAAAATGCTTTTCACGTATTTGAAGTGAGTTGACTAACATTTTGAGAGTTAGAATTGCTATTCGTTATCGAATCCGGAATATTTATTTTTTGGGTAGTAAGCCTTCTGTTATTTTATATGTTTAGGTGCAATACGCTTCAATTTTAATCGAAAGCGGCCTATATTTAACAGTGGATGTCTTTAGGCGTTATAATCATTATTTAAATCAATTAATAAAACAAGGTTTTTTTATTCTTACGAAATAAATAAACGCCCACACAAGGACTTTATTTCCCATTAGACAATTAAATAATAAACTATTATTTTATTGTATTATATTTTTATTAATAATTTATTTTATAAAACAAGTTAATATATTTAGTGACGAGCATACATAATGACGAAAAGTACAATATTTACTATATTATAGAAAATATTAAACAAGTAAAACAGGCCTAAACAAAGACTAATCCAGAAAAATCTTCCCAGTATACTCTGTTCATTTTGCAAACCGGAATAAAATGTGATTTATGCCGTGTTACGGTGCGTAAATGTCGGAAAAATTTACCGGAACTCCGTGAGGTGAATGCCAAGCGTAGCAAAACTAGCTCCGGTAATAAAATTTATTAACACTTACCGCAATATTTGAGAAAATCAGATGAATTTGGAATAATATGTTTAAAACGTGTGATAAGGTTTTATTTTTCGATTCTCTGTTGGTTTTTAGGGGTGAGATCCTTTAGTTCTTAATAGAATGCCTCGGTAAAAAATAATTATTGTTTTGATTTGTATCCATGTTACTTATTGAATTCTTTAAGTTAATAAATGGTATTACATGTACTTTCTTCAAAACTTGAATAACAAATGAGGGACCCTAATTACTTACGATAAAATGTATTATATTTATATATTTTTTTGCATAGTTTGTCCAATTAGTGACATAAAAACGTACCCTTCCATTTTACTTTTATGCTCTGTTTTATAATCAACTTAGAGTATTTGTTGAAGCTAAAAAAAAAACTTTTCAATGTATTTTAAAAAAACACCCCGCAGACTTAATACAAATAAAGCCTATTTTTTGTTTATTTCACTTCAAATACTTGTACATATTATGTTAATTTTTAATCAGCAATCATACACATTTTCACGGTACTGTGTTGCCTATGGGTATGTGAAAATATTTGTTAATTTCATTGGTCCGGAAAAACCTTACAAATATTTTCATAAAACCTATTTCATATTTGCCGCTAACCCATAGAGTTAGTGTGCAGACATTTTCATTGATTAAAACTGCGCAATTTCCACAACAAAGGTATTGAAATACTCGCACATATAGTTATTAAATATTTTCAGTGCTGCAGCGGGGCCGCTGTACGTGATAAGAATATTGCTCGCCGATACAACTGCAGTGTGAAATAATATCAATAGTGTTGTTATTTATCTAGCTGTGCTCCAATCCAATAGTGACGAATATTTATTTATTTATTTTATTTAAAAACTTTATTGCACAAAAAAAAAAAAAGTACAAAAGGTGGACTTAATGCTAGGAGCATTCTCTACCAGTCAACCGTTGGGTCATGCAGATAGTACGTTTATGGGTGCGGTAACAGTAAAAATGTGAGTATGGATAACAACAAAATTAATAATCATAAATAGCAGAAAATTACACACGAGAATAGAATATTCATACATAGGTTCATGATAAATAAATATAATAATTAAGCAATATAATATATGTATATATATATATATATATATATATATATATATATATATATATATATATATATAAAACAAAATAATATATATAAATATATGCAAACAAGTGAATAATTAAAGCAAACAATTGAGCAAACGAAATTTTATGTAGAGGGGGAGGAATAAAAGAATTCACGAACTTTTAATTTAAAAATTCCCTTATTGAGGGATATTGTGTATTGAACAAGAAATATTCCCTTTTCTTTTTTGTATGGAATGAAAACCAAGCTGCTTTTGTGAAGTCTACCTCTGCTAGAGTCACGTGAAGGATTGATACAATTTCACCATTTAAAAAAGAAAATAAATAATAATAATAAAACACGGGTGTTTTATTTATTTATTTTATTTTAAAACTTTATTGCACAAAAAAAGTACAACAGGTGAACTTAATGCTATGGGCATTCTCTACCAGTCAACCGTTGGGTCATGCGGAGAGTTAGTTTATGGTTGCGGTAATAGTGACAAAGTGCACAAGTAATCTAAAAAATAAAAACATAATACACGATAATAGTAACTACCAAGCGTTACAAAAGTCGTTTCGGAAACAATTAAATATACATAGACATACATGAAATGTTCAGAGCCTTATAGCTTGCGAGGATTTCATGGCAAATTGGAATACCTAAATGATGATAACGTAAAAAGTGAAATGAAATGGTAAAATTCTTGATACAAGCATATCCTCTTTTTCATACCATCACCTGAGTGAGGTGACGGCCTTTGTGGTACTCGCTACCCTGACAAGGACAGGAAATGTCCCGGTGGAACTCATCTTGGAATGACGATGCCGTGGAAATAGAAGATCTAATTCAGTGTAAGGAACGTATGTTCTTTACTAAAAGTGGAAGTACTTCCGCCGAGCTAGGTGTTATCTGCTCGGGGACCAAGGCCCTTCTACCTTTTTTTTTTTTTTTTTTCCTATCTGACTATTGATGATGGCCGCAGATGGCCTTTTCATCTTCACCGGGCTTGCGGGGGAGCGGAGGGCTCACACCCCTAAAAATTTAAACAATTGCCTGAGGGCGCCCCATAGCGGGACTCAGACCTCGGCTCGGGCCGTTGTTGGGAGATGGTAACCTAACGTACCTTTGGGGGGAGAAGCGTCCCGGCACGTGCCGGTATCGCGATAGGGGCCCTGCTGCTAGGGGGGGGCGCGTCGCGCGTCCTCGCCGACGAGGACGGTATAGCGGTCGTTGTGGAGTGTTAGCTGTCGCGAGCTGTTTGGCTTCGGCCATGGCGACCGTGATGGTGTCATCAGGATCTAGGAGGACGTTCCTAGGCCTGCGTTTTCGGGTGCGAACTACGGGTGGGACATAGTCAGCGGCGGAAACCACTAGACTATTCGGGTGGTGGGCTGCAGAGTCGAAATAGCGGGAAGAGCATTGCTTTAGGTACTGCGCGATAGTCGGCAGCCCTAAGTCAATGTGAAGATTTTCGTTTCGAAAGTACCAAGGGGCGCCTGTGGCCTTTCGCATGAACTTGTTTTGAAGGGTTGGCCCTTCTACCAATTTTGGTTTGTTGTATATATACTTAGTGGCAACGAAAACTCTGACATCGCGATGTAGGAACGATGTATTAATTGGCTAATCGCGCATTACGTATGGAGCGTCGTTTACTATGCCAATTCTGCTTACGCTGTATTTGTGTCGACTTGTAGGTCATGTTGTAGGTCGGCACAACAGCATCACCGGAAGCTAATTTTAAGGTATTTTATTTATTTTTATTTTATTTATTTAGGTTTGCCAACAATTGTTACAATTTTACATTATACATAGGTAATTCGGTAGGTTGTGGTTTTTTACTAATTGCACAACTAATTACAGGCAAACACCACATGCAAAGTATATCTAAGCAGTAACATTTATAACTTAACAATATATTAGATAATAATATAGCAACATTTTAGTGTAAATCCTATGCAACTCTGCGGCACGTAAACAAATCTAAACTTAACACAAACATGTATTGTTGGTATCACTAATTACTGATCTACTATGGCTTCATGCAAATGCCGACGAAACAGACCAAGACTAACGGCATGAATATCCGTTAACTTTCCGTGACAGTTCAGGAGCCTACTCACTCTGGGGATAAACGAACTTGAACCCAGCACACTCAGGTACACTCAGGTCTTTTTTTACGAGGGGGAAATACCTACCACGACGTCACTCTCTGCGGGGAACAGAGAGTGGTGTGTCGGGCTCGCACCGACTAAAATCCCCTCGGTTGCCAACGCTGCGCAGTTGTAGGTTATGCTGTTACTGGCCACATAAATATTTCACCGCCATTGTAAAAAAAGAAAATAATGTAATGTCAAATTATTGAGAAAAAATTTAATTGGAAGCGTACGAAATCTTATAATTTGTTTGTTAAAAATATAAAAAACCTTTAAACTTTAATGAACAACAGCGGAAACGTTCCATAGTTTGGAGTTGTACAATACGTGAGGAATAAAATAAAATAAAGTAAACTAGAGTTATATATCTCTACTAATATTATAAATGCGAAAGTAACTCTGTCTGTCTGTCTGTCTGTCTGTCTGTCTGTTACGCTTTCCTGCTTAAACCTCTCAACCGATTTTGATGAAATTTGGTATAGGTAGGTATACGATGAATCTCAAGAACGGACATAGGCTACTTTTTATTAGAAAATAAGGGGGGAGGGGGGTAATACCACCTTTGAAAGTTTATATGGAAAAATGTTTATTTTTGAAGTTAGAGATATGAAATTTGGCACAAATATAGTTTGAAACTTGGATTAAAATAAAGACTACTTTTTGTTTCAAATATTAGGAGAAAGGGGTAAAACCGACCATGAAAAGATGTAGTCCACGCGAACGAAGTCGCGGGCACAGCTTGTTTTAGAATAAACGCTAAGGAAAAACACAGATATCTGACTTTTTTTTTTTGTGTTCTTATTTCTGAATAATATGTACACATACTTCATACGTATCACTGTGCATATACCACAGGTAGCCTAATTCACTCCCATAGATACAATTTGGGGACTTAACGCCGGCGCGAGTGCAATTTATAGGCGCTTAACGCGAGGGATTGTGGCTAAGCTCTCACTTACATCCTAGAACTGGCAACTGTGTTTGAGTTTACCTGCGTTTAAAATTATACTATGTCCGTTATTTCTGTATCAGTAAGATTATACACTGTTTGTGGCAATAGGTGGAGAGTTGCAGTAACTATGTTGGCCTACACTAAACTAAATTTGTGTACTATTATATACTAGCGTCACATAGCGGCATCTCACGCATACTACGCCCGCTTTGTCTACATTTTCCATTGGTTCTTCTCTTTTACTGATAGTAGCATAGTGTTATATAGCCTATATCTATACTAATATTATAAAGAGGAAAGATTTGTACCTATTTTTGTATGTTTGTAATGAATAGGCTCAAAAAGTACTGGGCCGATTTAAAACATTCTTTCACCAAAAGAATGATACATTCTTCAAATTTGACATAGGCTACAAAATTAGGGATCCTTGGTAAAATTTGAAAAATTTCAACAGAAAAGCGGGAAAAATTATCTAAGGCGAAACGAAGTTCGCCGGGACCGCTAGTAAAAATATATAGAGTTATATATTTTTGACGACCTCTGTAGCCGAGAGGCGAGCGTGCCTGACTTTTGCGTCGCGCCATCTCTGAGGTTCCGGGTTCGAACCCCGGTCGGGTCAATATGGGAAACAAACTTTTCTATATCGTCTCGGGTCTGGGTGTTGTGGTACCGTCGTTGTTTCTGATATCTGTAACACAAGTGCTTAAGCTACTTACCGCAGAATCAGAGCAATGTATGTGATGTTGATGTTGTTGTTGTCCTATAGCCTTTCTCGATAAGTGGACTATCTAACAAAAAAATGTGAGAGATGGTATTTGGTTCCCGGGTTCGATTCCCGGTCGGGTCAATTTGGAAAACGAACTTTTCTAGATTGACTTGAGTCTGGGTGTGCTGGGATGACGCCCCCAGTTAGTATCCGTCGTCTGGTACTCATAGTACAAGGGAAAACCTTAGTTTGAGACCAGGTGATAGGTGTGATTGTCTGGCGCATTTATTTATTTATTTATTTATTTGGTTCGTAAATAAAGAGGACTGTATTTAAATAGGCTAATTTATTCAGCGTTGACAAACTTGTTATAAAGCTTCGGCGATGTTACAATAGGGGTTTTAATCGTAATTAAAGGTAAGGAAGGGGTTCAAGCGAGGCTGGGATCCGAAGGCTAGTGGTTGCGCCGGCGCCGCGCGGTCTGCCGACCCATCGCGTTGACGTCATGCCCGCCTCCCGCACGTCTTCTCCCGTGCGACAAGGACAACAAAAAGATGTTTTCAATTCAAACAAATATTTTCTGAGACAAGCGCGTTCAAACAAACAAAAAAACGATGAATTTTTTCTGTTTCTTTAAATATCATAAAGAAAAATTATTCAGCTTTATAATTATAGTACCTACATATAGATTGCATTTTCTATATTTACCATAACTAGAAACAAGTAAATTATGTTACTTAATTTTGTATTAAAAAGAAAACGAAAAGATTTAGTTAAGTGTGTGACAACAGAATTAGCACTAAAGTAAATTTCTCATTATTGAATTTGTCAGTAATACTAATTTCAAATAGTGCCGTGTCCAATTTTTTTTTTACTATAGTTTCAGAAATAAGAAAAATATAAAGCAAACATTGCTTAACAAGCAATTTACCATACAAAATAAAAAATAATATCGCTTTAATAAATACCAATTAATTGGTCCTAATTAAACTGTTTCACATGCATGACAATAGACTTCATTTGCATTAAATAATCATTAGCGCGTGTTATTTCCAATAATATCAATTAAAAATGTTCAACACCGTTTATTTTGAATACGCGATTACAAACAACTCTCTTTTCAAATACTACTTTATGACAATTATCACATCTTAAAAGTTTTAGTAATTAATACACTGTAGACATTTTTTTTATTTTTTCAAATTTAAGTATAGTAATTTTTTTTTTATTTAACATGGGCCTGCTTTTGACTTCTATCAAAGACGAAGCCGAAGATTGGATAAGTTGTCCTAAAAGATACCTTTTCAAACAGGCTTTAAAGACAATTTTAGTAAACACCAGTTGCACCTTTAAATAAATAAATATTGGACAACATCGCATACATTGCTCTGATTCTGTGGTAAATAGCTTAAGCAGGTGCTACAACACAGGTGTGATACAGAAATCAGAAACAACGACGGTACCACAATACCCAGACCCGAGACAATACAGAAAAGGTCATTTTCCATGTTGACCCGACCGGGGATCGAACCCGGAAACTCAGAGATGGCGTGACGCCAAAGTCCGGCACGCTCGCCTCTCGGCTACGGAGGTCGTCGACCTTTAAGTGCAAGGTTATAGGTTAGGTCGACAGAATACAAGTATCAAGGCAAACACTTAGGTATAGTTCGAAATTCGGTCTTATGCACATGACATAAGGTCGGTGCCAAAATCATAATACGTGCTGTTGATCCTGTCTTACAAATTAATGGGAAGTGATCCAAATGAAAAGTAAGCGAACATACGAAAGGGTACATATCTATTGAAGCGCATTGGTTCAATAAAAGTCACTTTCAAAACGACTTCAAAGCATTTTCGCTTCAATGGGCTGATTTTTAGGGATGGGTGTTGAATGGAACAGAACTGAAATGAAAAAGTGTAATTTTTATACGAGAGACACCTACGCGCCTATAATATTGTTCCAGAAATAAATGTTGGAGATTGATCAGAGGTTTTTTTGTGGAATACTTTCAATTTGTTTCTTTCGTTGCATTCTCTACCAGGTATCAAAATAAAAACCAAAACTAACAAAGTGGTAAAGGTTAGTCGTTCAAAGCTACGGCGGGCAGTGAAACTTACATGAAATATAAATAATACCTACATTTTAAAATAAACTTCTTTTTTTCCTTAGCCTATAAATTGTCCCACTGCTGGGCAAAGGCCTCCCCCATACACTTCCAGCGCTCTCTATCAGATGCCAAGTCTTGCCAACCTTGAGAAAAACGGTCCACGCCAAAGCATTTTCGGCCTTCCTCATGGACGTCGTCAATCTTCTGGTGTCCATTGGGTAAACGTACTATCAAAGAATTATTTTATTGTACCGATAAATTGTACCTAATTAAGTGCCTGCAATATTTACTTCATTGGTAGAAATCGTACCTACCTGTCGCATTTCTCTAATTTTGGGGTAAGTAGCTATAGCACTTGTCTTACAGAAATCAGAAACAACGACGGTACCCCAACACTCAGACCCGAGAAAATATAGAAAAGTTTGTTTTCCATATGAACCTGTTATATCATTGTCTTTTAAATAAAAATAAGTCGGGTTTTCCTTCCTGACGCTATAACTCCAGAATGCATGAACCGATTTCCACGGTTTTGCATTCGAAAAATCAGGAAAAATATCAATAGAAAAGCGGGATTATCCACTAAGGCGAAACGAAGTTCGCCGGGACCGCTAGTTATAAATAAAATAATACATTTTAATGTGTAGTTCCAATCCAAGAATTATTTTGAGTTATTTGTACTAATAAATTGTAGTAAAATGCATTCAACATTTTATTTTATTGGTTTAAATCGTACCTGTTACATACATTTCTCTGATTTTGTGGTAAAGAGCTAAAGCACATGCCTTACAGAAATCAGAAACAACGACGGTACCACAACACCCAAGCCCGACGAAATGTAGAAAAGTTCGTCTCCCATATTGACCCAACTGGGAATCGAACCCGGAACCTCAGAGATGGCACGCCGCCAAAGTCAGGCTCGCTCACCTCACAGCAATGAAGGTCGTCAAAATCTGTAATGATTTACCTGAAGGTGTTTAATCACCATTATGAAAGCTCCTATTTATAAACTCCGTCTTACGCTTTATCGATTTCTGACGGTGACAGCAATAACGTGAGTGGATGTTTAATATGACAGGAAACGCAAGTGGGCGCCATATTGGAATTGAAACTCTCCTGTGACATACCGATGTCACTTTGAAATCGAATACCTTTGAAAACGTATGCGCGATGCTTTACTCTACAGTTTTCTTCTTCTGTTGAGCTTCATCCGACTCAAATAGACAAAAGGGGGGCTATGTCTTTTATTTTTGTATGTGTGTGTTCAGACATCTAGATCTAGGTTGGAGCTTATTTACTTTGTATTTTAATAACGCATACAAGATAATCAGAGTTATACAAAAATGGTCCATGTGGTAACCTTATTAAAAATGCTGACAGATAATCCTGCGAGGTTTCTGTAGTTTTAAAAATAACCTTGTATATCTATAAATGTACAGTCGCCGTCAGATATATCAGAGCAGACAATGTGACCAAATATTTCTGAACGTTAAAATGTCAACAAGTTCCATACACTATAAGCTACCATTAATATCTGAGCATTAATTACTTCAATAATATCCGAGCAGATGCCAATAACATCTGAACACTTATAATATCAGTATGTCTCACGCACGTCATGTATCTCATTTAGCTACCTGTGTAGATGAGTGTTCAGATATTATTGGTAAGTTGTGTGTGTAGAAATTATTGACTAGCATCTGCTCAGATATTATTGAAGTAATGAATGTTTATATATTAATGGTAGTAATTGTATGGAACTTTTAGACATTTTAACTGTTCAGAAGTATTTGGTCACTTTGTCTGCTCCAATATATCTGACGGCGACTGTACAAAGACAAATAGATTTTACAACTAGATTGAAATCCAAATATTATTAACGCATCATTATGAACTTTTATACTCTACAAATGTTAACTATACACTAATAATACCCAGTGAAATAAAAAGGCTACGTCCACCCCTCATTAATTTCGTTACACAATAACATCTCAATTGTTAAAACTAAAATACTCATCCCAACTAAATACAAAACATCCTATATACCTTACACTAATAATACCCCGGTAAAATAAAAAGGCTTCATACACCCTCAGTAATTTCGTAACACAATAACATCTCAATTTTGGCTCCATCGCACAATACCTCCGAGTTTTTGTTCCATTCTCATGGTAATTAGTGAGTATTGCTCCATTTGGATCCCCATAAGATGTAAGTGGGGGGTCACGAGGCTAATGGACCAGAAGCGCCCATTAGGGTACAACGTTTGGTTTCATCAGCGACCTATACTGGGCTTTGTAAGGGCGGTCAACGGACCATGAGACAAAGCATTAGTTACTTGCTGGCAAAACGTTTGTTGGGTTTCTATTTTAGTGGAGCAAGGTAAGTCGATTTTTCATAAAAACGAAACTCTAATATTCCTTGCATTAGAAGTTTATATAATTTTCGCATGGGCCATAAGCTTGGGAAACATTCCCAGATGTAAGATCTTTACCAACATAAGAAAAATATTTTGTGTGCAAGAACCACGTAACACACAAAATTCTACGTCGCTTGTCGGTGTAACAAAGTTCAATATGAAATAATATAATTTCAATAAGTTATAGGTAAAATGTTACCCAAAAAAATTGTACCCAATTTTTCCGATTAATAGTCATTTATTAGGTATTGAGTTGTAATTGAAGTAATTATGTAAATTTTCAATACCTACATATGAACCTATTTACAGACTTGTACAATAAAATTCTCTGTTCAGTAATTATGTACACTTTATAAATTAACATAATCCATCAATCTAATTTATTGACTAACATAGAGTATTGTTAAAAAAATCTAAAAAAACTTTCAAAAATATTTTCTAAGGGAATTTTCTCATTGCATGTTTTATTTCCTTCACGTTATCACGTCGTAGAAATAATCACACTTGTTTTTCATCACTTTATTAATCTAAAATATTAAAGATTAAAAAAAAATGTAATAATAAACAGAAAAGGCACTTACCGGAGGTTAAGAAGTCAATAAAACAGAAAAATAAATTAGCGCCTACGATAACTTGTCAGCTCAATCGGAAGAGCAGCACGCGCAATACTTGAAGGTCGTAGGGTCAAGCCCCACACCGCAAGATGAGATTAAATTTTCTGTTTCTCTAAAATAATATTATAGAGAGTTTGTTTGTTTTTTTGTTTGAATGCGCTTATCTCAGTAACTGTTGGATCGCTTTGAAAAAATATTTTTGTCTTTGATGATCCATTTATTACATCAATCTACAACCAAAGTGAGCGCTGAATCAGTGTAAAATCTGAAAATAACGTAGATAGTACGTGAAGCCGCTAGTAGAAATATATTCGGACTGGTTCACTAATCATTAATTGTGTTTCGCTCACCACTTAAGTAATTTTTTTCTTCCTTTTTTATATTGCACTTTAAGATTGACCTCATCCCACCTGATGTTAAGTGGTAATGAGGTCCTAGCTTAAGGGCGAAAAGTACAGCATAATAAATCTGTAACTGGACTTGTCGCCCTTACCTTGAAGGCTTGACCCCTGCTACTAATGTAGCACCCCTAAGAGCTCTGGAAAACTTACTCACGCGCAGGAACACAACAACACAGAAGTGATTGTTATTTGGCTGCGGTCTTCTGTAAGGTGGGGGTATTTCACCAGTCGGGCTGCTCCAGTTCGAGCGATAAATCGCTATGCCCTACCTCTCTTATGTTACATAATGTGAATTACAAGCTCACTGTGTGTTCCGCTTTACGCAACATTTGCCACTAACGAGTTTTGCTACTATATTACTAATAACATCAGACCATTCCACTACATATCGTATGTATGCCAGACTGCGGGTGTGTGGTTAGCATTGTATGTTAATTTACTTGCTGCATCAGACGTAAAATAAAGATCCTTAACACGGAACTGAGGTAAATTGCAAACGCACTATTACATTAGTGATGAAAGTTCTATTCAGAGATAAGTTTTATTGAAACTAATAGGTCTGTTACACCCTTCACAAATGATTTTAATGTATCCTGAAAGGGGACTAAAAGTTACATAAACCATAGTGATATTTTTTTTCACACGATCTTTTAAATGCAATTTTGAAATACTCCTAAAGTATTTGACGGTAAGTTGTTAAGGGGATTGTAAATAAAAACTAAAACAAGGAAGAATAACTTAAAATTAAAAACGCAAAAAAAGTTTAACATACATTTTAATTAAAAAATTTTTTTTTTCTTTATATATGCAATTGGTACCAGTCTCATCATAATGCTAGGCATAATATTAATTTTCAAGTGAGTAGCTTATAATCAAAACCCGCTTATAAGCTACTCAAGTCTGGTTTTCAGATTGGCCCGAATATTTTATAAAAGGCTTTTTTTATATTACACTTCAAGATTGACCTCATCCTACCTGATGTTAAGTGGTAATGAGGTCCTAGCTTTTGGGCGACAAGAACAGCATAATAAATATTTTACTGGACTGGTCGCCCTTGCCTGGAAGGTTTGACCCCTGCTACTAATGTAGCACTCCCCAAAAGGTCTGGAAACCTTACTCACACGCCGGAATACAACAACACAGAAGTTATTTGGCTGCGGTCTTCTGTAAGGTGGTGTTTTGTTTCTGCAATTTGAGTTGTCCTCTTGTTAAACAGGAAATTGTGACGTCATAGTTTGCTACCTTCGTAATAAGTCTATGAATAGAATCGAATTTTGACAGGCATTTAAAAGCATCTCTGCGTTGACTACCCAGTCATTATTTGTATTAAATGATGTTTCCTTTATTCGTTTTGACCTCTTAAAATTGTTTAACAGAATAACATTTATTTACATGCATAAAATACAGTGTGATACATGAAGGTGTTACAATATGGTATCTTGAATTATATATATATTGGACTTCAAGATTGACTTCGTTCCATCTGATGTTAAGTGGTAATGAGGTCCTAACTTAAGGATGACAAGTACAGTATAATAAATCTGTTACTGAAATTGTCACCCTTACTTTGAAGGCTTGACCCCTGCTACTAATGTAGCACCCTTCAGGAGCTCTGATTATTATTGATGTGTTCGCGGTACAGTAATGTTAAAATGGAATTATTATTTTAATATGCCCCAGTTTCACGTGTTATTGTACATTCATTGTGCAGTCCACCATTTCCGTTGGATGGGTAATTAAAATTGATTGTGTATCGAAATTGTAAATGAAGAGAGATGGAAGTGTTAATTATTGAAACTAGTACTGAACGTTATTAGGTTCCTATCATGATTCAATTGTTTCATATTGACATGTAAAAAGTAAGGTTGCTTTACAAGTAGTTCTAGATTTTATGTTACCTTAATACCGACTAGTGATAATTTGAAAAATATTGATCTAGATCAGGGATCAATTCTATAAATATTTTAATTTAATAGAGTTGATCATTCGGAAAAAAACAATGATTACATTTATTTGTCTGTAGATTTATAAAATACAATGTTGACTTATTTTTTTATTAACATTATATAAAGTTTGATAAAGCGCATCATGGTTCAGTGGAGGTTAATGTCGTCACCATTAAAAGGTGTACTAAAAATGACGTCGCGCAAAAGATTAACTCATTGTACGTCAGTGATTACCCGACTACGGCGAAGTGAAAAGGAGGGTTATGATTTTGACCGGTATGTATGTATTTTTTGTTAACATGACATAATAAAAACAAATAATGTTTTTTTTTCTCATTACCAAATTGCATACAAGTCTAGTCTTTCAATAATTTTTGCGTAAAGGAGGAAAAATCATACGTCATATTCCCGTTTATAGCATTTTAGTAGGATTATATTCTCATGAGACCTCTCGATCATTTTTAACCTCACGAAAACACTTACACTTACATCAAACACCTACTCATTTATATGTTGCAAATTGTGAAAAGATGATTCATCTGTTTTCCTATAGCGCTAACTAATGGCCCCAAATAGTGCAGTTAATTAAATTTATATATTAACCTGCTGTTGTTGATTCGTTAAGACTTGACCTATTTTTTTATAACAGCTCTTTATATTGGCTCTCCCAGCCTGATGGCAAGCAAGAGAGGGACCCACATCGTGATGATAACGGATTTGATACCGTAATATCCTACCAGTTAGCATTACCATACTGACCCGCAAGATGTTTCTTCACGATCCTTTTGAATGCATCAATGTCAAAGTAAGGAGGAAACACATAAACCAGCAATGAGTTCTCCTTCTATTTTAGTTTAACTATTTAGATATAAAATAAACTAATAATGCCCTGACTGATTTCGGTCTTGGCGGCCAATCTCGTTAAGGTAACCAATTACGCAGGTTTTGGTTTATTGTGCCTGAACGTTTGCGTAACACACAAGGATAGAATAGGATAGAACATATTTTTAATCATATAAAAAGTACTTATGAAACGTCAGTTAAGTCAAGCACTTTCTTTTTAAGTCTTCATAATCAGCGATGAGATGAGACGGAAGAAGACGACTTAAAAGAAGTCAGACGCAGAAACAACTTTTAATATACCTTTCCGATAGCATGGACCATCTTTCCTTATCAGACATTTATTTATTTACAGACAGACAGGCTTTATAAAAATTGGCTGGAGAATTTTAGGTAATTAATCATAAATAGGCTTATGATACTAAAAACAACACTCAAATTTGCTTCCCCCGCGGAAATTGAACCCACAACCTGCAGATTACGAGGCTCGCTCGATACCACTGCACCAAGATCTCTCTGGTCTAGTATTCATGTTATAGATAGAAATCTAAGAAACCCTACCTCATTACAGAAATATTCCCTAACACTTCTCAAACTACAGCTTACTTTGTCCAAATAATTGGGGCCAACAGCTTTGAATACAAGCTGTTACTTTGGTCGCGAAAATTGAAATTTCAGTGTAAAATTTCAACCGCTCTCTCACTGAATGAAGCCTCATTAAACGAGATACTACCGTAAATTGCAATTTATTGTGTGGCTTTAGGGTTGTCATGGTGATAGTAATTTAATTAATAAATTAATTTTGTAATTTGCGTCATAAATTTGGCTTGTCGTCCACACGTTGCGGCGCAATGGCGGATGCGTGGAGAATGTCTTTGTGAAACCGATTTTGTAATCATGGTTGACAGGTTGCGTAGTTAAATTCTTAATATTGATTACGTTATGGAAAACGGGACTGGTGGATTACGAAGTCAAGTATCTATAACAAGAACTTGTTCATTGAACGTTCTGTAAATTCGTTTAAAACACTCTAGCAATGGGAATAATTATGTGAATATAAAAGTCAATTTTACGACTGGACAACGGTTTGTGATTACAGAGTCTTTAATCTCAACTATTAAATTTATACTTTTGCACAATATTGAATCTCGAGTTGGAAAGTCTAAACCAAATTCAATGAGGTACTGGTAACATCAGTCCCTATTTTTACATTTACATACATTTAGGATTTGTTCATCATTTCTTTTTTGTTTACGGCCAAAGTATTAAGTATTTATTAAATCATAAAAATTTAATCTCCCCTTATAATGTAAAATTCATGCCCAGGATATTTAAGAATCGCTTTTATTTCTTAAAAAAATATATAGGTCGCTAGTGCGGCGTAATCCACCATAAGAAAATTTAAAAATCAAAACACTGTACATTACACACAAACATTTAAGCATGTAACAATGTACCTACCGTTGCAAAATAAAATCATACTCTGCGAGTGACATCACTAAAAGTAACGAATTCAGTATCGGTTTATTTCTGATAAAACAGTTTCATTTAATTCCTACGATGCGCACGATAAAACTTCACCACAATTTTGACTTTTCCGTCATGCGTCCGCGTCATCCCGTCAACCCTAGCAAAAAGCATTCTGTTTGAAAATGTTTATTTATTTCGTCGTTACCATTTGCCCGAAATTGCTGGCATACCATTGTCTTTTCGGTGAAAAGGCACAATTCGGCCCTTTCGGCTGGAAGTATTCGCGATAATTATTTCTTGGGGCCTTAATCGGACTACCAGAGGGTGGCTGTGATTCTTTACTATGATGAATCAAAGACGAAATCTGGATGATAGGGATCTTGCAATTTAGTATGGACTTGTACGTGTTCAGGACTTTGGATTTGCACCACCTCTGTGGTCTAGGTTCGATTCCCGGTCGGGTCAATATGGAAAACGGACTTCTCTATAATGTCTCAGGTCTGGGTGTTGGAGTACCCTCGCTGTTTCTGATTTTTGCAACACAAGTATTTTAGCTGCCACATGATAAATAAATAAACATTTGGACAATATCACATACATTGCTCTGATTTTGTGATGAGCATTTGTGTTACAGAAATCAGAAACAACGACGTTACTGCAACATTACAGCGACGCCAAAGTCCGGCCCGGTCGCCTCTTGGCTACGGAGGTCATCAAATTTGTCGATATTGTCTCAGGTCTGGGCACAATTTATTACTGATTTTAGTAATACAAGTACTTTAGCTGCTACAGGATAAGGACAACGCATGACATCGCACATGAAAACATATACAGTCATAACTCAAAATTAGATATTTCGAGTAAACTGATTTTAAACTCTGATGAATGCAGATTCTGCAAGGAGGAAAAGGAAACACCTCTTCACCTCCTATGCGACTGTGAATCTCTGATCCACAAACGAAGCATCCACCTGGGACGACATATAGCCCAACCGGATGAATTAAAAACCCTGAAAGCTAGGAAAATACTAGACTTCCTAGAATCGACCCGGCTAAAGGAGTTACTCTAACTGGTGGCGAGTCACAATAGATCTAACAGGTCGCAGTGACCACAGTTCGCTGAACTGCATAGCCCCAAGTACCCCTAATAATAAACTGATTTTAAAGTCCAAAAAATCGTAGCACCAAAACTACTGAGATTACATAAATAACTGAAAAGAAAGACGATTATATAAAGTTAATGCTTTTATTATTTAAATAATAAAAACTGTTTTGGTGCTGCAATTTTTTTTCTCAATTACAAATCAGTTTATTCGAAACATCTAATTTTGTGTAATGATTGTATACAGTCAGTCACAGTATGTTTTATATGCGACATGTTTCCCAATATTTATTATTTATTTTGCCCTAGCTTCTGTACTGTACTAGGGTATTAGATAGTGGCAGCATCACCACAAAAAGAAATACTCTCTCAGTTAGATCGGCCGGCTAATGGGAGCGCGTCATTAGCTTAATGGCGGCACGCGGCTTTCACTGAGTTTTAGGATTTTTCCAACTGACGCTTGTTCCATATGCGGTTTGTAACGGGGGAATGGGATGTGAGAATGTGCGGGCTTTGATGTATCTTATTTGGCTTCAAGTGTATCATTGAGTCCCTAAAGTGAGTGTAGGTTTTTTATATTGCACTTCAAGATTGACCTCATCCCACCTAAAGTTAAGTGGCCATGAAGTCCTAGTTTAAGGGAGACAAGTACAGCATAATAAAGCTGTTACTGGACTTGTCGACCTTACCTTGAAGGGTTGACCCCTGCTACTGATGTAGCATCCCCACAGGAGCTCTGGAAATCTTACTCACTCGCAGGAACATAATATCACGAGACAAATATATTTGCTTTGAATATCTATAATTATACAATTTTTAACGATTTAGGTAACGAACAATTAGGTGGTCACCCAGCAACAGAGGTTTTTGCACGAAGAGTAATTTAATAAATGAATACCTATTAATGATTGAATGAATGAATTTAAAAATAAATATTTGACAACATCACATACATTTCTCCGATTTTGTGGTAAGTAGCTTAAGCATAGAGGAGTTACAGAAATAAGAAACAACGACGGTACCATAACACCCAGACTCGAAAGGCCAAAGTGTTATGTTTAATCAAAAAGCGTTTTTACACTTTACAAGACTTTTTAAATAATAAAAATATGTAGAAAAATACAAATTCCCATCTGCACTTATGTAATTTTTATTGTTAATTTGTATGCTGTTGTTATGTATATAATTTATTTTAAACTAAGATATCTGTACTGTTTGTTGCGCTTCTTCTCAACAGGAGGGGTACTCTCAAAAACGAAACGAACAAACGAAAGGTTTCGTTTTTGAAGATTATTCAAAAGTTTGGGAATGAAGACGTGGTTTTTGATTTGCATAAATCATATTTTGTTTTTTGAAAACGCTTAATTTGCATTCGAAGTGATTTCTTTATGATTATAAGGATTAAAAATTGCCATCCGTTGTCGGATCCGACATATTTCGTTTATGAGAGTAGACTCCCAGGGCAGAGGTCGTGCTTAGTACGTAAAAATAATTGACGTGCAAAAGAATTTGTTTTAAATCTACTTGCAGACAAATTTTATTTAGTGTTTCATGTATTCACCATTCGTGTCAACTCGTAGTTTTACACAATACCATAACTGTAAAAATAGCGACACTTCAGTTTAATCTTTATGCTGCTATCTGTAAACCAATTAAGTTCACAACGCGTAAAGCGAATTAAACATTTACAGAGAGCCGTTAAACTGGCGACATGGCGTCACCTTAAAATTTTGATTGCTTGCTCGTAATTTTGCTTACGATGTCATTCCTTGGACATTTGTTTTATTGTGGAGTTACTGTTTTAAACGGCTTACAAGTTTACTTTAATGGTTATTTGTAACGTTATTTCTTAGTTGAACCTTTATTTTATGGGAAAGTAAAATTTTTAGATGATGTAAAACAATTGTGACTTTTTCTACGGTTGACGGCTAAGGTAGCCGCTTGCAGTCTGATTTTAGTCCTTATTCTCACGAGACAAAGTCCAAAGTGTATCTTATGTACTTTTGTTTGTAATAGCGTCATGGGAAACAACGTTTCTGAATAATAATATTATTTTTTTAATAAATCATTTATTTGCCAGCTACTTATACTCATACATTGAACTTAAGACTGGCGAACCCTGCACTAAGCATGCATTGTATCGCAGAGTTCAGACTTTGGTTTGTTAAATAGTGAACGCAATATTTTCTTGTATAAAGTTAGTAGCAGTCAAATAAGTTGGCACAACTGTATTTATCTCTGTGCAAGCATTATTCATTTTACCGCCTAAAATTACAGTCACTTTTTTTCAACATAAATCTTTTATTTTAATAAACGTAGTAAACACCAATTCTTTCACGGTTACCAACTATTTTACCAAATAACACAGCTCGAGCGTGATATAAAACAGTGAACTATTTTGACAAAATAAATATGACTTGAATTAAGAATTAACATGATATATAAATAAATATAAACATTGAACAATCAGAGCAATGTATGTGATGTTCACATACATTGCTCTGATTGTTTAAATTTTTAACATTAATTTTATTACAAAACTAGTTATGTGCGCTTCGTTCGCTTAGACTACAGGATGTTCAATTAATTTTTTCGGACATAAAAGTAGCCTAAAATAATCTTTATCACATCATCTATCTACCAATAAAAGTTACGTCAAAATCGGTTAAGCCATTTCAGAGATTAGCCGCATCAAACGAACTTACTAGTAACCAAGTTAGTTTTTATTTTCCGAGTATCTTTTTCGTTTCGTTCGAGTTTCGTTAGAGCCCTCTAAATTTGGCTCAGAACCATAGTAAAATTTTACATCTTATAATTATAAGTTACTACATAGTTTTTTTGAGAAATTAATATTCTTTAACATTATAAAAAAGAACTATGGGTACATGAAAATAAATAAACATTTTTTTAAGATTTTCATGTCTTTCGAAGCGATTCCGTCAGATAATTTAAGAAAACCAAAAACATAGCTCTATATAACAATACAAGGAAAACTCTCCTCACCGTGAAGGCTCCTTTACACCATTAAGCTAATGACGCCTAATTAGCCGGCCGAACTAACCTTTACAAGATATGTTTGTGGTAATTCTTGTTGCAGAGTCAAAAAGACCGTGTGTATGCGGCCTAAAAATATTTTTATTTAAAAACTTTATTGCACAAAAAAGTACAAAAAGTGGACTTAATGCTAGGAGCATTCTCTACCAGTCAATCGTTGGGTCATGCAGATAGTTCGTTTATGGGTGCGGTAACAAAATGAATAATAATAAATAGCAGAAAATTAAACACGAGATAGAATTTTCATACATAGGTTCATGATAAATAAATATAATAATTAAACAATAATATATATATTATATTGTTTAAAATAATATATATATATATAATATAACAACTATACATCAAACTTTGAGCAATGTTAACTTCAATTGCTAACTTGTAAACAACAAAACGCAACATCACTATGAATTTTTGTATGCAACTGATTCACGGAAAGCTTCCATTTTAAGCGTATTTAAAACTATCTGGTCCGATTACAACTATCTTGTCTATTTGTCTAAACAAGGAAAAACCTTTCAAACCATGAAGGCTCCTCTACACCATTAAGCTAATGACGCGACCCCATTACCCGGCCGATCTAACCGTTACAAGTATCTTCCTTTTTGTGTAGGAATTCTTGAGGCGGAGTCAAAGGGACTGTGTGTATACGGCTTAATAGGAGTTGATAGATACAGTTGGTACTTGAGTACGATGAACTGACATACATGGTGTTTGTAGGTTTTTCGACTGCTTAAAAATAGATTTTAGTGCGAAAAGCCCTAAATTAAAAAAGTTAAAATTTGATTATCTTAATATTTTTTTTATTCACGATACCTGTCGGTAATAAATTTATTGTACTTTAATCAATCTGTAAAACCTATTTCTGTAAAGTTTTTGTGCAATAAAGTATATCTAACTAAATTAAAAAGTTTTTAGAAAAAAAAAATATGTTAAAAAGGTTTTCCTTTTATATTTTCAATTTTTTAGTGCCGCACTAGCGGAGTTAACATGTTTCAAAGAAACAAATTAATGTTACTTCACCTTACGATTGTGGGATTCGAACCCACAACCTTCACGTAAAGCGTGTTCTTTTAAAACTGCACCTTTTTACTATCTTAATACGATGTGTTTCATGGTTTAATCATGCTTTGTTTCCTGTTGTTTCAGTTTCATCCATCACAATCAGCTACGTGCAAACGGAAGATGCACACAAGTTTATTTTCAAACAATTTAACAGGTAAGTTACTGCTTTTAACCAATTATTAAAGTGAGGCAGGGCAAAGCGATTGATCGCTCGAAATGGAGCAGCCCAACTTGTGAAATACCTCCACCTTACAGAAGACCGCAACCAAATAACAATCACTTCTGTGTTGTTGTGTTCCTGCGTGTGGGTAAGGTTTCCAAATCTCCTGGGCGTGCTACATTAGTACCTTCAAGGTAAGGGCGACAAGTCTAGCAACAGTTTTACTATGCTATACTTTTCGCTCTTAAGCTAGGAACTCATTAGCACTTAACATCAGGTGGAATGAGGTCAATATTGAAGTGCGTTACAAAAAAAAATACACTGTTTTTCTCTAAAACTGTTGTGGTACAATCATTTTAGGATTCCGATTTGGCGTAAAACGGAACCCTTAAGGATTCCTCATATTTGCCTTTTTGTCTGTCCATTCGTATAACTAAAAAAATATATATGTCGTACAATACTATGCAAACTTCTATCGACAATTTGTTTTAACGAGATCTAGTATGTAGTTTTTTTATTACGTCTGAAATGTAAATTGCAATTTACCTTTTACTCCATCAACTCCAATATGTTGTGTTACTTGCTGCTTTGAAAGCCTTCACGGGCGAATCCGAATAGAACTTGGCCGGTTTTTATTTCTGATTTCTGTTATACTAGTGTTAAGCTACTTACTACAGAACGACATTAAAGCCGATCGTCCACCGCCAACTAAACTAAGTTAGTTCAGCTTTGCTCTCATAGTTGAGCCAGTTTTTCATACATATGTGTCCAATGCAAACTATGTGAGCTAAGCTATGTAAAATAGCCTATATCCATAATTAATGTCCTATATCCATAATTTCAGCTGGGCATGTTGGTTGTCAGTAAATTTCATACACTTATCCTATTTATTATTATTTTTCGAGTCAAAATACTTTACTTGATTTTATATATGTTAAACATATTAATGAGTTTATGTATGTTTATCATGTTATAGTATGAATATAATTCTAAAATAAAAACTATATTTATGTTGCACGGCCGTACCCATTTCTCGACATCTACTATTTCCTCTACCTTAAGGTTGTCTGGAAGAGATCGCTTCCTAGCGATGAGACGAAACTGTACTATAATCAATCTGTAAAACCTATTTCTGTAAAGTTTTTGTGCAATAAAGTATATATATCTATAGCTGAGCTAAGTCGAACTAACTTAGTTGTGTATGTGATATGTTTTACCTTATATTTATTTAATAAATTTACTTCAACGATCAGCAATACGAATACTTTTCTAAAGAATCAATTATTGCCATTTAACATGAAATAAAAAACAAAAGTACAACAAGAAAGAAATGCTGCGTATTGTAAGTCTCACAAAACAATTTAATAGTACATTTCGATGTCTTTAAATCGGATCAGCTTTAAAACTTGACTAAAAACGAAATAAAAAGTTAACTTTTGCTAAAACACGTTTACTTAGTTCGTACAAGACACCAGAATATTTAGAAAAACATTGGGATATAAACTTAACTACTGATAATTAAATGGCACTTATGACGTCAAGAGGGAATTTATATTACATAGACCACGTTAAGTTTTAAAAACTATCTTTAAAATATAATTAAACCGAAACTACATGTTAAAACGTTAAGGTTAACAGGAAGAGATCGCTTCCTAGCGATAAGAGCGCCTAAATTGTACTATAATTAATCTGTAAAACCTATTTCTGTACAGTTTTTGTGCAATAAAGTATATATCTATCTATCTAAAACGAAAAAGTCTAAACCCAGCGTTGAGATCTCGGGATTTTCGTTTCAACTTGGTTGAGCCAGTTCTTCATTAAATAAATATTGGACAACATCACAGACATAGCTCTGATTCTGTGGTAAATAGCTAAAGCACTTGTGTAACAGACATCAACGAAGGAACCACAACACCCAGACCCGAAACAATACAAAAAAGTTCGTTTCCCATATTGACCTGACCGGGGATCGCGCCCGGGACCTCAGAGAAGGCGCGACACCAAAGTCCGGCTACCTCGCCCCGCGGCTTCAAATTAATTATTCTTTAATAATATCAGAATATCATTGTAGCACACATTTCAGCATTATTTAATCTGTTTTTTACTAAGAGCCAAAGAGGTGTTCAATGTCTTTTCAGAATCAAGCGATTAATCTTGGCTTAGGGCCAAATAAACGAAACATTTCGGATTTAATAACGCGCGGTGTAGCGCTTGACATTTCAGCATGTTACTTTGTATGTATGACACGTAAACAGTGTGATGAGGATGCACTGAGTACATACACCAATAAATAAATATCAGATAACGTAATATACTTTGACCTGGTACAATTATCTCATTAAAATTGAAACTGCGCCACACTACCACTCATAGACTCACTCATATTTAACGACCTCGGTGGCGCAGTGGCTAAGGTAGGCGACCAAAGTGCGAAAGGTCCCGGGTTCGATTCCCGGTCGGGTCAATTTGAAATACGAACTTTTCTAAATTGACTTGGGTCTGGGTGTACTGGGATGACACCCCCAGTTAGTATCCGTCGTCTGGTGCTCATAATACAAGGGAAAACCTTAGTTTGAGACCAGGTGATTGGTGTGATTGTCTGGCGCATTTATTATTTTTTTTTATAGATAATAGATAGATAGATATATCTTTACCGCACAAAAACTTTACAGAAACAGGTTTTACAGATTGACTTTAGTACAATTTAGGCGGTCTTATCGCTAGAAAGCAATCTCTTCCAGACAACCTTAAGGTACCCATATTAACTAAACTCAAACTAAGGTCATTCCTTGTACTAAGGGTGTTAAACGGATATTAGCGGGTTGCCAATCCAAAACACCAGGCGATTTAGAAAAGTTTGTGGCCTAAATTACCCGACTGGGAAACGAATCCGGGATCTGAGATTTCGGATTCAAATCCCGGTTAAATGACGTCAAAGTCAAGGCCGCTCGCTTGGCTAATAGAGGTTGAATAGGAATGCCAGGTTCCAATATTTTACGTTCTGTAATGTGTCAAAAATAACTTCGTTTTTCTACCAGTCATTATTTCGAATTTCAAATTTAGTTTCCATATCAGCTGTCATCAGTCGTCCGTCAGTCGTTAGCTTACGCCTCGTTTAATCTATTACCATCCGTAACTGGAACGGATCGTTTTTCAAACATTGGAACCGGGCATTAATCTTTAGTTTGCATTAATGTTCGTTTAGAAGCGTGAAGAAAAATCTTGCGGGCTTGTAATGGCGGTGCTAACGGATAGAAAATTTCGGTATCAAATCCGTTGTCATCACGATGTGGGTTCCTCTCTTGCTTGCTATCAGGCTGGAAGGAGTCAACATACTGCGCTAATATATAAAAAAAAGTTTATCTTCTACTATTTTACTCAAATAATGAATTTTCTTATCTATGTAACTGAAAAGATGGCATGTAAATTTTAAACTCAACCTACTATTAGAGCTTCGCCTCATTGAGACGCTATGGCGTTTGACTTCTGGCATCCGAAGGTCGTTACATCGTCACCAGGCCCAGCATACGCAACGCGACTAAATTTTATCGCGCACTTAACAAACGTCAAAATCGATTGAAGTCAATGCGTCAGCTGCTGATTGGCTGAAAATACGAATGCGGTGTGCTATTAGCCAATCAACAGTATCGAAACTTTGGTCGTCTCATGCGATCAATTTGACGTACTGCGTATGCTAGGCCTGCAGGAATGGATTTGGAAGAAATCGCACTTCTTTGTTATCGTAGAGACATTGGTTTATTAAGTGTCTTTTATCGGCTTTATCATGGGGAGTGTTCCGAGGAACTATTTTCCCTTATCCTACCCTCTCCTTTCCTACACAGAACCACAAGAGCTGGCCAAGGATGTCATCGCTTCACCGTGGAAAATATTCCATCACGAACCAAAAAGTTCGGTAACTCTTATCTTTGCCGGACCATAAAGAAGTGGAACTCGTTGCCGGCTCATGTGTTTCCTCCTTCCTTTGACATGGATTGGATGGAAGAAACATCTTGCGGGCCAGAATGGCGATGCTAACGGATAGGATATTTTGATATCAAATCCGTTGTCATCGCGATGTGGGTTCCTCTCTTGCTTACCATCAGGCTGGGAGGAGCCAATATACTGCGCTACTATAAAAAAAAATCTAAGTAGTAGAAAAATAGGATAGGTTCATCCTTTTATATATAAATGTGTGTAACTTAAAAAGTTGCCAACACGTTTCAGTACACCCACAACCTAATTCCGTACAGTCGCGCGTAAAACTTTAAAGCCAGTAAAAGAGCCCGTTACAGAAATGGCTGATAAGCGCTTTTTTATTCGAGTGTCCGCCGTTATCTGCCTTTAGAGCCTTTTGCGATTACTCAGTGGAATTCAATCTTGTATTTTTTACAGCGACGCCATTTTTAAAGTGGGCTTAGAAAACGCATTGGACTGAAAGGATAAGATTTTCGAGAGAGATTATTTTCCTTGATCTCGCTGACACATTTTATATGTCAGCGAGGATTTTATAGTACGTAGTGTAAAACAAAGTCGTTTTTTCTGTATGTTCCTATATATGCTTGGATCTTAAAAACTACGCAACGTATTAATAATTCATACATATTAGCGTAAAAAGAAGCCGAAAACTTCATTTGTATTTACTGGCACCCGTGCGAAGCCGGGGCGGGTAGCTAGTTATAAATTAAAATTGGAAAACATCATATGCATTGCTCTAATTCTGTGGTATGTTCCTCAAGTACTTGTGTTACAGAAATCAGAACTGACGACGGTACCACAACACCCTCGACAACAACGAAACTCGAGACAATATATAAAAGTTCGTTTCCCATATTGACTTGACCGGGGATCGAACACGGGACCTCAAAAATGGCACTACGGATTGTCAATAAAATAAACATTATAAATATCATATGTATATACATATTAAAAAACTAAGTAGATAAATAAAGTGAATAGATTCAGAAATAGACAAATTCATAATTACGATCTATGTATTAGGCCAGGGAGAGAGAAAAAGTATTTACGAACTTTTATTTTAAAAATCACTTAGCCAGGGATTGTCGGATAACAGCATTTCTCTCACAAAAAATTACATAAATTAGATGATTACTTCAATGACAAAAATGTATGGATCTAAAATATCTTTCTAATTAAAATTTTCATTATGAAGTACCTAGTTTACGGAATTATAGTTATTTTGAAAAGAGTAAGTGTCGAGTTTCTTGCGGGTTCTTCTCGACATCATCAATATTCCGAACACAGCGGTAGAATACTTAAAATGTGCCTACGATTCACAAGTGCTTTTGTAAAGCTTACATGAATAAAGATATTTTCTATTCTATTCTGTTGCACATATTTCAAAAGGAGACAAACAAGGTACATTGCTTTAGTTGTAAATCCTTATGTGAGAAAAAGAAAAAGGTTTCCAAAATAAACCCAAATAAAATAATTAAAGTAATCTGTTTTAAATAGACTTAGAAACATTTTAGAACAAGTCTCTCCGAATTAATAAGTCCCAACTTTTCCCACAGAACCTGTCTCTCTAAATAACCAGACTCAAAATATACGTTTGCCAACCGAAACAAGCTTCTAAATGCTTCCTCTGTTTCAGCGATCGGGCCGGCCATCCCGGGATTACCGAAGTGCCTCCGGGATCCGGGAATTACGGTGAGTTATGCAGATGCGGGGCTCCGGTGGTTTTGAGGACGGCACTTTTAATGCCGGGATGGGAAATGGAAATTAATTTTGAATATGGAAGATTCTTCACTTTGATTGGTCGTTTCAAGAAAAGGTGGAGTTGAGTTTGCTGTAGGGAATCTACTAGAAAAAGTACTAGGTAACCAATCTCATTAAGACCGACAAATTACACAGGACCTGGTTATAAACCATATTTCACAACACACATGTGCACTCCATCTTGCTTCACTCTTATAATCCTCATAATTTAACGACCTCCTTAGCCGAGAGGCGAGTGGGCCGGACTTCCATTCCGGCGACATTCCGGCGTCACACCATCTCTGAAGTCCTGGGTTCGATCCCCGGGTCAATATGGATAAGGAACTTTTCTATATTGTCTCAGGTCTGGGAGTCGTGGTAGATAGATAGATAGATATACTTTATTGCACAAAATCTTTACAGAAATAGGTTTTACAGAATAATTATAGTACAATTTAGGCGGTCTTATTGCTAGAAAGCGATCTCTTCCAGACAACAGACCTTAAGGTAGAGGAAATAGTAGATGGCGAGAAATGGGTACGGCCGTGCAACATAAATACAGTTTTTATTTTAGAATTATATACGTAGTATAACATGATATACATAAACTCATAAATATATAACATTATAAATATATATAAATATATATATATATATACAAATAAACATATTTAACATATATAAAATCAAGTAAACAGTTTTGACTCGAAATATAACAATAATAATGTTAATAAGTAGCATAAGTGTATGAAAATTACTGACAACCAACACGCCCAGCTGGAATTATACCATCGTGGTACCATCGTTGTTTCTGATTTCTGTAAGACAAGTGTTTTAGCTACTAACCAAAGTAACAAAACAATGTATGTGATGTTGATGATGACCGGTGGGACAGCAGCATGAGTGGAAAAAGGTCAGGCGCAGGACTATAAATATGCCCTTCCAATGCATGGATGAAAAAAAAGCATGGATCATTTTTAATTATCAAACATTTTAAGAGGCAATCTGAAAATGACCTATCCACGAGGATAGGTCATTTTCAGATTGCCTCATTTGCCTTGGCGGGATCAAACCCATGGCCTATGGTTCATTAGTTTAAGCTCGGTACAACTAGATCACAGAGGAAATTAAAATATCAGGACTTTCTCGTTTAATTTTCAAATTTAAAATAAGTAAACTGATCAAAACGCGACAACATTTTTGGTGGAACCTAAACGAAACATCGGGCAGTAGGAAAGTAGTTCGTTTTAACTAAAAAAAAAATCGAATTAAAAATTATTCCCTAGGTACTTTGTACTTTGATATATATGAGTATCAGACGCCAAACATAAAATGGGGACTTAATCCAGCACACCCAGACTCAACCCATCTTGGAAAACTTCGTTTGCCAAATTCAGAAACTTAATTGATAATCGAACCACACAATGAAAACGATTTTTGTGCTTTAACAAATAAATAAACATTTATGATGACAAAGCGCAACAAAGCATCCACCATGTGCTTACGTCACTGTTTCGTTGACTGTACAAAGATGTGACGTCGCGCTACATTGTAGTGCAATATATCCTATTACATTTTGGTATACAGGATAAAATAAAAAAAAAAGCCAAGATAAATTTTGGTAATCTTACTGATGCCATTAATAACAAGTTTAGTAATCTCCCCTATTGGTTAATTGGTAATTAAGTAAAAAATATATTTGTAATTTAAAAAAAACATTTTATTTTCCTAGATCTGCCATCATTATTCCCTTGCTAGAAACAGTAAAAATCAGAACACTTTTATCATCTCTAAGAGTCCTCTTAAGTAAACACTACATTACCTTTTCTCAAACTTAGTACAAGTCCACAATTTCCTTCGTTGTACTACTAGGACACCGCTTCGCAAACTTGTAAGAATTTGCAAATAAAAATGCTGGTGGAACTACGAACGTGGACCAAACTTTGTCCCAGCTATGGCTTTTAAAGTTTCACTACAGTTCCCTTAGACTGGTTTGCAGCGAACATTAGGAGTACACTTGCTTGCAAGGAAAGATATCACACTTAAAAGATGTCAAGTAAAAAGATAGTAAAAATCTAAGAACTTAAACTCTTCACTTGATCTATGCAGAATAAAAAAAATATACAAAGATTTTTTTACTTAACGAACATTTGAAATTATATCAGTTTTAACTTTTAGTACGTAGTTCATACTATTATCAGTAGAATCATTTTGAATTTACCTCGTTGGATCATACTACTTGAATTTTAAATTATTTCATTGATTATTTAATTATATGGTCTATATTTTGTATGGTGATAAGACACCAAATTATTATTTTTTTCATTGAAGGCACGTGTCATGTGGCAACAATATTTGATAACATACTAATTATCTGGTCTCAAAATGAAGCACAATTGTGGAACCCAGATAAATTAGTTGAGCTAAAATATTAGGTTACAACAAATTCGATATTATTAAAATCAACTTAGGATGTATTTGGGTCAAATTGAAATAAATAACATCACACAACTGATACATTTTATAAAGTTCCGCACACTCAAGTCTATTCGAATTAAACCACAATACTCGATTCAGAAGTTTGCTCAAGCAAAACAAACAAACTTTTACGACAAACTTATCTCTAAAACCAAGAACTATTGAATAAAAAGTGTTCCAAACTTAACTCGTAGTTTCTCAACTAAATAGAAGAGAAACTATTTTCTTGATCGACACTGTACAGAACTTATTCATTCGGAACTACATACATACATGGTGAGGCATTTTGTTCAAGAATACATTTAGAATGAGTATTTTCTTTTTTTATTCATTATTGAGTTTGACAAACAGTTATTAAGAGAAGTAGGGCATAGCGACTTATCGCTCGAACTGGAGCAGCCCGATTGGTGAAATACCTCCACCTTACAGAAGATCGCAGCCAACTAACAATCAATTCTGTGTTGTGGTGTTCCTGCGTGTGAGTAAGGTTTCCAGAGCTCCTGGGGGGTGCTACATCAGTAGCAGGGGTCAAGCCTTCAAGGTAAGGGCGACAAGTCCAGTAACAGATTTATTAGAAACAGAAAAATTGTATCTCCCCTTGCGGTGCGGGAATTGAACCCACGACCTTCACGTATCGCGCGTGCTGCTCTTACCAACTGAGCTAACTCTTAACAACTGAGGTCAATCTTGAAGTGCAATATAAAAAAAAAAAGTTATGTTGCGCCATACTACGGAAAAGGTATGCTATCTACGATATGCCAATGCTTATATATCACAATCGAAACCAAAATATTGCGTTAATTATAAATCCGAGGTAATCAGTGGTTACATTGAAAAGGAGCGTGAAGAACATCTTGCGGGCCAGTATTCATTTTTACCAGATAGGGTACTACGATATCAAGTCTGCCTTCATCGCGATGTGGGTTCCTCTCTTGTTTGTTTGTTTGTTGTTTTGAACGTGCTTATCTTAGGAACCACTGGTCCTAATTGGAAAATTATTTTTGTGTTGGAGAGTCTATTTATTGAGGTTTACTTTTAGCTATATAATTTTGTCATATTTTCAGAGGTAGTGATTTCCAAAAGCTTCTTTCTCCTATATTTAACCTACAATGCAAAACCACGAGATGTTATATTTTATTGTGTTTGCTGTCTGCCTGTCTGTGTGTGGCATCGTTATCGTAGGTCCGAAGCGGATGAACTGATTTGATTTAATTACAAGCTTTTTTTTGTTAAAATGCTGAATAGGCGCTAGATGGAAATCTCCTTAACGAATTACATTAATATCCATTCCGTAAGTTTTTGCGTGAAAGTGTAAAAAAAATCATTCAAACATTCGTTTAAACTTTCGTGTTTACATTAACTAATAGGTAGATAGATAGATAGATAGATACACTTTATTGCACAGAAAAAATTACAGAAATTGGCTTTACAGACATAATTAAGTACAATTTAGGCGGTCTTATTGCTAGAAAGCAATCTCTTCCAGACAACCTTTAGATATCAACTATTAATAAAAAAAATAAACAACACTCATGCTAAGGTATGAATATTATTAATCTTAGCGTACCTACTGTTGCTCAGTTTTCATACTGCGATTAAAATTCGAATACGTATTTGAAAAATTTTCAATGTTTAAATTTATTTTGTAAGAACAAAGTTTTTTTAGAAGTTAACACAAAGCGCTCAAACACACTGCCTTCGATTTGTCCTTCGCTTAAAGCCTTACTAGCCTGCATTTCGGGAACTTGTTTAAAGCACGCTACTCGAACAAAATACTTTCCACACACTCCGAACAAGCAAAAAGAAATCCCAGTTTTAATATCCGCTATTAAGACGGAGTCCGAAACAACTAAACAAAGTTTTTCGAAATACCCTTCAACAAGAGCATAAACAACTCTATCCGTTTACACTTAAAGTTGAAATTGCGCCGGTTTATTACCAGAGTTCGATATAGATTAGCAGTTCGGAACCAACTTCGGCCGAACCGCAGCGAACTTTGGAGTGCATTGCAGAGTTGCAGCGCACTTTAAAACTAAACGGGTCGGAAATTACTGCGATGCGGGAGTTTTTAATAGTTTTTTACGGTGCTTTAAAATAATTTGCTGCTAGTTTTAGGGGTTTAAATGCGAGGAAATTCGTATTGCCGGTTTTGAGGGTAAAGTTTAGGCTGGAGTGGAAAACGGGAAAGAACGTTTTTCGATGCTCAAAGGGATATGAGGCAGCGTTGTCAAATACTGGATTTTACCTTAGGGCTTGCTTTGCTCTCAGCACTCAAAAAGAGGATGATAGTTATAAGTATAGAATTATTATATCTGTGGTTATAAGGCAATTTACATCCCTACTAATATTATCAATGCGAAAGTAACTCTGTCTGTCTGTCTGTTACGTTTTCTCGCTTAAACCTCTTAACCGATTTTGATGAAATTTGGCATAGGTATACGTGAAACCTCAAAAACGGACATAGACTACTTTTTGTCAGAAAGTAAGAAGGGGGGGGGGGGGTAATGCCACCTTTGATGTTTATATGGGAAAATGTTTATTTAGTAAGTTCGAGTTATGAAAGTTGGCACAAATATAGTTCTGTTAAAATATAGACTACTATTTGTTTTCGAATATTAGGGAAGATAGGGGTTAAACCGACCATGAAAGGATTTAGTCCATGCGAACGAAGTCGCGGGCACAGCTAGTAATATATATATATAAGATCGATAGTTAATAAATAAATAAATATATAAATAAATAAATATTGGACAACATGACATACATTGCTCTGATTCTGTGGTAAGTAGCTTAAGCACTTGTGTTACGGAAATCAGAAACAACGACGGTACCACAACACCCAGACCCAAGACAATATGGAAAAGTTCATTTCCCATATTGACCCGACCGGGGATCGAACCCGGAATCTCAGAGATGGCGCTCGCCAAAGTCAGGCCCGCTCGCCTCTCGGCTACGGAGGTCGTCATAGATATAGGCACGTAAACGGTTTGTCACTTGTAAACGTATCGCTAAGCTTAAGCTATTTCGTATCACTGCAAGACACTTAAATGTAGTCTGGGCATTTGTGTTTGGTTATTAATTATTAATTTTAAAATTTTTTAGGAATTGTATATGTTTATCTTGGTGGATGTAAACGTATATGTCATCTCTCTTACCCAATTTTATCCAAATCAATTCTGTGGTTTTTATGCTGAAAAAGTTACATCAATACATTCTTACAAAACTCGATTTTATGATCGATATTGATAACGTCAACGGGTAGGTGCTTGACATATTCACTGAATATTAAGTTCTTTATTTACTTTAATAAGTATTTAAGGTACAAACATGTTTCACAAAACAGGTTTTTTTTAACCCTGTATAAATGTCGTAAGCATTTTGAGTGAATCTGCCGTTTACATACGGCGTCGTCAGTTTAAAAACGAATGCTGGATTATGATATGCCGAATGCAAAATCAGGCAAATTGACAACAGTTGTCTTCTGCGCGAATCCAATTCAAAATTTAAAGGAAAATATTATCTGAATGGCGTTTGTAATATTTGAGTTCGTTCACAGTTCTTTTGACTGTATTTTTAGTACCTAAGTTAGTTTTTAAAATGAGATTCTGTTTTAAATACTTTACTTGGTAGCAGAACACATTTTTAAGCTTAAGCGTCAAAAAAAATCTATTAAATGCTTTTCCCTAGTTTGGTATGCAAGATACCGCCTAACGTACCATTTAAAGGCTGGAATCCACCTAGATTTTAATAAATTAAGCCTGAAAATTTGTTTCTGAATTCAAGGAGTTTGTTTTACGAAAGTTTCGAATCTGAATTCAGAACTTTGGTCTACAAACTACGTATAACAATAGAGTTGAAATACTTGCTATTCTCGCTTTGTGGTTTTAATTCAAAATTAATGGTAAAGACAATCTTAAGGTCTAAGGTTATATAAATCACATTGGTGTAGTTGTGTTCCTGCGTATGAATAAGGTTTGCTGAGCTCCTGGGGGGCGCTACATTAGTAGCATGGGTCAAGCCTTCAAGGTAAGGGCGACAATTCCAATAACAGCTTTATTATGCTTACCTTACCTTAAGCTAGGACCTCATAACCACATAACATCAGGTGGGATGAGGTCAAACTTGAAGTGATCTTAATATAAAAAAAAAACAATCCGCACTTAGCCTCTAAGGCTATTTAGCAACTTTTCCTTTTTACTAGTCATAGGTCATTATGATGTAAGTTGGCGCCGGAATTGGGAGTATTCGTGAGCATAAAGACATTTAATAGCAGTAAGGTCTTACAAACCCCTACCACCAATATTATCGGGTTGTAATGTATATCTCACTCCCTTTTCATAGTTGAGAGCAGTAACTCTTCTTTCACTGGAAGCACGCATCGTGTGTTACGCTACTTTTCAACGTGGTCAACTTGCTTCAGACCTAATTGTACCTTGAAACGAGTTTAAATTGATTATCGGATGGAAATAGCTATAGAGCATTGAACACCCCGGTTTGCTAAGAAATTTTATGATTCTCACCTCATGTAGCATAGGGTTAACAATTACAGTAATATATTACTGGCAGAGGTTGATTTCGCAAAAGAATCTTGCCATTCAGTACATAAAATAAAATATATATTTTTTAATTTTCATGACTCATTCTGTGTGACCAACATTTTCTGTTTTCCCTCTTTGTGCGTCATTGTAATTTTATGCTAATAGAATCTATGTATTAATTTTGAAATTGTAGTTCTTTAATTGTGTGTTAATTTATATTATTTTCATTATTCTTGTAAGCGTTTTGGATAAAATCTGTTAGCTTGTAAGAACATTTTGTGAATAAATGAATAAAGAATAGAAACGAATATCTCTTAATTCATGTAAGCTTAACAAAAGCACTTGTGAATCGTCAGTACATGTTTAGTATTCTACCTCCGTGTTTGGAATGTTGATGATGTCGAGAAGAACCGGCAAGAAACTCGACATACTCTTTTAGAAATAATAATGATTCCTTAAACTAGGCATTTAAAGATAACATAAAAAATTATATTCATTTGAGAATTGAAATAAGGTAGGTGTTTTAGATTTATACATACATAGAAAGGCGAACAAAATTTCGCATTGTAAAGTAGCATTGAATTTGAAACACCTATTAGCCATTTCTCAAGTGGGGTACGCCATTTTGAATTATTCATTTCATTTTCAATGGTTGAAATCTGTTCGGACATTGTGGTCCAGTAGATGTCGTCACAATTTTGGAATAGTACGAGTATGTCAAATAGCTTGTCCTATGCCTGACCTCTCTTATTGTGTCGATTTACCATCTTATAAGATTAGAAATATGACTAATTAAACTCTATCATATTTTTGATCACTTGGAAGCATACGAGAATATCAAACATATTTTTTTTGTTGTTGGTACTAAATCAAAAATGTTAAAAAAACAAAAACCAATCCTTCTATGTACAAATTGTTAAGTTATAGCCGGCAAAATGTACTAAATGGATTTGAATTAAAATTTGGCAACTTGACAAATCTGTCTAATTATTAAATTTTTGGTTACTCTGGTATTGAATCCGATACCAGAGTCAAATACAGGATACTTTTGATCCCGAAATAACACGACGAAAACAACAGGATATAGCTAGTTAAGAATATTTTATGTTTCTAAATAAGTAAGGTGCCTCATTAAAAGGGTAGGCGGTATCACAAATGCAGCTTGCCAATTAGTTTGCGGTAGGACAAGCAGAGTTAATTAATTTCACCTCTGTTTTGTTAGGCGTGGGAACGGTCGACTGTTATAATCCATTAGCTTATATCTAAGCTCTCCAACTATTTTAGATAGTTGCAAAACAAACCCACTTTAATCCTTTACTTTAATTTTCGATTGAAGTACTAACTTTATTCCGGTGGTAATGTTACGAAATATACGCCCAGTCGCCGTCAGATATATCGAAGCAGACAAAGTGACCAAATACTTCTGAACAGTTAAAATGTCAAAAAGTTCCATACACCACAAGTTACCATTAAAATCTGAACATTCATTACGTCAATAATATCTGAGCAGATGCTAGTCAATAACTTCTATACATACAACTTACCAATAATATCTGAACACTCATCTATTCAGGTAGCTAAACGTTATGAGTGTTCAGATGTTATTGGCATCTGCTCAGATATTATTGAAGTAATTAATGTTCAGATATTAATGGTAACTTGTGGTGTATGGAACTTTTTGACATTTTAACTGTTCAGAAGTATTTGATCACTTTGTCTGCTCCGATTTATCTGACGGCGACTGTACTATTCGTGTTTATCAAAGTATATACTTACACTCAAAAAATATACTAACTCTCTTTAATACTTGTCTATAAGATTGACAATGCGCCTAATCTATCTATATATATAAAAGGAGAAACTGACTGACTGACTGACTGACTGACATATCAACGCACAGCCCAAACGGCTAAACGTAGGCACTTGAAATTTGGAAGGGACGTAGCTTAGGTACCGTAGGGGTGCACTAAGAAAGGAATTCCCGAAATTCCCACGGGAACGGGAATTAGCGGGAAAATCCTTTTGTATGAAAAATCTAAACCGCTTAAGTTAGACGCTTGAAATTTGGCATGCAGGTACCTTAGTAAATATAAAGTTTAGTTATGGCTGTATTTTGAGAAATTCCCACGGGAACGGGAGTTAGCGGGAAAAAACTTTTGTATGAAAAAATCTAAACCGCGTAAGTTAGATGATTGAAATTTGACATGCATATACCTTAGTGAATGCAAAGTTAAGTCATGATTGGATTTTCCAAAATTCCCATGGGAACGGGAATAGCGGGAAAAACTTTTGTACCGCGAGTTAGAGGCTTGAAATTTTTTAGTATATGGGTATCTTAGCAAATGTACAGCTTCATGGGAATGGGAAACATCTTTTTCATGAAAAAATAAAAATACTGAAATGACACAATAACACGCCACGCGGACGAAGTCGCGGGCAAAAGCTAGTTATCACTGTAAGGGAAAATAAAGAGTCGATTGTCTACGTTTGAAAGGAAATTTGACTTAAATAATTATGTAACAGCGTATTTAATTGTATTTTACTGAGAATCTGTTTGATATTATAAACGCAAAAATTAAAAAATGTATATACGTTTCGCAAAAAACGTTTCGCGCCCTTGCGCTGTGAACACGTCAAGTAACGGCTCTTTAAAAAAATAATCAGAAAAATAGGAAAAAGTGATTGCTTCCACCTGATACTTATCTTAAAATGTACAAGAAACAGTGACGCTTCTTATGTGATAATTAGACAGAAGTAAAACTCAAGACAATACCGTTAATTATTGGATTAATTTAATACATCTTACTTCGAAACACTGCAAATGGGTGAGTCACAACTGGTGCGAAATCGTTCGGCCAATCATCTTTCTCGTGACCATATACGGCCGCAAGCACGCGACTATCGGTGCTTGTCCGCATGACTCAACACCAAAACAACCAGTGAACTTTTAAGAACACACATAAGAAATTCGACAACCCGCGACAGAGCAAGTTGGTCCCGCGGTTCGGACGACGCACGACACGCAAGAGACGCAGGTTCAAACCCCGGCAAAAGTCAACTGTGGATTCTTGTTTTTTTTTTTTGTATTGTTTTTCTAATCCTTTAATATACAATTAGAAAATAATCAAGATGACTAATTGCGGAAAATGCTCTAATTTTATTTCCGACAATCACTTTCTACGTTGTATAGAATGCGATGTGGCATTCCACATTCGATGCACTTCTGTATCGGAACAGAGATACAAATCTTTCTATCTCCCTAATAAGGAAACAAGGGATAACTGGCAATGCAACTTATGTCTCCCAATGAAAAATAGAAATATGTTTACATCATCCCCAAGTTCTTTAAATAATAGCTGCAAGCTGTCAACCACTGATTTTGACAATGTGACACACCGTTATAAATACAAAATTAATGTTTCGACTGGAAACACATTCCAATCTCTAGATACTGACGATGATGATGAATTATCTGGGGATACCATCAACAACCTAAATAGAAGCTGTCCCATACTAGTTAGGAATGATACGGAGGAAATATCAGAATTGAAAGAGGCCAATAAACAGTTACGAATTAAGCTAGAATCGGCCGATGAGCAAATCGATACCTTACTACAGGAAAACTATGACCTGAAAAAACAACTTGCTGGAAATAAATTAAAAATAAATAGTCTGAGCAAAATATGTAAAAGTACAACTAAAACAAGATCAAGCAGTATGAAACGAAAACTAGTGCAAAACCTTGAGAATAAGGAAGACCAGAGTTACGCCCTGCTCGAGGTTCATCGAAATGAATCTACACCACATAAGGGCACGGATCTTCATAAAGAAGACGTTCAACATATACTTGCTCCACATAAGGAAACGGACAATTCACAAGCAATATCCAATAAGATAGAGGAAGAAGAACAACGTACTAATTCAAATAAAATCTTACTGTTTGGATCGCAACAGTCAGTAGGATTAGCCTCGACACTGTTAAATCAACGTGCATCGTCCAGATATCACAGCTACAGCGTCGCCGCTACAACAAAGCCTAACGCAACAACTGAAGAAATACTACAGGGATGTAGTGATCTTCGTTTGGGTGATTCGGACAAATTAGTATTATCTGTTGGAGAAAATGACACTAACCCCAAAAAGGTGATACTAGAGTTAAGTACTATTCTTATGAAATATAAATGTAACAATATTATTGTTTTAAGCGTTTTGACTAATAAATGTTTGAATGAAACTATGTTAAATAATGAAATACGACTACTGTGCAATCTGTATCCTAATTGTTATTATGTGCAAACAAAATCAATTCAAAATGTGACATGTAAAAAAATTAATTACCTAATAGATTTGATTGACTATGAGACTGAATTTTTAAATGTAAGCAAATTGAAAAACTTTATAAACTCGTGTAAGATAATTAAGAGTCAGAAGGAAAATATAAGGTCTAATACAAAATATATACAAAAGTCCATTTTAGAATATTTTACAAAACTCGAGCCCAGATCTACTAATATAAATGAAAGTGAGCCTATAGTCAATAGTGATTCTCAGCTTTTTCGTCCATAATTATTATCTGTCAGTTATGCACCAAAACATTAATGGAGTTATTAGTAAATCGGATATGATAACTGCAGCGTTACATGAGTTGACTACTAACGGCAAATTAATCGACGTATTGTGTTTCACAGAGCATAATATGACTATTGACGACATCCCATCCCTATCATTAAAGAACTACAGGCTTGCCTCATGTTTTAATAGAAATAATAGACATGGCGGATCTTGCATAATGTTGAAACACAATCTCGCTTACAGAGTACTCGAAGATATTAATAAACTATCAATTGCACATGTAATAGAATGCTCAGCAATAGAGTTGACGGATCATCGACTGTGTATCATTTGTATATATCGACCACCCCATAATAATCAGAATGCATTAAACACTTTTTTTGACCAATTGGATAAAATGTTAACTAAGTTCCTATTGAAAAACAAAAAAATTATTGTATGTGGGGATTTTAATATTGATATCATGAAGCCGACGGGATACGCTGATGAGTTTGTGAATTTGATCTTAAGCCACAATCTTAAAATTGAATTTAAACAACCTACCCGTACAGCTAGTAATACGTGCATTGATAATATGCTACACAATATAAGAGGTTCTACAGGCTGGCTTAATGAACTTGCTTTATCCGATCATTCGGCACAATTACTCAAATGCCCAATCAAAAAAAGTTGTGCATTAAAATATTGGTTCAAGGAAAAACGTGATTATTCCTTAGAAAACAGGAAAAACTTTGTTAAGCATTTGAGTCAATTTAGTTTTCACGATGTTTTTAAAGATATTGACCCCAACATAGCATTTGACAGATTTCTTGACGATTTTAAGTTAATCTATGACTTATGCTTTCCTATTAAAAAAATTAAAATACAAACTAACTCTAGACCGAAGTGGTTAAGTCGTGGAATACGCCTATGTAGTAAACGGAAAAGAGATTTGTTATGGCAATATAGACGAAACCCAAACATAAAAACCAAAACAACCTTTCAAAATTATGCAAAAAGATACAGATCTATAATAAAACTAACCCAAAAATCTCAAAATGACTTTTATATAAAGAGCTCATCGAATAAATGTAAAGCTACATGGAAAGTCATTAGCAAAGTAAAAGCACAATATCCTAGTGAAAGTATTACAAAGATCAAAATAAATGACATAGAAATTACTGATCCCCATGACATTGCAAATGAATTTAATAATTATTTTATAGATGTAATTGAGACTAATAGTAACAATAATAATGTGAACAATGCTCAAATTGACAATAATTTTAATACAATTTTCTTGACTCCTACAACTCCCATTGACATTGAAAACATAATACTCTCTTTAAAAAATACTAATAGCACTGGCTACGATAACATCAGTACATTGATAGTAAAAGACGCTTGCTATATAATATCCCCAGTATTAAGCTTTATAATAAATTTGTGTATTGAACATGGCACATATCCAGATGCCCTTAAGTTGTCAATAGTGAAGCCATTATTTAAAAAAGTACGGCATAATATTTTGGGGCAACTCAACTGATAAAGAGCTTGCTTTTAAAGCGCAAAAAAGGTGCCTCAGAGCCATGCACAACATGCGACAAACGGAGAGCTGTAAAACATTATTCTCTAAATTAAAGCTTTTGACTGTGCCATGTCTATATGTGTATGAAGTTGCAATTTTTGTCAAAGCTAACATAAACTTATTTCAGTTTCGGAATCGAGAGCGGCATAGAGATAAATTGTGTATGGTAGCTAGTAAGGCTGCCCTAATGAGTAAGAGTGTCTTTTGTAATGCTCCTCGTATTTTTAATAAACTGCCAGGCGGTATACGGAATATTGACAATTTATTTGAATTTAAAAAGAAATTATACGAATATCTGACTCAAAAATGTTATTATTCCATTCAAGAATTCTTAGTTGACAATGTTAATATTTAATAAATAACATATGTATGTTTAATTATCGAATGAAATATTATAACACTTTTAAATTATAAATTGTAATATTGTAAGCTTTGTCAGTAATTATCTAACAATAATATGTTATTACGGTATAAGTTTATAACTGACTAATGAATGTAAGAATGTTATCCGAAATATATTGTATGCTTATAATGCGGAACACAGAGAAACCTGTTAAATTTACCATCTGTACCTACCTGTGATTCACAATAAAGATTATTCTGATTCTGATTCTGATTCTGATATGTTGGGATCAATGGTATGGTGTATCTTTCTTAATTTTTCACGTAAAATCTATTGAATGGATTAAGATGAAATTTAGTGTACTGAAGTCAAACAATAACGGGCTTTTAATTAAGTGATACAAATGTTTTCGTTTGATCTGTTAACTTTTTAAAATTTCTAAAATAGACCAAAACAACAGTTAACTCCATAGAGAATTAAAAGTGGACTGAAAAAATAAAATCAAACTTCAAACTCATACGTTATACCGCTGTTTTTTAAATTTGTGTTTTAATTTTTCAGATATGCCGCACGATGGGGTGCCGAAGTGGATACCAAAGTAAGTATGATTTTTTTTTAATTAAATCAATTTCTGACTCACAGTCGTGTTAAATTGAATATAGATTATTAATTAGCTGAGATCTCCCGCTACTGAGCATAATTACGAAGATCTTTGATAGGAAACAAAATTTTGATGGATTTCAGATGAAAAACTAAAATTGCTTAAAAAGGCAATCATAGATACTTAGGATAGAAGTGGACAGGTTTTAGATTTGGACCCCATTTTATAATTAGAACTGACGACCCACCCCTGAATCGTACGAGTGAAATACAGATACTAGCCATATAAGCTGCCAATTCTAGATAATAAATATAAACAATATTATATAAAACATGTTTAATGAATAAATTTGTATATAATATTTTACTTTTTAAACTTTGTTTTGGCTCACTCTAAAACAAATCACCACAATTCGAGGACGAGCTTTATAAGTCTAGTCAAATATCCTTATATAGGCAAAGGAAGATATAATGGAATTAACTTTTTATACTATTAGTTTTAAAACAGAAAATAGGTAACACACTAACGTTAGTAAAGGTTGTTGTATGTATTTAGTTTATGTCTCCTTAAAAAACGGATTCAAGCTAAAGATAACAAATCCAGCCAGACTCTAGTTTCAATAAAATAAAATGACAAGTAAAACAAAATGGCCGCTTCATGAGTGAGTTACGTCACAGGCTGTTCCATTCAAACTGCTGCGTTCACAACTCGCTCACACAGGATTACGCGAGAAAGTTCTGACGGGAACTTTGTAAAATAGTCGCATGAACGCTGGGCTCGTTTCGTTTTGTTCTGACGTTGCATTAAACGAGATTGTACCGGAGTACTGAAGTATCAATGCATTTCTTTATTTCAACGAACAATCTTAAGAACAAAAAAAAAATCTGACAAAATTTATTTTTCTCTATCCTGACAATATCTTACGAGAGTTATTAATTAAATTATTGATTCGATGGACTAAAGTTACATTTATGTATTATAAACATTTTTACTTCATCAATTAGGCGGTCGATTGAACAATTAATTTAGTAATTGGGTAAGGGTACAATACTAGTTTTATTTTTCCTTCAATGGTATCATTAATAATGGTCATCAAATTAAAAATCAGAGTACAGAGATTTTGTTAAGGCGTCGCGTCGCCGGCTTTATCCGCCCCGCTCCCCGCTGCAAAACTTGCTAGATCACCCGCCGCGTCCATCGCGGCGTCTCTCGCTTCGCTTGCCGCGGCGGTAATCGTCGCATCCGACGCAACAACTCAACCAAACGTTTCTCCTTGAACACTCCAAATATTACCGCATGTTTGCATTCTGGCAGCCAACTTCGCGCAACCGCTCGCCGCCATTAGCTATAACAACCCGTTCTTAATTTAAAAGTCATCTCCCCGCAAACATAGCATACTAAACAAACAAATTATCCCGTTGCTAAGTCAAACAAGCCGTAGTTGAGTAGTGGGTAACTGAGCATAAATTACGCGGGATTAATGGGATCACCGTTAGACGCCGCGTGCGGGCGCATAACGTTGACTCGATATGGATTTATGACTTGTCGTGTTGTGGAATGCTTGATGGTATCAGAAATGAGGAGTTAAATCCTACTTCTCTGATTTTTATAGCGGTTTATGTCGCACTAGCGTACTTCAATTATTTTAAACCATAGGCTAACGGTTGATACAGTAGAAAAATTTCTTCGCTTGCGATCATTTGCGCATTTGGTCGTGGGTTCGATTCCCGCACCGCAAAGGGAGATAAAATGTTTCTGTTTCTTTAAAATATTTAAATTCTTCTTATATTTTTAATTCGAAGAATATATGGATGTCAGGATGCCTGGAAGTATGTTTGTTCCTTTGTCACGAAAAAACTATATAATAGATTTAGATTGAATTTAGTATTTGTTTAGATTGGACAGTAGAATAGCACACAGGTTACTTTTAAGTTTGATATAATGTAGACAAACAATTATAAATAATACATATTGGAGAACATCACAAGAACTCCTCCTATCCTACAGTAAGTTGCTAAAGCATTTGTGTTACAATCAGAAAAAAACGACGGTCATAACACCCAGCCCAGAGTCAATATAAAAAAGTTCGTGTTTTCGACAGACCCGGAATCGAAACAAATACCTCAGAGAAGGCGCGACGCCAATCCAGCTCACAGCTTCTGTTTCATGAACACAAGTGCTTAAGCTTAATTTTGAGATCAATGAAATAATTCATTCTTACAAAGTCGCGCTTTTAATATTTATAAGACTAGCTGTTACCCGCGACTTCGCTTGAGTGATTCCATGATAAAAAATATCGTATTTGTCATCTCTTTTCGTACCAAAATGTCATTGAAATGGGGCGCGATGGGGCGACGGCCCGGGGCGCCAAATTTGGGGGGCGCTGAGGTCTGGGGCCTCGGCCTCCTCGGTTAATCGACTGTGAATTGTGAGTACGGGACTTACGTCCCAGGGCCGGTGTTAGGGTGGCGCGCGGTTGGGCAACAGCCCAGGGCGCTCGGACTTGAACGGGCGCTAGAAAGCTACCCAGAGGTACTCAGATGTATTCCCCTAAATCGATGTATTGGTATATGCTTTTAAAGGGGCGCTGGCCGAAATTCGTCCAGGGCGCCAGTAATGCTAGAACCGGCACTGATTCTAACAAACGGCGTTTATAGTATTAGTTGGAATTCTCCGGTAATGACTAGACCTAAGTTGCCCAACCATAAACAAGTCAAGTCATAAATCTGAATCGAGCGCGCATTATGCGTTCTCACGCGGCATGTTGATCCTATTAATCTCGAGTAATTTATGCGCAGTTAAACTCGCACGCCTTAATGATTTCGGTTTTTAACACCCGATGCAAAAACGATGGGGTTTTTACAAGTTGGACGTCTGTTTTTCTGCCTGTAGATCTGGTAAAATACACGTGGCATTGTACTAAACGTGTAACTGATCTTGGTTTTTTTTATTTAGAAGACAAAATTGTTGGGAGAATTCTTAGCTATAATAAATAAATAAATAAATATTGGACAACATCACATACATTGCTCTGATTGTATGGTAGGTAGCTAAAGCACTTATGTTACAGAAATCAGAAACAACGACAGTACCACAACACCCAGACCCGAGACAATATAAAAAAGTTTGTTTCCCATATTGACCCGACCGGGGATCGAACCCGAGACCTCAGAGATGGCGCTCGCCAAAGTCAGTCCCGCTCGCCTCTCGGCTACGGAGGTCGTCAAACTACCAGTTTGTCATCTCCGCCAGTGCGCAGTTTGTCATAGCGATGCCATTTTGCACCCAAAATGGCATCGCTACCAAAATTTCGGATTACATATTTGGACACGATTATTACGACGCCTCCATAAGTATCAAATAAAAGGGGTTGAGTTGTACTTTAAACTGGAAAATTTGAATTCCAGGATGGCGGCCATCACAAAATGGTTGATTTATTGTAACAGATACAGTCAATGTAACAGTTTGTACACTTAAAAGCACGTTAGACTACATAATTTGGACTTTGCGCATAAGTACAGAAAGAAACATTCAGTACTTAAAGGCATAATAGCATTGTCATGTAAGTACATATAACTAGAATGGATACATAAAAAGAAAACATAAAACAATAAATATATATTAAGATATGAAAATCAGCGTTCTCCTCTTCAAACGGGCGGTGCAGGCAATGACAAGTCATAATGTCTTAAATAAAATGGCCTCACTCAGCATAAGTCATGGCCCACGTCGCAGGCCATGACGCTGGTGCACAGTGGACCCTGCCAAGTAATTTTCCACGTGCGTGTGTGTGTGTGTGTAGCGTGTATAGCGTTGGCTTAGTGACTAATTTCGAACTGCAATTGTTTAACTTTATTTGCTATCGTTCATAGTTTGACTCCTCATATATCGTATCTTAGAAGCGGTTAGATTTATAATTTTGAAGTTATTCTATTCTTTATTTTACTTATGATTTCAATTCTTCTTTCAAAAAAAATTAAACGTTGCAAAGGAATTGTCTGGTTTGTAACTCAAAGGAGTTAACTGCACATTAATTACGCATTTATGTCAGTGTAACGTAATACCGCGGAGCTCCACGTGCGAACGCATAATACGGTCGATTTTGATTAACGAGTATACGTGTTTATGGTGGAACATAAAGTGTCTACTATTAGCGAGTTCAAATTTGATGAAAATCCGTGCCAAAAAATAGCTTAGTCAAAACATGGAATGTTCAAAAATTAACTCATAATTTCAGTTGAAACTCCGTCCTGTGTGTGCATCAACTGTGATGTAAATCACTCATAAAGCAGCCATTTTGTTTTACTTGTCATTTAATTTTTATTAAAACTAGAGTGTAGGAGTTGGATTTAATTATCTTCGACCTAGAACACCGAGAGAGTTTTAGTCAGTGCTAGCCTAACATACCACTCTCATAGTCATATCACTCTCTTCCTCTTATCGAAGCTCTGGAAACCTTACTCACACGCAGGAACACAACAACGCAGAAGTAATTGTTATTTGGCTGCGGTCTTCTGTAAGGTGAAGGTATTTCATCAGTCGGGCTGCTCCAGTTCGAGCGATAAATCGCTATGCCCTACCTCTCTTAAACTATAACTTATTTATTTTAAATGTAGCAAACAATCAAATTTATCTTCGCGCATCACAACATAAAATTCAAGAGTCAAGAAAACTTAAATGTGCCTCACAATAAATTATACTTAATGTCAATTTTAACTATTATTATGAATTACCTTCCAGCTACGTTGTTTAATTTATCGATATTTAGAACTACTTAGCTGCCACAGACTTGGTCCGCGTGAAATTGGTACATTTATTTTTTATGAGCTGGACGTTGGTAAAACTGAAAATGTTATAAATAATGCTATAAGTCACGTCATTTATGAGTTAACTACTTAGTCGTATTACTAAGTTTGTAAATATATAACGTAATTATAGAATCTTTATGCAAAATTCCAGTTTTCAAGTAATTTATATAACCAGTTTCAATAAAAAAAAAGATAATAAGATAGAATTAAGTTATGCAGACGTTGTGTTAATACTAATAAAAATATAAAAAAACAATTAAGCTAGAATTGAATTGCGTGTAATTCAATTGTGTACAATCGTTATGTAACTTTTACATTACTAGTGTTTCCCTCATTAATAACGTTAAAAACGAGGCATACAAATTATTAACATACAAATTTTATTAAAATAATATTTAATTATAGATACAACACTCTTTAATTATAATCAGCTAACACGCACTGAAAGAGTTTATAGAGTGACAGGAATTATGAATATAAATATAAATTATCAGAAAAAATAATTTTCACAAAATGAAATTACGAAACTCCAACCATTTCGTCACCTACAAATGTCGAACTAACTACGGGAAAAGAACAATAAAATATGAAGGAGTAAAACTGTATATAGCGTTGCCAGATTACATTAAAGAATTAAAAACCTTAAACAACTTCAAGAAACACCTCAAAAAAATTATTATAGATGAAAATTAAATTAAATGTTAAGTTTGTTAAAGATCAATAACATTTTCAAATAATAGAACCAACACAGCTAGTCGTACTTATTAACATCAGTTACGCTCATCAATGCCGCATCCATTGGCGCGTCTCGAACCTACATCGTGTACTTTTTGCCTATCGCTTCACTCGTCTTGTTGGTTTCACTGTGAATGCTCATCGATCGCTCGAAGTTCTATTTGTACCTACCCCCGAACTTTTTATTTTGTTTCTTTTTGTGTGTGTAAAAATGTGTACGCTCGTCTGATCTGATACGATTGTAATTTTATTTTTTATGTTATTTGTTTTCTCAGTAAGTGAATTTGTAATTCTTATGGGAAATAAACGTCTTTAAACTTAAACTTATTAAAACAAATTGTTTTTTTTTGTAAAAGCATCGATAATTCACTATCGACATCGAGGCAACACTAAAACATCTAAACTAAATCAAATTGTACCGAACAGAAATCCTTTTCAGAACTTCGCTTAGTTAAGGCTTCAAAAATAAATATAAGTTCATTCGTGTTCTAAGAAAAGGTTTCGCTTCTAAGTCCCTGGATGAAACATTTCTGAATAAGATACCTAACTAGATAAAATGTTTCAGGTTGGATTCGCGCAGAAACAGGCAAGCAGTCAGCTTAGACAATATGGAGAACTCTTTTAATGGTAAGTTTTAATGTATTGGCCATATATTTAAATATATGCTGTACAATATCACATAGATTGCTCTGATTATGTGGTAAGTTGCTTAAGCACTTGTGTTACAGATATCATAAACAACGACTATACAACAACACCCAGACCTGAGACAATAAAGAAAAGTTCGTTTCCCATATTGAATCGACGGGGGAACGAACCCGGGACCTCGGAAAATATGGGGCGACACCAAAGTCCGGTCCGCTCGCCTTTCGGTTCCAGAGGTCGTCAATATTAAGTTTAATACTTGTTTAATATTAAGGATCTACGAATCAATGCATTGTAAAAAATAAAATCAGACACAAAAACAGCTGTTACAATATATTTCTATATATTTCTTACTAACACCTCATTCCCTAAAATAAACACAAACAACACATTGAGACAGCACAACATTAATAGTAAGAGGAAAGGTAAAATATAGACTAAATCATACATTACAATATAGTTACATGAATATTTTATTTATTTAGAACAATATAGGGTTAGAATATAGTTAAGGTTGAAAAGGTGAGGAATTTCAGTAGGAAAAATGTCGTATACTTATTCTTATGTGATGTTTTTGATGTTTATCTATCCTGTTTATGTTTCTTTTAAAGCCTTATACTCTTTGTATTATCAGATTGTAATTCCAAACACGTTAAGTTCGATACAAAATGGTTTATTAGACAGTTCGACTAGTATAATGTCTTTCATTTGGCAGCGCGTGCCGAGCTAAGCGCCTTCGGTTGCCAAATCGTCCAGTAAGGCTGCTATCTCGATTGATTTTACAGTTGAAAATTTAACTAAACGATATCGTTTTTATATCGAACCTTGCCATACAACAATGTTCTTTCATTTATTCATTTATTTTTATAAATAGCAATTGGCTACTTGACAAAATTTTGAAATCTTGTTAATTGTAAACCTTGATACTCATTTCATCGCATGAAAAGTATATTTCACAAAAAAATATATATTTACTACATGTATTTTTCATTTTAAAAAATCTCTTTAAATTTCCCACGAAAACGCTCTAAGCTGTCATGGCGCCTAAAATGACGTCAATGTACCCTAGCAAGATTAGAGCTGTCATTGATCATAGATTGTCATATCGAGTTTGTTCGATGGATGCCTTATGATGTTTTTTCTCGATATTATTAATTTTATTTGACAATTCTTTTTTAATGTATTAAAATAACAAAGAACACCTTGAGTCATGACAACCACAGAACCGAAATCAATTTTAACACTACTCAAGATATGACTTCAATCTCGATTTAGTTTCAATAACCGATATTGACACCTTTGAATACCCAAAGCAGGTTACAGTGCGCCACACAAATAAATTTTATCGCAATCTTACATATGTCAAAATCGTTAATATTCAGAGCGTCCTGTCGATTGTCTGAAAACTTGAAATTACGAGTACTGTACGGTAGCGTAAAATACGAATTATGCGTTAAAAATAATATCATACGAAACAATCAACAATATGGATTTTTTGTCATCTCATGCGACAAATTTGACGTTACATATGCTAAACGTTACTATTAATATCTGATCATTCAATAAAATAAAAATAAATAAAAAAAATAAAATAGTTTTTAATCATCAAAAAAAAAAAAAACTTGGGTACAATTACTTGTGATTGGAGACTTCTTTTAAGCAAGAGCCTGTGTTAGAAGTCTCCGCTCCTCCATATAAAGCTAGTGTTATACATTTAAACGAAATTTAAACTAAATTGTAGTTATGTCTACAGTGTGTGTGTGTGTGTGTGTGTGTGTGTGTGTGTGTGAGTGAGTGAGTGAGTGAGTGTCAGTGTGTGAGTGAGATACTTATAAAAAGATAATACTTCATCTTTTTATAAGTATATGCTAGTCAATAACCTAAATAATACACACAAATAATCGATAATATCCGAAACTCATTTTGAAAAGAAATAGGGTTCCGTAAAATATTTGGATTTTCGGACACAAGGTTTAAAATCAACCAGAAAGGATACTTATTTTGCGTACGCTGCCTAAACTATAAAATATAGAATCATAAAATGTACAAATTAATTGTAGATCTTATAACTACCTACAAAAAAGTTCGCGACACACTATAGGTAGCTATCTACATAAGTCGAGTGAGGTACAACAACCATTTTGTTATTAAAAAATCTTGAATTTTTTTGGACCTCATTATACCGCATTTATTTTTATGCTATTAATCCTTATCAATAAAAATTATTTCATCACTAAGTGCATTTTAAGTATGGTGGTGATGGTGGACGAAATTAAAATATTACGATTTCTGCTGCACGGCCCGTTGCGAACTGAGCGTCACGATGGAAATATAAAATTATGAATAATAATCAATACTCAAAATATCGATGTTTTAGACGATGTTTCAAAAATCATCGACTTCGCGTTCCGATTTTTCAAATCGAAAACATCCATAGTACGTTCGTTATTAATCTGTGGTACAGAGTGGACACCCCTAAAATATGACATATCGGCTGCTGTGACGTTGTGACTTTCTGCTCGGCGTTTTCAGTCACGTGACTTAATGCCTATGTTATTGGATTTTCTTTTCTAAAAATATTAATAATCTTTGATATTTATGTTCTTGAAATTCGTATTTCCTTATCTAAATATCTTAATTTATCATTAGAAACTATTATCCTTCCGATTTGTTCTTAGTGGAAAGTAGCCAATTGTATAGTTTCAAGATAGTTGAAAAAAAAATGTTTTATTAAAAAAGGTTAACCAATATCAATTAACATAATTTGACTTAACATTAACTTATATAGATAAAAAAATCTAGCTACGTCTTTGCTGAGAGTCAAATATTATTGATATCCTCATTCAAATAGTCTTGTTTATTAAAGCACTAATAGTTTTTTGATTAAATTATTTACGACTGAAATTATTGTAGCTGAAATGATTTTTCAAGAAAATCGTTCTTTTTAAAAAGAGGTTTAATATTAAATTGGTTAAATTCTTACGTTTTTTTCACAGAAGTCAAGTTCGTTAGGCAAAAGCGGGATCTGGGCTCCGGAAATATCATTCTAACGCAACGATTCAACGAGAAAATAGTCACTCCTGGTGAAGATGTAAGTATTAACCATTTCGTTTATAATAACAACTATATTTTAACTATAAACTTGATGTAATTTAATATTAAAAGGCAGTTAGTAACATAATATTATATTTTGCATGATCAAAATGGCATGCTCCTTATTATACATTGTTTTAATACCCCTCTTCATGCGGGTATAACCTGCACAGTTAAAAATACAAAGCAATGAGGCCTTGTCGTATTAAATTAACTGATTATTGATGACGACCTCCGTGGCCGAGAGGCGAGCGTGCCGGACTTTGGCGTCGCGCCATCTCAGAGGTTCCGGGTTCGATCCCCGGTCGGGTCAATATGGGAAACGAACTTTTCTGTATTGTCTCGGGTCTGGGTGTTGTGGTACCGTCGTTGTTTCTGATTTCTGTAACACAAGTGCGTTAGCTACTTACCACAGAATCAGAGCAATGTATGTGATGTTGTCCAATATTTATATTTATTTATTTATTTATTTATTATTATTATTATTATTTGAGTATACTTTTGTATTCTCAGCGCTAGCGGCTGGTATACTGAAATCCACGGGCCTAGGCCAAGTGTATTTCAGGGGGGTTTTATGTTTAATCAGTTGGGATTGTTGTTGTGTTGGTTGTGTTTGGTGTCTGTATGTCGGTTTGTAAAAATTTCCTAACTATTCTGCAGGTGTTCAAATAACAGCTTTTTGCATTAACATGTAGGTTGAAGAAGGTAAAGATAGCATGTCTATTAAGGTGTGTAGTTGATTGGGAATTACTCCTGTAGTAGACAGAACTATAGGGACTATTGTAACGCTGTTGAGTTTCCACATTCGTTGTATCTCATCTTTAAGTTCTGTGTACTTCGTTAACTTTTCCGCTATGGTGTTTTGTATGTTATTATTATTATTATTATATATATGACCATTTTCGCGGACGTTTAATTCGACAAAGCTAAGGTGTGCAGCAAGGAACATTAAATATTGGCTGTACATAAACACATACACACTATCAATTATGCTTAAGTACAGTCACGAGCAATGAAATGTAAACGCTTAAGCTCTTATGACGTTACCATAAGGTTAGCTTTAGAATGAGTTTGTATACATATTAGTGTAAGTGACTGTTTTTGCGGTTCTTTGGGATAATATCAATGTATTGTGGGATTTTAATTTATATTTGTGCACGAAATACTCATGGAGGTAATTAAATGGTACTTATAAAGTACATAGTTTGAAAGTTATTTTGATAAAGTATTTTTTTCTGACCATATTTACAGTTCACACTTTGATAAATGATGGTATCACTACATATTTCATTCTACACTAAAAACTATTTCGCTGCTAGCGAGTACAAAATTTTGGATGTCACCGAAAATTGACGATATTGGAAACCCTACATTCAACCTTACATTCACCCATAAACGAACTATCTGCATGACCCAACGGTTAACTGGTAGAGAATGCTCCTAGCATTAAGCCCGCCTTGTGTACTTTTTATTTTGTGCAATAAAGTCTTAAAATAAATAAAATAAAATTTAGACGACATACTAACCCACTATTTTTTTATTTCATTTTGTTGTATTGTAAGTAATGACTATATTGTCACAAATATGGGTTACTAGCTGTGCCCGCGACTTCGTTCGCGTGGACTACATCCTTTCATGGTCGGTTTTACCCCTTTCTCCTCTAATATTCGAAACAAAAAGTAGTTTATATTTTAATCCAAGTTTCGAGCTATATTTGTGCCAAATTTCATATCTCTAACTTCAAAAATAAACATTTTTCCATATAAACTTTCAATGGTGGTAGTGCCCCCATCCCCCCCCCTTATTTTCTAATAAAAAGTAGCCTATGTCCGTTTAGGCGTGAAAGAGTAACAGACAGACAGATAGACAGACAGACAGAGTTACTTTCGCATTTAATATTAGTATGGATAGGCATATTATTATGCCATACTAGAATTAAACAAAATCTTGATTGCTTAAGGTCAAACTTGATACACCGGTATTATCATTACATAATATTTTTAATCCATAGTCAAAATCTTCTTTATCTTTTTAATGCAAGACATTCACTGGCAGGCAATTGTTTATTTTAGCAATTTTTGAGCCAAGTTCGATATTGTTGTATTCACTGCAGTGTAATCTTATATTCATATATTTTAGTTTAACTGATTTTTGTAACGATCAGATTTATAAGTATACCAGCTGTGTACAACTTGGTCCATGTGAAATTTAACATTAAAATTATTGTTAAATTCGTTTGGTTTATTTTATTTTCATCAGCTGTCTGATCATAGAATGAAAATTTAACAAACAGACAGACAAAAGTAAAAAAAAAAACACATTTAATCATTCGTTACTATTAAATAGTGGTTATTTTAATATTACAAATAAACACTCAATTTTTTTGAGATATTTTTTTTTTGTATGTGCAATTATTTTGTCCACGTTAATGTATTTCAAAATTTTTATATAAAAAAAACTATCACTTATTTTCATTATGTAGTATTTATTCTCTCTTATTGTTGTAATCGCTTTCAAGCGACAAGCAAGCAAAAATTTTACTATTTTTTTAAGTGTTATTTCAATGTTTGTAAATGTTTACTGCTAAAAAGAATGTGTATCCAATAACCAATTTGTCGTTTCAGTACTTACTTCTGTGTTTTTATTTGAAGCACAACCAGTGCATCTAGGGTTTTCAATATCAGTGCAGTGCGTTTTGTTCACAGGTTTTTGTTTAGCCACATGTTCGTGGCCATATTTATGCCACGACCGTAAAATATCGATACTAACATGATTGAACTGTCAGTTAACATCTTTTGTTTGTTATTTTGTTTTGTGAAACAGATTGACGGCAGTCAGATAACAGCAAAAAATATATACGGTCGAATTGAGAAGAGCCTTTTTTAAAGTCGGTTAAAAAACTATTCGATAATTTACACCACATTCTTTTACCAGAGTTTGAGTGTATAATTTTTGGTTCTTAGTTCAGTTTTAATTAAGAACTAAAGGTACTGCTATAGTAATTTTAAAATGATTAAGTTTAAAGATGTTGTATATAAAAATGATTACGGAGGAATCTGATTACTGTTGCATATTTTGCTGAGAAGAAACTAGGAATAACATGAAAATTCATTTAAGCCAAAACTGTAAGATGTAATGAAACTTAACTATATAAAAAAATCAGTAACAAGTTCAAACCGAAGGTTTTCTCTAGTTACTTTCATGAAGTAATTTTTGTATAGGTCTTACTGTTCTATCTAGTAGAGTGCTCAGAGGTGATATTAATAAAACTAAGCCCTATTGTTCACAAAATAAATTTTAAATTTCCTTGCAGATCAGTCTCCAATGCACAGCCACGGCAGTGCGACCGCCAAGATTTATTTGGGAGCGGGATGGCGTTGTGATATCGTCTAATACAGAACCAAGGTAAGCTGAAGAGCAGAATGAATTAATGATGTTCCTTCTTATAGCAAGTATCAGTTGTGCCATCATCGCCGAGTTCCGGTACATAGATATTCCAATATCTATATCTACCTCCAGGTAGGGCATAGCGATTTATCGCTTAAACTCGAGTAGCCCAACTAGTGAAATACCTTACAGAAGACCGCAACCAAATAACAATCACTTCTGTATTGTTGTGCTCCTGCGTGTGAGTAAGGTCTCCAGAGCTCCTGGGGGTTGCTACATTAGTAGCAGGGGTCAAGCCACGGAGGACAGAACCAGTGGAGAGCGTATTTGAATTTTTTTCTTAGAAACGCAGTTCACTGCTTGCGGGGAGACCAAGGCAATCGCGGTTATCGATATCGATAAAAATAAATATATTTTAAAAATAATGTTCTGTAATAAATAATACTTTATTTAATTATCGAAATCGATAAAAATAAATATTTCTTAATTCAACATACTGGGAATAAATATCTTGCAGAATAAAATAAAATACTAGATGAATAATACTTTATTAAATAGATACATAGAACCCTACATAGTTTTTAAGTAAACGTTTTACTACATATATTATATGAAATAGGTGTAAATAGGTTTTCTGTCGGATGATTTATCGATATGATAACTGGGTTTTGCGGTACCGCACTATCGAGAAAAAAAGAGACAGCTGCAGGCGTAAATTTGCATAATCAGGAAAGAGAGAAGTAGAAAAACATCAACGCGTCAGCGGGTGCCATTTTTACTAATTTATATGTCAACGGAAAAATAGTAATTGAATTAATTACTTGCACGTGGAAAGTTATGCCATGATTTTTGAAATTTGATGTAGTACTTGATTTTCCACATCATTTTATAGCCCAGCTAGGCATTTTTATTGTATGTAGCGTCTTAAATCTTAATTAATCAAGGACGCGCAACTCAGGGCGATGCTCAAGGCCCACTGAAGTCAAAAACGTAGCATACACTCGTTTTATCATATGTTTGGAGAACGCGGTCGCCTCGCAAGCGCTTTCAATTTGTTATATTGTCTTTGGGTCAAGCCTTCAAGGTAAGAGCGACAAGTCTATTAACAGATTTATTATCCTGTACTTGTCACCCTTAAGCTAGGACCTCATTACCACTGAACATCAGGTGGGATGAGGTCAATCTAGAAGTGTAATATAAAAAAAGAATATTCATTGAAATCAGATCGACACCCAAGGAAATAAGTATACCCTAAGAAACAGCAATTTAGGCTACAACGAAGTAAAACAAAAGTTCGTTACCTTTATAATCCTTTGAATTTTTTCTTTATGGAAACAAAACAAGTCTGCGTAGGTTTCGGTCTAATTAAAGCAGGGATCAGTTTAACCCAAAGAGTAAATAATTGTTTTCGACCAGTCATTTAGGGAATTGGGTTCAGTCGTTAAAGGAAAAAAACAAAGGCTTGGTTTACAAATTACATCTTATTTAAAGGCGAAATGACAAGGGAAAAATTTGCTGGAATCGAAAGAAATGGTTATAATTGGTTTTCACTTAAAACTTGCAATAGAGAAAAAAAACATAAGAGTGCTTACGAAAATCTGAAGATTAAAAATATACTTTTTCATGTAATGTTACGGCAATCTGTTTCAAAATTACAGGCTCAAAAAGCATTTATAACGAACCCGTTTCTCGATATCTATTTTGTCTACATACAAGTTGTCTGGAAAAAAATGTTTTCTAGCAATAAGACCGCCTAAATTGTACTTGAATATGTCTGTGAAACCAATATCTGTATTTTTTCTGTGCAAGAAAGTGTATCCATCTAGGTATTTATCTATCTAAAATGTTCAGAATAAAATAACCTACCTACCTAGCTACTTACTGGTACAGAACCCATTATTCAAATAAAGCCCATCATAAGACGAAGTTTAAGCAAAAGAACCTGTAGGCAGCTCAAAGCTTTGTAACTTGTACACTAGCGCCTCCAATTTCAAAACAAGTAATAACAACCGAAGTTAGTCTTCGGTTACAACACAAATATAGCATTTTATGTGAACACTCTCGTTAGCCGAGAAGCGAGCCAGAAGGTCCGGGTTCGATTCCCAATTGGATCAATTTGGAAAACTGACTTTTCTATCTCGTGTTGGCGTGATTTGGTACAGTCGTTGTTATTGTTTACTTAACCCTAATGCTTTAGCTACTTACCACAGAATCAGAGCGATGTATGTGATGTTGCTGTGTTATCACATACGTAAGTACCTACTGAAATTCCTATGTTTACGTAATGTTGCAAAAATGACAGATTTTGGACTGTTTTCCCTTCATAAAATAAAATAAAGTCGCTTCCCGTTGTTCCATGCTTAGATATTTAACTAGCAAAGGATTTTAATGCGTTTTTTTAATAGATAAGAGTGATTCAATCACAGTTTTTTGAACAAAAGTGTAACAACACTTCCAGTTTAGTTTGCATACATTATATCATTGTTAAAGAAGAAAAGAGTCTTTTTTTTAATGAATTTGGATTTAATGAAGAGGTTTTTTTAAAAATTAACAAAAGGAGTTTAAAGTGCTAAAATATGTAGAAAAAAGTAAAGTCAAATGGTCAATGTTAGATTTATTTTAGATTTTCGGTGGCATTCAATGTTTTATTTCTTCTTTGTTGCACAACAAGGAGACACTTTTTTAACTGATCACTAAGTTATATGGTGCTAGATACTCAATACGCAATACTCAATCTTTTATTGCTGCTGTAATGTACAGATGTTATGCCTATAGTTAGATCATTATAGACCCCGTCAGGGCACTGCAATGTGAGAAAGAACGCTCGCGTTTCAACAACTTAATTGTCTGACAAAACGGTGACACTTAATAAAAATAAATAAATAAAATTTAATATATAAATATAAATAAACCCACAAATTAATCACTAATATATGCCTATTATACATTTTGTATTTAAGTATCCACTTAACTTTTGTGTTCTAACTTACTTATAAATATTTATAACTAGCGGACCCGACAGACTTCGTCCTGTCAAAAAGATTTGGAATTTGGCTTGACTCTTAATTTAAGTTAGAAAACGTTTTTACTGGAAAAATAAAAGAGCTATCTTTGAGTTTTTCCAGAAATTATTAGAATTTTTCTCGCCGTAAAAACCATCCTTGGACTTCAAAGAACATTAAAAAAAAGAATTGTCAAAATTGGTCTAAGCGTTGTAGAGTTATGCGCTTACCAACACATTTTGCGATTTATTTTTATATAATAGATGCCTTCACAATAATCTTGTTTTTAACTTTATATTTAATATCACACATTTGAATTAAACAGATAAGATAAAATAAACATTAAGGAATTATCTACATAAAATATTATAAATCATAAAACTTACAAATAAGAAAAATAGCTCAGTTCGAAAAAAAGTTGTTAAATTCATTTGCTTTTGTACCCAATATTTTATATTTTTATAATGTATCTTGTTTTCCAAATAAAGAAATAAATAAATATACTTTTTTTAGCAGCGCTAGTGAACAGCTTTCACAGCCTTAAGATTATGTGCGAAATTTATCTAACCGCGTTTTCCTCAGGGCGAAACCGTCGTATTCTAATGAAGATGAATGAGTATCAAATTACTTCTCATTAACTTCTTACGAAGGACATAATGTATCACGCTTTCTTACTAGTTTAAAGGAATAATTTGTCCGTCAGTAACTTAGTTAGGGATCGGGCCTTTGTTTTCCTTCTTTATTTTCGTAACGATCTGATCTTGGTAATGTAATGATGAAACCAGATAAAAAAGTTGAAGAAATACAATCTTTAGTTGGTCAAAAATGTTGAAAATGTTTATTTATACATGATTACATTCTGGTACTTCTAAGCCATACAATTGTTAGAAAATAATACTTACTGAACAGATATTAACAAACATACAGTGTTTAATCAAAAGTTGGATTTAAGCTTGACATTTACTCCCTAGTTAGGTACATATAATTTTATAATGTCTGCTTCTATACTATTATGCTATGTTAATCTAAATATTATATTGTTCATAATATAACAGTAATGTCTGATGTAACTATGTGTATCTTGCTATACCCTTACAGGGTTATATTATCAACAGTTACAATATAATGCAAGAAGTAAATGAATAAGCATAGCTACAAATTAATTTTTGTTGCTTCAAGGATGAGTTCACACTAAACGATTTCCTTCTTCACCCAGGTACACACTAGGCCAAATGATGTCACCATCTGGCGTAGGAGTGGTAACCCATCTGAACATATCAAGGACAAGGGTCGAAGACGGAGGTCTGTACTCCTGCGTGGCCATCGAAGGAGAGTCCAGTGTGCAACATATTGCTAGGATTGATATTTATGGTAAGTGTTCAAAGAGCTTAATTTTGAACCACACTTGTTGAAACAGGTCATCTGGTCATCTGATGTTCTGATGAGGAATGCCGTTGAAGCACGCATTTTTTTTTGCAAATGTTTGACTTGAGGTTAATTCAGTTATTTTTTTTACGTTACCTTTACGTAAAGGTGTCTTAGTTGACTCGCCAGTCAACATTCCTATTGCTATTTAGATTTGATTATTATTTTGACGTGACAACGTCTTATGTGGCGCAGTGGCTAAGGGAGGTGGTCAAAGCGCGTTAGGTCCCGGGTTCGATTCCCGGTCAGGTCAATTTGGAAAACGAACTTTTCTAAATTGACTTGGGTCTGGGTGTGCTGCGATGACGCCCCCAGTTAGTATCCGTAGTCTGGTACTCATAGTACAAGGGAAAACCTTAGTTTGAGACCAGGTGACTGGTGTGATTGTCTGGCGCATTTATTTATTTATTTATAATTCGATGGAGCCAGCTACACGCTCGAAAAAACATGACTCATGCGGCATTACCTCGTTCTGACGCGTTCCATCCATCCATTGAAGGCTTGAAGTGCAAGCGAGAGTGCGGAAAAGCGACAAAGAACAGTTATAGCAACGATAAAATTAAAAAAAATATTTTGAAAAATGCAACCAATCCATCAGTGTCATTTAATTTTTACGACGTTGTCACTTTAAAAAAATATATGATGAATATGACGACAGTTTTTTAAAAACTTGTTATTCTAGGTACTAGTATTTACAACAAAAGGTGTGTATTTGTATTTATTTTATTATTATTCTTTCAATGTCCTAGGTCCACCATACATCAGAACTTTACCACCAATCAAGGTCCAAAGTGGGGATCCTCTGAAGCTGAGGTGTCCATATTATGGATATCCCATCAGGTAAGTAGATCTTTATCCTAGCAAATCAAAATATCCAGAGGAATGAAAAATACTTTAACGAATAGATTTTGGGCTTTTCGTAATACTGATTATTTTTCAATATTCAAAACAAAACTGCATTATTTCCTCGTACAAAAGAGCTACCACACAATTAATGATTTTGGTCTGATTTGTTTAATCATTAATTACATGTAAAATATTTTTCGTACTTGCGGTAAAACACAGTGTAACGAAGTTTGCATATATGCCAGTATGGAAAAGCAGCACGCGCGACACGTGAAGGTAGTGGGTTCGATTCCCGCACCGCAAGGGGAGATACATTTTTCTGTTTCAAATTTTTAAAGTTCGCTTGTACGGCGTAATGTACTATAAAAATAAAAAATCGAGAAAAACATATTATTATAATTTAATGCTTTTATGGCGAATATCTATGTGCTAAATGAATACATTACTGGATATGTTAAATTATTAAATAATAATTTAACATATCCAGTGGAGTAGATATTTCATCAAAGAGATTTTACTCTCTTAACTTAATGGAATCGGAAAGTGGGACGTTCGATATAACAGCTCTATTCATATTGAAATCCTTTGTTCAACTGAGAACCATTTAGTAGCCCAAACTGTAGTGATGCGGACTTAATTAGGCCGATGTTCGACATACGGAAATTATTAGAACTTGTGAAACTGAATATTGAGACTGGGAGATGTAAAAATAAATATGAATCCTTGAAATGTACGCAAAGTAAGTAAAGATACGCGTTTAACAGCAGATAGAATCGACTAAATTGTTCAATCTTTATTTTGTTATCTTTGTTAATGTCGGAACAAGGATTGTAAAGAAAAATGAAAATATACTGGGCTAGTTCGCATGCGAACTAAAGCGAAGTTGTGACGTTGAAGTATAACTTGAACCACTATTGTTATCAACGTCAAAGCAGATTGAATCGTCTGTACAAAACAAAAGTGTTGTTGGCAATCGTTCGAAACTTATAACTACAGAAGATATACCTGCCAAAACCCGGTACTGTAGTAATAAATTGGTATGGGTATGTATTTAATCAAATTTAAAAAAAAACCTAACCTAACCTTAATAACAGGTTGACCACAAATTTAAAAGTGGGCCACTTGAGCTTGAAAACATAATTTCCACCTAACATCGGAATATAATTGAGAGAGAGGTGGGGCATAGCGATTTATCGCTCGAACTGGAGCAGCCCGACTGGTGAAATACCTCCACCTTACAGAAAACCGCAGCCAAATAACAATCACTAGTGTGTTGTTGTGTTCCTGCGTGTGAGTAAGGTTTCCAGAGCTCCTGGGGGTTGCTATATTAGTAGCAGAGGTCAAGCCTTCAAGGCAAGGGCGACAAGTTCAGTAACAGATTTATTATGCTGTACTTGTCACCCTTAAGCTAGGACCTCATTACCACTTAACATCAAGAGGGATGAGGTCAATCTTGAAGTGCAATATTAAAAAATATATTTTAGGTTTTATAAATACAATTATTTTGCAGCAAATTAGAATGGGAACACAAAGGAAAGAAGATAATCAGCAGCACACTGCCCCAACACAGTCGGTACAAACGCACCTTTGGTAATACGAAGAAGAAGCGGAGAAAAAGGCAGATCTTCGAGCCAGGCGAAGACGGGGTGCTTAATATAGCAAGCGTAGTTAAGGAGGAAAACGGAGAGACGTACACTTGTATCGTGTACAGTCCTTCCGGAGAAATGGCGAGGAGGTATGTAGCTTTTTTGTGTATATATTTCAATTGTGTTCTGTTCATTTTGAGAAACAAATAAATACACTAGAATATCATAGCACATACTTGTATTAATCACATCTATACAATAAATTATTTTAATAATATATTATATTATAAACTTATATATCTTCACCTAATACTATTGAGCAGCACATCACAGACATTATTTTCTACCTAACAACTATTACCTAGTTACTATACGTTTCATTTAACTGTAACATATAATGTAATTCCTTATTTCACTAATTGTCTAAAGTAACATAATTTTATTTACCCGCAAGCGGGTTTCGCTGATATTGTAACTTTATGTCATTTTATTAGCGACCATTGATGTTGAGTTTGTAATTACATAATATCGTTTTTGCACCAATGTGTAGACATAAGTTTTATTACAAACTTGTTATATGGTTCTGATAATAAATAAAAAAACAATAATTTAAGAAAGGTAGGTCATAGCGATTTATTGCTTGAACTGGAGCAGCCCGACTGGTGAAAAACCTACACCTTACAAAAGACCGCAGCCAAATAACTTCTGTGTTGTTGTGATCCTGCGTGTGAGTAAGTCAGTGAGTAAGGTTTCCAGAGCTCCTGGGGGTGCTACATTAGTAGCAGGAGTCAAGCCTTCAAGGTAAGGGTAACAAGTCCAGTAACAGATTTATTATACTGTACTTGTCACCCTTAAGCTAGTACCTCATTATCACTTAACATCAGGTGGGATGAGGTCAATCTTGAAGGGTAATATAAAAAAAAAATGTGATGTCCTTTCCATCACAGAACCACAAGAGTGGCCAACGATGTCATGTGATGTTATCTGATATTAAATTTTTGATTTCAGATCTTTTGAGATACAAGTAGTAGAGGCGCCTGAGTTAGATGAGCTAAGAGTAGGATCAGGTTTGAAAGAAGGTCAAATAGTACAAATAACTTGCAACATAATAAGCGGAGATCCGCCCATTTACTTCTCTTGGCTGAAAGACGGAAAGAAGATACCAGCAAGCTTGAAGGTAACAGAGATCAGACTAAAGTTAATCATTTTACAATGGCTTTTTTTGTATTTTGTTCTGTGGCTGCGCGTATGACATATCGTCAAAAAATATTTCCGTACTTATGTCAGTCACTTAAGATTTAAATTAGATAGGACTAAATTTATAGTATTAAGACAACAAACGAAATAACAAACAAATATGGCAAATGACGGGGCGGCGGGAGGCACATAACTCTCAACCAATGAGCGCACAATCTGACCGATTCCCATCGATAGATTACAATATAGCGACAAATAATGCGTTAAATTGCAATCATAATGTTACGGTTCACAATCTGTCGACAGTTTACAATCTCGCGAGATAGATTATAATCTTACGGTTTTTATAATCTTACGGTGACACATACATATCTGCTGTACAGGCCAATATGGCGTATTTGATAGTTAATGTCATATGAATTGTTGTTTTGTACTAACAGATATCGCTATCCCGTTTCACATCGCGGTGATGAGATTTTCCGCCGTTTGTACATAGGTAAATAAATAAATAAGCTCTTCAAGAAGGTAAAGTGAAAGTGTTTAATTTACTCCGAAACCATTAGTATCCTGAGGGTGCACATGGGCAGGGTCTCGTTCATCTGCAAAATAACTTGTTAATATTTTACTCGTCACGAAACTGCGCACGCGTCTTATCCTCGTTATTGCCACATTTTCTATGAGTCTTCGCTCCTATTGATGGCAGCGTGATATGGCCTGCCTATCAAAGAAAAGTAATTCTCAATTCGAACAAAAGTAATTCTGAATTTGAATATGTTTCGTTTCTTTTTAGTTATGAGAACTAAAGAGTATCTATCAAGTTTCTTGCTGGTTTGCTTGATAGAATCAACTTTCCGAACACACAGTTTAACTTAATCTGACGATTCATAAATGCTTTTGTAAAAGTTTACATGAATAAAGACATTTTCTCTTCGAATTAGTAAATTCTGAGATTACCGCGTTCAAACTAACTCCTCAGCTTTATAATGTTCGTAAAGAAGGAATTGTAGATCTACAAAAAGTTTTACCGAAAGTTAACCCAAAACTTGTTGCAGATTACGGAAAGAAGCGCGGAACTTTTCAGCGTGTTAATAATAAAACGGGTCTCGTTGGAACACTGTGGGAAGTACACATGCATCGCCACTAACCACGTCGGAAAAGTTAACCAGACTTCGGACCTGTTCATAAACGGTATATTTTCTTTTTATATATTTGAACTTTAGCCACAGAGCCATCAGTTAAACTGAGTGCAAAAATAAAACCATCAAAATTGTAGTTTTTACAATAAATACAAATACAATAAATTTTATAGATTGTTATAATCTGAACATCTTTAAGATCAACCTAATTTAAGAGAGGTAGGGCATAGCGATTATCGCTCGAACTGGAGCAGCCCGACTGGTGAAATACCTCCACCTTACAGAAGACCGCAGCCAAATAACAATCACTTCTGTGTTGTTGTGTTCCTGCGTGTGAGTAAGGTTTCCAAAGCTCTTGGGGGGTGCTACATTAGTAGCAGGGGTCAAGCCTTCAAGTTAAGGACAACGCGTCTAGTAACAGATTTATTATGGTGTACTTGACGCCCATAAGCTAGGATCTTATTACAATTTAACATCAGGTGGGATGAGGTCAATCTTGAAGTGTAATAAAAAAACCTGAAGAGACAGGTTCTAGGCAAACGTGGACCAATCTTTGGCCTCATCGTCTTCCATTAAGTAGGATTGAGGTCAAACGTAAGCCTGTTTTTTAAGGAAAAATTTCCTGTTTCCTGCCATTTAGTTCACGTTCCCTGGAGTTAAAAGTATCATTTCGCTAATTCAGTATCTCATTTATGATTTTACTCAATATATTTAAAACCTATTAATTAAAAAACTTTCACTTTTGGAACATAACAAATTTAGGTTAATACTAGTTAGTTGGATTTTCTTAATTATAATACAAGATACAACTATTTTTACCACGGACCGACGCCATCTTGAAGACGTCAACATAATTCCATTTTTACCTCGTCAGATGAACTTTTCCATATTGCCTATTGGTTTTGTGTTACCGTCATTGTTTATAATCTATGTAACACTAGCGCTTAAGCTACTTACCACAGAATCAGAATAATGTATTGTCATGTTGTCAAGTATTTTTTATTTAAATAATATAAATAATAAATAAATAAATAAATATTAATATTCGAAACAACAAGTAGTCTTTATTTTAATCCAAGTTTCGAGCTATATTTGTGCCAAATTTCATACCTCTAACTTCAAAATAAACATTTTTCCTTATTAACTTCAAAAGGTGGTATTACCCCCCTCCCCTCCTTATTTTCTAATAAAAAGTAACTTATGTCCGTTCTTGAGATTCAACGTATATCTATACCAAATTTCATCAAAATCGGTTGAGAGGTTTAAGCAGGAAAGCGTAACAGATACACAGACACACAGACAGACAGACAAAGTTACTTTCGCATTTATAATATTATTAGGGAATTAGGGAATTAGGGATTAGGGATTCGACGAGCGGCCACCGCGGCTTTGCGCGCATTCTATCCCCTTTTTTCGTATTTTTCTTCGTTCCTATTGGTTGCAACGTGATGTGAACCCATAGCTTTCCTTGGCATATCGACTTTCCGACACAAAATGATTTCTGTTCAAACCAGCAGTTCCAGACATTAGCGCGTTTAAACAAACTTTCCTTGTTTGTTTGAACGTACTGTCTGAAACTACTGGTTGTCTTCAGCTTTATAATAGTGGTGCCGTTGATTCGATTGTATATCGATTATTAATCGATTTTGCAAAAGGGGCGTAAATAAACTAACAATCGATATGATAATCGATAGTATCGATAATATCGATAGATTCGATGATATCGATACGTATCTTTATTTGATATAATCGATTAATAATGCGTAGTCAAATTCAATATAATCGATTATATTGATATTAATTTTCGGTCGGTATAATTTATTATTAACGATTATTAGGTTATATTAGACAAAACTATCGATCATATCGATGATATCGATACTATCGATTGTTTGTTTATTGGGGGCGGGGGGATTTATCGATAATCCATTATCCGGCAACACTACTTTATAACATTAGTATAGATTGTAAGTACAACATATCTATGTTTATTTACCAGTTGCCCCTAAATGGGTTGAAGAGCCAACAAACACGTCACTTCTATTGGGACAACGAGGGACAGTGTATTGCAATGCAAACGGGTATCCTACACCGCAAATACACTGGATGAAGAGAGATGGTGAGTTATAGAAATAAGGACTAATATCGTACTGAATATGTTTATTATGATGTGCTGTTTATCGTACATATATATTTGAAAGAAGCAACTTTATTTTATGTGTTGACGGTATTTGAAAAGCCTTACTTTGTAGACTAGTAAAAATTCGTGAGATGAATTTGTAGAATCGAGTAAAAGATGCTGAAATAACAATTTTTGCTTTATTATCAAGTAAATGTCTGAATGTGAAGTTATCAGAAGTGAAATTCTTTAGCCATGCAATTTCCTTATTTGATAGTAAGGAATGCGCGAAAATTCGTCACATTTAGCTCAGATGGCCAATATGACAATATTAATGAAATCGATTGATTAAACTCTATTGCACAGTTTTCAGTCATGGGTTGATTAATTTAAGAACTAGTTAAATCTTATATTTATAAAAGAATCACTGTTCGTTAGTCTCTCTGAAACACGACAGTGGCTTTGAAATAATTGTGGTGGTCTGGGGAAAGTTTAAAAGGTTAGAAAATTTGGAAAAAAACATTTGGCGTTACGCCGTTCGCCGGGACAGCTAGTCTATACTAATATTATAAAGAGGAAAGATTTGTTTGTTTGTTTGTAATGAATAGGCTCCGAAACTACTGGACCGATTTCAAAAAAATATTTCACCGTTGGGAAGCTACATTTACTCTGAGTAACTTAGGCTATATTCATTGCTAAAAAGACTAAGTCAACGCGTCCGAAGTCGCGGGCGGCTGCTAGTTAGCAATAAAACAAATATTGCGGGAAGAAAATATTATCAGTCAGTCTTAACTATTTTTATCAAACTTTTAACCTCACGACATTCGTAGCTGTATTTTTGTTTATAACTGTGAATGATTAAATAATTACATAATCCATATTTACTGTAGAATTTATTCATTAATAATAAAAAATATTACTTTTATGTGGAATACAGTATTTAAATAAGTTAGTATTTTGACTGTATCATTATTGTGCAAAATGTTGTTGAAATTCCTCCATTAAGCATGAAGCAGTTGCTTTCTTTCATTATGTAATTGGCTACGGAGTGTAATTTTCTACGGAGATCAGTTTTTCCGGAAAGTTTTGATCTATAATGTAGTAATACAACCATAGATTAAATTTATTACGTATGTACTTTAATAATAAAACAGATTATCCGTGAACAAACTTCAATTTCGTAATTAGCGTTTACTTCACTTACCACATCACTTTCTAATTAACTTTCTTCATTAAAATTGCCAAGTTTCGTATCACAAACTTAGATGTTTAGATTTTCGGCCTAGTAAACTTTTAAGCGAATTCCTGTGCTACCTTTTGAACAAGATTCATTACTTAAAGTAATTTAGTCTTTAGCTCATTAATAACAGTATACACGGTGTTTGTATTTCTAAGAACATTAAGTTAATTTGTTAATAAGTTGGTAATCTTGCTAATGACGCACTGTGTGGATTTGTTCTTCGTAGAACATTTGAGTTTGTTTAATTAGAGATATTTTGACGCTTCTAAATGGGGATTAATAATTTAAACGTGTCTGTCTGTCTGTCTGAAGCAAGGTAGCTCCTGAACGGATTTAGTTTTAATTCTTGTTGTTTGAAATGTAATTTAGTCAGCAGTGTTTTCAAGTCTGTTGATAGAAAGTGGTATCAAAAGTTTTTTTCTTCTGTCTTCCTTTTTTATATTTTAAACTAGCTGTGCCCGCGACTTCGTTTGCGTGGACTACATCCTTTCATGTTTGGGGAGAAAGGGGTAATTCTCCCCTAATATTCGAAACAAAAAGTAGTCTATATTTTAATCCAAGTTTCGAGCTGTATTGTGCCAAATTTCATATCTCTAACTTCAAAAATAAACATTTTTCCATATAAACTTTCAAAGGTGGTATTACCCTCATCCCCCCCTTATTTTCTAATAAAAAGTAGCCTATGTTCTTGAGATTCAACGTATACCTATACTAAATTTCATCAAAATCCGTTCAGCCGTTTAGGCGTGAAAGAGTAACAGACGGACAGACAGACAAACAGACAGACAGACAGAGTTACTTTCGCATTTATAATATTAGTAGGGATTAGTATGGATTACATGTGAGAGAGAACGAGTGAGATGGACAACGTGTGATAGGAATTTGAATCTATTAAGTATTGAGATCAAACGAGGAATTGCAAGATGAAAGTCCATTTTTTGTCATGGTGAAATAAACCACAATGTGGTTTTATATTTTTATCCAATAAACAGTGAATGTTGATTTTAATTGTATTATTCAATATAAAAAATGTTCAAAGTTGGATTGTCGATTGTGGATGTCGTATCAAAAAGAGAGGTAGGGCACAGTGATTTTCGCTCGAACTGGAGCAGCCCGACTGGTGAAATACCTTCACCTTAAAGAAGACCTCAGCCAAATAACAATCACTTCTGTGTGGTTGTGTTCCTGCGCGTGAGTAAGGTTTCCAGAGCTCTTGGGGGGTGCTACATTAGTAGCAGGGGTTAAGCCTTCAAGGTAAGGGTGATAAGTCCAGTAATAGCTTTATTATGCTGTACTGCCGCCCTTAAGCTAGGACCTCATTACCACTTAACATCAGGTGGGATGAGGTCAATCTTGAAGAGCAATTAAAAAAAAAGCAAAATGAAAAATAACTTTCCTCCATTTTCAGCAACTTTAGGAATCTGGCGGCCAGTTTTAGATCTAGCTGGAGGTGGGGTCATGAGCTACCCCAACGGCACCCTCGTCATTGAAGTGGTGTCTCTGTCTGATGAGGGAATGTATGCTTGCAACGTAGAGAACGGTGTAGGCGATGCGTTGAATAAAAACCTGTGGATCAGCGTCAATAGTAAGTACCTCAAATATGAGATAAGTTAGACTTGCTCTGAGGAACTGGTGAGAGATACTGACTGATTAGTATGTATTGTTATATAACTGTTGACTCAGTTTTTCAGACCAAGTGCATAATGTCTGATATTTATTAAATAGCGGCCTGTCGCGGCTTAACACGCCTACTGTCCCCGTTTTTCTACATTTTCCGTAGATTTTTTTTGGTCGTAGTATTACATTATATAGCTTTTAGCCTTCATCAATAAATTGACTATCTAACGCAAAAAGAAGATTTTATTTCGAACCCATACTTCCTGAGATTAGAGTGTTCAAACAAACAAACTATTCAGCATTGTAATATTAGTACCTATAGATGTAGAATTTCAGACTTTTACGTTCCATTTTGGGTTAGTAGTCGGTTGGCACGAAATTAATTCGTCCGAACGTGCGAATCGTCCCCTTTCAATAAAAATTTGTTCGGTAGGCGTTTCGCACGAATGTATTTTAAACGCGTGCAAATCGATTCGTCCGAAAACTAGTAGTCGATTCGCACACGTTTAAAATGTGCGAATTCATTTCGTGCCAAACCCTCCATTTTAAATATTTTACAAAGTACAGATGCATCCCATAAAAACAATATTTGTCAAAAATACCCAGTCTCGACTCAACTTTAAGTAAGTGATATATGTAACTCAGTTTTGCCAAAAACCCGACTTACCTACTGCAACTATGCTATTGACGGCAATATGAAAAGATTCATAACCAAATCTAAATAAAAATGAGCTAAAAACTAAATATATATATATATTTAGTTTTTAGCTCATTAATAACAGTATACACGGTGTTTGTATTTCTAAGAACATTAAGTTAATTAATTAATAAGTACCTAAGTCGCAACTCAGTTGTTGTACCGTAAAAAGTTATGAGATCCATGCCACAAAATAGAAAGGTACAGAAGTCAAACTCATGTATGTACTTCACTTTTCATACCTACGCTCGGCGATCGCGGTAGGGTTGTCAACTATGGCTTATGCACGAAAAACTATCGTGGTATCATGGCGCTCCTATTTAGTTTATTGTGGAGAATGAAACGGGATAAATGGAGATATTAATTAATAATAACAACAATATTTTTATTTTAATGTCATTGTTATTTATATTACAACTTTGTCACAGAAAATATCTTGCGACGATTTCGACATTGGCGAAATGCACGATTATTATATTTTTAAAATTCACATTCTCATGTACAATTGTTTACAGTAAGTTAGTGGAAAACACTTGCAAGGCATTGAGAATATTAGTGTCTATACCTCATTTAAGATACTTTTTAGAATTTCACAGTTCAAGTAGTTCCTTTTAAAAAAGTTGCAGAATCGGTCCTCCATTGATCTAACAAATTCCACAAAACTGTCTAAGCTAAGCGGATCGCACTCGCGCTCGCACTGGTTTGAACTGGCTTGAGATATTGTGTACGTGAGCAGTACCTATGTGTGCGTTGCTTGAGCGCGCTTTGTATGATGATTTATTTCTGTACCTATCTATTTTGTGTCCATGCCAAGTTGGTTATTAAAATACTCAGTCCCTAGTTAGGGGACTTTCCGTCAAGTTCAATGTTAAAAATCTTTAACGTTTTAAAATAAATAAATTGACTTGGCAATCGCATGAAAACGCAATATTTTTCAGAATTATAACATAATACTTATTAATTAGATTTTTAGTGCGTTTTATTTAAATCGTTTTTAGTTTAATAAAAACAAAAATAAAATTGTAATTAATGAATTAATTCTAGAGCCGGTGCATTTTGAGTCTGTGGGTGCGAACCTGACGACCAAGATGGGTTTGCCGGTTAGCCTCACCTGCCGGCCCTTGGGAGACAGCCCGATCAGGGTCAAGTGGAGTTTGGATGGGAAGCCGGTGGACTTTACGTCTTCAAGGTAAGATTTATACGTATAAGGAAACCACGACCATATTGCAAATTTTTATGATAAAAATTGTCTGATAAACAGGTGTACGATAAAACTGATTTTTTTATTGTTTAATTTACATTTCACGTATATGAAAAAGGACAAAAAGCAAACTTCATGCGTACATAGTCGCATTTTCTATTAGCCAGCCCAACAGATATGAGAAAATGGTCGTACAATGGCGATGCACGAATTTTACTATAGAAGTAGGTGGCTAGTCTTGGGGCTGATGTACTAAATAATATTCACCAATATTTTGTAATTTATATAATTAATATTGATGACGTAAAGACGTTATTTCAATATTTTATTAATGAAATAAGGTAGGGGAACATAAAATACTCTGTTTTTGTCTACCATAGTATCTACTTCAATCGCTGAAAAATCTTCCTTTTATGTTAGTCAAAAAGTTTTAAGAAGACTGATCTTTTTTACATAGTTGGGTTCAATACCTCTTTTTCCGAAACCTGCGTATGAAATATTTTTTAACAATGTCTCGGCTTAAAAACAGAATTCCGACACACGTTTGTTCGACGTTACGCTACTCCGACAAGTGATTATTTTTTATATAATACGTTTAATTTTATGGATTGAACTAGTCCACTTAGATCAGAACTAGTTAGGTTACACCGCAGTAAGGACAGATTCAGTTTGGTTAGGTTAGGTTCGTTTAATAAACATTTGTCGGAGTAGCGTAACGTCGAACAAACGTCAGTCGGAGTTCAGTTTTTAAGCCCAATGTCTTACTGGTTCATAATCTGGTCAATACTTAGTTATTTCTGAACTCATAACTATTTCAGAGTGTGCATACAGTTATTCTAAATAGAAAATTGTTGTACAGTATACATATTCAAATTTTGATTTTTTATTCCAACTCCATCTATAGTGTTGATAAAGTAACAGTCAATGCCTTAAACGCTATAAGCCAGCACATCCTGGAATAATTCGTTCCGGAAAACTCCGATAGATGGCGTAAAATACTTCCCTTGGGAACCGCGGTAAAAGCGGGCACTGCAATCACAAACTGGCTGCTTTCAACAAGCAATCCCGGTTGCATAAAGTTCCGGAAAATTCCGACAGATGTCGTCTTGGAGCAATGTCTAGGGCTTCAATTCCCGTCCAGGACGTCAGTCAGCTTGGAGGTCTCATGTTAATAAAACAAGGCCTCCTAGCTACTCGTAACTTGTTATGCTCTCCTGGTACCATGAATTTGTGAGCGCAGATTTTTCTTTGGTAAAAATATAAGCCTGCATGATAAATTGATTACTGATTGATAAAACTAATTGGAGTGAGTTTTTTTGTCTGTTTATAATTTATTTTATTTTGTGCGATGGACATTTACGGGATATTTTGATTGAAGGAGAAAGGGAAACGCAATTTTTAAAACAGATTGCTACGAGTTGAGGAAACGTATGAAGATTATTTGATTCGCGAGTGCAGTTTAAACCTTAATTAATTGGAATTAGGTTGTTAGTATTTTACTTTTATTTGCTTATTATTATCTTTTAAAAACGTTTATCGTAGCACTTACTTTTTTGTTTAATAAATATGTTGGGTAAGTTTATATATATTTTGGAATTGATTTGATTACTTTGCTTTTTAAATGTTTAAAGACATACAAATGATATCTCTTTTGATATTTGAACAACGTAAGTGCTGTGATGGTCACAGATTCAATCATAAAAAAAATGGAGCAAAATTATTACGACAATTTGTATGTTCACGAATACTTTAACGTATTATTGTCGTTTGATGCCCGGTTCCAATATTATAGGATTCGTAATGTGTCAAAAAATAATATCCGTTTTTCTTCAACCGACTACGAGTCGTACAATTTTACACTTCCATACAGCTACCACCAGTCCTCCGTCGCCGGTCGTTTTTAGATAACGCCGCGTATATTGATTACTTTAAGAAACTAGAACGAATCGTTTTTCAAATATTGGATCGGGGCATAAGATAACTTTATGTGACATCAGCCCAAACGATTTTTTGCAAATTAAATTTGTAATATTTTTTTTAAATGCTCCAAAACTTGTAACGGTCAGTGTTGGAAAAGCAAATTCGTGACGTTACAGAGTATCAGCTATCTTCATAAAAAATCTATCAATGAATCGTGGTTTTTGACAGGTATTAAAAAGTACCTTACTTGTCTAGCAAGCCAACATAACAATTATTTTCTTTTATTACAGAATAACAATATCGGAGACCCTAATTCATGGGGGAGTGAAGAACATCATCAATATAAACTATGTTGAGAGTCGGGATGGGGGCACGTACGAATGCAGAGCAAGCAACCCCTTTGGAGTGGCGGCTTATAATATCAATTTGAATATTCTGGGTGAGGGTTGTTTTACGTTACTTTTTTGAAACTAGTTGTATTGGTCTTTTTTTTTGTTTTAATGGTAATTAAGCTTCTTAAGAAATAAATAAATGCGCCAGACAACTACACCAATCAACTGGTCTCAAAAGTTTTTTCCCTGTACTATGAGCACCAGACGACGGCTACTAACTAGGGGCGTCATCCCAGCACACCCAGACCCAAGAAGAAACTAGAGAAGTCTATATATTCCATTGTCACTTAAGAATAAATAATCAGAGATGCTTGTCATGTTTAAAAGAAGTAGGTATGAAGAAAAAAATTGACATTACCAACACATTTCCTTCATAATACTACTTTTTGTAGTAAAATATTATGAAAATATTAGACAGCAACACATATACAATATATAACTTTCATTCTGAGGTAAGTAGATAAGATACCTGCGTTACAGAAATCAAAAACAACGACGGCACCACAACACCCAGACCCGAGAGAAAAGTTCGTGGTCCATATTTACCCGACCGGAAATTGAACCCAAGTCCTCGAATGGCGCGACTAAAAAGTCCGGCCCACTAACCGCTTGGCCACGGAGGTCGTCAAAGGATTTTTTTTTTTTTTTCAGAGCCACCAACCCCTCCCCTGGATTTGCAAGTGGACTCGGTGACCAGCAACTCGGCCAAGCTATCATGGCGGGACACCATCAGTACCCATGTGCAGTACTACACCATGCAGTATACAACCACTGACTTCATGATGTGGGATACTGCCAAGAGTATCAATATTACTAGGTGAGAAGCATTCTTGGGTCAAAACTTTTATATATACACTCACGTGTTTTTAACCCCTTACGCTTACGTGTCTCTGTGTGTGTGTATATCTGTCTATGGCATCGCAGTTCTCAAACAAATAAACCGATTTTAATTTTGATGTTTTTGTTTGAAAGATGAATAAAACGGTGTTCTTAGCTATGTTTGATAAAAGATCCAAGATGGCCACCGTCACAAAATTATGGATTGCATGTTTTAACATAACTCTTACAATTATGGTTATCTTAAAAAATGCCTTGACTATCAAAATATGTTCAGAATGACAAATTTCAAATCTAAACCGCCTCTGGCCGCCGCCACGGCTTTTTTCACATTTTTTTGTGTCAGTGGTTTTGAAATTTTACATTTAATTTTGTATTATTACCAGTAATTATAGTCTTTTAAAATGTTAGTCCATGATGCGGGTCTTCTACTAGTTACATTACAGACTAGCTGTGCCCGCGACTTCGTACCTATAGACTACAGATTTTTTCCATTTAATGTTACTTTCATCATCAGTTTAACCCTTATCTCCCTAATATTCGAAATAAAAAGTAATCTATATTTTATAATCTAAGTTGCGAGTTATATTTGTGCCAAATTTCATACATCTTACTTATAAAAAAAATATTTTCCAAGGACGAAAGTTATGTAGGATGGGGGTCCCCATAACCCCTTTTTTTTCAAAACGATAAATAACCTGTGTCCTTTCTAGAGGTTCAACGTATACCTATACCAAATTTCATCTAATTTTGTTCTGTGCTTTTGGCGTGAAAGCCGGACAAACAGACAGAGTTACTTTCGCATTTGTAATATTAGTACGGATTTGATTTTTATTTAATTGTGTTTTTTATTGACAGACAAGACAGTGATTCTCGGCAAAGTATAGAGCTTCGAGATCTTCAGCCAGCTGTGGACTACCGAGTCAGGGTAGCCTCTGGGAACCAAGTGGACTTGAGCCCGTTCACGCAGCCTGTTCACTTTACAACACAACAAGAAGGTAAATAACTTAAATTACCCCGTTTTTTCAGCAGTCAGGTAAAAATATTATACTAGACAACGGCTTTATGGTCTTGTCGCTACCTCGCTACGACCAAGACCTTTTTTGACGTCGATTTAAAAGATAAAACGCTTTAAACAAACAGTTTTGTAATTTTCATAATAATCTCAGTTTGTAACTGAAGTACAGACAGTGCAGAGCCAAATAAAAAATGCTCACTTTACAGTTTTACTTCCAAAATAAGGATACAAACCGTAATTTATTTCACAGCACCGTCATCAACTCCTTTAGGAGTACAAGTCCAGCCAACGGACAACCCTGGAGAACTCCTAGTATCCTGGATACCACCCCCTCGAGAGACTCACAACGGACTACTCCAAGGGTACCACGTCAAAGCTGTGCCAAGGGTTAGTGGAGAATCAGGTATGTTAAAAGTAAGACCTGTGCCATTTCCTACCAGTCAACTCACTAGATTTGAGCTGATAACATCGTGGCGATGGTAGAAATGTATGCAAAATATATTTAAATGAACAATACCACCAGAAAATGTTATCAAAGAGATATAAATCTTAAATTAACCTACTTACTTAAATATAATAATAATAATACAATATTTACAAGAATAAACAATGTAAACATTTAAAAAGCTTACATACTCATATGAAAATAGTCTACAACCCAAGTAAGTGAATGCCTTCAATGATCTTTTAACTTCTTAAAATGATCCTGCAGTGATTTATTATTTTGTAATGTTTTGTATGGTTAAGTATCATCTACTGTTTACGTGGCGTAAATTAAACAAACCATTTTCTCTGTTCCTCATTTACAAACAAATCGGTCACAAAAACAGTCTTATCCTTCGTTTATTTAGCTTATGATGACCCTGCAACCACTATGTTAACTGTGGCACTCTAAACAAAACAATTAGGTAATTACTTTAAACAACAAAACAAGCCTTTTATTATGTCTTCAGGACCAAACGATACTCAAACTAAAATGGTCAAAGTGATGTCCAGAAAAGGAAAACAAGAAACGACTCTAAGCGGACTGTTGAAAAATACGAGGTAATTTGAGAAACAGCTATTATACCCATGTTTTTCATACGTTTAAGTTTTTTAAATTATGAATAATTAAATATATTGGACTAAGTCACATAGATTTGATCTCAAATTCTTCTTAAGCTTATGAACACACATTCGTGGTACCATATTATAATAAACTAAAATACGAGTACATTCTATAATACGAATCCACGATCCTTAGTTGAATAGTCATAAATTTAATTATGAATTTTCCAGATATGCCATTACTGTAAGTGCCTTCAATTCAGCTGGGAATGGACCATTTTCTCTGCCAGTCTACCAGACAACTAGGGAAGGAGGTGAGTTCGTGTTTAAAAGTGATTAACAACAGAAAACCAACGACACAAATGTTCAGAGGGCAAGATTACTTCCGAATGTGTCAATGAAGATAGTCTTACATACTAAAATTAAGTGTAAAATTCCAGGACCCAAAGAATATTTATTTATCTCTCTGGAATTAATAATTCCTGTTTATTATATTTGATCAGGACTAATCAGGACCTCGACAGTCCATGGTTTAACCATCGGGTCACGATCGCGAAAATCTGTTTCAATTCCGGTGTCTAGTGTTTTTTTTGAACAAAACTCACGTATGTCATCACGAATATTTGGCTAGTGTGGTGATTAATTGTGATGATGATGATAAAAGGCCTTTACTATTGGAGCATCATTTCACTTTACGATAAATTAAGGTAACATAAGATATGATGTTCTCATTCCAGCACCAGAGCAGCCACCGTCAGGGGTGGAGTGCCGAGGAGTATCTTCATCATCACTTCGAGTATCCTGGCAGCCTATCACGACACCCGGGGCTTCTTTGCTTGGCTACTCCATCTTTTATAGCACTGATGGTAAGTTGCTAGAGCTGCGGCAGATTGTAGGGGGTAGCAAGTGTGGCAATTATGGACCTGAAAACTTCATCACAGATTAATGATCTTTCTGATGCCCAAGAGGTTCTTGTGTCGTCATTTGTATAGTTCAATACTTCAAATCAAAGATGCTCTAGTATAGTGTGTAGAGACAATCCCATGTGAAACAAAGCTTAATATTGTCTGAACCTTTGTATTGTCATGCCGTTTTTAGGTCACAACGAAGTATCAGCAAAATCTTTGATCGAAGGCTCAATCAAATGGTCTTCAGTAAATCCAGTATGGTGATTCCTAAATTGCACCTTATGTAATTGCCGTCGTCTGTGTGTCTACTGTATATGTCTGCCATGAGTAAGTGCTCAAGCTTGATATGCCTGAGTTAAAGATGGATTGTTTGACATTGTGTGTGGTCTCTCATAGAGTTCAGTATATCTCCTAATCACCATTTCGTTCCACCCATTTTGTTTTTGTGCCATAAATGTTTTTTACACTATATCTTTTCTTGCACGTCTTGGATAATTTTGCACTTTAAAATTTCAGACAGCCCATACCAGAATATCACGTCTCCACATACAGAGCTGTATCTCCAGGCTTTGCTCAAGTACACCAACTACACGGTGAAAGTGGCCGGATTCTCAAATTACGGACTTGGACCTTTTTCTTTTCCAATAGTCTGCACCACTTTGCAAGATGGTTAGTTTAAGACTAGTTATGTTGAAACAATAACAGTTAAAGTTGGTTCAAATATATTTTTAATGGGGTAATTTAAAGATCAATGAACAATCGCCATTACTTACTGGGACTGAATCCGAAACAAAGTTATCCGGTAGAGAACCAAAATTACCAACATAGCTCACCGGATTAGTAAGCTGAAATGGCAGTAAGCTGGTCAAAATACTAATGATGATGATGGACGGAACTCAGTAAATCCTAATTAATACAACATTATTGAACTCCTATCAGTTCCCCTAATTATTTTTGACGTGGGTCTTAAAAATTAAATTATTACCATACAATATTCGGAAGTTTCAAAGAAACAGATTTAATTTAACCGTCTTATCCCCATGTCTCAAAAGGTTTGTTATGATAAATGTGATATTGTTGGTTTTCAGTACCGGGACCACCATCTGCTATTAAAGTAGTTGTGTCGTCTTCAACATCTCTTCTTGTCAGCTGGAAAAGGCCTAATCAAGCTAATGGAGAGATTACACACTATACCGTCTATGTAAAACCGGTTTCAAGGTAAGCCTAACATACATAGTTTTCTACTTCTTTACATTAAAATGTAGGTACTAATCTCACAAACGTGAAAGTTTGGATATATGGATGTATTGAAATTTGTAGCACTTTTACTCACAAATTACTGAATAGATTTGGTTGAAATTTGGAAACTAAACAGACATATAAATTTGCAGACATAAAAAAATATATCAGATAAATGTAAATAAAATATTGGACAAGTTCACATATATTACTCTGAAGTTGTGATAAGTAGCTAAAGAACTTGTGATACAAAAATCAGAAACAACGATGGTATTACAACACCCAGGCGTTATTTTACGTATTTTGAATGTAGATACTAGACAGATGCTGGAGATCTTACATCTGTCTTAAAAATTTAATCTAATTCTATTTAGAAGTTTTTGTATAAAAGAGTAAAATACATACATCGAGACATCCAAATATTCTTAACAACATTTGATTTTATCATATTAGAGAACATAGTAATGATCCGTATATAACATATGGTTCAAAATAATAATTTTTAAAATGATTATTTTTTTCCTACTCTATATAATATTTTTCCACTGAAAATTGTATGAAGTTATGTTTACTATTCTTTTCTATTTTAGCACCAATTCTCCTCAAAGCTACAGAGTCGAATCTAGCCAAGAACAGTCCAGGCAGCTGACATTTCCTCTATCAGGATTGTCTTCTGGTAAACAGTATGAAATCTTTGTTCGAGCGCACACATCGGCTGGAGAAGGGTCTCCAAGCAATAGAGTGCACGTAGAGTTGTCTTCTAGAGGTAAATTAAAAAAGGATACAATTTTGTTCTTTTAATCCCTTTCTTATTAATTTCTAGACCAAGAACCTTTGAGATCATTGCATTGCATTGCATTTTATATCCCAAGCAATTCGATTTATCTGGAAATAATCTAAATAACCAGAGAAAAATAAGATTTTGTGTAACACATTTAAAAAGCGCGCGAAAACGCCTAGTCGCGTCATTGTTGCAATTATAACGTCAACGTCCTAGACAACGAACCGATACGCATAGGAACGACTTAATTAAGATAAACGGAAAATGTTTCAATAAATTCTTTATACGATTAGAGACACAATAATTCAATTTAATCGGTAAAATAATCATTGTTTCGCCACATATAAATAAATAATTTTCACCGACAGCTGTCATTTCCGAATTGCAATGGTGGTTTCCGTTTCGGTTCTTTTGTTCCACAGATAAAAAAACTAAAATTTATTTTGCAAAAATAAAATACTAACTATGCTTTTAATCAAAAAGTAAAAATGTAAAATGATTACTTAACTAATAAGCTAACATATCTAACACTTTTCATATTTTATTGTTAACACTGTCAAGTAGCCAATTGGTTAGATTGTTAGACCAATTTTTTTCTTTAAAGCTTGGTGCAGGAGGTGGTAACACTTTTGAAATAATGTACAGATTTGCTTTTAAATTTGTTTTCATGATTATGATCAATCTATGCTATTCTAAGTTTACGGAATGTATTTTACTTTGAATAGCTGTGAGGTTAAGAAAAATATCAATACTGTAATTTGCCAAAACAACATGGCCGATATAATAGGTAACTTCTATATTCTTCTTCAATGGCATTGATACTTTAAAATTAATTGTACGTGTTACACTGTACGCATACAAATCCAATTTAGTATCTATGTTTATATTTTTAGTAACTTTTATTTATAGGACATAATCTAATGATTGGTCATCTTACCTTCGTTTATGGTTTGTATTTCCAGTGGTAGCAGGAGTGGCTTCTCTTGGAGGTCCCATCTCAGTAGGAGTGGGTCGGTCTTTGTTGCTTGTGTGCCAATGTGTTGGTGTCCCCCCTCCCAGGACCGTGTGGTACCACAAGCACAACATCATCACTCATCACCCGAGGTTCACCAGGAACCATGATGACAGTCTGCTTATAAATAGTGAGTGATGTTATGGATGGATTAATTTTAACGGCCCGAAGGCTCATTTTTAGGTTAGGAGACTATAGAAAATTTATTCTGTCTGGAAATATGGTTTGTAGCTCTCCACAAACTAATAAATTTAATTAATGCGTTTTTTATGTCCTTTAAAATAAGAATATCTTAGAAGAATACGTTTTTTGCATCCATTGCAAATTTGTGGTGTAATTGGTGAATAAGAAATTAAAGGTTGTTGAAGTTTTGTCAACGCTTGGAGTTCGATAAGGCGGTGCAAAATGCAAAGTGTTTAAATAATCTGACATGATTTTGTCTGTATTATGAAAAGCTTATCTACATGAAATAAAAAAAATGGCACTTCATCTAACATTTTTTTAGAAATAGAGCTCTCTTCAACAAACGACTTAATTATTGTCATATCACATACATATATACCTATTTCTATAGAAAAGATTGTTCTTCTCATCAAGAAAATTATAATGCTTCTATCTTGTATTTCCAGATATAGACCAGTCCCTAAGCGGCAACTACACTTGCCTGGCGAAGAATCTCTACGGATCCGATTCTGTATCATACGAGGTGTCAGTGCTTCCTACTCCGGAACCACCCAGTCTCAGAGTTACAGCACACAAGAATGCTTTGCACTTGCAATGGGAGCCGCCTAGAAAGATTGGAGGGAAGGCTCAAAAAATAAGTAAGTAACGTTTCTAGACATTAAATTATTTGGAAAATGTATCTTACACCCAAAAAGGGAAATGGCAGGATAACTATTAAGCATCACATCATGAGAGCATTTTAAGAGGCTAAAATAAAATAACGGAAATGAAAAAAACATATTAGTACAAAAATCACCTAGATACTCGTAGCTCTAACAAATGTGAACTTAAAATAGAAATGGATAAGACGTACCGGGAAACGAAGTTTAGGAATGCCCCTTAAAATGCATAGTTACGCTATTGTAACCGATATCGTTATCGTCGTCTATACGTCTTTTGGCTACGAAGATAATGTTGAAGAATGATTTCGTTTTAACATCAATCAATGTGGAATTTTATGCCTAAAGACATCGGTAAATTTTTAATAGCTGTAAAAATTTTGGTAATTAAAACTTTTTACCTCGCTTCTGTTCATAATTGTAATCATATGATAAATGAGATGTGTGATGATGATGAAGCATAAAAGAAAAAAAAAATACTTTGAATCCATTAATACGAAATAACTTTAAAGACAAAAAGCGATCATGTGGCAATGAGCAATGGATCCATTTACTTCTAGAATTACCATCTAATATCAGCCATATAGATGGTCTTCGCCTTAAAGGTAGGCCCTAGAACTGATGATATGGTAACATGGCTAAATGGATAATGGTTAGAGGGGCCTATTCCCAGCAATGCCATAGTAACTGAAAATAAAATCAATCTAATTCATTCACGCGAAAGTTTCGTTGTGATGACATCTCTTGTTATTCCAGGTTACAATTTGACGTGGAAAGAATCCAATGGGTCTTGGAAAGACGCTTGGATGAATAAGGGTACATACGTTTACACACAAGGAAGTCAAGAGCACACTCTTCAAGGTCTTAAGTGCGGTACGAAATACTCCATTATGATGGTGGCATCCAATAGCGTAGGAGCCTCAATGCCAGCATGTGTTGATGCTACTACTTTGGGAGGAGGTGAGGAATTTTCAATAGATAATGCTTTTCTAAAAAACTGGAAGCATAAAACACCCGATAGTTCGATTTTTGCGCTTTCCAAATTCCAAACTGTTACGTCTCACGAGGCAATGAGCATTAATACATTACAGTTAGGGTGAATTATGTGACTTATCCATTTAGTGATAGCGATCATCTTTTTTGTGTTGTTCCAATTATAAACAAATATAAATATGTAAATAATTTTGTGGGACTGTGGTACTTTAATTGGTAACTGCTGTTTGTTTTATAAATAAATAAATAAAAATAAACAGTTATCCAAACTCAAAATCGGTTCAACCATTCGGGAGCTACATATTATACCACGGTCTAACACACAAATAGACAGACACGTCAACTTTATAATACTTTCCATGTATTAATTTACTCGCATTTACTTGCTGCCTATTAGAATTTGAAAACTAAGAAAGTAAAAACGAGTACTTAAATCTCGCGACAAGCTTTTATAACATATAAATTGTGTCAAATCACATAAATTTGAAATAACATTATAAGTGAACGGTAAAAGTTTTAGTGTTAAAGTTTATTTTTTTCATTTTAGGGCATTTAAATAAAAGCTTGTTTTTAAAAAGGTTTTTTACCTTAATTTTATTAATGCAGTTAGTTCGACGTCCTAAGAAATATTTTATTAAGAAAGATACAAAAGTTTTTTCTGAACATTTTTCGAAGACGGGTAACACTAATGGTTTTCTTTTTAGTTCCAATATCCCCAACGAGTACTGAATGGTTCTGGAGCAATGCTAGCCACGTCTATATTCAATTGAGTGGCTGGGACGATAATGGCTGTGAAATTACTAGGTTTGAAGTTGACTACCGGGAATATGGTGCTAAGACTTGGAAAAGGGCTGAAAATAAACTGGTAATAGAAGTTTTTTATTTTCAGTTTGATAGTGAAACTTTTATCTTCGAAAGAGGTCTCTTTGGTGTTTAATCTGTTGCTTAATTTGTTTTTATTTCTTACAAATTAATTTGTTTCATTAACTTACTATTGCTATAATTGTTAAAAGTATTAAAATTTGTTTAAAATTACGCTTTTTATACTTAGTATTTTTTAAACTTGCTTCTTTCATACAAAATACCTTAGAAAGAAAATTTGTCAAAAGATAATTGAATAAGTGTTGAGTCTAGTACTGTAGTGTCAGGCTTGTCAAATACTCCTCTAAATTACTCTTTTCCAATATTTATTATCTTTGCAGCCGCACATAGAACAGGCATGGAGCTACTACTCTTCATCAATATTGAATCAGCCAAATTCATTTGTAATCGGAGGTTTGACTCCCGCGCAGTGGTATCAAATCAGAGTCACAGCTGAGAACACTGCAGGAATATCTACCTCGTTGTACAATTACGCTACGACAACTTCTTTAGGGGGTAGGTTAATATCATTAAACAGTAACTCAGATAATCTTATATTTACATAGGTTTTAAGCCGGTGGTAGTTTGAAATTGGGTTATTCATTTTGACGTCATATTACTGGACTTTGTTATGAATATGAACATTTTTTTTTGAAAGATTAAATAAATGTAAAAAAAATCTTCATATTGCTAAAGTTTTGTCGTTATAGTCATAAACTGTTCATAATTCATAGTTAACAAAAAAAAACATTATGCTTTTTATCTAATTTTCAGAATCCATAGGACCACCATCAGAGTTTTTGGACTTGAATATGCTAGTTATAATCTGCAGTTCTATTCTGTTAATGATCTGCTCACTAACCTGCGTTTATATACTTATTAAAAGACACAAGTAAGTTGATTTACATACAATATACTTAACCCTTTTGTTACTGATTGATTCAACAAACGTTGGTTGCTTTAGGTAATATGCCAAGTTTATGTAGTGTAAAGACTACGAAAAAACGTACAACGTAACACTGCAAATTCATTTTTAAAATTCAATTTATTTCTTAGACATTATTCTCTTTTTATTCCCACAACTTTATTCAAAATGCATCTCAATGTCCAATTGGATCTCGTGTGTTGGTTGTTAAGCAACGGATCTTCTAAATACAAAACTTTTTAATCAGAAGCTCTGTTACAAGATTACGAAATACTATACTTTTATGACTGTAAAATACTATGCTTGAATTGAAGCCTCCATATTTAAAAAAATCAAGTACTGGATTATAGATCCCGTCCATTAATTCGATGACTGTGAGACAATCAGTAACACCAAGGCTAGTAAACTAAGACATACATAAATTAGTTTGAACATTGTCGACGGTCTAACTTTAGAAACATTGATCTGTGATATTAGTCTTAGGAACTGATTATGTAAAAACTGCATCACGATAAAGAATTGTTATTCTTATTTTCAGCCATCATCGCCTAACAGAGTACAGAAACTCTTTGACAGCAGAATGTAAGTCAGAACGCAGTAATGTGACAGCTAATACTCCACAGAGCATGCCTGCTGAGGTAAACAACAGAGTGTACAGCACTCCGGTCCATCTCACTGCTGATACCAAGCACGGTAAGTTTTGGAATTCACACCAAAAATTTATAAATTTAAGGAAACATTACGTATATTGTCATAATCCCAAAGTAAGTAGGTGAAGCACTTGTGGTATGGAAACCAGAGTCAACAGTTGAACTATAATATGTAGTATCCTTCTTTAATAAACTTCAAATAAGGCTTACAAATGTTCATCACCCAAACGTTTTTCTATAGGGAGCGAATCCAGCCCACAGCTTCTGGATAGCTAGAATAGCAAGGTTTCCTTTAATATTTATGTATGATGTAACAAAAACAGAATAAAAGCACCTATAATAGAAGCCTAGTGGTATTTTTTAAGTATTTTTTAATAAATTATATTTTTTTATAAACTACGAGTAAAGGACGTAAAAAAATATCTTATTCCATTCCAATGCATAGTAATTCAATGTACAGAATTCTAAATTATTTAATTAAACCTCAATTAGTATAATGTTTAATTTCCTGTATTTTGCAGAACTGTACGAGATAAGTCCATATGCACAGTTTGCAATAGGCTTTCGTACTTTCGGCCACGTTGATAACCAAGAAGTGCCAAGTAGAGCCCATCTACCGGGTAATAGCAAATCTAGATACGATAGTGGTGAGCATGATTTATTGTAAAAGTTATTTCATTAAACAAGTTTTATTAATATTGTCTGATGTCAAAAGGATTATTAATTTTTCGAGAAAGATTATGGATAATTCCTTATTTTAGTTTGAAAGATAAAGAAAAAGCATGTCTCAAGATTATTTCGATGATTTCTTACTTTACTCTCATTTCTTTCAGAAACAAGTTTTCAAATGAGATCAGAATCGGAAGAAAGCGATTGCGTGTCACGCACTACAACATTAAAAAGTGTACCAAGAAGTAAGTTTCATTAATTTTTTAAACTTGAAAAATAAGTATTTACGTTAAAGAAAATCGATAAAGTAAAGCATTACCTACCACAAAATGTTTATACAGAGTATTTGCATAGTATTAAAACGCAATTCATATTAACATATTTTTGTTTTCCACAGAGGCATGCAGAGTACCACACCATAGGTAGCTGAATAATTAATAATAAATTCAAAATAATAATTTTAATGGTTGTGTTCATTCACTGCAACAATAGAAATGTTTTTTTTCTCGTCATTTATAATAAAGTGAAATATGATCAAACTAGTATTAAGATTTTGATCTCATTGAAATGCAATGTATTTATTTGTTATAAAATAAGTAATATATTTTACCTATGATTTTGATAAATATTTATTTATCCGTTATCAAAAATACTTTACTTATTAACATCTGAAATTGTGAATTTCTTTTAAAAATTTGGTGTCAGGAAAATATGCCTTTCTCTCTTTCTTTCTTTCTTTATCAATATTTTGTAAAAGTAATCATTAAATCTAGTTTAATTTAGTTAGTATTGGTACAAATGTGAACTTTTTAGCCCTTTAATATTTTTGTACTTCTAAGAAAATTGTAAATAATATTGATAAATTTAAGTGTAGATATAAACGTGTAGTAATTTTTTACACTAATTTCTCTTGAGTGATATTTTTTGTATGGTAGTAATAATAAATTGAATTTGATTCAATTTATGTTGATAATATGTGCCAAATCGATATTATTTATAAAAAAGTTGTCATATTGGTAAATTTAAAACCGTATATAATAAAACTCATAGAAGTTTTTAAACCAAGCTTTTACAGGCTTATTTTTAATTTTCATACAGTCTACTTCACAAACACGTAATGTTAATTTATAAATCGTATTGTTTACAATATAAGTCTTTATGTCAAGTGCCGTTAAGGTCTCATTGATTGTCTATAGCTGTTCCTATTCCGCACGCAAGAATCCTCAAGTTACGATTGTTCAACTTCTCTCTTTCCTTTAACCGGAATTTGGTGAATACCTATGTAATGCATATGGCCAATGTAATAAGATCTTCTTTTAACAGCATTGAATGTTGAAAGCAATAGATAGCTAAAACATTACAATATGAAAACTCTGAAACATATCTTACATTATAGACCTCAATTTAAAAAAAAAAAGTCTCCAAATACTCGTATGTAACAAAAAGTGACGGCCTTTTTGACAATTTTTCAACTTTTTTGCTTTGGAAATTTTACATTTTTTGAGGCATTTTGTATTATTTTTAATTGTAACGTGGCCGTCAACTTAACCCTATGTAGTTAAAACTAGTAAGCAGAGTATAATATGCAGAAACATTTGCATATTATTTCTTTAACTCTGTATTACAAGTATTAAGTTTTAAAATAATTATCTTCAAGAAGACTGATTGTTTAACAACTATTGTTTTGTAAATTCATATTATTACTGTGTAATTTTCGAATAGAAATAAAATTTCGGAAACAAATATAAATGGTTAGAAACAGAATTTGGTTTTTTATTTTACATCTAATATTTTTCATTTACCAATTAAATGCGAATTATAGATATGTATTGTGATCGCATTAAAATACACATGTAGTTTGAAATTTGATTTAAGCTTTTATGACCGCAAGTTAATGGTTAACGCCCTTAAGTTCGAAGTGAAGAATCCAAAGTGTGAGTGTGACGTACTTTCGATCGTATCTACAATGCTTTAACAGTTTCTCCTATTAGATTATGGAGTTATAAGTAGATATTAATAGTTAAGGTGAACGCTAAGAAATGCAATCCTGTGACGAGTTTACAAATGCAAGATATCGCGAGATTAGAAGTTACTACAATCAGGCGTAATCTCAGTATTTTAGAGATCAAAAGTAATTTTTAAATCATATTATGCTTAGGGATTGATCTCAAGTAATGCCACTAGTTCTAGCAAGATCGTAATTCTGCGAGATAGATTGGACAATATCACATCCATTGCTCAGATTCTGTGGTAAGTAGCTTAAACACTCGTGTTACAGAAATAAGAATCAACGATGGTACCACATCACCCAGACATGACAATATAGAAAAGTTCGTTTCCTATTTGATCCGACCGGGGTTCGAACCCGGGACCTCAAAGATGGCACGACGCCAAAGTCCGGCCCGCTCGCCTCTCGGCTACGGAGGTCGTCAAATTCCCTTTGTATTGCATAATGAATATTGCATTCCTTAGAAAAATCAAAATAGTGGATGTTTAGGTTGCCTCACCAAATATTTTACCAGATCCAAACGTTTCATACGATTTTATATCAAGGATTAATATTGTTTCGCTTATAAGATGCGATTGGCTTTGATAATAATAATTTATCTAACACTTTCAGATTCAGTATCATCAGGATCTTAAGCGGTTTGCGCTTTATACTCTAAAAACATACCAAAATAATAAACCCAGTGACTTACTTGGTATTAATATTAAACTTTCTCTGCATCAAAAGTCGTGGGTTTGATTCCCACCCAAAAGAAATGTTAATTGCGTAGAAAATTCATTACATGCCAGTCTTGAGACAGAACGATAGAGTTTGCTAGTAGGCCATTTACAAAACAGAGTACAATCGGGTATTGGGTTCGGTCTTATTGCTAGAAAGCAATCTCTTCCAGGCAACCTTTAGGTAGAGGAAATGGTAGATATCGAAAAATACAAATAATAAGTATTGATGTAGGAACTTTCTATAAACAACGCTATCTCTTTTATTTAGTCCTATAAGGTCATAAAATATTTTTCCAGCATTCACGTCTATAGACGTAAAACTCGAATTGCCCAAGACAAGTTAAATATGATGCCCAACATCTGTCACGAAACATCGTTAAAACTTACAACTTCCGAAAACTTTCCGGATAAAACTACCCGGATATCTATCCATTGAGACGCGCATTGTACCGGAAAATTGGTAGGGGAACCCACTCCAACTTTTGGGACATGTATGGCTGAAAATCGAATTATTCTGTTTTATGATTGATATTAGCATGTCCTTAATTGAAAAGTACGATGAAAAAGCGACATAAAGAAATTTCAAATAAAGTTTAAAATAAATTAACTATGCCTCCCTGCTTCTTCTTTAACAGACTTTGTAGACGCATGGTTGCAAAATAAAATATGACACCTTCAATACGAGGCCTCAAACAGTATTAAGGGCTTTATAGGGCTCTGTCGACTATATGACCACCATAATTTCAACCTTACTCATTTGAATTAAGGTCCAATACCAATGAAAAATTTAAACATGGTCTGCCGTATAGCGGGTTAAGCCTTCTTTCATTCTAATTCGCTTCATAGATACGTGTTTTACGCCAAAAAATATTTATTTCGATACTTATCTCAATCAAAAAAGGATGAAATTAGATTGAGTCAGAAGATACTTTAGGCCATTTTTGCAATGATATGTTGATTGCAGACATTTGTGTAGAGTCAAAAACATGCCATGATATACAATATTTGCAGTTCGATATTCGTTTTTATGCGCACGACATAAGGGCGATACAAACCCTTATGTGCTTTTATCAGTAGGTGGTGTCATGAGGTGTTAATGACTTTAGTAGCATACGGTCGAAAGCACGTCAGACTGATGAAGTTGGAAGAGAAAAAAGATTTCCCCATACGACGTTAAAGCAGCAGCGCGACACTTGCAGCGTGGCACGTGCATCAGCGTGGCATTTACAGCAGCGCGGCACCTGCAGCAACGCGGCACCTGTAGCAACGCGGCACCTGCAGCACGGTGGTTTTTGCAGCAAGGCGGCACCTGCAGGAGCGGGGCCGCCACTGGAGCGTCGAGTACTCGTCCGGCACACACACACTCATGCTCTCTAATAACCGATTGTGTATAGTACCCCTCGGTACCTTCACTAAGCAGACAGCTAGAGATACTCTTCTAACTTCTAATTTTTAGTATCCCTCCATGCCTATTGTCATTGTCCATAAAAAATATTGCTACATCCCAAAATCGCTGCGGAGCGTCCGAAGGGACCTAACAGAGCTTCCGTTCTATTTAAGGCAAAGGATGTCGCCACTATTATTAACGACATGTCCAGAGGTAAGTCACCGGGCCATGACGACCTTAGTATCGAGCACCTGAAGCATGCTGGGCCTCATCTGCCTCGGGTTCTGGCACTACTTTTTAACTTGTGTCTCAGTCATTGTTACTTGCCACGGGATCTCATGCGAACGGTGGTGGCTCCTATTATTAAAGATAGGACGGGTGACACCTCAGACGTGTCTAATTACAGGCCTATTTCGCTTGCCACAGTGATCGCAAAGGTGTTGGATAGTCTGCTTGATAAACAGATGGCGGATCATATTCAACTACATGACGCCCAGTTTGGCTTTAGACCTGAGCTGTCCACAGAGAGTGCCATCTTGTGCCTTAAGCAGACTGTTCAGTATTACACCACTAGAAAAACACCAGTATTTGCCTGTTTCTTGGACCTGTCCAAGGCTTTTGACCTGGTGTCGTATGAGGTCCTGTGGGATAAGCTGAGAAAAGAGACCACTGTACCGTATGAGGTAACATCCCTGCTTCAGCACTGGTATCGCAATCAGATGAATAGTGTTAGATGGAGGGGTGAGCAATCTGACATGTATGGAATGGATTGCGGAGTGAGGCAGGGGGGATTGAGTTCACCCCGGCTTTTCAACCTATACATGAACGGTCTGATCGGTAGGCTCAGCAGTACCGGAGTTGGCTGTCACATTGACGGAGTGTGCATGAATAACATGAGCTATGCTGATGATATGGTGCTGCTGAGCCCATCGATCGCAGGCCTTAGGAGGCTTGTAAACATCTGTGAGTCGTATGCAGTGGCCCACGGACTCAAGTACAACGTCAAAAAGAGTGAACTCATGATGTTCAAGGCGAGGTCTGTTAACTACTCCAATATACCGGGAGTCTCACTTTGTGGTAGTCCTTTGAGCTGGGTCGCAAAGTTTAAATACTTGGGTCATTGGGTCACTGAGGATCTAGCGGACAATAGTGACATTGAGAGAGAGCGTAGGGCGCTGGCTGTGCGTTGTAATATGTTGGCCCGAAGGTTTGCTCGTTGTACAAAAGCGGTAAAGATCACCCTTTTTAAGGCGTACTGCCAATCCTTCTACACTTGCAGCCTCTGGACCAACTATACGCTTCGGGCATACAGTGACTTACGAGTGCAGTATAATAACGCATTCAGGAGACTATTGGGGCTGCCGTGGCGCTGTAGCGCGTCGGCTATGTTTGCAGAGGCGCACACGGACGACTTCTTTGCAATAATCAGGAAGAGGTCCGCTTCCATGCTCACCAGGCTTCGCTGCAGCACTAATGGTCTCCTGATTGTGTTCAAAGACAGGTGGGACACCCCGCTGCTGCGACACTGGGCGACCCTCCACACAGGCAGATAGTATATTTTTAATTTATTTAAACTAACACTAGGATGTAAGCATTAATGTATACTAACACTAATTATGGAATTTATTTCTGAAATAAAATGATTTATTATTATTATTATTATTATTATTAAAATAGTGAAGCGCACGAACTTATAAAATAAAACAAAGTGGCTATAATGTAACCGCCAATATTTGCACGATGTATTTACACGACCTGAGCAATGTTTGCACACCTGGATGAGCGAGGCGAGAGGCGACAGGTTGGTTCCATGTGTAACCCAATATGTATTTTAAGTAAATAATAGTAAATGCATTATTGAAAAGGTTGAAGGAATGAAATATAAGTCATGGATTTATGATGAAGCGATGTAATAGGAGCCAATCTTCAGGAGCTGCAACTTGGAGACTGGTGGGCCAGCACACAAGATAGCGGAAGGCACTGAGACCACATATCGGAAGCTAAGACACACTTTGGGTCACCGAGTAAGTGCATTCATAGCTGACCTTTTACTTTTACATAGTATTAAATGAAGATGCAACTGTTGTCTGTGTGCATGAATATTTTAAATTATTAAATTGATTCTATTACAGCTGCGGATAGAGTTCTACATAACAAATTGTTGGCCATGACTTCGCCCGTGTTATACCGGGATAAACAGTATCCCATATGTAAATCTAGGAAGTCATCTCTCTTTCTACAAAAGACAAACAAAAATATATTCAGACATGTATACAGCCGTATATGAATTCTTATAATAATAATGCAGGATGCAGTTAACAAATACTGAAGACCAGAAAAGAGTCACATTTTCAAAATCACTCTATACCTAATAAACATTTAAAATGAGCTATATAAACAATAAAACGCGACACCAATTTTAGTAGTAAATACGAACTACTTACTGCCCAGCGTTTCAGTTAGGTTAAACCTACCTGGCCTGGTCTCGCTCGTCTTTGTTTGTTCGGGGGAGCTTGCAAATCTTCATCCACCCTCACATTCTCGCATTGCAAAATTTGGTGTGAAATACTTCCACCTTACAGATGACCGTAGCCAAATAACAATCACTTCTGTATTGTTGTGTTCCTGCGTGTGAGTATAGTTTCCAGAGCTCCTAGGGGGTGCTACATTAGTAGCAGGGGTCAAGCCTTCAAGGTAAGGGCTACAAGTCCAGTAACAGATTGATTATGCTGTACTTGTTACCCTTAAGCTAGGACTTCATTTCCACTTAACAATAGGTGGGATGAGGTCAATCTTGAAGTGTAAGAAAAAAAATATGGGTTCCGCTGAGATAGTATTTTTTATTTGTTTATAGCTAGGAGCGCTAACTATTTATAAGACTAGATAAATAATTGAGAATGCAATTACGTCATTTCGAACCGACAAAACCGAATTAACGGAAAACCTCATCTCGGTGGCACGTCTTGTAATTTCACACCGAACTCACGGAAACCAATTGACACAAGTCTGATTCAAGCACAGAACAAATACTCGAATTGCCAAACAATTTGGCGAGTAATCTGTCCCTCAGTAATTTGGTGTTCAAACAATCCTTTGCGAAAATAAACACGGGCTAGGGACTGACGTTCGGCTGTAATTTGTTGCCGAGCGAAATTGCGATGAACTGTAGAATCTTCCCATTGTTCTGTTACCGCAACTTTTAGAATGCCCGCAGTTTGAAGATGGCGACAGTTCGTGTTTATTTACTTAAATCAAGAACAAAGAAAATACAAATCGCTTTAGTTTGTAAACAACTCAATAATCATAATCACAATCAATTACAATTGTGTTAGTAACAAGTAACATTTATGCATCAAAACGAATATAAACCAAAATTAAAGCTACAGCCTGTTCGGAACCTAATCCTACCGAGAAAAATCCGGCAAGAAACTCAGTAGTTATCCTAAACTTTGTAAAATAAAAGACTAGCTATCTTAAAATATGGCGTGCGAACGAGAACAACTTGTGACAATAAGTAAAATGTCCAACTGGAGTACAGTCAACATTATAAGTCTGTTTACACATCAGTACCTTGTCACATTAAAAATCCGCGTATCTGAGTAAGTTAAACGAACATTTAGCTTAATGTGATAAGGTACTGAGTTGTTACGAACTAAAGTAGTTACTTTAGTTATACAGTTAGTTAACTGTACCTACTTAGTTACGCGGAGGTTTAATATGGCAAGGTTCTGAAGTGCATACAAATAATGATGCTGACTGTAAGTATTAGAAATTTAGTAAAGTAAGTATATATTTTAATAATGACTCTTTATTGAAATAAATTAACGATTCGGTTTAAGGGTCAGTCGGCCGATTTACTTACTTAAAGACTAAATAAAAATTAAGCATTTTTTCTAGTTATTTATCAAAACTATTAATTTATATAAGAAACTTTATAAAAACTAGTAAATTATTACCCTTGCCATGAAACTATTAACAATCTTTTGTAAATAAACAATTATTCAGCCAAATAATTAACGCAGTTGGTAATTCAAAAAAATTAATCAGTCTCCAATTTATTTCGTAATAGTACCCTGCATATTTTATCAACCAACATATTCATGATTAACATTGACAAGCTTAGTAACGGTGGGCCTTAATGAAACATTATGTTACAACGCGTTTCATAACCGCACATGAAGAGGCTAAGGGTCGCACGAAATGACGTCATTCTAGTATCATTGCGGGCCTATTATAATTATAACTTCCTCTCCCTGCTAACTGCTTCTGTGGTCTAGTGGTAGTGAGCTAAGAGTAGTGATCTAGAGGTAGTGAAATCGACTCCCTATATCTTTGTTAGTTATTTTCAGTATGGTTAGGTCATTTTCAGATTGATAATAAGGAAAAATTATCCGTGCTGCCGGAAGGGGATTTCGTCATTCCGACGAATGATTTTTTTCCCGACGTATCGTCGTCATAATTTTTTCAAAATAAAAATTTACAAAGAAATCTTGCGAAATATATAGATGGACCGATCAGAAGTTTATCCGTAAGAGGTCGATAAAATCATTGAAATAACAAAAACGAAACCAGTTTCAGTGACAAACATCAGTTCCCAGATACATTCTTTCATAACAAACCGTATAAAAGTTGGAAAAGAAAAAAGATTTCCCCACACGACGCTAAGGCATCAGACTGGAAAATTGGATCCTCCGCTTTTAAATCGATGGCCTAATTTAGTCGCTACGGAACCCTGCAGATGCTAGCCCAATGGTCTGTGGCGTATCGTGTACTGGGTGAAACAGAATTTGTCTGTTTAGCCAAAACAAATGTTCTTTATTTTGTACAGTGTTTCTAGCTCTTTCCTCACCCATATCTATAGCTCACCAAGTTATAATTACACGAATAGTGAGCTTGCTAAGCTAAGGTTAATAGGTATTATGTTTTTGTAGCAGGCTTTCGTGTGTTGCTCAGCCGCATAGCCGGATGGAGGATAATTTAAAACAAACAGAAAAAGGCTCCCCTTGCAGTGTAGGGCTCGAACCCACTACCTTCACGTATCGCGCGTGCTGCTCTACAAACTGAGCTAACCACAAGTTCAAAGTCAAACGCAGAAAGTCCCTTAACACTTCTGAATCGTCATTGAAAAGAATGCAAAGTGATTCTACTTCCAGTTCGAAATCTATATCTACCGAGAAGACACCGGTAAAAAACTCAGTAGGTACATTAGTTACAGTAGCAGTATCTAACTTATTGCTATGTGTAGCTCACTTTGGATCAAGTCATATAGTTTCGTTTTGATGAGTGATGAAACAATTAAGTTCTTCTTAACCGACTCCAAAAAAAAGGAAGAGGTTCTGTGGTGAAGACAGACAAGAGTTATTGTCACATTTTGACTACCTCCGTAGCAGAGGCGAGCGTGCCGGACTTTGGCGTTGCGCCATCTCTGAGGTCTCGGGTTCGATCCACGGTCGGGTAAATATGGGAAATGAACTTTTCCGTATTGTCTTGGGTCTGGGTGTCGTGGTACCGTCGTTGTTTCTAATTTCTGTAACACAAGTGGTTAAGCTTCACTTACCACAGAATTAGAGCAATGTATGTGATGGCCGATATTGTTTATTTTATATTATTATTTGTAATATAAATATGGATTCTTGTTAAATATTTTAATTTTTTAACTTCAATGATGAACGTTTAACTTTCCTTTCTACCTTTGTTTGATAATGAATATCGGTTGAATGGGTTTTAAGTCGTGTATCCGAATATTTTTTGATACTTACCTCACAATTTAGATTTGGAGGTAAAAAACGAAATGGTATTCCGTAGTTACACTACAGCTCAAGGCTGTGAGAAGCAATTTCGGCGCTAACAGGTCTAACGAAATGTTTATTAATGCACAAGTGATTACCAGCGGATGTTTCCTTGAGTAATTACAGGGAGGCAAACAAACCTATTAATTGAAATGGATTGCTTACACAATCTTAATGGGAATACAGTAACAAACACTGGAATAAAGTACTTACAAAATTTTTGCATGATTCTCAAACTCAAACTCAAATATTTCTTTATTCAAGTAGGTTACATATAACACTTTTGAATCGTCATTGAATACAATGCAAAGTGATTCTCCTTCCGGTTCGGAACCTATATCTACCGAGAAGACACCGGTAAGAAACTCAGCAGATCATTTACAGTATCAGTATCTAACTTATTGCTATGTGTAGCTCACTTTGGATCAAGTCATATAGTTTTGGTTTTGATGAGTGATGAAACAAATAAGTACCTACTCAAGTAAGTTTTTACTTTCGAGAGGTAAGCTGGAGCAGACCAGTCCCCAAAGGTGGCACCTGTTCACAAGCATGACGTCTGATGACATGATGATTCATCTATACATCTATACTTATATATGAAATTAGAGTATCTGTTTGTAATATTAAAATAACCGATTATTAAGACGATACAAGATGCATATACTGTACTGAATATGCGGTAAATATACCAAAATAACATTTTTTTTTATTTTTGTCTGTCTGTCTGTCTGTTTGTTCCAGCTAATCTCTGTACCTAAGGGCTGGACCGATTTTGACGGGACTTTTACTGGTAGGTAGCTCATGTAATAAGCTATAATTTAAGCTTCTTTTGTATCAGAAAAATAATTTAATTTTAAAAAAAAATCGAAATCCTGCAGTCCACTCGCATGAAGTAGCGGCTACAGCTAGTTTAAAATAAAAAAGAGTCACTACACATGGTACAGTCCAAAATTTTAGACTTTGTACCGCCCTTATATCACAGGAAATAAGAACCAAAATCAAACGTTATGTGCTGTTCACTGCACGTAGGTTAGTTAGTAAAAACGATGATCAAATATATTACGTAGTAAGTAATGGGATCATGCTTCAGTATAAAAAAAAAGTAAAAAATTAAATGCGCCAGACAATCACCTTGTCGCAAACTAAGGCTTTCCCAGACCGAAGTTAGAAAACGAACTTTTCTTAATTGAACTGACCAGGAATTGAACCCGGGATATTTCGCGCTTTGACCGCCTACCTTAGCCACTGCGTCATCGAGATAGTGGAAGAGATGTATATGAAAATACATAATATAATGAATTGTTTGTTTCACAAATAAAAAATCGAACAGAGCGCACCAAAACTCACTGTCTCTATCAAGTTTCTTGCTGGTTCTTCTCAATAGCATCAACATTCCGAACACGACGGTAGTTTAACTTAATCTGGCGATTCATATAATCGTTTGCATAAGTTTACATGAATAAAGACATTTCTATTCTATTCATTTCGTAAAAAATGCACGAAGATGTTAGGTTCTCAAAAATTTGAAAGAAATTTATTTAAGTATCTGCGGTCCTTAAATAAAAAACCGGTCAAGTGCGAGTAGGACTCGCGTGGAGAGGGTTCCGTACGTTGGGCTCATAGGTCACAATAACTACCTTCACTTGTTTGTGAAAAACAAAGAAATATCTTAATTGTCTCTTTCTATGTTTCATCTCTCTCTTTTAAAAAAATACCAAGTTCCTGGCCCTAATTCTTCGCCCCACAAACCCCCCTTTGTGGGGCAATCCGTAGTTGATGAAATAATGTGTAATCTTCTCATAGACTGATGTGTCAGATCTTTTGAAATTAAGCATCACATGGCACAGGCAGGTAACAATAAAAAAAACGTAAATTTAACAAAATAACCCTTTTTTTAATCCTATACTTCTCATAGGTTTTCCTGTAATCTATAGGTAAAGAGCTATATTCCGCATTAATTTAAAAATTTTTAGCCTAGTAGTTTCGGAGATAAGGGGGGGGGGGAATGGTAAATTTTCGCCTATTTTCTTAAATAACTTAAAAACTATTAATTTCAAGGTTATAAATGATACATATTTGCAATCCTTACAGCAAGATCTTTCATTTGATATGTCACACGATATGGTTAGCGAAACTTTTTTTTTAATGTTGTGATTTACCCTCCAAAAGTGACCCAAATTCATAATTTATTTATTTACGTTACACATGCACCTTTGGGTCTTTAACTTACATATGTGTACCAAATTTCATCTCAATTGGTCCTGTGGTTTCAAAGTAATCGGCTGTGACAGACGGACGGACAGACAGACACGCGAGTGATCCTATAAGGGTTCCGTTTTTTCCTTTTGAGGTACGGTACCCTAAAAAGCATGAAAATACATATCAGAGTTTCAGTAAATTTACATAAACATGAAAAAGCTTATTAACAAAATTTTAATTTCGTTATTTTCGCACCAATTTTTTCAAGTTGCACACGAATCAAGACCTAAAAATTGGTTAGTCACGGAATATTTGCTTTGTAGAATAAAAATGCAAATGTGTTATCAGGGCATATTGACGAATAAAATCAATATAAAAATGCAAATATTTAATTTCGACCATCAAAGGAAGTTTCAGCGCCATCGCGATTTTTTCATTCTGAACATGTTTTTCGATAGATTTGCCTGTCAATATTTGCATCATTGCTCTATGATTCATTTACTATCTAACGTAGAAATTATATTATACTTTATATATTATATAAATATAAAAGCGGTTATTTTAAATTATATTCAAACAGTCACTCCAATTTTATTTTTTAAGCGGTAGGACATAGCGATCTATCGCTCGAACTGGAGCAGCCCGACTGGTGAAATACCTCCACCTTACAGAAGACCGCAGCCAAATAACATTAACTTCTGTGTTGATGTGTTTCTGCGTGTAGGTGAGGTTTCCAGAGCTCCTGGGGGGTGCTACATTAGTAGCAGGAGTCAAGCTTTTAGGGTAAGGGCGACAAGTCCAGTAACATATTTATTATGCTGTACTTGTCACCCTTAAGCTAGGACCTCGTTAACACTTAACATCAGGTGGGTTGAAGTTAATCTTGAAGTGCAATATAGATATAGATAATATAATGTTAAATATTCGGTACATATAATATATAACATGTATGTCTGTTTGTTTCGGCTAATCTCTGAAATGGCTGAACCAATTTCAACGGGACTTTTATTGGTGGTAGCGTAAAAGGTAACATTGCCTACTATGTTTGGAAAAAAATCTTAAATTCTGTAGGCCACGCTAACGAAGTCGCAAGCACGGCAAATTAAAAATATATAAGGAATAATTTATCTTTTTTTATTTTAATTGATTTATGCCTATGTACCTATTTATTATTGTATAATTTTCATTAAATCCAATACTACAATGTAAAATGTATGACCAGGTATGAAATAGAGGAATTTTATTATATTTACGGAAATCTCTAGTCTAGTGATAACATACTAGTTAGGTGATATGTATTGCCTTCCCTTTTAGAATATTTGTTGTTGTGTATAAAAAACCGGCTGGATGGCAATGCGTGGGTGAGGTCCAACTTCTAAGCGATTGGGGATTTAGGTGTCATGGTGACATATCTATCAATGTCATGTCAAAAATAATCACGTCCCAGTTGCACCTCATACACATTGACATCTAGCCACAAAATATTTACGGAAATTGTTTGGAGATATTAAAGTACAATTTAGGCGGCTACAACCACAAACCACCAGGCAGAGGAAAATGTAATGCTTATAGACTTCAAAATATTTCAAACTACATAAAAAAGACGTTTAATGCCCGGTTCAAATATTTGAAAACGATCCGTTCTAGTCACGCATAGTTATAAATCATACAAGTCGTAAGCTAAAAACGACCGACCGAATACGGATGACAGCTGATATGGAAATTAAATCATGGAACGGTATTATCGACTCGTAGTGGGTAGGAGAAAAACGAAAAGTAATTTTTGAATCATATAATATTGGAACCGAGAATTAATTAGGCCTACCATGCGCAATACGTCTAATTTCGCGCATGAGACGACAAAAGTTTCGATACTGTTCATTGGAATACCGCACTCGTATTTACAGCCAATCAGCGCTGACGCACTGACTTCAATCGATTTTGACATCTGTTAATAGCGCAATAAAATTTAGTCACGTTGCGCATGCTAGGCCTGAATGACATCCAAACTGATCGCTTATTTTGAAAATGGATTATGTAACGTCGAACAACGGCATTATTTTAGTGATATCAGAGATGTATCCCGGATAGGCACTAATGGTGATATAATACCTTGAAATCAATACAACGTATCCTCAAATAAACCCTTAATGGCAAGTCTCATTAATGTGTACCTCACGTGATACCTTTGTTCGGGAAACAATACGTCACGCAGTACTTTTTGTATGAAACGAATCCTATTGTTGGATTTTTTATCATTTCAAATGGTTTTTGTGACGTTGCAGTTTTTGCGAGCGAAAGCTGATTTTGCAGCGCGTTTGAATACAAAGCTGAATATAATTGGACGGCGCCATTAATTCTGAATTGTATATTGGGGATTTTTCTACCGTATTACGATGCAGAATTTTTGGGTTCAAATAAGTGGAAGGGGTGGAACCATCAATTTTAACATAAAACAACCGCTCGATTTCTCTAGGATTTCATGAGATCTAGGTCTAGTCCAGAAAACGAAATATTTCGGATGCGATGACAAATTAAATAACAGTTTTTAATTTTCATAATTGTAACGGACGCACTTCGAATGCGAATAAAGCGTTTTAAGCAAAATATTAGACCTACAAGCAAATCAATAACTTTGACGGTCAGGTCAATTTGGAAAAATAACTTTTCTAAATTGAATTGGGTCTGGGTGTGCTGGGATGACGCCCCCAGTTAGTATCCGTCGTCTGGTGCTCATATTACGAGGGAAAACCTTAGTTTGAGACCAAGTGATTGGTGTGGTTGTCTGGCGCATTTATTTATTTATTTATATTTACTTCATTTTAACTCCCGAATTTTAGATTGTCCTTCAAAAACATAACCTGTGTACTGTCCTTATATTGTAGGTATAACAAATAATTTCGACCTTTTTGACGAGTTTTGATTTATTTGACGAGAGACGAGGTTGATCACCTACGAAATATTTAATTTCTTTCTTCCAAATCAAAAAACGGTTTCGAAACGAAAACGTTTTCGACGAACACAAATAAAATCGAATTAAAAAACCTTTATTTTTCGAAGTGCTGAAAATTCTTAGTCCGTAGGGGACCCCAGCAACTCTCAAGCAATATTCAGTATTGGTATGAAGTTCCAAATTAAGTTTTTTTGCTGTATTCTATCAAAGATACTACGTTTTATATTTGCCCGGTAAACTAGATTCCGGCGAGTCGTTCCGGTTCATTTGCGATTTCTACTTCGTTGGCTAACAGAAAATTACCTCAAGACTCGGTTTTTCTAGACACTTTTAAGATTAGGTAAAGTATTTTATGTGGTCGTATTCGTTACTCACATTATAACTGGATTAAATTTTTCCCACTCTGCAATAAGGAGAGTGATTAATTAATATTGCATGTGGAGCTAACCTGTAATTGTCTGTTACATTTAGTTATATTAGGCTGATGTATTATATACCTATATTTAAGTATTATTGTAAATAGATGTTGGTTAGCCTAAATAAATAAATAAAATATATATTTATTTTTAAATATTTCTGGATCTTAATTATCTGATGTTACGCTGTTGCTATTTTAGATTCAGGTACCATATCAAGTTCATATTCCATCCAATAATAAAAAAAACAAATACTAAGGTTTCCATGATGGGCTTCAATACAATAATTTCAAGCGAGATGTAAACAGGTAATGATAGGATAAACAAAACACATTTCAGAGCTTACATGTTACGAGCATTCAAAAGCTGTATTAATATGGTCAAAAGCTAGTTTTTCTCCATCATATTTCTACTAATATTACAATCTTGAATGTAGGTCTCCCTACATGCAAACCAAAACCATCAATCAAATATTTCTTTATTCAAGTAGGTTTAATATTATAACACTTTCGAATCGTCCTATGTCTACCAAGAAGACATCGGTAAGAAACTCAGTAGATTTGTTACAAGAGCAGTATCTAACTTATTGCTATGTGGACCAAGTCATATAGCTTTCTCTTGATGAGGTAAAAAAAACACGAAGCATTTATTTCATAAATATAAGTATTTAACTCTTTTACGCAATATGGAATGGATTTTAGTAAAATTTTGTAGCTACATAAAATACATACCTACTAGAAAAATAGGATACTTCTCATTCTGAAATAATGCGAACAAAGTTACAAGCTAGTTTATTATGAAAAAAAGAACCTTAATATTTTATTCAAGTAAAAAAGGCATCGACAGTGAATCTGCAGACGTTTCTTGTTGATTGAGGAGATCCATTTGGACTAGTCTTCTCGCTTGTTGAACTTGAACCCACCTCTGTATGACAAGCTGTGTTTAATTGGCAAGGAATGAGTTCGGTCAAACACTCCTTGTCAAAACACTTTGAAATTTGTGTGCAAATTTCGTTAGGGTCCCTATTTTTACAGTTTCTGTTACAGCATTTGTTCATTTGACGACAAAGAGGCTTGCTGTTGTTGTCTTCATTGTCGCACTTGATACTTTGCAGGCAAGATACAGGCTCAGTGTTGCACTCCTTGCTACAATATTTTGGACTTTTTGGGCAAATAACACGTGCTTTGTTACAATTTATGTTACAGCATTTGATGACGTTACCAGAATCTATGCAACGGTCTTTCTTACCAGCATTGCAGTCTTTCTTGCATGCAGTAGTAGAATCACCTTTACAATTAGTGTTACAACATTTATTAATTTTCGGGCAGAAAGCTGCAAGTTCACCATTTAAGTCTTCATTGCAGGACTTAGTTATTTGCGAGCAAGAAGTGGGTTTGTTAAGGCACTCTTTGTCACAATATTTGGATGTTCCTGAGCATTTGGAGACAGGCTTAAAGCCGCAGTCTCCGTAGCAAGATTTGGCAAGCAAGCAAGAGCAAGCAGGCCTACTTTCACAGCACTTCGGAATATGCGGACAGGTGCATTTCTGGAAGAAAAATATATCTGATTACAACCCATAGTACATTAGATTCGATTACCACTGTTCTAATTCTGTGGTAAGTTACTAAAGCACTTGTATTACAGACATCAAAAACAACGACGGTACTGAAACAGCTAGACCGACCTGCAATCGAAACCAGTACCTCAAGATGGCACGACACCAAAGTCTGGCCTGCTCACCTCCTCACTATGGAAGTCATCACTTTCCATCAATAATACTTGGTAAAGCTGGTGTGTTGAAAGGAAAGTAATGCAGTTTTTTTTTAAATAATTATATGCCTTAAACAATTTCCATATTTCCAATCGAGCGTGAATCATCACCAAATGGTTAATTAACTGTCAAATATTACCAAACCACTGCTTCTAAATGTAGAGCAGGTTCCTCATTACAATTTACATTTATCGTAATACTTTCAACATTACCTCTTTATGCTGCTTTCTCCTGATCCTCAAGAACCTCGGTCGTCTCTTCATAAAACATTTGCAACTAAATTTACATTTGCAGTCCGATCTGCATCCTTTTCGTTGCTCAGCTGATGTTCGTAATTTCGTCTTGAGTTGAGTAAAAGAATTGCAAGCAGTGACACCACATGAACTTCCTAATCCTGGAACAAAAAAACGCTTGAATTATCTTTAATTGCAGGTAAGCATATTTGGCCTCAGCTGGTAACATCAGTAGAAAAATTCTCATCTCATCGCTAACACCACAAAGCTTAACATCTTCGAGACATGGACTCAAACAGTACTAGTCTACGAATTTATTATCACTATCAAACAGGGCTCTACTCGTCAGTCACTCTGAAGGATGAATATTCCTCTCACTTGAGATGGTCATGGGAGAAAACTCACTAAGAACCAAATTAGAAGTGACGTCCTAAAGAACAACTGGCCAGGTCACTTGTTACTCTAAGCTTAGCTCTAAGCTATCTTCAGAGTTCAAAAACATTATACAAAAATTAACTGAGGTTGTATAGATTATCCTGCATTCAATTAGCTTAACAAATAACACTGAACTGAAACGCCCACACACTAAAGTAAGCACTAAGGAATTAACGCTGTGAAGTATAATGCTAAAGTTTTTAGCTGTGAATTTGTTGAATGATTCAAAAGAAAAAGGTATATGCGTACCCATGATAAAACTTAAATCTAAAAATGGTTCTTTTTTGTCAATCTGCCATAGCCTAATGGATTTTGATGTCATATGTTAATAAAATTACCTAGTCCAGTCATCAAAAAGTTTTAACTTTTTATATAGGAGGGGGATACTTTTGAATATTATATATTTTTTTAGCATTATTATTAGAAGAAAATTGTGTTTTTGAAATCGTATTTCGGCAACATCACATTTCTCCTATCACATTTCCTCAGCGGCTCTAACTAGTTGCCTAGTTATTACGATAATCCTACTATACATTACTTCGCCCCAGAACTTCTAGGCCACGAATAGCAAAATTAGCATTTAGGTACGGGCGAATAAAGCGCTACCACCGAGCAAGCCGCGACAACTCGCCAACTCCAATAATATAAAGTTGTACAAACTGTGCCATTGTCAGCCGGTACCACTTGAACTCGAAGGAAATATCATTAATTGTGTAAAGATTTCATCGAAATATGCATAATGGCATATTTAATATGATATAAGCACATCTTTGTAAAAATGTGTGGCAGTAAGTATTCCTATATGTGAATGTGTGCTTAATACTCTTAAATGTAAAATAAATAAAAAAAATCTTTATTTATCATAAACTTAACATTCTAAAATCAATGTGGGGTTCTCAACTGCAAAAATTATAAGCTGTAGCGCAGTGAGAGCGCCCTCTCCCAGTATACAGTAGTTTAAGTTACATACTTATAAGGTAAACTAATGTATCACAAAAATAATAATAGGTACATAAAGAATAATAGTTAGCAATTTAGATAGCATATAGTTCGTGTGTGAGTGTGTGTGTGTGTGTGTGTGATAGATATTTTTGTATACCTACATTTAATAAATTTAGATTGTTAGACAGTTATTATATCGCGGTAAAGCAATACCATTGCTATTGCTTTATAAGAAACAAAAAACTCAATTAACAATTTTCAATAGTATTGATATTGATAGTAACGTATATATATTTTAAAGAAACAGAAACATTTAATCTCTCCTTGTCCTTACTCACACCGCAAAGGGAGATAATTTTTTTCTGTTTCTTTAAAAATATTCAAAATTCGTAAGTGCATCGTGAAGCACCATCTTTTTTTTTAATCTATCGATAGTATCTTTTAGTTTGGACTATCTATCACTTCCCATTTAAAAAGTATTAACTATGTTTTAATACTCGTTACAAAACAAGAATCGTATTATTTTTTACAGGCCGATTAATTTGTATCCATACTAATTGCTATAAAGCTGAAGAGTTCGTTTAAAGCTTCTCAAAAACAAACTGATTCTAATTAAAAAAAAAAATGTTGAATAGTCCAATAATGAAGAAGGCTATATGTTACTATATGTTACTCTTCGACTAACAAGAGCACCAAACCAGTGAAACGTGGAAAAAATGGGAAATGACACGCGTGCGAAATTACGCCGGTATATAGCACTAGCATAACTCTGTTGCTATGTATTATTATTATCAGGGTACTTGGGGCTGTGCTGTTCTAGTGAACTGTGGTCACTGCGACCTGTCAGATCTATTGTGACTCGCCACCAGTTTAAAGTAACTCCTTCAGCCGGGTCGATTCTAGAAAGTCTAGTATTTTCCTCTTAACTGTAACCTATATAGATACATAGTATCTATATACATAACTAGATACATAGTATCTATATAGGTTACAGTTAAAACCCATTTTTCGTTAGAACTCGTTTTTTACCTAGTCAAAATTAGTTATCACTTAATGCCTTTGTTAAAACTAGAATTTACCTAATAAGGTATAAAGACTACGACTAAAATTAGTGATCAGTTTGCAGTCTTATGACTAAATACTAAAGGGTCACTAGACTAATTAGTCGCAAGGGTTTAAAAACTAGTCTTGTATTTTTAATAGGCCTTAAAGAACTAAGTCTCTTTCATCACTAGTTTAAGTGGGTAGGCCTGCCCTTCTCACTGCAGGAGAGTCTCACAGTTCTCAAAGGTAAATTTGTATTCGGCACATCTTCTGCACGCAATTTTTTTTCTCGACTCGCTTCGAGAAAACGTGTTTTGTCTTGCAGAAACTAGTTTTAACTGATATTAGATTAAAACTTTAGTCGTTTCTAGTAATAACAAAGGCATTAAGTAAAAACTAGTTCTAACTAGGAAAAACGCGTTCTATCTACGAACTAGTTTTAATTATGCCCGCGACTTCGTTTTTCCCCTTTCTCCCCTAATATTCGAAACAAAAAGTAGTTTATATTTTAATCCAAGTGTCGAGCTATATTTGTGCCAAATTTCATATCTCTAACTTCAAAAATAAACATTTTTCCATATAAACTTTCAAAGGTGGTATTACCCCCATCCCCCCCTTATTTTCTTATAAAAAGGAGCCTATGTCCGTTCTTGAGATTCAACGTATACCTATACCAAATTTCATCAAAATCCGTTCAGCCGTTTAGGCGTGAAAGAGTAACAGACGGACAGACAGACAGACAGACAGAGTTACTTTCGCATTTATAATATTAGTAGGGATACATATGTAATTCGTCAAAACTACGCTAGTTTTCATTGAAATTAGAAGAAGAAAAAACCAAATTCGAGTTCCGCTAGTTACAACGAGCAATCCCGTTCAGTTTGTTGGGCAAACAAATAATTAATCTGCGGAGGGTATAGTTTAATTGCTTGTTTGAGTTTGTCTTGTAGTTCCTCTAGGTTGGAATTCTGGCTGACGAATCTAGCGGTACGTACAATGTTTATTTACGAGATTATTTATTTTTGGTGTTCATTTTATTTTTACATTAATAATAATAATAAATAAATATTCAAACGTCACATACATTGTTCTGATTCTATGGTTGTGTTACAGACATCAGAAATAAAGAGGGTACCACAACACCCAGACCCGAGACAATAAAGAAAAGTTCGTTTCCCATATTGACCCGACCGGGGATCGAACCCGGAACCTCAGAGATAGCGCGACACCAAAGTCTGGCCCGCTCGCCCCTCGGCTACGGAGGTCGTCAAATTAAAATAACGTTTTAACTCCCAAACTTTTCATTTATTTTTAAAAAACGTTTTTTAGTTTTAGACTACAGGGGATGATTTACAAGACAAACGTTAGATAAAACTACGAATCGAAAACTCAATGCTTTGTCTTTGTCTAATCTTTATGTTAGGAGAAAGACAAAAAAAAACCGTATTAGAAGTCTGATTTTGACATTATGTTAATAGATAAGAAGAGTCCTATTTTATGGGTTTCTGTAGGTTCTTAGGAGAAAGACAAAAAAAATCCGTATTAGAAGTCTGATTTTGACATTATGTGAATAGATAAAAAGAGTCCTATTTTATGGGTTTCTGTAGGTTCTTAGTGAAGAATTCACCACGCAGTCTCTTTTTGAGACGTGTCTTTCTACACAATTGACATTGGTGGGATGGCTGCATTGTTTTTAAATGCGAGAAAAAAACCACAATTAAAAAAAAATCTGTCTTCAAGTATGGAACTCAAGATAAAACCACTCAAGCAGAAAATAAAAAAACGATTTACAAGCTAATACCGTTATTACAGTAAATCCTTCTCAGCAATATTATTCTTGGCTCCTTACCATATCCAGCTATTCCCAGACGTTGAGTTGATGCTGTTATGATGCCAAGTAACATAAAAAGCTAGCTTAAGCGAATAGTAATGTTGGTAGTATTTTTAGTGGCAGAAATGTTATGACAAGCTTTGATATAATTTGTACTGTATGTGTGTTTATTAGTGACTGAATCTTTGATCCACATACGAAGCATATACTTGGACGACACATATCCCAACTAGAGGATATTAAAACTTACTAGACTTTCTAGAATCGACCTGGCTTTTTTTTTATAGTAGCGCAGTATATTGGCTCCTCCCAGTTATCGCGATGACAACGGATTTGATATCAAAATATCCTATCCGTTAGCATCGCCATACTGGCCCGCAAGATGTTTCTTCACGCTCCTTTTGAAGGAATCCATGTCAAAGAAAGGAGGAAACACATGAGCTAAGAGTTACTATAAATTGATGGCGAGTCACAATAGATCTGATAGGCCGTAGTGACCACCTTTTACTAGAACTGCACAGCCCCAATTGCCTGAATAATGAAAATAAAAATAATGTGTTTATTTGGGTGGAATCTTGAAACGTTGTTTTGAACCGTTTATCTTGTCATTTAATTAAATTTGGAACTAGTTATCAACCGATTGAGCCGAAGTTTTTATGGTAAACGAACTATTCTATACTGTCTCGGGCCTGAGTGTTGTGGTACCGTCATTGTTCTGATTTCTGTAAATCAAGTGCTTAAGCTACTTACCACAGAATCAGAGCAACGTAAATTTGATGTTGTCCAATATCTATTCTAAATTCTTATATTAAATTAAATAATTACATATTATTTAATTTAATATTAGAATTTAATAGTTTTTTAAGATTAAGTTTAGTAGTAAGCCCTCTTATGTTGTTGTGCCTTCTGAGGACCTTGAGGTCCTTATATATTTGAATATATGCCTTAATTTTTGTACCAACTCTTTAAATTGTACTGTAACATGCAATCAACGAATTTAATTCTATTGAATTAAATGTCTAAAACTAGCAAACTAAAATACATGATTTCCGTATTAATAATTGTGTTCCAAATTTCATATTATCAAATATATTCCCCACAGTGTACACACGTCATAAGACTCGTAATAATCTACCGTTTAAAACCGGGCCATAATAATATTTTGCGGCAACTAAGGTACATTATTTACGAGTCGGGTGGGTGTCATTAAAATTAATTAAATCCTTAATGTTATTTAATGTAATTAACGGGGCCCAACAGAGGCTTAATTGCTCGACCGATCGATGAAATCCCAACGCTAAGGCTTTGAAAGTAACCGACAATGTATTTTGAGTAAAGAGTAAACGCGCAGATAGATTACGACCTCCGTAGTCGGGAGGTGAGCGTGAACTTTGGTTTCAGGCCATCTCTGAAGTCCCGGGCTCGATACCCGGTCGGGTCAATATGGTAAACGAACTTTTCTAAATTATCTCGGTTCTGGGTGTGGTGATGCTGTCGTGGTGTCTGATATCAAAGTCAAAGTCAAAGTCAAAGTCAATATTTTTAATTCACATAGATTACATTAGTAATACTTATGAATAGTCTCTATATAAAGCAAATGAAGCTACCTTCGGTTCGGAACCTATTACTAAAGAGAAGATACCGGCAAGAAACTCAGTAGTTTTTTTTTTACAAATGCAAGCTACACTTATTACTAATTTTGCGCTAAGACACACAGTTAGTTTGTCAATTCTACTACTAAAAGCTATTACCACATAATAAGATCAATATTTGTGATGTCCAATGTTTATTTATTATTATTATGCTTATAGATTACAATTTTTATTGCACTAGTACCCCGTTGCGGCTTTGCACATGAATGCCCTTTTTTGCGAGATAAATTCTTGGCGCACTGTACCGTCACTCTAGGTGACGGCGAGTGTGGGACTCTCCTGACTGAAGGGTAGGCCTACCCACTAAAACTAGTGATGAAAGAGACTTAGTTCTTAAAGGCCTATTTAAAAGACAAGACTAGTTTTTAAACCCTTGCGACTAATTAGTCATGTAACCCTTTAGTATTTAGTCATAAGACTGCAAACTGATGACTAATTTTAGTCGTAGTCTTTATATCTTATACGTAAAAGGCTTAAAAGACTATAAAAGACTGAAAAGACTAAAAACGCCTTATCACCTTGGGCTGGCGTGCCATATAGGAAATCGAACGTTTTGATAATCCATACTAATATTACAAATGCGAAAGTAACTCTGTCTGTCTGTCTGTCTGTCCGTCTGTTACTCTTTGACGCCTAAACGGCTGAACGTATTTTGATGAAATTTAGTATAGGTATACGTTGAATCTCAAGAACGGACATAGGCTACTTTTTATTAGAAAATAAGGGGGGGATGGGGGTAATACCACCTTTGAAAGTTTATATGGATTTTTTTTTATTTTTGAAGTAAGAGATATGAAATTTGGCACAAATATAGCTCGAAACTTGGATTAAAATAAAGACTACTTTTTGTTTTGAATATTAGGGGAGAAAGGGGCAAAACAGACCATGAAAGTACGTAGTCCACGCGAACGAAGTCGCGGGCACAGCTAGTTCATGAATAAAAAATCGGGAAACGACAACATTTACCTACGTTTTTTTTCCAAATTAAAGCATATTGAAAATAGGATATGAATCATGTTCATGTATAATTTTTTTTAAATTAAATAAAAACAACTTAAGTCGTTTTAGTCATTTAGTTTTTGAAAACAACTACAGTCGTTTTATTTGCTTAGTCTTTTAATACAACGGCTAAGTCTTATTTATAAAAATTCGAACCTTTAGTCTTCATCTTAGAGGCTAGTTATTTTAATATGCCTAAAAGACTAAATCTCTTTCATCGCTAACTAAAATACAAACTTCAAGATGAAGCTATGGGAAAATGAACGCGTTTGGATATTATCAAATTTGGCGTAGTTTTTCTGAAGTTATGTATGTACATACATTTTTAGGTTATTTTATTGACTTAGGTTCAGTTGTACCGAGTCCCGCCTATATTCTGAAATCCACATCAAACTTTACTTTACCTGAGATCATAACCATTGGGTTACATTATTTTAATAACTAAAACATTGATGCGTTTGTAACTTGTGGTCAGTCGCGCCTACTTAACTTGAACAGTAGTCAAAACTGTATAAATTTTATCAATTGTATGGTCGTCAACTCGTCAGTTACTGTCATTATTATAGATAAATATTATAAGGGTATATATTATTATGGTAACGGTACGTTTAATAGTATTAACTAACATGACTTGGAAGTCCGAAGAAAAATTAAAATTTTGTTCAAATATGGATATTTGAACAAAATTTTAAGTGTTTCTTAAGTCTTGCTTACATTTGCTTGTCGTGGCAGCTTAAATAATACCATGTAATTAGTGTAAGATTTGTTGGTTGTCCTTAATAAATAAATAAAATAAATAAATTACCAAAACCGGAAACAGAAAATCATCACACCTCAAATCACTATCAACAACAATCAACAATCACACCGAAAATCACAAGAATATGTAGACGAAGACGTGTGTCAAGTTTCTAAATATATAAATAAAGAAACACAGCAAGGAGTACGTGTAGCATTAGCGCGCAGTTAACGCCGCGTTCCCAGTAATTACCGGCAACAAACAGTCTAACTAATCTAACTTGGATCGCGCTGCGACTTGCGATAAGGCTGGGAGCACACTCGCTGGTACTGTTCTACCGTGCCACTAAATAGGATAGAATAGAATATAATAGAAAATGACTTTATTCATGTAAACCTTTACAAAAGCATTTATGAATCGTCAGATTATACTACCACCGTGTTCGGAATGTTGCTTCTATCGAGAAGAACCGGAAAAAAACTCTTTTCAAAAACTTTCAAAAATGGTAACATGCAAAAAAGCATATTAGCAATAAAGCTTATGACTAGTTTACATAATTAATGCTTTCAAGTCCAAACTCTTTTGTCATTAATATAATCTTCTATTTTATAATATCCTTTTTTCATTAGACAATTTTAGATCAGAGACTTAAATCTATGCATAGGTAATGCAGTGATCTTTTTTGGCAGCTTATTAAAAATTTTCAGACTTAACCCCACAAAAGAATGACTAATTTATTATTTCTCGTGTTAAAGTTATAACATTTTGAATTCTTAATGTAGGAATGTAAGTTTTTGCGTACATAAACAACTCAATCAAAAATGTTTTGGGAAGCTTACTGTTAAAATATTATTTTTTTATATAATTTTTATTTAAAAGATAGATGTCAGTTTCACATGCAGAAACATCTGTTTGTTTAGTATGGTAATTATTAGTAAAAAATATTCTTCCAAGTCAGTATTTTGTTAAAGAAAGATTTTAACCTTAATTGGAAAATAATAATAAAAAAAAACAATTTACCGATTTCAATAAATATTATGCCGATAGAAAGCTACATTATTATGAAGTAAAGTGAACCATGTGAATTAAATAATTTTAATTTCCGAACAGTGTCCATATTTTGTTAGGAACAATTTTTGTTTAAAATAATATATGTATGTATACAACCAGGTAAATACATTTTTAAACTAGAACTACGAATAAAATTGTCTGATAATATTAAAAAAATAGGAAAAGTCTTTTACTATTCCAAGGTGAAAAAATAACCTTTAAAATTGCGTTCGCTGTAACGACTATTGATGACAATTGTAATAAAATATATCAGCTCCTGACCACGTTAGATACAACAAGAAGTTGGTATAAACTACTAAAAAAATCGCGCTTTGACCTTATCTTATGTTAAATGTTTTACTGTTACGCTTGATTAAAGTCTCAAGACAAAAAATCCGAGCCAAAACATATTTCTTAGTCACAGTTAAATAGGAAATTTCCAAAGAAACAGCTTAAAATACATAAAATTAACGAAAACAGCAAATAGACCAACTAATTTAACTTCAATCTCGCGCTTCAATTTAAGATAACGCTGAGGGCACACTAATTGTTGAGATACGTAATTTTTACTGACTTGCTAAAAAAGAGGAGGTTTTTCAATATTTCGTTTCCAAAAGCAAAAATTATCAAAATCATGCGAACACACATAATAAAAATACATATATCTACCTATTTGTGTTTATGTGTGTTCGCGGAGAACTTCGTCATTTATGAATTGATTATGATAATATTTGTTTTTTTTTTATATTGCACTTCAAGATTGACCTCATTCCACCTGATATTAAATGGTAATGAGATCCTAGCTTAAGGGCAAAAAGTACAGCATAATCAATCTGCTATTGGACTTGTCACCCTTACCTTGAAGGCTTGACCAATGCTACTAATGTAGCACCCCCAGGAGCTCCGGAAACCTTACTCACAAGCAGGAACACAACAACACAGAAGTGATTGTTATTTGGCTGCGGTCTTCTGTAAGGTATTTCACCAGCCGGGCTGCTCCAGTTCAAGCGATAAATCGCTATGCTTTGTTTGTTGGTGATGAGATATTTGGGTCGTACTATTATACCACAACCAAGGTCTAATAAAAGCCTCCCAGAGATCGTAGAAAAATACTTTTTTGTTTCAAAAATATGATTATTGAATATGCATTTCAATAATTCAATTCTTATCTTTAGCGACAACTGATCTAAAACGATACTAAAGGTTAAGGTATTCGCTGCTATCCGAAATTGGATCGGTGGTCATTCCTTTATTACAAGACTCGATGGCTTAATATCGGATCACGATCTTAGTCTTAGGTTTGATACTCGGGCCCGAATTGACGGTCACCCATCTTCATATATTTCGTAATAACGAGTCTTGCTGGTCAAGTGGTGTAGGTAACGGGTCCTAGGTTTCAGTCCAAGGTCGACCAATGAGCCTATGCTTCGGATTTTTAGAACTTAGCTTAGGTTTGTAATTATTATATTGCATTGCGTGGTCATAAAATTAGTGCTCATGGTTGTAACTACGACTGGCTTTCAATGCTTCTGAGGAAAGGAGGTCTTTACCCTTCATTTGGAAATTAGGCTGATACTTTACTTACTTACAAGTAGTTCCCAGTAATTGCTGACAACAAACAGACCAACTAATCTAACTTGGATTGCGCTGCGACTTGCTGTAAAGCTGAGTTCACACGATGTGATTTGAATTGGAGTTTTGTTGGCTATTTTAAATGATTTTTTTTAACACACTTTATGATGGACATTAATGTAGAGAAGTTCTTTATTAAATAGAATACTTATATTCCATTCTAATACCAGCAGACGATCCGTTCATTTTTTAAACATTTGCAAGATCTCTGACTGAAGATTCAAATAGTTTGACGCAACCAAAAATGTAACAGTATCAAAGCATTTGAATGACATTTCAAATGACGTGTCGTCCTACTCAGTGACTATACTGTCGAGGTCTCGTTGTTTGCACTGATATAATTAACTTTTTAGTTGCGCCTTATTATTGAAATGCCTTGAGTGTCACTAATATACTAAAAATTGCTTTTTAGTCCGTTTGATTCACCAGGAACAAATATGGTAGGTACATATATATTTTTTTTCCGCCTAATCAAAAAATAACGGCGATACACTGAATTGAATTATCACATGACGGCATTAGTGGGAACGTTTTTACCCACCAATAATGAGCCCCCGCCCCGCAACATAGCATCAAAATATGTTTATATAAATTTAGCAAATGAAAAAACTACGTGTCAATATTTTTAATAACAATTTCTCGAATTATTAACTGGTAATTTTACCTACTCCGCTTCCCTATTATTTAACGATGTACCACAGTTTGGTTTGCAATAAGTATTTAAAATGCAGTTTAATAAAATCAATCATCTACCCTCAGCCTTACAAACCGCTCCGGCGTCAGTACGTGAGTTTTGATAACTCTCGGCGTCCATCGCGTGGCAAATGAGAAAACTATTGCCGCAAACGGCATGGAGATTATTGCGATCGCAATAGAGGGGGATGGAGGGGGAGGGAGGTTGTCACTGAGATATATTAATACTATATGTATAATATAGAATAAGAATATAATATATACATAAATACTTAGATACTAACTACTAAATGTTACAACTACTTAAAATACTAATTATTTATAAAAAATTACAATAACTAATTAATATATAAAATTAAAATCAACAAAAATACACAAATTATAATAGTTGTTCCTCGCTCCCTTTAGTCCCTGACGCAAAGGTGCCCATCACACTTGCCGCATTACCACGCAGAATAGCAATGACCAGCCTCTGCAGAATATAAATAAATAAATAAATATTAGACAACATCACATACATTGATTTGATTATGTGGTAAGTAGCTAAAGCACTTGTGTTACAGAAATCAGAAACAACGATGGTACCACAACACCCAGACACGAGACAATACCGAAAAGTTCGTTTCCCATATTTACCCGACCGGAGATCGAACCCGGAACCTCAGAGATGGCGCGACACCAAAGTCCGGCCCGCTCGCCTCTCGGCTACGAAGGTCGTTATCGTCATCGCCTATAAAAAGACGGTGCATACCGCTTGTTAGTCATTCGCTTGCTGACGCTTAGACCGTGCGAATCGTTCTCGGTGTGTTCCTCGAAATCATAGTGAGTTGTGCGTAATTATTTATGTAAACCTAGTTGGCTATTTAAATAAATAATAAATAAATGCGCCAGGCAATCACACCAATCACCTGGTCTCAAACTAAGGTTTTCCCTTGTACTATGAGTACCAGACGACGGATACTAACTGGGGGCGTCATCCCAGTACACCCAGACCCAAGTCAATTGAGAAAAGTTCGTTTTCCAAATTGACCTGACCGGGTATCGAACCCGGGACCTTACGCGCTTTGGGCGCAACCATGAAAAAGTTATTTATACCCTACTTTTTAATCATAAAACGTGATAGCTAAGTTTCTTGGTACCTACCTGAACTGTACCGTCATGGCGATACTATCTAAAAATAATTGCAAATTAATCGATTATATCGAAATAATCGATTATATTGATAGTATTGCTTTCAACTTGATATCGATATAATCGATTATATCGATAGTATTGCTTTCAACTTGATATCGATATAATCGATTATATCGATTATATTGTATTTGACTTAGATTATAATCGATTATATCTAATAAAATTAGGTATCGATATAATCGATTATATGGATACTATCGATTGTCATATCGATTATTAGATTATTTAGGCCTCTTTTGGAATAATCGATTATAATCGATTTACAATCGAATCGACGGCAACACTATCTCACACTGCTAAAGGAGATGGAACTTTTCTATTCTATCAAATAATTATACTTTGATCATTCTTTGCTCTTCTATAGGGTCAATAAATATAACAATCGCTGTCATAACACCAAAGCGGTCACTGTTAATTAGGTACTTACTTCACAATGATTGTCACCCAAATCCCCGGACACTAAACGGACATATGACCAAGGTTGATTACGTCACACCGGACAAAGCCGGTACACCCTTAATGATGTCATTACGCCATCATTGCCGCGGGACCCTAATTAAATTTAACAATAGCTGTGCGGGTGTGATTATTGAGTTTGGAATCTAAGCGTTTTGCTGAGGTTGGGTGATGCAGTAATGGTACTATTATCAGAGTAAACTTGATTTAATAGCAGCACTACCCCACCACCGCCTATAAATAAATAAATAAATATTGGACAACATCACATACATTGTTTTGATTCTGTGGTAAGTAGCTAAAGCACTTGTGTTACAGAAATCAGAAACAACGAAGGTACCACAACACCCAGACCCGAGACAATATGGAAAAGTTCGTTTCCCATATTGACCCGACCGGGGATCGAACCCGGAACCTCAGAGATGGCGCGACAGATCAAGGTACTTAATAATAAACATGAGAGATGCTATCTAAGAAGTGGTGAGTGTAACAGGGGATCCCAAACTAGGCTTAGCCTGTATCTTGGGTAACCAATAATAATTTCATATTGGTAACAGAGCATCGGTAATACAGTAATTAAACTAACCTTATATTTAAAAAAAAAATTAAAAGAAATATTCATATATAAAAATAGAACAACAGAAAAAGTGCCATTTGGGGTGCATTAAATGCGTATACTTATATTTACATTGGAAGGGTAGATTCAGTTGCCTGATAGTCTAGAGTTTGTAACCATGCCGTTAGAATAGCCTTAGCCTGGCTCAATGTAGAAGATTTTATGTCACAGGATTGCAGTTGATTCCGATCTTTTTTTTTTAAACAGTTAACGACGTGCATGACGGTCGAAAAAAATATAAAAATTGTTAACACTTCTAAGGTAAAATTACGTAGTTACGTTCACAGCTTCATAAAACACGCTCCAAAGGATAGGTTGTTTAAAATTTTCCGCCCACTCAGGTGAAGGCAACTCATAAAATCCGCTCCAAAAAGAAAACATTAATTTATGCCACTAAAATAAGTTGCATCCCAACAATTTTCATCAAAACGGAAATAAAGTCGGTCGGAGCAAAAAACCTCTCGCAAAATCTGCAGTCGAAACAAACAACTTTGAATTCAAAGCTGTAACTGATAAGGTTGATAGTGAACCTTCGGTACCAGTTGGTACTTTATGTTAAAATAATCTTGATGCAAATAAGCCGCAATCTGTAGAGCATTCAAGAAACGGATTATAAATTTTAAACGCTTATGCAAAGCACACTCATTTTCTAGAAACTTCTTGATGTGGATAATTAAGACGGTTTAAAATCTACGTTTTCTTAAAGGAAATATCTTGGGAGTAAGGAGTTTGTGACATTTGCATAGAGTAGAAAATTTGAATAAACATTGGTATGGGGCAAATATATTTACTTTTTCAGTAAGTAAGTCAATGTTGGGTAAGTTATATTTTAAGGAAACATGGTAACACTACTACGACATTCATCAACTTTGGTAGCCGAGAGGCGAGCACCTATGGCTTTTGGTGTCGCGCCATCTCTGAGGTCCAGGGTTCGATAAAGGGTCGAACTTTCCCATATTGTCTCGGATCTGGGTGTTGTGGTACCGCCGTTGTTTGTGATATCTGTAACAGAAGTACTTAAGCTATTAACCACAGAATCAGAACAATATATGTGATGTTGGCCAATAAGTCAAAGTCAAGTCAATATTTTTTATTCACATAGATTACATTAGTAATACTTATGAATAGTCTTTATATAAAGCAAATGAAGCTACCTCCGGTTCGGAACCTATAACTAAAGAGAAGATACCGGCAAGAAACTCAGTAGTTTTTTTTTACAAATGGAAGCTAAACTTATTACTAATTTTGCACTAAGACACACAGTTAGTTTGTCAATTGTAAAATAAAAATTAAAGATCAATTATTGAAAAAAATAAAACTAAAACAAAAGTATCTATTTGTAAAATAAATTAAATTAACTGTAGGACTTACATGCGTCATCGTGGCCCAATACTGACATTGATTGAGAAAATGTGTCATATTATATTTTTAAAATAATATAAAACACGCAAGTACAGGCGAGCAGACTAGGTAGTGATCCACACGTCCTTATCATTCAAATAATCTTCTACTTTGTAGTAGCCTTTTTTCAAAAGACAACGTTTGACAAATGACTTAAATTTGTATAAAGGTAACTCAACAATAACTAGAGGAAGCTTATTAAACATTTTTATGCTGAAAGCAACAATATAACAGTTATTTATTTATTATTACGAGTACATTGATTAGCCAAATGACTTAAGATGCACCAAGCGAGTTAATTTTATCACGCTCCAAATACCGAAATCGATAAAATTCAATGCGTTAACTGCTTATTGGCTGAAAATACAAGTGCAGCGTATTATCAACCAACCAACGGGATGATCTGTTTTATCGTCTCGTGCGACACATTTTACGTATTTCCGCATGCTAGTAGGGTATAAGTTGTTAGTGTAAGGAAAGAAATCTTAAATATTAGAACCAGCTTCAGCTGGCAGGGCAGTAACGGATGAGAAACGAGAGAATCTTGTCGTTGAGCTGGACCGGGTGTTGAGCCTTATTAGCCAATGGGGTTCACGTAACCTGGTTGAGTTCAATGCCAAGAAAACCCAAGTGTGCGCGTTTTCGACAAAATTTCCCCAATTCCTTCCTCTCCCCATTCTTCGGGGCACTCCACTTTGCCTGCGTAACAGCCTAAGCATGCTTGGCATGGATATCTGCTGCAATCTTAATCAAGGTCAGTACATCGTGAGTCTCATCTCATTAGCATCCAAAAAACTGGGGATTCTGAACAGAGTGCGTCGGTTTTTCACGCCGGACCAGCTTTGTCTTTTATATAAGACTCAAGTCCGGTCTTGCCTGGAATACTGCTCGCATCTCTGGGACGGTTCCGCCAAATACCTCATGGATGCCCTTGATAGGTTGCAGCGACGGGCTGTAACGCATAATTAACGATGAAGAGATTACTGGGAAGCTTGAACCTCTTCAACTACGTAGGGACGTTGGTTCATTAAGTGTATTTTATCGGCTTTATCATGGGGAGTGTTCAGAGAAACTATTTTCCCTTATCCCACCCTCTCCTTTCCTACACAAAACCACAAGAGCCGGCCAACGATGTCATCGCTTCACCGTGGAAAATATTCCATCACGAACCAAAAAGTTCGGTAACTCTTATCTTTGCCGGACCATAAAGAAGTGGAACTCGTTGCCGGCTCATGTGTTTCCTCCTTCCTTTGACATGGATTCCTTCAAAAGGAGCGTGAAGAAACATCTTGCGGGCCAGTATGGTGATGCTAGCGGATAGGATATTTTGATATCAAATCCGTTGTCATCGCGATGTGGGTTCCTCTCTTGCTTACCATCAGGCTGGGAGGAGCCAATATACTGCGCTACTATAAAAAAAAAAAAAACATAAATTTTTATCTCCCCCTGTGGAGCGGGAATCGAACCCACGACCTTCACGTATCGCGCATGCTGCTCTTCCAACTGAGCTAACCGCAAGTTATCGTAGGCGATGAAATTTTTTCTGCTGTGTCAACCGTTAGCCTCCGGTAAGTGCCCTCTGCCGAATATGTTTAGAACTACATATTTAACGGCTTAAATTACATCTTTTTTGTTGGAAAGCTACTTTCATAATTAAAACCTTTCCAGACACGGAACTATTTGGCTTAACATTCCATACTAAATTGAAACGTCTTCCGCCTTTATTATCTAAATAGGCATTCTTGTCGCTCCAAATACATAAACTTTTACTACCAACAAACTATAGAGTTTCCAACGGTAAAGCTATCTCTTCCTATTTTCACTATTAATGTTACTATCACCAGATAATTTAAATCAAAGTCGCTTTTGTCCATTCCTATATGTAGATGCTTAGATCTTAAAATGTATGCAATGAATTTTGATGCCATTTTTTGAGTAAGATATTCAAGAGAAGGTTTTATATATGCAGTGGCGGATTAAGGCCTAAGGCCCGGTAGACTCTGGCCTAGGGCGGCCAATTTTAGGGGTGGCTCCAATCGTGACAAAAAACATATTATGGCGTATTAAGCGTTTCGCCACAATAGAGGTTTGTATTCAAAAATTAAAAGGGTGGCCTAGGGTGGCCGAGAGTGCAAATCTGCCACTATATACAACGTGTAACGGAAAGGGTATAACAATATCAAAAATACCAAAGCAGTTAACGGTTACAAACTGTATGGGACCATTTGTAGCTGTGTACACGCATTTATTGATTCAATATTTTTTTTTTAAATATCAGTCAAATACAAGTAAAAATTTTGACTAAGTCACGCTTGCACAACACTATCACAGTATTGTTGGAATCGTCGAAAGACTTGGATGTACCTACCTATTATGCTATTAATTTAAATATCACAATGGTGGTTCATCTTTTAGTGTTTACTGAATCACATCTGAAATTTGTTGGTTTAGCGTTTCTCATTTTGACAATTCAGTTAAGTCATTGAGTTGTCGTCGCCGTGACAACATCTTGTGTTTTTGCCTTTCTGGATTACCTACTTACTACGGATAGCCTAGTGATATTTCGTGATGTCTTTGAGCAATCAAGAATATTCGAGATGATTCTCTGTGTCGGAGCAACCGACGGCAGCGTGATGGCCGACCGAGAGCTAGAGAAAGAGATTTACGAAACCATCAAAACGCTCGTTTCCATCTGTGGATTGGGCGAGGAGGTCGTATCATAAATCTGCACAATCTCAAATAAATGAACTGTTATTAGCCACTCATAAGATCACAGACTCATGTAGCTGTAACCAAGGTGCTGGCCCTTCTGATCAGCATCTGGCAGATGAGAGGCTCAAGCTTTTGTCTGACACGAAAAATGACGATCAAAAGTGTATTTTTTCTAAAAAATGTACTAGCAATAATGTTATACTGTTCTCAGATAGAATAGGAGTTGGCTACGGGCCTCTTTTAAATAATTTTGTAAATTGTAGTGTCACTAACATTTGTATGCCTGACGCTCCACTTAGAAAAATATGTGAGAAAGTGGAAAGTTATAATTATAATGATAAATCAGTAATCATTATAATGATGGGAAATGGCTTAAATACCAGCAAAAGTGAAATATTGAAAAGCTTTTCTATTTTGAAATGTCTGAATGTTAAAAAAGTAATTTTGTGCGCCTTTCCTTTCTCTAAGCATTTCACATCAGCCCAAAATAACTGTATTCACTTACTGAATACTCAAATTTACAATTTGACATATAGTCATAGTGACAATTTTGTGTTTTTTGACACAAACAAATTTATTCATTATAATTTTTTGTTGACTGGCAAAAGTTTTTATTTGCCATATAAATTCAAATACCGATTGGCTACTTTGTTAGCTTACAATATTAATATTTTATTTAGTAAGACTTTGGAACCCGTTCCAAGTAATTTAAATTTAAACCTCAGACAATAGAGAACCACTCTAGCAATAAATTTTCAAAGAGAAAACCCAATTATCTGAATATTATACATCAAAACATACAGGGTATTTCTGGCAAGGAATTAGAATTAGAATTATTTTTGAATGAACAGAATATACATATGTTATGTGTCACGGAACATTGGTTGCGACAACACGAATTAATGCTTAGCATTGATAAAGTCGGTAGCTATTTCTCAAGAGGCTCTGCCATCAGAGGTGGATCACTTATTTTATTACAATCTGACATTAAATTTAAGGAACGTAAAGAAATAGTCGGGCTCACAGTTGAACGTACTATTGAAATTTCATGTGTAGAGCTTGAGCAGTATATTGTTATGTGTGTTTATAGACCACCATCTGCTAATTATGTAATATTCGAGACCATCATGGAAGATGCACTCAAAAAAGTGAGCACTTCTAATAAAAAAATCATTATTTGTGGTGATTTTAACGTAAATATTCTAGAAAAATCGCAAAATTCCATTAGGTTTTTAAATCTTTTTCAATCTTATAACTTATTTCAACTATATAATGAACCAACCAGAGTCACTTCCACATCTGCCACCTGTCTTGATAATATTTTTTGTAATTGTGATACAGTTGATAAATCAATTATTAATTTTATTAATTCTGACCATAGTGGTCAGATTGCTGTGTTCGAACATCATTTTGTCGCTCAAATGTCTGCTATTACTTGCAGGCCTATTACCACAAAACGTGTTGAAAAATTTAAATCGAATGTCTGCGAAAAGACGTCGTTAATATCCTTTAAGCCAGACAATAATGTCGATAGTATGTTTAAGAAATTATTCCATAGCGTTGAAACAGAATTTAATAATATATTTACTAAAAAAATAATAAAAGTAGACAATTCAAAAATAAAATTTAGTGACTGGGCTACGTCAGGTATATATAAAAGTAGACGTAGATTATTTGAATTATATGATATAAAAGCTAATTTGAACGATCCCTCAATAGTGGAATATGTCAGAAATTATTCGAAAATATTTAAAAAGATTTGCGCGGTTGCTAAATCTAACTTTCTTAAAGAAAAAATAGTTAAAGCAACTAATAAAAACAAAGTCACATGGCTAATTATCAATAAAGAGACTTGTAAAAACAAAACACAAACAAACAAGCTCTCCCTCAAAATTGATAACACTATTATCGAGAAAGATGGGGAAATTGCCAACGCTTTTGAGACCTACTTTACAAATATCCCGGTCACAATAACTAATGGATTATTATCTAACCCAGATCAAGCTAATTCCCTGCTCAAATCGCATGTCGATGAATGCAAAACTCCCTTTATATTTGAGTACATTAACTTTAAGACAGTTTTGAATGCCTTCAAGGAACTTAATATTAAAAGAACTGAAGATTTATGGGGTCTCTCTGTAGATGTATTAAAAAATATAATACATATTATAGCTCCTCACTTGGCAATTATATTTAATAAATGTATTGATGAAGGTTGTTTTCCAAATTTAATGAAACTTAGTAAAGTCATACCTTTATTTAAAAGCGGAGAAAAAAATGACCCGTCAAATTTCAGACCCATTTCAATTTTACCTACATTTAGTAAAATTTTTGAAAAAATAATTTCTGATCAGATACTAAGCCATTTCACTGTAAATAAGCTATTACATAAAAACCAATATGGTTTTACTAAAGGGAAATCTACAACAGATGCAGGAGTAGCACTCATCAAGCATGTGTTTGATGCATGGGATAATAAGCAAGATATCGTGGGTGTTTTTTGCGATTTATCAAAAGCGTTTGATTGCGTAAATCACCAAACCTTGATTTTGAAATTGCGGCATTATGGTGTATCTAACAATTCACTTGATCTAATTAAGTCATATCTGTCTGACCGAACTCAAAAAGTCAGTGTGAATGGAGTTAATTCGTCCGGTACTCCATTATTAATGGGAGTGCCCCAGGGCTCAATATTGGGACCTTTGCTATTTTTAATATATATTAATGACCTGCCATTCTTTACCAATGATTTATGTGAGATAGTATTATTTGCCGATGATACTTCTCTAATGTTCAAAATTAATAGACAAAATGAAAATGTTGATGACATTAATTTAGCTCTCAGCCAGGTACTCAATTGGTTTAAAACTAACAACCTTTTACTTAATGCCAATAAAACAAAATGCGTAAAGTTTTCAATGCCGAATGTAAAGCAGGTCAACACTATAATAAAAATTAATGAGGAACAAATTGAACTCATTAACTCTACTATATTTCTTGGCATAAACTTAGATTCTAAATTACAATGGTCTCCTCACATAACTTCTCTGGCTGAAAGACTGAGTTCGGCGGCATATGCTGTTAGGAAGATAAGGCAACTGACTGATGTGGAGACGGCAAGATTGGTTTATTTTAGCTATTTTCACAGCGTCATGTCGTATGGTCTGCTCTTATGGGGATCTGCGGCCGACCTACAGACTATTTTCGTGTTACAAAAGAGGTTCATCCGAGCCATTTACAAGCTAACACCACGTGACTCGCTGCGAGAATTATTCAAGGAAATCAACATCCTAACAGTCGCATCTCAATACATTTTTGACTGTCTAATGTATGTATACAAAAACTTGCATACTTTTCCTAAAAAATCTGACACTCATAGCATCAACACTAGAAATAAACACAAGCTTGCTGTCCCTAAACGTAGACTTCATAAGATTGGTAATTCATTTGTTGGTTTAAGTATAACTTTTTTTAATAAATTACCTCAAGTTATTGTTGATTTACCATTGAATAAATTTAAGCTAATTGTTAAAGATTGTCTTTTGAAAAAAGGGTACTACAGAGTAGAAGACTATATTAATAACAAAGAAGTGTGGACCACTAACTAGTCTGTTCGCCCTCACATGAAAAATTTCACTAATTATATTTACTAATTGTATTTCTATTTATACAAACTCAGCAAGAGGTACCTATTTCTTTACGTATTTGTCAACTCGCAAGTTGGCAAAATTCTTATTAAGCACGAATGTGCATTAGGACCTACAGTTTGTTTAATTTAAATATATATATTTTTTAATTTTTCTTATTACTTTGAATCAATGAATTATTTTTTACAATTTACTACATTATTTTATCTAATTACTACACTGTATGTCTTAGTGCAAAACTAGTTATAAGTTCAGCTATATTTGTAATATGAACGACAGAGTTTCTTGCCGGGATCTTCTCTGTAAGTTATAGGTTCCGAACCGGAGGTAGCGTCATTTGCATTATATAGACGTTTCATAAATATTACTGGTGTAATTTACATGAATAAAAGAATATTGAATTGAATTGAATTATCACATGGCCAGCTCGGTCACCAGACCTCACTCCGTTGGACTTTTTCTTGTGGGACTAATTTAAAAGGAAGGTGTACGCTGTAGCATGCTCGTCAAGGGAAGAGATGATAGAAAGCATCAAGGCCGCGTTCTGTACAGTGACACCACAAATGTTGCATAATGTTCGCGCATCTTCTAAGAAAGTACTAGGCGCGCATGTCGAGGAAGGAGGTGGAGAAATTCAGGATCGCAGTGATTGTCGTGAAGTGATAACGTGATTTGGGGTCGCTGACCTCAATAGTGTTGTGATGCGTTTGTTTACGTTTTAGTCAGTCATTATAGTTAATCATTTTTTATTTCATAAAAACAATAAAGTGTTTATTTTAACTCGGGATTTCGTATATAGAATCTATACAAGGTATAGTATCCACCTACTTTACATTGTTACCCCCTTTCCGTTACAGGTTGTATATGTAATATATATAAAATACTAGGCCCGTCGCGGCTTCACAAGCTTATCCCTGTTTTTCGAAATTTCCCATTGATTTCTTGTTCCAATTGGTTGCTTCGTGATGCTAAATAGCCTAAAGTATTCTTCAATAAGTGCACTATCCCTCTCTATCTATATATCTCTCTTATTCTTATCCAACACGAAAATGTTTTTTTCATACCAGTATATCATGAGATTAGCGTGTTCAAACAAATACATTTTTCAGCATTATAATATTATAATGGATTTAGATAAGCTAAAAAAATTATGAATGGGGAGAGACGTTAATTTTAATATAATTGTTTTACTACATGCATAATAAATATAATTATAAATAAATAAATATTGGACAACATCACATACATTGCTCTGATTCTGTGGTAAGTAGCTAAAGCACTTGTGTTACAGAAATCAGAAACAACAACGGTACCATAACACCCAGACACGAGACAATACAGAAAAGTTCGTTTCCCATATTGACCCGACCGGGGACCGAACCCGGAACCTCTGAGATGGCGCGACGCCAAAGTCCGGCACGCTCGCCTCTTGGCCACGGAGGTCGTCATATGCATATTAATATATTATGTTTATACGTGACTTATTCTTTTAATTTTTGTCTGTTTGAATAAGACTTTTATTGGCAGGTAGATAATGCAATAAAGAGTTAAGTTAGACTACTTTTGTTTTAGAAAATATATATACAAAACCCTAAAGTCCACGCCGAAGAAGTCGCGGACACAGCTATTGATAAATAAAAATCAGTAAAACAAATTGCCCTTCACTATGTTCCATCGCATTCCATCTCTTCCTATCCCAAGCTAGGTTATTCAAGTAATTAAAATCTGTGACCAAAAATTTGGTTCAATCGATTTTTTATTTTTATAGTACTTTACGCCGTACTAGCGAACTTTAACTATAAGAAACAGAAATTTTTTATCCCCCCTTGCGGTGCGGGTATCGAACCCGCCTTCACGTATCGCTATCGTGGGTTCGATACCCGCACCGCAAGGGGAGATAAAAAAATTCTGTTTCTAATATTTAAAATATTTAATTTGGTTCAACGTCTGTAACCTTTGGAAAGGCAAAGTGCCCCAATTATAACACAGGCTGTGAGGACAAGGAGGATGTCGGATATAATCCAGACGTGGTACATTAGTACAATCACCTTGATGTACAGTTCCTGGAAGTGGCTAATACATACACAAAATAAAGGCTTTGATGTCAATGTAAAGGAAGAAAATAAAAAAAGATGGCTGACTATATGTGGATACAGTTATTGATGAATACTAAAAGACAAAAAGTTAAAAAAAAGACAGTAATTTAGTATTGAAGACAAACGTTAACATGAGGAGGACATCCACCGTAATTTAAAGTGTATTAATTAATTAGAGTGCCAGGCAACAAAACCGAAATTTGTTTTAACACCGTATGCGCAACAGCATTGCGAAAATTGTTTGAAAACAAATATACCACATATAAAAACTTAACTTAAACTTATATTGATGTTATCAAGTCACGTTATTGTACTGGACCTCCTCTTTTTCAAAAATATGGATTTTTTATCAAGATAGTTGTATTAATTTAGTTTCATGCTAATTATACAGTAAAAGATACTTCAGTCTATAACACTTTCGAATTTCTACCGCCCTTATGACGCCGGTATAAGAACTGATATTGGATTGCAAGTATTTACCTTGATGTGATTTTTACCGTACAGTTAAAGGCACTTCATACTATATAACTTTGTGATTTCGATCACCCTTACGACGCAGGTCTAAAAATTGAAATTTACCGTGCTTTTAATCGTACCACATCCAGTAAACCGTGATCCAGTGAGGCAATTCACAGCAGACTCGGAACAGGTGCGCGTAATAGCTCTATACAACTAGGGGTGATACTATTACTGTTTATACCACGTTTACAGGACGACCTGTGTTTTTATGTTTCAAGTTATAAGGACTGTGGTTTTATATCAGACTTAATAATAAAGCTGTGAATTTATTGAGCACTTACAAGTTGTTTTGTGAGAGCCATTAGCGCTCGACCGAAAGCGCGGTGAAGATAAGGCTTCGCAGCCATCATCGATAAATCGGTAGGAATAATAGAAGAAAAAATGTTTCTACTAAAAACATATTTGGCATATTTTTATGTGAGTAGGGCGTTTTCAAAAAATGAAATAATGTTTATGCAAATCAAAAAACACGATTTAATTCCCAAACTTTCAATTGATCTTTAATAACGATACCTTTCGATTGTACGTTTCTTTTTTTGGAAAAGGTCCTCCAAAATTTTGATTTTGTTCATGAAACAAGACGAAAGTCTATGAACACTTTGAGTTGCCATATACATAATGGAGCTTGTAGTGATTTATCAGTTTATATTATATTATCAGTTTCAAAAATATTTTTTGTATCTAATCTTTTCTTAATAAAAACCTTAGAACTTTTAATTAAACGATCATTCGGAAGTAATACGTGGTTTTGATTTACATAAACAATATTTAATTTTTTTAAAGGCTTTATAGCATTCGAAGTCAGTTACACTGTAATTGGATCTGACATTATATTGTTTTGGTGGTAAGCCCCCAGCCAAAATCTATGCGTTAATCAAAGCATGAAATCTTGATAAACATACTCTATAAAAAGCAAGGCTTTTAATTATATTCACAAAGATAAGCGCAAACGGCATAAAGTTCTAGGTAACAAAACAAACAGTGCAGTTAGAGGCATCAAACAGAAACACTCAGTCTTGCTTGCTTGCTTGTTGCAGCTACTCTCAAGTATTCAGCTTAAGCAAACGTACTCGACAACTTACTAGCGTACTCGACACTTACACAAATATCAATCTAAATATTTGAACAGTCAGGAATCAAAAAAAGTGTGGTGTATTTTTAAATATATTTTACCGGTATTATATTATTTATTAAAAAACTTAATAGCACAAAAAAATACAATAGGTGGACTTAATGCTAGGGGTATTCCCTTCCTAGTTAACCAGAGATAGGTCATGCAGAGATTTTGTTTATGGGTGCGGTAATAGTGAAGAAGTGCATAAGTAATAAAAAAATAAACAACAATGATAGGTACTAAGCGTCTAAGCGTTAAAAGTTATTACGGTAACTATTAAATATACATAAACAAACATAAACAAATATATCGGTACATCCTTGATGAGAGCCTTACAATATAATTTTTTACTCTTTGGCAATCTGTCACCTTGACTTCACTCTATAACTATTGTTTTTTTTTTTCATTTTAATTTCCATGTAAAGTATAATATTATAACATTGCTAGAGTTCTATCTTTTTTCTATTTTCTATAAAATGTGACTGATCCATAAAAATAGCTATCGATGCGTGAGTGAGATTAATTAACCTTAATTACGAAGCTAGAAATTCAGCAGAATTTTCGTATGCAGCTAAGGATATGGTCAGAAAACCAGCGCTGGAATCACATACATTTTAAATAAGAGAAGAGTGTGATCGTTACAAGGGTGGAAAAAAGTTTTAAGTGTGTTCCGTATCCGTGTATCCGTCTGCTTAAGTATGTAGATCCTTTTGTCAGCCGGTCCCGGTGAAATACCTCCACCTTACAGAAGACTGCGGTCTTCTGTAAGGTAATAACAATCACTTCGGTGTTGTTGTGTTCCTGCGTGTGAGTTAGGTTTCCAGAGCTCCTGGGGGGTGCTACATTGGTATCAAGGGTCAAACCTTCAAGGTAAGGGCAACCAGTCCGTTAACAGCTTAATTATACTGTACTTATCGTCCTTAACGTTAATGTCCGTGCTTATAGTCTTTCATTTCTTGTTCTTCCAGTCTTTCATTTAAAATTTCCAGACTGCGTCAATTTGGACTGTGCAAATACTATTCAAGTGACTTCCTTTCGCCGACGCGCAGTTACTTTGTTACTCCGAAGAACTTTCCAGCAACGTTGATACTTCAAGTTTTGGGGAAGTATGAGTAGGCAAATATGATGAAGACGTGGAAACACCAGCTCCTTTGGTTTTGAAGCTAAAAAGGTAAGATTCTATTTTTGGTTATATTTCTTAAGATATACGTAAGTAGTAGTAACTGTTATGCGTAAAATATGGACAAATGACTAAGATATCCAGATTGACGACCTCTGTAGCAGAGAAGCGAGCGGGCCAGACTTTGGCGTCGCGCCATCTCTAAGGTCCGATCCCCGGTCGGGTTAATATGGGAAACTAACTTTTCCATTTTGTCTCGGGTCTAGGTGTTGTGGTACCGTCGTTATTACTGATTTCTGTAACCCAAGTGCCTAATCTACTTAACACAAAATCAGAGCAATGTATGTGATTTTATCCAATATTTTTTTTTATCTCCCGGGTTTTACACCTCCTAATCAGAATTGTACAAAAGATTGTACCGATACGTGTTATTTACCAACTGTTCTTACGTGATTTTGCACGCGCAGCGACCATATCTGGTCTTTATTATATATATATAGCTTTCGAACTAATGACCTCATGACCTGTTTCTCCTTCATCTTAGTTAGCAAACTCAGCAATTATACCAGCATTTGTGTTACAAAGCCGCGGGTAATCCGCACAAGAATCACGCTGCAAAGGGAATGCGGAATGAGGGGAACAGATTACGCCTTCTGATTGGCTAATTTGATTTACAAGTTTGAGACTGCCTTTACAGCAGCAATGATAAGTAAAGCCATATACTTTTTAACCTGTTTTCAATGCAATGAGAATGATGCGGCAAAGCACATGAAGATGATGTATTGTGCCGAGCGATAATTCATACTTATATTATAAATGCAAAAGTAAGTCTGTCTATCTGTTTGTTTGCCTGTCCAGCTTTCACGCCTTACTCACTGAACCGATTTTAATGAAATTTGCTATAGGTATATAACCTCTAGAACGGACACAGGCTATTTTTTGTTTTGTTTTAAAAATAAGGGGAAATGAGGGTAATACTGGTTTTGCAAGTTTATATGGAAAAATGATTATTTATTAAGTTAGAGATATGAAATTTAGCGCAAATAAAGCTCGAAACTTGCATTTAAATATGGACTAATTTTTGTTTCGAATATTAGGGGAGATAGGGGTAAAACCGGCCATCTATATTTATTGCTAGAAAAGTCCGTGCCATTTACAATATTTTACGATTCGTAATGTGTCAAAAATGATTTCCCGTTCTTCTCCAACCGACTACGAGTCGTTAATACCTTTCCATAGATTACTTTCCACATCAGCTGTCATCAGTCGTCTGTGTACGCCTCGTATAAAATATTACTATCAGTAACTCGTACCAACAATAACCTTGGGAAAAATGCACCTATACCAAGAATGTTAAGATCTTACAATGGAATAAACGGTGAATGTGATCTCGATATTTGCCATGAGACTATATCTAAATTCAAGAAGACAGTTGAGTCGTTTTATCAGCGGCACAGCTAGAATAATTTGTGTTCATTTATTATTTATGTAACTTGCAACTTTGAACTTTTCATAATCATCTTTTTTTTTTTTATATTGCACTTCAAGATTGACCTCATCCCACCTGATGTTAAGTGGTAATGAGGTCCTAGCTTAAGGGCGACAAGTACAGCATAATAAATATGTTACTGGACTTGTTGCCCTTACCTTGAAGGCTTGACCCCTGCTACTAATGTAGCACCACCCAGGAGCTCTGGAAACCTTACTCATACGCAGGAACACAACAACACAGAAGTGATTGTTATTTGGCTGCGGTCTTCTGTAAGGTGGAGGTATTTCACCAGTCGGGCTGCTCCAGTTCGAGCGATAAATCGCTATGCCCTACTTCTCTTAACTCTTTCATCTGACTCTTTTAAAAATTAAATAATAATTTACGTGGACTGTAATAATGAAAAGGTCGCTTTTGGTCGAAACGTATAATGACAAGTACAAATCTAAAAACAAAGCAATAGCAATGACATTAAAAGTGATATAAAAACTATAAAAAGGCTCCTAAAAGGAGTCCGTAACAGACTTTGTTGTTTTTTTTATCTTTTTTTAAGTTAATGTTGTGTTCACCTGTAATTGGGTTGCATATTAGATGCAACTTTCAATTCTACTTCATTTATTCAAAGTCCACGCGTACGAAGTAGTGGGTGCCCGCTACTAATTTAATATTTGAGTTCTAATACTAATAATAATTCTCATATATGTTGGATGTATCTGTACCTACAATTACAGGACTAGGATTTACTCTTGTGTTTGCAGCCGACCTACATAGTATATGCCTTATATGTTTAGTTATCAGGTAACCGGCTGCCAGCTTTGAAGCTGAATACCTGAAAGCGTACCTCCAATTAAGATGGACGAGGGATCCTCTTGTTTGAATACGCCAATTTAATGACTAAGGTTACATTCTAGCCGTGGCTGCTATACATAATCTATATTCCTATGACTAGTGGGTAGTCTGCACTCTGATCAGAACGTCACTGTCTTGCAGTATGGTAGGCAAGAAGCATTCCTCCCCCCCCTTCCCTTGTCTAAGAAGCGTGAAGATACATCTTGCGGGCCAGTATGGCGATGCTTCAGTATTAATTTCGGTATAAAGGCAATAGGATATTTCGGTATCAAATCCGTTGCCATTGCGATGTGGGTTTGCTCTTGTTTACCATCAGGCTGGGAGGAGCCAATATATTGCGCTACTATAAAAAAAAGTTTAAGGATAATATTGACGTTAAAGGAGAGCGTAGGCATTTGTAAATTAGATTCGACTTAGTCACTCATCCAGTATGAGCTCTGGGCGTGGGTAGCTCAGCTTCAAGCACCAGGGTATACCTATAAATTGATTTTGATGATAGTAGTTTAAAAATAGTTAGTCAAAAGTGAAAAAGAGCAACACAACTATTGTAGTTGTTTATGAATTCCATGACCGTTAGAAACTGTGATAAATAAGGGACGAATTATAAAAGGGACCTTTCCATGATATTAATAAACAAGCAAATGACATTTGGAATTTCTTAGAGCTCAGTCAAGACTCGAGACGAGGCGTGTAATTATATAGAATCCGTTCAAAGTCGAAACTCAAACTGTGCTGGGTCCGTAGGTAGAATATATTAGTGTGAATATGCTCGGTTTGCTACGAAACTACCAAGTGGATGCGGCAAAACTATCTTCTATTACCGAAAAAATAAAAGTTTAAATCAAAGTAAATAGTTGGAGCGTTTAAGTAATCTTTACTCTTTGGACAAAATTCTCCGCGCTTTTTGCATTCCGCTTCTGTATATCTGAATTCAGAAATATTCAGATAAAGCGACGTTTAACACGAAAGGCAAAAAATAAAAGCGAACCTTTCTCGTGTTGGAATTTTAAACAGACAAAAGTACATTTTGCCTAGGATCGAAGACAAAGGGAATTGGATACAAAGAGCTGTTAAGAAACTCTAGCAAAAACACTTTAATATTCGTCGAAGAAAAACACTTGCTTTTATTCTATCGGTGTTTGCTTAAGCGAGGCTGGGATTTAGTATTCAGTTTTGTAATGAAAGAAATATACCTTGTTATCGATTACTTTGATGGCGCACTTGACGTTTTTCTAATATAAGGCAGAACTATATTAAAGCGATAAAGGCGGTGGAAGAGAGATGGAGATAAATTGGTGCATTTGCATCAAATCGGGGGTGAAGAGTCGCCGTCGTCCCATGCCTGCGGCGCAGCGACAGACTCAGCAGACCACACCTTGCGTGTGTACCAGCATGAGCCACTGAGCGAGCAGAGTTAACCACAGGGGCCAACTACTGTGCAACTACTGCCAAGCGAGCAGGGGACACCCCGGCCGGCCTTGCACGGTCCTCCGCATATGCGCGGGAATGGTTTATCCTTCGACCATTCCCGCCAGTAACCCGATCATCCAGAGGAGACTAGGTGACATCGCCTTACGGGGCGACGGCAGCAATTCGTAGGATAAGGTCAATCTTGAAATGCAATATAAAAAAATCCACATTTCGAAATATCTTCGAACTGGGTTTGGTACTTGTAAAAGAATAAGGCTTTTGAATGATTTTGTATCATGCAAAGAATGTAGAATTTGAAGGCTAGTGTGTCTTTACTAATATGAAGCTGAAGAATTTATTTGTTTCTTTGAACGCGCTAATCTCAGGAATTACATCGTTCGAACTTAAAACTTATTATTGTGTTGTATAATACATTTATCAGGAAAGCTTAGGCTTATATCACATCATGCTGTGATTACTGGGAGTGAAGAATCAGTGGAAAATATTGAGAAGGGAATAGTAACCTTGCGAAGCCTTGAAGGCCGCTATCGCTTTTATCTTAAATATATAAAAGGAGTAACTGACTGACTGACATATCAAGGCACAGCCTAAACGGCTAAGCGTAGGCACTTGAAATATGGAAGAGACGTAGCTTAGGTACCGTAGAGGTGCACTGAGAAAGGAAATCCCGAAATTCCCATGGAAACGGGAATTAGCGGGAAAATCCTTTTGTATGAAAAATCTAAACCGCTTAAGTTAGACGCTTGGAATTTGGTATGCAGGTACCTTAGTAAACTTAAAGCTTTAATTGCAACAGGATATCTCATATGGAGTTAGTGGGAAAAAAACTGGAAAAACCCAGTAGTCCACGCGAACAAAGTCGCGGGCACAGCCAGTCATTTAATAAATATAGCATCTCAGAGACAGGCAAGATCTTAAACATTTCATTGCCATATCCTGATCCACACGCACGGTAGTCCGTACAATTACCGTATCCAAACACAGCAACGCTCACTAATCTGCACGCAGCCGCCTGCCACGACTCATCCATAATTCACGTAATAAGCATGTCACGGCTATGGAGTCGATCATGACTTTAATTAAGAACACATAAGGAGATTATTATTTTTAATTTTCTTCCTTTAGAGCTCTTGATCGCAGCCAAATAAGAATCACTTCTATGTGGTTGTATTCCTGCGTGTGAGTAAGATTTCCAGAACACCTGGTGCTACATTAGTAGCAGGGGTCAAGTCTTCAAGGTAAGGGCGACAAGTCCAGTAACAGATTTATTATGCTGTTCTTGTTTCTATTAAGCTAGGACCTCATTACCGCTTAACATCTTGAAGTGTAACATAAAAAAAATATTTTATTTAAACACCAACAGCATTATAGTTAAATATTTTTAAGGAATGGAATTGCGTTGGCATCCTTACCTTTGTTGAGGAAAGACAGTGGCATGTGTGGGACTCCCCGCTCTGAAAAGAGCGGATACTACCCACAAAAACCCTCCCGCGCCTCTCAGCACATATTCATGGTGCCACGGGAATAAACGAGTAGTTAAACTATAACGGCCACAGAACATTACAGTAAACGGAGGTCTTCCAGTCTTTCATTTTTGACATTCGGAGTGCCAAAAATAAAACCAACAGCCGAAAGATTTCCTTCTTTTAGATAATTTGAAAGTTCCGGAGTTGAAACGTAGTTATTTATTTTTGTAAACCCTTTTTTCGCATGCAATGTAAATTGGTTACGTATGATTGTGAGAATAAAAAATTACTATGCGTCCGCGGATTTATCATTTATTTGGTTTTTGGTAGTATGATGCTTAACTTAAATAATTTAATAATATTTATAATAAGACTATTTGCAGGTTTTACGTTAATAAGGTAAAAGTGCAAGCAAATATAATAAATAAATAAATATTGGACAGTGAGTGTTTTGACCCGTTAATTTATTTTAAATGTTCAAAATGGAACGCGATATCTTATAGTATATTTCCCATACTAGGCTTTTATTCTATGATAAGTATTTAACGCTTTTGTGTTACAGAAATCAGAAATAATGGCGGTACCACAATATCCAGACCCAGGACAATATTGAGAAGTTCGTTGTTCGTACTGAAACATTACATGACCTTAATGATAAAATAATCAAACGGCAATTCGTTGCAGATGCTACAAGGTACGTATTTTAGGATCTTTTTCGCATAGTTTCTATTTTTGGAAAGATTCTTATTGTCAAACTTTAGAAATCTTAGGCCTTTTGTAAACATTATCTACTCCAACTAACTCCTGTTCCTTTAACACCAAGAGACAAATCAAAGGCGTTTGTACTGCGGAGAGCTTGCATACATTATAAACCAAGCTCTGATAAGCCGGCAAATTCGCAAACAACAAACTTTATTTCATACACAAATAAAAACACCACTTCCCTATTTTGCATCTTTAATTCTCAAGCCGTAAAGTCGATTTTCGAAAGCCATACATCAGTTCTAATTTAAGCTTCGGCAAAATCTGATCCCAAAATCAGAACAAACAGGATTCTATTGCCGTAGTGCTAAAGTTCAATTCCGGTTGTCGTAATATTTCGTTAGAAATTGGTTCTAGAGGTTGTGTTGATATTTGCTTTCGAAGCTTTTAATGGGGCTAACTCTTCGGTTATTAATGAACGGAAAATAAGCAATAGCTAAGGTCATGTTACCAGTATAAACTGTATAAATATACAGTGGAAAGGTAGATTTAACTAATGAAGGTAAACATTTGCGGGGAAAATCAGAAATCTACCATATACATAATATACTGCAAAGTTAAAGATGTTATTTGTTTGAACGCTCTCATCTCAGGATTAACTAGTTTGAAATGAAAAATGTCTCTTGTGTTGAATAGTTTATTTAATGTTATATTCGGGAACTTCGTAATATATACACCTAGTTTTGTTTCTATACATTAAATTTTATGGGGACAAACAAGAAATAAAAAGTTCCATCTGTCCCCTTATTAGCGATATCCACCTTACAGAAGACCGCAGCCAAATAACAATCACTTCTGTGTTGTTGTGTTCCTGCGTGTGAGTAAGGTCACCAGAGCTCCTAGGGGTGCTCCTGGGGGGGGGGGGGGGGGTACATTAGTAGCATTGGTCAAAACTTCAAGGTAAGGGTGATAAGTCCAGTAACATATTTATTATGCTGTTCTTATCACCCTTAAGTTAGGACCTCATTACCACTTAACATCAGGTGGGATGAGGTCAATCTTGAAGTGCAATATAAAAAAAAAAAATATGGTGACAGATGAAACCATTAAGCAATCAAATAAGTTCCAACTGTCCCCTTGTCGCTAAAGGGGGACAGATGAGACTTTTTATTCCCTTCTGTCCCCATGAGGGGACATAGCAGGGTGACGGATGGGAATAATTCAATTTTTTTGAGAACGGCTTTCGGCTATACAACGTGTAACGGAAAGGGTATAACAATATCAAAAATACCAAAGCAGTTAACGGTTACAAACTGTATGGGACCATTTGTAGCTGTGTACACGCATTTATTGATTCAATATTTTTTTTTGAAATATCAGTCAAATACAAGTAAAAATTTTGACTAAGTCACGCTTGCACAACACTATCACAGTATTGTTGGAATCGTCGAAAGACTTGGATGTACCTACCTATTATGCTATTAATTTAAATATCACAATGGTGGTTCATCTTTTAGTGTTTACTGAATCACATCTGAAATTTGTTGGTTTAGCGTTTCTCAGTTTGACAATTCAGTTAAGTCATTGAGTTGTCGTCGCCGTGACAACATCTTGTGTTTTTGCCTTTCTGGATTACCTACTTACTACGGATAGCCTAGTGATATTTCGTGATGTCTTTGAGCAATCAAGAATATTCGAGATGATTCTCTGTGTCGGAGCAACCGACGGCAGCGTGATGGCCGACCGAGAGCTAGAGAAAGAGATTTACGAAACCATCAAAACGCTCGTTTCCATCTGTGGATTGGGCGAGGAGGTCGTATCACATGGCCAGCTCGGTCACCAGACCTCAGTCCGTTGGACTTCTTCTTGTGGGACTAATTTAAAAGGAAGGTGTACGCTGTAGCATGCTCGTCAAGGGAAGAGATGATAGAAAGCATCAAGGCCGCGTTCTGTACAGTGACACCACAAATGTTGCATAATGTTCGCGCATCTTCTAAGAAAGTACTAGGCGCGCATGTCGAGGAAGGAGGTGGAGGAATTCAGGATCGCAGTGATTGTCGTGAAGTGATAACGTGATTTGGGGTCGCTGACCTCAATAGTGTTGTGATGCGTTTGTTTACGTTTTAGTCAGTCATTATAGTTAATCATTTTTTACTTCATAAAAACAATAAAGTGTTTATTTTAACTCGGGATTTCGTATATAGAATCTATACAAGGTATAGTATCCACCTACTTTACATTGTTACCCCCTTTCCGTTACAGGTTGTATAACATTACCCTGCGACCAATTGAAGTGAAAAACCATTAAAATATATGAAAAAATCATAAAGAGTTCGCATGCTAAGCTGTGGCAGGCCACCACTTATACTCGTAAATAAGGGCCATTTGGTTTTAAGACAAGGGTCGTGGGTTCGATCTCGACACGGTACCAAATATTGGTGTGATGAACATTCGTGTTTGTTCTGTGTCTGGGTGTTCATAAATATATTTGAGTAGTGTTGTTCTACTAATGGTTTTCGTTTTCTGAAGACTGGTGTGACTTACTTTGAGATTAGTTCAATACATGTGATGTTGTCAGATATTTTTGATATGACTTATCTAAATAATATATAAAACAGAAGTATCGGATTTTTTAAGCTTCCCTATATTTTACTTTTCTTTTTTAAAAGTATTTAAATATAAATAAACAATAATTCATATTTTTTGTAAAACATTTAGAGTACTTTTAATCCCGAAATTAAGAAAACAAAGTAGCCGGCAACAGTTAGTGTGTCTCTAAAACTTGGACGTATGTAAATACGCCTAGTACTTAGGAGTTCCTGGTAAAACTCCAAAATTCAAATGCACCTAAAGCTCGCTCAGCTTTTGCCAAAGCTCCGCTGCATTCTGACTTGGCTATAAAAGCTCTAAAATAATACTGACGTTGAACTGTTGATAAAGTAAAAGCGTAACTGCATTATATTCAGTGTTTTTTTTACATTTCAAACATATATATATAGTTTTTAGATTTTGCTGTTGTACAGTTGCCGTCAGATATATCGGAGTGACCAAATACTTCTGAACAGTTAAAATGTCAAAAAGTTTCATACACCACACACATTTACAAATAAAAACAAAGTATTATAAAAATAGGTTTTTCTAATCGCCAACAACGAATATAATAATATTAAACATTTGAAATAATTTAACGGGTCAAAACGCGACACCTCAAATTATTTTAAATTATTTTAAATGTTTAAAATGGAACGCAAAAGTCTTAAAATTTATATTACAAAACGAGTATATTATACTAGTACTTTGAAGTAAATAAAACAATTCTTCCATAAGTCTATTTCGTATCCAACTACCAGCTATTCTCCGAAATTCAAATGCATGTGAACTAGCTTGGCTTAGTCAAAGCGCTTCGGATCGCTGTGACTTGGGGATGTAGGTAGATGCTGAAACAACATTCATGCAGATAAGGTTCATTTTCGCACTAAAATTTTGACTTGGCCGCATTAATATTGAGTGGGAAGTATTTAAAATATATATTGAAAAATAAATTAATCGAGATATTTTAGTTTAAACATTTAAAATAAGCTAACGGGTCCAAACGTGACAACATTTGTTTTTATTAATACGACGTACTACCTAGGTACTGCCTGACGTTTCACGTAATCAGCTCGTGACCACGGTTGGTGAAACTTAACCGAAAAGTCAGGGTAAGTAGTTCGAGTTAACTACTAAAAATACGGATTTAAGTTAAGAAATCCAGTGATTAAGAAATGTTTACTGCGGTAAGAACGATCAAAAACGATTCCGTTTGCTGTCGGAGAAGTGTGTCGAAGTTACTTCAATAACATTTTTTTTTCGAGAATGTGAGGGTGGATGAATATTTGCAAGCTCCCGCCCCCGAACAGACGAAAACGAGCGAGTACAGTCAGCTCGTGAGTACGGTTGGTGCAACCTAACCGAAACGTCTAGCAATAAGTACTTTGTGCTAACTAATAAACGTGCTATATAAATACGGATTTAAGTTATCATCAGCATGGAATCCAGTGATTAACAAATGTGTACCGAGGTTAGAATGATCAAAAACAATTCCGATTACTGTCAGAGTAGTGTGTGGAAGTGACTTCAATAACATTTTGCTATGCGAAAATGTGAGGGTGGATGAAGATTTGCAAGCTCCCCCAAACAGAGGAAGACGAGCGAGACCAGTCAGCTCGTGAGCACGGTTGGTGCAACTTAACCGAAACGTCGGGCCGTAAGTAGTTTGTATTAACTACTAAAAATGGTGTCACGTTTGACCCGTTAATTTATTTTTAAATGTTTAAAATGGTACGTGAAAGCCTTAAATTCTAGATTTGCGCATGCTAGGCCCACAGGTTTGAAAGGGATTAAAGTTGTATCAATCAACAAACTGAATAGCCTGGATTATACAAGTTAAGACAATAAATTGCATTAAAACGATTGTTTACTACATTTCAAAGAGAAACACCATCGATTTTTCCGAAGATTGATTTCGGCCTAAACACACAATCCCTTTCTCACGGTCCCACAAATCCGGCATCCACTCCTAAAACACAACGAAAACAAAACGGGATCTCATTTCCGCCAATCAGGGATCGGCATTGTGGATTGTGCGCTACTGAACTTTAAAGTTTTCCGTATGAAAGTCCTTCATCAAAAGTCAATAAAATCTAGGTCGAATGTTTTTTTTTTTAAAGTTCTTTAATTTCAAAGTTAAAATATATTAAAAAAACTTCAATGTAAAGTTATGTGTCGTAACTAGCATAAATTAATAAAAATTCTATTAAGTCACTATTTCACGCAAACGAAGTCGCGGATACAAGTAGTTGTAAAATAAAAAGTATCGGTCGAATAAACTACATTATGGCGATTTTTTTATATTATTAATATATTATTCCGTATAATATACTTAGGTAATGACATTTTTTTTCAAAAAGCTTGACATTTTAATGGTTTATTCTCTTTTATCCATCGATTGCAAATAAGCCCCTGTGAACCGTGTTTGGTTTACAATTCACTAGCTTGATGATCCATGTTACACTAAATTATTATTGTGATTATGTTTCTAGATCATTTTTATATCAAGGATGTAGAATATTTTAGGTAGCGTTTTATTTTGGAAAAACTTTCTTTGTTCATCATTTTCAAAAAAAAAACTAAACACGAAAATATCTTCTTTAATTTCAATTTGACGAATCTTTATGCATGCAAACAAACGTATTAACCAACTTTGGCATTAAGAGGCCAACACCTTATTTTATCATGTAGTACTCTAAATATTTTAAGATTTTTCCAGCGCTCCAGCTTCAGTAAATCTTGTTCTAAAACCCTGACCTGAATTACAGGAACTACAAAGGCTATTGTTTGGATCTATTAATCATTGTGAAACGAATGTTTGGTCAACTGTAAGGTATCAGGTTTGGTGTTGAAAAGTCTAATAAAACAGAATTAAGAAGTAGATTTATCATAAGATGCGCTTCGTGAATAAAGTTTATCGCTTTTTTTACAACTATATATAATTATAATTATAATTTTGTAGATTTTTCGTGAAAGGGCTACAAACACACATCATATAGATATTGGTATATTTTGGAGAATCACGTTTATAATATTAGCACGTTTGAAGTTGCCCTAAATAAATATAAATATCAACGGTTTGATATTTATATTCATTTATTTCATATAAATCTAGGTTTTTTTTTTTATAGTGCACTCCAAGATTGACCTCATCCCACCTGATGTTAAGTGGTAATGAGTTCCTAGCTTAAGGGCGAAAAGTTAGCATAGTAAAACTGTTACTAGACTTGTCGCCCTTACCTTGAAGGCTTGACCCCTGCTACTAATGTAGCACCCCCCAAGAGCTCTGGAAACCTTACTCACACGCAGGAATACAACAACACCGGAGTGATTGTTATTTGGCTGCGGTCTTCTGTAAGGTGGAGGTATTTCACCAGTCGGGCTGCTCCAGTTCGAGCGATAAATCGCTTTGCCCTGCCTCTCTTAAACTCTCTCTTTTCTCTTGGTTCCACGATTACTAAAAGATGGAGTCAAACATAAGCATGTTCAGTAATTTCTATTTAATTTCCAATTTTGTTATCATCCATCCACTTTAAAACCAACCAACATTCCGCACCAAACAATAAACCACTTTACAGCGGCCACTAAAATCGGAAAAAATCACTCGAATCAGCAATTTTGATTCCAAAGTCATTCCGGCAGCTTAAGCCCTTAATAGGCTGTTTAAATTCCATCGCCAGTCCGATAACAAAGGCAATAAAATTGGCTTTGAAACGTCAAACGATATGGTAATGTAAGGGGCACCTCTTTTACATTCGGTGCACACCGCCGATATTTCACGGTGAGATCTGCTCAAATTCAGATAAAGCCGCTACTGGGGAGGGAGACCGGCTTTATTATTATTCGTAAGGTACTTGGGGCTGTGCAGTTCTATTTGTCTCTGTATCTGTGCAGGCCGGGTCGATTCTAGAAAGTCTAGTATTTTCCTGGCTTTCAGAGTTTTTATTTCATCCGGCTGGGCTTCATGTCGTCCCAAGTGAATTCGTTTGTGGATCAGAGATTCACAGTCACACAGGATGTGAAGAGGTGTTTCCTTTTTCTCCTTGCAAAACCTGCGTTCATCAGAGTCACTCAGCTTCATATGAAACTGGTGTCTTTTTAGTTTGCAGTGTCCAGTCAAGGCTCTAACTAGCGCACTGGCCCTGGGCTGCTAAGTTGTAGCAGTTCTTCGGGCCATTTACACGAGTAGCCAACTATGAGAGACGGGCTTTCATAGCTAGTTGATAAAATGTGTTATGCGTTTTATTAACTTATTTAAAGCCTGAAGTACGATGATCAGTCAATGAATTCGATTACACTTTAACTAATGTTTTTCACTCATCAAAACAAAACTGTATAACTTGGTTCAAAGTGGTCTACACATAGCAATATGTTCGATACTGGAGGGTCGCCTCCGTAAAATAAAATTATTTTGGATACGATGATGGAAAGCATTCTTTAATTCTCATGATCTGAACAAATTCAGTTTTCCATAAAGGAATCAAATGTTTTATATAAACTATATTTGTATGGAATACCTATCGTTATATCGTTTTATGCCCAGTTCCAATATTTGAAAAACATATAGTTTTGTTTTGTTGAGCGATGAAACAATTAAGTACTCAAGTAAGTATTTACTTTGGAGAAGTAAGCTGGAGCAGACCAGTCCCCAAAGGTGGCACCTCACCTTTTCTATTTTGCTTTTTATAATATCTTAAGGTGATGCTGTAAGAGATGCATATACATCAAGAATTCATCAAGTACAAATGATAAGCACATCTACCCAATTCTAGTTAATTGTTAAACATAATATACTATTCCAATTTAATGAAATTACTATCAAGCCACAACAAAAGTTCGTATCACAGAAGCAGAACTTGTCTAAACTCATTTCAACTGACTCGTTTCAAATGAAACTTTCATTGCTCAAGGACGTAACAGAGCGTTTCATTTAAATACAGAAGCCATTTCCATATAAACTGTCCATATAAAACACCTGAACGTCTGCAGATTGTGGCTTACACTTATACTAGAGCCCCGTTATACTGTGCTCAAACGACTCCCCTTTACCATCAAGACAAGTGATACTGAACTTTGAGACGATAAAAATAAGAGTTGTATTGCGTGCATTAAAACGTTGGTTGCAAATTCCAGGTTGGCTTTCAACATTTTTTTGCAGTCGATGCAAAGCGAAATTGGACTTTAAGCTTTGTGTCATAGATCTGCGAACGGGTATGATAAGTTGGCATACAAGAGTCGGAGGTATTGAAATGTAGATATTATTGAAAATAACACACGCTTGACTTGATGGCGGAATAGAAAACATTACGGGTTTTTCATTTCATCTTTGATTTTCTTTGTGTATTATCTTTTGATGTTATGTCTTCGATAACTTCGTCGTACGGTATACGATTGTGTGATAATTTTGTTTAGACTGCGATGTAAGCGTTACGTTCAGTTGGTTCCAAATTCGATATAAGGCTTTGAGATATTTCATCAATCAGATTTTATTTGTAAGCCTTTGTTTTTGCGTTATTTGATCGCCTCCATCGTTTCTTTTGGGTTTGCACACGCTTTAATGATTTGATTGTTTGGATACATCGCGGGGGATTTATGTGTTTCTCTTTCATTTATATTATTGCAATAAAGACATTGTCGTGACAAAATTTAACCCCTACTAATATTATAAATGCGAAAGTAACTCTGTCTGTCTGTCTGTGTGTCTGTTACGCTTTCCTGCTTAAACCTCTCAACCGATTTTGATGAAATTTGGTATAGGTATATGTTGAATCTCAAGAACTGACATAGGCTACTTTTTATTAGAAAATAAGGGGGGAGGGGGTAATACCACCTTTGGAAGTTTATATGGAAAAATGTTTATTTTTGAAGTTAGAGATATGAAATTTAGCACAAACATAGCTCGAAACTTGGATTAAAATATAGACTACTTTTTGTTTCGAATATTAGGAGAGAAAGGGGTAAAACCGACCATAAAAGGATGTAGTCCACGCGAACGAAGTCGCGGGCACAGCTAGTATAAGTATAATCCTTCTATTTAAAAGGCAGCTGCCATTAAATTAAATTAAATCAAATATTCTATATTTCAGACTAGTGTCCATAATGGTTACTAACAAATTACTTATAGACTATGGTTAGTATTCATAAGGATTGGTAAAAAAGTAATTATAAATATTCAAAAATTAGTTTTATGTTCAGGGATCACTCTTTGGATCAAACACCTCCAAAGAGGTGAGATGAGCCTGTTTGCAAGTATCTGCAAAATACTGTTGTGACTGCCACGCACTCTTTTTATCAGGGATACCGTTTTTTTGCGTATTACAGCATTGAAACCGTCTGTATGGTGCTCAGCACCATAAAATTAGATATGACAATTATTTTATTGTTATTATTATATTTTTATCTGACTTGGATTTATATCCGCACACGGAATCTGACATTACTTACTTAATTTAGTTTTTATTATTTTGATATGTACCTACTATCTACTTTTAATCTGCTTTTTGACAAGCTGACATAACTTAATTATTACATGATATGACTCATTCCAAATGTACCTATTGTTTTGTAGAATTTGATAGCTATTGTATTCTTTTGACATGTATTTTTAATGTAGTTATTATTCTTGTTAACGTATTGGAAATTATATGTTAGCTTTTAAGAAAAAACTGAAAAAATGAAATTGAAATTCTAATATTATAAACGCGAAATATTGTAAGAAAAAAAGATAGCATACTAGATTAGTATATGTATAGTATAGGATACTTTTCATCCCAAAAAAGGCGACCGAAGTCCCGAGCAACAGCTGGTATAATATACTAAAATTATGTGTGTGGGTTTTTGTATACGTTTTTGTATGCGAGGTTCTTACTTAATAAAAATATTAATATAACTTAGTAAACACTTCACTTTTAGATCAATTTTATTGAATGGAAATTGATTTTTTTTATGATTTTCGAAAACTATGCAACATCCAGTATGCTTATGATAGAATATCTATATTTGTATGTGAATCTGACATTCTATCTATAAATGAACCTTATACGTTTTTATTTTTTTAGTAGCACAGTATGTTGGCTCCTCCCGGCCTAATGTAAGCTTGAGAGGAAACCACATCGCAATGACAACGGATTTGATACCGTTGTATCCTATTCGTTAGCATCGCTATATTGGCCCGCAAGATGTTTCTTCACGCTCCTTTGGAAAGAATTCTTGTCAAAGTAAGGAGGAAAAACATGAGCCGGCAACGAGTTCCACTTCTTTACGGTGCGTCTAACATATGAGTTACCAAAGCATATACTCGTAATGAATAGGAACAAATCAGAGTAAAAAAATACCTATACCTATTGTAAAATGTAATTTGGTGGTTCCGATATTCCTATTACGTAGCATTTATGTAATCAAAACACTGGCACTCAAAAAACAAATATATGTTCAGAAAGAAAAAAAGACAGTGTTTTTATAAAACCCTAACGGAACATGAACATTTCGACTGTAAAAGTATTCTACAATTTCAATATGATTGGATAAGAACAAAACTGTAGAAATGTGAGCCCCGTACAAATAATACCTACCTCTCTAAAGCGTGAGGTTATTTAATATTATGGCGTGGTCCTTTGCAGATATGCACCTTTTGATGTTATCTTATTTTATTTAAATAATCGGAAAAAAAAACATTGCTTTTTTTAAGTAATGGTAACTGCATAACTAGAGCTATTGTTTAAATATAAAATAAATAAATATTGGACAACATCACATACATTGCTCTGATTCTGTGGTAAGTAGCTTAAGCACTTGTGTTACGGAAATCAGAAACAACGACAGTACCACAACACCCAGACCCAAGACAATATGGAAAAGTTCATTTCCCATATTGACCCGACCGGGGATCGAACCCGGAACCTCAAAGATGGCGCTCGCCAAAGTCAGGCCCGCTCGCCTCTCGGCTACGGAGGTCGTCAAACTACGGAGGTTAGTGAACATTTACATATTTCTACAATAGAACACAGGTGAACGGTATTTTATGCCTTTCCCATAATTCTATGAAGCCCGATCTTAAGAATAATTTAATTATTAGGATCATAGATCATTTCAAGGTTCAATCTGGTCTGAAACAAATTATCTACATTGACAAGTCACTTGACACTTGATGAATGCAGGGCCGGCGTTAGGGTGGCGCACGGTTGGGCAACAGCCTACTAACTAGCCAGTAACAGATTCATAATGCTGTACTTGTCACCCTTAAGCTAGGACCTCATTACTTTTTAACATCAGGTGGGATGAGGTCAATCTTGAAGAGCAATATAAAAAAATATACAAACAGGAGCGCCATTTTAAGATATTTTTTGGTTTAGTGTGGTCTAGCTCTGTTATCATTACTCTAAAGTTGTCCTCCTTTGCAAGACATAAACCATTACACTATATTCTTTTTAGACATGTGCTTGACAAGAATTAAGAATTTTCAGTTTTTTTTTATTAGTTTTGTTTTTAAGACCGTTGACAATTGTGCCTTTGTTCTGTTGAAGGTGCTAATCACTCTTTCTCTCACATCCCAGAAGAACGCAAATTACGAACAAAATGCAAAAAACAGGTGGTAATCCATACTAATCCATACTTCCATACTAATATTATAAATGCGAAAGTAACTCTGTCTGTCTGTCTGTCTGTCTGTCTGTCTGTCTGTCTGTCCGTCTGTTACTCTTTCATTCCTAAACGGCTGAACGGATTTTGATGAAGTTTGGTATAGGCATACGTTGAATCTCAAGAACGGACATAAGCTACTTTTTATTAGAAAATAAGGGGGGGGTGGGGGTAATACCACCTTTGAAAGTTTTTATGAAAAAATGTTTATTTTTGAAGTTAGAGATATGAAATTTGCCACAAATATAGCTCAAAACTTGGATTAAAATATAGACTACTTTTTGTTTCGAATATTAGGGGAGAAAGGGGTAAAACCGACCATGAAAGGATGTAGTCCACGCGAACGAAGTCGCGGGCACAGCTAGTTTTATATATCACTAACTCTCTCGCTCACTCACATCACATCACACTAATGAAAAATATGCCAAAAAACTTGCCAAAATTTTTGGCTTAACCCAATTTGAATATTAAAACGAATGCCCTGGGAACATGACCCAAAACCAACATAAGCATTTTCGCTATTTATAATCTTTACAAACAAACCTACATTAAATTTAATACCGCGCTCATACCAGGGGATTATGAACGACAAAGAGTAGGTAATTTACACTTTGTTCCCGCACGTTAAGGGTAGTATTTGTTTGCAATAACCATTATATCATGTATTAATGGGTACATAATTAATGAACATACATCCAATTTTAATGAAGACTATACTCCTGTGGAGAACTCTAAATTGGAGTGGAATCAGGTAATGGTTTCAAAGGGAATATCGGAATGGACGTGTTTAAGTTAGGACTAACGACATACTGCTCTCTGAAATAGACAACAATTTGTTTGGGCGAGTTATTTATGTTTAACGGTAACTAGAATTATGTAGCCACGCTTATTTATTTGTAAAATTTAATGCACAAAATAAGTACAAAAGTTGGACTTAATGCTTGAAACATGCACTACCAGTCAACCCTTGGGTCATGTATTGTTACTTTATGAGTGCAGGAACAGTAAGTATGTGTGTATGGATTACAACAAAATAAAGAATAATAAATATAAGTAAATTTAAGACGATGAATATTTTAGAAGAATAGAATATTTATAAACATACATACGTATATGATCAAACCCTACTAATATTATAAATGCGAAAATAACTCTGTCTGTCTGTCTGTCTCTTTCTGTTACGCTTTCCTGCTTAAACCTCTCAACCGATTTTGATGAAATTTGGTATAGGTATACGTTGAATCCCAAGAACGGACATAGGCTACTTTTTATTAGAAAATAAGGGGGGGAGGGGGGTAATACCACCTTTGAAAATTTTATATGGAAAAATGTTTATTTTTTAAGTTAAAGATATTAAATTTGGCACAAACATAGCTCGAAACTTGGATTAAAATATAGACTACTTTTTGTTTCGAATATAAGAGGAGCAAGGGGTATAACTGACCATGAAAGGATGTAGTCCACGCGAACGAAGTCGCGGGCACAGCTAGTCTACACTAATATTATAAAGAGGAAAGGTTTGATTTTTTGTTTGTTTGTTTGTATGAATTGAATAGGCTCCGAAACTACTTGGCAGATTTGAAAAATTCTTTCACTGTTGGAAAGCTACATCATTCTTGAGTGACATAGGCTATATTTTATTTTCAGAAAAAATAGGCATCCTTACTAAAATTACGATAACGTAATCCAAGGTGTGAAAAAAATATCAAAAAACTACCTTACATCGCGTGCCCTGCGAAAACTATTGATGATAGAACAAAATGATATACTACATTTTTTTAGAATACACCATTATCTACAAAAAATCAGCGGCAGCATATCTCTAACTATTACAGTCATGTCACAATAAGCGTTTTTTTATTGAAAAAAAGAAATTAAAATAGGTACCACCGCTACAAAAAGCTCTTTATTATATAAATGATGTATTATTTAAGACTGCTTCAATATCTTTATATTACTTTTTGAATTATTCGATTCATATTAAAAGATATCACGAGTTAAAAAAAATAAAAAAAATAAACTGTATTCGGCTAGCTATGCGTTGTAGGCGTCACTCGGGCAGGGGTACGGGAGGGGGGTTAAGATCACGAAATAAACTTGCCGCGCGGCTCACTCGCGCGGTCGGCCCGACATTTCCCCCCAGGGTGGCCGGGGGGGAAAGCGGGAATAGCCGATCCACTGAACCATCCCCGCCTCGCACTGGAGACCGTGGGTGCAATGCCGACTGGGGTGCCCTCACACTCCCAGTCAGCCGGTCTCCATGCGGAAGAACAGCGCGGTCGTAGAGCCGCCGCGCCCTGCCTCTTCTGCGCCTTCTAAGGTAGTGAGGTCCTAGCTTAAGGACGACAAGGCTGCGGTCTTCTGTAAGGCGGAGGTGTTTCACCAGTCGAGCTGCTCATCTACACTAATATTATAAAGAGGAAATATTTGTACCTATTTTTGTATGTTTGTAATGAATAGGCTCAAAAAGTACTGGGCCGATTTAAAAAATTCTTTCAAAAATAGAATGCTACATTCTTTCAATTTGACATAGGCTACAAAATAAGGGATCTTTGGTAAAATTTGAAAAATTTCAACAGAAAAGCGGGAAAAATTCTCCAAGGCGAAACGAACTGAAAGAAATGTAGAAGAATGTATAAGAATGCTTAAGCTGAGATTATCTGAGGAGCGAAGAGACCGGTTAGTTAGAATGACAGAGGTATTGAAATTGGCTCTTGAGATAGGATGGTGGCAATTAATTGTTAAAATTATTTAGTAATAAGAAGATCATTCTAGTTTTTTTTATGACTGCCAAGAGTTTGAAAATAGGTTAGCGGACTAAAAAAATATTTTATTCCGTCTGTTAGATTTTCAAAAAATAACGGCGATAAATTGTATTATCGCGTGACGTCATTAGTGAGAGTGCATTTTGTACCCACCACATTTTTTTATATTACACTTCAAGATTGACCTCATCTCACCTGATATTAAGTGGAAATGAGGTCCTAGCTTAAGGGCGACAAGTACATCATAATAAATCTGTTTCTGGACTTGTCGCCCTTTCCTTGAAGGCTTGACCCCTGCTACTAATGTAGCACCCCCCAAGAGCTCTGGAAACCTTACTCACACGCAGGAACACAACAACACAGAAGTGATTGTTATTTGGCTGCGGTCTTCTGTAAGGTGGAGGTATTTCACCAGTCGGGCTGCTCAAGTTCGAGCGATAAATCGCTATGCCCCACCTCTCTTATATTATATCTTAGAGTTTACGTTTCTATTGATTTTTTTCACAAATAATAAACTTACGCAAGATGTTTTTCCTTACAAATGGATTTGTAATAGTAGGTGCAAGAAATGTTTTAACTAATAAAAAATCCTATAAAGAAAAAAAATATATCAATCAAGTCTTTAGTGATTAATTACACTTACGCACTGCAAAATCAGAAGATAAGTACTAAATAAATAGTTAAGGATGTAACATTATTAAGTTGTGAATTTTCACATATACCCGTACGTACCCTTGTCAGCGCGTTGACATCCCTTGATGGATGATGATGAATGAATCGGCTCACTCCTACAATATTGTATGTAAATAAAGTTAGATACAAATTGAATTAGAATGTTAATAATTTTAAGATAACAAACAAAAAATTACATTCATTAACGACCGAGAAAATGAAAGAAGCGTGTGAACCGAACGTCACGACCTCTGAGGTCACGGGTTCGCTGGCAATATGGAAAACGTGTCTATAACTGTTCGGGTCTGGGTGATGTCGTACCGTTGTTGTTTCTGGTTTCTGTAACACAAATGCCTTAGCTACAGGAATAGAACAAATGTATGTCATCACATATATTTCTCAACTTCTGTAGTCCGATATATATTTACTACTACCTGTGCCCGCGACTTTGTTCGCGTGGACTACATACTTTCATGGTTGGTTCTACCCCTATCTCCCCTTATACTCGCAACAAAAAACAGTCCATATTTCCACCCAAGTTCTGAGCTTAATTTGTACCAAATTCCATAGAAAGATAGATAGATATACTTTATTACACAAAAACTTTACAGAAATAGGTTTTAGGTAGAGGAAATAGTAGATGGCGAGAAATGGTTACGGCCGTGCAACGTAAATACATATCCATATCTCTCACTTCAAAAAAAATATTTTCTCATATAAATTTTCAAGGGTGATTTTGCTTGCTTTTGATTTTGAAGGAATAAAAATAGCCTATACCCGTTCTAGAAATTCAACACGTAGAACAGTGCGAAGCTGTTGCGGGCTGCTAGTTACTGATTAAATAGAACCTCATCCTCATTTTCGGTAACCGTGGCCTGCAGTTAGCAAAGCGGAGATATAAGCTGTAATACTTTTTAATGTTGACCTTTTTTCTGATTTATGCTCTATAATTTTAGAGTTCAGTGTGTATCAAGCAATTTGGTGAAACTGGTTCGTTTTTGCCTGAACACGGCATCAAGCTGACTGCGGTCATAGTGATAAGAGTAACAGTGAAACGTGTTGATAATTATCAAGACTAAATGTTATGTTGTGGTAATTGTTGCCCACATATTATGTATTTGGTAGAATATTTTTTTTGATAGGTCAAAAGGAAAATTTGCAATTGAAAAGATTTGATAAATCAGATGTTTTTTTTAGATTTTGATTATTTTTATCTTTTTTATAAGTGTACGAAGTCGCGGGTGTCGCTAGTCTTAACTACACTTTCAATCGACGCTACCCTTCACCGAACCGTAGAAAGTTCCATGATGCAGTTCTACAAATCAATGTTTGGTGAAACGTATGTTCAATTGAAAAAGATTCGGTAAAATGATATGAGCTCCCACCACAGACAGACTTGTTCTACTGAATTCGACTGCACTATCCTGAGGTTTTTTTTCACCGAATAGAGAACAGCTGCTTTGTGACTTTGTGACTACCTAGGTTGTTATGAACCCATTTACTTTGGCTGGGATATTAAGACTTGCTTGTCAGTTTAATTTATTATTACTTATTTAGCATGGGTTGAATAATTTTGATTGTTTTTTGGTTTGTTTTATTTCGCGTCTCTTTATATTGATATCTATTAAGAAGAGCATCAGCTTATCCAATGCTAGGACAAGATTTTCGTAACTCAAGACATAATTATTACTGCATTATATTAACATCATGGATAGTCGATTTTCGACACGACTGTTTACGACCAGATTATTGCCATTAATAATAATAATATTGGACAACATCACGCGTTAATGAGGCAGTATTTTATCTAGAGGATCTAAGGCTGTGAAAATCTTTACCTTATTTATAAATGCCTTCTACATACTAAGCAATAATTCTGTAGTCTGTTTGAAGTTTATACCAACTAAAGGTGGATTAGCACCGCTCACTACACTGCTGCCAAAATGTCTTGTCTTGTTTCACGAGCTTGCTAGTTTAAGAGCCAGCTACAACTGAAAGTCAGAAATAAAGTTTATTTTTTTTTTGTCTGTGACAAGTAAACTCAAAAATTATTTAAACAACTTCAATAATTATATCACTATTACATTTATACATTATGTGTATATTCATAATGCAGGTGAAGCTACGTACAAATATAGTAAAATAATGTGTAATATACAAATATTCAGGGTCACTCCATTGCAAAACAGGCATGTGTCATATAAAACGTAAAAACTTGTAAGAATATAAACTTTAGGACTATTGCGTTCCATTTTTTTTTATATTGCACTTCAAGATTGGCCTCATCCCACCTGATGTTAAGTGGTAATGAAGTCCTAGCTTAAGGGCGACAAGTACAGCATAATAATTTTAAGTATTGAAAAATATATAGATGAGATGATTTATTTATTTAGTGGGCAACCAGAGAAAATTACATTAGATAACATTTGAAATTAACTTATACAATAGTGACACATAATATCAAACATAAATATCTTTAAAAGCCAGCCACATCAAGAAGAAGCCAAAAAATATTCAGAAAATTCTTACTTAAATTTAGTTATTAACAAATCAAATTAGCGTATTCATAAAATAATTATATGTTATCGTTTTGACCCATTCACTTATTTTAGTAAACTGGGGGTCTACTCCCAAAAACGAAACGAACTAACGGAAGGTTTCGTTTTTGAAGATTAATCAAAAGTTTGCGAATTAAAACGTGGTTTTTGATTTGTATAAATAATATTTTGTTTTTTGATAACGCTTTATTCGCATTCGAAGTGAGTTGGTTTCGATTTTGAGAATTAAAAATTGCTATCCGTCGTCGGATCCGACATATGTCGTTTTTGGGAGTAGGCGTACTGTTTTTAAGGCTCAAATAATATTTTGTCATGCGCTTTTTTGATTAAGCGCGATCGTCACAACGGTAGTGTCACCAGCTTTTGGTTTATTTTAAATAATTAACTGTTAAGATGCCCTGAGAAGCACTGTGGTTACTTTTAGAAGTCGTAGTCATGGTAACAGCAATTGATTTTACATGACTTGAAATGACGATTTCTGAATTAAACAATAGTTGTACTGACTTATAAAAACAGCGCAATAGAAATTACTTATCTGTGGCAGATGCAAGAAAAAGTGTGAGTGATTCTCGGCGACGTTTGTATCGTAGGCATTTTGTGTGATTTCTTCGTTTATATATGGGTATACCGGGCAAAATTATTAGACAAGAAAATAGCATGACCTTCTTTCTTCGCCGTAGTAGGGTAAATATTACCTGTTTCATTTCAAGTTAGAGTTAAGGACTTCACTTCTTCTCAAGTTATTTGTACAAGTTGAATTAAACAGCCCAGGAATAAGTTAAACTACCAAACTCCTGACGTTAAAAAGATCATTTTCGTTTCACCTTTACTTTGAATTTATGTCGCAGAGTAATTACCAAATCAGAAACTGATGGAACTTTCTAATATAACACTTTTTCTATGATCAAATTATAGTTATCTTTAAAAATGTATGTAAGTAACTTATGAAAATAGCTCCAGAGATGATGCTTAAGATGAAAAAGCTACTAAATAAACTTTTTGACATTTGGCATTCCTCTCCATAGCTCGCTGACCAAAGAAATAGGTAAACGTTAAATCTCTAGAACAGAAATAGGCTACTTTTTGTTTTGAAAATAAGGGCAATGGGGTAATACCATCCTTGAAAGTTTATATGGAAAAACATATATTTTTTAAGTAAGAGATCTTAAATTTGGCACATATCTAGCTCTAAATATAGACAACTTTTTGATTTGAATATTAGAGGAGATAGGGGTTAAACCGACCATGAAAGTGTGTAATGCGAACGTAGTCACGGGCACAGCTAGTAAACAATAAATATAAATAATAAATAAATAAATAAATGCACCAGACAATCACATCAATCACCTGGTCTCAAACTAAGGTTTTCCCTTGTACTATGAGTACCAGACGACGGACACCAACTGGGGGCGTCATCCAAGCACACCCAGACTCAAGTCAATTTAGAAAAGTTCGTTTTCCAAATTGACCCGACCGAGAATCGAATCCGGGACCTTACGCGCTTTGGCCGCTTACCTTAGCCACTGCGCCACTGAGGTCGCCTAAATAATATAGAAGTACAGAAGAATATTTCTCGGCACTTCAGCAAAAACCTAAATCCCCAATTTGTCCACATCAGACACGATCCCGAACAACCCCAAAACAGTTTGAAACTTGCGAATTTTCGATTCGAAAGTTACGATTGTTACATCTTTTGGCTATCATTAAAATTTTACGTCGTGAAACTTAAGCCTCGTCTTACAGCGTAGAAGTGATTAAAGATCTAAATAATTAAGCAACTTCTTAATAAGAGCGTTGGCGTTTTATTCGGACTTAAATTGTTCTTTGTACATCTTCCGTCTTTTTCGTTAAGTCAAAGTTCTTCAACATTTTTGGTTTTTCTATGGTTGACTATCCATTTCCATTTATGTTGGCGTTTGATTACTAAAAACAAAAATATTTACGCAGAGTTTGTAATCTCTTATAATTTTAAGACTTTCACGTTCCATTTTTTTCCATTTTGTTATCTCTTATCCCTTACCAATAAAGTATTAATTGTTTTCATGCAAAAATAAATATCTTTCCTGTTTCTTATATTAATGTAGATAGAGGTTTGAGTAATGTTTTTAAAAAGTAGCTGCGAATTTAAGTACATAAATTAGCTAATGTAATCGGAACTGAGGTATGGGCTAGCATTTATTTTTTATTTGGAATTAAAAATAAAAATAAATTAATTGTATTAGCCAGTCATAGCAATCAAACTGTTCTCAAACTAAGTGTTTTCTTGTATTATGGAGTACACTATTATGAGTATAACGTACACCAATTAGAGATATTAATTTAGCACATCCAGACCCAAACCAATTCAAAAAAGTTATTTTAGTTAATTGACATGACCGAGAATCGAACCCGGGACTTTCATGCTGTAGCCTAACTAAGTCATCGCACCATCGAGTATATATATCTTCACTTTAATAGCTTAACTAACAACTACAGAATCTCTCAGGTCAGTTTTTCGATAAAAAATCTGGCTACCAACAAATCTGCTGAAATCCAATCGCAAATTCATAAAACCAACTCGATCTACAACAATGGTGGAAAGCGTGACGTCACACACCAGGGAGTCCCATTTTATTAGAGCAGAATTTGGGACTAGGGGTCACCCTATTGTCAAATCATACAGACACAAAGCCGCCCACTAATTGGAAACTGCGCGAGCACCGAACGGATGGTCAACAGATGGCGTGCACTGCCTGGCAGGGGAATGGGACAGCTTTGGCTTTGGCATTTTGAATCTTATTATTTATATGTTAAAACTGCTATTTACACAACGATATAATTGCCCCTGGGCTCTTATAGCAACGAACTCAGATTCGTGATCCAGAGAATTTTCCACACGTAGTTCGGCCCCGTAAACGTAGGCCTAGGAACATCTTTCTAGACTCTGACGACACCATCACGGTCGCCATGGCCGAAACCAAAAAGCTTGCGACAGCTAAACACTCCACAACGACCGCTATACCGTCCTCGTCAGCGAAGATGCGCGACGCGACCCCCCCCCCCTAGTAGTAGAGTATCTTTTGCGAGACCAGCACGTGCCGGAAAAGTTAGAGTAGAATAGAAATAGAATAGAAAATATCTTTATTCATGTAAGCGCTTATGAATAGTCAGTACAAATAAAGTATTCTACCACCGTGTTCGGAATGTTGATCATGTCGAGAAGAACCGGCAAGAAACTCGACACTTACTCTTTTCAAATAAAACAATGTGTCCTTAAACTAGGCACTTAAATAAAGTATACTAAGCTATAGTAAGATTTCAATGAATTAATGTATGCGTATAACACGCATACATTTTTGTCATTTAAATGATCATCAATTTTGTAGTAGCCCTTTTTTATTAAACAATTTAAGACAGTGGCAGTTTGTAACAATAGTTGATAATGTAATAAGAAAGTCACTTAAATACTAATATTCTAGTGCTGAAGATATATTGAAATCATCTCCCCTTGCTGTGAGGGACTCGACCCAACGACCTTCAAGTATCGCGCGTGCTGCTTTTCCAACTGTTAGCCTTCCGGTCAGTGCCCTCTGCCGAATATGTTTAGAACTACATAATATTTTTTCTGTTTCTTTAAAATATTTAAAGTTCGCTAGTGGGGCGTAAAGCACTTTAAAAATGATGAAAACCTGAACCTGAAGAGTATGTTTATTTATTTGAATGCGCTAATCTCAGGAACTACTGGTTAGAATTGAAAAAGTGGTTGTGTTGGATAGTTCATTTATCGAGGAAGGCTATAGGCCATTTAACATCACGCTACAACCAATAGGAGCAAAGAATCAGTGAAAAATGCGGGATAGTACGCGCTGGTATAACATACTGTTACGAGCTTCGGGTTCGTGACAATAAAAACAGCCGATAAAAATTACCAAAAGTCACACTTTAATTGAACGCCACTAATTACAACCTTAAAACGCACTAATTAAAACAACAATCACTCTCAAGTCGCACTTCAAAATCGCTTTCGAAGTAATCACTTGTATCGCTAATTCAATACTGTCCCGGTCGCGGTGAATCCCGGCCTTTTATATTGCCGCGGCCGTTCCCGAACCTTCCAACGCAGAAACATCCGGAACATTCGCGCGCAGTCCGGCCTTGACCGGCCGTTTGCTCGGTCAAGGCCATAGTTCTAGTAAGTTCTGGCGTACGCGTCTCGACTCTCTGAAGTCCCGCCTTTCCAAACTAGATGGCGCTGTTTACTAGAACACCATCGATCGTGGCGCGTAACAATACATTTGGTGTCTGTTAAGTTAGCAAGGCTTTATTTTGCCTTTATTCTCCTGCTGCGTTGTTAAAGGTTTTTTATAAATAACCTCAAATATGTAGAGGAAATGTTGCTAGCATTCTGGGCACCCTAAACACTGGAGCGGACTATCTTTTATAAATATTTTGTATATAGGTAGGTATTCTCTTACTTTTTTTTTTAAATATTTTCATTGTACTTAATTATGTCTGTAAAACCAATTTCTGTAACTTTTTCTGTGCAATAAAGCGTATCACCTCAAAAAATACACACTCGCCGAAGCTTTTTAGATAACGCCTTATAGATATTTCTGCGTTTTTCGTTTAATATGACTAAGATAACAGAAATGGGCTATCCTGTTAAATTATGGGCCATTGAAAAATGTTGAAAGGAAAAACGTGGGCAGAGATATAGTACCACTTTGGAATATCGGGCAGCAATAAGATGGCAATAAAATTAATGTAATACCTCTTATTTGAATGAGAATTGGTGGAATTGGTGCATTTGGCGAGCAATCTTTATTAAGGTTTCGAAGTTTACAAGGAAACCCTTATTAGTCAAATCACTAGTTGTTGTAATCTACACTAATATTATAAAGAGGAAAGATTTGTACCTATTTTTGTATGTTTGTATGCTTGTAATGAATAGGCTCAAAAAGTACTGGGCCGATTAAAAAAATTCTTTCACCAATAGAATGCTAGATTCTTGCAATTTGACATAGGCTACAAAATTAGGGATCCTTGGTAAAATTTGAACAATGTAACCGAAGGTGTAGAAAAATGAGTCTTAAAATGTCTTTCGTCAAATGCGCGGGAAAATCCTCTAAGGCGAAACGAAATTCGCCGGGACCGCTAGTCAACTGTAAATTTGTAATCTTTATCAATTCAAATGGTGTACATAGCGCATTCTAGTGTTATTTGTTTAGAGCTTCAAGCGAGCTGGGCTGTTTTTTCTTTTTGTTGATGTGACATCATCAACGACTTGTGGTCTTATCTTTTCTATTACAGTAAGCTTTAGTAGAAAATAATTAAATTACTAACATAAAAGTTAATTGCCATTAAAAAGTAGGAACATCAAGTAGACTTATTGCTAGGAGCATTCTCAACCAGTCATCTTATGCAGAAATTGTGTTTATTGTGGTGGGAAATTGGTTCATATTTATATTTATATTGTGGAATTTTTTAGTTTTTTTCTCGAGGGGGAAATTCCTACCGCACCGTCACTCTCCGCTGGATTCAGAGAGTGGTGTATCGGGCTCGCACCAACTAAAACCCCCTCGGTGGCAATAGTGGGGAAGTCAGGATCCCTTGAGGACTCTACGCAGGCTCCCCCACAATTATACGTTATGGACCCTGGTGGGCACGGCAAAGACATTTGGTTTACCCCAAATAAAAAATGTCTGAGTGATATGTTTATGAAAAATGTCTAGTCCATTTACAGTGCCCGGCAGTGCAGCTTTGGTGCAGGATGACCCACTTTTTCGATGCACAAAGACTCTTTCATACGGCTCTGAATACTAGATTCGGTCCGCGTCCTATGTTTCTGCTTTTTTTTGTTAATTTTGTTACCGGATTTCGCTCAAGTTTTTGGCGATTTGAACAAAATATTTTCAGTTTTCACATGCAAACATGTTCAACGGCCCGGGTTTTGGATTTTACTGCAAATTAAATGTGCTTGTATAAATAAATGTAAATATTGGACAACCTCACACAACTACATTGCTATGATTCTGTTGAATGTAGCCAAATTACTCGTGTTAAAGAAATCAGAAATAACTAGATCAAATATTTAAACATTAATTCACCAGTCGGGCCGCTCCAGTTTGAGCAATAAATCACTATGCCCTAACTCTCTTAAAACTTCATACCAAACTTACCTATTATAAAAAATTAAAAACATTTGCAATCAAATATTAAAGTATCTAAGTGAATCTGACCCATCCTACAGGCAACTATCATGCTTGAACCTGGGAACTTTTTTCCACATTAAGCAACGTTGGACCGCGGCCAAATATCATTGATTTTGAATTTTTCAAGCCCGCAGCGTGTTGATGAGAATTTTAATATTCCATTACTTGGATGCACTTTGTTCGGATTTCGATGTTACTATTCCTTTATTAAATTTGGAGGCAAAAAAAACGTTTTTTTAAAACCAGACTTATTTTTGCCAGGGTAAGACTAGCACCTAACAAATGACACTAACAAACATTAATATTTGTTGAAACATTGGACAATGTGTGTTTAGGAATTTTTGTAATGCATTTTTAATTTTGTGTCATCCGTACATATTTCAATAAAGAAATATTTAACTTTGACTTTTAAACAAGTTTTTTACGTTACATGCGCTTAAATGAACGTACTACACTCGAATTGAAAATATAACCCCAACTGAATGCGATGTGAATTGATGAGAATTTTAATATTTCATATCGCCGAGCTTGGCTGATGCACTTTTTGTATTTCGTAGTTTTTATAACACAAGTTTGCCGAGCTGAACATGAAATTTAAAATCGGGATTTTGTTTGCTATTTGAGGCGAATAAAATGAAATGTTTTCATTTCATATAAGGTATATTTGAATGTTTTTTAAGAATTAATCGCACAACACTTTTGTTGTTAGAGACTGGTTAAATCTACGTTTTAAAATAATATTTATAAATATTGCACTTCAAGATTGACCTCATCCCACCTGATGTTAAGTGGTAATGAGGTCCTTAGGGGTGACAAGTACAGCATGATAAATATGTTGTTATAGAAACGACAATATTTATCTTTGCCGCACCATTAAGAAGTGGAACTCGTTGCCGGATCATGTGTTTCCTCCTTCCTTTGACACGCATTCATTCAAAAGGATCGTGAAGAAACACATTGCGGGCCAGTATGGCGATAATAACGAATAGGTTATTACGGTATCAAATCCGTTGTCCTCGCTATGTGGGTTCCTGTCTTACATACAACCAGGCCAGGAGGAGCCAATATAATGAGCTGTTATAAAAAAACATCATTAAACCCTGGTTTCCTTTTCATGGCACCACCGGGGAATTATCTCCATACCAAAAAATAAATCATCAAAAACAGAAATACACGCGGTCGAAAATTGCCAAAAAATATGCAGTTATATATTCTTGCTTTCAACCCCAAAAAAAATTCAGAGCGGAACTAAAAAGTGTGGTTCGCCCACACTTTTTAGTTCCGCTCTGAATTTTTTTACGCATTAATTTAAACGCTCATCGTGACACCGCAAACAATATGCAAGCTTCCCGGCAGATATGAATTCCAGCTTAGCCCCTAGTTGTCTTTGCATAGGATATATTACTTGCGACGTAGGTGGTATCCGTCTAGTAATATGTACATATTTAATACATTTTAATACATTTTTTAGCAGATGTTAATGCTAGGTCACAAATTCACCTTTTCAAGGTATTAGTGATAACTTTGATAACATAATAATTTCTAACAGTGCAATTTAAGAGGGAAAAAAAAAGAAAAACAAGAAATTCTAGATATGCTTACAAACTAAAGTCATACTAATTGTCAGTTATATTATTGTTGCATCAATTCAATTCAAAATTTGTCATCAAAGTACTCTTTGATGCAATAATATGCCTTACCCATTAAAAAGTCCTTCAGTTCACCATCAAACTTATAACCTTGGAATATGTAAAACTAGTTGAATTTAATATTTTTTTATTCATGTAAATTACATCAGTAATATTATTGAAACATCTAATGCAAATGACGGAACCTCTGGTTTGGAACCTATAATATACAGAGAAGACACTGCCAAGAATTTATTCGTTCATCCCTACTATATTATGGTTAAAGTTTTTTTTTTTTAAAAAAAAGAACTACATAATTCACTTACTGAGAAACTTATGTTACATAATACTCACACTATGCACTAAACATAATGAGAACTATAGTACTATATAGGGCGCACTTAAAGTAAAATCACAACACGTCAATACAATCACAATACGAACATCTTATAAGTAGAATTAGGCTAACATTAATTTCAATAAACGGCGATATCTCTTACATTCCCATTATTCCCATTATTAATATTGTAAATGCGAAAGTAACTCTGTCTGACTGTCTGTTACGCTTTCCTGCTTAAACCTCTCAACCGATTTTGATGAAATTTGGTATAGGTATACGTTGAATCTCAAGAACGGATATGGGCTACTTTTTATTAAAAAATAAGGGGGGAGGGGGGTAAGACCACCTTTGGAAGTTTATATGGAAAAATGTTTATTTTTGAAGTTAGAGATATGAAATTTGGCACAAATATAGCTCAAAACTTGGAATAAAATATAGATTACTTTTTGTTTCGAATATTAGGGGAGAAAGAGGTAAAACCGACCATGGAACTAAAATTTTTTTTTTGTGACCATCATTATTAAAAATCCTTATTTTTAGTAGCGCAGTAGGTATATTGGCTCCTCTCAGCCCTGATGATAAGCAAGAGAGGAACCCACATAGCGATGATAACGGATTTGAATGTTTGAAATAAATGTATTGGCACGACAATTCGTTTCGTCAAGTTTTTTCAATTAATTAATTGAAAAAACTGTGGGGGACGGGGGATATTTTCGTTAATTACAACTAGTTTTTATTTTAGAAAAGTTAGGGGGGGGGGGAGTTATTAAAAGACATCAAGTAGCCTCTATGTCACACTCAATTAAATTGGCCTTGCAGAAAATATTTGTTTGTTTTTTTTTTGAGATTTACTTATTTAGCAGCAAGGCAATAACGCTTGCACACCAGAACGATGCACAATGCAATCGGCCGTTGCATCAAATTAGGGTCATGGCGTGGCGCCACGACTGCATTTGATTAACAGAAATGTTATTACTAGGTATTACAGATCTGCATCTAGGTGAACAATGCATAGCTAGGTATTAGCTATGCATTGTTCACCTAGATGCAAATAAACCAAACCTATGATACACAATAAAAGATGGAAGATGATATAACAAGTACCTACTAACTAATGCCAGTAAGGATTCCACATAATAATTGTTATTAACGGAATTATGTTAACAATTTCCATATGACTTTATATACTGCACCAGGCTCACAGGCCTGTATCGCCGTATCTAACTAGTGACTGTACATGTTAACAAATCTGAACTTAATTATAACACGGTATGGACTTTAGTAAATAAGAGAAAATACCTTTTTGCTAATATATACATTTAAGAGCATAACAACAAATGGATAATAAGTGTGTGATCTTGTGATGTATATGTGTGTGTGTGTGTGTGTGTGTGTGTGTGTGTGTGTGTGTGTGTGTGTGTGGTGTGTGTGTGTGTGTGTGGGTAGGTTAAGAAGGTTCAAACAAATTATTACAGGATAAATGTATTGCTTAAATTTGAAAAACTAAGTAACTAATACTTAAAGACAAATATTTTTTTTAGGTAGAATTATTTTTTTATTGTATTTTTTTTATATTAACAAAACCCTATGAATTATTTCAATTCCTATTTTCAAACTCATAAATAGGGTACAGTTCTCCTGATACATTGATAACTGGCTTTTGTGCAATAATCATACATTTTTGAAACTTAACTGCGCTAACAGAAGTTCCAAGTAACTAATATCAAAGCAAAACCAGATTGGCTGAAACAATATTACTGCGATATAACAGGTCAGCTATCTATTCCGAACAAAGGGCCCGGCGATTGTTCTAACTTGTGATGTAGGACAAAGGAGGAGTTATGTGGATTATAGTTTAAGGGCTTGTTTAATATATCATTGCCGCGGACGTGTGTTTCATCGCCGTAACCTGATTTTTAATTCTGGATTTTCTTATTCATTTTCTATGTTATATACTAGATATAAAGCAAGAATACAAACAAAAACAAATTCTTTAATAAACGCGAAACTTATTGAATTCGTTCAGCCGATTTTTTGAGATTTTTCATTAACCGTCTGGGTGCGGTGTAGAGATAGTATGTCGAATTTCTCGCATAAGACGACAAACGTTTCGATACTATTGGTTAACTGATAGCACCCCGCGCTCGTATTCATTAGCCAATCAGCAGCTACGCATCGATTTTGACATTAGTTATAAGTGCAATGATTTACTCGCGGGGCGCATACTAAACGAAGATGACGAAATTACATGTCTCTTGGACTATTTGTCTACAATTAGTGTTGGTATTAATGAATCCTTTTGTAATCTTGATTACATAGACAGAGAGCTAAAAAGGTATAACACTTGGCCCTACAATAACAAAACTAGTTTTTTTTACATTTATTAACTTGATTTAAAACACAATTACAAACAGGTACTTTTAGAAGCACTTTTTATGATGATTATGGTTAAAAATTACCAAGTACGAGTCCAATTTGCAAACTGTATGAAATAAATAAATATCGCTAGAACTTATCTGTCTTATGAACTGGAAGTGGATGAATAGGGTGGGAATCAATTTAATGTTTTTTTATTATTTGTGTATGAAACCCAAAAACATTTTTTTTAATACCTTTTTATCATAGATCTAATAATGATTGTGACTATGGTTACACTAACTAATTGCAAATTAAAGATTTAATGTATACTAATCCCTACTAATATTATAAATGCGAAAGTAACTCTGTCTGTCTGTCTGTTACGCTTTCCCACCTAAACCTCTCAATCGATTTTGATGAAATATGGCATAGGTATACGTTGAACCTCAAGAACGGACATAGGCTACTTTTTGTTACAAAGTAAAGGGGGGGGGGAGGGGTAATGCCACCTTTGAAAGTTTCTATTGGAAAATGTTTATTTTTTAAGTTAGAGATATGAAAGTTGGCACAAATATAGCTCTATTAAAATAAATACTACTTTTTGTTTAAAACCGACCATGAAAGGATGTAATCCACGCGAACGAAGTCGCGGGCACAGCTAGTGAGATATAAAATATAGTCTTACTCATTAATTATCTTTAGCATTTATTGAATCAGTTCATTCGTTATTAAGTTTATTCGATATACACAAAAATACAAATCAGTTCCCTTTTTTACACCAATCATATAATGAGAGTATGATAGACACAATCTCATGCAAATAAATAAAACATCTCCATGTTTATTTCTTAAACGAAAATTAATCCAACTAAGCAATATCACCTTACTACTGTCTCCCGTTTTAATTATCCGGTAAAATAGTATCCGGATATCCAGTTAAGCCTCGACACCGGTGCTGTAGCTAATTGGCCGTTAAACCTCCTGGTCTCTTGACGTAACTTGAAACGTAGTCTTAGTAACGAGAGCTATATTGGTGTACTTACGCCTTCACCTTACTTAGTGACGAAATAGAAATAACTGCTTGTAATAGGAACTTAGTATTTTATAAAAGTAACTTTTCAAAAGAGTTTGAAGGTAGATGACTAAAAATGACTGGTTAGGTCCATGATAGTCAAGCTGTTTTGAAAACGGCTTGACCATAGTTACAAAGTCTCTGCTTGGTTGACTGTTAGATAATGGTTTTAGCATTAAGTTCAACTGTTGCACTATTTTGTGCAATAAAGCTTTTACATAAAATTAGTTAGATTACCTAAAAAGATACAAAGATATATCGCATTGAAATTTAGCGCGACGTCACTTTTTAGTACACTTTATTAAATATCGACGTAAACACACAACTATTGAACTTTAATGTTCTGTATCATCATAATTTTGTTATAGTTGGGTCTTTAAAATATTTCAGTTTACTAAATATGATAATCGTTCGTTCTGGTTTCCATAATACAAGGGCGTAAGCTACTTTGAAATCAGGGCAAGTGATATTGTTAATTTTTTTTTTTTTACTTGCAGCCCGTCGCAGCTTCGCTCGCATTCTATCCCTCTTTTTCTGACCTTATCCCACCTGATGTTAAGTGGTAATGAGGTCCTAGCTTAGGGACGACAAATACAGCATAATAAATCTGTTACTGCACCTATCGTCCTTACCTTAAAGATTTGATCCCTGCTACTAATGTAACACCCCCTAGGAGCTCTGGCAACCTTACTCACACGCAGGAACACAACAAACACCGAAGTGATTGTTATTAGGCAGCGGTCTTCTGTAAGGTGGATGTAGTTCACCAGTCGGGCTGCTCCAGTTTGAGCGATAAATCGCTATGCCTTACCTCTCCAACGCTTTAACAACATACCGCCTCCAATAAGGAACTCTCAGTCCAAGAATAGTTTTAAAATCAAATTTAGGGCTTATCTCTTGGAAGTTCAAATGATATGAGCCTTGAATTTGATAAACATTAAGTTACTTTTGATCCTTTCTTTTATTTATTTTTATTTTATTTTTGTATGTCCTCTTGCACTTTGCACGTATTTGCTGATCTTTGTTGATTATTATCAACCCGCATTTGGTGAATGTGGGTATACAACTCTTGATTGTGGCGGTGTCGAATTATTGCCTGTAGTGTGGCTTGGTTGGTTTGCTCGAGTAGATTATTTGCTGTTTCCTAGCACGCTTTACTTATGCAAGATGGTGTGTAATTGCTACCATTTATCTAATTATTGTTTTGCACTTTTAATGGCGCCTACCTCTCCGTCATCATCAGGCGACCACTGAAAACCAGCGTCGTGGTGCCATGCAGTGGTATCACGGCATAATGCTGAGATGGTTGCCTTTTTAGCACACTATTTGGGTAGGAATTAGATTAGATGTAAGCTGTTAGCTGTTTAGTTTAGTTTGTAGCTCTAATATAATTCCTTGTAACATTTTTTTTTAAATCGTTTTTTGTGTGCTAAATAAATACTTTCACTTTCACTTTCACTTTATTATATTAGTATAGATTTACCACACGAGTTTTTATTTACCACATAATGTGTTTTAGACGAATGACTTATATTACAGCGACTACATCTAATAAAGCTGACATTAACATCGTAATAGCACCACCGCGAGGACTGAAATTAAACCTCGGTTTTACTTTTAGTCTAAACTGGAAACATGCAAGTTGACCTACATTGTTTGCACTGCTGGAATTAATGCATTCCACTCGCGAGTTTTTGCGTCCCGGATTTTTCGTATGCATTTTAGATGTTCCGGTTGGATGGATGCGGTTTTTTGAGAAAAATTGCATTGAATTAAAAATGTCGTACGTCTTTTTTTTTTGTAAAGACAGCGTATGCGAGAAAATTCTCTTTATTCTAGGTTTGGATTTTTTAATTTATTCAAAAGTTCGTGCTTGAGTGGAAGGTTTGCTTTGAATATTTAAGAGATTGTTATTTAAATATTTTTCGAGTTTTTGTGACGAACCACACGCTAGAGATTACATTTTGTAAAAAACTAAGCAGTTTTGGAACAAAGACGAATTTCTACTTGATAACGATTTTTCAGGTAATCTATAATTTGGCACAGAACAAGAAAAATACGCTTTTATTATTTTTATAGTACTATACGCCGTACTAGCGGTGCGGTGCGGGAACCTCCCGCACCGCAAGGGGAGATAAAAATTTTCTGTTTCTAATATTTAAAGAAAAAGACGGATCCGTTGATAACATCCTCAGCTCCCCATTTCAGTAAATCCAGTAAATCAGAGGTTCTCATACATTTAAAATACGCGACATACTTTTAAATGAATATGTATAAAGGTATTTTTTCTTTAATAAATAATATATTGCGGTAAATTTACATTCAAGGAATTATGTACATAAAAAAATATTATAAAATTATCATTTTAAACCTGTGTTTCTGTATATTTAAAAGATAACCTAATGTTTGTTTTAATGTTTATCTACGGTTGTTTATTGTGATTTTTTCTTTTAAATGAAATTTTAATAGAGTTTGCGTTACATTTTTCAATCAGAACGTTACAAGAGTCTTTTAACAATATCTGTATATATTTTTGAACAATAACAGCAACATCGCATACATTGCTCGAGTTCTATGAGTAACTAAAGCACTTGTGTTTAGAAAATCAGACACCACGACGGAACCACAGCACCCAGACCCGCGACAATATAGAAAAGTTAGTTTGCCATATAAACCTGGACCTCATAGCGACACCAAAGTGCATCCCGCTTGCCTCCCGGCTACGGTCATCATACGTTTTTGTCATAAAATTCAAATGGTCATAAGATGACGAATGTTCTCGAAAGCGTTTAGGCTTCTATTACAGAATTTCCGGATAAAACTGGAACATCAATATTGCCCTATCAATTCGCAGCTATTTCGGGCTACTCGGCGCAAATATGGGGCTGTGGCTTTAACTGAGCGGATATTAAGTAATTATATTTTTAGTACAATTAATAAACAGACAAGTTAAATAAAAACGTTGGTAAAACATTCGCCTCAATAATAAACAAATAAATAATAAATGCGCCAGACAATCACACCAATCACCTGGTCTCAAACTAAGGTTTTCCCTTGTACTATGAGCACCAGACAACGGATACTAACTGGGGGCGTCATCCTAGCTCACCCAGACCCAAGACAATTTAGAAAAGTTCGTTTTCCAAACTGACCCGACCGGGAATCGAACCCGGGACCTTTCGCGCTTTGGTCGCCTACCTTAGCCATTGCGCCACCAAGGTCGTCAATATCTCTGGGATACCATCATCAGATCTTATTTTACTTATCATAGTAACGTGGTCGAAATATCTCCTTAAAAATCATCGAAATTGATTAATTGACAGCGAAAATGTCCACAACCATTCAGAAAGACATATTATGGTCAAATTGAAAATCTTCCTTTTTTGAAGTCGGGTAAATATGTATTTGGTAAATAATTTAATTGACTATGTCAAAGTTTAAAAAAAGGTTCAATTATTAGTTGAACTGATTTTTCTGCTTTGAAGCAGTTATTTTTTTATTCCTTCATTCTTCCTTAGAACATGTTATTATTTTGACGACCTCCGTAGCCAAGAGGCAAGCGTGCCGGTCTTTGGCGTCGCGCCATCTCTGAGGTTCCGGGTTCGATCCCCGGTCGGGTCAATATGGGAAACCAACTTTTCCATATTGTCTCGGGTCTGGGTGTTGTGACCTTCGTTGTTTCTGATTTCGGTAACACAAGTGCTTTAGCTACTTACCACAGAATCAGAGCAATGTATGTGATGTTGTCCAATATTTTTTATTTTTTTATTTATTTATTTATTATGAACTTAATTTTGGCTCCAAATTTTCCATTATTGTTATCAGTTTTCGCTTATTTGTCTTCCTCAGCTTTTTTCCGCTCGTTTCGCTCGGTTATCGCTTCGCTCACTCCGCTCGCTCCAGGCCCCGGACTAGCACGTAGGTATTACATCGCGCACGTAACTCGATCGGACAGTAATAGCGGCACACGCCGCAGATGCGGTTCCACGCAGCTGCCTTTGTGTAAGGAGACCACACATTCTAAGTGGAAATGGATTTGGGAGATAAGCAACAGACATTCAATCAATGAAACGGTTTTTTATACATTTTTTATATTGCTTTACATTGCACTAGCGAATTTTAAATATTTTGAAGAAACATAAAAATTAAATCTGCCCTTGCAGAGTTGAGCTCGCAAGCTGGCAGGGCTGGAAGAGCAGCACCTACTACTATAAGTAAAGGTCTTGTGTTAGAGCCCCACGCTGAAGGAAGAGATTTTTTTTTTCTGGATCATTAAAATAGTCAACCTTTTTATACCATATAAAGTACATAAAGCAAACCCTACTTGTATTATAAACGAGAAAGTTTGTAAGAATAGAAATGTATGTATGGAGTTTGTTTGTATAGATTTCTAGATATTTATTAATCTTTGACATAAATACTTACCACTGGACGGATTTAGAGAAAAAATCTGGTGAAATCATGATAAACTGGCGGCGTTATAAAAATTACAAGCTGAATTTGGACCATGTATGAGAGGTAGGGCATAGCGATTTATCGCTCGAACTGGAGCAGCCCGACTGGTACAATACCTCCACCTTACAGGAGACCGCAGCCAAATAACAATCACTTCTGTGCTGTTGTGTTCCTGCGTGTGAGTAAGGTTTCCAGAGCTCCTGGGGGGTGCTACATTAGTAGCAGGGGTCAAGCCTTCTTACAAACCTTCTCTTGACCATTGAAACATAAAAAAGAGTAATTTAATCTGGTGTTGGTGTTCTTAAGTTCAGAACGTAAACACATTTTACAAATTCATTTTTATTTATATAGACGAGCTTGCTGCGGCTTCACACGCATACTCTCTCAATATTCATTCAGAAATCTTTTGCTGGTAAATATAAATATTCCAATAAAATACTAACTCTATTTGGTGCAATCGGTCTGAACTTCAGCGCGAACATTCATTTCAGAGATTATTTTTATTTTTAGATTATGTAATTGCAGTAATACAAAGATATCCCACAAATTTGGACCACATGGCCCTTCTATTCAGAACGCAATTTGCATTGATATAGATTTGCAACACACTCGTGTATGCTGAAACTGTATACGGCGCAGGCGTTGCGACGCGCTGATTACAGGCCGCACCTGGGCCGGCCAAATTACAAGCTGGATTTGTACTGGATAGCCTTTTTGATGTTTGGCTTCATCTGATTTATCCAAACTCTTGTTTTAAGCTTGACAGATGAGATAGTATGGCTTTAATCAGCCATCTGTATGCCTAGTTCCTATATTTTACGATTTGTAATTTGTCAAAAATGGCAATCCGTTTTTCTCAATACTCAATATTTTTATTGCATCTTTAGTGTTTACAAGGTGGTAACTTAAAATAAGATCACTAAATACCCTGTAAGGGCACTGCAATTAGAGAGAGGACGCTCACTTTTTGACAAAATTAACACGATCTTTGATATAAATATAATAAATAAATAAATAAATATTGGACAACATCACATACATTGCTCTAATTCTGTGGTAAGTAGCTAAAGCACTTGTGTTACAGAAATCAGAAACAACGACGGTACCACAACACCCAGACCCGAGACAATACAGAAAAGTTCGTTTCCCATATTGACCCGACCGGGGATCGAACCCGGAACCTCAGAGATTGCGCTCGCCAAAGTCAGGCCCGCTCGCCTCTCGGCTACGGAGGTCGTCATAAACGGAGGATAATAAACAGAAAGAAAACAAAAAGAACATATACATTGGAATTAAAGTTATTATAGCTTTAATTATTACATTATTAATTATATTTATGTGTTAATGCTACTCTAGTTTAAATAATATCAGATAGGTATTCAGTATAGTACGACTACGACTACGAGTCGTTAATACCGTTCTATAATTTTATTTCCATATCATCAGTCGTCTTTCGGTCCTGTTTAGCTTTCGCCTCGAATAATTAATTCCTATACGTAACGAGAACGGATCATTTTTCAAATATTAGAACCGGGCATTAAACAGAATTAATTACCAAATGTTAGATGATATCCAAGATGAAACATAAAATTACTTTGTCACATTACGTTTGCAGTATATCTGACTTACTTAGTCATGTGGAAGTTTAATGAGACAAGGTACTGAAGTGTAGACAAACTAATGATGCCGGCCATACATCAAGTCACGCCCGCCTGTGACGTAACAACAAATTAATTCGTCAGCGCTGGAAGCGCTGCATATGCAGCGAACGCTTGACCGCACGCTGAGATAACGTTGCATGGCCGTGCCTCCTTTAGTTCGTCTTTGTATTAATAAAACTAGCTGATGCCCGCGACTGTGTTCGAGCTTTTTTTGGGATAAACAATAATATTTTCGTAAGTTTAGTATTGCATTTATCTTTCTACCAATATTTACCTAAATCCATTTTATCGGTTTGGAGCGAAAGATTTAACATCCAAACACTCGTACATCCATTTATTCAAACTAGATACAAACAAACTATTTATAAATATTACAAGGATTAGTTTTTAAATTTTAAATTAAAATTAATCATTATTAATAAGTTACCATGTGTCACATTTGTCTTAATAAATTTATTATATTTCATTATTGTTATTATTTTTAGACATTTAAAAACTCGCATTCTTATTTATTTCGCTATTTTACGTATGGTGTTATTTATTTAAAACGAGTAACAACTCGAGCCAAAAAATATTATACGTGTCAACTCAAGTAATCCTTAAGAACCTCAACCGTGGTTTTATCATGTTTGTTACAAACGAGCAACTGTTTTTTTTTTGTCTGCAGTTCCATTAAACTTAAAAAAATCTATCTCCTAATATTTTGCAGAGGAATTATCTTAAAATTCTGACAGGAGAAAATCATAAATATATGAAGAATCAAGTCTGAGGTTTTTTGTTCCAGTAAACTAGCCTAAGTGAACACGTGATGAGCAGCTATATCGGCGAAAGCTCGCTCGCGATATCGGTCGGAATCCGGTTTGCGGGATTGCAGCACGAGCATTCTGGACCCTCGGTGCTATTTAGCCTTCGTTTTGGGAATACAATTTGGCATGTTTCGGTTGCGAACCGACTTTGGTTCCGGTTGTGTTTCGAATCGCAGCTGGATCTGGAATTTTTATTAAATCTGCTAATAAATTTGTTTTAGTTTCGTTTGTTTTGTAACGTGAACAAGGTAACATAATTATCGCCTAAATACAATAACAGTAAACTCGTACATTAAAGTGCAGTACATATTAATTTATTATGCCCACTTCTTAAGAGCTATACCCATGTCTGAGATAAAGGAGGGAAAAGGTTTGGTTTTTTTTATCTTTGTCCGGGAAATGCGACTAAATACCTTTAACGTTGCAATTGTTTTTATGTAAGTCACTAACCTGAGCATTCCCCTATCAGTGGACCATCCAACACAAAAATTAGTTTTCAATTGAACTTATACTTTCTGAGATTAGTGCGTGCAAACAAACGAATTATTTTATAAATAAATAAAATAAATAATAAATATTCGACAACATCACATACATTGCTCTGATTTTGTGGTACAGAAATTAGAAACAACGACGGTACCACAATTCCCTCAATATAGAAAAGTTCGTTTCCCATGTTGACCGTACCGGGGATCGAACTCGGGCCTTCAGAGATGGCGGCGCTAAAATCAGGTCCGCTCCTCTCGGCTACGGCGATTGTCTAATATAATCCATACTAATATTATAAATGCGAAAGTAACTCAGTCTGTCTGTCTGTCTGTTAGTCTTTCACGCCTAAACGGCTGAACGGATTTTGATGAAATTTGGTATAGGCATACGTTGAATCTCAAGAACGGACATAGGCAGTAGCCTATGTCTGTATTTTCTAATAAAAAGTATTTTATTAGAAAATACGGGGGGATGGGGGTAATACTACCTTTGAAAGTTTATATGGAAAAATGATAATTTTTAAAGTTAGAGATATGAAATTTGGCACAAATATAGCTCGAAACTTGGATTAAAATATAGACTACTTTTTGTTTCGAATATTAGGGGAGAATGGGGTAAAACCGACCATGAAAGGATGTAGTCCACGCGAACGAAGTCGCGGGCACAGCTAGTTTAATATAATATAACAAATCAGCATGCATTCCGTTGACTTGAGATTCATAATGCAAACGCGAGACTGTCTTTGTGAACGTACACCTCAATCAAGCCTTATTCAGACTAAAATTAAACATTCAGAGTCGACAATTTATGCAAAATCAGAATACTAACGACGGTATTCATTGTAAGTTGTGGTTTTATTGCTACAGTGTATTAAATGTTTCATGTTCTTCTTGGAAGATGAGGATTATTCAACTTTTCATCTGTCTTGGTGGAACAATCATAGGTATAATCTAAACTAATTTATACTTCACTACATAGTATAAAACAAAGTCAGGTAGAGGTCAGATACAATTAATGTCCGGATCCTATAAGATAATGATTATTTATCTTTTCATATGTCTTATTGTAATATTTAGTATTTTGTCACATTAATCGGGCAATGGGAAAATAGTTACACCTCAAAGTAAACCTTATGAGTTTGACTTACCGGCGAAAACTAACTTTTGATACTGCATGCCTCATTCATTCCCAGTTCCAGATCGTTTTTCAAATATTAGAATATTTGAAAAACGATCTATTTTAATTACGGATAATAATAAATTATATGAGGGGTAAGCTAAAATAGATCCAGACTCGTAGTCAGTTGAAGAAAAACGGTTTGTCATTTTTGATACATTACGAAATGGAAAGTATTGGACCCGGGTATTAGAGTTAAACCTCCGCGTAACTATGTAAGTTAGATTACACCGCTAACTTAAATTAATAAGGTACTGAATTGTTTACAAACTTAAGATGCTGACCGTAACAACGAGTTGTTGGATATAACCTTAATCGGATAGTGGGAAAATAGTTCCCATTTTAAATTGAACCTTATGCCCTTAAATTAACGGCGAAAACCAATGAAAAAAATTGGATATTGTCGACGCGCGTGCAAAACCACGTAAGTACATTTTTCCGTAAGTTTCAATTTGGATTGAAATAATATGTAATAGCAGACAAAATTAATATTTATGGCAAACGGTAGATACGCGGTATTGCACGCGTATCGACGATATGTCCTGACCATTTAAGAGTTAACTCATCCAAAGGCAATGCAATGAAAGTTAAACTTAAGAGAGGTAGGGCATAGCGATTTATCGCTTGAACTGGAGCAGCCGGACTGGTGAAATACCTCCACCTCACAGAAGACCACAGCCTAATAACAACACTTCTGTGTTGTTGTGTTCCTGCGTGTGAGTAAGGTTCCCAGAGCTCTTGGGGGGTGCTACATTAGTAGCAGGAGTCAAGCTAAGGCAAGGGCGACAAGTCCAGTAACAGCTTTATTATGCTGTACTTGTCACCCTCACCTCACCCGGACGTGGACCTCTCTGCTTCCCAGTTGAAGATTTCCTTGACTGAAATCTGCAACGCATGCATGCCGCGGGCGCGCCGCCCTCCTTCCCGCAGGGCGTGTTATTGGTGGTCGGAGGAGCTCGCTGACCTGAGAGCGAGCTGTACTGCAGCCCGGCGCGCTTACACTCGCAGCAGACGTTGCACTCGTCGGGACGTAAATAACGAGGCCCGCCTATATGCCTCCTATGTTGAGGCTAAGCGGGTTCTCAAATGTGGAATAGGGGCAGCAAAAGACAGCCCACAGCGATTAGCTTTGCAGGGGGAGCTTGTCCCGCAAATTTCTCAAGAAGAGTTTGAAGCAGCGGCTTTCCGTCTCCGCTCAAAGAAGACGGCGCCGGGGCCCGATGGGGTGCCCGCCAAAATTGTCGCTCTGGCCGCGGTACTGATGGGGGAGAGACTTGGGGAACTGTTCGACACATGTTTTAGCGTCGGAAAGTTTCCCAAGCCGTGGAAGCTGGGCCACCTATGCCTGCTACGGAAGGAAGGACGCCCAATCGACTCTCCATCGGCCTATCGACCTATTGTTCTCTTGGACGAGGTCGGAAAATTGTTCGAAAGAATTATCGCGGTACGACTATCAGACCACCTTCAAGAGAACGGGCCGGACCTCTCCAAACACCAATTCGGCTTTCGCACAGGGCGGTCAACCATAGACGCCCTGTACCGTCTCAAAAACGTAGTCCGAGAGTCATGGGAGGAGGGACGTGGAGTATTGGCTATATCATTCGATATAGCCAACGCCTTTAAGACTATCCCTCACGCCACCAACCTCGAGGCACTAAAGTACCATGGAGTGCCTCAATACTTGAGAGTTATTCTAAGGAACTATTTGCAGGGCAGAGAAATTATCTTTGTTGACCGACAGGGCGTTGTTCGTCGTCGTGGGGTTGAATCCGGTGTTCCACAGGGCTCTGTTTTGGGGCCGCTCCTGTGGAACATCGGGTACGACTGGTTGTTGCGGGGTTCTCTCCTCCATGGCATGGGTGTCGTTTGCTACGCCGACGACACTCTTGTCACTTGCCGGGGGATAAATTTTCGGTCCGCAGCCTGCTTGGCCTCCGTAGGGGGCAGTTTGGTGGCCAACAGAATAGGTCGCCTGGGCCTCAAAGTGGCCTTAGAGAAGACGGAGGCTATCTACTTTCCTGCACCCCGTCAGCGCCCACCACTATCTCAGGATGCTTACATCACAGTTGGCGGCATCCGCGTGCAGGTGAAGACCCAAATAAAGTACCTGGGCCTGATCCTAGATGCACGATGGAGCTTCGGCCCGCACTTCAGCAAATTGTCGTCGCGTCTCCTGAAGGCCGCGGACGGCCTTGGATGGCTGCTTCCAAATCTGGGCGGTCCAAGGGCCAAATGCCGGCGACTCTATGCCGGCATTCTAAAAAGTATGGCCCTTTATGGGGCACTGATATGGGCTGACTCTCTCAACAAAAGGGAGAATGCGGCGAACCTCAGGCGACCACAGCGAGCTATAGCGCAGAGAGTGTCTCGCTCGTACCGCACCGTCAGTCATGCGGTTGCGTGCGTCTTGGCGGAGACGCCACCTTGGGACTTAGAGGCCCAAGCCCTAGCGTTGGTTTACCGCTGGCAAGCGGACAAAAGATTGGCAGGGGTCCAATTTTACCCCGAAGACCAGGCGAGAGTCCAGCGCGAAGCGAAAGAGAACCTTCGCGTCGCCTGGGCACAAAATTTGGCGGAGTCACCATACGGCCAATGGACGCTGGAGGCACTTAGCCCTGTTTTCGAGGGCTGGCTAGAGAGGAAGCATGGGTTCCTCTCATATCTATTGGTACAGGTGCTGTCCGGACACGGTTGTTTCCGGAGGTACCTGCACCGAATAGGGCGCGAAGAGACACCTGTGTGCGCCCACTGTGGAACGGAAGACGACACGGCGGAGCACACATTAGTTATCTGTCCGACGTGGTCAGTGCAGAGAGCCGCCCTAGCAGCTATAATAGGGGTAAATATCTCCCTCCGAAACATCGTCCAAGCCATGCTTCGGAGCGAGGTGGCTTGGGCAGCAGTTGCCTCCTTCTGCGAAAACGTCATTTCGCAAAAGGAGGAGGCAGAACGTGAAAGGGAAGACGACCCGTCCTCCCCAGCGATTAGAAGGCGCAGAAGAGGCAGGGCGCGGCGGCTCTACGACCGCACTGTTCTTCCGCATGGAGACCGGCTGACTGGGAGTGTGAGGGCACCCCAGTCGGCATTGCACCCACGGTCTCCAGTGCGAGGCGGGGATGGTTCAGTGGATCGGCCATTCCCGCTTTCCCCCCCGGCCACCCAGGGGGGAAATGTCGGGGCCGCGTAAGCAGCCATTCCGCCGGCGGTGTTGTGGATGGAAAGGCTTAGTCAATTTCCCACAACACCGCCACTAAGGCGATGAGGTCCGCCGGGGAGTTTTAGTGGGTAGTCCTGCCCTTTTCAGGGCAGGAGAGTCCCACACACGCCGTCACTCTCCCTCGGGTGGCGGTACGGTGCGTCACGCATTTCTCCCCAATAAAAAAAAAAAAAAAAAATGACCTCATTATCATTTAACATCAGATGGGATGAGGTCAATCTTGAAGAGCAATATAAAAAAAAAACAGTTTATTCCACAGGGCTTTATTAGTGGTTTGTTCTCGAAACTAATCCCCGATAGGACAGTAATCCGATAAAGTTAGGAAGAGGTCAGGTACAATTAATATCCGGATCGTATATTTGAAAAACGATATTTTCTACTTGCAGATAGTGGTACATTATACGAGGCATAATTAAATCGTTTCTATAAAGAACGACTCTGAATTTGAACTTTTCTGTATTGTTTCGGGTGTGGGTGTTGTGGTACCGTCGTTGTTTCTGATTTATGTAATACAAGTATTTTAGCTACTTGCCACAGAATCAGAGCAAAGTATATGATGTTGTCCAATAAAACGCTCATTTGCGTTCGAATAGAGTTCTCTTTGAACTTGGTATTTGAACGACCGACTGATGACTGTTAAAAGCTGGTATAGAAAGTTACGACTCGTACGACGTCGAATTTTCCAAGTGCCAACTATGTAAAGTGTATCGTAATTTTAGATTTTTCTTATTAATGCTTTAGGAGTATTTTTATAAAAGTATTTCAATCAGTGAAAAAATTACCATGTAATTTTCCTGTTTTATTTAAGAAGGGTATTTTGTTTATTTTTATTGATTAATGCATATTTTTCTTGATATTATATAAAAGAGCTTTTTCCTAATTCAAAAGCGAGCAATATAAAATTCAATGTTTAAACATAATAATGAATATGAGTATTGGACAGCATCACATACATTGATTTGATTCTGTGGTAAGTAGCTTAAGCACTTATAATGGACTGGCTATCGCATGAATGTACAATATTTTTCACAAACAGTAGATAAATATTGTATTATTAAATTAGATATTCAATCAGGTTTCTAGTTTTATGTACATCGAGGCTAGTAAAATGGCCTGACCTGAAAAAATGATTTTTACTTGAACTTGAAGTTCTGTACTTGAACGTTTAAAATCCACAGACAATTCGATATATTATGTTGATGATATTCTAAGGTAATAAATCAAAATATGTAATGCGACATTTTGTAGCGGAGGCTATCGCGGACCGATTTCCATTCAAAATAGCTTTAAAGTTTTTACTTAAATCACCTTTCAAATAAAAAAAACCAATACAAATTGGTTCGCGTTTCGGTGGTTCAATGCTAAATACTCGTACATACACATAAACAGATAGGCAGATACGTCAATTTGTAACACACCGTCGTTTGTGCATAATGGGTTAAAAATGTTACGCCGTGCCCCTTTTTGCTGAACTTAGCGGGGAAACTGCTGTGCCTCCAAATTAAAATACCTGCTATATTAATGGGAACTGTAAAAGGAGTTTTTTTTACTTTTTAATTCGTAAATTGAACAGTGGAAGACAGAAACAATTATGCCCTCTCGTTAAGTCGCCGTGTCTTGGCCTGGAGCCAGATGCGGCCAAATCTGTGGTCATGTGTGTTCAGACTGCTATACTCTTCAAAACGTATTTAAATTATAGTGAGAGAGGTCTCTAATTAAACGTTATAATTATAATAATTATAATTATAATAATTATAAGTATAACGTTTTATATTTATTTATTAAAATAGCGCATAGTGATTTATCGCTCAAACTGGAGCAGCCCGACTGGTGAAATACCTGCAGTTTAGAGAAGAAAACAATCACTTCTGTGTTATTGTGTTCATGCGTGTGAGTAAGGTTTCCAGAGCTTCCGGGTATATTAGTATTCTTATATATTTTTGTTTTCCGCAAATTTTTTGTTTTTTTTCTTACATAAGAACTTTCTCCTGACAATAACAAACACAACAAAAAAAAATTAAATCGGGATTCATTGTGATTATAGATAATTTTAAATATTTATAGAGAAAAATTTATAAAATGCACTGAAACGAACAAATAAAAAAAATGAATTTTAATACTTACTAACATTACTTTTTTTTTAGGGTTTTAAACTAATTTGAATTTCGTCTCAAAAACTCGTAGAGTTGACATAGTAACTCATGTTTTTAACAAGTTTTTTTACAATATCGCTTTATGGTTTTTGTTAATTTATTACTTGATTTCTAACTAATAATTCATTTCAAATATTTAAACGAATGTATCATTATGAACTGTGACCATGACAATTCAATATAATGTAATGGCATACTCGAATTCCTTCCCAAGCAACTGTGCCAATTTTAAAATTTCAATTTTTATATTTAACTCGAAACATTTCTTTAGTTAGCTTTGATTAAGCTTTGTGGCATAACTCTTTGACAACAAATTAAGAACTCTATTCATCCAGAATAAAGGACAAACTTGTTTAGAGGGAGGATAACGATAAAAGTATTTACAAATTGATACATCACTAAATGTTGGTTTATAACATCACATATAATTTTCGGATTCTCAGGTAAGGTAGCTAAAGCACTTGTGTTAGAGATATCAGAAACAACGTACTTGAGAGACTAAGGCGCCGGACTTTAAGAGAGGTAGGGCATAGCGATTTATCGCTCGAACTGGAGCAGCCCGACTGGTGAAATACCTCCACCTTACAGAAGACCGCAGCCAAATAACAATCACTTTTGTGTTGTTATGTTCCTGCGTGTGAGTAAGGTTTCCAAAGCTCCTGGGGGGTGCTACGTTAGTAGCAGGGGTCAAGCCTTCAAGGTAAGGGCGACAAGTCCAGTAACAGATTTATTATGCTGTACTTGTCACCCTTAAGCTAGGACCTCATTACCACTTAACATCAGGTGGGATGAGGTCAATCTTGAAGTGCAAATAGTGCAATACAAAAAAAAGCGCCATCTTTGGGCTTCAGGGGTCGATTCCCGGTCAGGGCAATGTGGAAAACGAACTTATTGATATATCCTTGGGTCTGGGAGTCCTAGTGGCATCGTTATTTCTGTAACATTGCTTGCTGAACTTGAGCTACTTACCTTAGCATTAGAACAATGTATGTGATTTGATTTATTTCTTTCTTTGCACAGACTCCGAAACTACTGGACCAATTTGAAAATGTCTATTTTTTTTAATAAATGTAAACAAATTTAAAAATAATAAAATATTGGAATAAAATAAAAAAGAATTATTTACTCGTACGAAGTCAGAACAAACTACAAGTCTACCTAAATATAGCCTTCATATTTTTCTTTACACTGAAATCTTGAATAATACTCTCTCAGAGCCTTTTAAGCGAGCTAATTAAAGTTGATGATGGTATCTTAGAGACAAAAAGGGGCTTCGAATAAATGATGACCTCATCGGCTTTGACTTTGAGCTATTAATTTGGAAAAATAAAATATTCATTTCAGTTATAAAAACCTTTTGAAGGACCCTCTTTGGTTCGCGGAAGGGTTGCTTCGGAATTGTCGCATTGTTTTCGAGTATTATTTTTGGCAGAATTTAGGTATGACTCAGTGATTGTAGCGGACGAAAGGTTAAATGATAGGCAGGTGTGCTAAACAATGGAATTATTGGTTGGGTTGACAACCTCTGTATCAATTGACTATAAATAAATACTGGGTATTGCTTTAATTCTGTGGTAAGTAGCTAAAGCACTTGTGTTATAGAAATAAGAAACAACGACGGTACCACAACACCCTTGACAATATAGGGAAGTTAGTTTCCATATTAGTAAATAACTAGATATAGGAAAACATCACATAATATCGCTTTGATTCTTTGATTAGTAGATACGACCTCCGTAGCCGAGAGGCGAGCGGGCCTGACTTTAGCGAGCGCCATCTCTGAGGTTCCGGGTTCGATCCCCGGTCGGGTCAATATGGGAAACGAACTTTTCCATATTGTCTCGGGTCTGGGTGTTGTGGTACCGTCGTTGTTTCTGATTTCTGTAACACAAGTGCTTAAGCTACTTACGACAGAATCAGAGCAATGTATGTGATGTTGTCCAATATTTATTTATTATTATTTATTTATTTATATAGTATTTGAGTGAGATAAATATAAAATACGGTACCACAACACCCAGACCCGAAACAAAATAGGAAAGTTCGTTTTCCACACCGAACCGACCGGGTATAAAATCCGGTACTTATAAAATTGCGGGCTGCCAGCTCGCAGATGGTCATAACTAAAAATACTCAGAGTCAGAGTCACACTTGGCCATTTTGTATACTAACCTGTGTCGGATAATACCCGTACAGAAGCCGTAAGTTTGGTGACGTCATCGGCTCGTCACGGATGTACCGAACGAGTAAATAATGGCGGTCGTTATCTTGTATCGCTCTCAGATTGTTTAACGGTTAGACGTAAGCGATGCCCTGATATGAGGAATATTACGTGAAACGTTGATACAACATGTTTTAACCACTATCCAAATTATTACTGGCCCTAAAGTATCTTATATATAAAAATGAATCGCTGTTCGTTAGTCTTGCTAAAACTCGAGAACAGCTAGATCGATTTGGCTAATCTTGGTTCTGAAATAATTGTGGAGGTCCAGGGAAGGTTTAAAAGGTTAGAAACTAAAAAAATAGGCGTTACGAAGTTCGCCGGGACAGCTAGTCGTTAATAAAACCCATTTATACAAACAAAAATATATTTTTACTATAGGTAGGGATGTATCGCTTGAACTAAATCAGCCCGACTGGTGAAATACCTCCACCTTGCAGAAGACCGCAGCCAAATAACAATAACTTCTGTGTTGTTGTGTTCCTGCGTGTGAGTAAGATTTCCAGAGCTTCTGGGGGAGTGCTACGTTAGGAGCAGGGTCAAGCCTTCAAGGTAAGGGCGACAAGTCCAGTAATACCTATTATTATGCTGTATTGTCGCCCTTACGCTAAGGCCTCATTACCACTTAAAATCAGGTGGGATGTGGTCAATCTTGAAATGCAATTTAAAAAATATAATTATATTTTTTGAACGAATTTCGAAATAACTTGAAGAAAATTGCAGCCAATAGCTGAATTGAGTGAGACATTTATTGAATACATTCCGATAATAATATACAGGGTGTCTCGTATTTTCCTCTCGGTACTGTAGAGTGAAGATGCCGATGAAAGGATGGCACGCTTCAATGCGCTTTTCTATGGGAGGGGTCACTATTTATAGTCACAAGAAAAAATACTGTAGTGTGTCACAACTGTAAGATACGATGAATATTTATAAACTCACTGGCTGTGCTGAATCCGTTCATGTGCACTACAGGTTTTTTTTTTCTAAATATATATTTCTAATTTCACGGTCGGTTTTACCCCTCTCTCCCCTCATATTAAACACAAAAAGTAATCCATATTTTAATAAAAGTTTCGACCTATATTTGTGCCGAATTTCATATCTCTAACTTAAAAATTTCCCATATCAAGGGCGGTATTTAACCCCCATACCCCCTTATTTAAAAAAAATGTAGCCTATGTTTATTCAAGAGGTTCAACGTGTACCTACCTACTACGTATACTACATTTCATACAAATCGGTTTAGGCGTGAAAGTCGGACAGACAAACAGACAGACAGAGTTCCTTTCGCATTTATAAATTTGTAATGGATTGTAATGGATGTAATGAATGGATTGATAAAAAAGGGTTTGATAAATGGGCTATCCAACATATTTTTTTAATTTCAACCAGTAGTTCTCAGGAACTAGGATTAACGCACTCAAACAAACAAACACTTCAGCTTTGTAATTATAGATTTTTGTTTTCATTACTTATTAACATGATTTAACAAATACTTCATGAGTGCCAATGAATGTTGTATCTTACAAGGTAAACCTTGTCATAATACGATTTCGCAAATGCAGAAAAATCTTTTCTTTAACTCAGTTCCGTTCAAGTTATGGAGCAATATAATTTGCCCTTCAAGGAAAAAACCTTTCAATCAAAATTGTAAGTACACGGTTTCACTATTAGGCTCGTAAAATTTTATCTACTTGCCCCAATAAAACCCCTTTTGACAAACTAAGTGCGAAGGTAATTGAAATATTCGCAAAAAGTATTTCATACGAAACAGGCAAAGAGTTAAGTGCTGCTAGAAAAACATTTTCATAATTTTAATTAGACGTTCAAAAGCAAGAATGGAAATAATAAAACGGCGAGACGGTTTTGCTAGTGGGTAACTTTTTTGTTCAATTTTAGTAGTGAAAAGCGACTAAAATACGCTCGTTTAGTGAATTTATTTGACGTTTCTACTAGTGCTACAAACATTAATAAATCGGAATTGAGTTTGAATGTTGAAAGTTCTTAAATAAATAAATAAATGCGCCAGACAATCACACCAATCACCTGGTCTAAAACTAAAGTTTTCCCTTGTACTATGAGTACCAGACGACGGATACTAACTGGGGGCGTCATCCCAGCACACCCAGACCCAAGTCACTTGAGAAAAGTTCGTTTTCCAAATTGACCTGACCGGGAATCGAACCCGGGACCTTACGCGCTTTGGGCGCCTACCTTAGCCAATGCGCCACCGAGGTCGTCAAAAATAAAATAAATAAAGGTTTAATCAGAAAAAAATAGTAATTCGTCAAATTTGTTTTAAAACTGTTTTGGGAGAAGTAAAAAAACAAAGAAAGAAAATTGATGTGTTTTGAACATCTCAATTTTCACAACAAATGACTTACAACATATTATATACAAGTGAACCATAAGAAAAAAATTAAAAGGATATGAAGGCACAATGACAATGATATGTCAGTAAAGTCTGTTTTGTTTTACTAGTTTTAAGTCTTTTCTATATTTAATTTCAAAATGTACGCTAAAATGTTTAAACGTGATGTGTATGCTTTATTAGATTGCCGACTAGTTAAGTTATTTTTTTCGTGTCTTATTGTTTTTCTCACTGACTGTAATCTGTCTGCATACCTATTTGAAATAAATAAAAAAATAAGAAAAAAAATAATTTAGAAAGCAAACTGGTTTTTCGATATAAATAATATATTTAGGTATCATATTTTACTCAATTATGTTTAAACATAATTAAACTTAAAGTATTCTAATTACAACGAACATTAGATACTGAATTTATCCAAATATTCAAAATAAATAAAAAATGAATCTTATTAACAACGAAGTAAAGTATTTTTCTAAACTTTAAGAATTTTTCCGGTAAACTTATTGGCGCTGCTTTGCGTAGCGTAGGTACCTATTGTTTTGTGGATAAAAAGGTTCAACCAATCTCCCACAGCGCCGCCACTAAGGCGATGAGGTCCACCGGGGGGTTTTAGTGGGTAGTCCGAGGTAGGTCGGCAGGTGGGAGTCCCACACACGCCGTCACTCTCCCTCGGGTGACGGTACCGTGCATCAAGCATTTCCCCCCTGTTAAAAAAAAATGTACCCCTTGTTAGTTTATATATTTTAACGACATTTGCTTACGAAATGTAATTAATAAGAATAGAATAGAAAATATCTTTATTCATGTAAGCTTTACAAAAGCACTTATGAATAGTCAGTACAAATAAAGTATTCTACCGCCGTGTTCGGAATGTTGATCATGTCGAGAAGAACCGGCAAGAAACTCGACACTTACTCTTTTCAAATATAACAATGCGTCCTTAAACTAGGTACTTAAATAAAGTATACAAAGCTATAGTAAGATTTCAAAGAATTAAGTTATTCTAGACCCATACATTTTTGTCATTTAAATAATCATCAATTTTGTAGTAGCCCTTTTTTATTAAACAATTTTTAACATGAGACTTAAATCTATGCATGGGCAACTGGATAACATTTTCAGGTAACTTGTTAAATAATTTAACGCTTAAACCCACAAAGGAATTACTTATCTTATGTAGTCTTAGATATGGAACAGCAAGCTTGTGTTTATTTCTAGTGTTAAAGTTATGGAAGTCAGATTTTTTAAAAAGTAGATTATAATTTTTGCGTACATACATAATACAATCAAAAATGTATTGAGATGCAACGGTAAGTATGTTAATTTCTTTAAATAAGTCTCTGAGAGAATCCCGTGATTTAAGACCATATATGGCGCGGATAGCCCTCTTCTGTAAAACAAAAATAGTCTGAATGTCAGCAGCTGTTCCCCACAAAAGGAGACCGTATGACATAACACTATGGAAGTAACTGAAATAAACTAGTCTTGCCGTCTCAATATCAGTCAAATTACGAATTTTTCTTACAGCGTATGCAGCTGAACTAAGCCTTCCTGCCAGGGCAACAATATGGGGTCCCCATTGCAATTTAGAGTCTAATGTGATGCCGAGAAATACTGTAGAATTAATTATTTCAATAGGTTCACCATTCATAGACAATTTGATGTTGACTTTTTTAACATTCGGCATTGTAAATTTGACACATTTCGTTTTCTTAGTGTTAAGCAGGAGATTATTATTCGTGAACCAATGTAGCACTTGTGAGAGAGAACTATTTACATCTTCAAATGATTCTTTACATCTATGAACTTTGAAGATGAGAGAAGTGTCATCAGCAAATAACACAATCTCGCAGAGATCCTTCGCAAAGTAAGGAAGGTCGTTAATATAAATAAGGAACAACAGAGGTCCCAATATTGAGCCCTGGGGCACTCCCATCGCTAGAGGTGCACCAGAAGAGTTAGTTCCATTCACATTGACCCTTTGAGTTTTGTCAGAAAGGTAAGACTGTAGAAGACTCAGTGAAGTGCTTACAACACCATAATGCCTCAACTTCATCAGCAACGTTTGGTGATCAACGCAATCAAATGCCTTTGACAGATCACAAAAAACTCCAATGGCGTCCTGTTTTCTCTCCCAAGCATCAAAAACATGTTTGATAAGTGCCACACCTGCGTCCGTAGTAGATCTACCTTTAGTGAATCCAAATTGCTTACTATGTAACAGAGCATTAACTGTAAAATGAGCTAATAATTGATTGAAAATAATTTTTTCAAAGATTTTGCTAAGTGCTGGTAATATGGAAATTGGTCTAAAGTTAGACGTATCACTTTTATCGCCTGATTTATAAAGTGGAATAATTTTACTTAATTTCATTAAATTAGGAAATTCACCAGCGTCAATACATTTATTAAATATGAAGGATAAATAAGGTGCAATTCCATGAATTATGTTTTTGAGTATATCAATGGAAATGCCCCATAAATCCTCAGTTTTTTTCATACTTAAACTCTTAAAACTCTTTATAATTTCCGCAGGACAAATATGAGTAAAGTTAAAATCAGCTTGACACTTATCTACATGAGATTTCAGGAGAGACTCAGTAAGACGGGGGCTGGAGTTTAAGCTACTCGTTGTAGTGACAGGTATATTTGTGAAGAAAGATTCGAATACATTTGCAACATCTGAATCGGAATCAAAACGCCTATTGTATAATTTGAGAGAGAACTTGTTGATTTGTGTTTTGTTTTTACAAGTCTCTTTATTTATAACGTTCCATGTTGCTTTACTTTTGTTAGGAGCAGATATTATTTTTCCTTTCAAATAGTTACATTTCGCAAATAAACATACCTGCTTAAATATTTTTGAGTATTTCCTAACATAATCTATTAATGAAGGATCGGTTGAGTTCGCCTTTATTTCATACAATTCAAACAATTTTCTTCTACTTTTATATATACCTGTTGTAGCCCATTCACAAAATTTTGATTTAGTGCTACTGATTTTAATTGTTTTTTTCGTAAAAATCTCACGAACTTCATTTTCAATTATATTAAATAGGTTTCCATATAGTTGATCAACATTGTTACCATGGAACAATGTTAAAACTGGAAATGGAAACTTAGAAAAGATACTTTATTAGAAACTTTTTCTCTAAATCTGTCTACACGCGATGCGGTGACTGGTCTACAAACAATACTTAACGAAGAGGGGGCATGTCGGTGTTCAAAAACAGCTAATTGACCAGAATGATCTGAATTTATAAAGTTAATGATTGATTTTTTCAACACAACACAATTGCAAAAAATATTGTCTAAACAAGTTGCTGTTGTGGGAGTAACTCTGGTAGGTTCGTTAAAAAGTTGTTGCAAATTAAATGAATTAAAAAGATTCAGAAACCTTGTTGAGTTTTGAGTCGTATCTAATATGTTGACATTGAAATCTCCGCACACTATGATTTTTTTATTTGATTGAGAAAGTTTTTTTAAAACATCTTCCATGACAGACTCAAAGATCATGTAATTAGATGAGGGGGGTCTGTATACACATAAAATAATATGTTGCTCTGTCTCTGTACATGCTAACTCAATTGTTCGTTCAATCGAAAGAGAAACGACATCTTTCCGTTCTTTAGACTTAAGGGCCTTACGTACTAATATGAGTGATCCGCCTCTTATCGCGGATTTTCGGGTAAAAAAACTACTAACTTTGTAATTGGGAATACTAATAATTAATTCGTACTGTTTCAACCAGTGCTCAGTAATACACAAGACATGAACATTCTCTGCTTCTAAAAATATCTCTATTTCTAATTCTTTACCAGAAAAGCCCTGTATATTTTGATGAATAATATTTAGGTAATTGGACTTTTCCTTGGTCACATGTTTGCTAGAGTGGTCCTCTATTGTCTTAAGCAAGCATTTAAATTATTTGGAACGAGTTCCAATGTCTGATTAAATATAATATTTATATTGTAGGCTAATAAGCTAGCCAATTGTTTTTTAAATTTATAAGGCAAATAAAAACTTTTGCCAGTCATTAATCTATTATTAATAAATTTATTTGTGTCAAAAAACACAAAATTGTCGCTATGACTGTATGACAAATTGTATAATTGAGTATTCAATATGTGAATACAGTTGTTCTGGTTAGAAGTGTAATATTTACAAAAAGGAAAGGCACACAAAAATACTTTTTTTACATCAAGTTCTAAAAGTAGTGAAAAACCTCTTAAAATGTCTCTTTTGCAAGTATTTAAGCCTTCTGCCAACATAATTATAATTATTGAGTCCTTATTATAACTACATTTTTTTATTTTCATACATATTTCCAAAAATGGTGTCTCTGGTAAGCAATAATTAATAACATTGCATTTCAATTTTTCATTGAGAATAGACCCATAGCCAACTCCAATTCTATCAGAGAATAGTATGACATTGTTACCATCTAATTTAGTGCTAGACAGATCTTTTAAGTTGTGTGACAGAGGGTGCTGGCTGTCATCAGTTTGGTGCTGGTCCACGTCACTAAAATTTTGGTTACAGCTACAAGAGTCTATTAGTTTATTTGTAGCAAGAATGTGCTCATTAAGTTGTGCCTGGGCAGAGTTGTAGTTGCCAGTCATGGTTTTTAAGGACTCATGCAACCGTGAGATATCAGCCTGCAGACCCTGAATATCTTTTTCATGCCTAAGCCTACTTTCATCTAACTTTTTACTATATAATTCTACAGTATCAAATAGATCTAGCCTTTGTTTTCTTAGAGATACATTTTTGTGAAAACATTTTTGCTTTTTGATCAATTTTTCTGTCCTATTTATAAACTTAGTGATTTTAACATATTTCCTAATTTTGTTGTTACTATTAAAATGTTTCCTAGTCCTATCAATACAAGAAATGCGACCTAAAGACTCCACATGCCCCCCCGGTGAATCAATCAGCTGTTCGTATAAACTGTTTACATGTGAGGCCTCTTGACACCGTTTCTCTTCTTCATACTGCTGCAAGAGTTTGTTGGCGTCCTGCAGCTCCACTTCAAGCTCCTGAATACGTACTAGGGCCCGCTCGTAGGTGATACAGCATTGGTCAAAATTGTTGATAGTGATGAGTAACTGATCCCGTTGTCCAGTCACATCCAGGAGTTGGGAATGCAATTCTTTTAGTTCACACTTTAATTTATTATTGTGTTGGATAATTTGAATTGATTCTTCTTCATTCTCATCTCGTTCCTTTAGGAGTTGGCTATTTTCATCTTTCAGATATTTAGTTTCCTCTAGTGCCCGTTTCAATTTAAGCTCTAGGTCCTGAGCAACAGCTTTCCGTGTCATCATCTTTGTTGAGTGGTGGCTCATTTCTGTAAATATTTTACAAAAGTGTGTACAATAGATGTATGTGGAAAAATGTTAGGTTACTTATGTTTTTTATCTTTGTTTGTTAAGCAAACCAACATTAAAAAGTGACTTTAAATAGTTATTAATGTAATGTAATGCAATGCAATAGGGAGTTTTGATCTATAACTAATTAATCAATTAATTAATTTAGGAGCTACAACTAACTAGAAACAGAATATATTTTTTAATTTAACTTAGTGGGTAGATATGTGTTATCACTACTGATGTAAATGTGCATTAGTTATTCAAGAATTCTAATTAAATAAACCATACCAAATTAAAACAAACTAAAGCTAAAGGATACTCTAGTCCTGTGTAGCTGGGGAGTGTTAATGTAGTACCTTTGTATTGTGTGTGGTTGTGGCCAGTGGTTGTTTATCATCAACTTTTACTTTACTGCACAAGCAAAGTGAGACACAACTGAGGCGTCATGTGTTAGAATTTTGACAAATCTTAGATGTAAGAATCGTTAAATTCATATGATGACAGAGTAAATGTATGTAGCTGTATGCATAAAAGAATGTAAACAAACTAGAGATAACCTTCAAGCAGAGTAATATTTCACTTGATTTTACTGTATTTACTTTAAAAATGTTTAGTGTTCTAGGTTTAAGACTGCAATTAGGGAACTTAAATTATGGAAATAAGTATACTCCCCCGATAAATCCGTTGTGTTAAAGATGATGACGCTTTGACAGCCGGCCGGCAAGCACGATTTTATTCATTGAATACACAGTTAATTCTACACGTACAGTTTTGCAAACAATATTCCGCAGTATTTTAGCCGTCAGTGTACAAAGTAATTCGTTTTTACTAAATAATATTTCACTTAAACATTAAAATTTAAAATTTAAATTCACAGCTGATAAAATGACGTGCTGCGCAAAGTGTTGCCAGCCAAAAAAAGTATTAAAACACTCGTAGTTTTACATACGAGATGATTTATTTGGATGATAATCGTGATACAGAGGTATGGATGACATGTTCTGATTTTAATTGGAATTTAGATCAACATTAGTTATAGGAATTATTTGAAGACCTCCGTAGCCGAGAGGTGGGAGGGCCGCACTTTGGCGTCGCGCCATCTCTGAGGTCGATCCCCGGTAGGGTCAGTACGGGAAACGAGCTTTTCTTTACTGTATTTTTGTTATATAGTGTTGTAGTACCGTCGTTATTTCTGTAACACGAGTGCTTAAGGTGTGGTACCTTCAGAGCAATGTATGTGATGTTATCAAACATTTATTTATCTATTTTAGGATACTTTTTATCCCAAAACTTAAGAGAGGTAGGGCATAGCGATTTATCGCTCGAACTGGAGCAGCCCAACTGGTGAAATACCTACACCTTACAGAAGACCGCAGCCAAATAACAATCACTTCGGTGTTGTTGTGTTCCTGCGTGTGAGTAAGGTTTCCAGAGCTCCTGGGGGGTGCTACATTAGTAGCAGGGGTCAAGCCTTCAAGGTAAGGGTGACAAGCCCAGTAACAGTGCTGTACTTGTCACCCTTAAGCTAGGACCTCATTACCACTTAACATCAGGTAGGATGAGGTCAATCTTGAAGTGCAATATAAAAAAAAAAAAAACGCGATCAAAGTCACGCGCAATACTAGCTGATGTATAAATCTAGTGACCAATAAAATCAACGCTCCCGTATCTTTACTGCATCTATGGAGTAGGCACAAGTTTCCCAAATTCGCACGGAGTCGACGTTTAGTGTATCGCGTTATTTTTCCTTCCATTGAGCGGACAATACGGATCATAAACTTTTATCACTCTGTAGGACCGGTTGCACAATGCTAGGTTAGCGTGGTTAACCGTCAGTTAACCCTTCACACGGCAGAACATAGTAAGTACAGGACAACATCACGTACATTGCTTTCATTCTGTGGTAAGTAGCATGCACTTGTCGTAATCACACGTAAATCAGAAATAACGATGTTACTACAACGCCCAGAGCCGAAACAATACAGAAAATAATTGTTCATATTGATCTAACCGGAAATTGAACTCACGACCTCAAAGATATCATCTATGTCCGACTAGCTTGCGTCTTGACTACGGAGATCAACAAAACATGATATATTTTGGACCCTAAATCAATGAAGTATGTATAGTTAAAACAGTGGACAGAGCTTAAAAGATTAAACGGTGAACCTGTGGTGATTGATACACCACAGGTTTTGCTGATTAACTAGCAGTTTGCAACGTTCGTTCATGTCATTTGGGATACAAATAATTATATATGTCATATTTTGTTTTTAAATTTTCAACTACGTCCAATTGGCAGTTTTTGCCTTAACAAACATTCATACATACCTAAATTCTAATGTCAATTTCCTTGCGATGACTTTCAAATCAGTTTCAATGTATAATTACTGGATTAATTACTTCAGTCGTGTTTTTTTAACATGCTTCTTTTTATCAATACCAATAACCTTTTTTGAGTAGACGTTTTTAAATAATGTTTAAGAGAGGTAGGGCGTAGCGATTTATTGCTTGAACTGGAGTAGCCCGACCCGGTGAAATACCTCCACCTTACAGAAGACCGCAGCCAAATAACAATCACTTCGGTGTTGTTGTGTTCCTGCATGTGAGTAAGGTCTCCAGAGTTCCTGGGGGTGCTACGTTAGTAGCAGGGTTCAAGGTAAGAGCGACAAGTCCAGTAATAGATTTATTATGCTGTACTTGTCACCCTTAAGCTAGGACCTCATTAGTCCTGCGAGAACGTCGTCTCGCAGAAGGAGGAGGCAGAGCGCCAAAGGGAGGACGACCCGTCCTCCCCAGCGCTAAGAAGGCGCAGAAGAGCAAGGGCGCGGCGGCGCTACGACCGCGCCGTTCTTCCGCACGGTGACCGGCCGGCTGGTGGTGTGAGGGCACCCCAGTCGGCATTGCACCCACGGTCTCCAGTGCGAGGCGGGGATGGTTCAGTGGATCGACCATCCCCGCTCACCCCCCCTACCACCCAGGGGGGAAGTGTTGGGGCCACGTAAGAGGCCATTCCGCCGGCGGTGTTGTGGATGAAAAGGTTAAACCAATCTCCCACAGCGCCGCCACTAAGGCGATGAGGTCCACCGGGGGGTTTTAGTGGGTAGTCCGAGGTAGGTCGGTAGGTTGGAGTCCCACACACGCCGTCACCCTCCCTCGGGTGACGGTACGGTGCATCAAGCATTTCCCCCCGTAAAAAAAAAAAAAAAAAAAGGACCTCATTACTACTTCACATCAGGTGGGATGAGGTCAATCTTGAAGTGCAATATAAAAAAAAGTCAGTGGTATTGTTCAGTACCCCCGTTAGTTAACTTAACCCTTCTCGTGCCACCAGCCGATGTGAAGGGGCTGATTACCGATCGCCCCGTTCTCGGATTAGCGGGGAAAGCACTTAAGATTTTTATTTTTCGTCGTTTCTTTCCTTTACTTACGCCGTAAACCTTGTACGTGCGGCTTATGTACTCAGCCGTTTGATATGCGGAAACAAAGAAGTTGGAGTGGTGATGATATCTTGAGGGTTGAAAGGATTTTTATAATGACGGATGAGGTGGAACGTCTTAGGGTAAGGACGTGGGATTGAGGGTGGAAAATATAGGGGGATCTATCTGAATAATCATAATAAATAATGAACAACATCACATACGTTGCTTTGATTCTGTGCGTTTGGGTAGAAACAATGCTGGTTCCGCAAAACATAGACAGAAAAAACTATTTATTCAAACCTTACATATACGCCTACACAGGAAATACGATTTTAGTGATCAGAAAGGATTATTTGCTACTCTGCCCCACCTTTGAACATGTTATCGATATTTTATTATTTTTTATAGTAGCCCAGTATATTGTAAGCAAGAGAGCAACCCACATCGCGATGACAATAGATTTGATACTGTAGTATCTTATCCGTTAGCATCGCCATACTGGCACGCAAGATGTTTCTTCACGCTTCTTTTGAAGGAATCCATTTCAAAGGACGAGCCGGCAACGAGTTCTACTTCTTATTGATATGGTAAAGATATGAGTTACCAAACTTATTGGTGCGTGATCGAATATTTTCCACGGTGAAGCGATGGTAACATTGGCCGACCCTTGTGGTTCTGTGAAGAAATGGCGAGGGCGGGATGACGAAAAACAAGTTCCTCGGAACACTCTCCATGATAAAGACGATAAAAGACTCAACGAATCAATGTATCTACTCAGTAGATATATAGTTTTAGGACCCTTAGTAACATTATTGGAGTTTAATTTTGTAAGGATTGATATTTCTAAAAATATATATATGTTTACCTTCTTATCAATGAAATTTATTTTCAAAGCATTCTATTCAAACAAGAAAAAAAATCCTCTTTATAGTATTTAAATCAACCCGCTATCTTCTCCAATTTCATCCACAAACATCTACAAGAATATTTTCTATAAATTTTGAGACAAATTTAGCAAATACCATGATTTTGAATCTAGTATCTAAAATAAACTCAAATAAAAATACGTCTAAGGGTTAACTAAACATGGTCTCGTATAAAACAATGTCAAGTTTATAACCCACTTTTACCTGTATTTCAGAATAAAAATCGTGAAAACAGGATTTCGGGTAAGGTAAAGATTTCATTTCCTTACAAAGAAAGATAAGTTAAAAGATTTTAAGTCACATTTGTGAAAATAAAATAATAGAATAAAATCATATGTAAAACACGTTTTATAAAGTACATAATGGTGATGACGATAATCAAAAGAAAAAAACTAAATAGAAAGAAAGAAAGAAAAAACATTTATTGGCACACATATATACACAACTTTTGTACATATAGTAAGTACTTAGATAAGGTACATTTATGTGCCACAAGGTCCCAGCCTCCGCATGAGCTGCTGCAGCGCAATGCTAATCAGCGCTGGTTTTCAGTTAAATACGACTAATATTGAGTGAGTGTGAGAGTGTTAAGAAACCAAATTAAAATGACACGTATTTTTTTTTTCGTCAAATGCAGTGCAACCTTAATGCACTGATATACTTCTGAGACGTCAATTATTTTTTGCATATCCATGCAAATGGTAGATAAACGAAGCAGGAGCATGTTCGTTTTCCTCCTTAAAACAAGCTTTCAAAGTAAGATTTCGTACTTTCGAAAGTAAAATTTAATTGGATGAAATTTACCAACACCGCTCAAAGCGTCGCTACAAGTTGTTAAACGCGCGAACCATAAATTTGACTAATCATTCCCCTGGAGTGCGCATTAAGCGAACTCGCCGTTTTCTGGAACAAGCGGCTAAACTGTTTAGAGTTCGCTTTTAGCGCGTTTAGACAAGTTAGTGTTCGTTCCCGTAGTGACTAATACAACTGTCATTCATTTTCATCGATTTGAAAAACTTTTCTTGTTGGACATTCAGGTTTTTCGTATTTCCTATCCTTTAATAAAATTCGAATTGAAAACACTACAAAAAAAACCTGTATTGCAGTTATACGTGCACATGAACTAACAAGAGGCTGCTTTAGTATTAAAACACATATTTTTTTAAACTTAGGTATTTGTCCATATCATAAAACAATTTCTAACAGTAATGCACGTACCTATAATGAAATATATCGAAGTTCTTGATTTTAAGACACATTAAAAAGTAATCGTCCATCCTCGTTTTCCACCTTTAAAATAAGCGCATTAAAGTCTCGAATGAGATTTTGAACTTTCGCAAGTACAATTTAATGAGATGGAATTTACCAACACCGCTCAAAGCGTCGCTACAAGTTGTTAAACGCCCGAACCAGAAATTTGACTAATCATCCCCCTGGAGTGCGGAATAAGCGAAGTCGCCGCTTTGTGGAACAACCAGAAATATTGTTCGAAAGTTCGTTTAAGTGCGTATAACCAAGTTAGTGTCCCTTAAATTGAAAAAAAGAAAACAGTTTCTAAGAAATTTTCTTAAACTTGTAATTAGAAAAACTTTTCGGAATTATTTCTTCAAAAACTAAAAGAGTAACCTTCTGATTTCTACTTTCAAGTTTAAAATTTAAAAGGTTCTCCAAATTAGAGATTAAGAGAGGTAGGGCATAGCGGTTTATCGCTCGAACTGGAGCAGCCCGACTGGTGAAATACCTCCACCTTACTGAAGACCGCAGCCAAATAACAATCACTTCGGTGTTGTTGTGTTCCTGCGTGTGAGTAAGGTTTCCAGAGCTCCTGGGGTGTGTGGGTAGCAGGGGTCAAGCCTTCAAGGTAAGGGTGACAAGTCCAGTAATAGCTTTATTATGCTGTACTTTGCGCCCTTAAGCCAGGACCTCATTACCACTTAACATCAGGGAGGATGAGGTCAATCTTGAAGTGCAATATAAAAAAAATACTTTATTTAATTACTTAAAGTTTACTAATTTGCAAAAACATCCTGACTAATTAAGTGCTATTGTTTTGAGTAAAAAGAAATCATTTTTTGACACATTTACAATCAAACAGTAAAATGAACTAATTAATAAATACGAGTACGTTAATGTGAAATCCATCTGGCATAGTTGTCATATTTTTTTTTATTTGGAAAAACAAATATTTTAGAGCCAAAATGTAACCTAACCTAACTATTTAAAAAGCATTAATTTGCATTTTCCACTTTTAAAACTAGCACTTTAAAGTCTAGAGTGATATTTTTGTACATTCGAAAACTAAATTGGATGAAATTTACCAACACCGCTCAAAGCGTTTACAAGTTGTTAAACGCGCGAACCATAAATTTGACTAATCATCTCCCTAGAGTGCGGATTTAGCGAACTCGCTGCTTTGTGGAACAACCAGCTAAATTAGAGTGTTTGCTTTTAACCCGTTGTAGGAAATAGCTGTAAGACCTATAAGTTTGTCAAACTCACTTTAGCGTTGTGAGTGTCCTACAGATAAATATGTACCTGCAGGTGTCCGAGATGTGTCAGGAACTTAAGGAAAATTAAGTTAGACTTAGATAGATTTAGGTTATAATAATTTGACTGTTAATTTAGTGGCAGGACGCCACACTCACGCTTACCTCTACGCTAGGAATAATATATTTTGTTTTTATCTCTGATTAACTTTGCGAGTTTTCTTAATCGAAGTCCATTACCAATTTTTTTTGTGGTTCACGCAACAATAGCGATGTTCAAGTACAAAATTATTGTATTCATGTAAATTATATCCATATCTACTAATATTATAAATGCGAATGTAACTCTGTCTCTCTGTCTGTCTGTTTGTCCGGCTTTCATGCCTAAACCACTGAACAGATTTTCACGAAATTGGTGTACGCTAAACCCCTAGAACAAACATTGCTACTTTTTTATTTGAAATAAGTTAGATGTGGGTAACACTGCCCTTGAAATTTTATATGTGAAAATGTTTATTTTTGAGTTAGAGATCTGAAAGTAGGCTCAAATACAGCTCAAACCTTGGATTAAGATATAGACTATTTTGTTTCTAATCTTAGGGGAGATAGGGGTAAAACCGATCGAAAAAGCATATTAATATGGAGAGAACTCTCGGCTAGTCAGCTATATTTATTAAACGTCTATATTATGCAAATAACGTTACTTCGACGCTATTTTTATTTGCATAATGTTAAAATATTTGAATCCTATTTCCGCCGAAGCCGCTAAAAATTTGAGTAATTCCACAAGCATGGATGTTACTTGCAAAACGAAACAGTGGATTAATCTAAAAGTTAATTAAAAACGAACTAAGCCCAAACGCTTTCCGAAACCAGTGAAACTATTAAGAAACTATGAACAAGTTTGACGTTTCGACAAGCGGCACTTCGATGCTTGTTCGGAAATTAATTACTGCTAAAGACTGCAGAGACCAGTAATTATGTTTTGCAATCTAAAAGTTAAACACTCTTTTAAGAGTAATTTTTTATTACTCTCAAAAGAGTTTAACTTTTATACAAATATTGAAATTATTTTAAAAATGCATTACTTTAATGCATTACAATAGGACATAAACACAATCCGTATTTCTCGCGTGGATTGAAAAATTTAACTAAAGCAAGAAATTATAGTAGGTATAATAGTAATAAAGGTGATTGAAAAAATTAACATAGTTAGGATTTTATAGGTTCTACGTTTTTTACAAAATATTGATTTTGGTCCCAAAAGGAGTGATGAAATAAATACACTTGCAACGCAAAAGTCGTTTTTTTTTCACATTTGAATTATATTAAAAGGTAAAAATAAACATACAATCGTGCTTCTTATGCAAAATCTGATGGGCTACATACTAATGTACCCTGCTACTAAGCAGAAGTCAAGCATTCAAGTAAAGGGTGACAAGTCCAGTAGATTACAGCTTTATAACGCTGTATTTGTCGCCCTTAAGCTAGGACCTTATTACCTCTTAACATCATGTGGGGTAAGGCCAATCTTGAAGTGCAATACAAAAAAAAATCTGTTATTTATTAGTGCCTTTTGAGAGATACCAGCTACAGCTCAGTTTTCACACGTGTTATCATATTAGATTTAATTTTTTATAGTGCAACTCGCCGCACAAATTAACTACAAATATTTTTTAAGAAGCCGAAATATTTCACCTCCCCTTGCTGTTGAAACTTCGGAACGCGCCACGCGTGAGCCGTGAAGGTCGTGGGTTTGAATCTTATATTGCAAGGTGAGATGTCATGTTTCTATGTCTTTAAAAAGAGTTTTCATAGTCTTATTAATTCCACCATTCAATATTTACATTTCTACCCTTCGGTTGGTAACTCAATCCACAAACGAAATAGCAAAAAATGCTGTCATTGAAATACTGTGAAAGTCAGCACACAATTTAATATTCGATATCAAAAATCTCAAAGTAACCAGTCTCATCTTTTTTACAACAAAACTTCCTTTTATCTAACGGCAATGTTCGGAACATTAAAAGTCTATCAGAGAGCGAAAGTGAAAAAGTTACAAGAACAAACTCCACTCCCTAGAGGTTGAGACTTGGAAGGATGTTACAGTATAGAGGAAATCAGTAAGAACTTTACATTTGGCTACTTGACAGTGTTAACAGTAAAATATGAAAAGTGTTAGATATGTTAGCTTATTAGTTAAGTAATCATTTTACATTTTTACTTTTTAATTAAAAACATAGTTAGTATTTTATTTTTGCAAAATAAATTTTAGTTTTTTTATCTGTGGAACAAAAGAACCGAAACGGAAACCACCATTGCAATTCGGAAATGACAGCTGTCGGCGAAAAATATTTATTTTAATGTGGCGAAACAATGATTATTTTACCGATTAAATTGAATTATTGTGTCTCTAATCGTATTAAGAATTTATTGAAACATTTTCCGTTTATCTAAATTAAGTCGTTCATATGCGTATCGGTTCGTTGTCTAGGACGTTGACGTCATAATTGCAACAGTGACGTGACTTGGCGTTTTCGCGCGCTTTTTAAATGTGTTACACAAAATCTTATTTTTCTCTGATTACTTAGATTATTTTCAGATAAATCGAATTGCTTGGGATATAAAATGAACGGGCGCACATTTTACAATACTTTTTCAAAAACTGTCAAGTAGCCAATTTACGCAGGGTAATGGTGAGACCGATGGTGTTGTGGTTGGTTAGGTTGATCCGATTTCCCACAGCACCACCACTAAGGCGATGAGGTCCCCCGGGGGGATTTAGTGGGTAGGCCTGTCCTTCTCAGGGTAGGAGAGTCTAACACACGCCGTCACCTCCCTCGGGTGACGGTACGGTGCGCTAAGCATTTCCCTCCGCCAAAAAAAAGGGTAATGGGAAGAAAAGCTTGGTTGGTTAAGTTTTTTTGTTTTGATTTGTGATTTACTCAATACTCAATATTTGATTGCATCTATAGTGTTAACAAGGTGTTATCTTAAAATAAGATCATTAAAGACCCTGCAAGGGCTCTGCAATTAGAGAAGTCAATATTTTTTATTCACATAGATTACATTAGTAATACTTTTGAATAGTCTCTATATAAAGCAAATGAAGCTACCTCCGGTTCGGAACCTATAACTAAAGAGAAGATACCGGCAAGAAACTCAGTAGTTTTTTTTACAAATGAAAGCTACACTTATTACTAATTTTGCACTAAGACACACAGTTAGTTTGTCAATTACGAGAGGGAATAGAGACAGGACGCTCATTCATAAACTTGTTGTTAGCTTTAACAAAATCTTGGATATAAATTTAATAGACAAGTAGAAAACGAAAAGAACGTATACATTAAAATTAAAGTTATATACTTTGTTTCGGTACTTGTATTAAACGTTGATGTGAATTGTAAGCTAAAAATAAAACAATCTTAAACAAACACGCATCGAGTTTTAGTAAGCATCTTGTTTCAGACCTGATTATTACTTAAAACTTGCTTAAACTATGTGTTGGCCTCTACGGAGTCTTTAGACTGCTATAGAGCACCAAACAAACCAAATCAAATTATGATATTTAAATTGTAAGACTCTTTTCCGTTTTAGACTGATGTATATCTTTCATTGAGCAGCCATAGTCAACTTCAGATATTTTAAAGAAACATTTAATCTCCAAATTGTATTCAATTATATTTGGGGTAAGGTTGATTTCTTATTCAGCGCTAACTACTTATGCTTTCTTCATCAAAGTTCGAAGTTCATTACTAGTTTTATGAGGTTTTTGAGATATTTGTTAATGCAGTTTTAAATTTCTAGTGACTTTATTTTTGTTATCATTTTCGCCAAATGCGTAATAACACACCATCTAATCCTCTTTCTATGATTTTAGCTAACAAACATTATATACCAATTTAAAAAAAACGATACAATTCTTTTCAGAGCAGGCTAAGCCAGTGAGATGTATCACTGTTATTAATTACAGTGTACAAGTATTTACGAGTCCATATATAAATGGCAAACATTTCTCTCGACAACAATATTGGCAAATATTTGACATATTTCGCATTGTACCTGGCAATTTTTATCTTGACTAAAAGCTTTTTAGTGGTGGAAAAATACATAGTTTTAGGGTTCCGTAGCCGAATGGCAAAAAACGGAACCCTTATGGATTCAATTCCGTCCGTCTACGCGTCTGTCCTCTGTCCGTCCGTATGTCCACTTTTTGCTGTAACTATAAGAGCTATACTGTGAAAATTTGGTTAGTGTTCGGTGAACCGCATTAAGATCTTCATACAAAAATAGAAAAAAAACAATACATTTTTGGGATTGCCCATAGGTACTTAGAATTGAAACTAAATTTTTTTTTCATCAAACCCATATATGTGGAGTGTACCTATAGATAGGTCTTCAAAAATAATATTAAGGTTTCTACTATTTTTTTTTTCTAAACTGAATAGTTTGTTCGAGAGATGCCGCAATTTACCTTTTTTTCAATCAACTCAAATATTATCTTTTATAATTAAGTTACTTGCCGGTTTTTTGATGTTAATACCACCTTTTATCCCAAACGATGTTTATTTGTGCCAATTGGCATAATTACACGATAGAATTAAGTAATTGATTGCACCTTAAACTTTTAAACAATGGGTGCATGAAATAAAAAATAATTTTTAAATTAAACACCCCCTACAGGTTAAAATTAGCAATTATATAGGTATACGGAATTATTAACTATCTATTTAATTTTACCATTTTATGAATGCATGCATCTTAGATTTGAAATTTGTACCTTTTTTAAGGGAATTTTGTCAAAATGTGCAATCCTAAATTGTGGCGGTAAAAAATTTGAACCGATTTCTATGAAGCATATTCAAGAACATTCACAACTAATTCACTTTTCAAAAAACAAAATCCGTTTAGGAACTATAAGAAATCAGTAAATAAATAAATATTGGACAACATCTCACAGATTGCTCTGATTCAGTGGCAAGAAGCTTAAGCACTTGTGTTACAGAAATCCGAAAGAACAACGGTACTACAACACCCAGACCCGAGACAATATAGAAAAGTTCGTTTTCTATATTTACCCTTTTCTCGATTGACCCAACCGGGGATCGTACCTAGGACCTGAGAGATGGCGTGACGTTAAAGTTCAGCCTCTCAGCTATGGAGGTCGTCGATACGTCGACAGATACCTCAAACTTATACCATACATCCTTTTGTTTTTGAGTCGTTGGTTATCCAAACTAATATTATAAATGCGACAGTAGCTCTGTCTGTCTGTATGTCTGTCCAAACCACAAAACCACAAAACTTGGTATAGGTATATGTTGAACCTCTACAACGAACATAGAGTACTTTTCTTGGGAATACGGGGGATGGGGGTAATACCGTCCTTGAATGTTTATATGGAAAAATGCTATTTTTCAAGTTAAAGATCTGAAATTTGGCACAAATATACTCGTAGCTCGAAACTTGGATTAAAATAGGGACAACTTTTTGTTTCGAATATTAGGGGAAATATGGGTAAAGCCGACCATGAAAATATGTAGCCCACGCGACCGAAGTCGCGGGCACAGCTAGTAAATAAACAATAGCCTTAATAATAATTGCTCATAGTGTTTCCATCAAACAAGCGTGTACCTCTTTGCGGGATTAGGGTTCCGCAGCTAAATCTAAATAGCTTCGTCTTTAGTTTTAGCTTCCATTGTTCGGAGAATGCAATGCAGGAATTAGTTGCAAATTCATTAAACATTTACTTAGGATTAAGCGGGCTTGCCTTTATGGAACTAGGTTTGACTCTTAATAGGAGTTGATTAAGACTAGTATAGTTTTTATGTTACATCTCAGTACTTTCATCATCACCATCATCATCATCAGTCTCTTGCAGTCCACAGAGAGGCCTATGTCCAGGGACATAGGCCTCTCCAAATGTTCGCCACTTCGCTCGATTTTCGGCTACTCTCATCCAGCTACTGTCAGCCGTCCTGCGCAAATCGTCACTCCACCTGGTCTGAGGGCGTCCTACACTACGTTTACCGAGGCGTGTACCTTGTCAGTACATTGTCACATTGAAAATCCGTGTGACCAAGTAAAACACGGTTCCAATATTTTACGATTCGTAATGTGTCAAAAATTACTATCCGTTTTTCTCCAACTGACTACGTTACTTACTACCGTTCCATAATTTACTTTCCATACCAGCTGTCATCAGTCGTCCGTCACGCGCCTAAACCATTGAACCAATGTTAATGAAATTTGGTATAAGAATACTTTGAACTTTTAGAACCTTAAGAACGGATATAGGCCACTTTTTGTTTCAAAAATAAGGGGGGTTGGGAGTAATACCGCCCTTGAAAGTTTATATGGGAAAATGTTTATTTTTTTTAGCTAGAGATATGATTTTGGCACCAATATAGCTCGAAACATGGATTAAAATAAATACTACTTTTTGTTTTGACTAGGTATTTGGGGGTGATAGAGGTAAAACTATGAAAGTATGTAGTCTACGCAAAAGAAGTCGCTGGTACAGCTAGTACATAAATACACCAGAAAATACTTTGTCATATCATGTCAGGTTGAACACACTGTCTCTTACTTATATTAACTTTGCAAGGTTCAATTTGACAAAGTACTGTACACAAAGTAAATTGCTAACTGTTTATATACTTGATTACAGAATACCAAATGTTTAGCATTTCGCAAAATACGTGTACCCTAGAGACCTAATTAGACGAAGTCTGTAAATGTGAAGCCGTCTTTACGCCGTCAAACAAATAATGGAGTTAGGTGTTACTGGTGGGGTGATGTTTCACTGAGATGCTTTGAAGTTATGCCAATAGGGAATTAACACGATGTAATTTTTATTTGTTCAGCAATATTGATTGGCATGGGATTTTAATTGTGACGTGTCATTTTTGTGCCATGAAGATAAAAACGTTGGGTAGAAGGTAAAAAAACTAAAATTTTATTATATTGTATTTTTTTCAATCTCAGCTTCAAAATAGCAATTTAATTCGCATTATTTAGGAATCGAAAGTATTTTGTATGTATTTATGTTGTCAATGTACAAAATACTTTCGATACCTAGGTGGATATAGGTGGATGCCTATGGTGAGCAGGTACTAGTATTACTCTTGGATAGTCTCCAGAGAAGCTACAAAGCTGTAAGTTCTGGGTACCAGCTGAATAGTTTCACAAGAAAATTCACATAAAAAAAAATCTAGCTGTTAGACCAAATAGTGCAGCAAAGTGTGCTAAATATAGTGATAAGGGCAGCGTTGACCACCGAGGAAGATTTAGTACTTGTTAGCCCAACTTTCCACTCTCTGTTACTTACAGAGAGTAACGGTACGATAGGCATTTACTTTTCAAAAAGAAACAATAAGGTACGCTCCGGGCGCGCGGGTTTTTTCATAGTGAGGTCGGCTGCTTAGCGGAGGGCGTAGTAAGGAGCCTGCATAAAATCACAACTGTGCAGCGTTAGCTACCCACGGGCTCTTGGTCGGTGCGAGCCCGACACTCAACGACAAGAATGAGTGTGTGATACGCTCCGAGCGCGGACTATAAAATTCCCAACTCTCCCACTACTACACAGCGTTGGCCACCGAAGGGGGCTTAGTCAGTGCAAGCCATATCTCTCTCTGGTATCTGCAGATGTTTTTTTTATAGATACACAGTATATTGGCTCCTCCCAGCTCCTCCCTGATAGTAAGCAAGAGAGGAACCCACATCGCGATGACAACGGATTTGATACCGAAATATCCTATCCGTTTGCACCGCCATACTGGCTTGCAAGATGTTTCTTCACGCTTCTTTTGAAGGAATCCATGTCAAAGGAAAGAGGAAATACATAAGCCGGCAACGAGTTCCACTTCTTTATTTTCCGGCAAAGATTGGAGTTACCGACCTTTTTTGTTCGTGATAGAATATTTTTCACGGTGAAGCGATGATATCGTTCGGCTCTTGTGGTTCTGTGAAGGAAAGGGGAGGGTGTGATAAGGGAAATCAGTTCTTTGGAACACTCATTTTTCAGGTAGGAATGCCTGGAGTCTCAGTGTGGCCAGCGTCCGTTATGGAGATTGCCTCGCGGTGTTTCTCGCTTTGTTACGTGTCGTGAGCCAGGTGCGTACCGTTGCTTATGATATTGTGCCAGTCTGAAAACTTGGGCGCGTCGAGAATTTCCCTTGGATAACTTAGTTCTTCAATGGAACACGTCTTACGGTTCCAATATTTTACGATTCGTAGTTTGTCAAAATTACAACGAGTGTGGAACGGTTTTAGCTTACGCCTCGTATAATTTGTGACTATCCGTAACTAAAACGGAACGGGGCATTATTCGATATCTCATACATTGCTCTCATTCTGTAGTGAGTAGTTCGAGCACTTATGTTACAGAAATTAGGAACACAAGTGTCACAAGGTTCAAACCCGAGACAATATAGATAATTCGATTTTCATATCGGATATCGAACCTAGGACCTCAGAAGCAGCGTCAAAAGTCTGATCCCCTTGCCTCGGCTATGGTGGTCTTCGTATAATAGTTTCTGGTGCATTTGAAGTAAGGAGTAAGAGTTTCTGCTTCTTCGCTAGCTAGGTGATTATGATAAGGCTTTGAAGCCGTCATCGATAGTTAGGTAGGAAAAAAAACAAACACTTGTGGTATTGAAACTGGAACCAATGAGAGTACAACAATGTTTACTTATAATATATTTAAATAACCAAACACAAAAGCTTATCTTAAGAAGATTTGGTCCTTCCTGGTGGAAATCTAATTTACAACCCTGTATTCAAGCCAAGAGCGCTAACAATTATTTGACCAGACGATACCATAACGCCCAGACAGACAATATAGTTAGGTTTTCCATGATCCGACCGGGAATCGAACCCAGGATCTTGGAGATGACGCGACGCCAAAGACCGGTCCGCTTGCTTTTCAGCAGCAGAAGGTGTCAACTTTCAATATTTTCTTAACTTTCGTTCCGAAAGAGTTCTGGTCCCAAAGTTTCTCAATTTGTTTGTGTCACAAGGTTTTTTCATATAAACCGTTGAGATTAATTTCTCGGTTTTTAAATTTAAAATAATTTTCCTATCAGAGTTGCACTGCCATCAAAGGACCGCTTTCCCCGAATTTCGTAATCCTTCTAAAACGTATGTGTATAATGTATGCTAAGCTTTACGTCACACAGGGAATCCAGCAACACGCCTCGCTACCGACGTTAAAATTCTAAACCTTACTACGATGTCACACACAAATTACTATACGTCCATGAGAGATCAAGCATTCCACAAAGTTATCTAAACATCTCGAAAAATAAACACGAAACAGATTCAACTTTAAGCTAAAGCAATAAGAGTGACGTGGATTGCAAATGGAATTTCGCAAGCGCAAACGCTCGCAAACTTTATCTCTGGGTAGCATCCCCAATTCAGTACGTATACGAACGCGACGCGACACGGACGTCCGTCGCTCCGTCGAAGTTTCTGAACGAGTCCGAGTTCGTAATTTGAAAAGTTTACCGCCATGCTGCTGTGAATGTTGGTTAACTTTTTAAATTGGTGCGAAGATATTGTAAGGAATAAAATGATGCGTCCTAAAGGATTTGAATGTGGAATTGAATTTGGCGGATTCGAAAAGTGAATGTTGTGTTTGAAAGGTAAGTAAAGAATTTTGTTTGAAGATTTTTTAGATTAATAAATGAATACCAATTTATTTTTCATTTGTGATCTGAATCATATGAAATAATGTTCATAGAAAGTTTATGTCCATAAACATTTTGATAAACCGTAGCTAGTGATTGATTATGATTTTAAAAGCTCGTAAGCTACGATCGCAGCTTCGGCTTTGTAGCGAGTCTACGATTCTGCTACGGCAAAAACATGGGTTGATTGCGATTTCGTCATTTCTTTGTAGTTTCAAAGCAAACTAGTATTGCCATAATTAAAGTGTTCCTGGATTTGTCCGAGTCCAGGGAGCGTCCATGCTGGGGTTTAAAAAGTGTCCGGGTTCAACCATATTACGAATAAAACTTATGATTGTGAGTTCCTAATTGGCTACTTGACAGTTTTTGAAAAAGTATTGTAAAATGTGCGCCCGTTCATTTTATATCCCGCGCAATTCGATTTATCTGGAAAATATGTAAATAACCAGAGAAAAATAATATTTTGTGTAACACATTTATAAAGCGCGCGAAAACGCCAAGTCACGTCACTGTTGCAATTATGTCTAGAGACACCGAACCGACATGCATAGGAACGACTTAATTTAGATAAACGGAAAATGTTTAAATAAATTCTTTATACGGTAAGAGTTCAAATTTTATTAATCGGTAAAATAATCATTGATTGTATCGCCACATTAAAATAAATAATTTTCGCCGACAGCTGTCATTTCCGAATTGCAATGGTGGTTTCCGTTTTAGTTACTTTATTCCACAGATAAAAAAAGTAAAATTTATTTTGCAAAAATAAAGTACTAACTATGCTTTTAATTAAAAAATAAACATGTCAAATTATTACTTCACTAATAAGCTAACAATATATCGAACATTTTTCATATTTTATTGTTAACACTGTCAAGTAGCCAATTAGTTCGTATTTTTTTAAATAACTTCTATAACTTTTGTTCCGAAAATATGACACTAATATTTTACTATAATAAGTTATTTTTCATCAATCTCTCCATAAATTGATTCTGAACTTGACTTTTTAACAAGGAAAAGTTTAAATCTATTTATGTAAAACTAGCAGTTTCCTACGACTTCGTTTGCGTTATTTTGGGATAAAAGTTATTAAATATTTATTAAATATTTGTTAATCTAGTATCTTATTTATTATTCTACTATATTTCGTCCAAAAGTTTTCAGTCGTTTTTGTGTGAAAGAGAAACAAATATAAACACATCTAGGGAACCATACGATCTTACAAATTATCGCGCTTATAAAGTAAGACAGTTAGTCCACACTACTTATTCACAAAACGTGGAAAAAAAAATTCGAACTAGGCAACTATATTTATTGGGTCTTCTTCTTATATAAATGACTAGCTGTGCCCGCGACTTCGTTCGCGTGGACTACATCCTTTCATGGTCGGTTTTACTCCTTTCTCCCCTTATATTCGAAACAAAAAGTAGTCTATATTTTAATCCAAATTTCGAGCTATATTTGTGCCAAATTTCATATCTCTAACTTCAAAAATAAAAAAAAATCCATATAAACTTTCAAAGGTGGTATTACCCCCCCCCCCCCCCCTTATTTTCTAATAAAAAGTAGCCTATGTCCGTTCTTGAGATTCAACGTATACCTATACCAAATTTGATTAAAATCCGTTCAGCCGTTTAGGCGTGAAAGAGTAACAGACGGACAGACAGACAGACAGACAGACAGAGTTACTTTCGCATTTATAATATTAGTATGGATTGAACAGCGACAAAACCTAGACAATAAGTATCAGAATAATGACTGACGTTTAAGAATCAGCCCCGTAAACATAACATGTGTCCGAGAATATTTATGTTTCTATATCATTACATCCTGTACATATAATATTAAGTCAGTACCAACTGTACGTTGTATTCAATGAATGATAAATGTACAGGCGCCGTCAGTTATATCGGAGCAGACAAAGTTACCAAATACTTCTGAACAGTTAAAATGTCAAAAAGTTCGATACACCACAAGTTACCATTAATAATATCTGAGCAGATGCTAGTCAATAATTTCTATACACACAACTTAGGTTTAAAGACATTTATTTTCTCATAAAGATTAAAAATCACTTACATGAGAAACAGAATACATAAAACATTTTACACTTTGTTGCACTCATAATGTTAATTACACAAATGTATTTAGTTCTTACACTATGATCACACCACAAAACATACAGAACATGATTTTTTATACAAAAGTATTACGGAGGTAGTTTACTTGCAAAATCGGCTCACTCACAACGGCCACCTCAATAACACAGACTTAGTGCGCAACTGGAAATGTTAGAAGGTAATAAGTCGGGTTAAGAATTTCATGTAACAGATTATGTAGACATATAAATAAAATAAAATTTGAGTCCCTTGGCAATATTGAAATAACTGCTATTTACTACATGCATATGAATATTTAAATAGTACATACAATATATATATATATATATATATATATTTTACAACCTTTGTCTGTCAGTCTGTCTGTTTGTTTAGGCCAGTCACTGAAACTTACCAATAATATCTGAACACTCATCTATACAGGTAGCTAAATGAGACACATGACGTGCGTGACACATATTGACGTTATGAGTGTTCAGATGTTATTGGCATCTGCTCAGATATTATTGAAGTAATGAATGTTCAGATATTAATGGTAACTTGTGGTGTATGGAACTTTTTGACATTTTAACTGTTCAGAAGTATTTGGTTACTTTGTCTGCTCCGATATATCTGACGGCGACTGTACCTGGTTGCAATATGTTCTCGCAAAACATATTGCTTTGTTTTGGCGCGAAATGTGCACAAAGAAACATGGCGTCTCTATTTCAATGTTAGCAATGATAATGGTTTTCTGCAAGTATTTTTCTTTGTAAAGATTTTACATAACAAAATTGTTGATTTGTTCAAATAAAAAACAACCGACAATTTCGGAATGTACGCGCATACATTCAAAAATATTGGACCAAATTAGTTAATTCTTTTTTTATGTTTGTAGTTCGTCAGAACAAGATTTCCTTAACCGATTTTGTTATTTTTATAGTACTATACGCCGTACTAGCGAACTTTAAATATTAGAAACAGAAAAATTGTATCTCCCCTTGCGGTGCGGGAATTGAACCCACGACCTTCACGTATCGCGCAAGGGGAGATAAATTTGGCAAGATTAAGATTAAGATGCCAAGGTGTCTTCGATTCCGTGGTTTTCAAACATTTCTGCAACGACGAGACGAAGGCGAGCAAGACCAGTCAGCTCGTGAGCACGGTTGGTGCAACCTTACCGAAACGTCGGGCAGTAAGTAGTTCGTATTGACTACTAAATAAAAATGGTGTCGCGTTTTGACCCGTTGAATTATTTTAAATGTTTAAGCTAAATACTTTTAGAATATGTGAATGTCCGGATTACTGTAACGTAAATAATACGGAACAGATTTGGATGACATTTGGTGGGAATAGAGAAGAAATACTAGATAAATATATGGGATACTTTTATCCTAAAATGACGCGGTCAGTAAAGTCACTGGCAACACCTAGTTGTTGCATAAATCTTTCTCTAATATTTCTTTCCACAGAAAAGTTAAAGCGGAACTTTAGAGGAAGATATTTTCGAAATTGCCAAAAAAAGAGTTCTTAAGGGCACCGAATAGCTCAATAAAATTCAAACTCAGTAACTTAATACTTCGGTACAGTTCTAACAACGGCCAAGAAATTTAAGCAACGACCAAATTAATAAGTAAGCAACCTCGAAAAGTTAAAAGGCGTCAAATTATTATGGAAATACCGAATTTAGTACCCGTATTTTAATTTTAATTGCCTCCCCTCATTAACATTTTAAATCAGAGGGATCGCGGTTACTGTGGCGAAACCCAATTTTTGTCCTAAACACAGGCGTAGGCATGAGACGATAATGAGATGATTTTCACAAAATGAATCGAAAATAATCTTTTAAATTTGTGATTTAGGTATTATAGCAACACTAGTATTTAAATAAAACAATCAAAACCGCCGAATATAGAATCTCCTCATTTTTGAAGTCGGCTAAAAATAAGATAAACGGCATAAAAAGTATTTAAATGTTCTTCTGGATTTGAAAATTAACGGGCCCTGGATTTATAATAAAGCTTGACACGTGTATGAGGCCTTATATATAATTTTTAAGAAGTGATATTTGTTGAATAATAATAAATAAATATGCGGATGGGTGATCACAAACCAGAGTGTATGTTTGTCAGTTACGAACCGTCTCGGTTTTTTTAGAGCGACAAGTACAGGATAATAACAACTGTAAATCTACTTCTAGCTTATAAATCAAGTAAAAAATCTATTATTGGACTTATCGCCCTTACCTTGAAGGCTTGACCCCTGCTACTAATGTAGCTCCAAGAGCTCTGGAAAACTTGCTCACACGCAGGAACACAACAACACATAAGTGATTTTTTTTTTTTTTTTATAGTACTATACGCCGTACTAGCGAACTTTAAAATGTAAGATAGAACGATAAGTATGTAGATATAAACATATTCGGCAGAGGGCACTTACCGAAAGGCTAACGGTTGATGCAGCAGAAAAATTTCATCGCCTACAATAACTTGCGGTTAGCTCAGTTTGTAAGAGCAGCACGCGCGATACGTGAAGGTCGTGGGTTCAATTCCCACACCGCAGGGGGAGATAAAATTTTTCTGTTTCTAATAACACATAAGTGATTGTTATTTGGCTGCGGTCTTCTGTAAGGTGGAGGTATTTTACCAGTCGGGCTGCGCCAGTTCGAGCCATAAAACGCTATGCCCTACTTCTCTTAAAGTTTTGCACGTATAATGTAGATATTCATACATCTTTCGGTTTTTCTGTAATAATAATGTATATTTTATCACATAGTACTTACACAAGTTCCGTGAAAACAAATGAACACACAAACACACCGTACAAAATCATAACCTTTCTTTCCTTTGCCGTAGTTGAATAAAAACACTTTGTTTAAATATTATCACTTGAAAATTGGCATCCGCTCAAGAGACAACTTTTCTGGAACAAACACCGATTTCAATAAAATGCATTCAATCCGATAGGGGGTAACTCTTCCGAGGGGAGGGGTAAAGTGCATTTGGAAGAACAAAGGCGCCGTGCTAATTACGCTCCGAGTGGACATGAATTTTTAATGTGCAAGTGATGTGCGGGCGAATGGATTGTTATCGAAAAATAGTGCAACATAATATTTTAACTGGGGTATTAAATGTTTGACTTGTCTGTCTGTTAATGGCATTGGAACTTGCGATGAACTGTTTTTAATTGACGACCTCGGTGGCGCAGTGGCTAAGGTAGGCGGCCAAAGCGCGAAAGGTCCCGGGTTCGATTTCCGGTCGGGTCAATTTGGAAAACGAACTTTTCTAAATTGACTTGAGTCTGGGTGTGCTGGGATGACGCCCCCAGTTAGTATCCGTCGTCTGGTACTCATAGTACAAGAGAAAACCGTAGTTTGAGACCAGGTTGATTGGTGTGATTGTCTGGCGCATTTATTTATTATTATTATTATTAATGTTGTTTTGGTTTGAAAAGATCAACCTTCATATTTTGTTAAAAACTGAAAATTGTTTTATTCGATATTTAATTTATTTAATTAAAAAAAACTGTATTGCACAAATAAGTACAACTGGTGGACTTAATGCTAGGGGCATTTTCTACCAGTCAACCTTTGGGTCATGCAGATAGTTTGTATATGGGTGCGGTAACAGGGGAGAAAAAAATAATTTTAAACAACAATAAATTAAGCATTAAAAATAACATTACGGTATCTTTTAAATATACGATAATAATACACATACTATATTATAAATTAATTAGAATATATATAAAAATATGAAAGTATACTTAGATTTACATAATATTGATAATTTATATATAAAAACAAATATCTACATAACTATACATTTAGAAAATAACTAAATTGGTTCAGCAATATACAAGTTATACGTTTATATTATTTTATTTTGTTTTATTATTATATTAATTTACCATGTACCTTTGTATGAATATTCTATTCCGGTTTAATTTATTGCTATTTGTTATTATTCATTTTTTGAAATCCATACTTACATTTTTAATATTACCACACCCATAAACGAACTAACTGCATGACCCAACGGATGACTGGTGGAGAATGCTACTAGCATTAAGTCCGCATTTTGTACTTTTTATTCTGCGCAATAAAGTTTTTAAATAAATAAATTATAGGTATTTGAATCGAATTAAAAATGTTTTTTGTTTATTATGAAAACATGCTAAAAAGTAGGGACAACAGAGTTTTTTTTGTTTCGATGTCCACCATTGAGGGATGGAGCAACTCATTTCTTCTCAGTTTCCCCCAGTAGGGATCAACGGGAAGATTTCAGTAGCGTTATCCCCCACTGGTGGATATAGCAACTTGTTTATCGATGTACACCAGTAGTGGATAAATAGTGGAATACATCAGGAATAAAGGAAATCGGGACTATTCTTCTGTTCGATGCAAGCTATTCCAAAATTACCACTACTACAAAATTTCGGGTAAAAATTTGAAACTACTCCCTAAACATATATATCAAATAAAATACTTAAGTAAAAGAATACATCATGACAGATTTCAAATCCAAGATGGCACCATTAAAAATTTTGCAAAGTTACATATACCTCTAATTTGGACTTCCCCGTACGACGCTTTTATGACGTAAATATATGCGCTTATGTCAAACAGGTCTAAAATAAAATACCTCATCATATAAACATATTAAAACGTCATTTTTAATAGTTATTGCGATGAACTGTGTTAACGACGAAAGTGCAACCCAATTTAAAAGTACAAAAGATATAATGAACTAAAAATAAAACATTAAATACAAGAAAAAATCGAGGCACATCAAATTTGTTGCTAAGCAATTCTAGTAACCAAACCCTTAGCAACAGATAACGTGTGCCTAGTAGCTGGGTTGCCAGATCTGTCGGCAACAAACTGAAAGAGCAAACTAAGCGTGAGCGTAGCTGAAACATCGGGCACTAAGTAGTTCGCATTAAATTCTAAAACATCGCGTTTTGATCCGTTAACTTATTTTAAATGTTTGAAATTGAATGCAAAAGTCTTAAATTCTATACCTAGATCTTATCTAGAGAGATAGGGTATAGTGATTTATAGCTCGAACTGGAGCGGCCCGAATGGTGAAATACCTCCACCTTACAGAAGACTGCAGCCAAATAAGAATTACTTGTGTGTTGTTTTGTTCCTTCGTGTGAGTAAGGTTTCCAGAGCTCCTGGGGGGTGTTACATTAGTAGCAGGGTTTAAGCCTTCAAGGTGAGGGCGACAAGTCCAGTAACAGCTTTATTATGCTGTACTGGTTGCCCTTAAGCTACCTACCTCATTACCACTTAACATCAGGTGGGATGAGGTCAATCTTAAGTGTAATATAAAAATAACATATACATATTTGCGTCTGCTTGCATCGCAATGTTTCTCACAACACCTCACTAAATGAATACGTCAAGAGGAAACTGCAAACTTGTGATGAATGGTAATTCAGCCCCGTTCTTTTGTGTTTCACTAACTTTTCCCTCTTATGGGATTTCGAACTTCGAGTATTTCTCGCTAAGACAACTAGACTCAGCTCATATTTAGTTCGCTCTTTGTTTCAGTTCAAAACTGATAGAATATTACAAGTAAGCAGCTTGATTGGAGGCAAGGCGCTCGTCAAATTGATACATCAGATGATGCAATTAGAAACAACTTGCGTTGCGTAATATCGGTTTAATATCGGCCAAACTTTGGTGATCAGACAAGTTTACAAATTGTTAGATCTATTTCCATGGAACATTTACGAAGTGGGGGGGGGCAAGGAACATATGGAGCAGTTTGGGGGTAACTGGGAAAAAATGTAGCGTGGTGTAGCGCAGATTGGGGAAGGGGGGAAGGGGGGAAGGGGGATTTTAATGTGACGTTCTTTTTAACTATCTTTCACTACTCTAATATTCTGAAGTTGTTCGAAGTGCAATACTACAAATATAAATATATATTGGACAACATCACATACATTGCTCTGATTCTGCGGTAAGTAGCTTAAGCACTTGTGTTACAGAAATCAGAATATCGTTTCCCATATTGACCCGATCGGGAAACGAATCCGGGACCTCAGAGATGGCGCGACGCCAAAGCCAAGCCCGCGCGCCTCTCGGCTACGGAGGCCGTCAAAATATAAATACAAATAGCTTATCTATGTGTTCACGCTTAATTATGCCATTTAAAAGATGTTAAACCTTTTTACCGATACTGGGAACTTTCCGCCATAATATAAAAAAAACGACAAAATATAAAATTACACGCAATTTTAATAATATCAAAAAATATATCCAACGAAATGTTTCAGCAACAAACATGTTTACTCTAGAAGCCAATTCTTCCGGCGCACCACTTGTTATGGGCGTGCCCCAGGGCTCTATATTAGGACCTCTTCTGTTCTTAATATATATAAATGATCTTCCTCACTTTACCGAAAATCTATGTGAGATTGTATTGTTCGCAGATGATACATCTTTGATTTTTAAAGTTGACAGGCATAAGCAATCATATGACGTTGTAAATAATACTCTCTCACAAGTTTTGCATTGGTTTTCTACTAATAACCTAGTCCTCAATGCAAAAAAGACTAAATGTATTAAATTTACAATGCCTAATGTAAGGCAAATTAATACTGATATTATTATGAATAATGAACATATTGAACTCGTTAATTCAACAACTTTTTTAGGAATCACTGTAGATTCTAAACTACAATGGGGTCCTCATATAGGTGCTCTGGCAGAAAGACTTAGTTCGGCTGCATATGCAGTCAGAAAAATTAAGCATCTTACTGATGTTGAAACGGCGAGACTGGTTTATTTCAGCTATTTTCATAGTTTAATGTCATACGGTCTACTGTTGTGGGGCTCTGCTTCTGACATACAAACTATTTTTGTATTGCAGAAGAGAGCTATTCGATCTATATACGGCCTAAGATCGCGTGATTCACTCAAAGAATTATTTAAAGAAATTGATATTTTAACTGTAGCGTCTCAATTCATCTTTGACTGCATTATGTATACTCGTAAAAATCTTAATTTATTCTATAAGAAATCTGATATACATAGTTTTAACACAAGAAATAAACATAAGCTCGCCATTTCAAACCATAGGCTCCGCAAAACCAGTAAAACATTCGTTGGATTAAGTATAAAAATATTCAACAAGTTACCGCAAGGTATTATTGACTTACCCATGCATAAATTTAAGGTCTATGTTAAATCATGTTTAATGAAAAAAGGGTACTACAAACTTGATGAATATTTTAATGATAAACATGTATGGACATGATTATTTGCTCGCTAGCACACCATATTTTTAAGTTCTCTAGCCCAAAATATTGTAAAGATTAGGATAACTACTGAGTTTCTTGCCGGGTTCTTCTCGGTAGGATTAGGTTCCGAACCGGCTGTAGCTTCAATTTTGGTTTGTATTCATTTTGACGATGCATAAGTGTTACTTGTAACCAACATGAATAAATGAATTGATTATGATTATGATTATGATTAAATTGAGTTATTAACCAGGTATATGTGTTATATTACATAATAATTAAAAATGCTCTTCAAAGTCACTAATGGACGAAGACGCAGCACAGCTAGTTAATTATAAACTCAACTATAGAATTTCCGCATGTACATTTTTAAAGCTTAAACAGAAACGAATCTTAAGTCAATGTGACAGAGCTTTTAATTGCAAAGTAGGTAAAAAAATTAATAGCTGCATATAATAATATATTATATCAAGACTTGTACGATGCAAATATTCTCGTTGCAATTAGCATATTTTCCGAGCTTTCCAGGTCGCTACGGTAGGCTTAAACCGTAATACAATGAAATAGGAATAATTATTATTCCTAACTGATATTTTGGATCCTATTGGAATAGTAGGTTAACGAATAAATGTTTTAATGTCGGGTAATGTAACATACAGAGATTATGTTATATTACCCGACATAAAATATTACATAATCTAGACAGATAAAATCACCAAACACAAATAAATCATTGAATAACATTGAAGAATGAAAATAAATAATAATTAAAACACCCACATAATATTCAAATAAAGATTTAAGCTCGGTTAAACATTTTATACATTTAATTAGCTGTCATTACATAAAAAAACAGCCTAAAAAGTGATAAAAACTTTTGACTAAGCATAAAAACAAGAAAACGGGATGAATAAGAGAGAGAGTTACAAAGAGAAAGAAAGAGTTAGAGAGAGACATTTTACAAACAAAAATGCCTTGGGCGTAATTTTATTAACAAAAAATTCAGTGACTTAATGAAATTGCTACTTTCATTTACACTAACATAAATCTATTAAGTGAAGCATATTTTAAAATTAATAAATCAAAATATCTATCCTAGGAAAAGGTTTTTTATATTACACTTCAAGATTGACCTCATCCCACCTGATGTTAAGGTCCTAGCTTAAGGGCGACAAGTATAGCATAATAAATTTATTACTGGACTTGTCCTTACCTTGATAGCTTGACCCCTGCTGACAACACGGAAGCGATTGTTATTATTTTTTTTTTATTGCACTTCAAGATTGACCTCATCCCACCTGATGTTAAGTGGTAATGAGGTCCTAGCTTAAGGGTGATAAGTGCAGCATAATTATTATATTACTGGACTTATCGCCCTTACCTTGAAGGCTTGACCCCTGCTACTAACGCAGCACCCCCCAGGAGCTCTGGAAACCTTACTCACACGCAGAAACACAACAACACAGAAGTGATTGTTATTTGGCTGCAGTCTTCTGTAAGGTGGAGGTATTTCACCAGTCGGGCTGGTCCAGTTCGAGCGATAAATCGCTATGCCCTACCTCTCTTTGGAAACCTTACTCACACGTAGAAACACAACAACACAGAAGTGATTGTTATTTGGCTGCGGTCTTCTGTAAGGTGGAGGTATTTCACCAGTCGGGCTGCTCCAGTTCGAGCGATAAATCGCTATGCTCTACCTCTCTTAAAATTCTTCTTTAAATTGCTGAATGCTATCTTAGTTCTTACTCCCTGTTTAACTTTATTCTTGTAGACTTAAAATATATTGTCTGTGTGTGCGCGACTTTATTTACAAACTTTCCCTATCTTATGTAACCGAGTTACAAAGTGTTACTATCCCATTAACTTGGCTTCAATGTAAAACAAACAAAGTTTAGTAGTTGCGTCTCGAGACTGATGTGCTGAAAACGATCACATTGTTTTACTGAGTAAATTCTGTGTCAAATGTTAAATTGAAGAGAAGTTAGGAAAGCCTTTTAAATGCTTTTCTACTTTTATTTATTATAAAAACCACGTACAACTATTGTGATCTTAATGCCTCCTCCACACTACTCGCGAAGTTACTCGGCGAAGTTCACCCGAGGCGAGACAAAGTTTGATGCGGCGAGCACGAGGCGAGCCGAAGTGCCTCTCTACACTATCGTATTCGTCTAACTTCGTTCAACTTACACCAAAATATATTTTTCAAAATTTCTATCTGTCTGTTTGTTGCACCTACTCTCTGAAATAGCTGGGTCAATTTTGGTAGCTGACGTAGGTAATAAGTTAGGCAACTGTTATTTTAGAAAAAATATTTTTATTTTAGAAAAAATAATCCTGTAATCCACGCAGACGAAGACACCAGCAGCTAGTCAACTATATAAACTCAATCAAGTTGCGCGACTTCTCCGTAACCTATTTCGTCGGCATTTCCTCTTCAACGGCGGGGTATCATCAAAGGCAGACATCCGGATCCGCTGTTAATTAGCGGGATAACCGCGGCACACGTCCGCCGTCCCGTCGGTTTTAGATTAAAGCCTGTAAAATCTCCAATTCAAATGGGGGGGAGGAATTCCAATGAACTGATGCCCCTACTACAAGAGTGTGCGGTGTTTGACTAAGAATGTGGATTGGAGTCGAGGCTTAAGCTTTGATATCTTCGTTGGAACGAGACGTCCCTTTATCTACGACCTCCATAGCCAAGAGGCGAGCGGGCCTGACTTTGACGAGCGCCATCTCTGAGGTTCCGGGTTCGATCCCCGGTCGGGTCAATATGGGAAACGAACTTTTCTATATTGTCTCGGGTCTGGGTGTTGTGGTACCGTCGTTGTTTCTGATTTCTGTAACACAAGTGCTTAAGCTACTTACCACAGAATCAGAGCAATGTATGTGATGTTGTCCAATATTTAGTTATTATTTTATTTATCTATTTATCTAAATCGAATTTTTATGATTTTTATAGTGCTTTACGCCGCACTAGCGAAACTTAAATATTTAAAAGAAACAGACAAATTTCATCTTTCTTCCCTCCCTTTCCACATAAGTAAGATACTACTACTGTAATTAATTCGTTTTAAACGGTATCTTCTCGGTCAATATATGTTTTAAACCGGCAGTAGAATCACTTTGCATTGTATTCAATGACGATTCAAAGGGTAACCTACTTGATTATAGAAATATCTTATTCAGATTGAGTCATAATTAACTTTCCAATCACATTCACAATCAAGTTTGTTTTATCTTCTTCTACTCTAATCACTTGCTGCTATGTACTTTGCCATCGGGGGGCCTGGTAACCCGTAAAAATTGTTCCATTGTTCCGATATGGGTACCAGTCCCCCACAAATGAAATGTCATTATCTACATAACAAATCTAGATCTGTATATTTATACATACATATAACATGTCGTTTGTGGATTAACTTGTTTGTGAAGTGAATTTCTTTTTATCACGTTTTAGATAAGCCGAACCAAGATGCCAAATTCCTAGACCCTGCCTCGGCATTCGGCATTCGGCAGCCAAATGCGTCTCGCCTTTACTCAAATACGATTCGTCCGACCGATAGTATCGGACAAGACACAACTTCGCCCCGTATTACTCGCAGCCTAGAATTATTTCTAGGTTCTGCCTCTCGAAACATCCAGATACAGACTAATTCGGCAGACAAATGCGTCTCGCCTTAATTCAAATACGATTCGTCCGACCGATAGTATCGGGCAAGATACGACTTCGCCCCGTATTACTCGCAGCCTAGAATTATTCCTAGGCTCTGCCTCTCGAAACATCCAGATACAGACTAATTCGGCAGCCAAATACGTCTCGACTTAATTCAAATACGAGTCGTCCGACCGATAGTATCGGACAAGATACGACTTCGCCCCGTATTACTCGCAGCCTAGAATTATTCCTAGGCTCTGCCTCTCGAAACATCCAGATACAGACTAATTCGGCAGCCAAATACGTCTCGACTTAATTCAAATACGAGTCGTCCGACCGATAGTATCGGACAAGATACGACTTCGCCCCGTATTACTCGCAGGCTAGAATTTTAAATGAGTCTGCTCGATCCTGCTGCAAGATTTATTTCGGTTTTTGCATTCTGCCGTACGGAGACTTGAAGACAATCGGCGGTGCTGATTGGCTGAATACGAATGGCCGTTTAAAGTAAAAGCTGGGATCTGCGAATCTATTGCGGAGTTTCGAGTTTTAGAATTTAAACGTTTTTATTTTGTGGTCAAGGAATGTCTTGTGATGTAAATTTAGGAGTTATATATACATAACACCCCTAAGCGGGCACGGGAATACAGTTGTCAACGTAAATTGAACCTAATGACATTTAGTTAGTATCGAAATTTATAATTTTTTTCTACTACCAGTAGAAAACAATTATAAATTATGATATGATCCTATATACCTCATTAAGGGTTAAAATGCAATCGGAATCAAAAAAGTCGCATTAGAAACTAAGGTAAGGTTTATATTTTTTTTATAACAAATAATAACAAAGACAAGTTCTGAACGCATTCATGCATTCAAACTGATTTCTATAACACAAGAGCTTAAGCTGCTTACCACAAAATATATTGTAGTAGAATTACTTTGCATTGTATTCAATGATGATTCTAAAGTGTTACATGTAACATACTAGAAAAAAGAAATATTTGTTTGATTAATTGATGGTACATCGACGGTACCACCACACCCAGACCCGATATAGAAAAGTTCGTTTTCCATATTGACTCGGGGATTAAACCCGGGACCTCTGAGACAGCACGACGCCAAACTCCGACACGCTCATCTCTCGGCTACAAAGGTCGTCAAAGCAAAGAATCGGCGCAATGTACGTGATGATGTTCGATTTTTATTTATTTAAATATCAACTTTCGAACACACGTAGGGAATCTGTCCGAATGACCATTTCAATCAATGTCACGCTTTTCTCTGTTTCCCCCATGACACATTCCCCGCCTCGCTGAGCATTATATTCACTATCTCTCATTACATGTAATGCTCGTCCATAACAAAAGGCCCCGCATGAAGTTTCCACCCGAGCGGCGCACACGCATCGCTGCTTGCAGCGGCTGACGTTCCCCAGGGGAATCAGGCTGATGTAAAAATTCGTTAGGTTTGATACGTTTTAAAAAATGCTTTTGTAATTTCTGTACGACTCCGGTGGGTTTTTTATTAAAAAGAGTGTGTTTGGAATCATTGCAGCGGGTGAAGACTATAAATTTCGATTGAAAATCTTTAAAAAAAGGACTGCCTGATCTATTTGATAATTTTAATATTAATAATAAGAATGTTGACTGATAAGGCTGAACTATGTATTTTTAATGAGATACTTAAAATGTTCTTTTTTTATATATTACACTTCAAGATTGACCTCATCGCACCTGATGGTAAGTGGTAATGAGGTCTTAGCTTAAAAGTGACAAGTACAGCATGATAAATCTGTTACTGGACGTGTCGTGCTTACCTTGAAGACTTGACCCCTGCTACTAATGTAGCACCCCCAAGAGCTCTGGAAACTTTACTCACACGCAGAAACACAACAATACAGAAGTGATTGTTATTTTGCTGCGGTATTCTGTAAGGTGAAGGTACTTCACGAGTCGGACTGCTCCAGTTCGAGCGATAAATGGCTATGCCCTACCTCTGTTAACCCAATCCGATTACGACACATTATTTTATGAACATAGCAACTGCTCTGGCTTTACCCATGAACAAAAATTTGGTTCGATGGTAAATTATGTATGACGTTCGGGCCAAAGCAGCTCAATCCACTTGTATTTTATTATTTAACCTATATAAACCTGCTAAGCGATTACGTCTACTTCAAACAACTTAAAGACTTCTCAAACACCCCTCACAACTAAAGTCGTGCCTCGAAACTGCAGTTATTGCAATAACCGCAGTTCGGCGAAGCTCAAATTAAAATTCGCTAATTTCTCGAAGAGATTTAAAATAAGCGGGAACTTATCTAGCCACTTGGCGACTTTGCGTCTTAAGCGCGGTCGAATCAGATCACAGTCAAGAGAATAACAGTGAACCAACTTGGAACAGTAGTTTGCACTAAAGCTAAGACAAACCAATTCGTGAGAAATAATTATTTAAAATATTGTTTGGTTTATATCATTCGTTTAAATGGTTTAGAAACACAAAGATATTTTTGAACATTCAAAATCTACTGCAATGTTTGCAATGTTTGAGCTTTTGTATGTACTACAGGTTATAACAATCTGTAACATATAATCATATGTGCTTAGCATATTAATTACGTCCTCCTTAACGACAAGAAACAAGTAGAATAACATTATAAACTGAAGTTTAGATCTAATACAAATTTAACTTGCATAATAATATGTTTACGTTAACTGGTTTTGCCCCCATGTATATCACGTCATTACAAAAGGCACATTATTAAATCATTAGACAAAAATAACAAGCAGATAAAATTTGCTGCTAGAATTAAGAACGTCATTAGGTCATTTTGTAACGGAATATTACGATAATATTTAAAGTAAGTCGTATTGTACTTTATTTGACTGATTTCTTTTTTGAAAATAGAAAAACCGGTTTTAAGCCATATTTCAAATCAGCGGTCGTCGTAATTGATTGATTAATACTCTAAAGCCTTAGCATTTGACGATTCTAAAGGGTTCTATAAATTTAAATTGTCAAAGAAGTTCGACTCAAAAAAAATACAAACCATCGATTGAAACTACGTACCTACCTAATTAAAAACATTTTGAATAACAAATTAATGTAACGCGTATCATATCCCGCAAAATGTTGTTCTATTGCCTAGATTTCTCAATTCTCACCGTCTTAATTTTTATACTGTGCCCGTATTTTTCGGGCGCGCAGGCTTGCCAAGTTGCGAAAACGTCTAAGTATTAATTGCAGAAGTTGCGAGCTGAAACATTTATTTCACGGTGTTTATCTTCGCCGTAATGAAACAGACGAGGCTAGACTTCTCTTTAGTTATACAGTCCTGGTACTTCGTGATCGGTTTTGCCTTAAGTATCAGCTATAAAGCTTAAAATACATGCTCTTAAATACATTGACTCATGCCCGGTTCTAATATTTGAAAAACGGTCAGTTGTAGTTACTGATAGTAATAAATTATACGAGGCGTAAGCTAAAAACGACAGACGGATGACTGATGACAGCTGTAAGGGACTGTATTAACGACTCATAGTTGGTCGAATAAAAACGGATAGTCATTTTTGACACATCGAATCTAATCGTAAAATATTGAATACGGGCATAAACCATCCTGCTAGCCAAACCCGAGCTATGTTCGAAAAATCCGTAGCATAGTTTGCGCAACCCCGGAATCAAACCTAGTAAACTAAATCATGTTACTTGAATCATTAGACCATTGAGGCGTTTATTGTAAACTACCGACTAGTCTTGGCTTCTCATAGATGCAATTTTTTGAATAACAATTTCATTTATGATTTTGAGGTCCTGGATTCGATTTCCGGTCAGGCCATATGGAAAACATAAATAAAAATATGGGTATCTTCCCAATATTTATTTAAGCTCAACAAACCTTACCAAACTAGAATAACTTTACAAAATGAATGTTCCCGTAGACATACAGTTAGTGTGTCAATTATAAAACAAAAATCAATTAAATTAAAAAAAAAATCGCTTTCTACTCTTCTTTTTGAATCGGAGCACAAACAACTTTTCCGTCACTGGCTGGTATTGCGTCAATAAAAATAAATATTGCCGTGCCAATTTAATGGCGTCGAAAATTACCCAACTTTATAGGAAAGTTAGAAGATCGATCCCCGGACGCCGGGAAGTGGGGACTTCTTAACCTCCGGGACATTTATTGGGGGCGAGTTGACACGTTTTGTTTTAGTGCTATGGGGAAATGGAAGCGTGTCGAACGACTAACTTCTGCAATTGGGACATGATATTGTAATTAATGTTACAATTAATTGTTGTTGATGGGAAGTAATTACATTTAAAAAAAGACAAACAGCCTTCTGCAAGTATACTGTCCCCATTTTTCTTACATCTTTCACTAACTCTTCGCTCTTATTGGTCATAGTATGATGGCAGATTGTCTAAGACCTTTCTCGATAAATGGCTATTCCAGACCAAAATTATTTCAACCAGTAGTCTCTGAAATAAGCATGTCCAAATGAACAAAGTATAAAGCTTTAAAATTTTAGTATATGCTAGCTCTTGGCCGCGACTTCGTCCGCGTTGCGTGTTATTAAATAGAGATCTTTGTGTGTGGGAGAAACTTTATATTTACAAAGGTATGCATGCATGCTAGATTGAAAACATCTATCTTACGCGGTTTAGATTTTTTTATACAAAAGTTTTTTCCCACTTACTCCCGTTCCTGTGAGAATTTTGCAATATCCTATTGCAAATAAGCTTTAAGTTTACTAAGGTACCTGCATGCTAAATTTGAAGCGACTAACTTAAGTGGTTTAGATTTTTCATACAAAAGGATTTTCGCGCTAATATCCGGTCCCGTGACAATTTCGGGAATTCCTTTCTTAGTGCACCTCTACGGTACCTAAGCTACGTCTCTTCCAAATTTTAAGTGCCTACGTTTAGCCGTTTAGGCTGTGCGTTGATATGTCAGTCAGTCAGTCAGTTTCTGCTTTTATATATTTAGATGTAAGTTAGTTACCCAAACCTTATGTAATACTAGCGGCCGCCCGCGACTTCGTCCGCGTGGATTTCGGTTTCCATACAAACTTTCACCCCCCTTTTCAACCCTTAACAACCCTTTTTTGGCATTAAAAAGTAGCCTATGTCCTTTCTCAGGCTCTATAATATGTATATGTGTACCTAATTTCATTTAAATCGGTTCAGTGGTTTCGGCGTGAAAGACAGACAGACAGAATTACTTTCGCATTTATAATTTATTATAAAGCCTTCCTCGATAAATGGTCTATTCAACACAAAAATAATTTTGCAATTCGAACCAGTCGTTCCTGAGATTAGCGCGTTCAAACAAACAAACAAACTCTTCAGCTTTATAATATTAGTATAGATTTGGTATCTTCTTTTTAAAAAAAAGTTCAATATGAGAAACAATTTCACAGGCACCTTGTTATTAATTTGAGCCAAGCCCTAGTGGCTCACTTATTAAATTTATGGCCAACTTATTATTTAAGGTTTGGTTAGTTTTTTTTGATGCTCGATTAAATATAACCTTTTTAATATTCACAACCATTCATTTTTTCACCTCTAAAATTTCTAGATAGGCATTCGTTTATTACTTTTCAGTTTGAAATGTTTATTGGTTTCAAATAATTACGTTTCTGAAGGGGTACTCTCAAAAACGAAACGAACAAACGAAAGGTTTCGTTTTTGAAGATTATTCAAAAGTTTGGGAATGAAGACGTGGTTTTTGATTTGCATAAATAATATATTGTTTTTTGAAAACGCTTAATTTGCATTCGAAGTGATTTCTTTATGATTATGAGGATTAAAAATTGCCATCCGTTGTTGGATCCGACATATTTCGAGAGTAGACCCCCTGATCTATTGGATTTTAAAATATCAAACGAAATACGTAGTTACACAACGTTTGGTTCAGTAAAACATTTTTCCGTATGTTGCTATGGCGTATAGCTATTTTGAGCAGCTAAAGTAAATTGCCTTTTGTTGTGTTGCAGTTTGCGTTAGCATTTTTGCTTCATTTTGATGTGGAATATTAAACTACGTTTTGAAAACTAGTTTTCATGCAATAAAAACATGAAAAAATGGGTTTGGGTTGTATTTGAGAAGTTGGAAAGGGAACGAAAATGAAGCAATAACATAAGTAAATTGGAAATTTGGTATTAGATATTAACGTAGTGCTTTAGAGAGAAGGTCATGATTTACATACGACGACCTCCGTAGCCGAGAGGCAAACGGGCCTTACTTTGGCGAGCGCCATCTCTGAGGTCCCGGGTTCGATCCTCGGTCGGGTCAATATGGGAAACGAACTTTTCTATGTTGTCTCGGGTCTGGGTGTTATGGTACCGTCGTTGTTTCTGATTTCTCTAACACAAGTGCTTTAGCTACTTGCCATAGAATCAGAGCAATGTATGTGATGTTGTCCAATATTTATTTATTTATGTTTATGTTTTCAAGTGTGTAGGTACGTAGATTTGTATGTTAGTGTACAGTTTGAATGAATATAAAATATGAGATACCATTTTAATGGTATCAAAAATTCAAAAAAATGGTGGGTGTAAGTTGCGATAATTATGAAAAAAACTATTTATGTAACTTTTGTTTTGAATATTAAAAACTTATTTTTGTTATCTGTTGCGAATACAATAATCGAACCCAAATCTTTTTAGGCAAAAAAAATACATCAGGCTAGTCTTCTACATCAAAACTTTATAATATAATTTCCAGGGTGATATTTTAACAGTGAGAAGTAATAACTATTGTATTATTTGACACAACTCATCTCATTAATTCTAACAACGGGAGCATACATAATTATGATTTTAAACGGATCACAGACCGTGAACTGACTTTAAATTTTTTATATTACACTTCAAAATCGAACTCATCGCACCTGATGTTAAATGGTAATGAGGTCGACAAGGTTTTCAAGTTTAAGAGAGGTAGGGCATAGCGATTTATCGCTCGAACTGGAGCAGCCCGACTGGTGAAATACCTCCACCTTACAGAAAACCGTAGCCTAATAACAATCACTGCGGTGTTGTTGTGTTCCTGCATCTGAATAAGATTTCCAGAGCTCCTGGGGGTATATTAGTAACAGGGGTCAAGCCTTTAAGGTAACAAGTCCAGTAACAACTTTATTATGCTGTACGTGTCGCCTTTAAGCTATAATCTCATTACCACTTAACATCAACGATGTGTGATAAGTTATTTTTTTTCTTCTTTCTTTATTATTTGGGCCAGTCTCTTGTAAAACGGGTAACACAGTTATCTATACAATAACATAAATGTCAAAGATGGCCTAACGCGCCAAGTTGGTCTCGCTAATCGGGTATCGCGCGTTATTGATGGCTCAGCCATTAATCTTGCTCGCTGTCCACGCGAGGCCGGCTTTCACTTAACGACCCTTCTGTTTTTTGCTATTCCTCGTATTTGCAGAAGGATTGAGTCAGTAATATTGATGTGGGCTTCATCTTTACATGACACTGTCTGGGGTCGGTATTATATGCTAATAGATCGTAACGGACACACAACACACGATAAAGGTTTATACGCAAAATGTATACTATTCTGAATAGGAGCTGCATTGGGGATGTTGGTCGAAGAAAAGGTCTGCTTCTTCGCGACTCCTTCTGCTCTCTCTCTCTCTGCTTCTGTCTCCCTGGTGCGCAGGGTGCGGGGCAGCCCCAACAGCATCCTAGCTATGATAGCGAGCGGGCTTGACTGTCGCTAATGAAATATTGCAGCACTACTTCTGCTGGAGTTGTGCATTAATAAATAAATTTAAAAAATACAGGTACTAATATAGGTTAAGTCTTTTATGACTAACTAAATTGAGTCTTGTTTCTTTGATAAATAAATATTATACACATTTATTCAATTTTGTTTCATAAAATTTTGTAAACAGCTATTTCTTTTCTTTTGCTACCCTGTATGTCTTGGTGCAAAATTTGTCATGTTATGGAAACTACAAAGTTTCTTACCGTATATATATTATCTGTACCTATACATGTATTTTAGATGTAGTCAAAGGTTCCGCAGACAAATAAATTACATAAATAAAAATATTTCTGATTCTGAATGGTGGTGAGCAAATTTTTTCAATCTTTATTAAAAGGGAGTATTTGCTCAGAAACAGTATTAATACAAGCTAAATTCATCATATCTCGGTCGACTCCTAAACAAATATTAATGTCTCCATGAAAATGCCTAAAAATCAAGTGTGTTACGAATCAATAATTTAATCCTTATTATTATTTTGAATCGCGTTAAATCTCAGATGACATTAGCGAATATTAACTGCGCTGAAAAAGTTTAATTGCAATTTATTATAAAAAAAAAACAAAAATCCAACTTCATCTCCTTACGACTAAATATTTTAAATCCGTCTTGGTTTTTTGAAACTGTCCAGGCGGAAAATAACGAAATCTACATACGTACACTCAAAAAACATCTTCTTAAGCAGTTGGATATAAAAGAGCCAAGTCTCGTTCAAAGCAACTCGTCTTCGCAAAATCCTGTTCCATTTCTTTAAACAGCAAACGGTCTCGCCCCAAATCTTTCAATGTAACTTTATGATCTCGATTCAGCTCAAGTGGGCGATTCGCATCACTGCAGTGCTAACTTTAATAGTTTTAGAGTTTTCTATATTTGTTTATCGAATCTTCAGATGGGTATGTTGAAGTTTATCTTCGAGAGTTTTATGGTTTTCGTTGAAGTTTTCTTCTTACATTGTGTGTTTGGGTTTATAATATTACTACATTGTATGAAAGAAAATGGCTTCGCAATTTTTTTTAACCCCCGACGTAAAAACGACGGGGTGTTATAAGTTTAACATGTCTGTGTGTGTGTGTCTGTTTATGGCATCCAGCTCCCGGACAAATTAACTGATTTTGATTTTTTTGTTTGAAAGATGAATACCTACGTCGGGAGTGTTCTTAGATATATTTGATAAAATCGATCCAAGATGGCTGCCGCCAGAAAATGACGGATTTCCTAAATTTTCTTGCCATAACTCTCTCAATACAGGTATTAAATAAAAAGGCTTTTATCACACTTCTTAGGGTCGTGGGTTTTAAATTTTCTTATCTATGCTTAGATTAAAACTACGCAATGAATTTTGATGCAGTTTTTTAATCGAAGCTTATATGCATAATACGTACATTTGAAAACACGAAAGGTTATGACTGTCGACATATTATTGTATCTTTGGCAACTAATTATGAACTGTGATGTCACAAAGATTCTTTAAATGCTTCTTTGTTTTTTAATATGAACTATATACGAATACATATAAAAGAACTATCCTTATTTGAGACTTTTTTTTTTGGTAGCAACATTTTTTTTTAAATATATACCTACTTTATTTTCTTATTAATAAAACAATATTAGCATCTGAGCAAATCTTATTAATTTTAACAGCCGCAACGCTTGTCCAAGACACTAACTTATTTAATAGAAGTTGATAGAAGACAGTTAGAAAGGACAACTTTTATTCTAACAACTAAGCCTCACCCGTACTTGTGACTTTTTATGCCACCAACTCATGTTATCGTATTATATGAGATAAGTTTCCTACCACAAATAAGAAGAAAAAGTATTTTCTTAGATACGAGCTTATCTATAATAAAGTAATAATTACTCTTTCACTGCTTTTACCAGAAGTAGCCCGCGTTTTTAATGTGTTGTGTCAGTATCTAATACAGCACGACTTTTTAAGCACTGTAAAATATATATATATATATAAAAATGAAACCCGTTTCCCGTTATGATTTCCCGTAATAACATGAAAACGGCTGGACCAATTTGGCTGAATTTTTTTGTAGTTTTCTAAAACTCTGTTCTAGGTTCTTACGGAAAAAAATATTAAGAAAATCTCTCAGAAAGATTAAAAAATATACATTTAATTTTGCATATCTTAAAAAACGCGCGTTATGAATGACAATGTCATTCTCAGCCATAGACTATATTGAAAGAGCATCGTTTGTTTGGAAACTTGGTTACTTTATTAAATTCTATCGCACTAATTATAATTTTTGAAAATAACTCGCCACGGAATAGTTTATCACTTGCTAAGGCGGTACGAAGTTCGCCGGGTCAGCTAGTATTTAATATATTATTTTCTTCAAAATATAAGTACAAATTTTACATCTGCAATTGTAATTGCTTCCCAAACTATCTCCATCTTATTCATAATGGTAGAAGCCACGATACTGACCCCATTTGTAGATAGGGGTACCCTTGCTACCCTCTTAGGTTGTAAGCGCTATCAAGTACGAAATAGCCGTCTTAGGCTCTCCACGCCTCCCAGTATCTCGGAAGACGGTTGCCAAATTACCGTAATTACCCCCTCTAAAATCCGGTTCGTTATTACATTTGCGAACCGAAATAGTTGGGAGCTGGGAAGTTTTAGTAGCAACACGATCTTATGACATACCTACGTACATACGGCGAAACATGGAGTGGTGACAATTTAAACTTAATTATTAAAGTACTTAAGGCTTTGCAGTTCTAGTGAACTGTGGTCACTGCGACCTATCAAATCTATTGTGATTTTAAAGTCTAGCAACATCCTGATTTTTAGATTTGGATAGACGACCTCGGTGGCGCAGTGGCTAAGGTAGGTCTGGGTGTGCTGGGATGACGCCTCGGTTAGTATCCGTCGTCTGGTACTCATATTGCAAGGGAAAACCTTAGTTTGGGACCAGGTGATTGGTGTGATTGTCTGGCGCATTTATTTTCAGAGTGTTTATTTCCTCCGTTTGGGCTATGTGTCGTCCCATGTGGATGCTTCGTTTGTGGAGCAAAGATCCACAGTCACATAGGAGAAGAGGTGTTTACAAAAGTAAAAAAGTGCATACGTAATATCTGCATACGTTAGAATCGCTCAGTTTCGTATGAAATCAGTGTATTTTTAGTCTGCAGTGTCTGGTCAGGGCTCTCAAAGTCAAAGTCAAAGTCAATATTTTTTTATTCACATAGATTACATTAGTAATACTTATGAATAGTCTCTATATAAAGCAAATGAAGCTACCTCCGGTTCGGAACCTATAACTAAAGAGAAGATACCGGCAAGAAACTCAGTAGTTTTTTTACAAATGAAAGCTACAATTATTACTAATTTTGCACTAAGACACACAGTTAGTTTGTAAAATAAAATAAAAATTGAAGATCAATTATTAAAAATAATAATAATAATAATAAAGCAAAGGTAAAGGTTAAGGTAAAGGTCTAACCACCGCACTAGTCCTAGACCTGCTAATCTTATCAGTTCTTCGTTCCATTTGCTGGAACAGCCAGCCGACACTATGAAAATTAATCAAGTAAGACATTGATTTACGTGTTTGTCTTGTTAATTTGTTATTGTTCCTTGTTGAATGAAGGTTTTGGTTGTTAAACATATTCACAGGCCCGTTTCCAATATTTTACGATTCGTATTGTGTCAAAAATAACTACCCAGTTTTCTCAAACTGACTACGAGTTAAGTCCGCCTGTTGTTAATTTTGAGCTATAACGGTCATCAATAAAATGAACAGACATTATTGTTTTGTATTCAAGTTAAAAATCTTCTATCATGTAGTCCGTATGTTGTAAATGTTTGTTAAATAAAAAAATTATGAGACTTTTTTGTGCATTAAATAAAAATGTAAAATATAGCGGTCCCGGCGAACTTCGTTTTGCCTTAGAGAATTTTTCCCGCTTTTCTGTTGAATTTTTTCAAATTTTACCAAGGATCCCTAATTTTGTAGCCTATGTCAAATTGGAAGAATGTAGCATTCTATTGGTGAAAGAATTTTTTAAATCGGCCCAGTTCTTTTTGAGCCTATTCATTACAAACATACAAAAATAGGTACAAATCTTTCCTCTTTATAATATTAGTATAGATATACCTGAACTTTTTGTACTATTTTTTTTTGGGTATTGAGTACCCATAACGTTTGAGTACGTACTATATTACCAGTGCGACTGTACCGTGTTGTAATAACGCGTCATTCATCGTCATAACGGGCGATCCTCTATTACGCTTTACGACGCTCAAGTTTACGCTGCAAAGCCATCAAATCTATGACGACAGTATTATCATGGTGGTCAGCATACAAGCAGTTTACTTTTGATTGTTTTAGATTTGGTTTAAAAAGTAGTTAACCTACGTATTATCTTGTTTCTACTAAAATCTCTTCTTTTGTGTAATTACTACATTTCAGTGCATTCAAATCTTCAGTTTTGTAGATTTAAACAGTTTACTCAGAATCTTTTTTTGATGGGGGAAATTAATACCCGCGTAGCAGAGAGTGGTGGGAAAGGGGGGGGGGAGAGATTGGGTACTATTTATATGATTGTAATAATTTCAGCCCACAAAAGGATTCCTAAAAATGTTTATTGTTTAAATACAAGTCAAGAGACAATCGGCCGACTAGGCGAGCGCCATCTCTGAGGTTCCGGGTTCGATCCCCGGTCGGGTCAATATGGGAAACGAACTTTTCCATATTGTCTCGGGTCTGGGTGTTGTGGTACCGTCGTTGTTTCTGATTTCTGTAACACAAGTGCTTAAGCTACTTACCACAGAATCAGAGCAATGTAAGTGATGTTGTCCAATATTTATTATTATTATTATTTATTTTTAATTTAACAAGTATACTATTATATGTAATTCACCTCACACAATACCAGTGCAACTGTACCTGGCTCCAATAAAGCGGCCCACCGACCCGCCGACATAACGCGCGATCCTCTTTATATTTACGGCGCAGTAGTTCACGCTACGAACACATCAAATCTGCGACAGTATTATTATGAAGACGTGGTCAACAAACAAGTATTCCAGTTTATTGTTGTACCTAGTAAAAAATGTGTGTGATATATTTTTTGTACTTAAAATTTTCTATCTTTTTGCAAAATTATAACTTCCGGTGTCTATTCTCGCTTTTTTAGTTTCAATAATACAGTCACTGTATAATTTATAGCCACTTCTTTATACCTACTTTCTTTTTTAAAATAAAAAACCAAAAAACTTTTTTTGTCTGATTATTAATTCACTTATATGCAAAGTATACCTCGTTTGCGTTTTTAATCTCAAAAATTTTCTTGATCTCTTTGATTTTAAGTTCACAATAAGACTTCTAGGAATATTTTTTGTTGAAATACAAACACATTTTTTCAACAATCTTTAGTCATGTTAAGTAGTAATGTGAGGTGTTCACCACACATAATACCAGTGCAACTGTACCTCGCTCCAATAAAGCGACCCGCCGACGTAACGCGCGATCCTTTTTATGTTTACGGCGCAGTAGTTCACGCTACGAACACATCAAATCTGCGACAGTATTATTATGAAGACGTGGTCGACATACGAGCAATTCAGTTTTTGTTTGTATGCAAATTATCTCTTCCGAAAGGATTCTTTATGTACCCTGATTAATAATGGAAAGTGCTTTCATTAGATTTTTTTTAGATTAAAGCCCGCAACAGTTGCGCACACAAGAATTTGGGGCCCTTTTCAAAAGTAAAAAAGCTAATTGTACTATATTGTCTGATATTATATGTAAGCTAGCTGTGCCCGCGACTTCGTTCGCGTAGACTACATCCATTCATGGTCGGTTTTACCCCTTTCTCCCCTAATATTCGAAATAAAAAGTAGTCTATATTTTAATCCAAGTTTCGAGCTATATTTGTCCCAAATTTCATATGTCTAACTTCAAAATAAACATTTAATATAAACTTTCAAAGGTGGTATTGACCCCATCCCCCCCTTATTTTCTAATAAAAAGTAGCCTATGTCCGTTTTTGAGACTCAACGTATACCTACATCAAATTTCATCAAAATCGGTTAAGAGGTTTAAGCAGGATAGCGTAACAGACAGACAGACAGGCAGACAGAGTTACTTTCGCATTTATAATATTATAAGTAGGGATTAAAGATATTAAATGCTGCCGGTTCTTTGATAGAGAAGTTGCCACTCCTTTAGAGTCCCCAGAGAATGGGGGCCCTGGGAACCTTGCCCTTATAGTGAAGACGGTTATGCTGACGATTTTCTAGTCCAAGATGACCGTTATTTTTTTTTTATTTATATTGCACTTCAAGATCATCCCACCTGATGTTAAGTTGTAATGAGGTCCTAGCTTAAGGGTGACAAGTACAGCAGAATAAATTTGTTACTGGACTTGACGCCCTTACCTTGAAGGCTTGACCCCTGCTACTAATGTAGCACCCACCAGGAGCTCTGGAAACCTTAATACGAACATAATACGGACAACAGCACGTCAATACTTGCAGTTCAATAATCATTCTTATGCCGACGACTTCAGAGTGGTTCAAAGTCCATAGTGTATAGTCTGAAATGCTTTTGTCTGTACAGCTGTGTAACTGCTAAGAGTTAACGTGGTCCGTCGACCTGACATCGTAACGAGCAATCCCTTTTTATTATGCAGTAGTTTACGCGGTGAACTTGTGTGAAGCACTTGTGTTACATAAATCAGAAACAACGACGGTACCACAACACCCAGAACCGAGACAATACAGAAAAGTCCTTTTCCCATATTGGCCCGACCGGGGATCGAAGCCGGGACCTCAGAGATGGCGCGAGGCCAAAGTCCGGCACGCTCGCCTCTCGGCTACGGAAGTCGTTATATATAACCATATATACATTTTGTCGGTACAGCTGTGTAACTGCTAGCTAACGTGATCCGGCGACCTGACCTCGTAACGAGTAATCCCTTTTTATGGTGCAGTAGTTTACGCTGAACTCATCAAATCTGTGACAATATTATTATAGAACGCAAACAATACAGAAATAGGGCAGTTTCTGAACTTATAGGTTTTGGGGTTCAGTAGTAAAGGGTATAACGAGACTTACTGGGACGTCGCTGTCCGTCTACCCGTACGAAAGAAGTGGATGTGAGATAGATGAACAGACAGACAGACATGACAAACGTATTAGGGGTTCCGTTTTTGCCATTTGGATATGGATTCCTTACAAGAGACAATAAATATTTGTTTTTTTTTTAATTTATGAATTTACATGTCTGTGTGCTTGTCTTTCTGTGCTGTTAAAGAATTAAGCCAATTTTGGTATTTTTTTAAGGTGAATTAGTTGGGAGTGTAGCAGGAAAGCTATGTTTGTTGAATACCGATTTTACACAGTGACCGCAACATTATGTGGGTTACGAATCACATTCTCTGTTGTTTTTGCTTAGATTTACTATTCGTTTCCTAAATAAATTATATTGATTGAAGGGAACATTGTTACAAGGGTAGGTGTCGAGTTTCTTGCCGGTTCTTTTCGACATGATCAACATTCCGAACACGGCGGTAGAATACTTAACTTGTACTGACGATTCATAGTGCTTTTGTAAAGTTTACATGAATAAAGATATTTTCTATTCTATTCTATTGTATTATTAATACTAACGCAAAAATTTGTGAGATTGTATGAATGTATAAGTATACATTCATTCAGTAGATGTGGATTGAGAAATGGAGAAAATTAGGATACTAAACTAACATATAGCATACTTTTTACAGAAATCAAGCGATGGTACCACAACACCCAGACCCTAGACAGTATAGAAAAGCTCGTTTTCGATATTGACCGGACCAGCATTAACCGTGGTTCGACACCCTCCGGTTGTTGCTTAAATAATAGGGGTGAGAGCCATCTGCACTCCCCCAAAAGCTTCGTGATGATGATAAGGCTTTGCAGCCATTATCAGTAGTTAGGTAGGAAGAAGAAAAAAACCGGGGTCGAACCCGAGACCTCAGAGATAGCGCGACACCAAAACCTGCTCCCCACTCTGCTATGAAGGTCGTCAAATTATATATTATTAATATTATATTACCTTTATTTACCAACCAATTTCATATTCTCTCTTACCTAATACGTAAAATTAGTATCTCTCATTAAAAATGTATTGTAATTTGAATTAAAACAACAACAGAGCTTGTAAATTACCTCGGCTTGTATTTTTAATATAATAAATGCCGAAAATATTTTCTCAACGTCTATAAATATTCATATTGAATTCAAGAGTAAAGACTTTAAACAGAATACTGATGTATTATTTATCAGAAACAGTATTTTTTTATCTCCCCTTGCGGTGCGGGAATCGAACCCACGACCTTCACGTATCGCGCGTGCTGCTCTTACCAACTGAGCTAACCGCAAGTTATCGTAGGCGATGAAATTTTTCTGCTGTATCAACCGTTAGCCTCCGGTAAGTGCCCTCTGCCGAATATGTTTATAACTACATACTTATCGATTCGATAATAATATTCGAGTTCGATTCCCTCACCGCAAAGGGAGATAAAAAAAATATGTTTCTAATATTTAAAGTTCGCTAGTACAGCGTATAGTACCTACTATAAAAATAATAAAATTGATGTTTTATTACTTGCACACTTTTAAAATATTACCTTTTCTATACCTAATTATAATTGTGTTTATCAAAAGCGCGAAATACAATTGTTACGGAGTGAACAGAAAGAAAAATGAACTCAGAGTGGTTTTAGGAAATATAATAAAGAAAAATAATAGAAATATCAACTGAAAGAGAGAATTTTTGACAGAACAGGCCGAACAATAGAATAAGACAGATACAACTTTTATAATAAAAACTATAACAAGTCTCCTACAAAGGAGTCCGTAACAACAAAATACTCAACACTCAATATCTACTCAATATTTTATTGCATCTTTAGTGTTTACAAGGTGGTAACTTAAAATTAGATCACTAAATAATTCTAATAGTAACTAGGAATATGCCTATATCTAGACTTTTAGTTGGCTACACAATAGTTTCATCTAAAAATACCTAAAATTTGTCTGGAAGAGATTGCTTTCTAGCAATAATACCGCCTAAATTGTACTTGTATATGTATGCAAAACCAATTTCTGTATTTTTTTGTGTGCAATAAAGCGTATCTATGTCTTTATAACTAGTCTTGTCACTTTATAATGCATCACTGTTATATTATTTATTTATTTATAAACTTAATTTCACAAAAAAGTACAACAGGTGGAATTAATGCTAGCGGCATTCTCTAGCACTCAACTTTTGGGTCACGCAGAGAGTTTGTATATGGGTGCAGTAAAAGTACATCTAAAGAAATTATTCTAGTTGTAATACAGCATTGCTAGATAGCTAGATTATATTCAACACGTACCCTTAATCCAGATGCGGCATTTTTTAATCATTAATTACATTTATGAAGTGTGCATCGCATATACTACTACGCATATACTTTAAACATGAATATGTGCGAAACTTTAAATGTGTGTATGTTTCGTCTTTAGGTATATACAACGTGTAACGGAAAGGGTATAACAATATCAAAAATACCAAAGCAATTAACGGTTACAAACTGTATGGGACCATTTGTAGCTGTGTACACGCATTTATTGATTCAATATTTTTTTTTGAAATATCAGTCAAATACAAGTCAAAATTTTGACTAAGTCACGCTTGCACAACACTATCACAGTATTGTTGGAATCGTCGAAAGACTTGGATGTACCTACCTATTATGCTATTAATTTAAATATCACAATGGTGGTTCATCTTTTAGTGTTTACTGAATCACATCTGAAATTTGTTGGTTTAGCGTTTCTCATTTTGACAATTCAGTTAAGTCATTGAGTTGTCGTCGCCGTGACAACATCTTGTGTTTTTGCCTTTCTGGATTACCTACTTACTACGGATAGCCTAGTGATATTTCGTGATGTCTTTGAGCAATCAAGAATATTCGAGATGATTCTCTATGTCGGAGCAACCGACGGCAGCGTGATGGCCGACCGAGAGCTAGAGAAAGAGATTTACGAAACCATCAAAACGCTCGTTTCCATCTGTGGATTGGGCGAGGAGGTCGTATCACATGGCCAGCTCGGTCACCAGACCTCACTCCGTTGGACTTCTTCTTGTGGGACTAATTTAAAAGGAAGGTGTACGCTGTAGCATGCTCGTCAAGGGAAGAGATGATAGAAAGCATCAAGGCCGCGTTCTGTACAGTGACACCACAAATGTTGCATAATGTTCGCGCATCTTCTAAGAAAGTACTAGGCGCGCATGTCGAGGAAGGAGGTGGAGAAATTCAGGATCGCAGTGATTGTCGTGAAGTGATAACGTGATTTGGGGTCGCTGACCTCAATAGTGTTGTGATGCGTTTGTTTACGTTTTAGTCAGTCATTATAGTTAATCATTTTTTATTTCATAAAAACAATAAAGTGTTTATTTTAACTCGGGATTTCGTATATAGAATCTATACAAGGTATAGTATCCACCTACTTTACATTGTTACCCCCTTTCCGTTACAGGTTGTATAAGATATAATGTTAAATCAACTTCATCATTAAAATCACAATCAATGAACGAAAAACTTGACACCAAAATTATTCACAAGGATTAAATTAGATCTACATTGTCACAATTGAAATGGTGCCTGTTTCAAAATAATAGTAGATGTAGTAAATCTATTGGGTATTTAAAAATGAATCGCAAAATGTGTTGGTAAGCGCATAACTCGACAACGCTTGGACCGATTTTGACAATTCTTTTTTTTAAATGTTTGCTGAAGTCCAAGGATGGTTTTTACGACGCACACAGGTGAAATTTACGTAATTTGTGGCCAAAATTAAAAAAAACAAAGTTACTCCAATTCCAAATTAGTAGCCTAATTTAGGAACAAGACATATGGCGCCATCTATAAATGACCATTTAAACGTTTGACACTTTTTATTGAGATATTCGCAACACTCGATTGAAATAGTTTTGCTTGTCGAGTAATTCATTACAATTTTGAGCTTTTGTTTAATGACTACGTTTAAATTTTATTAAGTTGGTATTTGGTGTAAAACGTAATGGATTCTATACCTTCAGGTTAGTTTATTATTTCTGTATTACTGAAGAGTTTATATTACTTGCCATGTTATAGATATGTAGGTTTGAATAGAAGTCTATATTACAACAGTTTTTTTTCTTTTACTTAGTGAAAAAGTTCATATTCAATCGCACTCAACCCGTTTCTTTTACATATTTCGAAAGAACATATCTATAGCTATCATATGCCGCCAAAATTAGCTGCGTCTAACTGCGTCACCTAAACAAAATAGTGCAAAACATACAATAATTCCAATTAGTCGAAGAGAATTATTGAGTTATTACTTAACGGGTGAATCTCATAACCACGAGATACGATTTCAACGCTTAGTTACAAAAGTTCGGGAAAAAACACACTGTGAAGACAAATTCCCAAAGTATATCAAACAAGAAATGTTTCACTGTTTCACAAAGTGTTTCACAAAAACGTTTTAAAAGCATATATACTAACAGGCTAAATACATCAGTTCATTTTCCTTCGCAAAAAGACAAAGAATCTGTTGTGATTCTGTGGGAAGGCCTGAAAAAGTTTTTGTGGAATGCAGTGACAGATCAAAACGATGAAAAACTCAAGAATTCTGTTTCATTGTTACTTCTTGAAATCTGCAGAAATAACTGGCAAAACAAACAATTGATTTATAGGCTATGGATTATTTGATGGCAATGTCTAGTAGGCTAGCAATAAATGAGGAATAGTTTAAAATATACAGCCTGAAAACCGCTGTTGTCTTTTTGAAATAGTATCCATGGTATAATATGCCAACTACAATTCACAGAATATTAATCCATGGGTATATTGTATTATAGTACAGAATGCAGTAGTTCCAACAGGTCTTCTATCTGAAGAAGCCCAAGAAAGTAAGAACAAAGATATTAAGAAATAAGTTCTGTATCGTCATTGTTTTTTTTTATTTATCTCATTTTTAACTATTAAATATATCAATGAAACATACATTTAATAGTTTTGCTTTTTTAAGCACCTTCATCCTATTATTTTAGACAGATTACAGCAATATATAGGCATAAACACACTTGACGTAATTTTGGCCAACTTTTGAGCGAATTTCACCAGTGTGCGACGAGACAAATTCGAATAATTGCCGGGAAAACTGTAAAGACAGCCATTTTCTTTTTCCAGTACCAACGTTTTCTAACTAAAATTTAAAGTCAAATCTCTTTGACAGGACGAAGTCTGTCGGGTCCGCTAGTTAATAATAAAAAATCTGTTCATGAATTTGATATGTCAATAAATGTTAATGGCAACAAGTATGATAATGCATAGATTTGATAACTCAAATGAATACTAGTAATCAAGTGAGCTGAGTGACCTGTACTAATATTTTAAAGCTGAAGAAGTTGTTTCTTTGACACTATAATCTCAAGAACTAACGCTTCGAACTGTTAAAATATATATTTTTGTTAGTTAGTTCATTATTGAGTAAGGCTTTAGACAAAACACACTAGAACTAGTAGGAACGAAAAATCAAACGAAAATATTGAGAAAATGGCCGCTAGTTTCTTCGTAAATGTTTCTCAATCAAATCAAGGAACTAGATTTCCACAGTTGATCATAGTTTTCATGGCTTAAATCGCGTATCACTAACTAATGCTGCATGTTGTACGTTTAAAATTAAAAATATAAATTAAAATGTTTTCTTAATAAAACATGCTCAACAAACAAATTTATTTAACCAAAAGTAAATTCAACAAATACAGGAGTTCGTCCTCCTTTTTTAAGTCGGTTAAAAGCTCAAGTGGGATTTACTGTATGTAACAAGAAAAAGTGGAGTCAGCACTCTGATGTTTTCGGTTTAGGTCGGTCCTAAGGAAGCGTTTACAAAGGTGGTTCTGTCTTTTTAAAAAAATCACGACGAGAGGAAAATAATAAAAGCCGACCGCTATAGAACAAGAAAAATTGGCAAACAGTTGTGAGAAAAAGACCGTATAGAAGAAACAAAAAAAACACTCGTTACCTAGAATATAAATCACCATTTTGTGATGGCAGCCATCTTGAATTGGATTTTTTTCGCAGTGAATATAACGTTTTCATCAAGGCTTTTTATATCTAAATAAACGGAGTTGTATTAAAATAAATAATCCACCATCTCGAACCGATTTCCATCAATCATAGCTAAAATACTCCAAACTAATTTTTAATAAATATTAAAATTGTTGCGTCCGTTTGAGAGCTATGATGCCGCAGACAGATAAACAATCAGACACGTAAATTCAAACAATATATATTCGTCTCTTTTTTGCCGAATCGTTTAGGCAACGCAAAAATGTTCCGTGTGAGATCTGTTTTGACGTTTACGAATAGCGACGCAATTAAATATTGTAGTAAGCCGATGTGTTCACACCCTTACAGGTATATTTTACAGGCCAAACAACAAAATAAAGCGTGTCCGGAAAGCGCGGGTCACTCGGCCGTTTTTATGATCGAGGAACTTATAACTTCTTGTTGCGAGCCGGTTTATTTCGACGCAACACTCGGCCCGGCTGTAAACTCTCATATTGTCTGGGTTTATGTTCCGGGGTACACTTTTAGTTCTCGTCAGGGGTACTCAAACTTTTTTGGTAACTGCTGGAGAAGAGCAAGGAGGAATCCAGAGGTCGTAGGTGAGAATCTCTGGGGAGTACTTTTACTTTACCATTGCAGTTTTGAACTACCTGATAGTCGTTTGAAAAGTATCAGCACTAATATTATAAATGAATAATATTAAAGACTACCTACAGGACAAATTATAAGTATATAATTGTCATATATGTACCAACAAAATTACTAATTATAAAAAATATTTTTAATTTATTTAATTTTTCATAAATTGTTCTCTAACGTAAAACTCAATCTTCCCCTCTCTTATCTTTGCCGTGCCCACCAGGGTCCATAACTTGTACTTTTAGTTTTTAAGAAACTACATCATTACTTACATATGGAGTGCAATAAATAATATGAATATGAAAATGCGAAAGTAACCCAGACAGACATCTGTCTGCCCAACTTTACCGCCTAAGCTTCTGAACAGATTTTTTTTTTATATTGCACTTCAAGATTGACCTCATGCCACCTGAAATATTAAGCTAGGACCTGATTACCACTTAATAAAGTGGTAATGAGGTCCTAGCTTAAGGGTGACAAGTACAGCATAATAAATCTGTAACTGAACTTGTCGCCCTTACCTTGAAGGCTTTACCCCTGCTACTAATGTAGCACCCCCCAGGAGCTCTGGAAACCTTACTCACACGCAGGAACACAACAACACAGAAGTGGTTGTTATTTGGCTGCGGTCTTCTGTAAGGTGGAGGTATTTCACCAGTCGGGCTGCTCTAGTTCGAGCGACAAATCGCTGTGCCCTACCTCACTAAAAATTTTGATGAAATTTGTTATAGGTAGACGTTGAACCTCTAAAACGAAAATAGGTTACTGTTTCTTTTGAAAATATATCCCCCGCTGGGGGTAATACCGCCCTTGAAAGTTTATATGGGTAATTTTTTTTTTAAGTTAGAGATTGAAATTTGGCACCAATATAGCTCAAAACTTGTATTAATATATGGACTACTTTTTGTTTTGAACATTAGGGAGATATAAAACGGTGTAAAACCGATGTACTTCACGCGAACAAAGCGGGCACAGCTAGTATTACTATATGCTACACTAACACTATTTTTTGCTTGTCGCCTAATAATTCAATTTATCAAGGTTAAGCACTTTCACATTGAAAGGGATTCAACCAAGTCCGACCTCCTTCCTTTGATATGGATTCCTACAAAAGGAACGTGAATAAACATCTTGCACGCCAGTGTGGCAATGATAACGGATAGGATATTACAGTATCAAATCCGTTGTGGGTTCCTCTCTTGCTTTCTATTAGGCTGAAAGGGAGCCAATAAACTGTCCTTTTAAAAAACACACATGATGGTCCGATAAGAATGATTATGTAAATATCAGTTCATCCAAATTAATTTAGCAGTTTTAGCACGAAAGACTTACAAACAGGCATTCTTTTACATTCTCCTAATTTAGTCAACGTGTAAAAATTTATGGATGTCTAAATGTCAGGATGTACAATAGTTACTCTTTGAATTTGTATAAAACTTAATAAGAAGTGAGATGACATTCTAGATAAACATATAGAATGCTTTATAATCCGTTAAAATGCAGGCAAAATTGCAACCAACAGCTAGTTTTTAATCGGTTGGATAAAATGTTGATTTGCTCGTCCTTATTGGATTCGTAAAATTATTGAAAGCACTTTTTTCTGCATAACACCCACCTTTTTATTCTATACAGATGAATACAAACCGCTTTCATCGCTTTGCAGCACAAAAAATGCAAATTCCCATCTCGTTTAAGCCAAGGAAAGCATTTGCCTATTAGATCCGCGATTCAGTCGAGTGAGCTCTGAGATGAGATGCACTCGACGGGCCGGAGTGCACTCTACGCGGCACGGAACGGGTTAAACGGTGTCTTCAGACACACCGCTATAACTGCGAATGAAATATTATGATTGGGAGCAAGAAAATAAGTGTATTTAAAGATAACTATAAAACTTGTGGTCTTGCTGGTGGTGTTTATACGTAGAAGTATAAATTTGAAGTCAATTTTAAGATAATTCTAATCTTACAGGCTTTTTTCTTATAATATTTTTGCACGGCCGTCCTAGTTTGCCTATACCTGCTATTTCTTTTACCTAAAGGTTTCAGAAATAAAACAGCCTTAAATTGTGCTACAATGTGTCTGGAAAACCAATTTTTGTAAATACATATACATATCTTAAAATTTTCTCTGTATCTGATAACAATCTTTCACCCAAATACATTCAGTAAATTCTTTTAATGAAAGAGTATATACATTTGACATTTTATATTTTAAATTTTCATTAACTATTGTTGCTTTATTAACTTTATATAAAATATAGCGGTCCCGGTCGGGTCAACATGCAAAACGAACTTTTCTGTATTGTCTCGGGTCTGGGTGTTGTGGTACTGTCGTTGTTTCTGATTTCTGTAACACAAGTGCTTTAGAAACTTACCACAGGATCAGAGCAATGTATGTGATGTTGTCCAATATTTATATTTATTTATGTTTTAAACCGCAACAAATATTTTGTAGTATAGCTTAAGAGTGGGATGTACAAACATTAATGACGATAGCCTGTCATTTCGTCTTGAACATCTAAATCCTTGCGTAACAACGCCCCCCCCCCCCCCCCCCGTATGTAATCCGTACTTTAAACTTTTTGAAGGCATTTGCGGACATAAAGGCAAAGTTACAGCTTAGCCCTTTGAGGCGACGTCTCAGGGCACCAGAGGACGTGCTAAGTGCATCTAAGTACACTCCACTTTAATCTCGGACTTTTAATGTTTTTTCTCGACCCTTTTTTAGGAGGCTACTGTGAGAGGGCATGGAAGAAAAGATTTATTTATATTTTCCATCAAAAAAATCTACTTTCTGTCCGTTTTACTGTCATCTTTATATTATTATCTGGGGATTAATCACTAAATTGGTTTCATAAATGACGAAGTAGTGACGCTTCACTGGCGGGGACCAGCTGGTCGTGGGTGTGGAGACACCCCGGCCGGCCTTACACGGTCCTCCGCAGATGCGCGGGAACGGTTTAGCACCTTCAACCGTTCCCGCAAGTCCCCCGACCATCCAGGGGGGACTTGGTGACGCCGCTCCGCAGGGGCAGCAATTCCGCCGACGGTGCTGTGGCAGTCAGGGGTCGCCCGATGTCCCATGGCGCCGTCAATAGGCGATGAGAAGGTAGGGAGGGTTTTTATCCCGGGTAGTCCCCGCCCCCTCCGAGTCCCACACACGTCGCTGTCGTCCCCGAGGCAACGGTATGGTGCGCAAAGGCATGTTCCCTTCCTCAAAAAAATAATCCGCGTCATAGGAACTTATACCTGCCTTTCTAAAGGCTGGAGAAAGACAAATCTTACTAATATTATAAGAGGAAAGATTTGTACCTATTTTTGTATGTTTGTAATGAATAGGCTCAAAAAGTACTGGGCCGATTTAAAAAATTCTTTCACCAATAGAATGCTACATTCTTCCAATTTGACATAAGCTACAAAATTAGGGATCCTTGGTAAAATTTGAAAAATTTCCACAGAAAAGCGGGAAAAATTCTCTAAGGTGAAACGAAGTTCGCCGGGACCGCTAGTATTTGATAAAATAATAATAATATTAAATATCAATAAACCAAACACTCCGTATATGCAAACAAAAATCATAGACACGCTTATGTACATTTAAAATGTTAATGTAAAAAATTGATAAATAAAGTAAAGCAGGATGGCTGGCACAGCAATAGACTTGTAGAATAAGTCACTATGATTTCGAGAAAGTTTAACAATAGCAAAAAATATATATACGACGAACTCGGTGGCGCAGTGGCTAAGGTAGGCGGCCAAAGCGTGGAAGGTCCTGGGTTTGATTCCCGATCAGGTCAATTTGAAAAACGAACTGTTCTACGTTGACGTGGGAGTAGGGATGGCGCCCCCATTAAATCATCTGGTGGGTGCTCATAATATAAGGGAAAACCTTAGTTTAAGACTGGGTGGTGATTGTCTGGCGCATTTTTTTATTTAATTATACTCTCTACTCGATGCCCTTCATATTGATTTGATAAATAAGGTTCTTTAATAAATGTTTTAAAAATCGTCTCTATAACGATTAAACAGTGCTTTCTTACACAATGGCGCTTTGTTCTCTCAATGAAACCTTTCTGTGACCTTCCTTTTTGCTCGAAGAAGCTCAAAAACCTACCTTTCACAATGGTTGATAGATTTTTGTGGAACTGAAACAATTTTCATTCAGTTAACTTTGAAATTGTTTTTGTAGGTACTTAGACAGGACATTTCTTCTTTCACATATGTTTTTGGTTCTTGTAAAAATATTCAATTAAAAGAAAAAAAATTGCGCGGGAAATTAGAAAATTTAATATGCTTTTATCATCATATGTGAAAACCAATGCGAATTAAATAGTCGTCGATAAGACGTGCGGAGACAAGGTGCCTCTCTGCGGCAAGCCCGCAAAGATGGAGGTGGAGATGGAGGTGGATCGCGGAGGAAGAGGAGGACCTTGATGTCTTGTTGCCGGCCTCCCTGTCCTCCGCGACCCAGCAGTGGCGCGCTGCCGCACAGGGCGCGAATCGCGTCGTGGTGGGGTCGCGGAGGAAGAAGAGGATACGGTATTACGTGTCAGGTGGCCTGACACGCTCTAGCTGCGTTTTACACGCTGAGGTGGGTCGTTTGGCGGTAGGCGATGTGGGGGAGCCTACGTAGAATCCGTTAGGGATCCCAGCTCCCTGCGCAGCGTTGGCCACCGAGGTGTTTTAGTCGCTGCGAGTCCAACACACAACTTTCTGTTCCCCGCTGAGAGTGACGGTGCGGTAGGCATTTCCTCTCGAAAAAAAAAAAAAAAGCTGACTAGCTATATAAATAAAATCTAGCTATATATCTTAGTAATTCGACTATTCAGCTATGATCTAGTTCTTGGTATATTATTATACATTTTTATGTTGTGTAATAAATTTCTTAAATAGCCAGAATATTGATAAAGCTGATACCTATTACTCTCTGTCCATTTTCTTGGCAGTTATTTTTGTCATAGTTACTACTCAAGCATAATTCTTAGAGCACCTTGTGTATTATAAATGAGATGGGAATCGTGATAATACAAACGAAAAGACGTACCTTTTTGTCTCTGAGTGGAATAATTTATGAATCTCATCTGAAGATCGATTTTGGAGATTTCATTTATTATTCTTCGCGCAAAAGTGGAATTTCGGCTACAAGTGTCGTACATAAAGTTCTTATTTATGGACTTCGTTCGCGCATTTTTAAATAGGTATATATTTTTTCTTGTTCAAAAATATCATCCCTCACTCTATCGATTGAAGATATCCGTAGCTAACCGAACCAGATATTGGCGTTACGGCATCTCTGAGGTGCCAGGTTTGATTCCCGGTCGCGTCAATATGGAAAAATGTATTTTCTATGTTATCGCGAGTCTGGGCGTTATGGTACAGTCGTTGTGTCTGATTTCTGTGACACAAGACTTTAGCCACTTATCTATAGAATCTGAGTTATGTTTGGGATGTCATTTAATATTTATTTATATTATTTATTTATATATTTACTAAACAAATATTGTATAACCCACTTTTGTTAGACTATATCATGATGTAACTTTTTCATAAACAGTAACCGTTGCCGAGAAAAAACAAAACGCTTTTTCCAATTTGACGTTTATTTTACTACTAACGTTTGCTGTCTCATCAAAAAAACACGTTTTTCCGTGAGAGCTGACGAATCCAAAGTAAGTAATATTAAGTATTCAGAGAAAAGCGGAACACTTAAGCGCTTACTTTATTGTTCATATTGTTTTTTGTTTGTTTCAGAAAACAACAAACATGGCTGGGACGGCACTTATCCTGTTTGCTTTACTATCCGCTTTGAATATTGGTGAGTAAAGTTTGCTTAGTATGGATAAGACTCATTTTTTTTGTAAGAACAAGAAAGAAGGTTTTGGTATCATAAATAAAAAAAAATATTCTTCATTGTTTGCCACAAACATTTTGGAAAAGACAAAAAACTTAACTGCAAAAAAAAATTAACGCATCAAAATGTAAAACCAAATTAATTAAGGAATTTTATTGTCTGTGTTGCGTAGCTAGTAAGTTTATTAGTTTTGTCGCTTCGAGTGTTAAATAACTTGAAAGTACGAGTATATCAGTTTTCTCACTTTGAAAATAAAATTAAATCGATTCTGGTACATTTTTCCATTACCTTAAGATTGTCTTATCTGACAATCGTCAGAAAATCATCAAATATATATAACATTAAGATTTTATGGTCATCCAGACAAACTAGTTTTGTAGAGTTAAGACCGCTGAAATGAAATAAATTAACATGAGCCAGTCTCACATAAATTAAAGTGATCTGAAAGTATTTTAAGAACTTGTATTATGAAAACCAGAACCAAAGGTGGCACCACAATATATACCTAAATATATTTATCAACATAGACCATTTACAATCATAGAACAAGATTGGCATATAACCTACAACCCTTGATTCAAGAGCCTAGAACGCAAACCATTATTCCAACGGATTTTAATAGGAATCCGTAGAATATCTTGGTGCAAAAAAGAAAATATTATATGTTTTTTTGACGGGGATTTTCTCTATAAGTTAACCCTTAATCGAGCAATGGAAAAAGAAAGAAACCAATTGCACGTCTCGGTACTTTATGCTTTATTAGGGGTTTAAGGTTCCAAACCGGAGATAGCTTCAGTTGCATTACTGATGTAATTTAAACGAATAAAATAATTTTATATTACGAATGGTAAAAATTGATATCTAAGAAAGAAACAAGGGGATATTCCTTAAATTGTTGCGGTAACCTCAGATCTTATAAATGAATTGTTAATTAATTTATCTCAGCCCTAACCTTCAGCAGTTTTAATCGTCACAGAACTTGAATATTCTAAAATTGTTATATGAAATTTGCATAAAGTCGCGCCAGCACAATGACAGCATTCCAATTTTGCAAGCCCGTCCAAAGTTTTAATTACGCCGCGAAATTAATTTGGGATTAAGTTTTCCGTCAATTTATATTTTCGGCCGTGCGGCCTCGGTGCCGAAAGTGAAGCGATTTACGATCGGCTTGTAGCTTTGCATTCGATTCCGAACGCGATGCATGCGTTTTAAACGTTTTCAGCCTCCATTTTTTTTAATGGCACGATATCAGGGATTTATTTTTAATGTGTTGTTTTAACGTAGTTATTTCTGATTTCTGAACCATAAAGGATTTAGCTACTTAGAACTAGACGACATTATCTTTATAACTGCTTAAGCAGATGAACATTATCGTATATTCTTTGTTTCACGGTAATAAGGTAAGCCTCTAAGCTGACGTTTAGTTAACTCAGAAATTAAAAAACGGGTTTACGTGGAAGCGTTTTTTAAATTTCCGACAAATTGGAATGAAGCTATGAAAATTATATTTAATTGTAATATAATAGAGTTATAATTTAATAATTTTACATAAATAAATATTGTACAACATCACATACATTTCTCTGATTCTGTAGTAAGTAGCTTTACCACTAGTGTAAGGGAATCCGCAAAAACTATTGTACAACACCCAGACCCGAGCCGATATAGAAAATTTCGTTTCCCATATTTGACCCGACCGGGGATCGAACCCGGGTCCTCAGAGATGGTGCGACGCCGAAGTCCGGCCCGCTCGCGTCTCGGCAACGGAACACTAATAATAAAATTGCATGCATAGGCTTCATATGTTGTGCTCATCACTGTGATGAAAATAAAATATGCAACTATAATTATATACTGAAAATAACATATTACATTTATTTGTTTGTATTTTTATTGAATTTAATAGAAATTTAATTGTTTATATGTAGTGTGTGACTCACCTCTCCACACATGTATTCATCTAGTATATAAGTATTAGCCCTAAGTAATTAGAGAGACAATTAAAACTATACTCAAGTTGACAACACGTCTTTCGATCACTCCCGGTCCCAACATTACATGGCGACCCTGCCAGTGCTGCCTTTGGGCAGTGCTGCGCATGGATTTTTTTTAACTAGTTAAATGTGAAAAGTAATAAGTGAAACCGGACTACAGAATCTAAATAAAAAGTGTTGCCCAAAAATAAAAAAGACAGTTCCTGATAGCGAAAAATAATTGTGTGATGTTCCTGGGCGTCTGGCAAATCGTGGCACCAGACGAATTTTATTAATGTGCTGTGTGCTGCAAGTGATGATGTTGAAAATGAGAGAAGGCTGGCAGCCGGGAGAGTACGTGTCAGAGGTTGGAATGTTGCTGGCTGCCGGGAGAGTCGGTGTCTGATGAGATGATGAAAGTTGAACACGCCGGGAGAGACACCGGAACATGATACCGACGCGGCATTTTTTTATAATAACATTTACTTTTATTTTCGTCATTTTTTTCATTTAAGGTAGTATCTGTAGTGTTTAATTGATGGGCTCTATTTAGATAACTAATATCTACTTATATTACCTATAATTATGTATTCTTATACACTATAACAATATTTTTTTTATTAATATTTTTTTTTTATAATTTAACTTAATCCAATGATAGATACTCTCAATTAATTAAATTCAAATTTGAAATAATAATTAACATATTTACCTAATTGTTAAATTTTTTTAAGATCATTTTTAAATGAATCCTAGTTTTGTGTAAATTTAAATAGATTATTTCAAATTACAGCAAGTTTTTGTAGATGTTGATAATTTTGGTACAGAAAGTTAGTAATGTTTTAAATTTAAACTACAAGTTATTTGACAATTATGTGTATTTTAATAATCAGCTTGAACATTTGGTTCCTTAAATTTTAATTTTATTTTCAAATTTCTATAATCAGGTTTGATTAAACATTAATTAACATTAAAAACGTAACCGTATTTTAAATTATTATGTCATCTACTTTGTTTAAAATCACATAGCAATGTCCATAGTATCTAATTGTGAAATTGATGACCTTATTAGCGTACAAAGTAATGCGCGCTAGTAAATGACACCACCTCCGAATAAGGAGCGTGCTTCATAAACATTGAAGACTTGTGCACTGTTTATCGATTGTTTATATTTTGATGTACTAATAATTTTATCTTGTTAATGTTCGAGTAAGATTAGGCTGTTGAAACTTTTCGTTGTTTAAACAGTTTGCAGGATATATAATAGAAGGAAAAGTAAATTTTGATTAATAACTGAATTTTTTTGTTTTTGTTTTATTTGTATTTCATTGATTGATTAAGGTATGTTTTGGATAGTTTATTGAGTGGTTATGAGTTGGGAATGATGTATTTTAAATATTTTGTATTACAGTTGGACTGATCACCCAAAAGCAAACAAAGTATTTTTATACTGAAGGATTAGGTCTTTTTGAAGGTATACGGATGTCTTAAATAATGAGTTAATGTTATAATGAAGATGGGGAATAATATGAAATGAGTAAAAAGGTACAGACTAGGGCTCAGATCCTTCATTTGATCATTGTGTCGACGAGTTTCGCTCCGTGAAAATAGTTGGAGATCGGTAAATCTTAAACCTGTTGACCCTAAAAGTTATTATGAAATATGTTAAATGATAAGTTGAATAAAGAATTGTCTGTACCGTAGGAATATAATGATATAAATGAGGAAAATAAGAATACGGCTGGCCAGCCCAAATTATAATAGTAACCCCAGGAGATTTGAAATGAATAGTAGATATAGAAATATGGATGTTATGGAAAGGAAATAAGAGAGGAAGAAAGTAATGAAATAAGTATAATTTAAATGAGTTTTTTAAGGCTTTGACTTTGCGAGATTTGTAATTCTATGTGTATTTGTAGGTACTCTGAACAAATCAGGTTTTTTTTTACCAACACTTGTCTTGTTCTGTAATATTCAATCAATATTTTATTTGAGCAAAAATGTTTACTATTTGTAACTTTGAACAATATGTAGAATAATATTTGGATAATGAGAGTATCTATCTATAAAATCATGTTTTTATATTGCTTAACATTATTCATAACTTTTTTATTTAAAAAAAAAAGTAAAGTACTTATATTTTTCTTTTTTTTTTCAATAATAGGGGAGGTGTAGTGTGTGACTCACCTCTCCACACATGTATTCATCTAGTATATAAGTATTAGCCCTAAGTAATTAGAGAGACAATTAAAACTATACTCAAGTTGACAACACGTCTTTCGATCACTCCCGGTCCCAACATTACAATACATAACATAGGGTACATATTAATAGTATGACCAGTTTTATGTTTTTTCATAATCAACGTTTGAACTGAAACATCACGTAGGTATTACGGACATTGCATAAACATTACAAATTATAGTACATTCCATCTATTAGTAATAGTTTATATTTGTTATGGAAGAACCTCTCAGTAATATTGACGTAAGAATTACAAATCACCTTAGCAAATTAACTTCTAGAGATGTCTTACAAATGGGTACATAGAAGTGACTTCAAAATTAATTACTTACACTTACGTACACTTTTCGTTTATAATATTTAAGGGAGTAATTTGTTTTCAGTTACAAGCCTTAAAACTTAACAATCTTATATATAAAAATGAATCGCTGTTCGTTAGTCTCGCTAAAACTCGAGAACAGCTAAACCGATTTGGCTAATCTTGGTTCTGAAATAATTGTGGAGGTCCAGGGAAGGTTCAAAAGGTTAGAAACTAAAAAAATAGGCGTTACGAAGTTCGCCGGGACAGCTAGTCATTCGATAAATTTCTTATGATGCTTTATTAAATGATTATGATGCTAATTAATTATTTATCACATGTAAATCGTAATGTTTCATTGACAACATTCTAAGTAACTTGCTCTTCATAACCAAACCTAAAACGAAAAATATATATTCGCAATTACCCTTAGCTGTTATCATAATACATATTTATTTCCTTTCGCCCCAGTAATTCCGCCATTTCCTCCGACAAAACATTCGATCACTCAAAATCCTATATATTCCCGAAATCCGAGCATCAAATCCATTATTAACGGCAGACATCAATAACGCGTACTTTTTATTTATATTCGATACTTTATATTCGATTAACGTAAATATATAGGGTGCTGCCGAAACATATAACGTAATATGTCAGCGTCAGCGTGCAAAGACTGGAGAAAAATACGAAGGAATCGGTGTGAGGAATGTCTCGCATTTATCACCCTGTATCGAGTTTTATGATTCCACCTAGGGTTGGTTCGCATATTTTAACATCGCTTACCGATATTTATATCTTTGGGCAAAGCTGCGTAAAGAACGCAGTAAATTTGGCTGTGTCAATATGACGTTAGCTTATGGATGAATTGATGTGCCCAGTAGATTTTGGAGATCCAAAAACAAAGAAAAAAGCAGGAGTTTGGCGTCATGCCATCTCTTAGGTCCCGGATTAGATTTCCTGTCAGGTCAATATAGAAAACTGACTTTTTAAAAATGTCCTAGATCTGCGTGTTGTCGATTCTACTTAATAGCTTCAGCGTTTGTGTTTGTTTTTTTAGAAACATAATGAAGATCTCAATGATATAGAAATAAATACTTCATTCAACCGTGCAGTCACTTTTTTGACGTGTCTCTCTAAACAAATGACAATGGCGGAATAACTGCATTGTTTCTTAACGCGGGATAGAGCCAATTTATTTAAAAAGTAAATAAAAAAAAATTGTTCTAGTATTGTAGTGGTTAAAGTAGTAGTAGTGGTTTCACATTTTTACTGTTGCCGCACCCATAAACGTACTATCTGCATGACCCAACGGTTGACTGGTAGAGAATGCTCCTAGCATTAAGTCCACCTTTTGTACTTTTTATGTGCAATAAAGTTTTTAAATAAAAATAAATTAATTAAAGCGTAAGGCACAAAAAACCGATAGCGAAAATCATCTTGCAAGCCAGTATGGGATGCTAACGGATAGGATTACGGTATCAACTCCGTTTTCATTGCTATGTTATATTATAAAAAAAACTTGGGTTAAAAACCCCGCGGGAACACTTGTGAGTTCCCAGTTTGGTATTACAGCCTAGAATAATCTGATTATTTATTTATTTATTAAAAGTACATGCTGGCTTACAGTTATTAACCAAAGTGTCAACATGTTAATAAAAAAATACACAATTACATTAGTGAGTCATACAATCCATATCGATATAAATGTCAAATAAATATTAATTAATTGGTCACAAAAATACGAAATGTCAAGTGTATAAAATTAAAATAAATCTACATGTATAAGTTGTCCTTAACTACATACAAAAGAGCATTATACCGAGAAGATACCAGCAAGGAACTTAGTAGATTTTTTTAACAAATACAATACATTTTATATATTACCCTTAGGTCTAAAAGAGGTGCAATTAACGTTTTGTCTTACCAATTCTGTGAAAATAAAAATATGGAATCTAGCAAGTTACAGCTAAACGGCAAAACGACGTAACCAAAAAACTGGAAAAATTTAACTCACACAAAACGCCATATCCCGCACTTTGCACGAAAAAATACTGAGACAGTATTATTGTTTTTGGCTCGAAACCCGAACGCCGTTGTCATTAAAAGCAGATCAAAGGAATCCACCACACACAGCCATATTGCAATTCCGGGGCTGCAACGTGGATAATGTTGCGAAAAAAAAAGATAGCAGATGGACTCATTAAAATTTGCATAGGCCAATGCGTTTACAAGCAGTGTTTTAAACAAAGGATTTGTTTTCGCTGCTCCCGAAAGAGATCTGTTGTTTTTGTTTTGTTTGGTAAACGCGGTGTTGTTCAGTCATTAGAGCGAGGATTTTGAAAAATATTTTTCTTTGTAATTAGTAAACTGTCTCTGTTTTTGTGGGTACATAGAAGTGACAACGTAACTCCGTGCAGACAATTAAAGTATTTGGCGTTAGTATTAATAATATTCCTTCTAAACATGAAAATTTTTACTGATTCAAATTTGACAAACGTTGACTGATATATTTGTTTTTTTAATATTATGTATATCGACAGCCTTAAAACTTCTACCTACTACGGCATCGTCAATACATAACGCCATTCAACCCCCCTTTTTCTTAAAAAAAAAAAATAAATAACTTAAAAACTATTTATTTCAAGATTATAAACGATACATATTTGCAATCCTTACAGCAAGATCTTTCATTTGATATGTCCTACGATATGGTTAGCAATTTTTTTTAATGTTGTGATTTACCCTCCAAAAGTGACCCCCAAATTCATAATTTATTTATTTACATTACACACGCACCTTTGGGGTTTTAACTTACATATGTGTACCAAATTTCATCTCAATTGGTCCAGTGGTTTCAGAGTAATCGGCTGTGACAGACGGACGGGCAGACAGACACGCGAGTGATTCCTTTTGAGGTACGGAACCCTAAAAAGGAGCCATAAGTCGGGTCTGTTTTTGCGTGAAAGGCCGTTACCCTAACAACGTAGTTAGTTAGGATAATACTAAAAATCAAATACTGTTTATTGGGTAGCTGCAAATCACTCACTCGATCACAATTAACTTGATTTCACAGATGAACAGTCTTTCAGTAACCAGCCGAATATAAACCATAAATCTATTTCAGTGAAACTCTAATTTGGTAGTCATGGGAACAGGTTTATACCCTCGAAAGGCCCAAATCACGCACTTTGATGTGTTCCGATTAATAATTACATTAATTACAAGATGGCGGCGTCTTTTGATGGTCCTATTGGTAGTGTACGAATAAGGACTGTAATTAAGTTTTGGTGGGTCAGAATCGATCCTGTCAATTTGAAATGTATGTTCTTACCTACAACGGAATGGTGGACTTTATGATACTATAATTACAATTGAACACGTTCTATGCTTCTACGGTACATTTGGAAGCAACCAGAAGCGATATGTATACACACAGTGTGTGTACATATGTGTCATACACACACTAACAATCAATGAGTTACTTATAAAACAAAAGGTAAAATAAAAAATAAGACTACCACTACTATTAAACGTTTATTTTCATATTTTAAGGTCACTTAAATAAAAGTTAGTTTGATTTTTAGGCGAGTGCGCCGGACTTTCGCATCGTGCCATCTTTAAGGTCCCGGGTTTGATCACCGGTCAGGTTAATATGGGAACCAAATTTTTATATATTGTTTCTGTAACTCAATTGCTTACGCTACTTACCATAGAATCGGAAACAACAATGTTTTTGATGTTGTCCTATTAAATAATAAATAAATATTGGACAACATCACATACATTGCTCTGAATCTGTGGTAAGTAGCTAAAGCACTTGTGTTACAGAAATCAGAAACAACGAAGGTACCACAACACCCAGACCCGAGACAATATAGAAAAGTTCGTTTCCCATATTGACCCGACCGGGGATCCAACCCGGGAACTCAGAGAGGGCGCTGGCCAAAGTCAGGCACGCTCGCCTCTCGGCTACGGAGGTCGCCTATTTATATGTTATATGATATTTATCAGCCTGAAATCAAAATTACATCAATTTAATTTCGCAATACACGACAATATCTGACGTGACATAGAAATTCTTATCTCTTCCGAGTTTCGTAACAATAACTAATTCGATAATGTTTCATCTACAGGGTTGCAACTTGCCATCACAATTTGGACCTTTAACCAAAAGCAGAAGGTCCATAAACGTTACATTAGTTCTATTGTAAAGTTATCTGAAATTTGAAACAATATCGGCGCTATTTCTTGCCTTGGTAAAGGCATTTGAGCTGAGATCGTCTTAGCTATTTCGAAAATTTTCTAATACGCGAGGGTTGCGTTTTAATAGACATATTTGTGGCAAGGATGTTAAATTTCAATGTGATATTGTTTGCTGGTTACTAAAGTTTAATTATTAAAGATACCTGTCTCGTAGCGATGATGACCTTTTCATATCACGGGGAAAAGTTGAACAATCAATAATCAAATAAACATTTAAAATAAGTACTCACTTGCGTACGTACTTAATCGTTCCTCATCGAAATAAAACCACAAGACTTGGTCCAAAGTGAGCTACACATAGAAATAAGTCAGATACTGCTACTGTAAACAATCCACAGAGTTTCTCACCGATCTCTTTTCGGTAGATGGAATTCCGAACTGGCAGTAGAATCACTTTGCATTGTTTATGTATGTAACCTGTTTGACAAAGAAGTATTTGACTTTGACTTTGATTCTGAAAGCTAGGGCAATACTACCTGCCCAAAGGAGTTACTTTAAATTGGAGGTGGATCCCAATAGATCCTACAGATCGCAGTGATCACAGTTCAATGGAACTGAAAACAATAAAAAAAGACATAAAATACGAATGATAAAATTGGGTGGAACCTGTTTTTAAATTAATTACAAAACTGCCAAGACTATTGTTCATTCTTCATGTATATTTAAGGTTGAATTTTTATATTATTTTATGCTTGGCCAATATTTTACGATTATTCAACTGGTTATGAGTCTGGGACGGATCTAGCTTAGGCCTCGTATTATTTCCTAACTAAAACGGATCATTTTTCAAATATTGGAACCGGGGTTTATATTATAGTGTGTCGAAGTGACTTCAATAACATTTTGTTATGTGAGAATGTGAGGGAACTACCTTCTTCGCAATTCGGGTTAGGATAGGAACGACACATCGGGTCAGGTTAGGAATAGGGTTACGTTCGGCATAAATATTAATTAATTTTTCAAATTCCTAACCTAACCCGCAACCGGATTAGGTTTTCGGGTCAGGTTAGGAATAAACGGAAACGTCGGGCAGTAAGTAGTTCGTGTGTGTGTGTGATCGCTTTCTTCAATTCTGAAGGTCGTGTCCCTGAAAGTTTCTTGTAGCTTCGTGCACCAGCTTTCTCCCCTTGTTCCGATCCTCGGCTGTCCTTAGGGCGGTTACAACGGGAAGTCCAGTGATCGTCGTTACTTGGTCACACCATTAGGAGACCGGCCGCGGGGTCTCTTCCCCTCTACTTTGCCCACCACAACCAGCTTGTCAAGGAGCAGATGGCACCTTAAAAAGAAAATTGTTTATATCCATTCAATGGCTGTCTCCAAAGTCTTCTCCTAGAAATAAATACGACTTCCTTCTTCAAACACACTCAGCATCAAAGTAACGGTTTTAAAGGCATTATGTTTATTGAAAGATCTCTAAAATTCATCTACATACAATTTTGTCAGAGAACAAACCGTACAGAGCCGTCTAAGCAAATATAGACTCTATGTAGTTTCACCGCAACGGACTTTGAGTAGCGGTTTAGGTGAATATTTTTCGTGAGTTTATTGCTGTACTCGCATTTGAAGTCGGGGCTCTTTTACTAAAACTTCGAAATCTGTCTGTCCATACGTCTATCTGTTCACAGGATTTGTATTAAAAACCGCGATAGCTAGACAGTTGCATTTTTTTGCAAATATTTCTGTAGCCGATATATCACAAAAATTATATAATAATATTAATTGAAACAAAAAAAAACAAAGTGGTTTTCATATTCTTCTGTTCCTTGTTCGATATTAAATTCAGATCCAGATAACCTCGGAGTATTTACACCTACTTATCTACATTGAAATTTATGGACCTACTTATGTTTATCTAGTTAATGGTAACCAATACTTGAGTTCGACTCGCACTTAGTTAATTCTTGCCTTGTAAGGACAGAGGCGTTAACCGAGAATCGAACCAGGAATCATCTCATCGTATAATAAAGCTTAAATGGCATTGATGTACACAGTCAAAAATCCCTGTTATTTCAGATTCACTTACTTGATATCTTGTAGTTTTACTTAACTACGATCGTAGCTCGTAAGCTACGATCGCAGCTTCGGCTTTGTAGTGAGTCTACGATTCTGCTACGGCAAAAACATGGATTGATTGCGATTTCGTCATTTCTTTGTAGTTTCAAAGCAAACTAGTATTGCCTTAATGAAAGTGTTCCTGGATTTGTCCGAGTCCAGGGAGCGTCCATGCTGGGGTTTTAAAAAGTGTCCGGGTTCAACCATATTACGAATAAAACTTATGATTGTGAGTTCCTAATTGGCTACTTGACAGTTTTTAAAAAAGTATTGTAAAATGTGCGCTTGTTCATTTTATAGCCCAAGCAATTTATCTGGAAAAAATGTAAATAACCAGAGAAAAATAAAATTTTGTGTAACACATTTAAAAGGCGCGCGAAAACGCCAAGTCTCGTAACTGTTGCAATTATGACGTCAACGTTCTAGAAAACGAACCGACATGCATAGGAACGACTTAATTTAGATACACAGAAAATGTTTCAATATATTCTTAATACGATTATAGACACAATAATTCAATTTAATCGGTAAAATAATAATTGTTTCGCCACATTAAATAAATAATTTTCGCCGACAGCTGTCATTTCCGAATTGCAATGGTGGTTTCCGTTTCGGTTCTGTTGGTCCACAGATAGAAAAAGTAAAATTTATTTCGCAAAAATAAAATACTAACTATGCTTTTAAATAAAAAATAAAAATGTGAAATTATGACTTAACTAATAAGCTAACATATCTATCACTTTTTATATTTTATTGTTTTTATTGTTAACACTGTCAAGTAGCAAATTATTACTGTTACCTTAATACATCATAAATAGAAGACTTATGTAATTGATTTGAATTCAATTAAATGCTTCATTTGTATTGTTTGGTTTAAATTGATTATGTCACGGCTTCGAGCAATTTTGGTAAAATTATTGCTTCATAAAATTTTAACATTCACGTTAAATTTTAAACATGTAAATTAAATAGACTGATCAAAAGACGTAAAAAAAACAATGAAAAGTGATTATGGATACTGTCATTATAATCTGTCAAAGTGAAAATATTGTTGACGTTATTGCTAAGTGAAAATGTAGGTAGATGAAGATTTGCAAGCTCTGCCAAGAAGTCGAAGACGAGCAACCCATTGAACTCGTGATGATGGATGGTGCCCAACCGACGATTCGGGCAATTAAGAGTTTTAATGACTTCAATAAAATACTTCTTGTCGCAAAATGACTGGTATTTAAATATAGCTTAGCATTTGTTGGCATTTAATCTGATTTCATATATTTTTTTCTATATGTATATATACATATATCTATTTATTTACTATGTTATTTTTTTTATGTATTTTTTTTCTAATAATCATGTTATAACATAAATACATGTTTCCTGTTAATATTTTCTCAATAAAACTTTTGCACGGCCGCACCCCTTTCTCGATATCTACTATTTCCTCTACCTAATAGGTTGTCTGCAAGATATTGCTTTCTAGCAATAAAAACACCTAAATTGTACTTGATTATGTCTGTAAAACCAATTTCTATATTTTTTTTTGTGCAATAAAGTGTATCTGTCTATCTATCTATGACACGAGATCTCATGAGATCAGGAAAAACATTCAAAATTGTTAACTAGTTTCAGATAATCATAATGATTTAATATTAAAGCATACTTGGTCTATGTAAAATTTGACTTTCATTTAACGTTACCTTCTGCACATGACGCATCTACCGGCTTCATGCATTTTAATGGTCGCTAGCGCATCGGACGTATGCAAACACTATTCGGGTCGACATCATCGTTACTCTGAATGTACCAATTTTGTATTAAAATAGTCATTTATAGAATAGATTCCAAGCTGCAGATGTACATTCTTTTAATAATGATAACAGGTTTGTTTATTATTTTAAGGATGAAAATTACATATTTCATCATCATCAGGTGTTATTACGATTTTTAACCATATAAGTAAAAACACTGCCAATGGTAATAAATATATTGTATTAAAATTAAAACTCAAAACAAAAATAATTATTCTTAGAAAACGTTATTATTTTTTAAATTCGTTTTCAAGCATGGCAAAAAAGCATAGCAAAAAGGAATATACTTCATATTTTATTTATTTATTTAAATCGTTCTAATATCGTGGGCGTACGAAATAATATCGAATTGCAAAAGTTAACTGTGATACCTTTCCCTAATCCGATGAATATTGAAAGCCGCTGATAATAAAATTTCATAGAAAATAATAGTTTCATAAAAAAAAAAATAGTTTCATAGAAAACGTCAAGTTGGAATGGAGGAAAAATCTAAAAGAACTTTCTTGTGTTAAGTTGGCAGCAGTAAAAAAATAGGCTAAGTTGGCACTATTGGATTTTTCTCTGTCTGTGCTCTTTTCATTTTTACCGCCATACAGTCACGTATTTTCAACAACTTACATGTTTTGTTTAAATAAACCAGGGAAACACAAATCTTTCAAAAAAATTAGTTAAAATACTTTAAACGTAAAAAAGTCGTAGGTAGAAAACGTACAACTCAATGCCCCCTCTGTACATTTCAACTCTTTAACTCGTTCAGAATTCACTTCATGTTTTTTAATGAGCGCGCGCGCATCCCGTATGCAAACATTTGGGTGAGCGAGTCGCGGTATAGACATATTTTTGGGGTTCTCTAGGAACAATGTATATTTTTGAAAGGCATATTTCAAAATGGTAAAAGTATTTAATTGGTGCTTGTGGAAGGGCAACAGCAAAAATGGCCTGAAGTGAAGCTGCAGAATAATATTGGATAGATGACCAGCCTGATCGAATTTATTACAGGCGTTTTTCAGAGAGCACATTTAGACTTTTGCATATGAAACATCTGGGAATGCATGTATCTTATTCTTTTTAAAAACTTACTTCCCCATTGCTGCCATCTTTTCAAGACAAATTTAAGGTTAAGGACACTTTTATCGAATGAAAAGAAAGAAAGACACGAATGAACAACATTACATTTTTTTTTATATTGCACTTCAAGATTGACCTCATCCCACCTGATGTTAAGTGGTAATGAGGTCCTAGCTTAAGGGTGATAATAAGTACAGCATAATTATTCTATTACTGGACTTATCGCCCTTACCTTGAAGGCTTGACCCCTGCTACTAAGGCAGCACCCCCCAGGAGCTCTGGAAACCTTACTCACACGCAGGAACACAACAACACTGAAGTGATTGTTATTTGGCTGCGGTCTTCTGTAAGGTGGAGGTATTTCAACAGTCAGGCTGCTCCAGTTCGAGCGATAAATCGCTATGCCCTACCTCTCTTGTTACGTAAGTGTTTTTCTCTATAGCTCAAGAACTTATGTTATAGAAGTCAGAAACAACGACGGTACCGCAACACCTAGACCCGAAACAATATAGAAAAGCTCGTTTTCCATACTGAAATGACCTTAAATCGAACCAGGGGCTTCAGAGATGATGCAACGCCAAGGTCTGGCCCGCTTGCCTATCTTTTTATTTAGTTTTTTCCAAACTGACTATAGATGATGGCCGCAGATGGCCTTTTCATCTTCACCGAGCTTGAGGGGGAGCGGAAGACTCCCCTCCTAAAAAAATTAAACAACTACGGAGCTCCAAAGTTCCCACTATTTGAGATCTCGGCTCGGGCTGTTATTGGGAGAGGGTAATCGAACATTGGTCATCTACGGAGGTCGTCTAACAAAATCCCTTCTGTGTTTATTCAATCTTTGTCAAACAGAGGTCGCTTCATGCATGTAAACGCGGGCATCACTCTGCAAACATCGTAGATGCACTGTGCCTCGATATTTTTTAAGCGAAATGTTGTTTTTGCATGAAACTGTGACGTAACAGTTTCATACAACTAGAATAATTGCTCGTACAACTAGATTGGTCCCGTAAATGAGTTATCTTTAAAATTTTATTTTTTAATGCTCCAAATCTTTTATTTATGACAATGTGTTGAGAAGTAAAATTGTTGACGTCACACATTGCTTTCTTCATAAACACCCATGAAAGAATCGTTTTTTGACAGATATCTAAAAGTATTTTTGACAATCTAGTTAAAACGTAACAAATTAACAAAGTATCAAAAAGTTAATATAACATTTCATATTAATTCCTGGCATATCTACATTAATGATGAATCATTTAAAAGTATTTCACCACAAAAAACTATTTGTATTTATGTCAAAGCTTTGAGTATGACAGAAGCCATTCTATCATGCAAAACAGGTCTTTCATCGCATTTGCAACTTTAACTTTTATTACATTACAGTAGAGTCCATTGTTAAATGGCTGGTATTGGAATGAGTTCTGTGATATTCTTTTGAGTTAGTGTCCAAGGCTAGGTTAATGAAATTGTTGAGTCCTGCTTTTCTCTTTATGAGTTTTGGGATTTGAAATTCTATTCCTTGCAGCTTAACGTACATTTCCAATTTGCAAATTTGATTAAATGAGTGATGTTCGTAGTGGTGTGCTTTGAAAAATAAAGTAAATACTATGTTTTTATTACAAATATAAACCGAAACATTTCAGGCACTGTAATATTAAAAAACAATCAAAGCAAATTATATGACACCAAAATATTTAGATCACCATACTAATACAATTTGTGAACCTTGAACTGTCATGGCACACATATCGGAAATTATATTTTTTAGCCTAGATAATGACATCTTCTCAATTTTACTGAAATGCCATCATCATTTGTCATACTACCAATAACAAAATGAAAACGAAAGTTTTTGTTTTCGAAGATTAATCGAAAGTTTGGGAATTAACACGTGGTTTTTAATTTGCATCAACAAGAAATCGACGACGTGGCCGAGATGTAAGTGGGTTGGCTTTCAGCTTCGCGCCACCTTTGATGGGCCGGGTTCGAACCCGGTCGGGTCAAATTAGAAAGAAAATTTTTCAATATTGTCTCGTCATTGGATCCGACATATTTTTTTCTGGTAGTAGGGCCTCTGCTCCTGGTTTTTATATCATGGTAAGATCTTTCCATCGTACCATGTACAATGCGTATGACTTTGCATCGCCGTTATATTTTCGTGACCATAAGAACTGTTTCGCAACGGGACATAGGTATACACCATCATATGTTTTAGAGACCAAAACATAAGCAAAAACTTGCCTCATATTCTAGTTGATTAATTCAGTAACATCATGTTTTTCCTTTCATCCCACCCTCACCTCATTACATCCCTCTGTCCCCGCAGGTGTAATGGCGTAGAGCTTGCATTATAAAACAGCTCATTAACGCCGACACGGCGAACTTGTAACAAGCAAACTTCTAACGTGATATAAAGCTAATGACAGCTGGAAGTATGGCCACTCTGAAGTATTTTTAACGGACTCCAAGTAAAGGAGAGTCCAATTTGCCCTTTGGCTTTTTAAATTTGTTTTGTCTCACTTTGCCGCTTGTGAAATGGTTTTGATGATTTTTTCTGGTTGGAATGGATATATCTTGACGATGTTATTGTTAATTGCATATCAAAGTAAATAGTGCTGGTTCGTTATTAGATCTTATGTTCACGTTATGGCGGTGCAAAGTCTTTCATGTGTATCTACGAATTCGTCTCTGAGGTCCCGGGCCCGATCCTCTGACAGGTCAGGGAAACGAACTTTCTACATTGTCTTGGGTCTGGGTCTTGCAGTACCGTCGTTGTTTCTGATTTCTGTAACACAACTCCTTAAGCTACTTACCACAGAATAATAGCAATGTATGTGATGTTGTCCAATCTCAATCTCAAACTCAGACAAACTGAAGTCAAAGAATATTTTACTGTACCACATATTCACATTAAAGAACCCCAGACAGCGACAACTTTAAAACTAGTCTCTATTTTCTGTCCTCAAAAGATCAAAATAACTAAAAGTAAGTACATTTTTAAAAGCAACTCCCCTAGCAATATATTTTTCTTTGTTTACAGATGCTTCTTATGTCAGGAACACACGCCACTCATCTTACGGCACACACCGAGGAAACAACACGATGCCGAACACGTGAGTTCCATTTTAAACCTTAACCCTTAAAATATACGACACGCTCCAGCTTAATCCTCTTCAGGTCATCTCAGGTCCATTTCCATATTTCCAACATCCTAAACAGATGCAGCGCTGCATTGTCAACTCTAATGTCGAGTGTGTAAGTCGGTTTTTTTATGGCGGCCGCGTTTTCGAGTAGGTGAAGAAATGCTGAGGGAATTTCAGCGCTATTCTTGTGGCGATACGTTTGAATTTGGTTTCAGGACGGGTTGGTTGTTTTAATATTATAATAAGGATGTGAATTGAAATAAAATAAGATGGCTCTGCATGTGAAAGGTTTTGTATGAATTTAAAGTAGAAGTTTTTGCATTTTCATAGTCTGCAAATGTTAACAGCGTGATGTTGAGCGTAATTAAAATGAATGATGTGAATTAAGAACGGAATATAATTTGTTCTTGAAGGTGGAAAATAGGCTATGACGCACATACAAAAGCAATATAATGTAAACAATAGAGCTCTAATGTTATCACAGTAGGATTAACTTTAGAATTAATTTGGTTGGGCAAACTGTTAAAAGCAATTTGACTGATTTTGCTTGTCAATAGTAATTTTTTACTGGTTAAGAGTTTTGACTGCAACATAATATACCTATTAGTGCCCGACTAAACTCTAGTAATTTCTGCATGGATTCTATAGTTATACAAGTATATGCAACTTTTTTACTGTCTGGTTAAGGGTCTTCGGAACCCAATTAAAGAAAAACCTTAAGTTTCTTTAACTAGTATATTTAAGTTCATACGTACTGTAGTGCCTTGATGGTCAAGTGTCTTGAAGATAAGTATGTACTTGTAAACATATTCGGCAGAGGGCATTTACTGGAGGCAAAGAGGTCAATACAACAGAAAAAAATTCATTGCCTACGACAACTTGCGGTTAGCTCAGTTAGAAGAGCAGCACATGCGTTACGTGAAGGTCGTGGGTTCGGACCCTACACCGCAAGAGGAGTTAAAAATTTCTGTTTCTTTTAAATGTTTAAGTATATTGAAGAGATATGAATAGGCTGATACTTTTACCTTTTTATGAAAACATTATAATAAATGAATAGTTTATTTATAGTCCATTCCATTAAAATTTCATGTGAACCACATGAATTTAGAATTACTTTTAATAGCTTCTATTTACTTAATAAGTTTGATCGATAAAAAAATGCATGTCGTAATATGATTTGTTTTAATGAAGTTTTACTTTTGTCACTATCATGGCTAAAGAGAGCTCAAGGAGAGAGAGAGGATTTTTTCATTTTCATAGTGCCCTAGCAAACTTTTAAAATTTTGAAGAATCAATTGAATTTAAAAATGGTTTAATAAGAAAGGGCTACTACAAAATTGATGATTATTTAAATGACAAAATGTATGGATCTAGAATAACCTTAATTCTCGGAAATGTTTTATATAAGCTTTGTATATTTTATTTAAGTGCCTAGTAAAAGGGAACATTGTTTTATTTGAAAAGAGTAAGTGTCGAGTTTCTTGCCGGTTCTTCTCGACATGATCAACATTCCGAACACGGCGCACACTGGTCCGGATTTTTAATATGGAAGACTTAGGACCCAATGTCAATATTTCGGGCTGAAAAAAATCATGTGGATAGATAAATGAACGTTCATCAACGTTTGTTCTAGCAGTTTTTATGAAATTGGTTATTTTTGCGAAAAAAAAAACATTGAAAAAAAATTTGTATGGAGAAAAAGTGAAATATTTTTTTTTTTCGAAAAGTTCAAAACTGTTAGCAGTGAAACCTTTTGTGTGTTATTGTATTACACTTATTCGTTAATTCCATATTTTTTTTATTTGCATATACTTGCAGCCTTGGCCAAAATATGCATCGGAACTTTCATTGTATTTATTTCAACTATTTGTGACAATTTAATTTTTTTATTGATTTATAGTCACATAATTTACGCATATTTTCAATATAATAAATTTTAAAATCCATTATTTGTTGACTATGAATGATTTTGAAAAATAGATTACAATTTAATTTAAAAAATCAAAATAATATTTTACTTCTCATGGTTAGCTGTTGCTTAAAGCACAGCTAGTGATCGAATGAGGCATTGCCTGCCTGCTAATATTCTCCTATTCCCTAATATAGCTATCACTTTTATTTTCTACTATTGCTGTCTCTTTCATTCTCTTTTGCTCACTCTTTTTCTTCTTAAGACAAGTGGTGTTCCACGCTTATAAATCAGATAAAATAGACAAGAGCTCTACTGGTAATACAAAATATTTACTTGCAGCTTTGGCGTTTATTTCGTTTATCCTAATATATATTTATTTAAAATCAGTACTTTTGCTTCTTTAAGTGGTTTCGGGAAAGTAAATTCGGTACTAAGATAAAATCCATACTAATATTATTAATGTGAAAGTGACTCTGTCTGTCTGTCTCTCTGTCGCTCAATCACGCCTAAACTACTAAATAAATCTAGTGTCCCAAAGAATATCTATACCAAATTTCATCTATATCGGTTCAGTGGTGCAGCGGTAAATTTAATGTAATGTAAACGACCTTCAATTATTTTTTATTGTACTGCGAGAATTGTGCAATAAACTATTTCTGGTTATTTTGTTATACATTTTGAAGTTGATTTATGAATAACTAGTGGCCATCCGCGACTTCGTCCGCATTAATGTCGGTTATCGCGACGCTATTCACGCGGACGAAGTTTTAAGTAGCATAGGGTATGTATGTAAATGTATTACAAAATAACTAAAAATTGTTTATTGCATAATTCTTGCAGTACAATAAAAAATAAATTGAAGGTCGTTTTCATTACATAAAATTTAATACATTTTTTATCAATTTAGTACATAATAAATAATAATAAAATAAGTAATTAAATTAAAAATAAAGTAATTAACTAAAACTATCTATACATAACATACAAATTAATATAAATAACTTAAAACTACAATAGAAAATAATTGAAGGTTGTTTACATTACATTAAATTTAATACATTTTTCATTAATTTAGTAAATAGGAAATAATAATAAAATAACTAAAATGAAATTAAAACTAAAGTTATTGACTAAAACTATCTATATATAACACGCAAAATAATAGTTATAAATAACTTAAAACTTATTCTAAAGGATCTGGCACATTTTCTGGAGCTTCTTCATCAACTTCAATTTCTTCTTCAACTTCTATTAATTCATCTGATAATATCAACTGCGTAGCTTCTGGAAACATCCTTGATGACTTAAAATTGGTGTATTTAGGTTTCAGATGAGATATATATGGATCTGATGATATCAAAAAATTGTGTATAATGTCTTCATTATTTTGTAGTCTTCCTGTTTTCCTCGTGTGTCGCTCTCTGGTATTTCGAAAGTCCTTATTTCTTGCTTCTCCTGCTTCTTCTGACAAAATTCCGATAGGAAGGCAAGAGAAATGTTTGCATATGTCAGCGCCATGTATCAACATTTTGTGTATGCTGGAAGGCATATTGTACCAGGGGTAGTGATGTACAAAGATCTCAGCAGTCTCCTTGCAGTATTCACGGAAACTATCGATATTGACAGCCTTTCCACAAGATAACACTTGCAATATAACTGCGAAGTGCTTTATCAAATCAGCATCAATCTTCGTTATTTGAGCACTTTTTTTGTATTCCCGAAAAAATCTTCTGGCCGTGTTTCCGTCATTAGTAGTTCCAAAGCCCTGCTTTACAACATCAATCAAAAGTCCCATTTGTTGTTTGAACTCCGATTGCACCATATCCTTCCTTAACTTCTTAAGGTTTTTGTTGTCACCTCGTGCACTCCACATTTTGAAATCTAAATTATATGAAATATGTAAAAGACACTCCATGCTTCGAATCCACATATGGAGTGTTGATAGTCCATATTGATACACATCGTCCCGTACAGGTCTTGAAAACATTTCTGAAAGATTATTCATCTCACTAGGTTTTGCAAGACAAACATTGCACGTAGCTGCAGATGGAGTATCTGTAATAATTGTAGCCACTTTCCCATCAATCATTGTCATGTGCAACTCATGAGTAACTTCCAAGTTTCCGCAACTTGAAATAGTCAAATTTCGTATTTCTTCCTCCATTGCCGCTTGTTCTTGCTTAACAAATTCGGTCGTTTCCTTCGCAAACTGAAATTTAATAGGTCTGCAATAAGATGTCGAAGATGGGTTTGGATTATTCCAAATAACAACATTGCCGCTCTCGAGCTTCAAAGGAACGAGGCTCGTCATGAACACAGAGGAGTCGTCGAATTCTGCCAGTTCACTTCTTTGCTTGTAGTTGCTCTGTGCTGAAGATCCATCGAATCCCCACTTGGAGGTAAGCTTCAAGTTTTCACTGCACATATTTAAATCATCACCAACGACTTGCAGTATTCTTCGAGTTGTCACGTCTAACAGTGCTTGTAGTTTCACCTTCACTAAATGTTCTGATACTTCAATATCTCTGGTATCTGGATAACACCTCTGCTTAGCTTCCAACAACTTGTAGTAAGACGGAAGCTTCAATTGCTGTGACAATGCTGACCGTAAAGTAAGATACTTCCACTTTGACAGATCCAATGATGCAGTAAGGGCCAACGCTTGATCTTCCTGCATAGTGTCCGTCTTCTCGTTTGTTGATAAAAGTGATTCGACAGCTTCAACCTTTTCAGGATTCTTCACAAGGTGATCGATGATGCGAGCAAGACCTTCTTTCCCATTAGACTTTAGCTTCGTGACAAAAGCAAAAGTCAGTTCCTCTTCCGGATAGTCGAGTAATGTACCCGATCGCCTTTTCTTCTGCTTATTCCCCAAGTCTTCAAATGGCTTCCTTGATGCAATGTCTGTAGATGTTCCAATGTCACTAGTCGCCTTCGAAGTAGATGGAATGGGTTGAACAGCTGCTTCTTCTTCTGTAGAACGAGGATCCAAATTTTCGGTCCCTTCAAAAATTTCGGTGAGATTTACTGATTCACATTCAGGCCACTTAATTCTTGTTTCCAACCAGTTCATATGCTTCTTCATGAATGTTTTTTGCACCCTGTGTGCCTCGGTCCATCGACGATTTAAGTTCACAGTAAAAGATCTTGCAAAATTCAATAATTTTTCTGAATCTTCTTGCGAAATTTCAAGCAAAACGCAATCCAAAATTGCTTGATGCAGTCGTTTGTAATCCTTGAGGTCCTCTTGTCGCAGAAACACGTAAATGTCCAGGTTAGTGCCAAATCCAGCCATGATCAAGTTGCTAGATTATTCACGTTAAAATTTCCAGGTATGTTGACTCTTCAAGGGTTGAATGTCTAATGACGCTCCAACATGAGCTCCCGTCTGTTTTATTTGATTCATAAGCGCTCAACTAGCAAGGGTTTCAAGGAGCGAAAGAGAGAGAAGTATGGAATGAAAGAGATAGCGATAGTAGGAAATGAAAGAGATAGCAATATTAGGGAATGGGAGGGGAATATTAGCAGGCAATGCCTCATTCGATCACTAACTGCGCTTTGAGCAACAGCTAACCACTAAGAAGTAAAATATTATTTTGATTTTTAAAATTTAATTGTAATCTATTTTTCAAAATCATTAATGGATTTTAAAATTTATTATATTGAAAATATGCGTAAATTATGTGACTATAAATCAATAAAAAAATTAAATTGTCACAAATAGTTGAAATAAATACAATGAAAGTTCCGATGCATATTTTGGCCAAGGCTGCAAGTATATGCAAATAAAAAAAATATGGAATTAACGAATAAGTGTAATACAATAACACACAAAAGGTTTCACTGCTAACAGTTTTGAACTTTTCGAAAAAAAAAAAAATTTCACTTTTTCTCCATACAAATTTTTTTTCAATGTTTTTTTTTTCGCAAAAATAACCAATTTCATAAAAACTGCTAGAACAAACGTTGATGAACGTTCATTTATCTATCCACATGATTTTTTTCAGCCCGAAATATTGACATTGGGTCCTAAGTCTTCCATATTAAAAATCCGGACCAGTGTGCGGCGGTAGAATACTTAATTTGTACTGACGATTCATAAGTGCTTTTGTAAGGTTTACATGAATAAAGATGTTTTCTATTCTATTCTATGATCATTCTTGCAGTGTGGGATTTGAACCCACGACCTTCACTTCGTCATTATTATTTATTGCCCTTTCACAAAAAAATCCTCAACAGATATGGATGAAAATCAATAGAATTAGAGATTAGATACTAGATTAACATACAGGATACTATTATTACAATTATGATGATCTCCGTAACCGGCAAGTGGTGTCGCGCCATCTCAGAGACTCCAGGTTCGATTCCCGGTCGGGTCAATACAGACTTGTCTATGGTCTTCGTTTTTGATTTTGGTAACACAATTGCTTCAGCTTCTTACCACAGAATCAGAGAAATGTACCTATGCGGTGTCGTCTATTTCTATAAGTATATTTTTAAAATATATATTTTGAAATAACGCTATCAAATGCACGGGAAATGGCCAGCCATTTAAAAACTAACATTTTAAAATTAAGAAGCTACCAACATCTAGTTTTATGTAATACAGGCTATAATACTACCAACCTACTTCAATATTGAACTTTTGACGCAGCGAGCCGATTGGTCAGGACTGAGCTCTAATAAGATAAGATAATCGTCACTCCACCTGGCCTGAGGGCGTCCTACACTACGTTTACCGAGGCGTGGTCTCCACTCCAGAACTCGTTTACCCCAACGGTTGTCGGCTCTGTGGCTGATATGGCCAGCCCACTGCCACTTCAGCTTTCTAATCCTGTGAGCTATGTCGATGACTTTAGTTCTCTGCCGGAGCACCTCATTATGGATTCGATCCCTTAGAGAAACACCGAGCATAGCTCTTTCCATAGCCCGCTGAGTGACTTTAAGTCTGTGAACCAGTCGTGCCGTCAGTGTCCACGTCTCGGCTCCATATGTCATAACAGATAAAACGCACTGATTGAAGACTTTCTTTTAAATATTGATAATTAAAGTCGAAATACTAATATTAGAAAATACTTACTATAGACCATTGATAAAGTTGTTTTTTACGTGTATATAACTAAGGATTCGTTCCTATTTTACATGGGTGGGTATTTCCACCCAACTTTTTGTAATCCAGTCTAGACTAATATAAATATATAAATGCTGAAGAGTTTGTTTGTTTGACCACGCTAATCTCAAGAACTACTGGTTTGAATTTGATTAGTATGTCATGTTGGATAGTCCCTTTATGGAGAATGGCTTTAGGCTATACAGCATCAGGCAGTCACTAATAGGGGCTAAGAATCAATAGAAAACCAGCGGTAGTATTTGATTTTTTATTATTTTCATAAAAAAGTTAAATTATTCTCACATAATATATTTCGTTAAAAAGCTATATTGGATTACATCACATACATAGCTCTTATTCTGTGTTAGATGGACAAAGCAATTATGTTACAGAAATCTGGAAAAGCGACGGTACGATAACACCAAGACCCGGGACTATATAGAAACGTTTGTTTCCCATATTGAACCGTTACCGGGAATTGAATCTAGGACCTCAGAGACGCTAAAGTTCGATCCACTCCCCTCTTTGCTACAGAGTTCGTTAAAGAAAAAATATACAGTAAGACATATACCATTTGTAAATTGTGTTTTTTTCTAAAAAGTCATAAAATATACATATTTTTTTCTACCAATAATAGTGTATACAGTGCACTCGATGTAAGGATTTTATTTAATGTAAGTAAGGATCCTAATTTTTTTAATTGATATTTTTCTTTTTGCAGGATACGACATCTGGTTTTGGCTTCTTCCAAAGGTAAGTAAATATTTTTTTACTCTTTGCAGACAAAACCCAAGAAACACAATGGCAAAATGTAAACTTGATCATTTTTGCGATACAGTTCAATATAGAGCAAAGATTTTTTTATATTAGACCACTCTAACAGCTAGGTTCTTATTAATATGTTTTATATTAGACCACTCTAACAGCTATGTTCTTATTAATATTTTTTATATTAGACCACTCTAACAGCTATGTTCTTATTAATATTTTTTATATTAGACCACTCTAACAGCTAGGTTCTTATTAATATTTTTTATATTAGACCACTCTAACAGCTAGGTTCTTATTAATATTTTTTATATTAGACCACTCTAACAGCTATGTTCTTATTAATATTTTTTATATTAGACCACTCTAACAGCTAGGTTCTTATTAATATTTTTTTATATTAGACTACTCTAACAGCTAGGTTCTTATTAATATTTTTTATATTAGACCACTCTAACAGCTAGGTTCTTATTAATATTTTTATATTAGACCACTCTAACAGCTATGTTCTTATTAATATTTTTTATATTAGACCACTCTAACAGCTAGGTTCTTATTAATATTTTTTATATTAGACCACTCTAACAGCTAGGTTCTTATTAATATTTTTTTATATTAGACTACTCTAACAGCTAGGTTCTTATTAATATTTTTTATATTAGACCACTCTAACAGCTATGTTCTTATTAATATTTTTTATATATGACCACTCTAACAGCTAGGTTCTTATTAATATTTTTTATATTAGACCACTCTAACAGCTATGTTCTTATTAATATTTTTTATATTAGACCACTCTAACAGCTAGGTTCTTATTAATATTTTTTATATTAGACCACTCTAACAGCTATGTTCTTATTAATATTTTTTATATTAGACCACTCTAACAGCTAGGTTCTTATTAATATTTTTTATATTAGACCACTCTAACAGCTAGGTTCTTATTAATATTTTTTTATATTAGACTACTCTAACAGCTAGGTTCTTATTAATATTTTTTATATTAGACCACTCTAACAGCTAGGTTCTTATTACGAATAAAAAGTATTCTTAAGTAAAGTCCATCAGACGATAACTGGTTAATATAACTACTTTTATGAAGACTATATAAAAGCTATAAAAATAACAAAATTTCCCCAAAACCAACTGACAAAAATACCTACACCCAATTACTTACATAAGTATTTACATTTTTCTTTTACACTTATTTAATTACATCACTAACAATAAAATTCAACAAATTAATACAACGAAAATATATTAAATCAATTACCTACTTACCCCGTACGCCAAAAAAGCGGCCAAATCTAGTCCGATCCGGTTAAAACCAGATTCCTCCGGTTCGGATATGCAGATTCCGTAGATCAAGTGGCTTGTTGGCAAACTCGAGGCGTTATTAGCAAAGTTTCAACCGAAACATCACGTAGTATGTTGTAGATAGTAAAGTTGGTCTGGTTGTTGATGTAAATAAGCTGCAAACATATTATCTCCTATTACGGTTATTACAAGTCAGTAGTACACGTTTTCCATTTGACGACCTCCGTAGCCGAGAGGCAAGTGTACCGGACTTTAGCGTCGCACCATCTCTGAGGTTCCGGGTTCGATCCCCGGTCGGGTCAATATGGGAAACGAACTTTTCTGTACTTTCTCGGGTCTGGGTGTTATGGTACCGTCGTTGTTTCTGATTTCTGTAACACAAGTGCTTTAGCTACTTACCACGAAACAGTAAAATGTATGTGATGTTGTCCAATATTTATATTTAATATTTATGTTTTTCTTTGAATACCGTTTTGGATTAAACGTGAAAATGGTATGATTTGGGCCATCGGCTCAAATTCGACACTGGACTAACACACACTTTTGTTTGATAAATATTTTTTTAGTGTTTTCTTTTATATCTATTTTTAATAAAAATATTTAATTATGTATTTATAACGTGGACTGCCGAGAGCCGGTTGGCTTCGCTGCATATCGTGGTTAAAGGTGATATGATCTCTGTCTATCAAGCCGAGAGAAAGCTGTATATGTATGTATATATGAATTGTCATACCACCGTAGCATCTGTTTTTAATAACTTAAGTGCTTAGCCTACTTAAATTGCGATCATGTCAGTGTGTGTGATATTATTTGATAGTGATAATAATTATGTTTTCTTAATGTTGCAAAACATAACTACTATACTATTTAATCTTTACCTTCCCTTTCAAGCATACAATTCTAAACAGATATTTTTAATATCGACAATGTATTCACAAGCACTATCGATAAATGGACATCACTTCCGTAGCTAAGTACATTCCGGCCTATTCCACTAACACTAACAAACTTGCCGCAGCCAGTTCCAGGGTTTACGTGGAACTGCCTAAATCCGGATTTATCCGGTTGCATCCGGATCTAAACGGCTGCGACCCAATTAGGACCGACTTGCTTTATTTGCAAGCGTAGAATTTTAAAGCTACCCGTACAGAGGACGCACGCACATCCTAAAATGTAGTCAATTAAAAGCCATTCTAATTATTTGCAATGTTGGACATGATTTTGAATGCGTGATTAATTACAGCTAATTTAAAATAGTTGTACATGGGGTCTACTCTCAAAATCGAAACGAATAAACGAAAGGTTTGTTTAATGATTTCCTGAACTATTCGTATTTGAATAGTTCGAGAGCTTTAAATTTACATAAATGTTATTTTGTTTTATGAAAATGCTTGATTCAATGAAAGGAATGATAATAAGAGAATTAAAAATTGCTATCCGTCATCGGATCCGAAACATTTTGTTTTTGGGAACGAATCGCATAAAAAAATATATTATAAAAAATATTAGAAACAGACATTTTTTATCTCCCCTTACCGGAGGCTAACGGTTGATACAGCACGCGCGATACGTGAAGGCCGTGGGTTCGATTCCCGCACCGCAAGGGAAGACAAAAAATTTCTGTTTCTAATATTTAAAGTTCGCTAGTACGGCGTATAGTACTATAAAAACAATAACTTCTATTATAAAAAAATTTTTGCTGCTGTCATTAATTGAATAGTTGGCTAATTTTATATTCAAGAAGATATCCAAAGTTAATATTTTTAAGGGTTCTTACGTTCTCAGAACAAACTTATCATTAAGAACATTGCTTGTTATTATTCATCCTTACAAAACCAAACAAGAGAACAGTCTTGGAATAAATTTTTGGAAGGTTTGTCAACAATATGGCTAAGTAACTCAATAAAAATATTGTTTCAGTATTGTTTGATTAAGTTTATTATTTGTTACTAATTAAAATATTGCTTGTTACCTTCCTGTAATGAATTTCACGCATAAGTACTATATTTTTTGCTCAACTTTGTAGGATTGCCATTTAAAGATTCCTACTAAGTATTAACTCTATTTTCTCCAGTTTAAGTCTGTTCTGTGTTATTTTTCCCCATTTTATTTCTGGTATTTGTTTTGTTCGGTCAATAAGTGTATTTTCTTTGTTTCTTATTAAGCATCTTAACTATTACCCAAAATAGGGGAGAGCGGGGATGGTTGATAAAGGCAGGTAGACTAACTGACAACGATCCAAGCAACGCGAAATGCAATTCAACTTGAGCCTATCAACTGAGTGAGAGTGACTGTTGATAATTAACAAGGCAAAAGAAAGAAATGAAGATGAAACATTTCGTTTTAAAGTGTATTGAATCCTTTATTGTTTCATAGGTTAACTTATACCAAGTGACAAGTCAAACTACATGGGTTACCATTGTAGGGAGTGCTATACGGGTGAAAAATAAATCACAAATTGTGTACAAAGTTTATGTACAATAGACATCTTAATACTATAGAATAGTTACATAAAAAGAGTGTTTGAGAAAAATTCTAAATATATAAAAATGTCAACGGAGAAAAGCTAAAGAAATTTGATAATAAAATAGTGCAAAATCCGGATTAACTTTTTACAAAGTGCCAAAAAGAAATAATTTTTACTGAGATCTGTATATAAAAAATATCTCTCAGATTCGTGTTTTCATAAAAAAGTTGTATTTTTATACGACGAAGCTATTTTTGAAACAAAAAGGAGGTATACGCCACACTGTAACAAACTGGGGTAGGTTGAGTCATTTTCACTTTTATACGAGATCGCGCTAGTATAGTTTATAGAAGAACATTGAAAGGAAGCTATTCCTAACAAAATCCTAACACTGTAACTATCAGAGGAATTGATTTTTTGACAAATACCTGCTAAAAGTACAAACGTTTAGTCCAGAAAATTTCAGAGTTAACTAAATGAGGGGGTCCTGGTGACCTGTGCGACAGATTTCTTCGGAAACCTAATGCCTGTGTTTTTAGAAGTTATGTAGAAGACTGGTGCTTCAGGCACCAGTCTTCTACATATTTCATAACAAAGGTTCTATCTCTAGCTGACTCATGCATTATATGTATTAAAATTAACATTGCGAACCTTTTTGTATTGAGAAAATAATCAAATATTATTTTTGTTACAAATGTTCAACCATGCCCACGTCTCCTCTATTCCACAAATAGATCGTGTTTACGTCTAGCTAGACTATTTGCTTGAGCTTTATTACGATGGTTAATTGCTACCAGCCATTGTGCTATGACAGATTTAATTATAACAATATGTCGCGTCCCTCCGTAGCGTTCAGACAAGACGACAATTATAACGTGCGACACGATTACGGTACGATTTTTTGAAGCAGATTTTATTTTATTTGATAGTTTACTTCTCAGTTATATATCATTCATTTGAACTAATTACTTTGAAAGATATTCAAAAGCTTTTTTGTTTTTTTTTAATAAATTTGATTTGTCAAAATAACGTTCATTTAACTAAATTTAGGATTTCGATATAAAAAGAAATACATTGAATTTTGATAAATTTTTATCTCCTAAAAATATACACCGTTTTTAAGTTACATTAATTTATCGTTATTTCGAATTATACGTCCCATTTATTTACATAAATTAAAAACGTTTCAAATCCGCTTTTGTAAAAATTTAACCCTTTAATTGATAAATCAATCAAATTAAATTACGTATACGATAATCATCCTTGTAATTTAGTTCTTGTTAGGTGCGTTATATTGATTTTTTATTGTTTTAAATATTTTATGTAGTGCGCAATTCAGTAAATAATATCGAATATAGATTAGAATTTAAGCTAAAAGACTTCAGCGTTCCATTTTAAACATTAAAAAAAAGTTAAGGGGTCAAAACGGAACAAAATTTTTTAGTTCTTAATACGAACTACTTACTGACCAATGTTTGGGTTTGGTTGCTCCAGCCTTGGTCACGAGCTCAGTCAGCAGAAAATAATATGCAATACTTTTTATCCAAGTTATCCATGCGAGCAAAAATAGAGTCAACAACAAAAACTAGTCAAAAGTACCAGGGTCGCATGAGTTAGTCGTAGGTTATAAACGCCCTTACCAGTGGGTTTTATCAGCATCACCATGTCAGTGTCAGGTGGCTGACGTAAATGAAGGCGGACTCGCCCTCTAGCGAGCGGAGCCGGAACTGTCCTGCGTAATTATTGCGCCATACATTTTTATTCATTCTATGCGCCGTTGAAATATTTGCACCGTATCAGTTACCCCAGTCTTTGGGAATAAGCACCTTTAACATTTGCCATAAACTGTTAATATTGATCATTTATTTGTTTATAAGATACAGCAACACAACACAAATTTTACAATTATATATTTATTTTAAACGTTAAAGATAGCATTAAATATAAGTTTCAATAATAGCTTCACACAATATGAGTATACAAATTGAGAAAAATCCCAAGGTATGTATGTATTAAGCATAATGTAGTACATTTATTGTATCACTTGTAACATAATAGTAAACTCGCATTATCGGAGCATATGTATAATATATGTATATATATATATAGGACAACATCATATACATTGCTCTGATTGTGTGGTAAGTAGCTTAAGCATCATTATCATTATTATTATTTAACATCTTGCGGGCCAGTATGGCGATGCTAACGAATAGGATATTTCGATATCAAATCCGTTGTCATCGCGATGTGGGTTCCTCTCTTGCTTACCATCAGGCTGGGAGGAGCTAATATACTGCGCTACTATTAAAAAAAACTTGTGTATCTGCAATATCAGTAACGACGATGGTACCATAACACCCAGACCCAAGACAACAGATAAAAGTTCGCTTTCCATATTGACTCCGGGAATCGAACCCAGGATCTTAGAGATAGCATTGCACCAAAGTCAGGCCCGCTCACCTTTCGACTACGGAAGTAGTCACAACATCATACTATACCAATAATGCCCGGTTTCATTATTTTACGATTCGTTATGCATAAAAAATGACTATCCGATTTTCTACCAGTCGTTCATTATAATATCAAATTTTCTTTCTCTCGGCTTTGTGATGAGAGTCTGCCAACCATTTTCGGATATCGCTTGTCTCAAGATAGCTTACTATGGATACGTAAGGAGCCTATTGGAATTTGCTTGTGTAATCTGGAATCCACAGTAAGCAACTTATATAAATAAAATAGAACGCATAAAAAAAATATTTATAAAACACCTTAACTTTAAAGTAAAAAGATGGTTCTCATCGTACGAAGAAGCCTGTAAGTTGTATGGTCTTATTACCTTGGAGAAAAGGAGAACCTTGCTGGATATGACCTTCTTGTACGACGTTGCATGCTCAAATTTGGATTGCCCCGAACTCACCTTTTTAATAAATTATCATTTCCCAAAGCGTCCCCCTCGAACTATCACAACGAAATTTTTTTACATACCATTCAGTCGCACCAACTATAAGGGTAATGATTATTTTTCGCGTGCTACTGAAGTATACAATAAATCATTTAGTGATGTTGATTTGTTCTGCCTGTCCAAGGCAGCTTTCATGCGTAAAATCTATATATATAAAAGAAAGTCGTGTTAGTTACACTATTTATAACTCAAGAACGGCTGAACAGATTCGGCTGTAAATTGGTGGAGAGGTAGTTTAGAACCAGGAGAAGGACATAGGATACTTTTTGATTAATTTCTTTTTGCTTTTTTTTAAAGTCATTTATTGCCTCTAAGGCGGAACAAAGTTCGCCGGGTCACTTAGTAATGGATAAAATCAATTAAACGTACTATTTGAATTTACTTATGTATGTGTACGTTTATGTGGTCATATGCATTTTTAATGTATTAATATGTTTATTTCACTTACAATGTTTATATTTATATATTCTATAAATTTATATATTCTATGCATTTAGGTAGGTCCTACTTTCATTATTTTCTTTGGTTATTGTTCAATAATCATTCTAGGGGCTAGCACCAACACACTTTGTTTATTTATACAATACATTATTTTTGTATTGAGTTTTTTTTTCTATATGTTTAGATGTCAAATTATTAAAATCATGTTGTGATATCCTGTCATTAGCTTTAAAATATGTATCATGTTTTGTTTTATATATTCTTATGGTTTTGCTGTTCGATATCCTAAAAAATAAATAAAATATAATAAATACTTATAAAAATTTAACATGCCCGCAAATCAAATGCATATTTTCATTGATACGGGTCAAATTCGTCTGCATCGCCCAATACAATTAGTATTTAATTCTATGGTTTTAGTGGACAGGTCTAAAATCCAATTTGTAATTTGATTGCAATTAATCGCATATCAGGACTAAGCTTGTCTGATTTGCATACGAAATTGGATTTACTATCGCATCCCTTGTACAAGCTGAAAACTTCAACCGTAATTAATGGTTGGATACGTTTTAATGAGAGTGTGGTGGACCGATGGATTTTGTTAGTTTGATTGTAAAACACATAGTTAGGTATACTAATAAATAATACCTGCCAGTCAGAATTTTTTTCCTAAAAATATTATTATTAACAAAAAACGAACCTAATCCGTACAACATCATGAAACAAAATGGTGTACTATTTTCTTGTTTTTTTTTAATATTCATGTAAATTACATCAGTAATATTTAGATAGATATTTATAAAACATCCCTAATATTATAAATGCGAAAGTAACTCTGTCTGTCTGTCCGTCTGTCTGTCTGTCTGTCTGTTACGCTTTCCCGCTTAAACCTCTCTACCAATTTTGATGAAATTTGGCATAGGTATACGTTGAACCTCAAGAACGGATATAGGCTACTTTTTAATTGAAAATAAGGGGGAGATGGGGGTAATACCACCTTTGAAAGTTTATATGAAAAAAATGCTTATTTTTGAAGTTAGAGATATGAAATTTGGCACAAATATAGCTCAAAACTTGGATTAAAATATAGACTACTTTTTGTTTCGAATATTAGGGAAGAAAGGGGTAAAACCGACCATGAAAGGATGTAGTCCGCGCGAACGAAGTCGCGGGCACAGCTAGTATTATATATAACGCAAATGATGTTACCTCTGGTTCGTAACCTTTTACTAACCGAGAAGATCCCGGCAAGAAACTTCTCAGTTTATATTACAAATCTGAACGTTATAATTATTATGCATTGTTCTAGAGGTACAACGTACACCTATACTAAATTTAATCCAAATCGGTCCAATGGTTTAGACGTGAAAGCCGGACAGACAAACAGACAAGCAGAGTTATTTTCGCATTTATAATATCAGTATGAATTAAATAAAAAAACGATCTGTTTGTTAGAAATTGCACACAAATTCGTTGGACGTACCATGTCTAAAATAAAAATGTTATCATAACGTATTTGCGCTACCAGTTATTAAAAATTCTTCATGCATAACGAATGGTTTGATTACTCTAGAGAGTACAGAGTGGTTTTCACAGTTAATGGTACAGTTTTAATAGAGAGATCAAATGGACACAGGTGGTGGTCCCGTACCTATAATACTTTTTGACTTTTGCCTTGCCTCACTGTTTGGCAAACCAGTAAGCAATTGCACAACCAACTAATCTTCAGTAATAAAATCTATACTAATCAATAAAATTGGAGTGACTGTTTGTAATTTAAAAAAAAAAACATAAAAGTCGGATCATAAACGCCGATGTTATCATTGTACACATATAATAATATAATGAATTTCGCTAGTGTGGTGTGATGTATGTGAAAAATAATCTATTCATGTTTTGATGTTGACGACCTCCGTAGCCGACAGGCGAGCTGGTCGGATTTTGGCGTCGCGCCATCTCTGAGGTCCCAAGTTGGATCCCCGGTCGGGTCAATATGGGAAATGAACTTTTCTATATTGTCTGGGGTCCGGGTGTTGTGGAACCGACGTTGTGTCTGATTTCTTTAACACAAGTGCTTAATCTACTTAGTACAGAATCAGAGCAATGTATGTGATGTTGTTCAATATTTATTGTTTTATATTAATAACATACAAGTTTCACTTTTATTAATATTATGATTAACAGAAAGAACCGCATTATATATCATCAATATGATCATGAAATAAATGATACGATAAAAATTGGTACCTAAACATAAATGTAATGGTTTCAATTCATTTCATTAAATTTACCAATCATTTGCTAGCATATATTTTATTTGAAAAGCGTTGAACTGTTGCATAATTCCAACAAGCAATTTACGTAAAACTAGGAACCAGAAATTTAATCCGTATTTCTTAAATTCAGTTCCAATAGTTCATAAATAAATATTTTGAATTTGCAAAGATATAATTTCGTTCCAGTTATTCTGAACACGATCGTAACATTGTGACATCAATGTATTCTGTTTCTATTTTACAGAAGTAGTCGATTTTAAACCCAGATCTATCAGTTTTTTTTTATATTGCACTCCAAGATTGACCTCATCCCTCACCTGATGTTAAGCGGTAATGAGGTCCTAGCTTAAGGGTGACAAGTACAGCATAGTAAATCTGTTACCGGACTTGTCGCCCTTACCTTGAAGGCTTGACCCCTGCTACTAATGTAGCACCCCCCAGGAGCTCTGGAAACCTTACTCACACGCAGGAACACAACAACATAGAAGTGATTGTTATTTGGCTGCGGTCATCTGTAAGGTGGAGGTATGTCACCAGTCGGGCTGCTCCAGTTCGAGCGACAAATCGCTATGCCCTACCTCTTTTAAATTTCTTTTAAATTACCACATTTTTAACAAATTATAGTTAAAACAAAAATACTAAGAATAAGAATAAGAAGTTATTTATTAGCACACACAATCAATACACAGTTCAAAGACATAAAAGTGACACGAACAAACAATACTTATTGTGTGAACTAGAAATAAGTAATTAAACGTCATCACATTATTGTGGGAAGTGGCTAAAGTACTTATATTACAGAAATAAAACGCGAGTTCCACAACACCCATACCCGAAACAAAATAGGATAAGTAAATTAGGTAAATTAAGGTTGTTGGATTTACCTTAAATATTTCTAAGTCAAAGCAACGCCAAAGTTCGAACCTTTTTCCCCCGGGCTACGGAGGTCGTCACAATTGTAAAATCTACTACACTTCTAGTTAAAAAGACTAATCATTTTGAAACGAAATTCGGAGTAGTAGTTTTTCCTCCAACTTCTTCCAATTTTGTAGTGATAGGCTCATCAATTTTAAAAATTGTGGGTTTTAAAGCATTATAGTTTTAGTAGTTTAATAATGACCACTGCGGCATAAGATAAAAAAGATAACCAAATAAATATTATGCTGACAACTACTTGATTAATTTTTATTGTGTTTTATGCCGCACGCACTGGCGAACTTTAAATAGTTGAAAGAAACAGAAAAATTTCATCTCCCCTTGCTACCGGAGGCTAACGGGTTGATACAGCAGATAAATTCATCGCCTACGAGAAAGTCTCCATCCGCAACACAAACACAATTGCCTCATGAATAACTGTATGTTCCGCATCAGAGCGGGTTCTCACAGATCTGAACACTAAAATTCATTAGCAGATTGGAAGACCACGAGCATAAATATTTAGCAATCTACTCTAATACATTAGCAACAGACGTTGCCGTGAATTATGTATTAGAGCGGCGCGAGCTGAGAGGAAATGCGGTTTACACCTGTGCGTTTTGTTTTATTTAGTTTATTATTTACTGTGATTTCTTTTAGTGAAAATTTACAGAAATTGGTTTCACAGACATATTCAAGTACAATTTAGGCAGTCCTGTTGCTAGAGAGCAATCCCTTCCAGACAACCTGTAGGCAGAGGATATATCAGCAATTGTATGTCCCTTGGTACAAACGAACGTATTATTTTATTTTATCGACACTAATATTATAAAGAGGAAATATTTGTACCTATTTTGTATGTTTGTAATGAATAGGCTCAAAAAGTACTATGCCAATTTAAAAAAATCTTTCACCAATAGAATGCTACATTCTTCCAATTTGACATAGGCTACAAAATTAGGGATCCTTGGCAAAGTTTGAAAAATTTCAACAGAAAAGCGGAAAAAATTCTCTAAGGCGAAACGAAGTTCGCCGGGACCGCTAGTTTATATATAAAAATGAATCGCTGTTTGTTAGTCTCGCCAAAACTCGACAATGGATAGACTGGTTTAGCTAATTTTGGTTTTGATATACGAGTAATTGTGGAGGTCTAAGGAGGTTAAAAAGTAAGAAATTTTGGAAAAAATATCACCTCGCGACACCACGTTCGCCGGGACAGCTTGTCTATATTATTTTTTTAAGGTTAAGCAGCTAACATAGAGTTGAAAAAATTTACTATCCTATAAATATTTACTAATGAATATATTATTTATTAATCTGTACGAGTAACGAGTGAGAGACAAGTAAGATAGATAAATAAATAAAAAATATTTAAAAATCTCCATGCGCCAGACAACCACACCAATCACCTGGTCTCAAACTAAGGTTTTTCCTTGTACTATGAGTACCAGACGACTGATACTAAGTGGGGGCATCATTCTAGCACACCCAGACCCAAGTCAATTCAGAAAAGTTCGTTTTCCAAATTGACCTGACCGGGAATCCTTGGCCGCCTATATTAGCCACTGCGCCACCGAGGTCGTCAAATGATGTAAATAAGTAATAATAAATAAATAAATAAATATTAGACAACATTACATACATTGCTCTGATTCTGTGGTAAGTAGCTTAAGCACTTGTGTTACAGAAATCAGAAACAACGACGGTACCACAACACCCAGACCCGAGACAATATGGAAAAGTTCGTATCCCATATTGACCCGACCGGGGATCGAACCCGGAACCTCAGAGATGGCGCTCGCCAAAGTCAGGCCCGCTCGCCTCTCAGGTGTATGACAGTCAATTTTAAAGAGCAATGAACAAAGTTATTACCGGAAAACCTGTTTGATCACTACCTTTATCTCACAGATATGTACATTTCAAAAACAAATCTCACCCGCTCCGCTTATAACTCAGAGTAACTTGCTTACTATTTCGTACATATCTCTACTTTTACATACGATGAATAACATATAAGAGAATTTGCCGGGAAACGAAATGAGCATTTGTCTAATTGTGATTGATTGAGGGCTTGCCGCGTTGGAGTGTTTTATCATTTTGCTCTCGTGAGGGAAAATGGGATTGTGTGGATCCTTCAATCAAGCCCTTGTATTCGCTGATAACTACTTTATTGGATGATATGTGTTACTTTTGTGTTGGATATAGATAAAATAGAAAATTAAAACAGAACATATGCCTCTTTAATTTTAATATTAGATTGCAATCTTCATACACTACAAATGTTACTAAACTTTGTGTCAAGGGATAGATGGATGATAAACAAGAGTATTATCGCAATTTTTTTGTTAAATGTTTTTACTGTTTTTTTAATGTTAGAAATAGGGCGGGTGCTTTTTATAAGAAAATTAAAGAATTCCTTATTTGTATAGTGCTTTTCTGTTTCTTTAAAATATTTAAAATAAGGATACTCGGCTGGTGATCAGGCCGAATATCCGGTATCTGGCCGCTGAATATTCGGCCGGCCAAACGTTACCTAAATTTCAGTTTGTCGGCGGGCGCCTCGTCCAGGTTTCAACCTGTTACGTATTGTAAGTTCATACGGACCATTTTCTAGCCAAAGAACCGAGTTTTATGGAGTCATTGTGCAGAATTATTTCGTATGCTCTACACGCGCGCCCACCTATTTTGCTGAATAAATAAGTTTTTTGTGTTTAATGTGTATAGTGGTGTATATGTATGTTTTTTTTAAATTTTGCATACATTGTTTTCGTGTATACTACATTTTTCAAAGTTAAGTACCAAACAAAGAAAGAAAGAAAGAAAACATTTATGGACTCAATTTACAAACAAAACAAAAAACGTTATATGTTCTAAACATAAATGGATTGTTTATGAGACAAAAGGAAAAAAGCTCAGCTAATGCTGACTTGAGAATGGATCCCGGAACAACAAACAGTGTGCAACTCAACTCAACTCAACTCAAATATTTCTTTATTCAAGTAGGTTACATGTAACACTTTTGAATCGTCATTGAATACAATGCAAAGTGATTCTACTTCCGGTTCGGAACCTATATCTACTGAGAAGACACCGGTAAGAAACTCAGCAGATAAGTTACAGTAGCAGTATCTAACTTATAGCTATGTGTAGAACACTTTGGACCAACTATCCGGCATTTGGCTGGATACCGTATAGCTACCGGATATCCGTTGCATCTCTACTATGTACCTTTATGTGTTGGGCGTAAGGACTCTGTTAGTCTTAACCGTGATGTATAAACCATACTAACCACTAACTTAAATTAACATAATGATACCTCCAAATTTCCTTTGAAACTTAACCCAAGAAACTTTGAAGACAATCATCGTCATTCAAAACAATTCTAAAGAGTGAACAAACTAAGTTAGACAATTTGTCTGAAAGTTTGAGAAGTGTAAGCAAACAAACAAAGAATTATTGTTAACAAGTTTGATAATAGCTGTATTCGTGTAAACAAGGGCGGTGTACTGTGACCAGGGTTTTGTTTAATTATTTGTATAGTCTCCGTCTGTTTTTTCTTGTAATGCAATTAATCTAGGTCCATAATAAGGTTCTAGTTCATTTCCAGCTACTTTTTATTTGGTCAAAAAGTACAATTGATGGACACAATACTAGGAGCATTCTCCACTTGTGAAGTTAACTGTGTACAAACTATAAAAAATCAATTTTTGGAGGCATATTTTTATGAAATGTTATATAAGTATAATTTTATTTGTTTATAACAATTGATTAATACGTGTATAATAGTTTTCTCGATGAAAAGGTTTTCATTAAGGGTGATTTGTGGACTTTTAAAATATGACCAAGAAATTGCATAAAATACTTTACATAGAGGCTAATTGTATGACAGCGAGTGAAAACACAAGGACTGCTATATAAACTGTAGGTCTTGGTATATAGGGTCGAAGCAAAATCTGTTACTTACTGTATTTTTTTATTAATTTGTTTAAACTCTAGGTAGTAAATAGTGATACAAGTAATAGTGATAGAAGTTAAGAGAATCACGATTTTTTCAGAAAATATTCACTAAAAATTTATGAAAAGTCCTTCTACGTGCTCATCGCGTGGTAACCCGACGATCCTCAAAATGTCTCCGCAAGTAACTCGCTAAACTCCAGATGTTGTCAGTTGTGTCTTTTGTATTCTACACACCTCTTCACGAAATATGTACAGTGTACAGTTGTATGTGTACAGCCTCATTCTGAAATAAACCTTATGGTAACGTCATACGAGCAAAATTGTTTCATGTTATCGACTGTATTATACTTGAGCACTTCTTCAAAGTTTACTGCTGTGTTACCTTATCTTATCCTTACATCTTATTAATGTCTGGATTAAAGGAAGCATAAGGCTTTAAGCCGTCGAGCAATTACTTGTTCGATTATGTTTACATAAAGAAACATTACATACATTTCAATTCATTGAACAAAAACCTAAAATTATATGTATATGGTCGCGTATATAGTGTTCCCTTTACTACTTTCTACCGAATCCTTTACCTAATATATATATCCTAAATTGTAGGAAAGCCTTATTGCGAGAAAGCAATCTCTTCTAGACAATCTTTAGGTAGGGGAAATAGTAGATGACGAAAAACGGGTACGACCAAATTTAAATTTTATTTTGTTAACAGCATGTTTCAAAATCCGTAACTTTATAAACATACTTAAAGACATACATAAAAAAAAGTACAATACGTTTGTATGACATATATCCCTACTAATATTATAAATGCGAAAGTGACTCGTCTGTCTGTTACGCTTTCCCGCTTAACCCTCTCAACCGATTTTGATGAAATTTAGTATAGGTATACGTTGAACCTCAAGAACGGACATAGGCTACTTTTTGGTAAATTAAGGGGGGGGGGGGGATGGGAGTATACCACCTTTGAAAGTTTATATGGGAAAATGTTTATTTAGTTAGAGATATGAAATTTGGCACAAATCTAGCTTGAAACTTGGATTAAAATATAGACTACTTTTTGTTTCAAATATCAGGGGAGATAGGGGTAAAACCGACCATGAAAGGATGTAGTCCACGCGAACAAAGTCGCGGGCATAGCTTGTAATAACATAAATATTTCCACTGACTGGTATGTCCCAGCCACAATGTAACAAAATGGCCGTCTCTCAAGTACCAGACACCTCTCACATCATAACATTCTTTCCCAGAGTTTTCCGGAACTTTCCGGGCTGAAGTAATACAAACCTTTTGTTCCGGAAACTTTTCCTCTTGAGGCAGACTTGGGTAAATATTTTTTCGATGGTTCGTCCGGTCGCGGTTGTAAATTTTGTGTTTAACACGTTTCTTTTATGTTCGAGTTGTTGAGTTTCGATTTTATGACTTTTCTAAGTTCGGTGCTTCGGTTCGAAGTGGTGAAGATGGTTCGATATTTACGAGTTTTCACTGTGGCAAGAATGTTTTAGATGCTAGAATTAAATTACTACTTAATAATCGACATGCAACTGAAAAAACTGGTCGTTAATACTATCAGTGTCTAATATAGGCCGCTCAGAGTAGCCAAAATAATATCATTTACGTGATCTACACTAGTATTATAAAGAGAAAAGATTTAATTGTTTTTTTGTTAATTCATTTGCGTTGAATACGGTCCGAAACTAAGAAACCGATTCGGAAAATTCTTTCACTGTTAAGAAATCACACTATCTCCGGTGAAAATATTCGATTTTCAAAAAAGTAAGGATCGCGTTTTAAGACTCCTAAGTCAAGGTGTAAATAAATACCAATATTTAATATTTTCTTTATTGCGTGTACTGCGCAAACTTTTATTGAATGGAATAATTTACTAAGTCTTTGCAGAACATTATTATCTACAATATAATAAATATTAAACTTAAAAATAATTATAAAATAACCAAAACGACGAAATTCAAATACGATATCTAAACTAATATTATCAAGAGGAAAGATTTGTACCTATTTTTGTATGTTTGTAATGAATAGACTCAAAAAGTACTAAGCCGATTTAAAAATTCTTTCACCAATAGAATGTTACATTCTTCCAATTTGACATAGGCTACAAAATTAGGGATCCTTGGTAAAATTTGAAAAATTTCAACAGAAAATCAGGAAAAATTCTCTAAGGCGAAACGAAGTTCGCCGGGACCGCTAGTCTTAAGATAAATTGCAGTATCTTCTTCAAAAATGTCACCTCCTCAAAACATGATCCCTAAAATAACTCAAAGATAAACCTGCTCGAATTACTGGTGTACGACGTAAAGAGATAGTCTGAACTGCATACAGCATATTACAAGACTGCAAGCGATGAATATTCATGTACCAAGCTACAACACGCTGTGAACATACCTTTTGAAATTTATACGGTCTAGTTCACACTATGGTTTTACTGTGATTAGATAGAAATAAGAATATTAAATTAACAACACTTCTATAAAATAAGAAATACAACTTTTATATTGAACATACTTAATTACTAAAACATCAAGGGAATTATGTATATAAAAAATATTATAAAATTATCATTACAAACCTACAAATAAAAAAATTGTCCCAGGTCACTGCCAAGAGGCATGGTGCCAAGAAGGCTGGCTGCGTTTCCTCTTTGTATAGCCAGACTTATTTCCTGGCCTAGGAAAAAGCCAGCTCTTTGGTCTCCCGAAGCATCAATTATAATAAGAATATTAAATTAGGTACTTAGTAAAACTTAAACTAAATTCAGGTTAAGCACCCTAAAAGCAGCATCTGAAAGGTTTTTGCATAGCATAGCCTGAGTTTGGTATTTTTCGGAAACCTGAGGCAGAGTACGCTTACCAGAACTGCATAAACATAACATAAAATAGTCATATATAAACCAATGTTATTAAATACCAAAATGAAATTCAATTAAATTCAGTTTAAAGCTTTACGCCTGTCACATGGGGTGATGGTCTTAAGGCAAAGTACATGTCACGCCCTGTAGAGGGCGTTGCTATGATTCTATTTAAGTCTTTGTTTTAAACTTTATAACACAGAAAAGGCACAACAGGTGGAATTAATGCTCGGGGCATTATCTACCAGTCAACCCTTGGGTCATGCAGACAGTTTGTATATTGGTGCGTAAATAACTTGAAAAAAAAAGAATTCATAATAAACAACAATAAATTAAGCATTATAAATAACATTGCAATATTATCTATTAAATATACAATTTTGCAAAAACATTCATGATTAAATTAAATAGAAATATAAATTAAAAATATTAAGTCTTCATTTTAATCAAATTATCCATGTAAGTTGGCGATACTATAATTAATAGGTATCTGTGATCATTGTATATTTTTGCCCATCGTTCAAGAAGATTCTTGAAAAATGAACTACTCGTTATTATTCATACTCGTATTTTTATATTAAAAAGGCTTACACTTGGCTACAATCTGCAACCAAAGAAGGGGAAGATGACCCCTAAGATGAAACATTTTTTTTTTAAAAAAACAACATCACATACATTGCTCTGATTCTGTGGTAAGTAGCTAAAGCACTTGTGTTACAGAAATCAGAAACAACGACGGTACCACAACACCCAGACCAGAGACAATACAGAAAAGTTCGTTTCCTATATTGACCCGACCGGGGATCGAAACCGGAACCCCTGAGATGGCGCGACGCCAAAGTCCGGCATGCTCGCCACTAGGTTACGAAGGTCGTACCAGGTTTTGTATGTTTTTCCAGAAGATGTCTGTTCATTTGTTACCTTGATAGAGAGTCCACTTCTAAAACCTAAATTAAAAAAGGCGTACTCCAAAACTAAAAAATATATCTAAAAACAGGTATCTAAGTAACTTAAAATGTCACATATTTTTTGGTTCATTCAAAAGATATCACGTTCACAAAATCCGCACACGAAAACGTAACATTTCCTACTAAATAAAACTCAACGTACGTTATACCAAACCCTAACTGTCCACGTCACGCTTGCATACGGACCTCGTCGTTATAGTTGTCACGTCATTCAACTACAAATCTTATTACGCTGGCACAAGGTATCAACTGTAACCTCTCAACTGGACTGAAACTGAATATTCATGCGCCGGGCGCTACACTACGCGTTGCCTCTGACGGCATACTTAATGCCTCTCAGAGAAGCAGACATGTATCGTATGCACCTTGGAATTTACAGGGCTAATGCAGAGCTGGTTGCAATTTCATCCAATCACGCGCTAGTTGCACAACCTAGACTTCACTACAGTAAAGAAACTTTGAGCTATTACTTCTCAACTTGGCTGAATTCTCATCAGAAATTTACTTTTTAACGCGATCCATGCGTGAAACTATAAGGCGAAGCTTGACTTTACCAGCGGTGAAGAAAAATGTGGTCCTCGCCTTAATTCCATGCGTCTTCCGAATCCAAAAAAAACTGACACTTAAAAAACTTACTTTAAACCTAATTAAGCCTTCAAATGAGCAAGCACTGGCGAAGCCTGCAGGGAATCCTAAAGCTAAACTTTTGTGCCCTTTTATCAAATTTTACGTGACATTGTTAGAAATGGACTTATGCTCGGTTCCAATATTTTACGATTCGTAATATGTCAAAAATGACAATCCGTGTTCCTCCAATTGACGAGTCTGGAACGGTTTAAGGCTACGCCTTATATAATTTATTACTATGCGTAACAGATCGGTTTTCAAATGTTGGAGGAGGCTTTAGTTAACTAGGATAGAATAGAAAAGATCTTTATTCGTGTAAACTTTACATAAGCACTTATGAATCGTCAGTACAAATTGCCGTGTTCAGATTGTTGATGATGATGTCGAAAAGAACCAACAATAAACTCGACACTTACTCTTTTCAAATATGACGATAAAATAAATACTTATATTTTACTAAAGTAAGACAGTCTAGTAGGACTTTAACATAGAAATCAGAGACCTAACCTATATTTGTTCAATCCAGTGATTACTTCGTAGCTACCAGACTGAACTAAGTTCAAGATTGTACTAAGTTTGGCTTACCAATAATTTAGTCACAAACTAGAACACTGCGTGCATAGTTCCTGCTGAGACTACAAGATTGTAAATTGAGAGCCACAGACGCTCCCGCCATGCTTATTGAAATGAAACCAGTCACAACTAATGTTCAGTATCAATGCCGTAGTATATGTTATTGTACTATCTTATCTTTGTTACTACATCTGTCTGTTTTATCTTATCTGTATTTATTTTATATTGCACTTCAAGATTGACCTCATCCCACCTGATGTGAAGTCGTAATAAGGATGACAAGTACAGCATGATAAATCTGGACTGGACTTGTCGCCCTTACCATGAAGGCTTGACCTGCTACTAATGTAGCACCCCCCAGGAGCTCTGAAAACCTTACTCACACGCAGGAACATAACAACACAGAAGTGATTGTTATTTGGCTGCGGTCTTCTGTAAGGTGGAGGTATTTCACCAGTCGGGCTGCTCCAGTTCGAGCGATAAATCGCTATGCCCTACCTCTCTTAAGATTGAAGGCTTGACCCATGTTACGTTTACGGCTAGACTTTCCCTTAGTTACCAATTCATCGGCATGGCATATTTTGGATTAGAGGGAAAAGGGATGGGGAAAGAGGAAAAGGGAAATAGATGAACGAGGATGGTGGAGGAGATTAGGGATACTACTCTCTCGGAAGACTTTGGCATGAAAAAACTTTGGTTGGGGGGAAAAGGGACGGGGGAAGGGAGATGAAACGAAACGGATAAACAAGGTAGGAAAAGGGGAATAAGGATACTATCCTCTCGAAAGACTTGGATTGAATCATGAGTACCGAAGAGCCGGAGTCACTTACTAAGCTCTCCCCTAGTCACGCATCTATCGGCAGATCTTGGATGGAAAAGGGGGAAAAAGATATGTAGGAAAATAGATGACCGCGGAAGATGAAGGGGATTAAGGATACTGCCATCTCGAAAGATTTGGGTTGAATCGTTAGTAGCAAAGAACCAGGGCCACTATACTAGGTTCTCCCCTTGTCAAACATCTATTAGCACGGCAGATCTTGGATTCGATGAAAAAGGAGGAAAAGGAGATGCAGGGAAATAGATGAACGTGGAAGGAGGGGATTAAAGACATTGCTATTTCGGAAGGCTTAGGTTGAGCCAGTAGTAGCTTGAGCAGCCAAAGCCGCATACCCGTATATAATCAAGAAACCATCGACCAGACCATTGCTATCAGTATACAGTCAATAACTTCTTCAGAAATGAAAGAAAATTACTCTCAAAACAAGCCCTGCTGGGCAATATTCGATTCTGACGTTATTACATCGCCTTCACTCTATTAGGTGTTAAGTTAGGGATTTCTGGGGCGTAGTAATATGCTTTATTGCTTTTGTATTGTAGTACAGTCAGCAAAAAGGTTGGCACTTGGAAATTCAATTTGTTTAAGCTATAAGGAAATTTGGACTTTACATTTCCCCTTCCCTTTTATTTGTTGAAGTAGCTGCCATACCACTTAAAATAGATAATAATATTTATTAACAGTGTTTTTATATATGTTTCTGAAAGAAAAAAATATCAGAATGATCAACATAGTTCAAGGCTTTAACACGTATTAAAAGAATTACCACTAGTGATCGGAAAATCAAGCGCTTATTGTCTTAATCTTTAAATTGTTTGCATTATAGAAAGATTTTATGGACATGCTTTTTTAAATACCGAAATACAAAATTAGGTACCGCTTAAAACATAAAAGTTTAACGATTCAGTTTTATTCGTGTTACTATAAAATAATGAAAATCATTAGGTTACAAGTTTTATTAATTACGAATTTTTATTTCAATAACTGTTGAATTTACACGAACGTAAAATAAGTAATTTTAGTAAATTATGACTAAAAGAGAAACATAAGTCAACATCGGAACTAAGTAAATCGGATTCAGAAAGCCATGTCCATACACATCTTTAATGCTAAAAATATAAAGTTCAATTGAATCAGAAACGAAGTTTCAGATCAATAATTATTTTCGCTATATAGGCGATAAGATTTTGACTTATTATAATTAGATCTAACTAAGACAAAGATACATCATCCAATTCTAATCCATTAATTTTTTTATTGCATGCCACATGGAATAAAAGTTGATATTCTTAAGGCTAAGTACATATGACTCCCTGTACTGAGGACGTTGCAATGATTCTAAACACAGTAGGTATACACCTCTACATTACATAGGTACTTAGTTACACGCGCAAAAAAAAAATAACAAACCTTTCCAAACTTTACTGTAACTTTTACATGATAACAGTACAATACCATACTTTAATCCAACCACAAGTTTTGTAACTTTAAAATGTTCACCATCTTAATCAAATAAGAGCTTTATTCCCAAAACCATAAGAGCTGAAGTGAAGGTCTCGTTGGCTTTGCAGTGCCGAGAATTAGGCAAATGGAATCGGATTTAGCCGAATCTGTGCGATGCAGGTGCATCCAATAAAGTCAATGTGTACAGTCACGTGAATTTGTATGTACAAAGACATTCAAAGTTAAACCTTATGGTAACGTCATAAGAGTGTTTACTTTTTAGTGCTCGTAACTCTACATATATATGGTTCATACTGCATAGTGTTCATCGGGATTAAACCGGTTTTACTATGTTTTTGGGCGGATATCTGTGGAAAACTAGCTGGGTAGATTATTTATTTACTCATGTTTGCACCCAAAAATTGGAACAAAAGGCAGATTTTAGGCAGACCTCACATTTTACATCAGAAAACACAATAGCGGTCCGATTGGCCCAAATTTGTGTTAACGTATGATTTTCGAATAACCTCACTAAACAACATTATTTTTGTGTTATTTTCAGGGCAAGATTTGTTTAAAAGAAAATACAAAAAATGTATCTGAAGTTCCTTGGGACCGTTGCAGTTTGTGATAAAGTGTTAGCAAACAGTTTAAAAATCATAATTTGTCCAAACATATATTTCAAATGAATATGAATATATTGATATTTAAAACACATTTATAGTAACAACAGATTTTAAAACTGAGAACTCAAGAGTAAAATAGGCTTTTCTTGTGTCGGTCACAGTGTTAAAAATGTTTCCCAAAGGATCTAAATTTAAAACAGTGCATTAAACAATTGTCATTGTCTACATTTTTAACCCAAACAGAGCATAATGGTTTGTAAAAAATGCATAAAACAATGAGACGATTATATCTTCTTATACTGAGTTACCACAGCATACAATAACTGTAACTAATGGTGGTAGGATATCGAGTTAATTTTAATACTTTAATCTCGCTGCATGTTACGAAGTGCATACAGCCAGAAGCATACAATTATTCAACTTTGAGCCTTATTCAAATGTAGTCAGAGCTCAAATGTAGGTCTTTGGTTGGTGCGGAGAATTAGGTAAATGGGATCGGATTTGGGGGGAACCTTTGCGACACAGCACAGGTGCATCTTTACAGATTGAGAACCCAGGATTGTCAAACATACGTTTTTTGGTAATGAAGGCTTCATTTAAATTCGTGTCATAAAAAAGTCATTAAAACAAATCTAAGTATCTTGCAGTTATCAAAATGAACTGAAACAAAATTGCAAAATAGCGAACTTGATTATACTTGTACCTAAAATAATATAAATTTTAAAAAGAGAAAGTAGTAAGGCTATCTTCGATTATGAAAAAGATAGAAACCTACAAAAAATTTAATGTGTCTTTACTCATATTGAAATTTAACAAAATCTTAAGTATATTCATGTAATTGTTCTTATATAAGAAACTCCTATATTGCGATAAACATAAGTATTTACTCCGGATTTTAAAAAACTTATGTGTAAAAGAGCTTTCTTTTAACTTGATCTATAGCTTAATTTACCTTTAATAAAATAATGAGTTTGATTTTAATAAATTAAATTAAATACTTCAGATATGTTGTTAAGCACAAACTCGAAAATGGCTCGACCAACTAACGCTTTTTCTCCTCAATATCAATAAAGTCATACAAATGTTTTATGGAAAAATACAGAAATAGAAAAATAATTCATATTTTACACATAGGTAAAAAATAATCAAGAATATCCATACTAATCCCTACTATCCCTACTAATAATATTATAAATGCGAAAGTAACTCTGTCTGTCTGTTACGTTTTCTCGCTTAAACGTCTCAACCGATTTTGATGAAATTTGGCATAGGTATATGTTGAACCTCGAGAACGGACATAGGCTACTTTTTGTTAGAAAGTAAGGCAGGGGGGGGTGGGGGGTTTAGCCACGTTTGAAAGTTTATATGGCAGAGATATGAAAGTTGGCCCAAATATAGCTCTATTAAAATATAGATTACTTTTTGTTTCGAATATTAGGGGAGATAAGGGTAAAACCGACCATGAAAGGATGTAGTCCCCAGCACAGCTAGTATATTATAAATGCGAAAGTAAATATGGACTGCTTTTTGTTTAGAATATTAGGGGAGATTGTGATAAAGAGTATGTAGTCCAGTCGAACGAAGTCGCGAAAAATTACAATGTGAATTCACTTTTCTCATGTCTAAAATAGCTAAATACGAACAAAATGCAAAGGATTTGTTTTGTTTACGAGAAAAGGCAACTTTTGTTCACCTCATGTGTAAAAATAGTTTTCGTACATATTAATTTCCCATATGACAATAAATCCAGTTGATTGGATTGAAACGTAATACTCTGCTCAATATTGGCGTAATTAATTAATTTGATCAAAGACTGATTAATTCGTTATTGGTGCTACATAGACGCGTTTTGGGAAAGTACGTTTTGATTTCGGGTTAAACAAATATTGGTTCACAACTTTTTAATTGGTTCACGTTAAGCCACGTGAAGTTTTAAAGGGCCTCCCTTTACAGAGGGGCCTAACAGAACTCAATTAAAATGACCCATTAATGAGCGTTCTAGTTGTACGTTTACGATGGGATTTTTATGATGATCGTATGAGTGGATCATTGGTGTAATTTTTTAAAAGTAAAAGTGTTTTTTTTTCATTTTTTTAATTATGCCAAAGTCGTTTCATGCCCAAAGTCATTTCATGTCCGGTTCCAATATTTGGAATCGAACCCGGGACCTTTCGCACTTTGACAGCCTACCTTAGCTGGGAGAAAAATGGATAGTCGTGTGCATACGTTCCTTACAGTCGTTTTTTCAGATGACACATTACTAATCGTAAAATATTGGAACTGGACATAATATCGTTAATATTGAATGCACTTTTGCCAATTTCTTGTTGATAGTTGCCTGCGGTTTTGTCTACATTATGAAGGGATAAAGAGTATCCTATGTTAATCTACTATTTACCTTTCTAGCAACTTCCATCCAAATCCATTTATAGCTAAGAGAGGTAGGGCCTAGCGATTTATCGCTCGAACTGGAGCAGCCCGACTGGTGAAATACCTCCACCTTACAGAAGACCACAGCCAAATAACAATCACTTCTGTATTGTTATGTTTCTGCGTGTGAGTAAGGTTTCCAGATCTCCTGGGGGGTGCTGCGTTAGTAGCAGGGGTCAAGCCTTCAAGGTAAGGACGATAAGTCCAGTAACAGAATAATTATGCTGTACTTATCACCATTGAGCTAGGACCTCATTACCACTTAACATCAGGTGGGATGAGGTCAATCTTGAAGTGCAATATAAAAAAAATATATATATCTTTTGCGTTGAAGAGTATACATCCAGACATTCATACTCTCTTACATTTATTCATACTTTATTTCGATGGTTTGCAATCGAACTTAAAAAGCAGGAGGTTCTCAATTGGGTTGGATTCCTGGTCGGGTCAATATTATACTCGTATTAATTGTTTAGTACCAACCATTATATAACCAACCATTTCTATATTGTCATGGGTCTGGGTGTTTGGTCATGACAACACAAGTGCTTTAGCTACTTGAATATATACACAGAATTAGACCAATGTATGCGATTTATATATTTATAAATTAAATGTGTTCTAAGCAATATATGCGGTTTATAAACCTACGAGTATGTATTATAACAAAAAACGTTACAACTATCGAGTAAACTCCATTTGATAAAACTATTTTTTTAAATAAAATTACAAATTTTAGCGTAATACTTATATTGCCTACTAGCTGTCCCGGCGAACTTCGTAACGCCTATTTTTTTAGTCTCTAATCTTTTAAACTTTCCTTGGACCTCCACAATTATTTCAGAACCAAGATTAGCCAAATCGGTCTAGCTGTTCTCGAGTTTTAGCGAGACTAACGAACAGCGATTCATTTTTATATATGATTGGCAATAATAATTGGCAATGCAAATGCAATGCAATGCAATAGCATGGCAACACAATTTATCGTGTTTATCTGAACTAATATATGATTTCTAATAAGAAAAAGAAGATATGTTATAGCTGATTATAATAATTGATGAACCATTTAAATCAGCCCTTTTCTAAATTTATTTTTTAAAACTTCACCGTCTCGTCTAACCATTACAGTTTTTCTCAGCACAGGTAAACCGATCACATTTATGACTTCAACTAGTGAGGGTTAGAAATGTGAATTAATTATACTAACCAAACTAATTATTTCGTAAATTCGTTGCTCGTAATGGTGGCGGCAGCATTTCACACAGACCACGGGCACCCATCGCAGTGTATGCGGAACCATTTAGCTTAAAACACAGTGTAGGCAATAGCAGTGAGGAGGTTTTACGGAACGTTACCAATTCAATATCAGTCAAAAGTAAACAGACACCTTCTGATCAAGCTTTAAGTGTAACGGGTAGGTAGTATCTCAAGCCTGGAATGAAATAAAATGAAATTAATTATTTCCGAAAATTCCGAAATTTACTCGTAAACAATAAGATTATTCGCTTTCTAGCGATAAGACCGCCTAAATTGTACTATAATTTTTCTGTAAAACCTATTTCTGTAAAGATTTTGTGCAATAAAGTATATCTATATATCTATCTATTATTTTGTTTTTTCTAAAAGAGTGCCTTGACGTTTGTCCTGTTGAGAAGAAGCGCCGGAACAAGCTCATGTGGTTATTAAGAAGACATCCTCTTTTAAAATAAATTATATACCTACATGACAACAAAGTATTGTTAATATGCATTAACAATTAATATTATGGTGCATATGTGCAGATGGACAATATAATTTTCCACATAATATTTTTATCATTAATTGGGCGCAAGTGACGTGAACTTAAACTTATTTTCTGTAAAAAAAAATGTACAATGGCTTAAGCCTGGGTATGGAGGGTTGCCCAATATAGTATTCGTAGTCTTATGTGCATAGTATGTAGAGGAAAACCTTCGTGTCTCAAACGTATTGGATTGGTGTAATTGACTGGTGTATTTATAACGTTACCGCTGCCGTGGGGACGACATAGACACGTGTGGTACTTACACGCTCGTATGACTACCCTAACTAAAAAGACAGCGACATAAAAAACTGGAGACCTTTAACAGTCACAGCGTCGTCGACAAAAATCCTCATCCTTAAGGGGCCGCTCCGTCTAGTTTACCCTGGATGATTGGAAGACTGGCGGGAACGGCTGAAGGTGATAAGGCCATTCCTGCGTATCTGTGGAGGCTCAGGCCAGCTGGTTCCCACCGGAATTCTAAAACTGGCCTGACTGAATCGTACCAAGTAAGGCGCTCGTGCGATTTGACATCATTTGCTCCTACATTCAGAATACTTGCCCATACTTTCCTCACTGGCATTATTTCCCTGCCCGCACAGAGGGATTACATCGTATACAGAACCTGGCACGCCGTGAGCCACAAATTTATTGTTGTGTGCTAGTAATGTTTCTTAATGCGGCCGTTTTAAACCGCGTCTGTTTTTGTGGCGGGCGTTATCACGACTATTTCTGTTTTCAGACGTACGATATTCGACTAGAAGAATGTTTAAAGTAGAATAAATCCAGAATACTGCTCACTCTTTTAAAATATGAAATCATAGCAACAGAACACAATTAATTGGTATTACCATTTTTAGGGTAATAGAACTGGCTGGGATGACACCATGAGATCTTGGTCTCCGTTTCATGGTACTTCAGATAAGCTCTGTTCTAACAAAAAAACAGTAAATTCGTTTTTAAACGACGAAGTAATCGGCACATATAAACATATACATATATAATATCTTCTTCCCGCAACTTCGCTCGCATTATTTTGAGGTAAAAAAAATATTTTTGTGTAAAGAAATAACAAACATATACAGATATTCATTTTTATAAACATTAGCGTTTAGAATGTTAGTAGGCTTAGTAGGATAAAATATACTGCTGAATTAGAAAACCTCCTTTTTCAAACAGTGTAAAACAGGAAGCACATTGTTTTCTATTAATAAGTATTTGCAAGTGAAACCGTGACGCAATATTTATATTATCTGTATTTCATACTTATTTTGAGATAGACATAACAAATAATTCATTAGTATGAAATTGCATTCGTGCATATCGATACTGACACTAGGTTTTTCGATAAAATGGGGATGAAGTAATTTGAAAAAGTGTATATATGTTACCCATCTACTAACATAGCAAAACCGGTTTAATCCCGTTAACCTTATCCGCTATACAGTATAGCATATATACATACACATATATGTTAAATAATACAGGGTGGTTACTATGCACCTGCATCGCACAGATTCGGCTAAATCCGATTCCATTTGCCTAATTCTCGGCACCGAACGAACGAAACTTAGGCTCTTACGTTGTATGTATAAGGTTCATAGTTGAAAAGCCTGTGATGATGTTACTGCTATTGCTTGCATGTACGGAAGCTACGGTTGGATTAAACCGAAACCGTTATCCTACATCCATTAGTTAAGGCTAATTTTACGCTTTTTAACTGTAAAATGCAGACTTGCAAACAGAAAAAAAAACATCTAATTTTTATTTTACAAAATTGAATTTTAAGAGAGGTAGGGCATAGCGATTTATCGCTCGAACTGGAGCAGCCCGACGGGTGAAATACCTCCACCTTACAGTAGACCGCAGCCAAATAACAATCACTTCTTGTTGTTGTGTTTCTGCGTGTGAGTAAGGTTTCCGGAGTTCTTGGGGGGTGCTACATTAGTAGCAAGCCTTCAAGGTAAGGGCGACAAGTCTAGTAACAGTTTTACAATGATATACTTATCACCATTAAGCTAGGAACTCATTACCACTTAACATCAGGTGGGATGAGGTCAATTTTGAAGGGCATAATAAAAAAAATACATTGGTATAAACATTATGTGTTACTAGCTGTGCCCGCGACTTCGTTCGCGTGGACTACAAGATTTCGATTATTTTTTATAAAATTAAATTATAAATTAATTTAATTATAAAAACTGAGTTTATTATCGGTGTCTTCTCCTTAGATGTAGGTTTTAAACCGGCAGTAGAACCACTTTGCATTGTTTTCAATGACGATTCAAAAGTGTTATAATTATGTTACCTACTTAAATAATAATTATTTAACTTTGAGTTTGACAGTTGGTGAAAAAATATCAGTTTGAAAATAAAAATAAAATAAGAACGCCAGCTTCCAATTAACTTACCTAAAACCATGGTTTATATATTTATTATTAAACTTTATTGCACATAAAAAGAATAACAGGGGAATGGTAGGGGCATTCTCTGCTATCTATATTCAAATATATAGAGTTTGTTTATGGGTGCGGTAATAGTGAAAATACTGCGTAATTTATCTAAAAAACATAATAAACAACTAAGAATCATAAAAATAATTTATCAATCATCATAAAAATATACAGAAACGATATATTCATTACGTAGAATATATATTTAAATTATGTATGAATCCTTTCTGATGGAGGAACTCTTCAAAATCTTCAGTCAGGACATTACAACAACCTTCAGTTTAATGTTCAAAGTATCACAAAGTAAGCGGCCTAAGCGATAAGTCTCTCGGTCTGCCTCCAAAAATGTTTACAGGTCAATCTCTTATTCAAATACCCACATGGCACACACAATTACACACCAATTAAAATTATGACAGCGAACTTGACAAAAATATCGTGTTACCCTCGTCATACAGAATGTCAGGCGACCGCATCCTTAGGCGGGTTTATTTGTACAAGCTAAATGTAAACACAGTCTACAAGGCGTTTATATAGAGTTAATTACAAACAACAATACTTATTCATTTAGCCACATGTCACCATTAATGTAATGTAATGTTAACAATTCTAAGGTAAGTATTAAATTTAAGTCAACCTCATTGCTTGATATTTCTTTTTCGAGGAGAAATCCTTTCGCACTGTCACTCTCTGCTGGGAACAAAGAGTGGTGTAACAGGCTCGCAATGACTTCAACTCCCTCGATGGCGAACTGTGCACAATTGTGAGGGATCGGGATTCCTTTCAAATCCTACGCAGGATATAGAGTCTGGCCGATGCAATACTGTGTCCTCCTCTTCCTGAGCAGCCAATACCTGGTCGCGGAGGACAGGGAGGCCGGTAAATCATAGAGGTCCTTCTCTTTCTCCGCGATTCACCTCTGCCCTTACTAGCTTGCCCTGCAGCTCACCTCGGGATCCGTTTTCACTTCACCATGTGAGATATACGAGGCTGAGTAAGGCCAAGTGACAAAATGCGGACAATTTCTCTGATGCAGTGCCAAGTAGCTTAAGCAATTGTGTAACAGAAACAACGACGGTACTACGATACCAAAAACAAAAATATATTTTTTTTAATTGGTTGTCATAGACCAGAAATCGAACTCAAGACCACATAAATTTATGTAAATTGCGCGGTACTAAAATCTGGCCCGCTCACCACAGCTATTGAGGATGTCAAAGTTATTCGAGATTGTAGCTTTCTACCTGTGAAAGTATATTAAAAATCCTGTGATATCACTTCATCCAAATACTTATTATTCGCGAAGTAATCCATGCAAAGCATTGTCTTTATCCAATAAAATGGCATCCTCCTCACGCAATTTAAAATGCAGCTCATTGATAAGCTGCAGACGAAAAATAAATTTTAGGCGCTTTAATCATTACGCAACTACGGTAGACCTTCCTGACTGTTAGTCTAAGTTATATAAGACGAGAAGTACTCGCGTACCCTGGGCAGCCATATTTATCCCGGATAAATCAGGATATACGTTAACTGCTGTTTGTTAAACTATGACAGGCATATTTAAACGGTAGTCGGAAACGTGACTTTATTACAAATAGTAATAGAATAGTTAATAACTTGAGCAAACTTTGCTGAGCCAATACGAGGTTTTATTTGAATGATTCTACGCTGGGTATTTTATTATTCTCGCTGTAAAACGCTTTGATTTTGGCTAAATTTTCTACTTTAATATTTGAATTAGGAAGCTGTAGAACTGAGCATTTTATTTTTTTTTAATTAATGTTTTTGTGACTGTTAAAATTAATAAATCACTTTAAATAGAAATTACCGAACTGTTTGTTGTACGCGGAAAACTTCAGAAATACTAGACTTATGTCCGGCTCCAATATTTTACGATTTGTAATACGTCAAAAACACTAAGTGTTTTCCTACGAGTCGTTAATTCTAAATTCAAATTTACTTTCATATCAGCTGCCATCAGTCGTCCGTCGATCCTTCTTAGCTTACCCCTCGTATAATTTATTATACTATTCTAACTAGAATACGTTTTTCAAATATTGGAACTGAGCATGATTTGTATAATCCTTTTTTGTTTTATTCATAAATTGTCAGGACCAGGTTTGTACCAGAAGTTCAAAATATACTATACTAGCTGTGCCCGCGACTTCGTTCGCGTGGACTACATCCTTTCATGGTCGGTTTTACCCCTTTCTCCCCTAATATTCAAAACAAAAAGTAGTCTATATTTTAATCCAAGTTTCGAGCTATATTTGTGCCAAATTTCATATCTCTAACTACAAAAATAAACATTTTTCCATATAAACTTTCAAAGGTGGTATTACCCCCCTTACCCCCTTATTTAAAAAAAAAATAGCCTATGTCCGTTCTTGAGATTCAACGTATACCTATACCAAATATCATCAAAATCGGTTGAAAGGTTTAAGCTGGAAAGCGTAACAGGCAGACAGACAGAGTTACTTTCGCATTTATAATATTAGTAGGGATTAATAGTGGGCGTGCAAAACCGCGGTGGTTCGCGAGATTTACCCAATTTCTTTTACTATAAGTTCTAAAATCCATCTTCCCATTGGAATTAATCTATCATGTTGCAAATTATCTTTTTTAACTTTAATAAACGTAAATTAAAGGCATATATCAGCACCCATGTTGATTTTCAAAACAATTTATTTTTTTTTATCGTTTGTTCAAAGACCCAACATTTAAATTTTGTCACAAATTTGACAATATCGCTGGACCCTCATCATGCAAAGCTGTCTAGACCATATTTTTTACTTTTCGAGGTTGGAATAAATTGTCCTGAAGAGTGAGTATACAATTGTTAGAATCATTTTACCCAGATGTTATAATCTTTATTTCTCATCTCATATATTTAAGACACAAATATAAGGAAAAGCTATTATATTCATAGATATGATTCAGGCCCATTGTCACTATATATTTTAAGCTATATCAGTGTGCTCTAATAAATAGAGAAGTTTCGTAAGACTTAGTCTTAACCTAATCCCCCACATTAGTGTAGCGGGTCGGGATGCAATGAGAGCAATTGTATAGTTATATCAAAATATATTTACAATATCACTTCATTAAACTAAATATAAAATACACCATCATCTTTCACGTCGTACGTCGTCTAGCAAACTGCACCGTCTTCTGTTCATCTTCTTACTCTTTCACTCATCATTCTCTATCACTCACACCGTTCGGATATTCGTACACACATTCAACACGCTCGGATACGTCCATATCCCACATTCGGCCATCTTGCAATCATGTCTGCCCTCAGACATGCATCATCAATCAACCTTTCATTTGCTCGAAACATTCTCGCACCAACAAAATCACAAACATCTTAAAACACTAACGAAAATTAAATACTTACAATAAAACATCAACATAACACTAAACAATCTACGGCTTACAAAAACAAAATCAAAGAAAACGTCATCTTACATCATAACATGAAACTTAACATAAACTCAAATACATCAAAAACAAACATAAACTCATACGTCTTTCGCACTAAAACAATACCTTTAAATAAAATAAAGCCAACATTCCCAAACAAAATAAATAAAACATCTTCTCTTCTTTTTTTTTCCTAGTCTTGAAATTCCGTTTACTTTCATCCTTAACATCCAACATAAAATTCTTTCCTGGATCTTTACATTTTGAAACGTCATGCAAATGTACACCATAACATAAAGGATCATCATCATCATCATTCTCGTACTCCGTATATTGTACCAAATTCACAGCTATCATCAAGCTATTATTCTCTTTACATCGTAGGGAACTGACATGTGAATGTAATTTCCTTCCAATCGTTTCGCTGTAAATACTTATGCGACTCGGATCATCCACATGAATTTTATTGATGCCTTTTATCTCATCTCCCACTTTTTGGAAAGCTGGTTCGGCATCCTTCTTGGTTGGGGTCTCTGAACACAGGTTCCATTGTCGCGTTTTCTCACCATCTATATTTTTGTGTTGCACTTCTGTATTTTGAGTTGGATTTACTAACAGTATTTTGTCGCTATTGACATCGTTGTTTACATTCATGATGACAACGTCGTCATGACACAATTGCTCATCCGACATTTCACCTTGATCACTCCTAGGTTCATTCGTTTCATTCAGACAGCTTGTCAATATCTTCGAAATGTTTTCTTTCGTGGCGCCATCTAATGAAATAGTATGCAAAGCCTGTTCATGTGTCTGTTCTTGGCTGTTCTGAATTTCAGTCTTGTTTGAATTGGCACTAATAGATTTTTGAGGTGGATAACAAGCGACCAATTTCTTCTGTTGCGTCATAGCATGTACTGGTTGACAATACACCTCGTGTGAAAATTCCTCATATAGCGCCACCTTCAGATCTTCCCAGCTGTGATATGGGTCTTCTGCCTTTAGCCATAATGCCGCCATGCCAGTTAGTGAGCGCCGTGCCCTCCACAACACTTCTCGAGGTGTCCATCCATACCTTTCAGCATTGAATTCCACATCGTAAATCCATTCTGATATTGTGTACGTCTTCTCGCGTGCACTGAATTCCGGCACTTGAAAAATCGTTATTTTTCGCATCGTCATTTCTTGTCGCGAATTCGTCTTTCCGTTCATGCCTCTTGTATTTAAAACATCGTCGTAATCTTCTTTGATTTTTCCGTTCGTCATAAAATGGCGTCTTATAAATTTTGAATTGCTCTCACGACTTCGCTCTCGCGATTCCCCGATCCCGGACGAGCCCCCAAATTTGTAGCGGGTCGGGATGCAATGAGAGCAATTGTATAGTTATATCAAAATATATTTACAAAATCACTTCATTAAACTAAATATAAAATACACCATCATCTTTCACGTCGTACGTCGTCTAGCAAACTGCACCGTCTTCTGTTCATCTTCTTACTCTTTCACTCATCATTCTCTATCACTCACACCGTTCGGATATTCGTACACACATTCAACACGCTCGGATACGTCCATATCCCACATTAGGTTAAGACTAAGTTTGTCCAGTAATGTTTTTTATATGCCTCTGTACTTTTATGAAAACAAAACAGTCGGATGCTAATATGAACAAGCGGCCTTATCGGTGGAATATCGCTTTTTAAAAAAATAAACATATTTAAAACATTTATTAATTCTAATTATTCGTTTTTGAGATTAGAGCATTCAAACAAACAAACAAACTCCTCAGCTTTATATCTTGTTACAACGTTTTAAAAGACATTCGTTGTACAAAAGTCTGCAAAAATATTTAACGATCCTTTAAAATAATTTAACGGATCAAAATGCGACACCATTTTTATTAAGTAGTTAATACGAACTACTTACTGCAATAGAGAAGACGGATTTAAGTTATCTTTAGCATGGAATGGAACAAATTTTTACCGCGGTTAGAACGACCAAAAACAATTCCGGATACTATCAGTGTAGTGTGTCGAAGTGACTTCAATAACATTTTGTTATTTATTTATTTATTTATTCAAACATCTTACAGCTTAACAGAAAATTCCAAAGCGCTTATAAGATACACGGTCATTATTAATATCAATATTACATAATTCATACCTAAAAACCACACATATATGTAGGTAATAGATACAATGTCAGTCATAAAAATAAAAATAAAATGTCAGTATTAAATTAAATTACAAATTACAAATGGAACATTACAATACATCAATAGAAATTATTTCATAAGTTATGTGAGAATGTGAGGGTGGATGAAGATTTGCAAGCTCACCCGAATAGACAAAAGCGAGCAAGACCAGTCAGCTCGTTACCACGGTTGGTGCAACCTAACTGAAACGTCGGGCAGTAAGAAGTTCATAAAAATGTTGAAAAAATGAACTAAATAAAAATGTTGTCGCGTTTTGACCCGTTCAATTATTTTAAATGTTTAAAAAGGAACGCGAAAGTCTTAAAGTTTATATTTAACGATCCGTCAAATGTTTAACTACAGCTAGACATAGTTGAACTCATTAAACGAGAACACCATTCACCGTAACCTATTTTCGGCCTTATTACCAAACACTAAAAGTAACAAGGAAAGGAACCGTATTTACACAGAAAGTATCTCTAAACAAATCGTAGATACAGTCGCCGTCAGATATATCGGAGCAGACAAAGTGACCAAATACTTCTGAACATTAGAAACAGAAAAATTTAAACTCTCCTTGCGGTGCGGGAATTGAACCCACGACCTTCACGTATCGCGCGTGCTGCTCTTACCAACTGAGCTAACCGCAAGTTATCGTAGGCGATCAAATTTTTCTGCTGTATCAACCGTTAGCCTTCCGGTAAGTGCTCTCTGCCGAATATGTTTAGAGCTACATACTTATCGGCCCGTGGTACAGTACTATACCGGTAGCTAAATAAGACACATGACGTGCGTGACACATTTTGACGTTATGAGTGTTCAGATGTTATTGGCATCTGGCATATTAATGGTAACTTGTGGTGTATGGAACTTTTTGTCATTTTAACTGTTCAGAAGTATTTGGTTGCTTTGTCTGCTCCGATATATCTGACGGCGACTGTACACACATCCAACCGGTTCACTCGGCCGGTGCCACACTAGCTGTTTGTATTCAAAGCTTCTAGACGAATTGACAAGGTCTTGAGAAGGGTACACGGCTTATCGCTGAGCGTGGGACGTGGTCGTTGTACTGAACGTACAATGGGATACGAAAGGTAAAAAGTTTCGGTTTATTGATACGGATTACGGATAATGAAGGAGGCATTAAGTCTCCTTACGTTTTTGCGCAATAAAGTTACTTTAATAAAAATAGCTGACCCGGCGAACTCTTTTCTGCCTTTAAGGCAACAGATAAGCAAATTAAGGATTGCGATCTCTGAATCTCACTCAATTGCAGCAGCTGTGGTCGATTGTAACGTATAGAAGAAAAACTGAAATCGCTGTTCCTCATACCTACATTTGTTTAAAACTTTAAAAACACAAAAAAGTGAGTGATGAAGACAGTTTGTTTTTATTAGTATTAATTAATTAAGTACAAGAAAAAACAATCTAAATATTATGCTAACTCACCAAACTAAAAAAAAACAGTTTCTTACTTTTAAAAGTTTTAAAGCATCAATATCACTTCTGATTTGTAAAGACCATTTCTTTGCGTAACTTATGAAATCTTTAAATTAAGCACACTGTCCAAACTCACGGTATTTATATTCAAAATTGGAGAAGTCCTATCTATTTCTCACAGATACTTCACCAAATCGTGACTCAACCAAAATGCAAGAAAAATCTTATTACTATAAGGTTTTATTGTATAACAAATGTAAAAAAGTCCTTCTGTCCCACTAAGAAACAATTTCATTTAGTGACTTAAGTGGAACTTCGATATAGTTTCTTCAAGTTTTAAATGTACAATATAACATTTTAAGACCAGCCTAGCATGTGCCACTCGGCTAAATTTTATCGCGCTCTTAACAAACGTCAAAATCGATTGAAGTCAGTGCGTCAGCTGCTGATTGTATGAAAATACGAGTGCAGTGTGATAACAGCCAATCAACAGTGTCGAAACTTTTGTCGTCTCATGTGATAAATTTGACGTATTGCGCAAACTAGGCCTGCATGTGACTGTTCTGAGAGAAACGACTATCCCATACATTTGAAACTTGAAGAAACTATATCGAAATTCAACTGTCACTTAAGCAATCGAAAACAGCTATTTCTTAGCAACTTAGGCTGCACCATAATACCAGCGCTGCAGCAGCCTTGCGTCGCTGCAGCATATAGCTGAGGTGTGGCCTAGTTGACCACTTACCCATTTAGTCTTTTGTTTTGTTTTTTGTTTTTGTTGCTATTTATTTCATGTTTGTTTTTGTTTTTACTTCTATTTGTACTTCTTCTTGTTTTTAGTTTTTATTTTATTTGTGTAAATTTGTATCTTCTGTGTAGTGGTCAATAAATGTATTTTCTTTCTTTCTTTCTATTTTTTTTTCTTTTCTTTTTTTAATTTTGGACTCTATCCAGCGTTTAGAAACAACGCAGTGATTCTTCCAATGTCCAGTGTTTAGAGAGACATGTCAACAAAAGAGATTGCGCGGTGATATGAGATATTCCTTACTAACTTGAGGTCTTCATTACATAAAACAAACACAAACAACACATTGAGACAGCACAACGTTAAAGGCGAGGGGGAAGGAAAAATTATAAACTAATATCATACATTACAATATAGTTACATAAATCCCTACTTCCCTAATAATATTATAACTCTGTCTGTCTGTATGTATGTCTGTCTGTCTGTTACGCTTTCCCGCTTAAACCTCTCAACCGATTTTGATGAAATTTGGCATAAGTATACGTTGAACCTCTAGAACGGACATAGGCTACTTTTTGTTAGAAAGCAAGGGGGGGGGGGGGGGTAATGCAACCTTTGAAAGTTATAAGTTTTATCTGGGAAAATGTTTATTTTTTAAGTTAGAGATATGAAAGTTGGCACAAATATAGGTCTATGAAAATATAGACTACTTTTTGTTTCGAATATTAGGGGAGATAGGGATAAAACCGACCATGAAAGGATGTAGTCCACGCGAACGAAGTCGCGGGCACAGCTAGTATTTTATATATTTAGAAGAAGATAGGGTTAGAATATAGGTAAGATTGAAAGGGCGGGGAATTTCTGAAGGAAAGATGTCGTATAGAGATATAGGGTAGCTGTTGCAAAGAGCTTGAAACGTCAAAATTAGAGCGCCATTAATGCTCGGCTTCTAGATTTTACGTGTCAAAAATGACAATCCGTTTTTCCAACCGACTACGTATCTGGAACGGTTAAAGCTTACGACTCGTATAATTTATTACTATCCGTAACTAAAACGCATCGTTTTTCAAATATTGAAAACGGGCACATGGCAGCACCGTTTTCCTTATTTTTTTTTTTTTTGTTTTTTGTTAATATAAGATTTGACAACCAATAAAATTGGGTGCGAAAATACAAGACCTAGATCAAACATTTTATTTTATTTTTTGAGGGCGATCGGAGAGTGTGCTAATTTGTATGCCAATATCTGTATTCAAAGCTTCCAGACAAATCGACAAGGTTTTGACAAGGGTACATTTGACGGGGGAGGCAACGTGGGACGATTGCTGAAAGTGTAGTATTTTTACACTTTCTTTTTGCATATCAATAAAATGATACCCTTTTACATATATATTGTGTGTTGTATATTCGAGCGATTCTAACTCAGATCAGGGTACCGTGCAAAAAGTAGGGACAGATCTTTTCGTGCAAAATAACTATGTTTTCATTTTCATTTTGTTCAAAAAAGTTCCAGTGGAGAGAGTTTAATTAAGGACGCGGTAACAGTGGAAATTTCAAGAGAGGTAGGGCACGTTTTATCGCTCGAACTGGAGCAGCCCGACTGGTGAAACACCTCCACCTTACAGAAGACCGTAGCCAAATAACAATCATTCGGTGTTGTTGTGTTCCTGAGTGTAAGTAAGGTTTCCAGAGCTCCTGGGGGTACTACATACGTAGCAGGGGTCAAGCCTTCAAGGTAAGGGCGACAAGTCCAGTAGCAGATTTATTATGCTGTACTTGTCACTCTTAAGCTAGGACCTCATTACCACTTAACATCAGGTGGTATGAAGTCAATCTGAAGTGCAATATAAAAAAAAATGATGACGCACGCATGACTGTAGAAAAACAAAAATAAACTAATCACTGTGAATATCATAAGGGTAACAACTTACAAACGTACATAGACATACATGATTAATATTCATTAATATTTAACGAGGTACATTCATCCTTCTTATATAATTTTTATAATTCATATTTATTTATATTAATTGAATGAAATTTAGCAGAAACAAAGATGACATGCTTGATTCATATATATCATAGTTTTGAACCCGATACAACGCGAACAGAGCCGCGGGAAACAGTTAGTATATTCATAATTCCCGGTTCCAATATTTGAAAAACCATCCGTTCTATTTACAATTACTCGTAGTTATAAATTATTCGAGGCGTAAGCTGAAAACGACACACTTACGACTTATGACAGCTGTTATGGAAAATAAATTTGAAATTAGAATTAACGACTCCTTTTTTTTTTTTTTTTTTTTTTTTTTTTTTTTTTAATTAATGGACTCTATCTCGCGTCTCTAAATAACGCGATAATCCTGCCGAAAAAAAAGGCGGGAACTTTCGTAGCGGAAAGTTTGATTTTCTTTGCGGGAGTTTTGATATTTAATTTTCGCCTAATAAAACACTTTACATCCTCTGGAAATGTCCACGGAGAGTGGCGGAATGGGTGCCACTAAAAAAAAAGGCTACAAACGTCATAAACTTAGTGATACTTCACCAGATTTGTCTGATGAAGAGCAGCCAAATTATGCGCCGTACAGGAAGACAAATCATATAAGAACATACCCTGAGAACTCTACCAATACAACTTTTTCAGTATTTTTGGAAAGTACCAGAGACGAGGGCAAGTTGGGTAATAAAAGTCCAATTTATTTGAACAACATATTTAGCCGATTTATCAAAGGTGTAAAGCAACTCAGAAGAATTAATGCCAATAAATACGCAGCTACATTTGACAATGCAAAAAATGCCAATGCACTCTTAAGTAATACAAATTTTCTACAGAACCATGAGCTCAAAGCCTACATTCCAGCATCCATTGCTGAATCAATTGGTGTAATCAGGTTTGTCCCAACAGAACTCTCCAATAAGCATCTTTTCGACAAGTTAGTTTCCTCTCAAGAAATACTTGGTGTCCGGAGGTTTACAAAGAAAACGCCTGAAGGTATAGTGCCTCTACAGACTGTTTCAGTAATATTTGCCGGTAACATCTTACCAGATCTGGTAACTTATGAACTATGCGCTTTACGAGTTGAACCCTACATACGGCCAGTACTACAATGTTTTAAATGTCTAGGATATGGGCACATGTCCAAATTTTGTAAAAAAAATACTGTTTGTTCAATTTGTGGACAATCACATTCTTATAAAGAATGTGATAATACTGATAGTCCATTCTGTATAAATTGTAAAGGTAATCATGTGGCTATCTCTAAAACTTGTCCCATTAAATTAAAAAAAATTGAAGAAAATAAACAGAAAATCAACCACCGACTTTCTTTGAGTACACAATTTCCACAATTGAACAAACAGACCTTTTCTAAAGTAGCATCTAATAATGTTACGCCTAAATCAAACAAAACCCACAAAGATTTTATTTTGGACTTTATCAATAGTGAAGTAATGATGAATGCATTTATCAAAACCTTTACAACACTTTTTAATAAAGAAAACAAACTTCCAGTAAATTCCCATACAATTAAGGAGCTTTTTATTGAAAATGTCAAATAGTGATGGGTGAAAGGTCTCCCATTAATCAACTAAAAATATGTCAACATAATGTACAAAGTTTAAAACCAAAATTACCACTGGTACAGCATTTCATACACAAAAATAACATTGATATATTAATTTTAAATGAAACATGGCTCAAGCCTACAAGTAATGTATTTATTCAAGGATATAAGTTTTTGCATAAACCAACACACAATGGATATGGAGGAGTAGCTATATTACATAAAGAAAGTATTAAATGTAACTTGATTAACTCACATTTTTCAGATGCAATACAAAGTATAGCTGTAACTGTTGAAACAAACATTGGTAAAGTAAGTATATTAGGTTTATATTGCCCACCACGAAGTGGCCGTTTTCCAGTTAGAAAATTAAACAACATTATTAATAGTCTTTCTACTCCAATATTGATAATGGGAGATCTAAATGCTCATCACACTGCTTTTGGTAGTTTTCACAACAAACCCAGAGGGGTCCAAATATATGATATGTTAGAGGAATTAAACTTATATATTTTAAATGATGGCACAACCACTACTGTTAACCGTCCAGGCAATTCGCCTTCCGCAATTGATGTAGCCTTTGTTTCAAACAGTCTTGCTCCTTCTTGCACCTGGACAGTCTCTCCAGACTGTATGGGAAGCGTACACTTTCCGACCATCGTGGAACTGGAGATTGAACCTGAGTTTTATGTAAATGCCGTAAGACCAGATAAGTACTTATATAATAAAACAAAATGGGAGGACTATTATAATATGTCACAAATCGAGTTCTCTGATTTCCCTTTTTCAGAAGATTGTCTTCAAGATTATGACAGGTTCATTGAACTTGTCAATTTTTTAAAGTCCGAGTGTGTTCCTATTTTGTCTTATTCTGCGCAATGTTCTCAAACAAACAAAATATCTAAATCTGTGCCGTGGTGGAACGAGGCGTGTTCTGACGCAGTTAAAAAAAGTAGGTTAGCGCTTTTGAATTACAGACGATTTCCAACTATAGAAAATTATTTGATTTATAAAAAACTTGATGCAAAGAAGAAACTTATTATAAAGGAACAAAAGAAACAAAGTTGGATAGCTATTACTTCCAGCTTTGATAGAATGACGCCTATATCCAGAATATGGAACTTTATAAGAAAATTTAATAAAAGAAGACCCAAAGATATTTCTAAAGATGACAGTTGGGTTGAATCATTTCTAGAGCAAATATCATCAGTTCAGCCGTCTCAAATACAACAAGACACAGATTTAGACTTTTATTTCGATAAGAATGATATGAACTTACATTTAATCAAACCATTTACCGAATCAGAATTTAATTTAGCTCTCGACAGTAGGAAAGACACATCTCCTGGCCTTGATGGAATTCCATATATTTTGATTAAGAAACTACATCCAAATGGTAAAAAAGTTTTACTTAATATATTTAATAAGTTGTGGCAGAATAATTTGATACCCACTCCATGGAAATCTGTAGCCGTTATCCCTATTTTAAAACCAGACAAGGACCCTCTTTCTGCTAGTTCTTATCGGCCAATTTCATTAGCTTCATGTTTATCCAAATTATTTGAAAATATTTTAAAAAACAGATTGGAATTCCACGTTGAATCGAATAATATTTTTCCTCATGAACAGTATGGTTTCCGTAAGGGCAGGAGCAGTGTTGATAGTCTTCTTATTTTTAGTGAGGATATCCAAAAATCGATGTTAAATTATTCTAATTTAATATCTGTTTACCTTGATGTACAAGGTGCTTTTGATAATGTTAATCTAGCCACACTTGTTAAAATACTGCATAGTTTTAATATTCCGGGTAAACTCCTATTCTATATTTATAATTTGTTTTATAACCGCAATGTATTTGTAAAGTATAACAACAATTATTTTGGTCCTAAAACTGTAAATAGAGGTGTAATGCAAGGTGCAACACTCTCTCCTCTTCTGTATGCTCTGTATACTGCTGAACTTTGTAAAAATGTAAATCTTAATAAGACTAAGGTCTTACAATATGCGGACGATCTTGTTGTTTATACCTCTCATAGAGATATATTTCAAGCTGAATTAGAATTAAATAGGGTATTAAATGAATTATACATATATTATAAAGATAAATTATTGCTTGATATTAATGCACATAAAAGTTCAACCATGATTTTCTCGAGAACTCTCAGTGATACTCTTTTAAATATAAATATAAACAGCAATATTATTGATACAGTGCGGGAAAAAAAGTTTCTAGGTTTAGTGTTTGACAGTAAAATGACATTCAAAACTCATGTAAATAATGTTGTAAATAAAATGCAAAAATCTGTAAATATTTTAAGATATGTAGCCAGCGTTAATTGGGGTATGGACCCTAAAATTGTAAATATTATGTTTAAATCTATAGTTCGTAGTCATTATGACTATGGTTTGATAGTTTATAACTCATTTCTTCATAATAATTTAATACGAAAAATAGAGGTAATACAAAATAAAGGACTAAGACTAATTACAGGTGCTATGTGTTCGACACCTATTAACGCTCTGGAAATAGAAGCGGGCATTCCACCCATTCATGTGCGATGTAAATATTTAAGTGAAAAATTCTTCGTTAAAGTTTTATGTAATTATCAGTATGAACAAATGTATGGTAATAATAAACTATTTTTAGAAGAAAATGAAAAGAAAGAATTAAAAGAAGTGATGAGTAATATACGAAAGACAGCAAAATGGGAACTTGGTTCTTTAGAAATCCAATTGAAAAAGGCTTATATTAATGAGAAAAGAGTGTCAAATAATGAAGAATTCCTGAATTATGTTAACACCGAGAAAGAATCATACCATAGAATATATACTGATGGATCTAAAACGAATGCTACAGTTAAAGCTGCTTTCTACGATTCGTGTCATAAATATGGAAGATGCTTTACACTGGATTCTAATACGTCTATATTTACGGCAGAAGCATTCGCAATATATGAAGCCCTTAAATATGTCGAAAGGAATGACGCTTACACTAATTACCTGATAATTACGGACTCTTTAAGTGTTCTGAAATGTCTAGAATCAAGCAAATTATCGTACAAAAACAACTGGTACATTTATAACATAAGAGAAATATTAACAACGCTACAATATTTTCAAAAAAATATAGAATTCTTATGGGTACCAGCTCATTCTGGCATTACTGGAAATGAAATTGTGGATAAATTCATGAAAATAGAACATCCATCTATGAACATTCAACTCAGTGTTTCACCACCTGTTCCAATGACGGATTACGACCCCCTAATAAAACAACGCATGTATAAACATTGGCATGACGATTGGGAGCACAAGAAACAACTTAAAGGCAAATGGTACGCGAATATACAAACGCAAATTCCAAAAAAGCCCTGGTATTTCCATTTGAAGTCTGCACCAAGGAAGTTTATCACTATTGTAAATAGACTGCGTCTCGGGCACGGAAGATTTCCTGCTCACCTGAAGAAAATTAAACTGAGCACTACAGAGAACTGCGAGTATTGTAGTGAGGACGCTGCTACACTAGATCATCTAATCCTCCGCTGTAAAACATTTGCAGTACAAAGGTTATTGCTTATAGATGGCTTAATTAAGATCTATAAAAAAAGTGAAGACATTCCCCGCCTCTTGCCATCTATACTGCAGAACAGCGATACCTACAAATATATATATAATTACGTAGTTTCTACAATAGAAGACCTTTAAATTTCTAAAGAAATGAAAAAGACATTATAACGCCAAAGGAAGAATTGAAGACTTAAAACTTCAAATAAAATGAGAACAATAGAACGAATGAAAGGCTTGAATGGACAAAGTCCAGAGCCGTAAAACTTAAAAAAAAAAAAAAAAAAAAAAAAAGATAATCCTGCCAATGTCAAGTGTTTAGAGAGACATGCTATTTTATGTAGAACTCGCGGTGGTGAGAGCTAATTCATTTCTGAGATGAGATAATACCGGGCATAAATCTATACTTAAATTAACGACTGAGTATATTACTCAGGTATTAATTGTTAACTGGCTTGTAAGTAATTCACGACGAAATCTCGGTTAGTGAGTTCCCGCGGGATAATATTCGACATTAATTTGAAAACTTTTCTCACGCCACTGCAACAACTTTAAATTGAAACATTTTAATAAGTTTACAAAATTTTAGCTGCTAATCACTTTTGTATGGGGAGAAGCATTTTTATTCAGTCGAAATAGTAAAGTCGTGCTCAATAAAATATCACTTGGGTGGTGGCGCTATGTGGCGGGTTGTTACATTCTCTTCAATTTGGATAAGTTTTTTTTTATAACGCACTTCAAAATTGACCTCATTCCTTGCATAGCGGCGAAAAGTATAGCATAGTAAAACTGTTACTAGACTTGTCACCCTTACCTTGAAGGCTTGACCCCTGCTACTGATGTAGCAGCCCCCAAGAGCTCTGGAAGCCTTACTCACACGCAGAAACACAACGACGCCGGAGTGATTGTTATTTGGCTGCGGTCTTCTGTAAGGTGGTGAGTGAAGCTATGGCTGGCACATACGTCATGCTTGTGAACAGGTGGCATCTTCGGGTATTGAATCCTCGTTTTACCCCCTTAGGGGTTGAATTCACAACAATCCAGTTAGTTAGTCTTAGTTCTCTTCTACGCTGTAAATGACTCTTTTATTGGAATTTAGGATTCAGCTTTCTTAGATTATATAGATTTAGATTTCAGCGTACGCCCGGCGACTGTTACAATATGCTTGAAGATCACGCATGCTCAATCTCCCTTTACAACACTGATATTTTTTATAAGTATTTTCCATTTTCGTACAAACGGGCTGAAGTAGATGAATTCAGTAAATATCAGGACACGGCTTGTTAAATCTTTACAATGAAAAAAAAGTTATCATAAACGATGTCATCGCTTCACCGTGGAAAATATTCCATCACGAACAAAAAAGTTCTGTAACTCTTATCTTTGCCGGACTATAAAGGAGTGGAACTCGTTGCCGGCTCATGTGTTTCCTTCCTTTGACATGGATTCCTTCAAAAGGAGCGTGAAGAAACATCTTGCGGGCCAGCATGGCGATGCTAACGGATAGGATATTTTGATATCAAATCCGTTGTCATCGCGGTGTGGGTTCCTCTTTTGCTTACCATCAGGCTGGGAGGAGCGCTAATTTAAAAAAAAAAACTACGGAGATACCCGCAAACAAACAAAAATATACATACATATTATACTTGTATGTAGGTACGGTTGAATAGTATACCTCCTCCTTTTTAGAAGTCGGTTAAAATAACTTTAAATTTACCAGGAACATTCCCATACAAAGCTCGGCCGCTATTGTCATACTAAGTGAGCATAAAGAACAATAGCAAAATTGCAATAAAGGATCACTAAGTACTTATTACAATTTTGCCTCAAGCATAAGACAATGCTGCTGTTTCCACACGGCCCAATAACACAACACGCAATAATTTACAAACAAACGGACAGCTTAATTCCATAGTAGCATTAGGACAATCTACATATTATTGCAGTACGGATGTTTTAACTTATTTACGTTAAGAAAGAGCTATCTGTAGAAAATTGGAAGTTCTGGGCACTGGTTTTTATATTTGACGGATGCTAGCATTTAAAAGTATGCAGTATTTTATTAAAATAATGTCAAGTAAATAAAATAAAACACAAAATGTAAGACTTTTCATGCTTAGAAGACTTGATCAAAACTTTTGACATAAAAAACAATCAATATTATTCACAATTGATAGTATTGACTTGATTTCAGCATCGATCTTATCAATAGTATTGTCAAAAATTTGTCATATTGCATACAATAGGAATGTATTATATTATCGATTATATCGATGGTGCCATAGATTGTTTTATGTCTTGGACCCCATTTGTACCATCGATTAGCAATCGATTTAACGGCAAAACTAGTTTAAAATCTATACAGAAAACTCGTGACAACAGACTTAAATTTCCCCCATACTCGTGATCCCCGCATTGGTAACTTTTTGAAGTGAGTCAAGCCTCCTTCCGGGCTGTAGTTAACATTTATAATGACATGAGGCAGTATTAGCGGTCCACACGCAGCTGATGTATTGGTTAAGTTGCGAACGTTTTGATCCCGTCTGACTGATTGCGAGCCCAATGTAATTCCTCTGACGCATCGGGAATATTTCTGATAAATTACTGGGACGTGCCAGACTTTCTGATTGGTTTGTGTAGCAGATGTGCTTGACCGCCATTTTGCATTAAATCTATTATCAATAGGCTGCTCAGGGTTTTAGTGGGTAGTCTCCGCTTTTTTCAGATTAGGCAAGTTAAACTGCATAAAAAAATTTAGAACTAATGTTGTCGGATAATCGATTATCGATTAATCGACTGTGTCCACCCTAAATAATTTTATAATCGATATAATCAACAGTATTGTCAACCTTAACATTTTTTTTCATAAGTATCGATAAAGTGCATAAAAATAAGAACAATAGATCGATAGTAGTAGATAGTATAACAATATTATATCGATATTTCAATACCATTGATTGTCTAATCGATTTTAAGATCATTCGGGCCACATTAATGATCGACATTTAATCAAAAATACGGCATTGCTTGTTTAAACTCTGCTGAAAAATTAGAATTTCCACCATACTGGAGTAATCCCTGTCTTTGAGAAGTGTGCCTCCTTCCGGGCTGTAGTTAACATTTATAATGACATGAGGCAGTATTAGCGGTCCACACGCAGCTGACGTATTGGTTAAGTTGCGAACGCTTTGATCCCGTCTGACTGATTGCGAGCCCAATGTAATTCCTCTGACGTATCGGGAATATTTCTGACAAATTACTGGGACGTGCCAGACTTTCTGATTGGTTTGTGTAGCAGATGTGTTGTTGCCATTTTGTTGACAAGATAGAAAGATAGATACTATATATATCTACAAGATAAATAGGTCAATAGGGATGATGACTCTGTCAACAAAAATTTGGTATTTATATTTAATTGGTCAGTTCAATAAGTACGTAGTTTTTTCAATTCAAAATGTTTATTGATTTGTTGAAGCAACATTAAATTATACAACGCATCAAAATTTAGTTTTAACATCATTATTTCGTTAAAACTGTACGAAGAAGTCAAACTGCGCAAAATTTTTGACAACATGTATAAACAAAATGGATTGTTTTACACGGCGAAAGTACTAATACATGTCTTATATATTTTGGTAATTTAACCGTTGGAAAAAAATCCGTATTAAGAGATTTGGCAAGAAGTGTAATAAAGACGGATTCATATTTGTAAAATACAGACATCATTTCATATACTGTCACTTACAGTTTCTCATTTAATTTAAATTTGTTTCTTGTTTCATATGACGTCCGGAAACAAGAAAATAATTTATAATTTCTATTATTTAAACTCATAAGTTTCATCTCAGCCTAATTCTTATCAAAACGATGACTTACTAGTCTACGAAGTAATATTAAGCTACTATTGAAAACTTACCCAAGCATGATATTATCTTCTTAAAATAAATAACAATGACGTCACAAATTTTACTTATCAACACACTGAATTTTATGCCAGCGGGTTTTAAAATTTCTTCTTAAAGCCAATTAAATAGCAAAAAACAATATGGTCAACGTTTTGGGTAATCGTTTTTTACGGCATTCTGACCTTTATATTATTTACATATGGTGTTATTTTCCCAATTGCACACATCCGGTATTAAGTCAAAATAAATAAATCTGTCAGAAACACAATGAGTTCGGTCACAAAGCTCATATCCAAGCATCCGGTCAGCCGTGGCAGACCATTGACGAGGGTAGAACAATTTGTTTGTCATATTAATTTAATATTTAAACACAGACATGAATTTTTTTTTAATAACTTTGAGTAAAGCGATGGCTGGTACATACGTCATGATTGTGAACAGGTGCCACCTTAAGGGGCTGGTCTGCTTCAGCTTGCCTCTTAAAACAAACTTAATGCTTTACTCATCAAAACAAAACTATATGACTTGGTCTAAAGTGTTCTACACATTGCTATAAGCTAGATACTTCTACTGTAACTAATCTGCTGAGTTTGGTACTGGTGTCTTCTCGGTAGATATAGGTAACGAACCGGATGTAGAATCACTTTGCACTGTATTTAATAACGATACAAAAGTGTTACATGTCTCCTACTTGAATAAAGAAAGAGGTTGGCAAGATATGGCTCTAACAGGGAACACTGGAATTAAACATAAAAGGGAGATTTTTTCCAAGCAGTGAAAAATTTATAGACTCGTAATAATGTAAATTTTATACAATTGTTTTTGCTCGAGAGAATTATCAAATTCTTAACAACCTATTGATATACAGCCCGCATCATTATCTCGATATTCGCGCCCTCTGGGAGTTCAAAGGGTCTCTCAATCAGGGTTGCCAGTTTCAGTGTTCCTAATGTCCCAAAACACATGGTCAAAAAAAGAGAAAACCTGCGTGTGAGTAAGGTTTCCAGAGCTCCTGGGGGGTGCTACGTTAGTAGCAGGGGTCAAGCCTTCAAGGTAAGGGCGACAAGTTCAGTAACAGATTTATTATGCTGTACTTGTCACCCTTAAGCTCAATAATCAGGTGGGATGAGGTCAATCTTGAAGTAGAATATAAAAAAAAACGAAATTAACCACAAATTCCCCACACGTTTGTTTTCAAATAAAAAAAATTACCAACGGCAAGCATAATTGAATGCCTTTAATCTTTTTAAACATTAATGGGGATTTTATTTCTAGTTAAACTCATATATTTATATGCCAATAAAAAACTGTACGAAGAAGTCAAATTGCGCTAAATTTTGACAACATGTATGATTATTCATTTTGTTTTACACGACAAAAGATTATATATTTTGGTTATTTAACCGTTGGAAAAATTTCTGTATTAGGTGATTCAGCAAGAAGTGTATTAAACACGATTAATATGTGTAAAATACGTACATCTTACGTAGAAACTACATACTACCTTTTTTGAAACTCTATTGCCAAAATACAATATAAACATAGTGGCAATGCGAAATATTTGAATATTCCCAATTTTCCGAACCTTAACGACTTCCCTATAAAGTGCTCATTTTCCCAAAATACGCGGAAAAACTTTAAATTTTTCCATGTTTCCCCACATTGATAATTCCCCACAAATCCCGCTTTAGTTTCAAATATTTTGGGGAATGCCTCACAGCGAAAACCCTCCTGAAGACCAATTTACTTAATATGTATAGACTTACTGTGACGATCCCTCTGTCGCAATCGAATGAATTTGATCCGATATTTTATCCACCTGACCGAGATTTCGATCTTTGATTTGTAAAAGGTTGGGTTCCTTAACCGAATGTTACGGGATAGCAAATCGTTTGTCAGTACTATCTTTTGAATCTTGCATTAGCTAATTCACCCATCCGTTTTAGGGTTCCACATCTTAGGGGAAAAACGGATAGGCAGACAGGCAGTGGAGTCTTTGTCATATGGATCATTCTTAAGGAAGTAGATTTCACTAATCACTCGCCGGGCTTTGTCACCAACTCGACACGAAAGACTGGGCACACGTGTGTCTAGTTTTTTTTTAGTTTTTTTATATTGCACTTCAAGATTCAATCTTGAAGTGCAATATAAAAAAAACCTTGACCTCATCCCACCTGATGTTAAGTGGTAAGGAGGTACTAGCTTTAGGGCGACAAATACAGCATAATAAATCTGTTACTGGACTTGTCACCCTTACCTTGAAGGCTTGACCCCTGCTACTGATGTAGCACCCCCCAGGAGCTCTGGAAACCTTACTCACTCGCAGGAACACAATAACACAGAAGTGATTGTTATTTGGCTGCGGTCTTCTGTAAGGTGGAGGTATTTCGTTCAGTTCGAACGATAAATCGCTATGCCCTACCTCTCTTAAATTAATGATATCCTCTCTTAAATAAATAATAGTTGGTGAAACTCAAAATTAATGTCACTTATTATTTCGTCATCTGGACACATAGGACAAATAGTGAAACTTAGTTAAATCACTTTTATGTTTTCACTAACTCAACACACATTCTTATTTTCTTTGAATTCACAACAAAATACAGTCACATAGATAAATGATCTGTGTCCAAAAATCATCGGCCACTAAATGTCCCGATACTGGGAATGGATTCCCAAAATAACGAAAACAACAGCTAGTATAACTATAACACACATATAACATAACCTTTCAAAGAACGCTGACACAAATTTTCAACAAAAACACGTTAAAATCTCGAGATAATAAGAACATTAAAAACAACACTCAAAATGAATGTTAGCTGAGAGAAATTACGTTCGCAATGAGAACAAACAATTCCTTGAGCAAACTGACATCAAAAGAGTATCATGGGAATTATGAATACAGAGAAAGAATATGCGTTCCACCTTGCATTAGCTAACTCTGTGGATATAAATCTGCCTTGTTTGAAGTTAATTCTTCCTTGCGAATTACTTTTTCCTTTTTGACCGTTTCATATTTTTATTAGCTTTATTTCCTCTTATCTAGGAAAGTGGCAGTTGGTAAACTTCGCAATGTTTTAACAGGTTTAAACTTATGGATTTGAAATTTGACATGATATGTCTTAAAGATGAACAATAACTTGTGACAATTAATTTTAAAAAGTAACATTAAAAATTATTAGTGCGATCAGCAGCGAGTCAGCCTATATAGTCGGAAACATGTCCGGTATATTTATTTAAAAACTTTATTGCACTAAATAAAAAGAACAAAAAACGGGCTTAATGCTAGGAGCATTCTCGACCAGTCAACCGTTGGGACATGTAGATAGTTCGTTTATGGGTGCGGTGCCAGTAAAAATGTGAGTATGGATTACAACAAAATGAATAATAATAAATAGCAATAAATTAAACACCAGAATAGAATATTCACACAAAGGTATATGGTAAATTAATATAATAATGAAACAAAATAAAATAATATATACATATATCTAATAAAAACAATATATACAATATTGTATAATATGACCTTGGCACTGCCCTTATGCCGACCTTGTGCTTTCAACCGGGCTCATATCATTTTACCGAATCTTTTTCGACCGACACTACGCTTTACCGAAAATAGTTTCAACTAATCATAGAACTTTGTATGGTTCGGCGAAACGAAGTTCGGAGAAGCGTTCCGTTGGTCGAAAAATATTCATATTAAAGATCCAGACATAGAAAGAAAAAGCAAGATTATTTTTATATCCCACTTCAAGATTGACCTCATCTCACCTGATATTAAGTGGTAATTTGGTCCTAGCTTAAGGGCGACAAGTACATAATAAATCTGTTACTGGACTTGTCGCCGTTACCTTGAAGGCTTGGCCCCTGCTCCTAATGTAGCACCCCCCCAAAGCTCTTGAAACCTTACTCACACACAACAACGCAGAAGTGAATAACCTTGACCTTGGCAATGCTTTTATGCCGAACTTGTGATTTCAACCGGGCTCATATCATTTCACCGAATCTTTTTCGACCGACACTACTCTTTACCGAAAATAGTTTCAACTAATCATAGAACTTTGTATGGTTCGGCAAAACGATGTTCAGTGAAAAGTAGCGTTTGTCGAAAAAGATTCATTTTAAAGATCCGGACATAGAAAGAAAAAGCAAGAACACAATCTTTCTTAAGTTAACTCTAAAAGCATAACTAATCAAATTCTACATTAGTAGCCGTCGATACAACCAAATTAGAATCAAAACGTGAGGAACTATTTACTTTACTCCACCCCCTATTTACTTCGGTGACAGTTTCCAGTTGTTTACTCGAAGAACTTACTCCATCCCTCGTAAACAAATGCTTGCTTAGGTATATAATTACAACTTTTGTGAACAGAATACGGTTGGGTACACTATCGATTTTTTTATGACGATAGTTAAAAGCGAATAACTTCAGCAATCTAGATGCTTCCAGCAGTTCTTAAATTGACCTTTCGAGAACGGATCTTTTTTTTTCTTTTTGTACTGAATGGCAACTTATTTTTTTTTTGCATAGTCCACTTTTTCCAATGTCATGTGGGATAAGAATCGATACAACTACCCGATAGACTACGGATGTTCGGTGCTTTGTACCTTTCCAAGGAATAGTATTCCGGAGGCTAAGATCCAGATTAAGCTTATAAGGGAGAATAGGGTCTGAAGCAAGTTGTTGTGGATAAGTGACTTGACACTGGATGCGCGTTTGAATGCAATCAACTTTATAGTACTAGATACCCGCCCCCACTTCGCACGGGTGCAAGTAAAATCAAATGAGGTTTTCGGCTTTTCTGGACATTCACTTGGATTATACACCATCTCTTACATCACTCTATCAAAAAAATCGCATAAAAATCCGTTGCGTAGTTTTAAAGATCTAAGCATAAATAGGGACGGAAAAAGCTACTTTGTTTTATACTATGTATCATTATATTGATCTCTGATGTGTATTATTATTGTACATTTAATAGATACCATAATGTTATTTTTAATGCTTAATTTATTGTTGTTTAAATGATTTTTTTTCTCCCCTATTATCGCACCCATGTATAAACTATCTGCATGACCCAAGGGTTGACTGGTAGATAATGAAAGAAAGAAAGAAACATCTAACACAAATACAGAGAGGAGACAAAAAGATAACAACAAAAAAATATATATATACAATAAAACGAGAAATCGATCTCCTCACGATCTCCTCGTCAGCCGGGCGGTGCAGACCATGACAAGGTGTAATGCCCCTAGCATTAAGTCTACCTGTTGTACTGTCCACATTTGTGCAATAAAGTTTTTAAATAAATAAATAAATCTCTCACTATTGAACTTTACTTTATAAATTAACACTTACTTCCAAATAAAAAAAAATATATCGGGGCATGATATTCGCTTCATCACAGAATCGATATTATTATTATAGTACTATACGCCGTACTAGCGAACTTTAAATATTAGAAACAGAAAATTTTTATCTCCCCTTGTGGTGCGGGAATTGAACCCACGACCTTCACGTGTGCTGCTCTTACACTCATAGTCATAGTCATAGTCTTTATTGCATTCATGAATGTGATACAAGGTGGTGTAAATTTAGTTCCAGTACAACATGTTACCTGTTTAGGCATAGCAACTTACATTTTATATAATTAACAGATTGTTATGAACGTGAGACGAATCATAATGTGCGATACGTGAAGGTAGTGGGTTCAATTCCCGCACCGCAAGTTGAGGTAAAATGTTTCTGTTTCTAATATTCATCACAGAATGTTCCTTTTAAGTTATCGATGTATCGATAACTTTCTTTCCCAACACCCCGTTTATCTAACGACCAACGTTTACAAACAAAGTAAATATTTGTCTTACAAATTTATTTGCCTAAGGAAAACGTTGCATTACATTTGATAAGCCTCTATGGATATATGTATCATTAATTTCGCGTATATTGCGGCTTCTAGGAAAAAGCTGTTTTCTGACGAACGAGTAAAACGTAAAAACGTTCGTAAAAGAATTCCGGCTGTATACCCAAATAAATTATGGTTTATTGATACTTAAGACTGGGTATTGCTTGTTTTATATTAGCCTTAAATATTTCGTAACTTTTATTCTGACTGGCTCAATGGTTTTTGTCATTACTCTGCCGGCTAAAACGCGGGTCGTGGATTCGATTCGGTATTAACAAAAATATTAACGTACCTAATGAACATTTGTTTGTATTATGGCGAGGTTTTCCTTATTAGCTAGTGGCGTCCCGTAGCTTCGTCCGCGTATAATTTGAACCAGTTTAGGTAGGTAATTCCCAGTTAGAACGTTTTAAGCGTGAATCTTTTGAAAATTGCAAATGTAAAAAAAATAGATTTGGTCTCATCCCTAGTAGTATTTTTTACTGCTCTAAAAAACAAATTTTAGATGGTACATTAAGTGTAGAAATTAACGATCGTATTAAAAAATTTAGAATCGGCCTGTATACTTGATTTCCTATTTGATTTATATATTTATAACTCGGTGTTTTATTGTTACAGATCCAAGAACATTTTCACTTCACAATGGACCAGGATACCACCAAATTTTGTAAGTAATTTTTCACTTTATGTATTTAGTTTAATTTTATGTAATTTTCACTTTCTCAACTAATTTCAAAATCGATCAAATTCGGTGCGTCAGTTGCTGATTAGCTGAAAGTATGATTGCAATATGATATTATTCAATCAACAGTTTTGGAACTTATGTTATCTCATGCGATAAATTTGACATTTTGCTTAATAATATGCTCAGCGACCATCAGGCCTAGCATACGCAACGCGACTAAATTTTATCGCGCTCTTAATAAACGTGAAAACCGATTGAAGTCAGTGCGTTAGCTGCTGATTGGCTGAAAATACGAGTGCGGTGTGCTATTAGCCAATCAACAGAGTCGAAACTTTCGCCGTCTCATGCGATAAATTTGATATATTGCGTATGCTAAGCTTGCATGTGTTATAAAGAAAGAAACCCATAGTTTCAGCATTGGAATCTGTCTCTCACCTTTTGTGATTGAGAGGCATTAACGCCGGAGCGCTCTATCAACTCACGACTAACTAAAAATATTACTTTAATAGAAGAAAACTTTACATAAGTAGCTACTTTTAGGTCGCCACTTTTCAAACGACGCAAATACGTTTTGATGTTAATAAAATGCAAAAGAAGTTGGTAGCAATGTAGGCGAAAGGATTACAGAAAGCAGTCGGAGCGTCTTATCGTCATGTTTTATTAAAGAGCTCTGTTGTATGTATGTAAGGTTGTGGCCTGACTGAAAGAAATAGATAAACAAACAGTTGTGGCGTCTCACCACCTAAGCTCATGTAAATAGTTTTTGATACCAAACTCCTTGTATAAATATCTATTCTTCAAACTGTAAAAAGAAAAATGTTGCCTGTCATTGTACATATGTCACTGTGTGAAAATTATTCCCGTTGGTTATTATACGTTTATGTTTATTTTACTTGTTTTCTGTGTACAGTTATATGTTTCCGATTTTCCTCTTTCTCTCCTTCTTTTGTAAATATTTTTTCGGTTAGGTGTAAAAATGGTGTATAAATAAACCCTTGTATATATTTATTTATTTCTTGCATTACATTGTAACAAGATATACGCGTACGTTAGACATGAATTATTATTTCTTCCTACACATATCTTCTCTCCACTCTACACAGTCATTTTAACATAATGTTTCAGACAGAGTATACTGATGACATACCTCTATCCTGTAGTTTGTAACCGGTATATGGGTACACGAGACATTTCTTTCGCCTTTAACCAGTTACCCAAGTCTTTCGAGACGCTAGTATACTTTTTCGTCTTTTCTTTCCACGTTTATCTGTTTCCTTCTATCTCCCTTTCCCCATTCCTTCTCCCTCCAATCTAACTGGTATGCCGGACGTCCGTGCCAATGGATGCGTAACTAGAAGAGAGCTTAGCTGTAAGCGTGCCACTTTGCATTGGGACCAGGGGATCTACTCCCAAAAACGAAACGAACAAACAAAAGGTTTCGTTTTTAAAGATTAATCAAAAATTTGCGAATTAAAATGTGGTTTTTGATTTGTATAAATAATATTTTGTTTCTTTATAACGCTTTATTCGCATTCGAAGTGAGTTGGTTGCGATTTTGAGAATTAAAAATTGCTGTCCGTCGTCGGATCCGACATATTTCATTTTTGGGAGTAGACCTACTGACCTTGGAAAAAAAGCTAACCTTCTTCCGATATGCGCGGACAATAATTTTCCCTTAATACTCGTGCGCAATTAATTCGTTAAAGTAAGCAAACAAATAAAAAAGCGGCAGTATGTCAAAAACCTCGATGTCACGTTTCCACAACAGGTAACACGTGGCCAGTAGGGGACAGCTGAGAACCAGTTTCTTGTGCTAAATATCGTATCAAATGGAAGTATGTAATCTCTACCTACCCCTCCGGCTGAAAAGTATGGTTGTAAAAATGTAAACAAAGATTATGAGTTCAAAAAGATAAAACCAACAAAATTGTGCATCGTCATTACCCTCTGACAGTGAAACCGCGCCCTTCATCTCCTCGCGGAAGGGTGAGCGAGCACTCTACGATATTGCACATCACATCCTTGCTGCCTTTGTACGGACAGCCACGTGCTGCCTGATGGCTTGTAATAGCCTCAACAGTATGTTAACCCCCGCAACTTGAGTCGTAAGGTTGGAGCATATTTAAACTTGATCACGCGAAGTAGAAGGTGCGTATTTACTCGATCAGGCTTTACATCCAGGTGTTTGTTTCCAAGCACAAAAATAATGTGCGCGCCCTAAATACTTTCAAGGCCAAGTGATTTAGGAAACAAACGGTTCCGCGAAATACTTGTATAGGTGTTATTAATAAAACCAGCCTTTAGAATGAAAGTGTGTACAGTAAATATTATCAAATAAATATAGGTATTAGACTTCCGTTTAATTTTTCAAATTTCTTGCCAATTCATCTTGACATCATCAACATTTAGAACACTGCGGCAGATTAATCCATACTAGTATTATAAATGCGAAAGTAACTACGTCTGTTCGTCTGTCTGTTTGTCTGTCCGGCTTCCACGTCTAAAGCACTGAACCGATTTTAATAAAACTTAGTATCAGTATACGTTGAACCTCTAGAACGGACATAAGCTATATTATTTTGAAAATAAGGGGTTAAATACCACCCTTGAAAGTTTATTTGGGAATTTTTTTATTTTTAATGTGAGAGATATAAAATTTGGCACAAATATATATATAAAAACTAGAATTAAAAAATGGACTACTCTTTGAATATTAGGGGAGATAGTGGTAAAACTGACCTTGAAAGAATTTTATGGAAAAAAACACAGCAACAACCAAAATCTGACAATTATTTTATGTTTGCACTGCCGTACCTACCAATTTCTCATCATTATTATTTCTTTGACCTGAAGAATGTCTGTAAAGACCGCTTTTGATGATAAAACCGTCTAAATTAGTCTGTAATTCATTTTCTTTAAAGTGATGTGCAATAAAGCATAATTATCTATTATAATAATATTATTTCAATCATTTATTTATCATGTACGATTCGTAATGTGTCAAAAATTACAATTAAATAATAAATATTGGACAACATCACATACATTGCTCTGATTCTGTGGTAAGTAGCTTAAGCACTTGTGTTACAGTAATCAGAAACAACGACGGTACCACAACACCCAGACCCGAGACAATATGGAAAAGTTCGTTTCCCATATTGACCCGACCGGGGATCGAACCCGGAACCTCAGAGATGGCGCTCGCTAAAGTCAGGCCCGCTCGCCTCTCGGCTACGGAGGTCGTCAAGTATGGAACGGTTTTAGCTTACGCCTCGTATAATTCATTACTATCCGTACATAAAACAAATCGTTTTTTAAATACTGTAACCGGACTTTAATCGCAAACGCGTCTGAGAAACAAATATGATCTTTAAAAAGATATGTACAACACAACAAAACAAAGTATGTGAAATGTGTAAAGGCCATCTTTTCAAAGGTTGCATTGACATTCCATACAAACATTATATTGTGTAACAAATGTCGTGTGCTTCGTTCAAAGTGATATTTATGCTCTTTTCTTCACAAAAGCATTCAACTGGCACTCACACCGAAGTTTTGTTTCTTGTATTTTGTTCAGACAATTTTATTCTGTACATCAAGCAAATAAAATGCAAACCAATAAGTCTTTCTCTTAATCATATCTAGATGTATGGATCTCTATCTAGAGATCATATACATCTGTATCGATGTCTAGAAATTCGGTCAGTAGTTTTTGTGTAACAAACTTACACCTAGATATTTTAAAGAAATAGAAAAAAAAATTATCTCTCCTTGCGGTGCGGGACTCAAATCCACGACCTTCACGTATAGAGCTTGCTGCTCTTCGAACTGAGCTAACCACAAGATATCATAGGCGACGATTTTTTTCTGTTGTATCAATCTGTTAGTACCCTCTGCCATATAAAAATCCTTTTTTTATAATGCGCTTCAAGATTGACCTCATCCCTCCTCATCCGTCCTAGCTTAAGGGCGACAAGGACAGCATAATAACCCCCTTTTTTTTTTTACGGCGGGAAATGCTTGATGCACCGTACCGCCACCCTGAGGGAGGGTGACGGCGTGTGTGGGACTCCTACCTACCAACCAACCCAGGCTACCCACTAAAACCCCCCGGTGGACCTCATCGCCTTAGTGGCGGCGCTGTGGGAAATCGGCTCAGCCTTTACTTCCACAGCGCCGTCGGCGGAAAAGCCGCTTACGCGGCTCCGTCTGCTCCCCCCATGGTGTTCGGGGGGAGACTGGGGATGGCCGGTCCAACGGACCATCCCCACCTCGCAGTGGAGACCGGTGCAATGCCAGCTGAGGTGGAAGGCCTGACCCCTGCTACTAATGCAGCACCCCCCAGAAGCTCTGGAAACCTTACTTACACGCAGGAACATAACAACACCGAAGTGATTGTTATTTGGCTCCGGTCTTCTGTTAGATTGAGGTATTTCACCAGTCGAGCTGCTCCAGTTCGAACGATAAATCGCTATGTCCTATCTCTCGCGTTTATAACTTACGTGGAACTAAACGAAACCATTACACCTTCTAAAAGAGTAAAATGTAATATTCCGTTAAGACTTTCTTGAACGTCACAAAACTCCGTAACGTCACGCACAAAGGCAGTGATAACGGGAGTGGAAACAGTACGTCACAATTGCAATATCAAATAAGGGCATATTAAATTCCTACGTGAGTGTAAAGAGAGGAGTTTCTTCTTTTTCAGGCCGCGTCTCTATTAGGCGAACAGTAAGCTGACTGCCTCTGAGTGACGTATCGGTTGCTAAATCAATATGCTTGCCAGTTCTTGTAAGGAAAGAGTGTAAATTAGTGTTTTGATAAGAGAGGTAGGGCATAGCGATTTATCGCTCGAACTGGAGCAGCCCGACTGGTGAAATACCTCCACCTTACAGAAGACCGCAGCCAAATAACAATCACTTCTGTTTTGTTGTGTTCCTGCGTGTGAATAACGTTTCCAGAGCTCATAGGGGGTGCTACATTAGAAGCAGGTGTCAAGCCTTCAAAGTAAGGGTGACAAGTCCAGTGATGGCTTTATTGTGCTGTACTTGTCGCCTTTAAGCTAGGACCTCATTTTCACTTAACATCAGGTGGGATGAGGTCAATCTTGAAGTATAATAAAAAAAAGAGTGTATGGCGTAGAGAACAAACTATATTTCTAAAGATTACATCAGTAATACTTAGGAATAGTTTCTAAATACCGTACCAGTGGCTGCCCGCGATTTTTTACGTATGGACTTAGTCTTTTCTAGCAATAAACGTAGATGGTCGGTTTTACCCCCATCATCCCAAAACAAAGTAGCATCCGTCCGTTCTAGAAGTTCAACGTGTACCAAGTTTCATCAGTATTGGTTCAGTGGTTTAGGCGTGAAAGCCGGACAGATAAATAGACATACACACAGGCACACAAACAGACAGGCTTACTTTATAATGTTAGTATGGATAACTACCAAGAAGAGCACTATTGAGAAGATACCAGCAAGAAACCTTCTGAGTTGCAATAGTTCTCTTCTTTTGAGATAGTTTAAAAAAATTGCTATAATTATTACTGAGACATGCAGTTTGTTTGTCAATTGTAAAAAAAATTAATTAATCAATTTTAAAAATTAAAATATTATTTAGATGGACTTAAAGAAAAGGTCGCTTTTGGTAGAAACGTATAATGACACATCACAATCAAGTAAAAAAGAAAAAATAAAACAGTATTGATTAAATTAATTGTAGGACTTATGTGCAATATAATATTATGCATCAATATTAAAATAAAACTGCGACGTTTACACTTTTACCATTGCATCACTCCACTAAGAGCCAGATTCAACACACGAAAGTTTTATGAAAAATGTTGAATTCCTTTATTTAATAACATAATGCAGACACTGAGTGCATTCTCGTGTTGCTGCAATTTATATGCACTGAGAAACCTGTGGGAGGTAATTTTGAAAACTTATTTTGCGCTAAGCTAAAATGGATTTTTTTTTGCAGGAAATAGGTATTACTTTGTTTAAGCTTTTTGTTTTGCGTAATATCATTTTGAAATGCATAATTCATTTAAGATGAACGTACTCTTTGTACTGTACCTGAAAACTTTTTAACATGGTACAATTTTGAATGAAACAACCGGAATGCTTTCAACGACTAGATTTTTTTTATACCATGGACAAAGAAATCACATAATGCCAAACAGATGGCGCCAAACATATTTTGTTACATTATTAATCAATTTTATGATACAATTGGTAAATTATTATGGATATTATATGTATTTTTTAAAGGTTTCGAACCAGAGGTAACTTCTTATGCATCAATGTATTATATAGAGACGTTTAATGTAGGTCAAAATGTATAAAAATGATGTATTTAAATATCACACATGAAGTCCTACAGTTATTTTGATATATATATTTTTATTTTATTTATTTCATTACATACTTATTATTGTTTTTTTTTACAACTGACAAACTAAATGTATGTCTTTGTGCTAAATTTGTAATAAGTTTAGCTTTTTATTTGTAAAAAGAAACTACTGAGTTTCTCGCCGGTATCTTCTCGGTAGTTATAGGTTCCGAACCGGAGGTAGCTTCATTTGTATTGTATAGAGACGATTCATAAGTATTACTAATGTAACCTACATGAATAAAAAATATTGACTTTGACTAATAAGTGTGATTGATGTAATCTATATGAATAATAAGATTTGACTTGACTTTAGTTACAGTTTTACAATAGTATTTTTTATACTATGTCTTTCTATTTTCTACAGATGGTGATGTGGTTGGTAAGGTTGACCCAATTTACCATAACACCACCAACAGGCAATGAGGTCCAATCGGGGGGTTTAAGTGGGTAGTCCTGCCCTTTTCAGGGCAGGGAGTCCCACACACGCCGTCACCTATTGGGTGACGGTACGGTGCGTCAAAGCATTCTCCCCGTCACAAAATGAAACTGTTTATTTCCTACTTTTATGTTCAGTTCCTTCTATGCACGGTGTTAATCAGTAAACAGTCATTGTATTTAATTCTAGTAATGTATGTAAGCTTATATAAAATGATATGAAACAGTAGGTTGCCCTAAATTTATAAATATAATTAATCTAACCCGTTGTTTTTGTTGTTTCAGAAATAAAAAGAAGACGCTAAGTTCAGGTAAGTAATTTTATAATTGAACTACTTTTTATGCTCATTTTTAATGGTAGTTAAGACACACTCAAATAAGTTTGTCATTAAGTTAATTAATATTATCTCATAACCCCTTTTTAGTTTCCATTTCTCAGATACTTACATAATATTATTGTCATTTATATTTATGTATATTTGGCATTAATAATATCTTTATACATAATTTAATTAATAATTACTTTTAAATAGGTATGTATTTTAAATAGGTACAACATACACACACACACACACACACACACACACACACACACACACACACACACATGTCAATTATTATTGTTCTTATTTCTATCATTATCTTTATTTAAGACACCTGAATTTTGCATCGTGCACAATTTGTGTAACTCCTGTTGTGAAATGTTTAATTCCGCGGCCATATTTTTGAAGTAGTTAATAAAATTGGCGTTAGAAATGTGTAACAGTCTGTGAATAATAGTAAGCCTAATCTGTATTAGTTAATACACTTTAACACATTTTATTTCAATGTTTCAGATTTTCTATAGCTTAGAATTTTTGCAGATTAATAATATCTGAATATTAGATAATATTTTTAAATGTATACAATTTATTACATAAACAAAACAAATAAACATAAGATAACACTAACTTACAAAATATTTAAACAATAAAAATACACTTAATACACTTAGTTTAAGTATGCAATATTCGGCTGTTGTTATTTCTGAAATTTAAATTTAACTACATTTTGGTAGTCCCTTTCAAAGCTAACTTGCTGGAATGATAGTCCTTATCTTGTTATTTTTTATTTGTCGTTGACAATCGTTTCCAATAAATGGAGAGAGTTAAAACTCGCGCGGCTCAAAGTTCTAGACAGTGAGTACATTTCCAAAGTCCATTGCATTTCGGGCAAGTTAATTTAAGTTCGCTGCAAGTCTGAGCTCTTGGACTTCCACACACTATTTGCTTCTAGTTTTGGTCACTTACTGGCTACATATTGATCTTATAGCCAGTCAAAATGTCCCGAGGGTATACTGGTTCAAATGCCGGATCATCATCTCAAAGCATATAGGCGTAACTAGTTATAATAACGAAATGATCAAATGTTTTGCTTTTGAAGAATAATAAAAAAATCAGGGATTAAAACATGGAGTATCTTATTGACTAGTTTCCCCGGCGAATGTGGTAACGCCAATTTTTTTTCCCAAATTCTCTAACCTTTTAAAGCTTCCCTGGACCTTTACAATTATTTCAAAACAAACAATAGATAAATCGGTCTAGCCGTTGTCGAGTTTTAGCAAGACTAACGAACCACAATTCATTTTCATATAAAAAGGTTTACATAAATAAATATGTACTTTAATGTATTGAAAAAACTTCCGCCGTTTAAGAAGTGAGTTTACAATTACGTGACTTAAAAATTCAAAGTCATCGGATGCGGCATATTTCGTTTCCTTAGGCCTTCTGGCTTCCATCGCGTATCGCCGCCTTTCCACTGATTCTTTGCTTCTAATGATGCAGCGTGATGTTTTATAGCCTATAGCCTTCCTCTATAAATGGACTATCAAATAATAAAAAAAATCAATAAGTGCCAGTAGTCCTTGAGATTAGGGTGTTCAAACAAACAAACCAACAAACCTTTCTCATAAAAAATATAAAATATAAATATAAAATAATGAATAAATATTGGAAAACATTACATCACATGTATATCATCATAGATTGTGTATCACAACACCCAAACCCGAGACAATAGATAGATAGATAGATGGATAGATACACTTTATTGCACAGAAAATTCACAGAAATTGGTTTTACAGACATATTTCAGTACAATATAGGCGGTCTTATTGCTAGAGAGCAATCTCTTACAGACAACCTTTAGGTAGAGGAAATAGTAGACATCTATGAGAATATGGAAAAGTTAGTTTCCCATAATGGTCAAATATTCGTTCAGATATCCGAAATGATTCCATTAGAAAATTGTATGTATTGTTTTTGTCTAATCGAATAAAAAACTCTGCGAACTGTATGATTGATATCCGACAATCTCTGACCAAGGGAATTTTCAAAAATAAAGTTCGTGAATACTTCTTCTCTCTCGCTAACAAGTAGGTAATGATAGTCATGAATTTGTCAATTGCTGAACCAATTTATTTATCTTCTGAATTTATAGTTATGTAGATATTTGTTTTTATATATAAATTATTAATATTATGTAAATCTAAGTATACCTTCATATTTTATATATTATATTCTAATTAATTTATATAGTATGTGTATTATTATCGTATATTTAAAAGATACCGTAACGTTATTTTTAATGCTTAATTTATTGTTGTTTAAAATGATTTCTTTTTTTTTTCTCCCATGTTACCGCACCCATATACAAACTATCTGCATGACCCAAGGGTTGACTGGTAGAGAATGCCCCTAGCATTAAGTCCACCTGTTGTACCTATTTGTGCAATAAAGTTTTTAAATAAATAAAATAAATGATTAAAAGGCCGGTTCTTTAAAAGTATAAGGTATTTTAAAATAATAAATGTTAACACAAACCAAAATAAAAATGAAATAATTACAGAGAAAAACCAAATCGTGTTAAATGGAGCGCGTCAGAAAAAGCAAAGGCGAAAAAAACAAAAGAATGACAGTTCTTTTCGAACATTATAAATTATTTTTAATTATAATCGAATAAGGTTGCATTACTACCAACCTGCCGTCGACAAACTCTTTCGTATAATTATAAAGCATAGTTTCCGAGCCCTATCGGATTCTAGCGATTTGTGTATATAAGGCCAATTTCTCTGCATTGCACTTCAGTTAAGTTTGAAACTAGTTTGGTTCTGCCACTTTAACGCTTCAGTACTGTTTTTGTTTTCAATGCTTAAGTCGCAGGAAGTGGGGATATCAGGGATTTCATTAACTATCTAGGGATAACGAGAAATTGCGTTAGATATCGAATATTATTATTTATTACGTCATCTTACTTAAAAAACGAGTGATCATCATAAAATAATAATTTATTTTACTTCACTTAATCTGTCTTAATGTTACAAAAATGGATACTGCCGAATAAATCGTGCCATGTTGAATTTAAGACGAACGTTTCAGAGCGGGGGAGTCCCACACACGCCGCTGTCTTTTTTTCCCCAGGCAGCGGTACGGTGCGCCAATGCATTTCCCTTCCTTATAAAAAATAAGGTACATAGGGGTATAGGGACAAAAAAAAATCTTATTATTTGATTCTTTTTGTAAGACATAATAAACATAAATATTCGTCATGTTACGGGAGTTCGTGATATTTGCGGTTTTCACATTTTGCTGCGACATATATAAATACAATCGTCTCTACTATAAAGTGGGAAAATCTGTGCCAAAAATAAAAGTTGGTTTATTTACTAACTGCAACATGATTCTTAACAAAGGTTTGGTTCTTGAGCAATCTTATGATATTGAGTTTTCTCAATGGATTATCCCCATTGAGTCTAGTTAAAAAACAAAGATTCTATTAAGGCTGTTTGTTACATTTTCTAAATAAAGCGAAAATATTTTTCTCTGGCTCTGTTACTCCATTTTATATAGTGTATAGGTAATGCCACATTAGAACACTTCATTTTTTTTAAAGGAAACATAAAATTTTTCATCTGCCTAACTAACTACTAATGTAGCACCCCTAGGAGCTCTGGAAACCTTACACACACATAGGAACACAACAACACAGAAGTGATTGTTATTTGCATGCGTCTTCTGTAAGGTGGAGGTATTTCACCAGTCAGGCTGCTCCAGTTCGAGCGATGGGGGCCGGGTTTCGTCACCGCTAGTTTTTTTTTTATTGTAGCTCAGTATATTCAGGCTCCTCCCAGCCTGATGATAAGCAAGGAACCCACATCGCGATGATAACGGATTTGATATTGATATACCCTACCCGTTAGCATCGCCATACTGGCCCGCAAGATGTTTCTTCACGCTCCTTTTGAAAGAAAGAAAAGAAAGAAAGAAAAATATTTATTAGGTACACACTGTTTATACAAAGTTAGTTAGATTTTTTGAAGGAATTCATGCCAAAGGAAGGAGGAAACACATGAGCCGGCAACGAGTTGCACTTCTTTATGGTCCGGCAAAGATAGGAGTTACCAAACTTTTTTGTTCGGGATGGAATATTTTCCACGATGAAGCGATGACATCGTTGGCCGGCTCTTGTGGTTCTGTGAAGGAAAGGAGAGGGTGGGATAAGGGAAAATAGTTCCTCGGAACACTCCCCATGATAAAGCCGATAAAAGACGCTTAATGAACCAATGTCTACGTAGTTGAAGAGGTTCAAGGTTCCCTGTAATCTCTTCATCGTTAATTATAATAATAATAACAATAATAAAAATAATAAAAAGCGTTTATTTCTCACCACAATCCAAATACATAGCAAATAATTATGCGCACAGCCCGTCGCTGCAACCTATCAAGGGCATCCATGAGGTATTTGGCGGCACCGTCCCAGAGATGCGAGCAGTATTCCAAGCAAGACCGGACTTGAGTCTCATATAAAAGACAAAGCTGGTCCGCTAGTGAATACCGACCCCCACCAGTTTGCGCAGAGAGGGTTTTAGTCGGTGCAAGTCCGATACACCACTTTCTCTATCTCCCCATGATAAAGAGTGATGGTGCGAAGGCATTTCCTTTATCGTAGGTGGTATTTTTTTCTGTACGTGCAAAACTATTTAAAGTTTGGTAGCGCAGCGTGAAGTAAAAAATGCTTAGAAATCTAACACCTCATCTTTGACGACATCCGTAGCCGAGAGGCAAGCGTGCCGGACTTTGGCTTCGCGCCATCTCTAAGGTTCCGGGTTCGATCCCCGGTCGAGTCAATATGGGAAACAAACTTTTCTATTGTGTCTCGGGTCTGGGTGTTGTGGTACCTTCATTGTTTCTGATTTATGTAACACAAGTGCTTTAGCTACTTACCACAAAATCAAAGCAGCGTATGTGATGTTGTCCAATTTTTATTATTATTTATTATTTAACAAATTCTTCACTCTAATTTTCTTGTGTACACTTTCCTACAACGGTAACATCGGTTTTCTTTTAAATATACTACCAAAGGTATTACCTCAAAGGTTTCCTCGAAACTAGTTAAAGAAGAAAAGGAGTGGGCGGCTCAGATTCACTTGAGTGCACTTGAGTTAAGTTCGGAATAAGTTTGGTGCTGTTACTTAAAGGCGCGATTTAAGTTAAATTTAGTGCTTAACTGTTTTTGTATTCGATGCCTAGTCGTAAACCGGTCAAGTGCGAGTTGAACTCGCTCATAAAGGGTTCCGTACCAGCAAGTAACATAAATAAAAGTGTATATTGGAGTTAATTGAATAAAGGGTAAATTGCGGTTTACGATTTATGACGTATTTTAAAAACTGCTTACTAGATCTCGTTCAAATCAATTTTTGGTGGAAGTTTGCATAATAATGTACCTATATCATATTTTTTGCAGTCTTATCCTCCTTTTATTTTAAAAGTTACACGGGGGGACACATCTTACCACTTTGGAAGTTCCTCTGGTGCAAAATTTTTAATTTAGAAAAAAATCTATAATAAATACCTTAATATCATTTTTGAAGACCTATCCATACCTAGTTGCCCTACACGTATTAGTATGAAAAAAACAAACACAGTTTTAAGTATAGGGAGTCCGTAAAATTTTTTGTTTTTTTTTCTATTTTTTTAAAAAAATCACTATGCGATTTACAGAATACATCTACACACCAAGTTTCAATAGTATAGGTCTTATAGTTTCGGAAAAAAGTAGGCTGTGACATACGGACGAACAGACAGGCTGACATGACGAATTCATAAGGGTTCTGTTCATTTCCATTTATCAACAAGGTAATGATTAGGTACACAAATTTCATTGAATGTTTTTAAGTGCCTACTTGTTACCAGTTATTGATACGAGTTTGAAGTAAAAATAGGCTCACAATGGCACTTTTTTTTTTATATTGCATTTCAAGATTGACCTCATCCCACCTGATGTTAAGTGGTAATGAGGTCCTAGCTTAAGGGTGACAAGTACACTAGGCACTTTAAAATAGGTTCCTAAATAGTAAATAATTTGTAAAAATATTGTAAGTAAATAGGTTATCAGTAAGAGTATGTAATTCTATACATTTTAACACTCAAACCTTTCATAAGCTCAACAGACAATACCCAATCAAGAGTGCTTCGAATTTTAACTAAGCCCTTTCTAGTGAACCCAATAGTGACGTAACTTAAAGGTGACTACTCAAAGGGCTATTACGTCACCTGACCCTTCGTCAAACGCGGCTAGGGCCGGATTCCGCAGATAATCCCTACCTACAGACGCATTCCGCGACGACCCTTCAAGGTATTTGAAAATTGAAGGGATTTGTTTACGTGGAAAAATGCAATCTTTTACCCCTTTAAATTAAATTTTAGTGAGCAAGTCTACTACATTAGGTAAATGGATATACTTTATTGCACAGAATACTTACAAAAATAGATTTCAGGATTGATCCCGGGTTTGGTTCCCGGTCGGGTTTCATATTCTTTCCAAAACCATGTATTTTTTTCTTTAAAACCTTTGGGGAAGAGAAAAACGTAATCAGATCCGATTTATTGGTTTTTAATTATTATTTTGTGTGTATAAGAGTATTTCTATACTGTAAAATAAAATAAAATTCAATATTGTGTAAAAATTAAAAAAATAATATTAAAAGTAAATAAATCCGGAAGACTATAGAGTATTGAAACCTTATGTTCTAACGTGAAATTCTATCAATTATCACCTCACGTGAAGCTAGCAGAGGTGGACCTCACGAATACATTAATCCCACCGAATAAAAAAGAATAAGTAAATTTTAAAGTTTTTTTATATATTTCTCTTCAAGATTGACCTCATGCTACCTGATGTTATGTGGTAATGTGGTTCTAGCTTAAGGGCAACAAGTACAGCATAATACTGGACTTGTCGTCCTTACCTTGAAGGCTTGACCCCTGCTACTAATGTAGCAAAGAGCTCTGGAAACCTTACACGCAGGAACACAACAACACAGAAGTGATTGTTATTGGGCTGCGGTCTTCTGTAAGATGGAGATATTTTACCAGTCGGGCTGCTCCAGTTCGAGTGTTAAATTGCTATACCCACCTCTCATTTATGTAGTTTTTAATTGATACAGATTCTCATCAAATATGATGATATGAAACAACAGTGATATGTAACAACATAAAAATACGGTTTCATTATTTTTAGGTATCTACTATTTTCTCTACCTGAAAGTAGTCTGGAAGAGATCGTTTGCAAACTACATGACCGCCTTAGTGTATTAAAATGTTTCTGTAAATCAATTTCTGTGATAAGATAAGATAGATATCATTTATTTCAACAATATCTATTATATAAAAATGAATCGCAAAATGTTGGTAAGCGCATAACTTGACAATGCTTGGACCAATTTAGACAATTCTTTTTTTAAAATGTTCGTCCAAGTCCGAGGATGGTTTTTACGGCGAGAAAAATTCTAATAATTGCCAAGAAAACTCTAAATACAGCCCTTTTCTTTTTTCAGTACAAACGTTTAGAGTCAAGACACGTTCCAAATCCTTTTAACAGGACGAAGTCTGTCGGGCCCGCTAGTTACAAATAAAGAAGAATCATATTAAATATCATAATCAATTTCATTCAATTAACATTAACATTATATTATTGGTTATTCAATTTATAAAATACATTATTTTACTTATTATTGCGTCCTTTAATAATGTGGTTGTTAGTCAGCATATTAATCAACGAACAGTGGTTAATGTACCGACAGTCAAACCGCTGCGAGAACATTTGCAAGATGCTGTTGGGCTGCCCCGGACCCTGCGGCCCAGGGATGCGCACCGCTTCCGTAGGGTCGTATAAAAACAGTCGACGCGCCACTCAGCAAACATCCCCGACGCGCTGCAGTGCCGAGGCAGCCCCATCAGCACCCTGAGCGTATTATTATATTGAACACGAATTTGTAATTGTCTGTGCAATAAAGTTAAAATATCTTTCTATCTTTTCTCCCACTTTAGAGTTTATACCGTATAAATAGGCTTTGGAGACAAAAACAGCTCAGCGCAGCTGCTTGAAGTAACAGCAGCCAACTTGTTCTCAACTTAACTGAAACTCACTGGAGTGTTACTAAGCGGCCCACGTTTTTAACTAGTATCTAAGAAACCTACAAAATAATACTGATTTTGTGTACAGACTAAACACTTTGGAAATAGTACCACCCCTATGACGCACGCAAAATGACAGTGAACAAAATTTGGAAGTTTAAATACCACACCGTTATATTTTTGTCGGTTGATTTCTGTTTGTTTGTATGCCCTAATCTCAGGAACTACTAATCCGAATTTAGAAATTCTTCTTGTGTCAGGTAGTCTATTAATTGAAAAAGCTTTAGGCTATATTACCATCCTTTAAGGAAGGGAAATGCATTGCCTGGGAAAAAAAGACAGCGGCGTGTGTGGGACTCCCCGCTCTAAAATGTGCGGAGACTACCCACTAAAACCCTCCAACTAGTGTTGCCGGATAATCGATTAATCGATTATTTGGTAAATAAAATCGATTAAACCGATATAATCCATTATATCAATTGTATTGTATTTGACTACGATTATAATCGATTAATCGATTCGACATATAATCGATTATATCGATAGTATTTATTTTATTTATTTAAAACTTTATTGCACAAAAAAAAAGTACAACAGGTGGACTTAATGCTATGGGCATTCTCTACCAGTCAACCTTTGGGTCATGCGGAGAGTTAGTTTATGGGTTTATGAGTTAGTATCGATACTATCGATTCTCATATCGATTATTCGATTATTTAGGCCTCTTTTGGAATAATCGATATACAATCGAATCGACGGCAACACTACCTCCAACCTCTTAATGCCTATTGATGGCACCATGGATATAACACCATCCTGCGACCAATAGCAGCGAAGATTCAGTGGAAATGGTGGAAAAATGGGCGATAAATAATATTCTAAATGTTTCGCATATTATGTTCTGTACCTTGACCAATATTGGTCCAAACAACATTGGAAAGTTACCAACAAATTTCTTGTTATTCGTTCCTGTTTGGAAGTCAATTTGATAGTTGGAACTCACCTTATTTCCCGGGGGATGTGGACACCCACATTCTAGTAAACGGATTTAGAGAAACCTGCAAGCTTTCGGATTGCAGGAGTAAATGTGTTATTGAACATTCTTAAGCCAAATCTTTGTTTGTAAACTAGGTCACGTTTAGGTCACCTTGATCAATTTTTAAACTTTTCATTTGACATAAATAAATAAATAAAAAAGAAACAAACCGCCTTATGCCTTGTTCCAATATTGAAAAACGATCCGTTTTAGTTACGCATAGTAATAAATTATACGAGGCGTAAGCTAAAACGACCGACAGATGATGCCAGCAGTTATAAAGTAAGTTATGGAACGATATTAACGGCTTGTAGTCGCTAGGAGAAAAGTGAATAGTAATTTTAGACTGTAATTTAGTTAGGGTTAGTTGTTGATTACTCAACTACTTACTAAAATCATACTACTATTTCATGAAGGAGTCGATTCACGCGCGCTTAAAATATTTTTTGTTATGTTATACTTCAAGATTGACCTCATCCCACCTGATGTTAAGTGGTAATGAGGTCCTATCTTTAGGGTGACAAGTACAGCATAATACATCTGTTACTGAACTTGCCGCCCTTACCTTGAAGGCTTGACCCCTGCTACTAATGTAGCACCCCCCAGGAGCTCTGGAAACCTTACTCACACGCAGGAACACAACAACACAGAAGTGATTGTTATTTGGCTGCGGTCTTCTGTAAGGTTTCACCAGTCGGGCTGCTCCAGTTCGAGCGATAAATCGCTATGCCCTACCTCTCTTTCTACATTTGTGCGAAACGCCTACCAAAAAAATATTTTTATTGAAGGGGACGATTCGCACGTTCAGGCTAATTAATTTCGTGCCAATCGACTACTAACCCAAGCAGTATTATACATTATGCCATTTTTAATTCTAGATGCATAAATATAGAGCTGTTGAGAGCTTTTATTTTTGTTATTTTAAGTTTAAACTTCCAGTTGTTATAGGCCAAAAGTTCCAGCGCATAATTTGAGGTCACATATGTCTGCCCTGAAGATTGATGACCACGGAGTGACGTTGAGGCTCCTTTAGTCGGGTATTTACAGTTTGAAATAGTACATTTTCATAAAATAATGTTTATCTTGAAATGCGTTCTTCAATTCCATCGTCAGATCCTACTTACACCATAAACGTGATTTTTTTAAAGAATCTATTGATCTGGATTTAAAACGACTGAACGGTGTTGGATGACAATTGTATTGCCTCCTCTACACTACTCGCGAAGTTGAACGAAGTTAGACGAATACGATAGTGTAGAGAGGCGCTTCGGCTCGCCTCGTGCTCGCCGCGTCAAACTTTGCCTCGCCTCGAACTTCGCCGAGTAAGTTCGCGAGTAGTGTGGAGCAGGCTTTAGAAGAGTGATTATATACTAAAAAGCTTTATATACGAGTAATATAGATGACATATTGGAATTTTTTATCCTGAAATAGCGCAGGTAAAGATAAAAGATAATACAAGTATAAATAAAAAGTTAAAATGTATTTTTTTTTCTATTTGGCGTCACGCATCTCCGAAGTTCCGTGTTCAATTTCCGGTCAGGTCAATATGGAAAACGAACTTTGCTATTTTATATCGGGTCTGGATGGCTAATAAGAGGAGCACAGTGCTTCAGCTGCTTACTAGAGAATAAAAAAAAAATTCCAATACATTTTTCGTATCCCCAAACCTTTTACTAAACGGACCTCGATAATGACTTGGCGTAAATTTGTCTAACTAAAACTATGTGGTAACGGCCCAACGCCTCATACAGACGCAACCCTCAAAACGAGCCGTGAAACTTTTAATTAGTTAAGTTGGCGCCGGTCCGGCAGACCGCTGATAAGATACGATCGCCAGTGTTGCAACCTGAAAACATTGTCTTTATTTATATATTTATTCATTGAAGTACAAAAAGAGCACATTGAAACACAAATGTTTATCTTAACTAGGGAACTTTTAGCCTAATATATAAAATTCTCGTGTCACAGTCTTAGTCTTAGTTACCATATTTCTCCAAACCGGCTTTGTAGAAAAAAAAATGTTAGTAGTGGTGATCGACCTTATCACTTAGGGGTATAAAAAATAGCGCTAGTTAACTTTAAATATTAAGAAACAAAAAAAATATTCCCCTTGCGGTGTGAGATTCCAAGCCAAGATCTTCAAGGATCGCGCGTGATGCTCTTCCAACTGAGCTAACCGCAAATTATCAAAGGGAATAAAAAGATGGAATTTAGATTAAATGGCTGATAAACACGACTAACCACGAATACGAAACAATAGTTAATGGTGAACCCCAGCAAGACAATAATTTCTGTTAGTTAGCGTGAAGAAACATCTTGCGGGCCAGTATGGCGATGCTAACGGATAGGATATTTTGATATCAAATCCGTTGTCATCGCGATGTGGGTTCCTCTCTTGCTTACCATCAGGCTGGGAGGAGCCAATATACTGCGCTACTATAAAAAAAATCCATGACCTTATAAATATATTGAAGTATGTATTGCGGTATCACCGTTGGTTCTGTTTTCATAACACAAGTGCTTTGAAAGTAGAATAATGCGTGAGATTTCATCTGATAAATTATTTATTTAATAAGGATACTTTATAAAGTGAAAAACATCTATCTAATACTTTTTTGATTGTCTCCGTATTTTTAAGACGAGCGGGCCGGACTAGGCGTCCATCCAGGTCCCGGTTTCGATTCCCGATCGTGTCAATATGCAAAACGAACATTTCTACATTATGATTCTCTAGACTGAATGTTGTGGTACCGTCGTTTTTACTGATGTCTGTAACAGAAGTACTTTAATTACTTACCGTAGAAATAGAGCAATGTTTGTGATGTTGTCTAATATGACATCCATACTAACTCTCCCGTTGATGATATTAGTATGATGCAGCTAATGTATTTGCTACGGTAATGTACCTACGATCTGTGAGAGGACAACTCATAATTAGTAAAGTTGGTCACGGTCTGATAGACCGGGCGCTTGCTAAATACGCACCAGATCTAAGATGGATTAATTTTAGTTCGTTGTTCGTATTTCCTTTATATTATTTATTAAGCATGAATTATTTTTAGTTCGTCTGAAATATCCTATATAAAAATATCCCTAACGTATTATTATCTATGAGTGGGCAACTCATAATTAGTAAATTTGGTCGTGGTCTGTAAGATAGGGCGCTTGCTAAATACGCACCGGATCTAGGATAGATTACTTTAGTTTTTCTAAAATCTCCTATCTTTTATTTAATATTAGTATGATGCAGCACGTGTATTTCCTTACTAACGTATAATATATGAGTGAGCAACTCATAATTAGTAGGTCGCTGTCTGATAGACCGGACGCTTGCTAAATACGCACCAGATCTAAGATGGATTATTTCTAGTTCGTCTAAAATCTCTTATTTAATATTTGTACGATGCAGCTTGTGTATTTCTTCCCTAACTAACGAGTTATGAGTGGATAACCCTTTATTACTAAAATTTTGGTCGCGGTCTAACAGACCAGCTAGCTAAATACGCACCGGATATAGGAAGGGTAATTTTTAGTTTATAGGAAGTCTCCTATTTAAACTAATACTATATACCTAACCTTAAGATTTGTTTATTTCAATGCGCTTATTTCAGAAACTACTGATATGATTTAAAAGTTCTTTATGTATTGTGATAGTCCATTTATTGAGTAAGGTTTTAAGCTATATAACATCACGCTGTGACCGTAGGAGCGAATGATTGTGGAAAATGTAAACAATATAGGAATAGTACGCGTCAGAAGCCGCGGCAGGTCGCTAGTTTTATAATATTAGTATGATCCAGCTCGTGTGTTTCCTCCCTAACGTACGATCTGTGAGTGGACAACTCTTAATTAGTAAAGTTTGTATGCGGTCTAACAGACCGGGCGCTTGCTAAATACTCACCGGATATAGGAAGGGTTATTTTTAGTTCGTTCAAAATATCTTGTCGCTGTGGTTGGAACTTAGGGCTATTAATCTTTTTATACGGAAATTTACATTTCGAACTTATATACATTTTTTATTATTCTAAACGAATAATTTTTAGAGTAAGTTGAATAACAAATTATTTAATTGTTATTTTGGATCGGATCATGTCTTGAAATTAATCATCTTATCAATTATATCTTAAATTGGCATACTAAAAGTTTAAAAATTAATTGACCTATTGAATATTTTCTACTTGCCATTAAACTTAAAGTTAAGCAATGATTTTTTTATTAATAAAAATATTTGCTTAATGGAAATAACAAAATCTAGAAAGGCATTGAGAGCTAATTCGGCCTTGTCAAGTTATAAACACCTTCATTCTGAAAAGAACTTTTTATTTTTGGCTTTTTGTACTCAAAAAATATTTAAAGATAAAGTAGGTAGTATTCATTAATTTATTTATTTTGGAAAGATTATAAATATTTTTACTAATAAATAATATATATTGAAAGTGTAAGGATTATAATGAATAAATAAAATAATAGTAGTGATAACGTTTTTAATTTGAATGAATTAAAAAAGCCTACCACATAAATTTAACATATTTAATTAGTAAACAAACTTACCGCCATAGAAGTTCTATGGCACCTAATAATACTTATAAATTGCGAAATATTCAAAACGTGACGTGTTTAATGGCTTAAACGCAAGTGCTTCAAAAATCGGATAAGTAAGATAGTCTACTAGTACTATATTATATGAATAGCCAGACCGTACATTTTACTTATTTTTTTTTCAATAATTGATTTTTAATTTTTATTTTACAATTGACTAACTAACTGTGTGTTTTAGTGCAAAACTAGTAATAAGTTTAGCTTACATTTGTAAAAAAAAACTACTGAGTTTCTTACCGGTATCTTCTCTTTAGTTTTAGGTTCCGAACAGGAGGTAGCTTCATTTGCTTTATATAGATACTATGCTTAAGTATTACTAATGTAATCTATGGGAATAAAAAAGATTGACTTTGACTTTACTACAAAAAATCTACCCTGGAAGGGAAAGCAAGGTATAATTCATCATACCCAAAATCAGCATACCAACGTTACGACAAATTACACTAAAATAACTCGTTAAATAGATCCCAGTTATAAACGTAGCTAATAAATCGCTGAGATATAGTTTAGCTCAACTGAAATACCGCTGGTGACTTAATAATTGCTAAAGTTTAAACGAGCCGTTACGTGGCAAGGGTTTAGCCGAAGGGATAGGATTATTTTATACAATAGTTTCCGGATACCTAGTGGCGAACCTTAGTTTTTTGTAAATAACTTTTCTATATATCTTCACTAGGTATTTCGTATTTTTACCTTTGTTATTGTCGTAGTGAATAAGATTGTTACGTTGACATGTATTAAAATATATATATTGAACTTATAACATGGTTGGATTGAATAATAAAGATATCTACTATAAAAAAATAAGTCGGGTTTTCCTTCCTGACGCTATAACTCCAGAACGCACGAACCGATTTCCATGGTTTTACATTCGTTGGAAAGGTCTTGGGCTGCGTGAGGTTTATAGCGAAGGAAATTTAGGAAAAATTTCAACAGAAAAGCGGGAATATCCTCTAAGGCGAAACGAAGTTCGCCGGAACCGCTAGTACTAGATAATTATAGATTATATATAGATTAAAAGTTGTATTGGTTTTCATTTCATTTGCAAGTGGTTAGGGTAATGTTGTAGGCATATTTTAACGTCACGTTACCAGAGTAACAGAATATAAATATTTGTGAACCTAAGACAAAAAAAATCTGTAGTCAAAACATAATTTCAGATCCAATAATACTTTGAACAATTTGCCTACCACTAAATATTTCTCTATTAAAATTTTAAGCGCTTTCTCTTGTATAAAAGTTATATAAGATTATAAAAAGTGGAATGATTTCAAGATATTTTGATTATATTTACATTTAATGTAATGTTTTAGACATAAAGATTTAACGAAAACTTAACAAAACTTTTTGTTAGCTATGAAAGTGAAACCTAGTTTAAGGGGACAAAAGATATATTAAACTAAAAATACAATAATAATTACAAGAGAAAATCGAGGTACACCAAACCTGTTGCTATGCAATTCTAGTAACAAAAAGCTTTGCAGCAGGTAACATGTGCCTAGTAACTGGGTTGCCGGATCTGTCGCCAACACTTTTCATGAACATGAACTACTAAATATTATTAATATTTTAAAGAAGCTGAAAATTTTAATACTGCAGTGTGGAATTCGAATTCACAACCTTACGTATCGCGCGTACTGTTTTTCAAACTGAGTTTATACCAAGTTACTGATAGCGACGAATTTTTATAGCCAATTAGAATCACTTTGCATTGTATTCAATAACGATTTAAAAGTGTTATATGTAACCTACTTGAATAAATAAATATTTGAGTTTGACATTTAAAAAATTAATAAATACGGTTGCTTATCCCCAGGCCTAGGAACCCTTTCGTAACGCAAGTAATTAAACATTTTAGGGCTTACAGTTAAACACACACGCTATATTGCAGGTGTCACTAATGTATGGGACTTGGGAAATTTCGTCAATTATTTTTAATACGAGTGTGTTCAGCCATTAGCTACCTCATTCCCTGCGGTTAAAGATTTTGTATATCTACAGTTATATACAAAAAACAAATTAAATATGATAAATAATTTCACAGGCACCTTTTTACTAATTTTGGCGACAGAAATACTGACTGAGCCACATGTCGCCCGAGCTCCGAATGACTCACTCACACCCAGTTCCAATACTTTACGATTCGTAATGAAAGGCACCTTTTTACTAATTTTGGCGACAGAAATACTGACTGAGCCACAAGTCGCCCTAGCTCCAAGTGACTCACTTACGCCCAGTTCACGATTACACTAGGCTTTTACGATTCGTAATGTGTCAAAAATGTCAATCCGTTTTTCGATGACTCGTTAATTCTAATTTCAAATTTACTTTCCATATCAGCTGTGCTGTCATCAGTCGTTCTTAGCTTACGCCTCGTATAATTGATTACTACCCGTAACTAGTACGAGTTTATTAAATATTGGATCCGGGCATTATTAAATTTGTGCCCAACCTATTATTTAGGTTAGGCTAGTTTTTGTTTGATAACCATATCAAAAAAACATGGAATGGACGGTTTTAAAAATTAAATATTATAGATATATAAATATACTTTATTGCACAAAATCTTTACAGAAATAGGTTTTACAGATTGATTATAGTAGATACAATTAAGACGGTCTTATCGTTAGGAAGCGATCTCTTCCAGACAACCTTTAGGTAGAGGAAATAGTATTAAATAGTATTTAATATTTAAAGTTCGCTAGTACGGCGTATAGTACTATAAAAAGAATAAAATTGATTAAGATGCCAAGGTGTCTTCGATTCCGTGGTTTTCAAACATTTCTGCAACGAATATACCACCGGCCGATAAGTATATAGTTCTAAACATATCCGGCAGAGGGCACTTACCGGAGGCTAACGGTTGATACAGCAGAAAAATTTCATTGCCTACGATAACTTGCGGTTAGCTCAGTTGGTAAGAGCAGCACGCGCGATACGTGAAGGTCGTGGGTTCGATTCCCGCACCGCAAGGGGAGATACAATTTTTCTGTTTCTAATATTTAGAGGAAATAGTAGATGGCGAGTAATGGGTACTGCCGTATTATTTACGTGGACTGTATTGAACATGAACATGAACATTTACAAATGCTTGTGAACAGGTGCCACCTTTGGGGACTGGTCTGCTTCAGTTTACCTCTTAAAATAACATAACACTTAATGCTTTTTTTACTCATCAAAATAAAACTATATGACTTGGTCCAAAGTGTTCTACACATAACTATAAGTTAGATACTGCTACTGTAACTTATCTGCTGAGTTTCTTACCGGTGTCTTCTCGGTAGATATAGGTTCCGAACCGGAAGTAGAATCACTTTGAATTATATACAATGACGATTCGAAAGTGTAATTATATGTAACCTACTTGAATAAACAAATATTGAATATTGAATGACAGATTAAGAGCAATAAATACATAAACAATAAAAAGTCTCCTTACAAAGGAGTCCGCAACAGATGGAAAACCATAAAATATTTTCCATAATAGTATATGAACACAAGCATTGCAAAAACCCAAAAGTATCATACTCGTAGTTTGCCATACTTTAACAAACTCCGTAGCCAAGAGACGAGTGGGCGTACATTGGCGCCACAACACCTCTGAGGTCTCGCATTTGTCTCCCTGTCAAGTCAATGTGGAAAACATCGTTTCTGACGTTTGCTGATCAGCCCGCACTAATCTAATTATACGTGTCTTAATTTATTTATTTATTTAAAAACTTTATTGCACAAATAGGTAAAACAGGTGGACTTAATCCTAGGGGCATTCTCTACCAGTCAACCCTTGGGTCATGCAGATAGTTTGTATTAACTTCTTTTTGTAACTTTATAACGGACTAGCTGTGCCCGCGACTTCGTTCGCGTGGACTACATCCTTTTATGGTCGTTTTTACCCCATTCTCCACTAATATTCGAAACAAAAAGTAGTCTATATTTTAATCCAAGTTTCGAGCTATATGCCAAATTTCATATCTCTAACTTCAAAAATAAACATAGTCTAGACTATATATAGACTTCCAAAGGTGGTATTACCCCCCTCCCCCCTTATTTTCTAATAAAAAGTAGCCTATATCCGTTCTTGAGATTCAACGTATGCCTATACCAAATTTCATCAAAATCGGTTGAGAGGTTTAAGCAGGAAAGCGTAACAGACACACAGACAGACAGACAGACAGACAGACAGATAGACAGACAGACAGACAGAGTTACTTTCGCATTTATAATATTAGTAGGGATTAGTAGGGATTAAAAATAACTAGTATTTTTGATTCAGTCTACTTCATCATTGTAACGATGACTTGATTTAAATGACGAAAGCCTTTACAGTGGTGTATTAATTAAACTGAAACATAACTACCCACGCCGGTTAGGAAGCGGCAGGGAAGTGAATACGATGTTAATAAATCTACCTTACAGAAGACCGCAGCCAAATAACAATCACTACGGTGTTGTGTTCCTGCGCGTGAGTAAGGTTTCCGGAGCTCTTCTGGGGTGCTACATTAGTAGAAGGGGTCAAGCCTTCAAGGTTAGGACGACAAGTCCAGTAACAGATTTATTATGCTGTACTTGTCTCCCTTAAGCTAAGACCTCATTATCACTTAACATCAGGTGGGATGAGGTCAATCTTGAAGTGCAATATAAAAAAAAAATTAAATGCGTCGCAAGCTGATTGGCTGAAATTACGAGTGCAGTATGCTATCAGCCAATCAACGGTATCGAAGCTTTTGTCGTCTCATGCGAGAAATTATACGTGTTGCGATTGTTAGTAGGGCATGTAAACATAATATTAAAGATTAAAGCGTTTGCTTAAAGTAAAGGCACATAGAAACTTGCAAATCATTATACTCAACAATGCCATGATTTGATACTGACGTCATCGTCTCCTGTGACGTCATTAATGACGCGCCATCTCTCTAATGAGGTCCTCGCATGCCTTTGTGACGTCACTGATGTGATGAATAAAAAGGATCTCTTTAAATGGAATGCTGAAAGTTTAAAATATATGTCTGCGTTGTTATGTTTGATTCACTGGTTTTTATGTCGATTCAGTTACAAGGTTTGTACCTATGTACGACCTCCGTAGCCTTTTTTCTGACATGGGGAAATGCTTTGACGCACCGTACCGTCACTTGAGGGAGGTGACGGCGTGTGAGACTCCCTGCCCTTACAACGGCAGGACTACCCACTAAAACCCCCCGGTTGGACCTCATCGCCTAAGTGGTGGTGCTGTGGGAAATCGGATCAACCTGACCAACCACAATACCACCGGCGGAATGGCTGCTTATGCAGCTCTGTCTTCTCCCCCTACGGTGGTTGGGGGGAGAGTGGGGATTGGCGATCCAACTCGACCATCCCCACATCGCAGCGGAAACCGGTGCAATGCTGGCTGAAGTGCCCTTACACCATCAGCCGGCCGACCTCCATGCGGTAGCTGGGCGCGGTCATAACGACGCCGCGCCCTAAGTCGCCTTCTTCGGCGGCAAGCGGGAGCGGAAGGGTCATTTTCCCGCTCCCTTTCGGCGACGACCTCCGTAGCGTAGAGGTAAGTGGGTCGGACTTTGGTGTTGTGCTATCTCTGAGCTCCCAGGTTTGGTTCCTGATCGGGTCAATACGGAAAACGTACTTTTCTGAATCGTCTCGGATCTGGGTGTTGTGGTACCGACGTTGTTTCTTTTACACAAGTGCTTTAGCTACTTACCCTATGGTTGATTCTATAATCAAAGCAATGTACTTACATATGTGATGTTGTCCAATATTTACATTTATTCATCTTTAATTAGATTGTCCCGAATTTCTAAAACTTTTTATATACACTTCTATATTAATTTGGATCTGTAGATACCAACTTCTCTATAATGGCTGTCTGTTTATCTTTATAATCTTTTTAAAATAATAATTAATCCAATTTATTTGAAATCTCAATTGCTCTCTCAGATCGTAATATTTAATTTTGGCGTGAGTTTTGTACCACTTGAACACAAAAATAGATGAAATGGTACAATAAATAGAAAATTATTCGTTCACTATGAAAAACAAAGCCAGTTCTACATTAGCTGGCGAACTTTGTTATGGAAACTCGCACAAAACAAAATCTGAATGCGTAACTCAGTTGTCTGCTTCGGTCGGGAATTTTAAAAACAGCGGCAACGTGTTTGAGCCGGTCTGAAACCATTTTCGTTTTGTTTGTTGAACACGGAACCCGTTTTTAGTTTTTAGAGTTCCTTAACTAAGGTGTAAAGGCACCTATTACTATGGCTTTGCTGTCGACCTCCGTGGCAGAAGCGAGCGGGCCGGGCTTTGGTATCTCTGATATCCCGGGTTCGATCCCGGGTCAAGTCAATTTTTTTTGGATGGTGGACTTAATGCTATTCATTCAGGCTTTCTGTACCAGTCAACCCTTGGGTCATGTAGATAGTTTGTATATGGGTGCGGTAACAGTGAAGAAAGTGCATAAATATCTAGTACTAATATGTGAAAAAATGTGAAACGTAATGTGAAACTAAAATATGTGAAACAAACTATTCTATACTGTCTCGGGTCTGTCATTGCTCTGATTCTGTGGTAAGTAGCTAAAGCACTTGTGTTACAGAAATCAGAAACAACGACGGTACCACAACACTCAGGCCCGAGACAATACAGAAAAGTTCGTTTCCCATATTGACCCGACCGGGGATCGAACCCGGAACCTCTGAGATGGCGCGACGCGAAAGTACGGCACGCTCGCCTCTCGGCAACGGAGGTCGTCAAATATATATATCTGTATATCTTCTATCGTACCCAAGTTGTAAAACTGGATTTTAATACTGTGACTCCACTGTCTGTCCTTCTGTCTTTCTATCCGATGGCCATGCACATGAAATATAATGTATAATATAATGACCCGTCATAGTTGTCAAAAATTAATATTCCGTTTTTCTCCAACCGACTACGAGTCGTTACATAGGTAGATAGATAGATACACTTTATTGCACAGAACATTTTACAGATATTGGTTTTACAGACATAATCAATTGGCTACTTGACAGTGTTAACAATAAAATATGAAAAGTATTAGATATGTTAGCTTATTAGTTAAGTAATCATTTTACATTTTTACTTTTTAATTAAAAGCATAGTTAGTATTTTATTTTTGCAAAATAAAATTTAGTTTTTTTATCTGTGGAACAAAAGAACCGAAACGGAAACCACCATTGCAATTCGGAAATGACAGCTGCCGGCGAAAATTATTTATTTTAATGTGGCGAAACAATGATTATTTTATCGATTAAACTGAATTATTGTGTCTCTAATCGTATTAAGAATTTATTGAAACATTTTCCGTTTATCTAAATTAAGTCGTTCCTATACGTATCGGTTCGTTGTCTAGGATGTTGACGTCATAATTGCAACATTCTCGTAACTTGGCGTTTTCGCGCGCTTTTTAAATGTGTTACACAAAATCTTATTTTTCTCTGGTTATTTACATTTTTTCCAGATAAATCGTATTGCTTGGGATATAAAATGAACGGGCGCACATTTTACAATACTTTTTCAAAAACTGTCAAGTAGCCAATTCAGGCGGTCTTATTGCTAGAAAGCAATCTCTTCCAGACAACCTTTAGATAGAGGAAATTGTAGATTTCGAGAAACGGTCGTTAATACCGTCCCATAATTTAGATTCCATATCAGATCAGTCGTATAGTTAAAATGTTATAGAATAGACTAAATGTGGAATCAAATAAATGTAAAAACAAGCTTTCATAAAACAAACTTCCTGTCCAATGACGGTCAAAGAAACCAATAACATTGAAAAATGTCAAGTATATAGGTACTATTTATACGTCAATATAATGAGCTCGTCGACGGCTGCGCAGATAGCATAGACATTTTTAGCTTCTCTCAGTCTCAATTCAAGAGAGAAATAAGAAGTAGTGTTTGTTAATTAAAAACTGTTTCCACAAGCTTTCACAGTGTCTCACTCACTTGATAGCATCAATTATTATTATTATTATCTGTATTCCTCTTTTAATTTTTTAATTTTTTGATTTTTTTTTATTATTGTCAAGGTAAAATATTGTCTGCTTTAGTTTATTTGCATAGTGTGTATATATGTAAGGGTTTCAACCTAGGTCCTAAGTCATATGTATTAATTTTGTGCTTCCTATTTGGCTGTAACCTGTTTTGTACATCTTTAAATAAATAAATAAACTATCTGCTCTCGCAGTGACAAAGTATCCCGAATTGTGTTTCTTTAGTATCTAATCTGCCTAGCAACCAAATTTCATTGAAATACATTCATTAGTTTATGCATAAAATAGTTAGCACCATTTATACCTACATCGAGACTTTCACCCACACATCCAAACATCCAAACAAGATCATCACCCCACCTGTTACCACTCATGCCTGGTTCCAATATTTTACGATTCGTAATCTGTCAAAAATCAACATTCGTTTTTCTCTAACCGACTACTAAGCCTAGTATGCGCAATACGTTAAATGTACCGCATGAGACGACAAAACTTTCGATAGGTACTGTTGATTGATTAATATCACACCGCACTGGTATTTGACTAACAATCAGGCCTAGCATACGCAATATGTCAAGTATATCGCATGAGACGACAAAAGTTTCGATACTGTTGATTGGCTAATAGCACACCGCACTCGTATTTTCAGCCAATCAATAGCTGACGCACTAACTTCAATCGATTTTGACGCTAGTTAAGAGCGCAATAAAATTTAGTCGCGTTGCGTATGCTAGGCCTATATGTAGACATTTTGTTTCTTCTTTCAATACTTGTAACTCCAAGGAGGTCGTTTAGAGGTGTTCTGTTCCACCTAGCTTCTTCTTCTTCTTCTTACTCCATTGATGCTGTATGTCCAGTAGTGTTATATTGTTTTGTTTTTGTGACCTAATTGTTTAATATTGTAACTATGATTTTTTTTTCTACTTTTCTCAAATGTGTTACGTTTATAAAACTACATTGTATAATATGTATATTAACTCTCTGTATTGTTTACGTATATTTAACTGATATTTGTTATTTTTTCTTTTGTTCTGTTTTCAAATAAACTTTTCTTGTTACTTTTATATTGCGCCACTCACCACAAGGTCTCACCTGAAAACCAGCGCTGATGCAGCATTGCGCTGCAGCAGCTCATGCTGTGTGTGACCTTCTGGCACATACATGTACCGTATCTAAGTACTTACTATGTGTACAAAAGTTGTGTGTCTATGTGTGCCAATAAATGTTTTTTTTGCCATATCAGTTGTCATCAGTCGACTGTCAGTCGTTTTGACCTTACCTACGTCTCGTATTAATTATACTATTCGTAACTAAAAGGAATTGTCTTTCAAATATTGGAACAAGGCATTAATCCATATCATATCGAACAAATGATCCACATTCGGTTTGGAACACCCACTCGCATTACTCGATATAATGTGGGTATTACTTCAACCATTTGATAGTATATTTGATAAATCGAGCGTTATTGGAAGCATTTGTTATCTATGAATTCAATATATCTTAACATTATTCCATTGAGTGATAAATTGTCTAATCATAAGGTTACCTACTTCTGTTAAAAAATACAACCCTCTTATTCGATTTCTTACACGGCACAAGAAACCATTTCTTAGGGTACGGTTTGGAATAAAAACAAATATGATTGTTCTTTTGTTTTATTTTGTGTGTGTTAATTTGTTTAGTAATTGAAAATTGTTTTTTTACACGCTTTTATTAGCTTAACTTGTAACTATGTAAGAAAATCTTGGAATCTTAATTTGACCCACTTCCCGGTCTTTGATTAAGATGAAATTTTGTACACACTCTGAGGTCTGATGACAATACATGACTAGCTAAGAAACGTTATTACAAATCCAATATGGCGGCCTCCCCAAGATGACGAACTGACTGTTTGAAATGCACTTCCATGATATGGGTATCAAATGGAAGGGTTTGCTGTCAGGAATACGAAAAAATAGTCACGTGACTTAAATTCAACATGGCGGATGTCTAAAATGGCGAGCAGGCTATTTGAAATGCACCCCTATGACATGGGTATTAAATGAAAGGGTTTGCTGAATGGGATACGAAAAAGAATTATATAATAATTGATACGTAAGTAAACTAAAAAGTATAAAATAAAAATAATAGTTTAAAACACTAAAAACACGCTTTTAGCACGCACTAAAAATTACAAAATAATTCAGACATTTAAAAAAGAAAGCGTGAAGCGTTTTGTCCAAAAAGAGTTAAGATAACATAAATGCTCCACGCTTTCTTTCTTAAATGTCTGAATTATTTTGTAATTTTTAGTGCGTGCTAAAAGCGTGTTTTTTTTTCAATTTCAGTACACAAAAATGATACAAACGATTTTCTAACAATTTACCATCAAAGATGTCAAATGAAAATTGAAAGGCAATGTATTCCCTTTATCAACATATCAAGGTTAACACACGCAGTTCGATTTTAATTCTTATGCTCACGTCATAAGGGTTTTTTTTACATTGCTCTTCAATATTGACCTCTTCCCACCTGATGTTAAGTGGTATTGAGGTCCTAGCTTAATGGCGACAAGTACAGCATAATAAATCTGTTACTCAATACTCAATATTTTTATTGCATCTTTAGTGTTTACAAGGTGGTAACTTAAAATTAGATCACTAAATACCCTGTAAGGGCACTGCAATTAGAGAGAGGACGCTCACTTTTTAACAAAGCTAACACGATCCTTGATTTATATCATAATTAACAGAAAGAAAACGAAAAGAATTTATACATTGGAAGTTATTTTAGCTTTAATTATTACATTATAATTATATTTATGTGTTAATGCTACTCTAGTTTAAATAATATCAGATAGGTATTCACTTATGCTATAATACGATTTTTTAATTAGGAACTGTTTTAATGTGTTTATAAATTTTTTGTTATTTATTTCTTCTTTGATAGTTTTAGGTACTTTATTATGTATTTTGATCGACATTACAAAAGGGCTATTAGAGCACCTCCCAGGAGCTCTGAAAACCTTATTCACACGCAGGAACACAACAACACCGAAGTGATTGGGAGTGGTGAAAAGTCTAAAGTGTATCCTTTTGTGCATATTATTATCGTACAAAATAGCATAATAAATAAATAAATAAATAAATAAATAAATATTGGACAACATCACATACATTGCTTTGATTCTGTGGTAAGTAGCTTAAGCACTTGTGTTATGGAAATCAGAAACAACGACGGTACCACAACACCCAGACCCAAGACAATATGGAAAAGTTCATTTCCCATATTGACCCGACCGGGGATCGAACCCGGAACCTCAGAGATGGCGCTCGCCAAAGTCAGGGCCGCTCACCTCTCGGCTACGGAGGTCGTCGTCGATAATGACTTTTAGTTAGGTAGTTCACGTCATAATAATAGGCTATTAGGCGAAAGCCGCCCTCCATGGCCGAGTAGCAAACGGGCCTGACTTTACTATCCCGCCATCTCTGAGGTACCGGGTTTGATTCCCGGCCGGGACATTATGGAACACGAACTTTTCTACAATGTCTTGAATTTGGGTGATGTTGTCCCATCGTTGTTTCTAATTTTTGCAACAATTAAATGCAGTATATGAAGGCTGTTGTTTTTTGATTACATGTGTGTTGACCTACAATATGAACAACAAGTCGACACAAATATGGTGTCGGCAGAATTGGCATAGTAGACAACGCTCCATACGTAATACGCACGATTAGCCAATTATTACATCGATCCTACATCGCGACTAAATAAGAATTTTTATCATGTTTTAACAATTTTAAATGTTAAGACACTTAGGCTAAAAAGATATCATATTATTTCAAAAGTACTGTATTAAAAATTGGGGGAAGAGGAAAAGGTTGGAATCTCAATTTCACTCATAAAAAGGTCAACACAGTGCTATTCGATTAGATCTGTACCAGCTGTTTGACGCCATCTTTGTTTTGATCAGCACTAACGCCGCAGTGGAAAAAAAATGTACTTAATTACAATCACCTGACTGATTTTACGTCCGCTATGTTCAAAGGGCTATGTTACAATCCGCTAACTCGTTGAACGTTGAGTGAGGCTTGTTCATTCAACGTTCGGCCTAGTCATTCAATTGAACGTCATCATTTAATAAACGCGCTAGTGATCCAATCAAATAGCTGATTCAACCAGATGACTGCGACATATACAACAAACCAAGATTAGTAGTTGAGGAGGCCTTGGTCCCCGTGCAGATAACACCTAGCTCGGCGGAAGTACTTCCTCTTTTAGTAAACACATTGAAAATGCAAAAAACCGACTCTCTTTTCTTTTGGATTATTTTACAGACTAACCAAAAAACAATTTTTAGTTCTTTAATTACCAACATTTAAAATTTCTTTCTAGAAATATTTACCAAGCTATATTGTTCGAAATAAACTAAAGTATTTCAAGCATAATCAAGGGGAATATTCGAATTTCTCACGCGAAGTAAATTCTGCGTCGCGAAGTTAATGTAACGGCGGGGAGTTCGCGAACTATCCTGATTCGTATGCAAAACAAAAATTAACCTACGTCACCCACAGCCGGGCAAAGTTGGGTGTGACACCGAGGGCGGGTATAAATACACTTATATAGTATATCCAATCATATATAAGGGATTCACTGCAATAATTATCAAAGTCCTTTGTTTTTTGTTTCGAGATATTTGGGTGTTAAGTTCATAAACGTTGTCCAAAATTCAGCCCTATTACTGTTAATACCTGGGACACTGAGCGTTCTAGACGTGTGGCCAAATATCAGAAACAGTTTTATCTCAGGACTGGAAGCGATATTGCCTAGTTAGTAAACGAAATTATTTGTTGCATGTATGAAGTGACCGAATGACGTTGATCACATAGATTTTATTATTTTGGATATTTATTATTATTTCCGTGGACCCTTCATATAGTATCTGTGATTATGTATCTGTGAGTGTCTGCGATATTTAGTGTTGCCCAAATTCAGTCTTGGTCTTGCAGTCTTGGTCTTGTTCTTGCGTTTTTGCAAGACCAAGACCAAGAACAAGACCGCGTATTTTTAGCAAGACCAAGACCAAGATTGACCGTGCAAGACTTGAGCAAGAACAAGACATAGCCTGCAAGACTCTTGCGTCTTGCAGCTAGGACTTAGCGCTATTTCACGGAGTAGTTAGGTGTAACAGTTAGGTGTAACAGTTCGGTGTATAGGTAGGTACGCTTAGGAATTCTATGAGACAAAAAAAACCTATGGCCATTACGACTAATACCATAAACATAGCGAATAAAAAAAATTCTATTAAAATCAAACTGAGTGCATGCATAGTTATGTTTTAACCATCGGCACTTTGATAATGCGGCATCAAAGGTTTTGTACTTACTTCACAAAGAAATTTGCCGCTTTTCGGAAGTACATGGTTATGATACACGCGCTGGCGGCTTCTTTTGAAATCTAAAACAATCGTTGCCTCCGCGCCGAAATCATAACATTTGACACTATTTGATTGCCGCCACAGGGCGTAGGTAATTGCAAGACTTGCAAGACTCTTGCTGCAAGACCAAGACCAAGACTGGGAGCGCAAGACCAAGACCAAGACCAAGACCAGGTGTATTGGCGCCAGACCAAGACCAAGACTAGCTAAGTCTCGTCTTGTTCTTGCATTTGGGCAACACTAGCGATATTAAAATAACCGCTTTCTACTTCATGCATATGATTAAATATACGGCATATATTTCCGTAGCACACGTGCTTAAGATACTTACCACAGAATCAGGGCAATGTTTGTGATGTTGTCCAATATTTATTTATTTGTTTATTTAAAATAAATATCAAATGCTGTTTAAGACTGCGTATTATTATTTTGTTAAATCCTTGTTTGTCCAAACGACGTTCCATGAAATCGATTCTCAAAGAAGCTCGATGTTTCGTCATTAAACCCAGAACAAGCAAAGGGAAGTTGGAGGGGAAATTGGAAACGCCACCAATACGCGACAGGACAGCTCTCGCGCCGTTTCTGTAGTGTTGTGCGTGTATCGATAGATTGGATATCGATAAATTTATAGTTTCACTTTTTGGTGGTGGATGGTGTTAGATAGACAATTTGTATGTGGCAAAATTATTCACAAAAATTGGATTGGCATAATTATTTTTATTCGCATATTTTTTTATGGTAATACTAGCAATAACCTGTGAGATGAAATTCGTAATTTCTTTTTCTTATATCCGTTACTCGAAATCGTTCAAACGGTTATCTGATAATAGTTCATCTTACTTAACAATTAGTTGTATGAATGGATGAAAGTTTTTAATTTCAGTCACGCATAAGGTACTGAATTAATTTCAACAAAATTTGCTTTATGCATAAATGAAATATTAGATTGACCCACAGGATACATTTTGTTGCAAAATAACTGAAACAAAGTCGCAAATAACAGCTAGTCTATACTAATCTCTTAAAGAGAAAATATTATGATATGCATTTAATAGGCTCTAACAATATTGCACAATACTTTTACCGCTGTAAACTAAATATACATGTTTTTTTATTTTTTTAAGTTTATTAAAGTTATTTATTTTAATGGCTTCTTATTTCTGTTCACCCATATTTTTAAATCCAGTTAAATGATGTTAAAAACTTAAATCTTTATAATTCTTGAAGACTTGACCAAGTTCCAAATGGAGGATTGGCAAGAGGTAGTAAAGGATAGACGTAGATGGAAGTTCTTATTATCAAAGGACTCAATTTTGTTACATAGTTATTCGATGATAATAACGTAAGATGCACGTATTTGACGGTGTGAAGTAACATCGATAGTCGATATAAATTTGTTGATAATAAACATCACTAGTTAGCTGCGTTTGTGCTCCGTTTTAATGCTAAATAGTCGTACATATCAAAAACGGATATTACGAATGCCGGTTTCATTTCACATCATCGTTTTTGTGCAAAACCGTTGGATTACTCTCTTATATTGCAATAAAGTTCTTGTATATTTCAATATTTGAAAGTTAACAAAATCGAATAACGGAATTATTAGATATTTTATATATTTTATGTAAACTTTGTTGCACATTGAAAATAGATCAAGAGAGGTAGCGCATAGCGATTTATCGCTCGAACTGGAGCAGCCTGACTGGTGAAATACCTCCACCTTACAAAAGACCGCAGCCAAATAACAATATCTTCGGTGTTGTTGTATTTCTGCGTGTGTGTAAGGTTTCCAGAGCTCCTGGAGGGTGCTACATTAGTAGCAGGGGGTCAAGCATTCAAGGTAAGGGCGACAAGTCTAGTAACAGATTTATTATGCTGTACTTGTCACCTTTAAGCTAGGACCTCATTACCACTTAACACCAGGTGGGATGAGGTCAATCTTTAAGTGCAATATAAAAAAAAACAAAAATCCAAAGGCGGGTTTAATGCGTAATGGCATTTTCTTCCAGTTAACACCACAGATTTGAGCCATAAATATAGTGGCAGTGTGTGAAACTAATGCAATTCGAATTTGTATGTTTGGATATTTGTAAGGAACATAACTACTGTTCTTCTAGAAGCGCAACACTATATTTCCTAAGAAAAAAAATATTAAAGATAATGACAAGCCTGTTGGCAAGTAATACAATTTAATTTAATTAATACTAGCTTACAAAAAATTCAAACTAAAATTAATAAAAAAAAATATTTTAAATAAACAAAGAAGGTCCCTGTGGTAAGGGACTGGCTGGCTGCCTGACCAAAGGCTGGCTGCTACCTCGCCCAGCGTCTTTCAATCGCGAGGTAATGCAGCCAGCATTTTGGGTACCTTACCACAGGGACCTTCTTTGTTTATTTAAAATATATTTTTTTTTATTAATTTTAGTTTGAATTTTTTGTAAGCTAGTGTTATCTTAAGTTTATTTGTTTTGTTTATGTAATAAATTACTACTTTGTATTTAAATTTCTTATTTTTAGTCGGTGCAAGCCCGACACACCTCTCTGTTCCCCGCAGTGTGTTACGCACTTTAGACAATTCCCCCTCGAAAAAAAAGGACCTCATCACCGCTTAACATCAGGTAGAATGAGGTCAATCTTGAAGTTAAATATAAAAAAAACGGTTTTTCGTCTATAGTTAAAAACTGTTACTAATAACACAATGGGGGAATCAAGTTTCGAGTAAGACCGGCTAATGAAAACCCTCGCTACGACACTGTCGTGTAACTATCAACAACGTATTAAACTCTCATTAATATTGCAGCTCCTAATCACCTTGATTTGCTCAAGATCCGAACAAATACTGGATCCCGTATACATGTGTGTCGGAAGCGTCTGCGTAAACCAGAGCTAAGCATACTATAATTAGCATTGTGTGTTTAACGAGTGGGCCATGAAAATGGAATTGCTAATGTGATAAGATATCTAAGGCTGATGACTCGCTAGTAAACTGATATGACACAAAAGTTAGTTAGTAGTTGTCTATGTGTGACGTCACAACTTCAAACTTTATAATAACACTAGCTGTGCCCGCGACTTCGTTCGCGTGGACTACATCCTTTCATGGTCTGTTTTACCCCTATCTCCCCTAATATTCGAAACAAAAAGTTGTCTATATTTTAATAGAGCTATATTTGTGCCAACTTTCATATCTCTAACTTAAAAAATAAACATTTTCCCATATAAGCTTTCAAAGGTGGCATTATCCCCCCCCCCCCTCCCTTTCTAACAAACTAACTAACTTTCTAACAAAAAGTAGCCTATGTCCGTTCTTGAGGTTCAACGTATACCTATGCCAAATTTCATTTAAATTTTATCTCCCCTTGCGGTGCGGGAATTGAACCCACGACCTTCACGTATCTTGATACATCAGAGCAGCACGCGCGAGATATATAGAATATTTAAAGTTCGCTAGTACGGCGTATATAGTACTATAAAAATAATAAAATCGATTAGTTCTTTTTAGTCTTTTTATTTACAAAACGTCAAGCCTTATCGTAAACACGAACTAAAAAGAACAAAGAAGTCGCATTTAAATAATTCACGATTCAAGGAGTCAGGACCCACAACCGGTTCCAATAAATAGAAAGAGGTTTGAATTTACCCGAACAGTGGGGGCTTTTGGGAAGCGATCACATTTCGTTGGATGGTGGGAATACTAGTACAAGTACATAAACTGATACTGTGCCGTACACGTTCGCCCCGTATCTTTCACCCCTTCGCTTTTTAAGCCCTGCAAGATGAGTACCGTGATCGCAACCGTACGTTCTTGTGATATAAATGATAATTATAATCGTTTTAGTACAAAAATAAGTACTTTAAAAAGTAAAACAGTGGTTTATGATTTATTGTGCCACAATAGTTTATTGGTCGTAAAGAAATCTTGATAATAATGGTCTATATTTCAAAGATTTAGGACTATTGTAATTTAAACTGTAATAAACTGCAAATTTATAAATTACTGTCTTGTGATATGTTCAAATACTTGCTTGTGCCACTGAAAAGAGTTCTCAGTCGAAATGTATTAAAATGTAACTTTGTTTATTGAAATAAATATTTGTGTTGTGTATACTATTTGCATTATTTTAGCAACTACAGTTAGTTACGAATAGTAATTACTTATAATAATGGGTGCGGGGCACAAGTGTACTTATGAGGGGTGAAACTTGCGGGGCCGGTTCGAGATACAAAACGAGCGATCTAAAACGTCTAATATTTGTAGTACCGTTAACAGCACATCACAGTAAGCGCTTGAAGATCTTTTTTGCATATCTACATACATATATCTGTACATGCAAATGTATTTTTATTATCTTGTGACTTGTATTAGTATACGTACGACCCGTCGAAATAAACATCACACGCGCGTTTCAGAGCCCCACATTTGGGCCCAACTCAATCGTCACTTTGGAAGTGTATACCTTAACAAGTTGACGTACACTTGAGTGCAAATAAACATTGGATCTATTAAAGTGATCTATTCTGCAGTAAGGCTAAATCTGCACGTCATGGAAAATTATATAATTCGGCTATCGATAGGAATTTTTGGTGCCCTGTTTGTTTATTAGGATGAAGTTTTAGATGTAAAACCGTAATGAAAGCCATTTAATTGTTTTTTTGACAACCTTCAAAATCGAGCGGCGAGCGGGCCGGTCTTTGTTGTCGCGATATCTCAGAGGCCCTGGGTTTAATTCCTGGTAACTTCAATACAGAAAGCAAACATTTCCATATCGTCTCAGGTCTGAATTGAGAACGTCATTATGTATGATTTATGTAACACAAGTTCTTAAGCTAACTTCCCACAGAATCAATGCAATGTATTTATGTGATGTTGTCCAATGGTGTTGATTTCAATGTCAGTGATTCCAATATGTTATTAAAAAATTGTAGGTATGTTAAAACTGGACCGCATTCAAATAATGTCAATGCAATATGCAAATGCAAACAATGTGTGTCAAGCAACTTGTCACATGAACAAATTTCTAGACACTAGTCACTGGCACTAGCCAGTCAGTCACTAGACCACTAGGTCTAGACTTTAATGTATAAACTTACAACATTCTAACACCAAATATATTACTTGAGTAATGAGCTTGAATTTATGCATGACTCAGTATTATAATAAAAAAAAAAATTTTTCTTAAGCAATTTGAAGTAAAATAATATAAACTTTTTAAAAACGTATTAGAAAATAATTTCCAATAAGTTCGTCATTACTAAACCGCTAGTATGGGGGCCCCACTCTTAGCCTCAATTAATAGTCACTTAACGATTAACACAAGACTGAAATCCAATAGCGTAATGTTACAAACTCATTTCAATCGCAAGCGTTGTTATATTTAAAATGTAAAATTAAATTTTACAAGAATAAAACATCAACGTAAAAAAATATTTATCTATCACAAAAATAAGATTACATTTCCTTTCGTAATGTTTGTGTTACCTACCTATTGTTAAATATAAAAAACAATATACGAAACAAAAGTTCTTTTTCTATTATCCCTTGATATTACCTCATTGAATACATGTGTCCTTCAGGTAAATTAATAAAGTATCAGATTATTTAATGTACTGCTTCAGGGCTAAAACTGCCATGTCATCATTAAGAACACCATCTTACTGTGATAAATTGGTACTGGCTATTTTCGAATATTCGATATTAAACTTGGTCGACCTAAGGACTTGAGACACCTAAGATGCAAACTCAGTTCTTAACCTACTGGATTTAATACCATGACTTTTTTTCTTAAACGGTCTCTGTCCATAGTTCAAGTTTACGCTGTAATTCCGCCAATGTTAAAACATAACTTTCAAACGACTTGCTGGTATAACGGCTTGATACTTGATGAATTGAATACGATATTCCTTGGATGTCGTATTCATAAAACAAATAACATCAACAAAAAAATCTAAAAAATCCACTCAGACCTTTGGATATTTTAAGCAAACCCAAGATAAAAACTGTGAAGGGCCATCTCGACGCAAATATCATCGATCAAACACTCTACATTCGCCCGCCCTCAAAATAATTACAAAGTCGGCATAATTATTTAGATCTATCGCCGAAGCCCAAAGGAATACTTCCTGTAATTAACTTCGTTTCGGGAAGGGAGACTGACGAGCAAGTTTTTGATCGATGGCGTGGAAATGTTGTAATTATACGCGTGTACGGGAACAGTAATTTAGTACGCATTTGATATAAATCTGTGTTACGAATTACCGGTATTCGGAAATATTTATTTTTAATTCATACTTTATTATTTACTGAAATATTTATTACTAGCTGTGCCCGCGATTTCGTTCGCGTGGACTACAGGGTTTTTTTCGCAATACAAGGTAGCCTATGGCCTTTCTCAGGATCTAAAGATTGTCTGTGCCGAATTTCATCAAAATCGGTTGAGAGGTTTAAGCGGGAAAGCGTAACAGCATTTATAATATTGGTAGAGATTAATTCATACTTTATTATGCGATTTCGTTCGCGTGGACTACTATTTTTCGCAATAAATGGTAGCCTAACAAAAAAAATAATACTACAAAAACAACTCAACCTAAATGAAGTATCTGAAACAATGATTTCTCTTCCGTTAATTGCCATTGTGGAAAGTTATAAAGCACAACTTTTAAAATAAAAATAGCGAAAAAAAATGTCCACTTTCCTTGTCCTCAAGTGTTCGACTCGTTACGTCGAACGGAAGAGGCACAGTCCCTTCATAGTTTCCAATTTTAGCCCTTTGTCTAACCCTCACGGCGATGTAATTCTCAGGTGGATCGACGACTACGATAACTCAAAAATATATACATTTAGTGGATGGGAAATGAAAGAAAGCAAATAGTGAATAAGCCAAATATATTTTTTACTGTAACAATACATTTTTAAGAGAGGTAGGGCATAGCGATTTATAAGAGAGGTAGGGCATAGCGATTTATCGCTCGAACTGGAGCAGCCCGACTGGTGAAATACCTCCACCTTACAGAAGACCGCAGCCAAATAACAATCACTTCTGTGTTGTTGTGTTTCTGCGTGTGAGTAAGGTTTTCAGAGCTCCGGGGGGGTGCTGCGTTAGTAGCAGGGGTCAAGCCTTCAAGGTAAGGGTGATAAGTCCAGTAATAGAATAATTATGCTGTACTTGTCACCCTTAAGCTAGGACCTCATTACCACTTAACATCAGGTGGGATGAGGTCAATCTTGAAGTGCAATATATAAAAAAAATGTCTTGCATATCATCGTCGTTCGTTCGTCGTTCAAATCTAACTCTCTGTCATTCTCCTCATTCGGATATTCATACGTATATATTATCGCATCGTATTATCGCACATGCATTACGTTCGGATACATCCGCTAACCTACATAAATATATTTACGGTAAATGTAAATAAATAAAAAAATATATAGAAATTTCATCCGCCTCTCTGCAAAATCACTGGGTTTTTTTTGCAGAAAATCGATTTATCGAGCATCCCACGCTATATTATATTAAGGGGTGACCTTTGACAGGTCCATTAAAAATATATACTATGTATCCCTTCCGTGTTCAGCATAAATGACCAGAACCTTTTCGCGAATTAATTGAAATTCTTCTCTCAAACGATCTAAAGCTCAATATCGCATATCAAGCATATCAATGTCATTTTATATTTATACACGACACGATGATTTGGGGATTAGGCACTTTTTTACAAGGTCGTAAGGTTTGCAGTCGAGTGACGGGTTCCTCGTTTGATTCTGAATAGACTACGCCTGCCCTGTCTCGGGAAGGAGCTGATAATATTTTAAGTCGACCCTCGTCCGAATTCGTATGGAAATTACGCAGTTTGAAAATTCACAAATCGACGGACCCGAAGTGGGAGGCAGTAACTGCAATTCGGTCGTAGTATCGTATTCGAGGTTTATTTAAACGTTGTGTTTTGTTGATCCCTGAAATGTGTGCGAATTTGTTGATAACGTTTTTGGGACGTGAATATTTGGCTTATTTTGCGAGGCTTGAGTTTTAAGAATGATGTTAAGGGTATATATTGTGGCAGCGCGTTCAAAATCGCGTAAAAACAGTTCGTAAATATGTTATCGGCTTTTGTACGATTCCGATACGGAGGAAAACCTGGATATCTTATTCATATTAATATAGTCAAATGACGTTTATTAATATCCCAAAATGACATAACATTATGCCAATTATGCCCACTTGTTCTTAGAATAAGAATGAGTACACTTCTTTTCACTGGTTCAACTTAAGCAGGATTCACTGACAGCCCTAGGGATATCGTTCGGTCGGGGCGTTAGTTTACCTACTGTTCTCTTTCTACTATGCCTCAGGTTTGCAGCAGCTAATAATGTCGACGACAGGCCGGTAGTAATGCAACCTTATTCGTTTATTATTAAAAATAATTTGTAAGTTTAAAAATAACTGTTATTTTGTTTTTTTGCCTTTTTTTTTTACTCACGCGCTCCGTAAATACGTCTTTAGGTTTTTCTCTGTTAATTATTTAATTTAATTTTTGTTTTGTGTTAAACTTTATTATTTTAATATATATTTTACATTTTAAAGAACCAGCCTTTCATTCATACATACATACATATGGTCCTTCATATTAGCTACTGCATACCTCAGGATTCAAGTCACATTTAAGTCCGCTTGACTTTAAGTCAAATAGACTGTTAAATAAAGCCGACAAACTACCTACTGAGATGTGCATAAAGTATTGATGTGCAAATTTGTGTGCCAACTGTTGTTTACCTTTTTTTTGTGATGGGGGAAAATGCTTTGACACACCATACCGTCACCCGAGAGAAACGACGGCGTGTGTGGGACTCCCTGCCCTAATAAGAGCAGGACTACCCACTTAAAGACCCGGTTGGACCTTGTCGCCTTTTGGTGGCGTTATGGGAAATCGGGTTAACCTAACAAACACAACACTACTGGCGGAATGGCCAGTTACGCGTCCCCTACAGTTGTTGTCAGACTCACACTTGACCGGTTCTTCTCCAAGATAACACTTTTGTTCTTCATGTTTTTATGTCCTGTAAAATGTACTTCCAGTTTATCTAGCCGTCGAGTTTGATAACAAGCATTAGAACTTTTTTATTCGTATTTCTCACCAGTTCCAAGTACGTTTCTCGGAGCCATTGGAAGAGATAGCCATAAAAAGTTTTCTTATTAATTATCTTCAAGTTTCTTTTTACTATGGTGAAGTAGTCATTCAGGAACTGGCTTTGTAAAAAGATAATGGTAAAGAAATAAGTTCATACCTTTTTTATTCGCGAAAATTATATTCTTCGATACCATTTTCATTATTTCTAATTATAATTGAAATGATTTCTTCCGTGTTATGTAGTAAATGCCAAATCGTATAAGAATATTTCTCATCGTTATCTCTGAGGTTCCGGGTTCGATTCCCGGTCGGGTCGGGTCAATATGGGAAACGAACTTTTCTATATTGTCTCGTGTCTGGGTGTTGTGGTACCGTCGTTGTTTCTGATTTCTGTAACACAAGTACCACCGAACTAGAGCAATGTATGTGATGTTTTCCAATATTTATTTATATTTATTTATATTGATATTTTATATCTATAGATGACTGATATGTTTGTAACTTGTGCTACGCTCTCACGGTTATATAACGCGGTTATATTACTCTTTCACGCAAAATCTACTGAACGGATTAAGACCAGATTTGGTAGTAAGAGAGATGACATACCTACTAGATTATAGTATACTTTTTATCCCAATATAACGCAGGTAACTATCGTTTATCCACTACTGCTATCGACGTGTAAGCTATATTAAAACTTGTATAAATGTTTTGCAAAAGTGTATCTCCATGTAAAATCACCGTCGTGTAGTTTTCAACTATAAATAATAACTAGAAATATTCAATCAAATAACACAAGGTTATATTTATAGAAAGATAATAAAAATAATAGTTTTCAACTACTCGACGGTGATTTTACATAAATAATAACAAAAGTGATATATAAGAGTTTTATGGCGTAGTTATTTTTATTATCTTTCTATGAATATAACCTTGTGTTATTTGATTGAATATTTCAATACAAAATACTTTTTGTATTAAAATTAAGTATGTGTTGTCACTCACAATAGTGACATAATAAATTGACAATATAGAATTAATTATAAGTGGAATAAATTTGGTAGTAAGTGAAATTATAATATAACAAAGGAAAATATTTTAATTCTAATTAGATATAATGATAATGGTATGGAAAAAAATTAATTTTAATTTGTTGTACTTACGATCTTTTGCACCTCAGATGCGAAATAACGTTTACCGAATGGACATTCTATATTATTGGGTTCGACAGTTAAGATTTTATCTGTGAATATTATTTTGTCTCTTGAATTATCAGTTTTATATGAAAATTGGGACGTTCAATATTCAACGGCTCCGGGTATATTTATTTCGTTTTCATTCAAGAACTGTATTGAATTACGTTCTTTTTTTTTCAGAGCGGTTTTATTTGCTTTTTAAATATTATAATATGTATTTGAATGGAAATAAATAATATGCAAAATGCATCACGAGCTTCATAGGCGAAAGCCGCAATGTGCTTAACTATATTTTTGCCTGCTGGCGTGCATATAATGCAATAGGTGATGATGGTTACAAAGCTTTATCATCGCCATTTCCGCTCTTTTTTTTATAACAGCGCAGTTTATTGGCTACTCCCTCCTCCCAGCCAATAGCATTCCAGAGAAGAACCCACAACGCGACGACAATGGATTTGGTACCGTAATATCCTATCCGTTAGCATCGTCATACTGGCCTGCAAGATGTTTCTTCACGCTTTTAAAGGAACCCATGTCGAAGGAAGGAAAACACATGAATTCTTCTTCCACATCGCCAAACATTGGATATAAATAAATAATAATAAATAAAAATATTGGACAACATCACATACATTGCTCTGATTCTGTGGTAAGTAGCACTTAAGTTAAGCACTTGTGTTACAGAAATCAGAAACAACGACGGTACCACAACACCCAGACCCGAGACAATATGGAAAAGTTCGTTTCCCATATTGACCCGACCGGGGATCGAACCCGGAACCTCAGAGATGGCGCTCGCTAAAGTCAGGCCCGCTCGCCTCTCGGCTACGGAGATCGTCAAATTTCAAAAAAAAATCGGATATGTACCATTAAATCTTCTTAAATCGAACGGACATGTTGGAACAATAGCAAAACAAATATAATAAATCAAGGTACAAGTAATAACTTAAAATAGAATCTTACCTTACCCTCGTCTCATTGGCCGCACGGGCAGGGAAACGAATAGGATATGACGTTCAATTATTATTCGCGCAACGAAAAAGATTGGACATATTGCGGTGGTCTAACTGTCGCAGGCATTTTGAATAAATCCGCCGTTTACATACGGCGTCGTCAGTTTAAAAACGCTCGCTGATATGTAATATGCCGAATGCGAAATCAGGCAAAATGACAACAGTTGGTTGTAGTTTTGGGGTGACCATGAATAAAACACTGTTTGGACAAATTAGACCTACTTCATTAAAATATTCAAGTAACAAAAAGGACTTTTGTTGAATATCAATTACTTAACCTAAAGTTAATTGAAGTAATTAACTCCATTGGTTAGGTTAGGTTAGGTTAGTGAATAAAGTGAAGCGCAAGCCGAGCGAGCGTAGCGGGCGTGCCGCGGCAGCGGCCGGCGAAGCGCCATGTCTAGCTCATTTGTAATAATATTATAATCATTAAAAAATAAAACAGTAGGAAAGTCACACATTTTTAACACTATTAAATTTACAGTTGTTTAGTTCTATAAATTTCAATAATACTGTCCTTTGCAAGCCAAATTGTATGGTCACCCTAGCTTTGTCAAGCAATACTTCAATTTGCCGCATCATTATACATAATGACATTTTGTTCTCGGCATTTTACAAACCAGCATTCGTTTTTAAACTGACGACGCCGTATGTAAACGGCGGATTTACTCAATATGCCTGCGACATAACCATTACGAACAAGACAAAAACATAGTGATAGCCAAAAATATATCGCAAAAACAAATACAAAGATACCAACCATGCCATCAATGCCGCATCCACGCACGAGCTGCTTATCGACGGTGAAGTACCAATATCACCTAACTTTATTTTTATGAGAAAATTATTAAGAACCTTATTGTGTAATAAATAAATCTTTTTTATTATTATTTGAGTAGTGATAGTTAGGCGGTATTGGCACTTCAACATCGTTATTACATTCATGTTATAAGTACTGTGTGCTGGTGTGCCGTGGTCAGTGCATAACCGGCACCGACCGCTTACTTCAAGTTACCCTCTCAAATAAAAATCTAAGTGTTCTCGCCGTCGCAATTGTGTAATCTAATTATTTGTGAATGTATGTTTCTCAGTAAGCGAATTTTCTGTATATTCTTTTTGAGAAATAAATAAATCTTTAACCGTATTTCACCAGTCGGGCTGCTCCAGTTCGAGCGATAAATCGCTATAACGGTATAGAGATATAGAGGTACGGACCTCTCTTCATTCCTTCTTCTTCAATTCTCTTATTTTCTGAAGTAAACACATTCAAACTAACAAATAAACCCTTTAGCTTTATAATATTAGTACATTAGTGTAGATTTTAATGTTGTATTTTTATGGTATGGATAAGAACACAGTTGTGTATGTTAAGACGCTTCACTAAAGACAGCTATATTAGAACGAAAACGTTTAAGTGCAAAATAATTCATTCCAGTTTTGTTTTTTTTGCAGAAATAAAAAATAATATTTCAATCATTTCATTTCATGTTTGGTCTAAAAATGGAAGTATGTCTGGTCCGTCGAAATGGTCTCAAAAGTTGGTTGGAAATTTCCACAATTGATGACATTTTTAAAAGTTTTAAATAAAAGCTGTTCCTAGTCGTTGTATGAATTCGTTAACGAAAAAACTTTGGGTATTTTTTTGATTCGATTTTGAGTTTTACGTCACTATTTCGTAAAACTTGTACGAAAAAGTAACTTCGCTGTCGATTTCAACGCATTTTCACGTAGTAACTTTTTTTTACATGATGAATGCAGTAGATGAATTGAGTGAAGAATGATAATTAATGAAATTAATTGAGAGATTAACGACTCGTAGAAAAAAAGGATAGTCATTTTTGACACGTTACGATTCGTAAAATATTGGAACTGGGCATTAGTAAATAGACCTTTGGTACAAATAAGTTAAAGTGAAATTAAATTTTCTTCTTTCTATCGAATATCAGCGTAGTTAAACCATTGGTCTTCACAGAAGCCTTTGACACACAATTCAATGGATCGACTCCCCGATCGAGTCCAAAATGGCGGCCAAACCGTTTTAATTACAGGCGCCTGTCAAATGTCGTGGCCGGAAGTCGCCGGGAAATTTCAATGTCCCTTTTATTCGGTTCCGGAATTAAAATTGATTGAAAGGATGGAAGTGGCAGGATTGGTATTTTTTTCTTTTGATGTGATTTTTTTAATAGCATCTCTTGATTTCAGATTTACTTTCAATTTGTATTCAGGATTTTGGCCTTAAGCCATTAAAAAGTTAATTCTGGTGTGCCAGTGGTGCTAAGACTAAAAATTTGCAAATAACTGAAACGTCAGAACTAGGTACTGCTATCAAAAATATTTAACACCTACTCATCATAGTTGTCTTATATTTAAGCCAATTAAAGCCAAGAGACCGTAAATTTTGAAACAAGTACGATATATTATACCTATACTCTAATTCTTAAAGTAAGATATCGTGTTACTTTAACATCGGGCAAAATAAATAAGGTAAACAGTGTTTATTGTAGTTATTAAAAAAAAATAGGGATGAAAACTCACTGAAACATGTGCTATTTAATCCGTCCAGCTTGATCTTCAAAATACAATGAAAACGTACTATTTGCACCTGCAAGTAAACAATAATTGATGATGATACAGAGTATCAAAGTTCAGTGGACCGGTGTGTTAATGACACTAATTCATAAAAAACTGTCCCAAGAATTAACGTCGCACTAAATTATGCACCAATGTATCTTAGTAAAATTTTGTTTCCAAAATAAAAGATAAAAATATGTATGTTATATTTTTTGGCTATTTATGTACCAGGAGAAATGTTAAGTAATTTAACCTTTTGAGACACATCTAGTAAATCTGTTGTTTTGATGGCCGATATTAATGAGATGTGAACTGAAAAGCTTTAAAAGTAAAGGTTTTTTTATGAATAAAACATTTTCGATTCGTTCTGTTTGCAGTAAAAACCAACTTGGTTACTAATTTATGTGATGTTGGCGGCTGAAATAATTTTGTACCAAAAAGAACTGAAGGCCTAAAATTATTTTAAATTTGGATTTGGTTTTCGTTTTTATACGTAACGTTAACTTTCAAGGGGTTTATATTAGTAAAATTTCTCATAATTAACTTTGATTACCTAAATTATGATAGACAATTTTTACAAACATGAGTAATAGACAGTTTGAGGCCTGTGTGTTTGAGTCCTCCTAATAACCACATCATAAAGTTGCCTTTTTTATTCTAGCTGCAATATCTGCCCGAGGTAGCCGTATTTTTGGAAGACGTATGGAAAATATAGCCAAGTCCCTAGTATGAGTGACATGATAAAAAAACAAGCTAAAATCTTTTCTATCTTTCATATGGCGTTAAATTGGCTACAGAGTTGATCTTTGTTCTGTTTTGTATTGCATAGTGTTTCGTGGATTTTGTTAGCAATTCCGGTCTTACACAATACAAGTTAAAGGAAATCTTTTAATGATCATACTGAATTATTAATTAAATAAAATAATAATTATGCCGACCAGTAAAAGTCTTAACCCTGCTCTTCTCTTTTACCATAGTAGGTAATAATTCGTGTTTCTGCTGTACGCACTTTTAGTCAAATTATATGACATAATAAAATAAAAAATATATTATTTTGTTTCAGATGCTACAGCTGACACGTCCCTTAATACCAAATGGGGGTAAGTACATTAACGTTTATAGCTTTACTCATAACAAGGACAAATGATAATAAAATTATTTAGTTAGTTAGTGAGACAGACTAAATATAAGGAAATTGTTGTGGCACTACAGCTGTAAATATACCTAATGTTTATATGTAGCCTACAAACCGTCCCACTGCTAGGCTAAATCACTCATACACTTCTAGAGTTCTCTATCTGGAGCCAAATTGGGTCAACTACAAGAAAAATGGTCATCATGCTAACGCATTTTCTGCTTTCCTGTTCAGTTGGTATATATAAATAAAATATAAATATTGGACAACATCACATACATTGCTCTGATTCTGTGGTAAATAGCCAAATCACTTGTGTTACAGAAATCAGAAACAACGACGGTACCACAACACCTAGACCCGAGAAAATACAGAAAAGTTCGTTTCCCATATTGACCCGACCGGGGGTCGAACCCGGAACCTCAGAGATGATGCGACGGCGAAGTCCGGCACGCTTGCCTCTCGGCTACGGAGGTCGACAAATATAAATCAATAAAAAAATTAAATGACATTAATGATAATATGTTTAGTATATTTACGTTAAATTTAAAAAGAGTTACATTATAACTATACTTAATTATAGTACTTAAACATACATGATTAAATAAAATACATATTTAAAATAATAATACTACACCTCATATCATACCCACACCAAATGTTCTAATATGATTTATTTCGATCTGCGACAAGCAATAAAAATATTGGTGATAAACTCAAATCCATGCGAACAAAGCCACAGGCAAAAGCTAGCACTCAATTCAAATTTTCCCTTGCTCCCTTAAAGCAACTTTGGCCTTCACAATTTTATACATAATATAATACCTCCCTCTTAGAAGCCACCTTTAATTGGGTAATTTTTTAAGACCTGGAGGTTTTAAAATTGCAAGGCCACTTACGCGGGTGAATTTTTCAACGGTACTTAGAAGAGGAAACACCTGTCGTAAATACTCTGGGGGTGCAATAATGTAAGGGGATTCTGGAAGTGGCATAATGGAAGACTAAGTTGAGTCGGTGATGAGCGTGGTAACAGACGAAATTGGCTACCATGAAGTTTTTTTTTTATATTACACTTCAAGATTGACCTCATCTCACCTGATGTTAAGTGGTAATGAGGTCCTAGCTTAAGGTCGACAAATACAGCATAAATCTGTTACTGGACTTGTCGCCCTTACCTTGAAGGCTTGACCCCTGCTACTAATGTAGCACCCCAGGAGCTCTGTAAACCTTATTCACACACAGGAACACAACAACACAGAAGTGTTTGTTATTTGGCTGCGGTCTCCTGTAAGGTGGAGGTATTTCACCAGTCAGGCTGCTCCAGTTTGAGCGATAAATCGCTATAGCCTACCTCTCTTAATCGCTATGCCCTACCTCTCTTAAAACAGACACGTGCACTCATATGTATACCACCTCATTCTAAAGTAAATTTTATGTTAACGCCATAAGAGCACATTTGTTTACATTTTATTGCTCGTGACTGTATGCTTAAAAGCATACCAGAATAAAATAAACAATTGCAGATAGAAATTCTTATGCCCATATAATAAGGGCAGTACAATGTGTTTTTTTTAAATAATCTGAAGTTCGAGAGAAAATTGCGAGCGAATTTGCGAGATTAAAGTTCGTGCCTCTAATTCTAGATAATTTTATCATTTCATTTTCTCTGTTTAAAGCTTTGTCCGCTGTGAAAATTTCACTTAGAGTAAACATAAATATTTTCAGATTTCGTCACTGAAATTTGCAGCTTATTATTTTATAAAGTAAACTTAATTTCACAAAGTATGCTTTATCCTATTTAAAATACTATCATTGTTTATTTCATTCCGAATTTTTTACAATAGAATAAAACAATTTGGATTCATTTAGGTCATATTTGCTTATTATTTTTTTATTTTAAACTAGCTGTGCCTGCGACCTCGTTCGCGTGGACTACATCCTTTCATGGTCGGGTTTACCCCTATCTCCCCTAATATTCAAAACAAAAAGTAGTCTATATTTTTATAGAGCTATATTTGTGCCAACTTTCATATCTCTAACTTAAAAAATAAACATTTTCCCATATAAACTTTCAAAGGTGGCATTACCCCCCCCCCCCTTACTTTCAAACAAAAAGTAGCCTATGTCCGTTTTTGAGGTTCAACGTATACCTATGCCAAATTTCATCAAAATCGGTTGAGAGGTTTAAGCGGGAAAGCGTAACAGACAGATAGACAGAGTTACTTTCGCATTTATAATATTATAGTAGAGATCATTATTTTGATCTTTAACTCTACTTTTAAAAGACTTTTTTTAATAACCTCTCAGAACATAATACAGTTTTAACCAGCAGCTTTCAACAACATGTTAATTAAATAGAAAACCTATTTTAATTTTACAAAACAAATTTAGAAAATGACTCCGCCCTACTGAATTAAATTAGCAAGTTGAAGCAACGTAATGGCGTATCTAGTGCACTCTATATCCGAGGGATGAGGTCAGGATTCCAATCTGCTAAAGTGGCTGCCCGTAGGGTAACCGTGAAGCGATGAAAGTGAGAGACGTGTAACACTACAGGACGTTAGTAGGGTGACCACATTTCTGCTCTTTAGAAAACTGTATATTCATAGTCCGCTAAGCAGAAACAATAATAAAACTATATGTACTATTGACGACGACTTTGGTGTCGCGCCATCTCTGAGGTCCCGGGTTCGATTCCCGATCTGGTCAATATGGGAATTGAACTTTTCTATATTGTTTCGAATCTGGGTGTTATGGTACCGCCGTTGATTCTGAATTCTGTAACACAAGTGCTTTAGCTATTTATTACAAAATCAACATTGACCTCATTGTGATGTTGTCCAAGCTATAAAAAAATGTTTTCGGCTCATAACATTTTTTTTGGTACGTAAGTACGTTTGACTTCTAGAATTTACTATTTTGAGCCTTATCTCAAATAAATTCTTATTAAAATTAGTCTATTTGCGAGAATGCCCTTCCAAGTCTCGGGTGCCATTTAGCAAATTAAAGTGAACCTACCATCTGCGCCGAGGGCATGGGTTCTATTCCCGTAGGATACTCATATGATGAATTTTCGGTTCGTTCAGTGTGTGGATGTGAACTTATTTTGACGACCTCTGTAGCTAAATGAACGGGCTGACTTTGCTGTTGCGCTTTCAAGACCAGGATTAAATTCTCGGGCCTGTCAATGTACTCGTACTTTAGAATACTATTTTTTCTACTCTGTCTCGGGTCTGGGTATTGTGGTAACGTAGTAGTTTCTGATTTCCGTAACACAAGATCTAGATACTAGCCACAGAATCGAAGCAATGTATTTAATGTGATGCAATATTTATTTTTAAGACTATTTGTTTTTTTAGTGAGATAATAATTTGTATAGTTTTAGATAGATATATATATAAATAATTATTTGTCAAAAAAAAATTATAAATTCAACGTTTCTTTCTTTCTTTCAATATTACTTAAGTATTCGTACCGTATGCGAAAGGGGCGTGGGTTTCATACCCTTGTTTAAATGCGAGCATTGATATCTATTCTAATATCTATTATAATAATAATATCTACTGGAGAGTTTGTTTCAATGCACTAATCTTAGAAACTACTGATTTGAATTGAAAAAATATATTTGTGTTGGATAGTCCGTTTATCGAGGACGGATTTTAGGCTATATAACAGGAATTTGCGATAATTAGGAGCAAAGAACCAGTGAAAATTAAAAGAAAATGGGAATAGTATTCGAACGTTCGTTTTTCCTAGTTTATGTAAAAAATCTGACACAAACATTAATAAAATATCAATTCGTTTTATATTATTTGTAGAGAAATATGGATAAACAACATTTTCTGAAATTTTGACTTCGAGTCCTAAGTACGACTGCAGCTTCCAATACCAAATGACACATCCAGTGGACTCGATATGTAAGTGGTAAGGTCAGAATCGCAATCTGCTAAAGTGGCTCTTTGTAGGGTAACCGTGAAACGATGGAAGTGAGAGACGAGTACTCCACATCACAAGGGATAAAGTGGGGTCACCATTAGGCTTTAGGAGATTAGGACATTTCCATCAGAGTACCTTTTGGTTTTAGAGATAAAAAAAAAATGTTGATCAATGAAGAATATCACTTATGATTTTCTTTCTTAAGATTTTCTGTTTATTTACTGTCTATTGTAATTCATTTTAATCCACAACTTTCGTATCAAGAATAAGAATTTCGTGAAATACTTGATGAACTACCGCTGTGGTCAAGTGATAAGGAATTAAGGCTTGTAATCCAGAGGATGTAGGTTTAATTGCTGCGACGCAACATCTTTATGTGATGTTTCCAATTTGATTGAGACATTATTAGACTGATCACCTAAAATGTATGTGTCGAACTAGATCATGCCGTGTGGCCACCCTACAAGCAAGTATCAAGATGTCCGGCGGCCGTTTATTTAAATTGGTCGTCAGTTCCGTATGTTTAGATAGCGCGATTGCAACGAACACGGCCGATTGCCGGAAGTTGACTTGCTTTTATGAAAATAAGGAAACTAGAACCGCATTGGACTGGTCGTGACCAAAGAATTTTTGTTATAATTTAGAAGACCGAAACGTAAAGAAATATTTAGTGGTTAATGAGGGCGTAAAAAGCTGCTAAAGGTCGACACGCGGGCCTGAATTGGCTACTTGACAGTTTTTGAAATAGTATTGTAAAATATGAATTCATTTGATTTATCCGGAAAAAATGTAAATTACCAGAGAAAAACAAGATTTTGTGTAACACATTTAAAAAGCGCGCGAAAACGCAAAGTCACGTGACTGTTGAAATTGTGACGTCAACGTTCTATACATCAAACTAATGCGGGTCGAAAAGATTCATTTTACGAAAATATCGAATTTTTAAATAAATGGAAAATGTTTGAATTAATCCTTAATACAGTTAGCGACACAATTTTTCAATTTTATTGGTAAAATAATCATCGTTTCACCACATTAAAATAAATATTTTTTGCCGACAGCTCCCATTTGCGAATTGCAATGGTGGTTTCCGTTTTGGTTATTTTATTCCACAGATAAAGATAAAGTAAAACTTATTTTGCAAAAATAAAATACTAACGCTAAGCTGTTATTAAAAAAGTAAAATTATTACTGAACTAATACGCTAATATATCCAACACTTTTCATATTTTACTGTTAACACTGCCAAGTAGCCAATTCGACTGCTACGTTATTGGTAATATAAATGTCATTGTGATTTTAATATTTTTTTCATGCGGTTTGGTTTGCGGGAACAGTGATCACGAGCTGACTGAAATGTTTCTTTTAATTAAAAAAAAATGAAACGCAATTACCTTTAATTCCAACCTTTGAATTTAATGAACTTGAATTGTAAGGAACTGTTTTGATTTGAAGTGTCAGCTGTCAATTCCTCAGTTAAAGATAATGTTGTAACGCTTAACAGTTTATTGTGACTATTTGTAACATTTAACATCGAATTTAGTACAAATGTGTTCATTAGAATATTTGAAATTCTAAACAATTATCATAAAAACTATATTCCAATATTCATTAGTGTAACAAATTTAATAAAATGTATTAAAGTCCCAAATATCCCATTAAAACAACAAATCATATACACCTTACACACGAGTGATAAATGTCTCTGTGCGAGACAGACAGACAGACGTACACGTTACAATGCGTTAGTTCGCGTAGATTTGTGGTGAGTACGAGGCTCTGTTTTGTAGTGGTTATCTCTTAGAAATACCTTTACATTACAAGATCTTACATTCACTTTGATCTTTAACTTATTTGTAATAAATTCCAAATTATTATTACATCTGTCGTCTTGTAATGGCTTAGAATCGTGACTTAAAAGTCGCGTATGATTCTAGCAGAACTGTTGGTATTTCATGCTTTATCTTCAAATGAATTAGCGTATGTGACATATTACTGTGTCGACCTCTGTAGCCGAGAGGCGAGCGGGCCGGATTTTAGCGTTGCGCCATCACTGAGGTCCCGGGTTCCAGCCCTGGTCGGGTCGGGTCTGCACGTTGTGGTACCGTCGTTGTTTCTGATTTCTGTAACACAAGTGCTTAAGGTACTTACCACAGAAACAGAGCAATGTTATGTGATATAGTCTAATATGTAATTATTCATTTATAAATATGTATTTATTAATTCAGTCAGACTTTTTGAACGACTCGTTCTTTACAGGAACGTTTTTAGCTTACGCCCTGTATAATTTATTACTATCCGCAACTAAATTGGATCATTATTGAAATATTGGAACCGGGTATTAAAAGATTCGCGATTGATTTGCGAAATGAAATGAAACCACCAAAAGAATTCGTAAAAGCGTTCAGTTTTTTTTCCTAAAATATATTTGTATGGACATGGTTTCCATTGAACAATAAGGGGCTGATCAAAGATCGCAAAACATTTTTTCTTTGCTTTTTCCTTTTATTTATAAAGGCACTTATGTTATGGAAACCAAAATAAACGATAGTACCATATGATAGTATATTTATTAAAATATCAAACACACAGATACAAAAATTAAACACAAATATTTATTACTTAAATGTTTATACCCTGGTTCAAGATCAGTCTTTTAGCTTTTGTCAAAATTATTACTTTTTGCTTACATGATAAATAAAAAATAATATTAAACAACATCACACATAGGTATTGCTGTAAGAACACTTGTGTAACAAAAAACAGAAACAACGACGGTACCTCGACACTTAAGACAATTTCGACAAAAATAATACGTGTTTTTTATTCCGAACATAATTGATGATAGTTACAAATTAACTAAATGGTAGACCAATCATGTTATATCTAGATAGGAAGTCTGGTCTTAACGACACAGGGAATCCTAGTGTGAAGTCCAGCGATACTGTTAAGTTATTGTATAAATGAAGTAACCTACATTTTGTAATAACAGTAACTAAATGTTGTACTCTTTTTGTTGAACTGAATAAAACATTTTTATTTTTATTTAATTTTTGGTCATTTACCTTACAATAAAAGACAGGCTTCGCGAAAAAATTCTAATAATTTGCCATTTAACATAAAAAGAGAAACAAATTGCTCCTAAAGGCTATTTTATCTCGCTAGTGGCGATTCTGTTCATTTGGAAGTAATCTGGCGGTGTCGTGACCCGGGGCGAAGCTAAATTAAAAATTAAAAACTTAACTTCGCCTCGGAAAATGGTTTTCTAGGAGGCGCGAGATTGTGACAGCCCGGATTAAGTGTCGGTGTTTCATTCACGTGGTTTTGTTAATCAAAAGGCGAGTACCGATTACTTCATTGCACTTGTTTAAGAAGTACAAAAGAGGGCTTTGAACTTAGTGTCATTTTAAAATAGTTAGCCCTAGAGATTCAAGTCGTAAATATCTTGGCGGGGCATTAAATTTATACACTACTTGCGGCACCTATGTCTTCGTACGCGTGGATTTAGTATTTCCCCCCCCCCCCCCCCCCCCTCCTTCTATCCCCTCAACGGATGATAATTTGAAAAAATATTTTACACTTGTTTCATGACTTTCTATGAAAAAATTCTAAATTTCACTTCGAATATATACCTCGACTCTCCAGTCACCAAAGCAAAAGATGTTTCCCAGCCTCCGACCAGACTAGAAGACAAATGTGATCGTAACAGCTAACAAGCACCAACAGCTTAACGTATCTGCCAGACAAAATCACTAATATCAGTCGAGTTGGCCACCCATCCAATACCAGACCTTGACATGCACAGCTTAACTTTCAACATCGTTTCCGAAACGAGATAGCTATCGAGTTACAAGACTCCCTTGTGCAGTCCTACATACTATACAGACGCCAAAGAGTCAATATAAAGAAAATAATAATAATTAATAAATATTCGACAACATCCCATACATTGCTCTGATTCTGTGGTAAGTTGCTAAAGCACTTGTGTTACTAGAAATCAGAAACAACGACCACTACACTCAGACCCGAGACAATACGGAAAAGTTGACCCATATTGACCCGACCGGGGTTCGAACCCGGAACCTCAGAGATGACGCGACGCCAAAGTCCGGCACGCTCGCCTCTCGGCTACGGAGGTCGTCACAAAAGATTCTACATACTAGCGCCTGTATGATTAACAGGTGCCACCTTTGGGGACTGGTCTGCTCCAGCTTACCTCTCGAAAGTAAAAACTTACTTGAGTACTTATTTGTTTCATCACTTATCAAAACCAAAACTATATGACTTGGTCCAAAGTGAGCTACACATAGCAATAAGTTAGATACTGATACTGTAAATGATCTGCTGAGTTTCTTACCGGTGTCTTCTCGGTAGATATAGGTTCCGAACCGGAAGTAGAATCACTTTGCATTGTATTCAATGACGGTTCAAAAGTGTTATATGTAACCTACTTGAATAAAGAAATATTTGAGTTTGAGTTTGAGCAGCACATAACTATAAAAATTTAGTTCAATTTAGTTCTTAATGCCTACGCTATAAAGGCGATGCAAAGTGTAAAGTTTCTAAACCTTGTTACCCAGCATAATTCAATACCTTCGAGTTTTCTCCACTCGTTGCGCACCTGATAAATCAAAATACTACCTTTTCCAAACACAATATTTCCCATTGTTTTATAAGCGTGTTAAGGTTGATTTTCGCTTGGCTCCCGCGGGAATTCCCACAATATATTGTTTGGGGATTTAGTTTCAAGATTTGCTGGGGAAACAGAGGATTGGTGAAAAATTGCAAGCTAAATATGAAACGACGGCTTCTGAGCCTGTTGCCAAGAGTGGTCGTTCATTTGTATCGAATTCTAGTAAAAAGATACGTACGGTGAATAGAGATGTACTCCAATATGTAACTCATACAATGAAGATTTAATTCGTTTTTTAAAAAGCTTTTATTAGCTTTACTTGTAACTGTGTGTAAGAAAATCTTGGAATCTTAATGTGACCCACGTCCCGGTCTTCGATTAGGATGAAATTTTGCACACGCTATGATAACACATGACTTTTTTTTTTATATTACACTTCAAGATTGACCTCATCCCACCTGATGTTAAGTGGTAATGAGATTTTTTTTTTTTTTTTTTTGACGGGGAGAAATGCATTGACGCACCGTACCGCCACCCTGAGGGGGGTGACGGCGTGTGTGGGACTCCCTGCCCTGAAAAGGGCAGGACTACCCTAACTAAAACTCCCCGGTGGACCTCATCGCCTTAGTGGCGGCGTTGTGGGAGATTAGCTTAGCCTTTCCATCCACAGCACCGCCGGCGGAATGGCCGCTTTCGCAGCCCCGACACTTCCCCCCTGGGTGGTAGGGGGAGTAAGCGGGGGTGGTCAATCCACTAAACCATCCCCGCCTCGCACTGGAGACCGTGAGTGCAATGCCGACTGGGGTGCCCTCACACCACCAGCCAACTGGTCTCCGTGCGGAAGAACGGCGCGGTCGTAGCGCCGCCGCGCCCTGGCTCTTCTGCGCCTTCTTAGCGCTGGGGAGGACGGGTCGTCCTCCCTTTGGCGCTCTGCCTCCTCCTTCTGCGAGATGACGTTCTCGCAGAAGGAGGCTACCGCCGCCCAGGCGTCCTCGCCCCCGAGCATGGCTTGGACGATGCTCGGGAGGGAGAGATTGGCCCCTATTGCGGCCGTTAGGGCGGCTCTCTGTTCTGTCCACGACGGGCACGAAACCAAGGTGTGCTCCGCCGTGTCATCTTCTATCCCGCAGTGGGCGCAGACGGGCGTCTCTTCCCGCCCTATTCGGTGCAGGTACCTCCGGAAACAACCGTGTCCGGAGCTGTCCGGACCTGCACCAACCGATATGAGAGGAAGCCGAACTTCCTCTCAAGCCAGCCCTTAAAAACAGGGCTGAGCGCCTCCAGAGTCCATTGGCCATACTGCGACTCTGCCAAACTCTGCGCCCATGCAATGCGGAGATTTTCCTTCGCCTCCCGCTTGACTCTGGCGAGGTCCTCAGGGTAAAATCGAACCCCTGCCCCTCTTCTTACTGCACGCCAGTGGTAGACGGTCGCCAAGGCATGGGCCTCCAGATCCCACGGAGGTGTCTCAGCCAGGGCGCACGCGGCAGCATGCCCGACTGTGCGGTACGCGCGGGACACCCTCTGTGCTATGGCCCTCTGGGGCCGTCTGAGGTTCCCTGCGTTCTCCCTTTTATTAAGGGAGTCAGCCCATATAGGGGCCCCGTAAAGGGCCATACTCTTTAGGATGCCGGCGTAAAGCCGCCTGCATTTAGCCCTTGGACCACCTAGGTTTGGGAGGAGCCATCCAAGGGCGCCCGCGGATTTCAGGAGGCGCGACGACAACTCGCTAAAATGAGGAACGAAGTTCCATCGCGCGTCAAGGATTAGACCCAGATATTTTATCTGAGTCTTGACCTGCACACGGACGCCGCCAACTACGATGTGAGCGTCCAGAGATGATGGTGGACGCTGACGGGGCGCAGGAAAATAAATTGCCTCCGTCTTCTCTAGGGCCACTTTGAGGCCTAGGCGACCTATCCTGTTGGCGACTAGACTGCCCCCCGCAGAGGCCAAACAAGCGGCGGACCGAAAGTCCCTCCCCCGGCAGGTGACAAGGGTGTCGTCGGCATAACAAATGACACCCATGCCGTGGAGGAGGGAACCCCGCAACAGCCAGTCATACCCGATGTTCCACAGGAGGGGCCCCAAAACAGAACCCTGTGGGACACCGGATTCGACGCCCCGACGACAGACCATTCCTTGTTTATTAACAAAAAGGACCTCCCTTCCCTGTAAGTAGTCTTTCAAAATTGCCCTAAGATAACTTGGCAGCCCGTGATGTTTAAGGGCCTCAAGGATAGTGGGATGGGGAATGGAGTTGAATGCGTTGGCTATATCGAATGATATGGCCAATACTCCACGCCCCTCCTCCCATGCTTGACGGACCGCGGTTTTGAGGCGAAACAGCGCGTCTATTGTGGACCGCCCTGCCCGAAAGCCGAACTGGTTGTCGGAGAGATCCGGCCCATTCTCCCGAAGGTGGTCGGTAATTCGTGCCGCGATTATTTTTTCAAATAATTTACCGACCTCGTCCAAGAGGACGATAGGTCGGTATGCCGAGGGTGAGTCAATTGGGCGTCCATACTTTCTAAGCAGGCAGAGTTGGCTCTGCTTCCAAGGCTTAGGGAACTTTTCGACGCTAAAACACGCGTCGAACAGTCCCCTAAGCCTTTCTCCCATTTGTATTGCAGCCAAGGCGACAATTTTTGCGGGCACCCCATCAGGGCCCGGTGCCGTTTTTTTCGCGCGTAGGCAGAGGGTCGCCACATCGAACTCCTCCTCGGAGATTTGTGGGGCGTGTACTTCGGGCAAAACAACTCCTCGCCGAACCATTGCCGGCGGAACGAACGCGGACGCGGCAGGAAACAACCCGCAAACAACCTCTCCCAACACAGCCGGCTCGAGAGTCTCTGTGAGTGGGGGACCAATAGGGCGCAGTTGGTTGCGCGCCGCCCTGTACGGTCTCCCCCACGGATCACTGTCCAAAGCCTCGAGCATTTCGGCGCGAGCCCGGTCTTTTGCTTCCCCGATGCTGGATTTGAGAACCCGCTTAGCCTCAACATAGGAGGCGTATAAGAGTGCCTCATTATTCGGGTCTCGACGAGCGCGGCGTCTGCTGCGGGTGTAGGCGCGCCGGGCTGCAGTGCAACTCGCTCTGAGGTCGGCGAGCTCCTCCGACCACCAATAGCACGCTCTGCGAGGAGGCGGACGGCGTGACCGCGGCATACATGCGTCGCACACCTCGGTCAGGGACTCCTTCAGCTGGGAGGCGCAACGATCGACATCCGGGCCCGTGAAGGGGGCAGTGAGCCAGTCCTGGACAAAGGCGGCTTCTTTTGCAACGTCCCGATCCAGGCGGGATAATGCCCACCTGGGGAAAGGCGAGGGAAGACTACGCCGAGCCGCCGGACTGCCTGTGGAGATCTCAAACCGAATGTATCGGTGATCTGATAGTGTCTCCATCAGGTCGACTCTCCAATTCCGTACACGTGTTGCGAGAGCAGGGGTGGCGAAGGAGATATCCACCACGGACCCTCCCTGCTGTCGCACACACGTGCACACCGAACCCCTGTTTAAGAGGGATAGGCCCGAAGCAGCGGCCCAGAGCTCGACCAATGGCCCCCTTCTGTTGCAGGAGGCAACCGGATTGCCCCAGGCGAACGACTTTGCATTGAAGTCGCCCATTATCAGAAGACCACGACCCTGACTCTGCGACACGGATCTGCCTACAACCGCAGTGAGGACCCCGAGAAAGTCCTCGAAGTCCTGTAGTGGTCGATTCGGCGAGAAGTAAATCCCGATGACCACTAGATTGCCCCATGCAGCGGCCACGTATCCCGATCCTCTCTCTACCAGCGAGAGGGGAGGGGAGTCCGTGCTTACCCGCCGCACGATTGTGACCGTGCCATCGCAGTCACCCAGCCAGCCATTCTGTATGGAGTATGGCTCCGCAATCACCGCAATGTCAACCATGCAGTCGGCCATGGTCTGAGAGAACAGATCCTGGGCCGATCTGCAGTGGTTGATGTTGCCTTGCAGTATGTTGTAGTGGCCGACTCTAGACATTATTTTCGGTCACTACAACTTCCATCTCTGCCTGGGACTCGGCAGCCTTGGGATTTGGGTTCGGGGCCCTAAACCTTCCTTTCTTCGGAGGGGGTCTGCAGTTCTTACCGCACATAATGTGGTTCGCAGACCGGCCGCTGTCGGCGCAGACTGAGCAGCGAGGTGTCTTCTCGTTGCAGGAGGCGGCTTTATGGTCCGTCCCCCCACATCGATAGCACTGCCCCGACCTGACCACTACAGATGGACACAGAGCACTGGTATGCCCCAAACCCAGACATTTGTAGCATCGGAGCGGTTGTTCGTCTAAAAGCCGCACCGATGCTGAGCTGAATCCCACGAGTAGGCGACGTCGGCTCTCTAGCAGGATTTTGGCGGTTCCTACTGGGCACTGAAGGCGTAAAGTGCCAAGCCCTCCTCGACCCGATCTAATTTCTCCGGCCTGAATCTGGTCGGCCGGACATCCGCCAACTGAGGCAATCTTTTCGATGACCTCCGACGCAATTATTGTATCGTCGAGGTCCGACACGACGATGCTGACCTTTTTCGTGGGCCTTACCACCTTTGCGACATCCGACCCAATAGCCTCCCGGAGCTTGGCGGCAAAAGTGTCAGCCACCGACGCCCCTTCCGCCCCCGGAAACTCAAATTTCCGAGCCCCGGTTTGAGTGGGTTTAAATCGGTAGGAGGAGACCCCCATTTGGCCGAAATCAATAGTGCTGCGTGCTTTCCCCAAAATTGATTGATAAGTCTCCCCTTTCTCTGCCGCCTCCGGGGTTATTGTGACTACTACAGCCGCGGTTTTCGGAGGGACCAGCCTTTTCTTGTGCGTTTTCTTCGACTTTTCTCCTGATGTCGTTGGCTTTTTTCCCGAGGCACTGTAGACAGCACCAGGGACAGTGGGTGCCGAGGACGGAGTCGAGACAGGTGGGACGCCATTCTTTTTAGGTTTTTTCTTCCTTAAAACCGTCGACCATCCCTCATTTGCAGGGGTGGTGGACGGCAACAGCAGATCTATCTCCGGACCAGGTGCAGTTGGAGTTGTTACAGGTACGCTTGCCGACTTTTTATTTCTAATCCTCTGCGGCTTAGGAACCTCTGGTACCTTAAAAGGCTCATTTGCCGCCTGAGGAGCAGGTGCAGGTTCTTTACTACGGTCCGTGGCTAGCGACGGACGGAGTCTCTTCTCTGGAAGAAGCCTATCCTGGATGCCTTCGAAGCGGGCATCCATGCGGGCGCAGAAAATTGCCCGCTCTTCTAGGATGATCCTGCGAAAGACCTCTTCCATCTGTGCAGGACTACACTGTGACGCCGCGGCCTCCGTGGGGACAGAGGCTGAGCCTGAGGCCGGAGCCAAGTCCGAAGTGGAGGCCGCAGGAATACGGCCTGAGGACGAGGCAGAGGCAGAGGACTTGCGGTTCAGTGTGGCTGTTTCCTCCATCGATTTGGACAGTGTGGCCTCTAAATTGGCCACCTTGTTTTTGTAGGTGTCCAGTTCCGACTGCAGGCGGCTGACAGTTGCCTGCAGTCTTAGCGTCTCTTCTGAAGTCGATCGTTTCAACGCCTCCTCGCAGACAGCCTTCAAATTCTGCGTACTCTCCTTAATGGCCTTTCGAATTGTCCCCTTTAGATTGGAAGACTTGGCCACCATGGAGATTATCTCCGATTCCTCATTTTCCGCGAGTTTATGAAGCTCGGCCACGGATTTCGCTTCGTGGTTTTTTGCAAAGGGGTCGACCCCATAGCCAGACTTGTTCCTGGCTTCTCGGGTTCTGCGCTCCCTCTCTGCAATCTGGGCCTCCAGTTCAAGTTGGAGTGCCATCTTCGCTTCTGCACGGCCGATGTACGCGCCAGTTGTTGGCGGGCGTCCTTTACCTTTCTTGGCCTTCCCTTTGGCACGGCCATCGGACGACGACCCTTTTTCAACGTCCGAAATGGGACGTTTCTTTCCTCTCATGTACGAGGATCGCTCTGACGCCGCCGAGTAACATGACATTCCGGACGCAACGGTCAGAGTGTCAGACTCAGCATCTGATGCGTCTACGTCCCCGGGCCTCACGAACAGCCCAGTACTGCGCGCTGAAACCGCAGGTGATGTAAGGCTCGGCATTTCACCATCTTCATATTGTGCCCCAAATGTGGCATCTATTCTAGCATTCTGAGATGCTCTTCTCGCCAACGTAGCTGAATAGTTGGCGTTCCCTTCTGCAACATCAGACGCATCTGAACATGCGGCGCCTTCATGAGCACTTTCCTCGTCATTACGCGGCACGAGCATAGGCAGCCGCTCCGGCACTATTACAGGGGACGGGGTCCCTGTAGTAGCGCTCCCCTCAGCAAGTTTGTTGATTTGTTTTTTATTTTTGGACATCATATTTGTTCCCACGAAAACACGGACTGGACGGACCACCAGGGACAGAGCCGGTTGTCACCTGGCTACCCTAATACTGCACGAGGGCGGGTGGTCCCGTGCAGGGAGGCCGATACCACCGACCACGACCGGGTTTATCCCACCCGGTCACCATCCCTCCGAAGAGAGATGGCCCCGACGCCTCGAGCACTCACGACATCGGGATTAGGGGTTTTTTATTGTGGTGCACTCCACTTGGGCCAGCCAATTAAGGCAAGCCCCCTGGTCTGGTCGAGCCGATAGACATGTTCACCAGACACTCGACCAGGAAACAGGTTGCCCGACGGTGACCGAAGTCTACTGCGACCGACTGCTATTACGTAGTCGGTCGAGCCCGCCGCGCCGCGAGGCTGCCCCGCCATACTACGCTTCGAGGAGCACAGACGTCAAGAAATGGCCAACTTGGCCAGGCCAAAAACAAAGGCCCCGACACGGTGAAGACGACGACGCAGAAAACTACGACTACGACATTCCCTCTTTCCGTCAGATATCAGCCGCCGGGTGACGGAGTCCTCCACAAAAGCCGTAGAGGGCTCCATCTCCCGACGTTGCCCAGGGTGCACCACGAGGAGGTTTCTGGACTAGCACCCCGGTAATGAGATCCTAGCTTAAGGGCGACAAGTACAGTATAATAAATCTGTCACTAGACTTGTTGCCGTTACCTTGAAGGCTTGACACCTGCTACTAATGTGTCAAGCTTTCTTCGGTAGTATAGTGGTAAGTATCCCCGCCTGTCACTAATGTAGCACCCCCCAGGAGCTCTGGAAACCTTACTCACACGCAGGAACACAACAACACAGATGTGATTGTTATTTGGCTGCGGTCTTCTGTAAGGCGGAGGTATTTCACTAGTCGGGCTGCTCCAGTTCAAGCGATAAATCGCTATGCCCTACCTCTCTAGCATAGACTAGCTGAGAAACGTCATTAGAAATCCAACATGGCGGCCTCCCCAAAATGGACTGGCTGTTTAAAATCCACCCGCATGATGGGATCATTATTGAACGATGTTGTTCTGGTAGCAATTGCATTATTTGCATATTTTAGGTATTTTGTAAAGCTGTAGTTCATTATTTTATGATATCATTAATTTTCGCCAGATCCCTATTTTATTTAATATTAATACTAGCGGTCCCGGCGAACTTCGTTTCGCCTTAGATAATTTTTACCGCTTTTCTGTTCCAAGGATCCCTACTTTTGTAGCCTATATCAAATTGGAAAAATGTAGCATTCTATTGGTGAAAGAATTTTTTAAATCGGCCCAGTACTTTTTGAGCCTATTCATTCAAACATACAAAAATAGGTACAAATCTTTCCTCTTTATAATATTAGTGTAGATATGATATGTGGGTAGGTCAAAAATGTAGCTTTTTTATGGCAAAATATGTTTTGAAATAGGTAAAGTATCTAGTAAATGTATTTGTTACATACAAAGATACAAATATTTATTTTTATAAACAGTAATATGCCTTCTTTTACCACTACATATCACACTAATCTAGTATGTCGTCTACATCTAACAAATTTAATTATTATTTTTTTCTTCATTAATTTTTTCCGAATTCATTCATTCATTTATTAATTCGAGTCATTTATTATTTTTTTCCGAAGAAGTAACATACATACAGATGTTTCTATCTAAACCTTTGCATCACAACATTACTAGCATTCACAATCCATTTTTTTGTAATCCAAACATCGCATTTTAATTGTATGTTAACAAGGTATCATTTCTAAGGGAACATGCACAAAATTCCATTATCTCATTTCCCGAGGCCAACACTCTAAGCCCTCCAAAATGATTTGCTTACTTATTTATATCGGATCCCGTCATTTGCGCAGATAAATGACATTAGTCGCGCCACTGGAGCGGCAAATTGTCGCGCGTCAGGCCTAGTCGCGAATATCGTGCGGTTTTGATTGATCCACGTTGGTTAATATTGTTTTGAGACGGTTTTATGGCGTGGCTGCTAATTTTTCATCCATAAACTCGTTGCTATACTAAGTTTGCGGAGTTGAACAAGCAATATAGTATTAAAGTGTTAATGTATATGTCGCAGTCATCTGGTTGAATCAGCTATTTGATTGGATCACTAGCGTGTTTATTAAATGACGACGTTTAATTGAATGACTAGGCCGAACGTTGAATGAACAAGACTCACTGAACGTCCAACAAGTTAGCAGATTGTAACATAGCCCTTTGAACATAACGGACGTAAAATCAGTCAGGTGATTGTAATTTAGTTCATTTTTTTCCACTGCCGCGTTAGTGCTCATCAAAACAAATATGGCGTCAAACAGCTGGTACAGATCTAATCGAATAGCACTGTGTTGATATTTTTGGAGTAAAATTGAGATTTAAAGTGACTAGTTCGTAAAAAAAAATTTTTTAACCCAAGACTTAAAATTGTTAAAACATATTAAAAATTCTTATTAAGGTGTTATGTCATGTCCTCATTTTTTTATCTAAATTTAGTTATCTTGTAAGTGGTGAACTTATGGTCACCCTAATCAAACATTAAAAAGTCAGCTATATATCATTCAACGACTATGCTAAATGACGTTCAGTCAAGAAGTTGAACGTTTTATTAAACAATTTGACGAGTTGTCCTTTAGTCATTCAATTAAACGTCGTCATTCAATGAACGCGCTAGTGATCCAATCAAATAGCTGATTAAACCAGATGACTGCGACATATACAACAATCGTTGTTGTAGGTACTGAATTGACGTTACTATTTTCAAAATATTTATCCTACAATTCAGTGAACTAAAAAAAACATAGAAATATTTCTAATGCTTGAGAATGGCACCACAAAGGTAAGGCACGGTGGGCGTGGCTTACAAAAGTGAGCTAGCGCAGGTACGAATACCGTTGCCAGGACGCCGCGAGTCATAGGCGCGGACCAATCACAGCGCGTGTTCCATCCCATTGTATGAGATGACGTAACTAACGACCCCTTTAACGTGCTTCTTTTTCTCGACCTAAACTCATTGGCCTTAAAGATGTTCTTCAAGTGTCGATCCTTTATTACTATATTGCGTATCTATTTCTTGTGTGAGTTTTGGTGCCAATATTTGGTTGAAGTTAATATGAAGGAATTCTTCCATGTTTTCTCGATATGTGATTTCAAATGTAATAGCTCGTGATTATGGATGTTTGATAGATAGATAGATACACTTTATTGCACAGAAAAATTTACAGAAATTGGCTTTACAGACATAATTAAGTACAATTTAGGCGGTCTTATTGCTAGAAAGCAATCTCTTCCAGACAACCTTTAGGTAGAGGAAAAAGTAGATATCGAGAAACGGGTGCGCCCGTGCAAAATATTTATTGAGGAAAACAAAAATAAATAAATAACCGGAAATATAAATAACATAAAATGATAAATACATAAAAAATAAAACACAAATAAATAAAAAATACATACATAAATAAATATCAATAAATATATACAAATCCTTAAAGTATTTACGTAACTCTTTCACGCAAAAACTACTGACAGGATGTGGATACATTTTTAAAGAAGACAGATAACATACTAGATTAACATAAAGGATACTTTTTATCCCAAAAACAACGCAGACAAAGCCGATATTCCCCATTTGGTACAGACGTCGGGGCCTTGAGGTTTAGATTCCCGAATTTTGTATCGCGAATTATCCGTGCATTCCCAATACCCCCCACAATTTGTCCAACACTGGACATTGAGAATAAGATGCTTTACTAAACAGTGGGGAATAATGCTACTGAATCACAGTCATAGTACAAATTTACATAACAATTTAGAACTGGAGAATAAAAACTTAAACAGCGAGCATTCTCCTAGCCAACTGGGCGATGCAGACAACGACAATTCTGATGTCTAAAATAAAAGGGCATCACTCAGCATAAAAAGAAAAAGAAGTACAACATAGAACTGCAAAAAAGAGTGCTATTGCTTTAGAAGTATTAAAGAAAAAGTCAAATTTGAGGACATTATTTGTTTTTTGTTTATATTATATTGTTCTAGTCGCAAAAATTTTTTTTAAGCCCCGAAAACGGATACGAAACTCCGAATATTGTTTAATCTCCACTACACACTAAACAACGTTTCAAAAAGTGAAATTACTGATAGTATTAAAAGTACAAAAATTAAGATAAAATTAAGTTCATAAATACAATTATTAACTAGTCATTCCTTTTGGGAAATATATAACTTTATGACACTGTAGGCCTATTTTAGCAATATTTTGCCAATAATTTGTTTCTACCTTTGCATGAAACTGTAATTATTTCGTAGATATGTGATCTAATTTTAAAATGCTAATTTGTGTTAGACTCTCTTATCATAGAAATTTATATTTATGTGTTTAGACTGGTCAGTTTTTTATAAGCAATGTCAAAGTCAAGCATTGGCGTAATTACGAATGTCAAAATAACTAGATTACTACTACGGTAATTACTCAACGGCTTAACTATAGTAACATCTATTTTCCCTCTATCTTCGCCTTCTGTTGTAAAATTATTATGTAAAATTTTTATTTTTATGACATAGAATTATAATGCTTAAATTTATCTCTCTCTGTTCCTCTACTAATGATATATTAAACTTGTTTGTTTTAGATGTTGTGAGAGAATGACGATCTCATTTTAAGAAATGAATTAGTTGTCACCACCACGCATTGAACGTTAAATAACGAGTCTCTTTAAACACTTGACATTGGCGGAATCATCGCGTCATCAAAAGACGCGATATAGAGTCCATTCTATAAAAAAAATAGTAAAATCACATGCCACGTTGCAATAGGTTGTTCAAAATACAGGTATAATTCGCTTTTCTATTGCAAAGTCCACGTACTGAGAAAGTCAGGTATTAAATTTCCTAAAATAACAAAGCTAAATCTACAGGCGAGATTTACGACGCATCATAAAGATTGACAAAGACTAACGTTCTCGTTGTATCCAATTCAGTATTATTACGTCGGAACAAAGCTCTCTATAATCCATAAATCAAATATGGCCATTCTAAACCTGCTATACTGCTATGTCATCTAAGTAAATTATAATATCGCTGACTCTTACGGTTGACTGCGTTGGGATAATGGCGGTGATATTTATTGTTTTCTGCGATGGCAGAATTCTAATATACAAGCGGATATTAGTTTATATAGCCGTGTACAGTCGCCGTCAGAGCAGATAAAGTGACCAAATACTTCTGAACAGTTAAAATTATATAGAGACAGAGGAGCTACTGAAGTAGAACACACACACACACGCTATACACACAACTTACCAATAATATCTGAACACTCATCTACACAGGTAGCTAAATGAGACACATGACGTGCGTGACACATACTGACGTTATGAGTGTTCAGATGTTATTGACATCTGCTCAGATATTATTGAAGTAATGAGTGTTCAGACTGTACATTTATTGGAGCCATAGATATGATTTGAAATCGTCTATCTACTGGCAAGTATCACAGTTCTACATTCTGTATGGAATCCAGGGTCCATAAAGACTTCTCCTAAAACAGTCGGGGGAGGTGACGGGTCTGATTAATAGCGGATATGCAACCGGTGATGTTGTAGTAGGTCTTCTGTTCCCACGGCATCACCATCAAAGCGTTGAGGTCTAATGAAGGTTTTTGTGGGTATTCCTGCCCTTATCAGTGCAGTCCCACACTTGCCGTCACCTCTCTCGGATTATTTTTAAAGGAAGGTATCCATTGGCACACCTTACCACTTCGTTGGGGAACAGGAGCATGTGTGGGACAACCCGCTCTTATGAGAGCGGGTACTTCCCCCCTAAAAGCCTCCTGCACCTGTCATCGTCTATGATATCATGGGACTATAGATTATCACCGCCCTTCCCGGGTTCGATCCCCGGTCGGGTCAATATGGGAAACGAACTTTTCTATATTGTCTCGGGTCTGGGTGTTGTGGTACCGTCGTTGTTTCTGTAAGTGCTTTAGCTACTTACCATAGAATCAGATCAATGTATGTGATGTTGTCCAATATTTATATTTATTTACAATGTGTGTAAAATCGTTTTTAAACTTTACCTGAACAGGAAGCGAACCCGAGACCTGAGAGTTGACGCGATGCCAGAGTCTAACCTACTTCCCTCTCGGCTACGGAGATTATCAATTATGTTACATAAGATACTTGATTGACATATAGGATTTTTTCTCCCGATATATGCGAACATAGCCGTGGATCAAACTCAAAACTCAAACTCAAATATTTCTTTATTCAAGTAGGTTACATGTAACACTTTTGAATCGTCATTGAATACAATGCAAAGTGATTCTACTTCCGGTTCGGAACCTATATCTACCGAGAAGACACCGGTAAGAAACAGTAGCAGTGTCTAACTTATAGCTATGTGTAGAACACTTTGGACCAAGTCATATAGTTTTATTTTGATGAGTGAAAAAAGCATTAAGTATTATTTTATTTTAAGAGGTAAGCTGGAGCAGACCAGTCCCCAAAGGTGGCACCTGTTCACAAGAATGACGTATGTGCCAGCCATCGCTTCACTCAACAATATTAGTAGGGTATAAATATGTGATATTGACAGCTGCTACTTAATATGTTATTGCGACACAATTAGCAATGACTTCGTTAATACAGCGAATGGAACGTTAATCCTTGTCAATCATAAATTTATTCTGTCCCAACGGTAATCCATGTCGGAACATGGAAACGACACGTGAAATATTAAATCGTAATTCGAATCGATGTTGGATTAGCGGAATCGATTCGAATATTTTATTCCGTTTACGCGATAAATGGTGTAATTATGTATTATTTGTACAAAACCTTCGTAGGTACGTAAAAGCTGAAATGTCGAAATTCGGTCAGAGTCAGAGAAATTCAAAATATAATGACAACGTTTTTTTAACTTCAACAATAAAAAAATATTCTTATTATATTTAATAACAGCGCTTCAAATTTTTGAAGGAGGAATATGTTTACGTCTCTATTTCGTAAAAACTTTTTTTTTCTCGGTGGGAAATGCTTACCGCACCTTCACTCTCTGCGGGGAACAGAGAGTAGTAGAGTAGAGTAATGGTGGCCAATGCTGCGCAGTTGTGGGGGAATCGGGATCTCTCGCTGATTCTACACAGTGTCCGGCGTCCCCGGTCCCAGCAGCGGACCTGCTATGCGGCTCCGCTGCCTACCGCCACTGCTGACACCCGAGACTCTCACTCCAGCTCACCCTCCGTGAGTCAGATGAAATCCCGTGGCCAACCAGCAGCAGAATATGAGGAGGCCGGCAAACGCAATACCGTATCTTCCTCTTCCTCCGCAACCTCACCAGGACGCAACGAAATACCAAAGTCCTCCTCTTCTTCCGCGATCCACCTCTGCCCTTGCAGGCTTGCCCAGCTGGAGATTCATCTAAGCTTCATCACAATCAGAGGCTGGGTGGCAAGGTCAGCCTTAACGGACCGGAACACAGGGTGACTGTTCCCCCATCGCTACAAGATGCGGAACCAAACAGAAATGTGTAAACATATACCTTTTTGTGTTAGCTAGTTAGCACCTCCATCGATAAAGAACAACTCTAAATAGTAATATGGAGTACCTAGTATTAACGAGTACATTTAAATGTAATCCTTTGCCGATAGAATCAATAACGTATTCAGTGTAGCCGCTCATTCGGTCATTTGCTATTCCGTGTGTCGAGCGCATAAAATATGGACGCGCACTATACGACAGCTGATCACCCAACGTGGATTAACACCAACCCTGTACTACGGCTTGTATTCAATATTTTTGCAACACACATCTTAATCTATGTAAGCGATAACTGACTGACTGTTGTTGTTTTTGGCTGCGGTCTTCTGTAATGTAGAGGTTTTTCACCAGCTGGGTAGTTGGAGCGAAAAATCGCTATGCCCTATCTATTCAAATTGGTAGGTTAACATGAAATTCTTCCTGTGACTTTAATTTCGTTATTTCGCGATAAGAACTATAATTTATTTTCATGAGGCTGTATGTACTTTTTAAAACCAGACACAATTAACTTTTAAAATGCCTAATGTTCTAATGATTTCATGGTCTATGAAATAAAATGGGTGAAAAATTGACGAACATACCCCCATACATCTAATCGGATTAGTACAATATTTGCAAGGAAGAAATAAATAAATAGATATTGGACAACATCACTTACATCATAGAATAATAAGTAGCTACAACACTTTTGTTACAGAAATCAGAAACAACTGATTAAACACCCAGACCCGAGACAATACAGAAAAGTTAGTTTCCCATATCCGACCGGGGATCGAACCCGGGACCTCAGAGATGGCGCATCGCCAAAGTCCGACACGCTCTCCTCTCGGATTCGAAGGTCGTCTATAAAATTAATAATTTCACCAGCATTATTCACATGAACAAGAAGATTTTGAATTGTATTAAATTGAAAATGTAGGTCTACTTTACATTTACTATTCTCTCTCAACCCGGAACATCTTCATTGGTACATTTACTATTCCGTCTGTTGGATCGTCCGAATAAAATATGTAAGGCACTATAAGACTTGTCCCTTTGTACAAAACGTTTGAAATCTGACAATACAATCGGATGTTCAATAAAGACCTTTTGAAGTACATTTTTGAATTATTTTAACGTTTTATCTATTCGTTTTTATCTTTACAATACAAAGGAATATTACTGTTTTGATGTTGAAATAGTTTTTAGAAATAATTTGAAGTCGATTTTACCAACAGAATAATTTGTTATTGTAACAGAAGTACAACACAACGATTGGAACGTTAATCCATGTCAATCATAGATTTATTCCGTCCCAACGGTAATCCATGTCGGAACATGGAAACGACACGTGAAACATTAAATCGTAATTCGAATCGATGTTGGATTAGTGGAATCGATTCGAATATTTTATTTCGTTTACGCGATACATTGTGAAAGTACTCTTTAGTTTGTAATACTGGCACATCAAAATACACGCGCTGATATAATTTAAGATTAATGTAATATGGCCAGTGAACGAAAAAACATGGAAGAATTCCTGTCATGCAAACTTCATTCGAATATCGGCACCAAAACACACACAAATGTAAAGCACATAAGCAAAAGATACGCAATATAGTAATAAAGTATCAACACTTGAAAAAAAACTTTAAGTCTAAAGCGTTTAGGTCGACCAATAGACAGTTCGTTAGTTCCGTCATTTCATAGAATGGGATGGAACACGCGCTGTAATTGGTCCGCGCCTGTGACTCGCTGCGTCCTTGGAGACGGTATTCGTACAAGCGCTAGCTCACTTATGTAAGCCACGCCCACCGTGCCTTACTTTTTGTGGTGCCATTCTCAAGCGTTAGAAATGCTTCTATGTTTTTTTCGTTAGCTGAATACGGCATATTTGTATGTGTTTTTATACCAACTTGGGGTTCGTTTTAAAAGATAAATTTAGATAATACTCTCCTAAGTCTAGTGCTTATTAGAGATGCGCCTCATTGTTTTGTATTCAGTGTATTCGGTATTTTTATTACTAACAATAGTCGACTGAATTACTAAAAAAAATCAAAGAGCTTTTATTTCTCTTAATTATAAATAAAAATATTGAGACGCATCAGGAAGTAATAAATACTTATGTAGGGTTTTGGTATCAAATGCGATGCAATGAATGCAATGCGTGTTTGGAGGTGAACTTTTAACAACTAGGCAACATTTAAAAGACCCTACTGAAACCATACTGTCCTTAAGCCCACTACATAAATAACCAACTGTGAAAATAAAATTCTGATAACCTCTCAGGGTAAATTTTCCGCAACAATCAGTTTTTCACTCCACGGCTCACGGCCTGGAAGAATCGGTGTGACGGCTACGACTGAATATATATGTACTCAGACTCGGACAGCTAGAAGGGAAATAAGCAAAGGGCGAGATGAACAACTGATGACGAGGTTCTTTGAAAGATATTTTTGCCGTTTTTTAGGGATATCAGGAAATAACAATGATATAATGAAAATAGTGTATTAAAGCATAACACAAGATAGAGATTGACAGGAAGAGTGACAGATAGAAAAGTGAGCACAGAGAAATCAAAACACATGTCAAATTTGAAATCATTGCTGTAATTCGCTAAATAAATCAAAATAGTAAGTAGGTTGGCCACAGTATTAAGATTTTTTTTATTTCGTAGAGTCCGAAGATGCTGATAACAATTCCTTGTCCATTTCTCGTCTTTTACTATTTCCTCTACCTTTTTTTTACGGCAAGGGGAAATGCTTTGACTGTCATCCAAGAGAGGTGACGGCGTGTGTGTGACTCCTTGCCCTTATAAGGGCAGGACTACCCACTCAATCCCCCCGGTTGGACCTCATCGCCGGAGTGGTGGTTCTGTGGGAAATCGGATCAATCTGATCAACCACAACACCACCGGCGGAATGGCCGCTTATGCAGCTCCGTCTCCTTCCCCTACGGTAGTTGGGGGGAGACTATCTCCTCTATCTAAAATTTATCAGCATGAGATCGCTTCCTAGCGATATGCCCGCCAAAATTTTACTTTAATTTGTCTGTGAAAGCAATTTCAGAAAGTTTAGTGCAATTAAGTATATCTATTTGAAAACTTTATTTTCCGCCTAGGGATCTCCAAAAGTGGTAAATATATCTTTGTTCAAGCAGCCGAGTCTCTGGTTCCCTGATTTATATAACGGGTAATTCAGGTTATTTATAGTCAGGAAAGACGTAATAATCCCGGATGATTCCCAACTGTCTTGACACTATTTTTCCCGAAATGAAGGATAAATATTTGTTCGTTTATTTCGGACGCAAAGAGGTATATAAAATCAGTACAAATTCAATCTATTTATTCATGTAGCCAAGAAGCGAGTGGCCTGGAATTTGGCGTCACGCCATCTTGAAATGTTCGATTCCAGGTAAGGTCAATTTGGTAAACGAACTTCTCTATATTGTCTCGAGTTTGAGTGTTATGACACCATCATAATTTCTTGTTTGTACCACAACTGATTTAGTTGCTTACTACAGAATTAGAGCAAGCAAATTAGTCCATTATTTTTATTACTCACTAGTAATAGAATGTAAACACTAGAGCTCTTATGATATTACCATATAAAATATTCACTTTTGGAATGAGTTTGTGGGCATATCCATGCACGTGGGTATACATTACAAGAAACTCATACATATGTCTGGTTTAAGCAAGTACTTCATTTGAAGATAAATATAATTACCTAATTAATTCTAAATGCTTGTTCGAATGCGGTAAACTTTTAGATTATTTCATTTATGACCCACTATTTCATCGTTACTGTGAAAACTAAAACGAAATTAATACGTACACAAGAGCTCAAAAACATTTCGAAATATCTGATGAAATGTAAAGTGTATCTTTTCTGCTTTCTAGCTAAGATTATTTATTGAAGCGCAAAGCCCTTACCAATTACAAATCAAAACCTTATTTTCTGACGAAATTCTTATATAATTACGTTCCAGTTCTTCACGGCCCTTCAATCCCGCCCAGGGGTCAAGCTTAAAGATCGAGGGCGAAATTATGAAAACAACCCCCCAGAGCTCGAGTCTAGAATAAATCATCGCCATCTTCAACGAGGGGCACGTTGGAAATGAATAGAAGTATTTTTTTTATTTTACCCAAATATAGCGAAACAAAAAGGAAGAATTATGATTTTGACCTATACTTGTACTAATTTTAAAACGCTGAAGAGTTTGATTGCTTGAACGCGCTAATCTCAGAAATCACTTGTTCCAAATGTTTTTTGTGTTGGGTAGCTGCAAATAATAGGAACGAGGAATTAGTACAAAATGGAAAATATTGCATTTATTTGTTCAGTTTTAGCGTCTATAACTAATAAATTATGTCGTTCCGTTGTAAGCGTCTTCATTGGTCGTAAGGTTTTTGATGGTCAGTAACTATTTAATTTTTTGCCGTAAATTAGCAATAAATGTTAAGGCGTAAATTTGGCACCGTCTTTATAATTACTGTATAGAACAGTGGTGGCCAACCAGTCGATCGCGATCGACCGGTCGATCGCAACTGTTAATCCAGTCGATCGTGGCCAGGCAAAAAATATAAATTAGACTAGACTGCACAGCGTAATTATCAACCACTGCAGCATCATCTTGTATCATTGTTAAATCGCTGTTTTGACACGGTATAAAACACTACTAAGACTGATAAACAAGAAACACATGATGGTGTACTAAACTATTCTGTTTCATTTAAGATTCCAAGGAGTATGTTCTTGGTAGATCGCACAGGGATTCGTTAGTAAACAGTAGATCATACTCTAATCAAGTTGGCCACCCCTGGTATAGAATATAATAGCTTAGTTTATGAGCATTCCAACAATGCAATCATTAAGTATAGGTTTTATACAAATTTAAGTTTTTTTTGTTTTTTTTTTTGAAATTTAAAGATTTTTTATACCTATACTTTTTTGGTCATCTGCCATCCATTTTTTATTCAAAATGGTGACATGCACAAATTAAAAACCAAAACCATCCCAAAATGGAGCAATCGACCTACGAGGGGTAAGATTGGAGAAAGAAATAGAAAAAAAATTAAAGAACTAAATTGGTTATGTACTTGAACAAATGATAGTTCGTTTCAGCTATCAGGGTGCTCAGAATGCTAACTACATTACCCCTTTGAATTGTGTCGTTGGACGAGGTTTTGCTAGTATTCTGGTAACACCAAACCTATTTACTTATATATGTACTCATCTAAAACAATAGTATTTAATCTAGGTACTTGCTTTGGAATCAGTTGGGTCAATGGCAGTCTTGTTGTCTCATATTTATTATAATATCTTGTTAACCCATTGACCGCCGGACTTCAAATAGAAAATATTGCTCCCGACGCCATGCGTATTATTAGCTAGAATTTTCGGCCAATACGATAGTGATGTGACATGCTGCACTAAGCGATAAGAATAAACGTTTGTTTCGGAACCTTATTACCTATTACTAAGGATAAAGAAATGAATGCTCATACATACTGAACGTAATAAGAAATAATAGATCAATAGTAATTTTATATGTCTTAGTAATCAGAAAATTATCACAAGATTTTTTAAAGTATGCAAGGAATTTTGGCGCAACTAGTCGACGCCTTAAAGCGTCATCGGCGATCACAACTTAAATGTTTGACAAATTTTACCTACTCTTATAGTGTTGTTAAGGACTTTATCGATGTAATTGGAAAAAACGCCACTGTGTTGGTTAAAAAAAAATATGAATTAATGTCGGTGATGAAATTATAATAAGTACACCTTTTGAACTTTATGATTTAATTTTTTGTATAAGAAGAGCAACAAAACATTGTATATTTTTTTCTATCGACAAAAACCAAAATATGTAATACGAAGGGGTGTTTTACAAATTTACACCAAAATCATGTTTCCCGGTTTTTACGGTGCATATACACTTAACGATAAACATTCATATTTTTTTATTTAATAAATCAAAAAATCACGGTGCAGTGTTTCGTTCAAATGTCGTATGACGTCACATCTAGATACATTTTAAAACTAGCAGCGACATAGTGAACTTCGAATTTTTATGAGCTTTATCATACATAGTTTTTTTCAGTTGATTGAGTAAACAATAAATATGGGTATTATAATCTTTATGGAATAACTCACGAAATAATTAGAATTTGTTGATCCGGTTGTCATGCTCATTAATTTAGTTTGATTCAAATAAATAAGTACCTCGAAAAGAAACACTTCTCCTACTTCACTATCAGGCGAAGATTTATTAAAAATATCATCATCATCAACTACTTCCAGAATATGTAAAAGTTCAACACAACCCATTATTATTTAAACTATTTTCGTAAATAATGTATTTGTGGGTTTTTACTCAAAAAGTCTACAATATAGAAACACGGACAATAACTTCAGTAGCATTTAGCTTTTGTAGGTAATTGAAAAAAATATATTTTTATCTATCTTCAACTCCCAACACTATCAATAGCAGCATACGCGCTTATGACGTCACAAGCGGACGACTTAAAGCGTCGTTGGCGTTGGCAGTACATTAAAGTGAACATGACATAGTGGAGTTAGGTGGGTATATATCGATAACATAAAATTTTATAAAAAAAATTAAGGTATATTTTAAGCAGATTAAATTCAATAATAAATAGTAAAAACATTAGTCATGAAATTAATTCACAATGGCATGTCATCTGTTTATTATTACAAACTTTTTCTCAATTGACTGTGAAAACCAATATGTGTTTAACATAAAAAACATCATATAATACGAACAGTATGTATAAAAAATAATAATAATAATCACACATAGACAATTACTAACACATACAATACTCACATAATCGTTCACACACTCATTAAAAACATAACAAATAAGATGTAAACCCTTTATGCTAAACGTGTCAACAATTTCTTTGTTTTATAATTGTCTACGTTTCCTTATAGAGAGCGGGACTCCCCTAACACAAGTACTGTTACTTAAAAGGGAAGTCCCTCATTATTTGTTATATGGATGTCTTTAAGAAAATAAAGAAAATTTTGATTTTTTTTTGAACATTAATAATTAGGTAAAATATAAACAGACAAAAATTCGTACGTTAACCATATGACGAGTGAGCATCATCAATCCATCTATCAAGTATGTGTATAGGCAGAGATAATGATAATTGTTATTTACTAATACACTTTTAATACACTAGCAGTAGAACAATAAAAAAATAATCACATTTTATTGTTATCATCTAATACCTACATATTAAATAAAAATAAAAAATGTATTAAAAATGTCCACTTAGTCACATCACTACCTAACGCTTTAAGACGTCCACGGCGTCGTGCAGTGTGATTTTACGTTAATAATTTTAGTTGTTGATTTTTATCATTTTTTAACTAAATTCTATGCTGTAGGACGTTTTTAGACATCAATAATAATAATCTATCGTATCCTGGTGCGCGGTGTGTATAAATATGTATACGAGATGGTGTTCATTACTTTTTATTTCAACGTCAAACATAAGGCAAATAATGACGCTTAAAGGCGTCGTCGGCGTCTGGATCAAAATTCTTGATGACGCTTTAAAGCGTCAATGGAGGTCAATGGGTTAATATAATAATAATATCTCGTTGCAAAACGGGCAGTTTCTATTTCTTGTTACTATGGACCGCAAAAAGCAAAAGATATTTTCTTAAATAATTCAGTTACTACATTTCCCACTCCACCCCCGTAGCGGCTCAGTGGAGCGGAAAGCGTACGTCCCAAAAATGACGAGTTCCATGTCACTTTGTTTATTTGTACGTTGCAGGCAAGGTTTTGCTGAGGAAATATTGTAAAGCGGTAGGAAAATAGACTATGTTCGTAACACATTCAGAATACCTCTTCAGTAGTGTCTACGCATAAAGGTAAATGACGGTGAGGTGTATTTTTTAAAAAAAACGTCAAACCACCAGTAAATGTACCACCAAGTATACACGGTATGAGAAAGCAATCTATCCATACAAATCCATTACTGAAACAAGGTGGCATCTTAAAACAAAGTAACCATATAAAGTAATTGGCCAATCATAGCTCTTCCAACGGTTCCACCAGAAATACACGATATGAGAAAGAAATTCATCCATAAAAATTTTTGCGGTTAAATAATATGGTGGAATAAAATGCATCAAACATGTTTTACCTCCGACTGACCTCAACCGAATCCAACATACCACATGACGCCACATGACGCCATGCGTATGCAGCTCCCTCGTACGGTCTGATGGCGCGGAAAAATCGACTCTGTGTACGAACATTTTTATTTTCATTCTTTTTTGATTCCGTTCCTCAGGTAAAATCGATTACGTTGCTAGCTGTACGCCTGTCTATCAAGAATCTCTCAGAACGCGTGGAGGTGTCAAAATGAAATGAATATCTTATGCAGAACGCTGTTCTCTTTTGCGCTCAGATAAAATAAGGTTAGTTCAAATCATGAGACATAAAACGAATATGTCGGATCTGATGATGAAAAACAATTTTAACTCTCAAAATCGTTACCCACTCTCGAAGCGAATACGAATAAAGCATTTTCAACAAACAAAGTCATTTTTATTAAAATTAAAACCACGTTTTAATTCCCGAACATTCGATTAATATTAATTGGTATGCCCACAGCTTCGAAGAAAAATTTTAAAATCTGTATTTTCGACAAACAATAAAAATAACCTAAAATATTTTGGTAAACACAATTTTTGACAGTTCGCCATAACGATGATGTCATCAAGGTAAATAAAAACAACCAATGTACCAACTTGTCAACGCCGTTGAAATCGTGATATATATTCAAAACATTCATTAACGTCATCACATTTTCAACCAAATGACATTCACTGATGAACATAGGTAGCTTCATTTGCTTTATATAGAGACTATTCATAAGTATTACTAATGTAATCTATGTGAATACAAAAATATTGACTTTGACTTTGACTTTGACATAGTCATGACCCTTAGACATCCACAATTGGGATGTTGACACCATCATACTTGGACTTGCACTTTATGTTACATAAGCCATAATATGATTTATTCATTTAATCTTTTAACCTCGATTCTAAGTTGCTCCGAAACATTTTAATATTCAGTGTATTAAAAGTAAAATATGAAGGCACGAGTCTTGAAATTTTGTTAAAATAAAATATTAAAGTACATAATAAGAATAATCATTTCTGGACTCTAAGTGTGACTATTCAGCAAAAGCTAATAATTAAAAAAGTATTTTAACATCACATACATCACATACATTGCTCTGATTCTGTGGTAAGTAGCTTAAGCACTTGTGTTACAGAAATCAGATACAACGACGGTACCACAACACCCAGACCCGAGACAATATGGAAAAGTTCGTTTCCCATATTGACCCTAGTTGGAGATTGGAATGAAAAACCAAGTGGAAACTTTAGGTAAAAGAATATAATAAAGGTAGCAGCAATGGTACAAGAGACAGATGTATACGTAACAGAATGACAGAGTGTTGTAAAGACATTAGACAAAATAATAGTTTAAACTTAAATCTAGAAAGAACAATCATCTTGCCAGTGTTGTGATTATAAAACAGGTTTTATTAACACCTCCCCGTAATCACAACACTTATGTACACCCTGTATATACACATTAAATAAAACATACTGTACAAGACATCTACCTATCACTAACTTTACACCTAGCTACATAATATTTACAAAAAAAACATGATAATATGAAACACACTGTACAAACCTAACCTAACCCTAAACTATTTGCACACTTGGTGTGCTTTAGTTTCGGCAAAGGTTTAGTAAGTATGTCAGCGATCATGTTGTTTGTTGGTATGAACTGTAGCCGAATGTTATGGTGTGAAAGCGAGTCTCGAATGAAATGATGTCTTATGTCGATGTGTTTTGTACGTGCGTGGTATGTGTTGTTGTGGGCAAGTTTTAGTGAGCTTTGATTGTCTGTATGAATGACGATGGGTTGTGAGATGGCAAACATTTCCCTAATGAGTGACTGGAGGTAAATAGCCTCTTTGCAAGCTTCCGCAAGAGCCATGTACTCGGCTTCTGTCGTGGACAGGGCTACAGTACGCTGATTGCGGGCTTCCCAAGATATTGGGGCTCCACTCATTAGGAAAGCATATCCCGTGAACGATCTTCGGTCCACAAGATTGTTTCCATAGTCCGCATCGACATATGCTACCGGCAAAAATTTTTCAGATGACCTAAAATGCAGACGACGGTCTTTGGTGCCTTTAAGGTACCGAAGAACCCGCTTAGCGGCCTTCCAGTGTACCCCCCCGTAATGTGCATTGAATTGAGAGAGGTATGAGACCGAATGGGCAATATCGGGTCTAGTACATATTGCAATGTACATTAGTGAGCCGATAAGTTCCTGATATGGAACTTCTGCATTTTCTTCATTTGAAGATCCAGGCAGCAGTTTTATGCCGGGTTCTAAAGGAGTTGTCACCGAAATTGCATCTGTCAAACCGAATTTATTTATAAGTTTTTCAATGTATTTAGTTTGGTCAAGAGATATGTTTCCAGAACTATGCTGTTCTACTCTCATGCCAAGACAGTCTTTGCAAACTCCAAGGTCTTTGACTGTAAACATTTTCTTAAGTTTATTCTTGAATTCGATCTTCATACTGTCCTTTGTAGAGACAACGAAAAAATCATCCACAAATACAGCTACGATAAGAAGATCGTTTCCGTCTCGTCGATAGTATAGACAGTGTTCATTTGCTGTCTGTTTGAGAGACAATTTGTGCATTGCCTCACACACTTTCGCGTTCCATTGGCGCGGTGCTTGTTTAAGACCGTAAAGGGCCTTTTTAAGTAAACAAACCTTTCCTTTTGGATCAGTGGAGAAACCCTCAGGTTGTTCCATGTAGATCTCTTCTTCAAGATCTCCATTTAAGAAAGCTGTTTCAACATCTAAGTGATCTACCAATAATCCGTGATGAGCAGCAAAAGCAAATAAAAGTCGCACAGAAGACAGTCTAGCCACAGGTGAGAAGGTTTCGCCATAGTCTACTCCGGCTACTTGAGTGAAACCTTTTGCGACTAATCTAGCTTTGTACTTCGTAATATTACCACTTGTGTCCTTTTTTATTTTGTAGACCCACTTACATTTGGTAGTTTTTCTACCAGAAGGTCGATCAACTAGCATCCATGTCCCATGTTTTTCTAGGGAATTAAATTCAGCCTTCATTGCCTCAATCCATTTTTCTTTTTGAGGATGTTCAATGACTTCTTTGTATGTTTCTGGCTCTTGATCCGACGTCATGTAAAGGTTTTCCTGAAATCTTTCAGGAGGTCGCCTTTCACGAGTTGGATATCTCCTTTGAGATTCAGGTGCTCCATTTTCAAGAGGAAAATCCACCGAAGAAACTGGAACATCTGCAGAAACTTCAGGTATTATAGGTTCATCTGAAGATGACGCACTAGGCGTTACAGATGGACCTGGCTGAGGTTGAAAAAGTGACAGTGGAACTGGTTCATCTTCTAAAGGCACAAATACTTCTTGCGGTCGCGGTGATGGTGGAAGTTCGCTGTCAGAAGGATTTGGTTTAGGCATAATTGTCGTTTTTTCTTCTATGAAGACTACATCTCTCGCAACTATGATAGTTCGAGGGTTTTGGGGATCTATGAGACGGTAACCTTTGCTTTCAGTAGCATAACCTACGAATATGCAAGTCTGGGTTTTAGATTCCAGTTTAGTACGCTTTTCTTTAGGCACAAGAACGTGGGCTTCGCAACCAAAAACTTTTAAGTGCGAAAGGTTAACTTTTTTCCTAGTCCACACTTCTTCTGGAATTTTGTTCTTCAATGATTGCGTAGGAGTACGGTTTTTTAAATAAATAGCCGTATTTACCGCTTCTCCCCAATAAGCAAGAGACAAGTTTGAGTCTTTAAGCATTGATCTGGCTTTCTCAATAATAGTACGATTCGCACGTTCTGAAATTCCATTCTGCTGAGGAGTATATGGAATAGTAGTCTGATGTAGGATACCACTCTCTTTCAAGAAGGTAGACATGTCCTTATTGACATACTCACGACCGTTGTCTGAACGCAGAACTTTGATACGCTTGCCAGTTTGGTTTTCCACCAGATGCTTAAACTCTACAAATTTGCTGAAAACTTCTGATTTCGATTTTAAAAGATATCCAAAAGTTTTGCGACTAAAGTCGTCAGTAAAAGTTAATAAATAAAGTGCTCCACCCCAAGATTGTGTACTCATAGGTCCACATAGGTCCGAGTGAATTAGCTCGAGAACCTCACTCGTTTTTGTATTCGAGTTTTTGAAGGGTTTTTTGGCAAATTTCCCTTGTAGGCATGGAATACACTTTTCTGTAAAAGTTCCATGAAAGTCTATGCCTAAGCATTTGTTTCTTAAAACTTGCATGGCGTTAGAATTGACATGACCAAGACGTCTATGCCAAAGTATGGCGGACTCTTTGGTAGGAGTGTACAGAGCATGCGACTTATTGACGTTAAGTCTGTACATACCTTTATGGTTCGATCCTGTCGCTATGACTTTACCTGTCATTTGACATCCACCTGACAAAGTAATTGTCGCACCTTCGGATGTAAACAAAACATCGAATCCTTTCCTAACTAAACTATTTACAGATAAAAGATTGGTAGCTAAACCCGGAACGTATAAAACATCGCTAATCTTATTTACACTATCGTAAATATTTATATTTACAGTACCTCTGCCCTGACTAAGAAGTTGGTTCTTATTTGCAACAGTCACAGGAAGAATGCAAGTCGATAAGGTCTCATACCAATCCTTCCTGTTGCTCATGTGTGAGCTTGCACCAGAATCTATGAACCAATCTTGTGAACCTGTGGATGAAGGTGAAGTTAAACAAGATGAAAGTGTAAATTCCGATATATTGTTTGAATAAACCTTTGCCGAAACTTTCTTGTTTTTATTTCTACATTCTGAAACTAGGTGCCCTAACTTTTTACAATATGTACAGAAGAATTTCTTTTTCTGTTTAGTTTGCAGCGCCGTAGTTGCAGGTTCAGGCAGGGGTCGAGTACTCGTAGTGCAGGCAGATCGAGAGTCTTCCTTCAGAAGAGCTGACACTACGCCTTCCGAAGTAATCTTCGCGTTGGAATGTTCTAAGGCCATGACGAGTGGCTGAAATTGTTCAGGAAGTCCAGCTAAGATGATAATTCCGAGAAATTCATCTTCCACTCCAGCTCCTATCTCTTGTAGCTCCTGTTGTACACTAAGCAGGGAATGTACGTACTTGTCCATCTTTCCTTCATATTTGTTCGTGAGAAGCCTTTTCATAAGTTGCAGTCTCCGCGTTAAGCCGCTATCAGCATAGGCTTTTTTGAGATTGTTATATGTCTCAAACGCGGTTTTTGCATTTCTGATCACAGGGTATATGGACTCTTCACATGTTAGGCATATCTTTGCACGCGCTTTAGCATCCTTACGTTTGGCGTCAGGATCAGATGCGTCGTCTACAGGGTTTATGACGACATCCCATAACTCCTGATCCGTCAAGAAACATTGGATTGCAAATGCCCAATTGTTAAAATTCCTCCCGTTTAGTTTCGTAATGGGAATACCTGTGAAACTTGGTGCCGGCTTTAAGTCCGATGGATGGTTCTCCATAGCACGATCTTCTCACACTTTATTCAGTTAACAATCCTGGGCCCATAACCAGTTGGAAATTGGAATGAAAAACCAAGTGGAAACTTTAGGTAAAAGAATATAATAAAGGTAGCAGCAATGGTACAAGAGACAGATGTATACGTAACAGAATGACAGAGTGTTGTAAAGACATTAGACAAAATAATAGTTTAAACTTAAATCTAGAAAGAACAATCATCTTGCCAGTGTTGTGATTATAAAACAGGTTTTATTAACAGACCCGACCGGGGATCGAACCCGGAACCTCAGAGATGGCGGTCGCCAAAGTCAGGCCCGCTCGCCTCTCGGCTACGGAGGTCGTCAAATGTTTTACATTCATTCTGCAACTGAAATTAGGACAATATGGCTTTCGTGACTGCCCCGTTCAAAACGGAACGCATAGTCATTAAACAGAAAACTATACAATGAGATAAACATTAAAACCAATTAAATTAAATCTAATTTACGCCGACCACAGCCGTGAAACAACGCATCGGTCAACTTTCCCGCAGAATGATATAGTTGTTTCCTATCCATGTGAGGGTATCATTGGAGTCATCCAATTAAAACTTTAACTGTTAATTTTAGTATTAGGTATTTTATATCTAAAAGGGTAACTGCGCATATTCTATACAAAAGTATGGCATCGTGTTATTTCAATTTAATTCATCACATGCATAAATAAAATAATATATATAAATATACCTATGTATTCTCTGAGTTCTTGGGTTCGAATCCCGGTCGGGCCAATAAGAAAATATTTTTGATTTCTGTAACACAAGTGATTTAGCTACTTACCACAGAATCAGTGCAATGTATGCGATGTTGTTCAATATTTATATTTATTTATATTTTACTGAATCAAGATACTAAAAAAAGGTATAATTTTATCCAAAAGGTTCGAAATTGGTTAAATTAATTCTTGTTAGCACAGACCGCATTGGTTTTACAACGATTCGGTCGACTTTGCTGTGATATGATTCTCGATGCTGACCAGTGGAGCAAATAATTCGATTTGGGAGGAAAATACATCAGACACAAATTGATTCAAAATTTTAAAATAGATTGGGAATTAAAATAAAGACAATCATTGAAACCAAAACAACATTTGAAAACGTGTATTTAAAATCTCTTAATAAGATTTAAATCCTAGTAATATTATAACCGCGAAACTTTTGTATAGATAGATAGGTTTGTAAGTGAAATAAAATAAAGAAATCAATTAAGTTTATAGTATACCTCTTTGATGATCGTAATAAATTCATCAAATAGTTATTAAAGTTGCTTAAATCAAGCACACGAGAGTTATTTAATTGATTTTTATAATCCCCGACGCTAAAACGACCGGGTGTTATAAGTTAGACGTGTCTGTATGTGTGTTGTTTCGCCTGTGAATATATTTATATTTGAATGTAGTAGATGGGAAATGAAAGAAGCAAATAGGAATAAGTCAAAAATATTTACAAAAAAAATTAAATCATTCTTGCGTCTGCCATATTGTCGTTGTTCGTTCGTCGTTCAAATCGAACTCTGTCATTCTCTTCATTCAGATATTCATAGTACAGACATCGCACATGCATTACGTTCGGATACATCCGCTATCCCACATTAATATTTTCACTGTTTGTAGTTTCAATAAAACATATTCCTACAGAAAGATTATCCATAAACTAAACAAACGTTCTAAAATCGTCGCGACGTGTAAGATTGAAAGCACATAAGACTGTGTAGTCTTTAGACTTCGTACCACCCTTATGTCATACGCATAAGAACTAAAATCGAACTGCAAATATGGTGTGCTGTTTTATGTACGTTTCAATTCCACTGGACTGGTTATACGGAACTGATCCGCGGAACCAGGTCACACAGAAGTCGGATCGACGCAATAAAGCAGATTACAATTCGCATTTCATTAATTGTTGAACCGTTTCGTATCGAGAATGCTTTGGTAGTTAACTTTGCCTAAATCTTTACTGATTGAACTATTTTTAACTGACTTAAAAAAAAGGAGGAGCTTTCTTTATTTTACCATTGGTAGGTCTAGTCTCATCTTTAATTTGTGTACGCATCAATGCTTCGATCGATACTAATAAGCGTGATAAATATCGTATAATTACTACTTTACTCGTATTATTTATTACTTTTCGTAACCAGGGCGTCTACTCTTGAAAACGAAACGAACAAACGAAAGGTTTCGTTTTTGAAGATTGATCAAAAGTTAGGGAATTAAAACGTGATTTTTAATTTGTATAAATAATATTTTGTTTTTTGATAACGCTTTATTCGCATTCGAAGTGTGTTAGTTGCGATAATGAGCAATAAAAAATACTAAACGTCATCGGATCCGACATATTTCGTTTTCAAGAGTAGACGCCCTGAACGGATTGATTATCAAATATTGAAACCGGGAATTAACGTACATCACATATTGTTTTTCCACGTATGACCTATTTCGCGTACAGATAATAACTATTGACAAGTGGGTGAATAACAGCGATGATCAAAAACAGAATCTCTCATAATTTCCACCTCAGTGAACCTGTCTAGTGGCGAATGGCTCCAGAGAATCGAAACAGGTCACCTCGCAAACGAACGAATTGAAAATGATTTCAGACGTATAATTTGTTTTTGCTGGATTTTAACCGATTGCTTTAAAAGGAGGGTTACGCTGTTCAATGTTATGAGGTACTAACTGTGCCGGCGACTTCATTCGCGTGGACTACAGGTTTTTTCCATATATATATACTTACATAATCGGTTTAACCCATATCTCCCCTAATATTAAAAATTAAAAGTTCTCCATATGTAAATCCAAGTTTTGAACTATATTTGTGCCAAATTTCATACCTCTAACTTTAAAAATAAACATTTTCCCATTTAAACTTTCAAGGCTGATATATCTCCTATCTCTCCTTATTTTCAAAACAAAAAGTAGCCTATGGCCGTTCTAGAGGTTCAACGTACACCTATACAAAATTTCATCAAAATCAGTCCAGTGGTTTAGGCGTAAAAGTCGGACAGACTAACAGACAGACAGAGTCACTTTTGTATTTAAAATATTCGTATGGATTATTTTAATCTAATTAACCTTATATTAAATTAATTAATTTATTAAGTTTAATTGCCTTTTGGGCTCTTTTATAATCACGTTTCATGATAACTATAGTTTTGTACTTAATATGTAATTAAAAAATAACGGAAGCTATTTACAACTAAAACAGTGTACAATATACGATTATTATCACCAGAAACAAAAACTAACCATTTTATGTTGTCTCGGGTCTGGGTGTTGTGGTACCGTCGTTGTCTCTAATTGTTTTTTTTTTAATCTGCAACTTGGTGATCTACCCAGAGACAATAAGCCATGGATCTGTCTGATTACCATTATGTGATTTTGTGAAAATATAGAGGGATATTATTCTAATTGTTCTAACACTCATGTACTTTAGCTTCTTACCACATAATCAAAGAAATACTTTTGTGATGTGGTCAATCATTTATTTAATTAAATATTTTTATTAGATGCGCATTTATCCATACATTTTGTCCACTCTGCCTTTAAGAACTTGTCAGTAATATGCGATTCTCTTTGTTTCAGAGCCATCCAATGGGGTGACCTCTCCAAGGACCAAAGTTTACAATCAATCAGAGGTAAGACTCGTCTTGTGAACTTTTGGACATATATAATAATGAGCCTTAAATTCACGAAGGGAACATAGATATATATGTCACCGTAAGATTGTAAAAATCGTTAGATTACAATCTATCTCGCGAGATTGTAAACTGTCGACACATTGTGAACCGTAACTTGGGATTGCAATTTAACGGATTATTTTTCGCTTTATTGTAATCTATCGAAGTGAAACCGTTAAATTGCAATCTGTCCCGCGTCAAACTGTCAACTGTCCGAAAGCTCTTGCTGATTGGTCGGTTTATTGTATGAGCGACCAATCACGACCAGCCTTTCTATGTCCCCGTAAAGGAATGAAATTCAATTCAAATAATTTCTTTTATATACATAAATAGAGATGTCGTTTAAATAAAATAAATGCACTTCATAAAATCTTCAAATATTTATTTACTATTAACTAGGTAATCGATAATCCTGACATACGTTGAGAAATTATTGTACCGAAATATTTATTCTTCAAAAACTCAAAATTTTTATTAAAAATTACAATAAAATGAAACAATTATTTTATATTTTAACACAAATTAAAATTCTAAATTTTTAAGAAAATCCTATAAAAAAATTAATAGTATAAAGACAACAAACGAAATAACAAACAAATATGACGAATGACGGGGCGGCGGGGGGCACATAACTCTCAACCAATCAGCGCGCCAGATGCATTTCGTTCTACGTCAGTTCTCAATTTGACCGATTCCCTTCGATAGATTACAATAAAGCGAAAAATAATCCGTTAAATTGCAATCATAATGTTACGGTTCACAATCTGTCGACAGTTTACAATCTCGCGAGATAGATTGTAATCTAACGATTTTTACAATCTTACGGTGACATATATATTTTATTGTAAAAAAACTTTACAGAACTAGGGTTTACAGATTAATTATAGTACTGTGCCGACTTACGACATTACCTACAAGTCGACACAAATACAGCGTCAGCAGAATTGGCGTAGTAAACAACGCTCCATACGTAATGCATGACATCGATCCTACATCGCGATGTCAGAGTTTTCGTCGCCACTAAGTGTATATACAACAAACCAAGATTAGTAGTTGGGTCTTGGTCCCTGAGCAGATAACACCTAGCACGGCGCAAGTACTTCAACTTTTAGCAAAAAACATACGTTCCTTACAGTACAATTTAGACGGTCTTACCACTCGCTCTGTCATACAACCTTAAAGTACAGGAAATAGTAGATGGCGAGAAATGGGTACGGCCGCGCAACATAAATAGAGTTATTATATTAAAATTTCGTTCATATACAACGTGTAACGGAAAGGGTAGGTATAACAATATCAAAAATACCAAAGCAGTTAACGGTTACAAACTGTATGGGACCATTTGTAGCTGTGTACACGCATTTATTGATTCAATAATTTTTTTTGAAATATCAGTCAAATACAAGTAAAAATTTTGACTAAGTCACGCTTGCACAACCCTATCACAGTATTGTTGGAATCGTCGAAAGACTTGGATGTACCTACCTATTATGCTATTAATTTAAATATCACAATGGTGGTTCATCTTTTAGTGTTTACTGAATCACATCTGAAATTTGTTGGTTTAGCGTTTCTCATTTTGACAATTCAGTTAAGTCATTGAGTTGTCGTCGCCGTGACAACATCTTGTGTTTTTGCCTTTCTGGATTACCTACTTACTACGGATAGCCTAGTGATATTTCGTGATGTCTTTGAGCAATCAAGAATATTCGAGATGATTCTCTGTGTCGGAGCAACCGACGGCAGCGGCCGACCGAGAGCTAGAGAAAGAGATTTACGAAACCATCAAAACGCTCGTTTCCATCTGTGGATGGGGCGAGGAGGTCGTATCACATGGCCAGCTCGGTCACCAGACCTCACTCCGTTGGACTTCTTCTTGTGGGACTAATTTAAAAGGAAGGTGTACGCTGTAGCATGCTCGTCAAGGGAAGAGATGATAGAAAGCATCAAGGCCGCGTTCTGTACAGTGACACCACAAATGTTGCATAATGTTCGCGCATCTTCTAAGAAAGTGCTAGGCGCGCATGTCGAGGAAGGAGGTGGAGAAATTCAGGATCGCAGGGATTGTCGTGAAGTGATAACGTGATTTCGGGTCGCTGACCTGAATAGTGTTGTGATGCGTTTGTTTACGTTTTAGTCGTCATTATAGTTAATCATTTTTTATTACATAAAAACAATAAAGTGTTTATTTTAACTCGGGATTTCGTATATAGAATCTATACAAGGTATAGTATCCACCTACTTAACATTGTTACCCCCTTTCCGTTACAGGTTGTATAACATGATAAATATACTCATAAATATATAACATAATATTTTATATATATAAATATATAAATAAATTTATATATGAAATGTAAGCACTTTTACTCGAAAAAAATATATATAATAAGTAGGAAAAGTGTTTGAAACTTACTGACAACCAACATGTCGAGCTAAGATAATGGATAGAGACCATAAATTAACATTAATCAAGTGAGAGTAAATACGTTTTAACCCAGCGTTTGAAAATAGGAAGGCTCTCAGATAATCTGATAGGTAAAGGTAAAGAATTCCATAAATAGTTTTGACAGTGAAGGATTGGGAATAGAATTCAGAAGAATGAGTAATGAGAACATACAAGCTTTCGTTAAATATAAGCACGGATATAATGCCTCAAAATAATGTCGATTTGCGCAAATGAGAATAACCAATTCATATATTCGTTTTTTCTTTTTTCTTTTTTTTGTGTAGTTTTAAGAATAAAATTATAAGCGCCACTCGATTGCGTGGGGAACAATAGCAAGAGCCAGGGCGCTTGCTAATTCTCCAAGCAAGGGGTTCCACCAGAATACCAGCGCTGCTGGGACGTTAAAATGTCGCAGCGGCATTTGCTGAGGTGGAACCCAAATTGGCCTCACAAAGTATTTACACTATATCTGTTTCATTTGTCTTGCGTTATTTGTAAATTTTGTGATGTCAATAAATGTTTTTTCTTTCTTCTTTTCTTTCTTTCTTTCTTATATATTCTAAGATGCATAAATACGATATTTCTGTCGTTGGAAAGCTAAAATGTCCAAACCCAAACAAAAACTGAAAAAAAACCGGCCAAGTGCGAGTTGGACTCGCTCATGAAGGGCGTAGCACGTAGCAGCCAGTTAGGAATATAACTTTGTAATATAAATTTTGAGACTTTCGCGTTCCATTTTAAACCTAACCTAACCGAAACGTCTGGCAGTTAGTAGTTCGTATTAACTACTAAATAAAAATGGAGTCGCGTTTTGACCCGTTAAATTATTTTAAATGTTTAATATAAGTTTGTATTGGAGTTAATTGAATTAAAGGGGACGTATTAAAAAAAGACTTACTAGATCTCATGTACACCAAACTGAGCTACGGCTTTTGCAAAATGATTTCGCTCAGTAAGCTTTCACAGAACAAATTAGCTCACTTTATGTTCAGCACCAAAAATGACACATCGCTTCGGCACGCTTATAAAACATTTCACACTTCACAGGGCAAGCTAAATCTTTTATTTGCCGTAAATCATTAGGAGTGGACCCTCTGTATGAGAGCTTAATCCGGCGACTGACGACAGGGAGGATTTTCTGTAAAATATTGTCGGTTTACAATAAACGAATGTTTATTTTATGAGTGCTTTTAGATGATTTAGGGCGGCTTTAGACTCGTCCGACTTACGTTGAGCAATCAATGAGCAATTTCCGTGAAAATGACTTCGCTGTCACAGGCAAACAGCCTACTCGTTTTATTGCCGATTAAATAATATTTAGTTTTTAAGTTTTAGTACGTAAATTATTTTTTTTCTTTCTTGCTTTGAATAAATATTCATAACAATAGGATTTCAGCCTACCCTATAGTTTTTTAATCTACGCATCCTGTAAATTGAGTTTTTTTCCTTCATTACACAAAACAGACAATATACCGAAATTAGTTTTACATACAAATAATAATACAATTTAAGTGGACCTATCGCTAGAGAGTTTTATAGACATCTTTTAGGCAGAGGAATGAGGTGGTATGTTTGCTAACTGAAAACGATATGTAAAATTTCAATTGGTTTCCCGAGATGCTTGTATATTGTATTTGATTGCCTATTACATATACAAATAATTTTAATATGCATACATTATTTAGTTCACCTAATTTTTCTATTGATCCGAATTCTTTACTCTCGCTTATATTTTAATTTTGTTAGAAATACACAACATTTTTTTGTCACGATAAAATAGAAACAATTTTGTTTATTTACCTAATATACGAGCAGTAAGGTTTGAAATTCATGAACCACAGCGCTTTCCACGAACAATCCTAATAAAAACAAATCCACAGCTAGAACACTGCTAGAATGATCTCTCTCTCGATCCACGCCAAATAAATAACGGTCATAAATAAACTGCGCGCGACGCGTGTAGAAAGGCCTTTAGTTTACGTCACACGACCACACCTTATATTGAACTACATATACCATATATTTTATCATACAAAGTCCGTTTGGTTTTGGTTGTAGTAGTAAAATGTTTTTTTATGTTATACTACGAATAGTAATTGAAAGAAGCATTATTAATTTATTTACGTTAATTACTGTACAACACTTCTACTAGGTATTATAGCGTCATAGAGTTCGTTTGTTTGTTTGTACGCACTAGCCTCAGAACTACTAAATATTCATGACAAAAATTTTTGGACTTGATAGCATTCAATTTGTACACTAGATATAGGCTTTATTGTTTATTTTTTTTAAATGTTTATTTATTTATTTCAAGGTACGCAGACAGATTACTGTCAGATACATATCCATATAGTTAGCATAACTTAAATAGACTAGACAGTAATCCATAAAAAGCATACACAGCATGATTTACACAAAGGTTACTTAACGGTAAGACCTAAATACAATGGAGAAGAGAGAAAAAAATAACACAAGCTCAAAACTATAACTAAAAGTACCTTATTTATAACTAAACTTACAAACTATGTTGGATGGTTGAGGGGAGTCGACGACATCTCAGATATAAGATCTGAGATGACTTTTTTGTACCGGAGGAAACTAGAGTTGATGATATCAATGTGTCTGCCACTTAGAACAACATCGTTATAAGTACGGTAATGTTACCATATTTATAAGTTTTGAAAAGAGTAACTATCGAGTTTCTTGACGGTTTCTCTCGATAGAACCAACATTCCAAACACAGCGGAAGTTTAACTTAATCTGATGATTCTATTCAATTCTGCTGCTTCAATTTAAAAAATGTAAGGGTTGATTTAGAAGACTACACCATTTTTTATACTGGACAAAATCACAATATTATTCTGAGTTTGTGGTAAAAAGATTAAGCACTTATGTGTGTTATGTGTTATAGAAACAATAAACTACTTATCACAACACTCAGACCCGAGACAATATAGATAAGTTAATTGTCTATATTGATCTGACCGGAAATCGAAGTCAGCCGCACCTCAGCGATGGTGCGACGCCAAGGTCCGGCACGCTCGCCTACGGAAGTCAACAATTTTTATGTTGAATAGTCCATTTATCGAGGAAGGCTTAAGGCTTTATAACACTGCGACTATTAGCATGGAATAATAATTTATAGATCGCAGCGCATTTGTAGCTCGTCTGGTGTTTCAAATGTATATGGGCGGCGGTAGTCACGTACCATCAGGTGAACCGCGTACTCGTCTACCCGAATGTCATAGAAAATAATAATAATAACTGGAACAATACGCGTACACTGCAAAAAAAAGTGGAACTCGTTGCCGGCTCATGTGTTTCCTCCTTCCTTTGACATGGATTCCTTCAAAAGGAGCGTGAAGAAACATCGGATAGGATATTTTGATATCAAATCCGTTGTTATCGCGATGTGGGTTCCTCTCTTGCTTACCATCAGGCTAGGAGGAACCAATATACTGCGCTACTATAAAAAAAAAAGCATATTAAAATATTCGAAAAAAAGGTATGAATATCGTTGTGCTATGGTACTATATGATTTGCAAGCTACTTCTAAATCTAGATGCTACATCTCACCGCACACAACATTCCGGGAGCTCCTCATTCACGATCCACGCCGGATAAATAATGCTCGTAATAATCTACACCCGACACCGCGTGTGAAATAGCCTTTATTCTACATCACACGGACTGTCGCTCACACTCTAGTTTGACATACATTGTGTTTTTTTTATTTCTTTTGGTGAACGAGATAAGTACAATTATTTTCTGTAAACAACCATTCAGTCAGCGTCCAATAGTTACACTCGAGGTATAGAAAAACATGAAACCAAAAACAATATCGATGCGAACAATGTTTTCTTATCTTAATGTCTACAGTAAACATTTAAAATGTCATTAATTTGCTCCGATAAGTATTATTGTATTTTTGGTGTCTCATTATTTGTTTGCCCTACAAGTATCTTCAATTTAACAAATAAACGAATAACAATTCAAATCAATTAGTGGGCATATACTATGTATAACAAGTACTTAGGACTCCTGCACCTATATTGTTTCTTCTATAAGCTTAAATCTTTTCAGACAGTCGTTTTCTATTCGCAAGCTCTAACCCATCTCACAGCGCATCGGTCACGGCGCGCAATATGCCGGCGCGGAGCCGCTCCTCCGCTCTCGATCCGCGTCAGATAAATAATGCTCGTAAATAATCTGCACGCGACACCGCGTGTGGAGTGGCCTTTACTCTACGTCACGCAGGCCGCGACTCACACCGAAGTCTGGCAAATGCTACTTTTCTTTACTTAGCTTACATTTCCTTCTAAACTTTGAAGATGAAAGACACTCAATTTTATTCACTTGACGACCTCCGTAGTAGAGAGGTAAGCTCGGCGGAATTTGGCGACGCGCCATCTCTGAGGTCCTGGGCTCGTTCCCTGATCGGATCAATATGGGAAATGAACTTTTCTATATTGTCTCGGGTCTGGGTGTTGTGGTACCGTCTTTGTTTCTTCACAACACACGTGCTTATGCTACTTACCACATAATCAGAGCAATTTATGTGATGTTGTCCAATATTTATTTATTTAATATATATTTTGAATTGGCCATATCTATAGATATGGCCAATTCAACTATATGCCTTCGATAGATACATAACCGATTCGGTGTGACTGCGGCCCCTATTTTATTGGAACGCCTTTGTTTTGAGCTGTTGGATTACATCGTTTTGTTTGCGCCACTAATGATTCATGGCGCCGAACTGTCAACGGATTTCTTTTTGCGTCACTTCTCTTCGGGAAATCCGAGATGTTTGTGATCTAAGTGTCTTGATTGATGTCCGACTTTTAAAGGTAGTACAAATAAGATGTGAACACGAGAAAAATGAGCGAGATGATTCTTTTAGGCTACGTTGTAGTGTTTCGATAATAAGGAAAAAGGCTTGCCCTAGTGATACAGGAATAGATAGATATACATATAGTCTGGAGGAATTCTTCACAGAGAAATTTAATTAAAAATTATATATCCTATTGTTTATTTCATTTAATATAATATGAATCTTCTCTAGATTATATTAAATTATAAATGTATGTTATATACATACTTACAAACACTCACAAACTCACACACACACAGTCACATTTCACTGACAGCAATAATAAATAATATTTAATTTCTGTTCCTTGTTACTAAGTTATTTTTCAAATAGCTTTATATAATATAGAATTAAACATTTTATGTAATCTGTCGCTCCCCTGGTTTATGTTCCGTACACAGGGTGCCCACGATACAGGACTTCTCCTAGTGTGAGACCCACTGTAATGCAATATTTTGTAAGTATCTTATTTGGTAAATAAACTATTTGTCTTCTTCTTTGTCCACCCCTCTTCCCAGTTTAGCTGGGGTCGGTTGGGTTGTCGATGTGCACAGATTTTCTCGCTGGGTCTCTTTCTGCATATTTGACCACCAGGTGGCGGGTGGTCTTCCTCTTCCTCTTGGGCGGTCAGGGATATTTAGGGCCTTTTTGACTGAGTGCTCGTCACTTCGTCTGTTGATGTGGCCATACCAACGCATTCGGCTTTCTTTTAGGTTTTCATAGTGGTAAATAAACTATTTGTATTTGTATATAATAAATAAGTTTAGTTTTGTAATGTAGTTAGCCCTCAATGTTGCCATGCCCTTGCAGGGCGTCACATGTATACCTTTTAAATGTACCTACCATCTTCAAATGTTGTAATGTGATAAAGTGTAATAAAGATAATTTGAATTTAAATTTGATATTCTAGTACAGTCGACAGCAAGTCAGACAAGACACTTTGGACTTTGTACCGGCCTTATGCTACAGGCATAAGAACTTAAATTAAACTGCTGTATCCCTTGATGTATTGCACGAAACATTTAAGCATCAGTGTTTTAGACAAATATAGTAAGATTCCGACAGTTTTATGTCATAGAACATATTGTTAATCCAAAATAACGTAAACCATAGAGCCATATTAAGGACGCTATACTCTAATCTTTCGGCCGTACCTATTTCTCACCATCTACCATTTCTTCTACCTAAAGGTTGCATGAAAATCACTTCCTAGCGCTAAGACCGCGATAATCTCTACTTCTCTACTAATATTATAAATGCGAAAGTAACTCCGTCTGACTGTCTGTTACGCTTTCCCGCTTAAACCTCTCAACAGATGTTGATGAAATTTAGTATTTGTAAGAAAACAAGGGAAGTATTACCCCACCCCCCCGGTGGGGTAATACCACCTTTAAAAGTTTATATGGGAAAATGTTTATTTTTTAAGTTTGAGTTATGAATTTGGCACACATATAGCTTAAAACCTGGATTAAAATATGGACTACTTTTTCAAATAATAGGGGACATAGAGGTCCGACCATGAAAGGATGTAGTCTAAGCGAACAAAATGGTCTGTAAAACCAATTTCTGTAAATTTTTGTGCAGTAAAGTAGATCTAAGTTTTCGTTATGGACTGTTTCAAAAACAACAAAAAAACTTTCTTCATGACTTTCATCGTTTTTTATAACTTCAGTTAGTTTCTAAAAATAACAGCTTCTCGTAAAAACTTCCAGAATCCCACCATTAGAAGTTCCACATTTCTCGTTTCCAACCCATTTTGCAAAGTATCTCCTCAAATTCACCTGGCCCGAACATGAAACCGCAGAAATGACTCCATTCGTTAAACTGACTGAGTTTGCGAAACAAAAAGTCCATCTCTCTTCGTTACGACGAACGAGGTGTGTCTGTACCGGGGAATTATTAACCATTAGATTCAAAACCAGCTAAGTAAGAAATAAAAATGGTTTTTTTTATATATTGAATTTCGAAATTGACCACATACCACCGGATGTTAAGTGGGAATGAGGCTTAAGCTAAACTGCAGCATAATAATAGGTGTTACTGGACTGGTCGCCCTTTCCTTGAAGGCTTGACCTCAGGAGCTCTAGAAACCTTACTCACACACAGACACACAACGCCGAAGTGATTGTTATGTGGCTGCGGTCTTCTGTAAGGTGGAGGTATTTCACCAGTCGGGCTGGTCCCTATCTATTTATCGCTATGCCTTACTTGTCTCAAAATAATAAATCATGTTAAAAATATATAAATATAAAAAATGGACAACATCACATTGCTCTGATTTTGTGGTAAGTTGCTCAAGCACTTGTGTTACAGAAATCAGAAACAACGACGGTACCACAACACCCAGGCCCGAGACAATATACTCGTAGAAAAGTTCGTTTTCCGTGCTAACCCGACCGAAGATTGAACCCGGGACCTCAGAGCCGGGGCGGGAGGCCAAAGTAGTAAATAATTAAAGAATTATGTTTACTTCATATGAACATTATTCTTTATATGAGTATATAGATAGAGAATTATGTTCAAAGTTAGCACAACGTCACTTTTTCGTGGATGCACTTGGATGCACTGTATCATCGTAAATTTGTATTTATTTGATAAATTCAAACCACTACGTGTTGGGGATCTGGATGGGTCTTAAATGATATTAAAGTTGTTCTCTCTCTAAAATGGAAAAATGTGTGTAGCAGCCAGTAACATAATAAACTTTTTTTAAATGCTGCTACAGAACCCATCGGGGCCGAGTCCGACTCGCACTTGGCCGGTTTTTTACCGTGTCATCATTTCTATTAGACATCACTTACATTTGAAAACTAAAATTTATAAAATGCATTTACATTTAATGGATTGCTAGTCTAGTTACAACGTCCTTCACCAAAACGATAGGAAACTTCGGTTTGCGTACTTCGTGAACCTGTTAAGTACTTACACGTGTTGATTTTATCTTGCCATTGTAATATTAAACTTAATATCTAGGTGTGAATGAGGATAATACAATGTGTGGATGCCATCTTTACGGTAGAAACAATAGGACGTAGTTAAACAGAAGGGACTCAATTCATACAAAGTCACTTGAGTTATGAGCGTTTAAAGTATTAGATGTTATTTGACTGAGGTAAAGTATCTTTTTGTAATTTTTTTTTGTTTTAAATTTTAAAGTATAGAGTATATTTCATTTGACCATTAATTAAAGACACCATTTTTATATATATTTCGAACTATTAAGTGAAATGTGGGTTCAGTCCTGTCTATTAAAATTGCGTGTGAAAGGACATGGATTTTTTATTTCTCAAAATGGACCCAAACCTTCCCTTCGATTGGAAATTAAGTTATAATGAAAAAAACAAAAAAGTTAAAACTAAAAAAAATTTTTTGTATTGTCCTTAAACATTAAGGTAGCCAATTTGCGTAATAAAAAATAAAAAATAATCAATTTCCTTCATTTTCCTCTAAATCAAAGTCAAGAGTTGGCCCGTATCCATCAACATCCTCGTTGATGTTGCTGTTTCCCTTCAGGTTATTATAAAATTCAGTCTTCAGGTATTAAATTGTACATGGATTTGAGATCTTCGAGTTTTGCCTGAGGAATGGATTTTCCCTGGGGCCAAAGCACTTCAAAATCTTCTTCTGAAAACGTTAGAAGAACTCCTTTGCTTTTTTTTTATAAATCCAATTTTTGATATTCTCCATTCTCTAGGGTCATTGTATTTAAGTAATATTTCTCTTTTTTATGTGAAATCTGTTTAGTTTTCAGCCAGTTTTTTTTTGTACATATCTTCCGGTTAACAATGTTTTTTCAATGTTTTTAATACTTATAAAGTCTTGTGTTTGCATTCTCGTAACGTGAAGGGGGTTCTTTTTTTGGATATTTTCTTAATATTAACATACTCTTCTGCGGTGTAGATTCGCTCGTGATGCTTAAGCTCACATTAAATTTTGCTGAAATCGGTATCATTGGGAAGGAAGGAATGACCGGACTCTAAATATTTAAAAGTTATCGTTTTAAGACTTGGGTGGCTGTTAATTGTTTTTCAAATTAATACTATTTTAATATTTCGATTTTGTCCCCCGCAACAATATCTCCAGAGCACTAAATTCTCTACATCATCCCTCAAACTGTTTTTAATAAAATTAACGAGGCACGAGCCAACTTCTTGTGCTCCTCTTCCGGCTTCGCCTTCAATCCAGACCATCGTCCTTTAGAACCAACGTGGATACCAGCATTATAAAGCCATAATTGGCGTTTCTGAAATACTATGTTTGTTGGTATTCGAGGTAACGGAAGTGTTTTTTCTAGGTCGTAGGTAACACATTCAAATTTTCAAATCTAACCAATAATATCTGAACACTCATAACGTCAATATGTGTCACGCACGTCATATGTCTCATTTGGCTACCTATATAGTTGTGTCTTAAGATATTATTGGTTAGTTGTGTGTATAGACATAATTGACTAGCATCTGCTCAGATATTACTGAAGTAGTGAATGATCAGATATTAATGGTAACTTGTAGTGTATGGAACTTACTGACATTTTTAACTGTTCAAAAGTATTTGGTCACTTTGTCTGCTCCGATATATCTGACGGCTACTCTCATTTAACACTCGGAATTACATCTGATCATTTATAGCCGTAACGTTCTTGATATCACTGATTTGTGTCTTGCATGGAACTGTCAACTTTATCTCCTTACCTGAAAATTTATTATCGCCTACATCTCTAATTATATCTCAGGTGACATAATTAGTGATTCGTGCAAGGAATAATGCTGCTTTCCGTTTTGAAGTTAAGGTGCATTTTGGCGCATCATTGTTGGAGCACCGATTTATCTTGCCTAAACGGAGATGTAGAGGCTCCGCAGTGTACCTATGGCATTAATTAGGCTTGAAGGGGTCTTGTAATATCGTCTTGTTGATACTGTAAATTTTCATTAAGGGTTTTGTATGATTTGTATTAAAAAGTAAATACAATACATTTATTATATAAAAATGAATAACAAAATGTGTTGGTAAGCGTATAACTCGACAACGCTTGGACCAATTTTGTCATTTTTTTTTAATGTTAGTTAAAGGCAAAGGATGGTTTTTATAGCGAGAAAATATCAAATAATTGCCGGGAAAACGCTAAAGGCAGCCCTTTTCTTTTTCCTATACAAACGTTTTCTGAGTAAAATGTAGAGTCAATTTGAACTTTATTGCTATTGAATAAAGTTTGTATTAATCACATTTCAAATGTTTTTGACAGAACGAAGTCTTTCGGGTCCGCTAGTAAATAATAAATATTTGACAACATCACATACCTACATTGCTCTGATTCTGTGGTAAGTACAAGAATAAGAAGTTATTTATTAGCACACACAATCAATATACAGTACACAGACATAATAGCGACACGAACAAAAGATAAAGTAAAAGTTAATTAATAAAATAAAAAAAGAAACTAAACATAATTATTGCGCAGCTAACAAGGTCCCAGCCTCAGCATGAGCTACCATTGGGTCCAGTGCCGCAGCAGCGCTGGTATTCTGGCGGAACCTTAAGTAGTTTAAACACTTGTGCCATAACACCCAGACCCGAGACAATATAGCAAAGTTCGTTTTCCATGTTGACCCGACCGGAAATCGGACCCGGGAAAAGGAAACGACTAAAATAGAAAAATAAATATAAATAGTAAGTTGGTTATGTTGGCTTACAATGTTTTCGGCTCAAATCTGTGGAGTGTACTGATAAAGAATGCAACTAGGCTTTAAGTCCGCCTTTTGTACTTTTTCAATACGTGCAATAAAGTTTAGTTTACGTAAATAAATAAATAAACGGTTTTTATATTGCCTCGATCGAACTCCGATTTTCAGAGCTGCACCAAATTCTGGCCTCCTCACCTCCCGGCTACGGAGGTCATACTGTGGTCACCCTCCATCGTATACTATTATTTTTTTATTTAAATAAATAAATGCGCCAGACAACCACACCAATCACTTTGTCTCAAACTAAGGTTTTCCCTTGTACTATGAGTACCAGACGACGGATACTAACTGGGGGCGTCATCCCAGAACACCCAGACCCAAGTCATTTGAGAAACGTTCGTTTTCCAAATTGACCTGACCGGGAATCGAACCCGGGACCTTACGCGCTTTGGGCGCCTACCTTAGCCACTGCGCCACCGAGGTCGTCAAAATTTATTTATGATCAGTCTATTTATATATTTTCCCTGGAAATAATACCCTACACTGATGATACCAGTCCATAAGTTCTAACACGTTATGATTGCACCAACCAATTCGTATTCAAATTATAGCGGCCTAATTATATTGCGTCAGATTGCCAACGGCGGCGTATTGCAGGGCTCCTAATATGATGTCGTGATTGGTTTAGTTAGATGAACCTATTAGTTAGGGCGAAGTTAAAGGCGAATTCATACCAATAGTTGACGACAGCTTAATTTGAAGTCTTTATGGAGAACTGTTATGTATACTAACTCTATGACGATCTCGGTGACGCAGTGGCTAAAGTAGGCGACCAAAGCGCGTAAGGTCCCGGGTTCGATTCCCGGTCAGGTCAATTTTGAAAACGAACTTTCCTAAATTGACTTTGGTCTGGGTGTGCTGGGTTGACGCCCCCAGTTAGTATCTGTCGTCTAGTGCTAATAGTACAAGGGAAAACCTTACTTTGAGACCAGGTGATTGGTGTGATTGTCTGGCGCATTTATTATTATTTATTATAAAACTAGCTGTGCCCGCGACTTCGTTCGCGTGGACTACATACTTTCATAGTCGGTTTTACCCCTATCTCCCCTTTTATTCGAAAGAAAAAGTAGTCCATATTTTAATCCAGGTTTTGTGCTATATGTGTTCCTAATTTCATGTCTCTCTAACTTAAAAAATAAACATTTTCCCATATAAACTTTCAAGGGCGGTATTACCCCCGTCTTCACTTATTTTCAAAACAAAAAGTAGCCTATGCACGTTTTAAAAGTTTAACCTTTGCCAAATTTGATTAATCGTTTAAAATAATTTAACGGGTCTGTTTAAGTATGAAGTTTAGTTTTTGTTGCGTAATCCAACCTCCGCGAAAGCCATTAGGCTTTTTAAAAGAAAAAGTAAAAAAAAAGAATAAACTGTCACTTCAGAAAATTGTTGTAAGCGAATTTATTGTAATAAAGTTTAAATGAAATAAATATGTATAAATAAGCTGTTTCAATGCAAAAACAACTCAAGAGATGATTAGAAGCTGCTGCAATTAATATTTTACATTAAAAGTTTTGGCGTGAAATAACATTGTGGTCCTTATCGAGTCGGATTAAGGCTACCTAGAAGTTGTTCAGTCGGCCGTTCCTGTACTACGAGGAAGGTCATTTTGCCGTGTTTTTTGTACACTCAACCGACGCAAAGTGCAACTGAAAATTAGTGCAAGTGTTGGAGCAGCATCAGAGAACGTTAGAGCATCGTCGCGGCGAACATTTACGGCTGTTACCAGAGGGCGCCAAAGGCAGAGGTTTGCGTTGTACGGGCGATTGTGAGTAAATTTTATTACGTGAACAAAGTGTAAAGAAGAGCAAAATATAAAACGTCAGATTTAATGTGTTGTGGGGTTTTCGATGATAGACATTTAGAGGACTTTATGTTTTAATTTAAGTTGTGGCTTAGGTACCAATCATTTTTAGATACCAGTGCGAAATTAATTGCGTTTTTAGGCACACTTTGAATTTGTTGTAATATTCAATAGATTCTGTTACATATCTTTATTTTTTTGAAAATTATTCATTTATGTCTTTCAAGTCTTTAATAGATTCCACTGAAGTAAATATGGATGCGCTAAATAATTTACAGAATGACGTCATTAGTTCAATAAGCAAGTGTAGGATTAATTTTAAAAAATCTCCTAAAGAGAGGATTAGTGCGGCTTATATCGAAACTCGATTGGAAGCTCTAGAAGATTAATGGCGAGCGTTTATGGATACACATAGGACTATTGTAACTGATGTTGAAAATGAAGACTATACAAATTCTAGCTATTTCACCAATTCGATGTTTGAAAGTACGCAAGAATTGTACTTCGATTATAAAACAGAATTGAAGGAATGTTTAAGAAAGTTATTAGGTACATCCACTAGCGAAGCTTCAGACTCGCAACCGTTTTTAGCAGCCAATGTTCCACAAGTAAAATTACCTAAAATAACAATTCCCACTTTTAGTGGTCAATATACTGAGTGGACGACTTTTAAAGATTTATTTGAATCCTTAGTGCATCGAAATGTTAATTTAGAAAAGGTCCATAAACTTCATTATTTGAAGGCTCATATATCAGGAGAAGCGGAGCAGTTGTTACGGCATGTCCCGGTCACTGAGGCAAATTATGATGAATCATGGGCTTTGCTTAATAAAAGATTTAGCAATAAAAAGTATTTGTCCAACTGTTTATTCAAACGTCTGCTTAGTCAAAGTACAATTACTAGTGAGTCGTCAAAGGCTATCAAAGATTTACTGGACACAACTTGTGATTGTTTAAATGGATTAAAAAATTTAGGTCTTCCTACAGACTCGTGGGATGCAATGGTCATTTTTATCATCAGCTCTAAGCTAGATTCGGACTCTCGTAAGTTGTGGGAAGCAGAAATAGGTGTTTCAGATGACCATCCCACTATGAGCCAATTCAAGAATTTTCTAGAGCACAGATTTAGATCTTTGGAATTTTTAACGCCAAAACTAGTAAAGCCGCCTGTCCGTAATTACTTAACAACTCATCACGTCGCCTCTGTATCTTGTCCATTCTGCTCCGAGAACCATAGGCTGTTTAATTGTAAATCATTTTCCAATGAAAATTTAGAGGCACGACGTAGATAACTTTGTCCAAACTAACGGTTTATGCTATAATTGTATGTGTCCAGGTCATTCAGTGTTTACATGTCGGCAAACTTCTAGGTGTCATATTTGTAGAAAGAAACATCATTCCCTTTTACATTCAAGCGTTCTCAAATCAACTGAAAATAATGTTGCAAGTCCCACAGTTGATGAGAGTACCGTCGAAGCAGCCTCTATTTCATCTTCTCACAGAAAAGCTGATAATGTTATAGCTTTTCATTCACGCAATCAGAGCGACGTTCTTCTAGCAACAGCCATTGCTAAGGTAGAATCACAGTCTGGGAACCAGTCAAAGTTGAGGTGTTTATTAGATCAAGGTTCTCAGGCTTCTTTCATTACAGAATCTGCTGTGCAGTCACTAGGTTTGCTATGTGAGCCTAGTAAAACCGTGATTTCAGGAGTTGGAGATCACTTTGACCCCATCGTTTCTACAGCGACGGTCACTTTTAAGCTTCGATCGATTCACGATCCCACTCTTGTCCTTCCAGTCAAAGCACATGTTTTAAGTAAATTGACATCATTTATCCCACTAGAGAAGGTCGGTATTCAGAACTGTCAATATTTATCTAATTTAAAGCTTGCTGACCCCAGTTTCCATATTCCTAGTAAAGTAGATTTACTTTTGGGTGCCGATATTTTCAGCCAGATTTTAGAGGAAGGGTTACTCAAAGGTCCTCCAGGCACACCTGTAGCTCAAAATACCAAGTTTGGATGGATTTTATCTGGCCAGGTACTAACATCAGATCCTGTGGCTAGCTCGAATTCGGTTTTTAGTTTTGGTAATACTATAATAAGTAATATGCACACTCTCAATCATGAAAAGGGTAATAAATTTGCTAGGAGGTTTCGAGAATCTGATTTAGACCGGTCCATAACCTATAGTAAGAATAGCCTGATACAGGGGGAAAAGACATTTAAACAGTGTTATAAGAAAAGCAGACCTGAAGAATGTCGCCACATCGCTCATTTTCCATTTAGTTTACCTGACTCTTCTAGTAAGTCTTGTCATTCCTGGGCTACAGCTGCCCATAGATTTAAATCGGCATTGAGCAGGTCGAGCCAAAATCCCAATTTTAAACCTCATCCACAAGTCAAGGCCCAAAAGGGCGTCAGGGAGCCAATTCTGAAAGACCGAAAACGGCAACCCGATAATAGTTCGTCTTGGTTTGCAGAAGAGCTTATCGAATACAGTCCACATGGCTGCAATCAAGACACTTATCGGAAGAAAGTGCGACCAAAGAATTGGCGTACACCGCATTTTTGAATAATTCGATTTGCAACAGGTTTGTTCTTCGTAAAGGCGCATAAGCTTAATTGTTAGTCGTAGGTATTGTCTTTAATCTGAGTATGTTAAAAAAAACTGTTTATGTTTCAATATTATAACGTCAAATTAATACGTGCAGTTAATCTACCTTGAAATTCGGATCCAATTGATGATTTGAGGTTGAAGTCTAGTATTTGTTTTGAGTCAAATAAGTAATCTTATTTATATTTTTACTTGGTTATGGTATCCTCATGGTGGGCGGAGCCAGTTATCACCATCAAAGTTTAATATTTTAAAAGTTTAATATTTTATTTGAGTAGATCAGTCCACATCTAGCAGGGATAAGTTTCAATTTGAGACTAATCTGATAGAAGACACTTCCTTAATTGCCGCATTTTCTTCTGCCCTGATCGTTAATTATTATGTGTCCAAAATTAGTAGTCTTGTGCATTTGTATGGCTTTAAAAGATATCGATTTTGGTTAAAGTAGTTCCACCATTTTTTAGGTAGCTAGATAATTTATATTAAATAGGTAAAGTAAACGTTTTACGAAATTTTACGTTGTAATCTTATCATAGAATACTACCAGTATATTGTATAAGAAGTTAGTATTATAAATAAATTTAAATTGTACGAGTATTAAAGCACGAAATTCAACGTTTTGTTACTGTGTACCTTTTGAGTTTGTGCAATGATTTGTTTGTAAGTAGGTACTTAGATTAAGTACTTTTCCTGCTGTCAAGATACGATGTGTTAATGTTTATTAATGTTGTTAGATTGTATTTAAATGATCTTGTTACACTGTTACTTTACAAATTAATTTCTAAATAAAATGAAGTTAAGTTTAATCCGTAAATTCAGAATGTTTGTATTTGTAATTTGATCAACTATGTTGTGTGTTTGATCTTTAACTATTTATAATTTATATATTGATTGTCGTTGTCATTTTTCGATTTAGTTACTAACTACTGTGGGTAACATTTTGTGTATTATGGACATGCTGTCCATGGTGGGCGGTATGTTTAAGTATGAAGTTTAGTTTTTGTTGCGTAATCCAACCTCCGCGAAAGCCATTAGGCTTTTTAAAAGAAAAAGTAAAAAAAAAAGAATAAACTGTCACTTCAGAAAATTGTTGTAAGCGTTTTTATTGTAATAAAGTTTAAATGAAATAAATATGTATAAATAAGCTGTTTCAATGCAAAAACAACTCAAGAGATGATTAGAAGCTGCTGCAATTAATATTTTACATTAAAAGTTTTGGCGCGAATTAACAGGGTCAAAACACGATACCAACCGTGGTCAGCTCGTGACCACAAACGGTTGGTGCAACCTAACCGAAACGTCGGGCAGTAAGCAGTTCGTATTAACTACTAAATAAAAAATGGTGTCGCGTTTTGAGTCGTTTAATTATTTTAAATGTTTAAATTGGAACGCGAAAATTTAAAGTTTAAATTTATTAAAATCGGTTCAGTGGTTTAGGCGTGAAATTCGGACAGACAAACAGACAGATAGATAGACAGACAGAGTTACTCTCGCTTTTATAATATTAGTTTAGGTATTTTAACGTATTGAACGCGCTAATCAGGAGCTAGTCTGAAATGGCTTTTTTTTGTGTTTGATAGCCTATTTATGGAGGAATGCTTTATCACCATCATCAGCCTGTTGCAATCCACTGCTGGACATAGGCCTCTCCCTTTGTTCGCCACTTCAATCGATTTTCGGCTACTCTCATCCAGCTCCTGCCAGCCGTCTTGCGCAAATCGTCACTCCACCTGGCCTGAGGGCGTCCTACACTACGTTTACCGAGGCGTGGTCTCCACTCCAGACCTCGTTTACCCCAACGGTTGTCGGCTCTGCGGCTGATATGCCCAGCCCGCTGCCATTGGGAAGGCTTTATACTACATAACATTACACTGCCTCCAATATCAGGGAAAATGTTGAAAAAACGGGGGTAATATGGAACTTGCAGGGTACGAAATATGACATCGTGATTGGTTTAGTTAGATGAACCTAATAGTTAGGGTGAACTTAATGGCGAACTAATTCCAATTTCAGAAACGATAAATTTTTTTAACCTGTTGTAGAGTTTACTACGGTTTAATTTGACATCTCTAAGCAAACACAAACTCAAAGTCAAATATTTCTTTATTCAAGTAGGTTACATATAACACTTTTGAATCGTCATTGAATACAATGCAAAGTGATTCTACTTCCGGTTCGGAACCTATATCTACCGAGAAGACACCGGTAAGAAACTCAGCAGATAAGTTACAGTAGCAGTATCTAACTTATAGCTATGTGTAGAACATTTTGGACCAAGTCACATAGTTTTATTTTCATGAGTGAAAAAAAGCATTAAGTATTATTATATTTTAAGAGGTAAGCTGGAGCAGACCAGTCCCCAAAGGTGGCACCTGTTCACAAGCATGACGTATGTGCCAGCCATCGCTTTACTCAACCATATTAAAGGGAAACATGTTACACCTATGTACCTACTAATATTTTAAAGCTGAAGAATTTGTTTGTTTGTTTGAATGCGCTAATCTAAGGATGCACTTGTTTAAATTGAAGCATTTTTTGATATTAGATAGTTCATTTATGGACGAAGGCTTTAGACTGTATAACATTAGACTGATGCCAATAAAAGCAAAGAACTAGTGGAAAATGTGGTAAAAACGGATAAAGTAGGAATGCGAAGACGCGGCAGGCAACTAGTTTGTCTAATATAATAAAAAAAAACACCAACATAATACATTTAGAACGACACTGTGTGATTTTAACTGTTAATTGGGTAACATATATGTGGAAAGGGTGGGGGCTGTGAACTCCAATTAAACATTATAATTGGCACTTTGATAACTTGGGCGGCGAAACGTAAATAACTAGTTGGGTTTAATGAAGGTGTTAATTCATTCGTGAATTTGTCTTCGGATATGTCAAGTTTTGTTTTGGTAAGGAAACGTTATTAATTACAAATGGTTGCCCGCGACTTCGTACGTGTGGAGTTATTTAAACATAAAAAAGTTAAAATAATACATATCTATAATATTCGTACTAACTTCAGCCCTTCTCCTCCCTCAAGGGATGATTTAGAAAAAAATATTTTATGTGTTTTATGACTTTCAATGAATAATAAATTATTAAAATAACTTTGAAAATTAAATAACTTTTTTACAAACCTCAAAGCCTTGTAAACTGTACTTATAGATAAGTGGAAGAGCAGCACGCGCGATACGTAAAGGTATTGGGTTCAATGACCGCATCGCAAGAAGAGATAAAATGTTTTTGTTTCTTTATAATACTAAAGTTGGCTCATGTGGCGTAAAGCTCTGTAAAATCATAAAAATCGATTAACATTAAATATGTGGGCAAAATAACGAATACAAATGCTCATCATTCGATGAATATCAAATTTTTGTGTAAGTTTGGGTAAACCTAGAACATTAATTCAACACACAAAAAAAATTGTTTGGTTAATAAATCATTATACACACTTGAATAAATTCTGTTAAAACTTTAAAAAACATAATATTTACAAACGAAACTTCAAATGAGTACTATATATCATGTCAAAATATTAAAATTAATTAAACTAAAAATAAAAATAATAAATATTTTTGTTTCGAATGTTTCTCCTGGACGGGACAAACCTACGACATCCAGGAAGCCAGTCACTCTTTCAAGGTGCTCAAATAAGATTCTCAATTTCAAATCCATTGTTCTAGATCGCAGAACAAGACACAAGAGGAGTCTATCAGATACCCGGGTGATCATCACGCAGCATTTCACAGAACGGACAGTGACTCCAGGTGGTGATGTAAGTTTTATTCATCAACATCTAAGATAATCTAATGGTCAAATGAACCAGTGGACGCTCATCGGCTGCAATTAGCTAAAACACATCCACTTTTAAACATAAGGCTCTTCCAAGACTTCAACCACAATAGCCTTTTGCCACTTCCATTAATTATTTCCTTAACATCGTGACAAGATCGTCTGCCTATCTTAAGGGGAAAAGTCCCACATTAAGTTTTCCAATACCTGTGTAAGATCTTAATGTAGTGTGACACCAACCGACGATTTTATTGGAGTGGAAAAACAAAGAATCTGGGCTTTATTGAGGTGCTAGTGGACTTGGCTACCGGGACTATGAAGAGGAGTATGACACCAGCCCGATCTTCATTAAAGACATGAATTAAATAGGCAGATGATGACTCGCTATATAACTGTCATGGGCTCTCCATTGATCGCACACAGAAGGCACCTTCGTGCGACGGGGAGCAACATTGTGTGAGCGGCTCAGGGTGTGGAGAGGTGTGCACCGCTTTCTACCCAGTGGCTTACGCCACTATGCCAACTCGCGACTTAGGCATGTTTCACTTCCACCCTACGACCATAATTATAGCTCTGACACCCTACTCCGGCCAGCTAAGGCAAGCCAGTGGTGAGAGTCCTGCTGCCCCTGTGGAGTCCACTCTCACCGATCAACTAAGGCAAGCGGAGAGAGGGGAATGGTCGACTCTCAAGGGCACGGGTCCTAAAGAGTATCAATACCATTTAGCCCAACACAAGGTGCCCTGGGGAGACTGACTGCTCTGATAGAGAGTTGTGGCTCTTCATGCTACAAATATGACCAACTATCACCAGCTGGGGATGGGCTCGTCAGTATTATTATTATTGTTCTTTACAATATAATTTGCTTCTATTAAAGAGGTTCTTTGATTTCAGATCAGCATGCAATGCGCTGCCACGGGCGACCGACCTCCTCAGTTCGTGTGGGAAAGAGATGGCATAGTCATCTCAAGCAATACTGAGCACAGGTACACCGAAACAAATTTAAGCAACGACTCAAAAATAAGTTATTTTGGATAATATATATGTTCGTATTTTGTGCGGCGAGGTGGCCCGCTTAAAAGCAGGCGCGGTGGGGGAGCCTGCGTAGAATCCGCAAGGGATCCCGACTCTCCCACAACTGCGCAGCGATGGCCACCGAGGGGGTTTTAGTCGGTGCAAGCCCGACACACCAACCTCTTATCCCCGAAAATAGGGTATTTATGGACAGCTTGTACCATTTGATCGAAATTTTGTAAATTTTCACTAAAAATAAATGCAAATAAAGCATTTTCAAAAAACAAAATATTATTTATATAAATCAAAAACCACGTATAATTTCCAAACTTTCAACTGGTCTTCAGTTACGAAACGTTCCGTTTGTTCGTTTCGTTTTTGTTAATAGGTCTTACATAAATTTCATAAACACCCAGACACAGAAATCTTTCCACAGATATGCGCTCGGTCAAGTGATGACGTCAGACAACTCGGTGGTCTCCCAGCTAAACATCACGCGCGTGAGGGTCGAGGATGGAGGCCTGTACTCCTGCATCGCCAAAGAGGGAGAACACGTGGCTGTACACGAGAACAGGCTCGACGTTTACGGTGAGGTGAACCGTGGTACAATGGTATAGAGCACAAAATGTATTAACACGCTCTCAGACCTGTGAAAACGCCAGTCAACTTAGCAGTTGTACTTCTGCGGTTTTTTTTTCTTGAAAAAAGCCGCAAAAACTAGCTTGAGCAGCTTAATTAGAATGACATCTTCTCGAGCTAGTGACGTCAGACTCAGAGGTCTTTTGTGGAAGCTGAATACATCTGCATTGTCAGGTGAAACCTGTGTAAGTAAATAAATAAATAAATATTGGACAACATAACATACATTGCTCTGATTCTGTGGTAAGTAGCTTAAGCACTTGTGTTACGGAAATCAGAAACAACGACGGTACCACAACACCCAGACCCAAGACAATATGGAAAAGTTCATTTCCTTCAGTGGCTTGACGTATCAAGCCATTTACAGAGTTCTTATACAGCGTACCGTATTAGAGCTCGTTATTGAATGGTACGGTCTCCAGCTTATAAATATGTCAAACACCTTAGTTATATCTAGATTAAGCATATGTGGTTGTTAATGATAACAGGTTTGGCATTTATGGTAAAATTAAATAGAACTTAACATGTTGTGATAGAAGTTAATTAGGAATGATTGGCTCTCAACCCCGTTATGACCTTTGTTAACTCAAGAATTCTCTTGTATTCAGAGTAAGCAAGTCCCTTACAAAAATGATAGGTCGGCACGACAAGGCAAAAACTTGCAGTCCAATATTGGACTTTGTACCGCACGACATAAGGTGTACAAAGTCCAAGGTGTGTTGTCTGATGTCCTTCTACCGACTACGATCTGTACTATACTGTCAATAACCTCCTCAATATATGTCGCCTAATATATGTAATACCTTCCAGGGCCACCTTACATCAGGTCGTTGCCTCCGATCAAGATACAGAGCGGGGAGTCAGTCAACCTACGATGCCCTTTTTATGGATATCCCATCAGGTAAATAGCTAGAACTCTTGGCAGTTCGCTTAAGTAAATAATAAATAAATATTGGAACACCTAACAGGCATTGCTTTGATTCTGTAATTAGTAGCATTTGCAAGGCACTTCTACCTATAATAAATGCTTTTGCAAATATTCAATAGCGAGGACACCACAAAGCCACAAGTAACGTCTTCTGAATATTTAAAAATGAATTCCTTTTTCACTTGGTCACGCCATCACGCGTGAACGGCTGAACCAATTCCAATTCTTTTTGTTGTGTTTTGTCAAAAGAAGGTTTGTAGGAAAGGAAAAAAATATATTATTAAATAGTCCTCGTTAAGACAGGAATAACGTCTGTCTGGTTGGCTAGTAAAAAATAAAATTATCGCCATCCAAAATTTATCTTAGTATGCTTAAAATTGAAACGAACAATATCGTCTGATTTATAGCAAATAATATCAGATCAGATATAATATAACAATATTTCATTATTGATTTGTGATTATAATACCCAAAGGAATTATGTTATTGTGACACAGTAGATATAAAATCGAATCGTTAAATAGTAAAGAGCTTTGAAAGATGTTTGTAATTTCAAGTTCCTAACCAAATAAAAAACTTTACTAGGGGGGAAGCACTATGTGTAATACATAAATAAATACATTTATTTCCAAGATAAGTACACGTTAAACAAATACATATGATCCCCACACTAGGCTAAGCCTGTCCCGTGGGGAGCATTGTGACATTCCATACATTATCGTTAAGTGAAGCGATTGCTAGGTCATACGTCATGCTTAAAATAAGACGCCACCTTTGTGTCTGCCTCTCGAAAATAAACACTTACGTGAGTACTTAATTGTTTCATCACCTATCAAAAATATACTGTATGAATTGGTCCAGAGTGAACTTCATAGCAATTAGTACAATGCTGCTTCTGTAACTTATCTACTGAGTTTGTTACCGGTGTCTTCTCAGTAGATATAGGTTTTGAACCGGCAGGAGAATCACTTTGCGTTCTATTCAATGACTATTTAAAAGTGTTATGTGTATCCTACTTGAATGAAGATATTTTACTTTGATTTACTCCGGGATTTGCGTTTTTTTTTTATAACAGCATAGTGTATTGGCTCCTCCCAGCTTGATTGTAAGTAAGAGAGCAACCCATATCGCGATGACAACAGATTTGATACCGTACTATCCGTTAGCATCGCCATACTGGTCCGAAAGATGTTTCTTCAGGTTCTTTTTGAAGGAATCCATGTCAAAGGTTTTTTTGTTAAATAAATAACGTCAGTGTTAATCACTGCACCTCGCCTAGTGTCGCCATATTGTAACTTTTAATTTCCTAGTCTGTTAGATTTACTAAGCTAACGGCTGCACTAAGCATGTTGCTTGAATCGCAGTAGTCCTGACTACTGCATTACCAAGCAATATGCTCAGTGCAGCCGTCGGCGTAAATCGTAAGACCTTTGTATAATTTTATTGTAAACAAGATTTTATTCTTATTATTTCATATCCCTGTTTTTATTGAAATAATTTACTGTTTTGCCAAGCTTAAGAGACGGTAAATAGTGATCATTCACGTCAGGCCGGCACTTTCGAAATGGCGAGATTTATCGCGTGAAACTCGACGCGCATCCATCATAAATAAAAACGCGATAAACATGATATTTACGGATTACGGAGTGAACTCACTAAGGGATCAACCGAAGGGCAATGAAGGGAACAGATTGCGTTTAATGATGCTCCTTTTTTTGGTTGAAATATTTGAATGAAGGCCTTATTATCTGGAAAAACGTGAACCACGTTTCAAGTAACCATTAGAACAAGTAGGTTATCACAAAACGCATACCTCTTTTTTTGAAGGAGATAATACTTTGGCACACCGGACCGCTCTATTTAGATACGATAACGGCATGTGTGGAACTTACCCGCTATGAAAATCACTACATAGTATAAAAACAAATTTTTTCAATGAACGTTCATTGGGACATACAGAAAAAGCGATTTTGCTTGCGTAACCTCGTAGAAGATGCAAGCGTTATGCTTGCATCTTACACGTGCTTAATGCCAAGAAAACAAAATGTATTAAGTTTACAATGCCTAATGTAAGGCAGGTCAATACTATAATAAAAATGGATGATGAACACATCGAACTAATTAACTCCACAATATTTCTTGGCATAACTTTAGACTCAAAATTACAGAGGTCACCTAACATATCAAACCTGGCTGGACGACTGAATTCGGCTGTTTATACGTTCAGAAAGATAAGGTATTTGACAGATGTGGAAACAGCAAGATTGGTTTATTTTGAACAAAAAAATTTTAGGGGTAAAACCACAATATCTGATTGATTGAGTGTCTAATATTTGTTCATTGATCAATCGTTTTCCACAGCAAAATCGACTGGGAGTTCCAAGGGAAAACCCTCACTTCGAACACCCTCTTTCAACGCTACCGACGGTCCAGGGTCCCCCGGAGCAGCCCAGTGGTCAACATCAACGGGATCCTGACCATATCGGAAGTGACCAAGGAATCCAACGGCGCAGTCTACACCTGTATAGTGACCAGCCCGTCTGGCGAGATGGCGAGAAGAGCCTTTGAGATACAGGTGAACGAATCAACACGACTTTGCTGTCTGTCTCTGTCTATCACCAGACTTTACCTCTTAAACCTCATGTAGCAGACCCCGGGCTCCGTAATAAATGCACAACCACGATACACACACAGATTTATTATGCTGTACTTGTCGCTCTTATGCCTCCTCCACACTACTCGCGAAGTTGAACGAAGTTAGACGAATACGATAGTGTAGAGAGGCACTTCGGCTCGCCTCGTGCTCGCCGCGTCAAACTTTGCCTCGCCTCGGGCGAACTTCGCCGAGTAACTTCACGAGTAGTGTGGAGCAGGCATTAAGCTAGGACCTCATAACCACTTAACATCAGGTGGGATGAGGTCAATCTTGAAGTGTAACATAAAACAAAACACACAAGAAGAAAGAAAAATATTTTATCTTTCTCTATATGAAACCGAATTTTGAAACGCCAATTTAAAAACCGACTTTATACATTTTATTTATCCCAAGGTAACTGCCGTAATTGGACCATTGGATCCGTAATGGATAGATTGTTAAATTAAAAAAAAAACAGCCCTTTAAGCCCTATTGCGGCTAAGAGATTAAAACATTAGAAAAATTCACCGCCTATGCTAACTTGCAGTTAGCTCAGTTAGAAAAGCAGCACGTGAAGCTCGTGGGTTCGAGCTCCACACCGCAAGGGGAGATGCAATTTTTCTATTTCTTTAAATATTTATCCGTAATAGAAAAGAGGTAGGGCATAGCGATTTGTCGCTCGAACTGGAGCAGCCCGACTGGTTAAATACCTCCACCTTACAGAAGACCGCAGCCAAATAACAATCACTTCTGTGTTGTTGTGTTCCTGCGTGTGAGTAAGGTTTCCAGAGCTCCTGGGGGGTGTTACATTAGTAGCAGGGGTAGGGCGACAAGTCCAGTAACAGATTTATTATGCTGTACTTGTCACCCTTAAGCTAGGACTTCATTACCGCTTAACATCAGGTGGGATGAGGTCAGTCTTGGAGTGCAATATAAAACAAAAAAAAATAGATGCATAACCAAGCTAAAGAAAAATATTTTTATTATGACAAGAATAGTTTCTTTCCGGATGGATTACTTATTAATTACAAAGAACAAATATATAAATGAGATGGAATCATGATAAAAAGGACAGGAGAATTAATAATAAATGTCCTATTGTCTGTCCTTGTGTCTAGGTCATAGAAGCCCCAGTGCTTGAAGATTTATTACTTGGCAACAATCTTCAAGAGGGACAGATTGTGAACATCTATTGTAATGTGAGGAGTGGTGACCTTCCTATACATTTCGAGTGGTTGAAGGATGGAAAAAGGATTCCTAGTAACTTAAAGGTAAATTATAGAAAGGATATATTAATATTATAGAAGGCTTAGGTCCGTTGATCGTAAAAAAATAAAACTAGCTGTGATTTATATTACCTAGCCGCGTTTTTGTACGCGTGGCAAGAACAGTGCCATATTATCCACTGAATCTTCGTTCCTATTAGTCTCAAGGTCATGTTAATATAGTCTTAAAGCCTTTCGCAATAAATGGACTATACAACATAAACAGATTTCTTCAATTCGAACTAGTAGTTCTTGAGATTAGCGCATTCAAACATACTCTTCAGCTTATTATATAATATAATTTAATGTAATTACATAAAAAAATTGAGGCTAACTTATTCGAGAGAGCTAATCGATTAAATACTTCTTCAACTTTCATTTGCTATTATAAGGGAACATTGTTACATTGAAAAGAGTAAGTGTCGAGTTTCTTGCCAGTTCTTCTCGACATGATCAACATTCCGAACACGGCGGTAGAATACTTTATTTGTACTGACGATTCATAAGTGCTTTTGTAAAGCTTACATGAATAAAGATGTTTTCTATTCTATTCTGTTTGTTAAAAACTTTCTTGCAGTCTCGAACTGTGAGATCTTATAAGTAGCTTGTATTCGTAAGTCGTTTGTAATAATATAATAAATCCGACCTAATTTCTAGGTAGTAGAGAGGAGTTCAGAACTTTTCAGTGCTCTTGTAATCAAGAAAGTGTCTCTGGAACATTGTGGGACATACACTTGTGTCGCTTCAAACCACGTCGCCAAAGTGAATAGATCCACGGAGCTTTATATCAAAGGTAAGTACTGGCTATTTGTTTGCAGACGTATGTATAAGATCTTACTTTACAAAGAGCAAGCCTTGTGTTGACGCAATTGATACGGAGAAATCCAGTGCATCGCAGTAAGGCTGAACTCCTATTCGATCTAGTGAATATGAGTTATGAAAACTGATATTTGTTGTAAGCAGACTGGAGTTGCCTATTGACTATTATTAATAATTGATAAATATATAGTATCGCTTAGACTATCTTCTCCATCATCTCATGCTCTCACTGGTAGCAAATTAGGAAATTAAATAAATTAATATTGGACAACATCAAATCAAATCAAAATCTATGAGAGGTAGGGCATAGCGAACTAGAGCAGTCCGACTGGTGAAATACCTCCACCTTACAGTAGACCGCAGCCAAATAACAACTTCTGTGTTGTTTTGTTCCTGCGTGTGAGTAAGGTTTCCAGAGCTCCTGGGGGGTGCTACATTAGTAGCAGGGGTCAAGTCTTCAAGGTAAGGGCGACAAGTCCAGTAACAGATTTATTATGCTGTACTTTTCGCCCTTAAGCTAGGACCTCATTACCACTTAACATCAGGTGAGATGAGGTCAATCTTGAAGTGCAATATAAAAAAAAATACATTGCGCTGCTTCTGTAGTAAGAAGCACTTGTGTTACAGACACCAGAAACAACGACGATACCACAACACCCATATGTGAAACAAAAATATAGGTATAAATATTTTTGAGATTGACCCGATCGGAAATCGAACCCGGTAGTAGGGCCTATCTATAAAGAAATAACGGTAACAACATTTGCTTTTGACAGAATGTATAAAATTTTATATTAAGGATCCCAACGAAGGTTTAAGTGGGCACGCGTGCCTATCGCTCATTCTAATCCTGACGATCGCTAGCCCACGCTAGAACTTCTAACAATAGATCTACAGTCTAAAATTAAACAATACTACAGATGAAAGGAAGTTTATCCTGGCATGGATATGTGGCGATACGCAATGATACTCATCCACCAAAAAAATATGGACGAAGTATGATACATGACATAAATAAAAATAGCGTAAATATTTCTGTGACAGCTAATAGGGACAATTGGCAATGAAATTATATAGTCCTTACCCCAAGTAACTTGGGAACAGGGCAAAATAATGATGATGATCTAGGTCAAACTGCGAATAAAACCCTTCCGGATAAACGTGGATTTCTATTTTATTTTATTTTTATTGGACAAAGAAGGTGATACGATTCTGAACGCCAGGAACCTGTAGTATCTTATCATATCAGGGACAGCAGCATACATCAGCAATGATCAGATTACATAAACGTGAAATGTGTTTTAAAGTACGAGAAACACTTCTTCGGTATCTTTCTAAGCTGATATGTGAAGGAGTTTCATAATCACCAGCTCATATCCCATTTATGTTTCTACCTGTCACAAGGAGTTAGTTAGTTTACTTAATTAGTTTCAAACATTGCTCTTAAGAACATTTTAGTTATTAAATAACATTTTCAGTGGCACCAAAATGGTTGGAAGAGCCGACAAATTCCTCACTACTCCTTGGTAGGAGAGGAATAGTGTCTTGCAGTGCCAGTGGGTACCCACAACCACAAGTCCACTGGATGAAGAAAGATGGTAAGTTTTCATCATCAGTTAGCTCAACTTCAGTGAACTGCTTCAGAATTTCCTCCCGCGAACTCTCTGATTCTAAAATAAAATCTCTGTTAATGTTATCAGCAGAAACTACAGAATTAGAAAAGAAGGTGGCATACACCAAAACGTTTGTTTCTTCTCGTCATTATTTTCCTATATCGGCAGACATAAATTTTACTCATAATAAAGTTTTTATAAGTCGTTGAGGTCTATAATTACTGTTTCCGTTAATGACCGAAATCATCATTTAAATCATCAATGACGGTCTTTCTCAATCATTCAGTCATCTTGGCGGATGTTATCAGGCAGGAGTCGTATGTGTTTCTTTATATGTACTTTAAAAGCCAGAAGTAAGTTGGTAAGGAGAGAGAGTTAGTATGAGGTGACAAAGTCAATGAACTATATTCTGACTATACGTAACTATATCAGATTCTGATGGTTGAATTTCTAGACATTCCATAAAATATGATTACTAAAATCGGCTAGACATTTAAAAATAAAACCTTAGTCATGTATTTTTTCAGCTATCTTAGGCACCTGGCAGCCAGTCCTAGAACTGGCAGGGGGTGGGATTCTCAGCCTGCCCAACGGGACCCTGGTCATTGAGGAGGTGTCTTTGACAGACGATGGGCTGTACTCCTGCAACGTGGAGAACGGCGTGGGGCAGCCGCTTAGCAAGACAGTCTGGATGAGCGTTAACAGTTAGTATCTTCATAAGCAATGTGGAAATCTCAGAAACATTCTTTTGACAAGAGTCTTACAATACACCGCAGCCAAATAATAATCACTTCGGTGTTGTTGTGTTCCTGTGTGTGAGTAAGGTTTTCAGAGCCCCTGGGGGGTCAACCCTAAAAGTCCTGTACTCGTCGCCCTTAAGCTAGCACCTCAATATCACTTAAAATCAGGTGGGATGAGGTCAATCTTGAAGGGGAATATAAAAAAAATCTTATAAAAAAAAGTAATTTGTTTAATGCCAACTAAAGCGCCAATTACAAAATTAACACATAACACAAGATGTGATGTGAAGCTTTAATGTGGGATGAAACATGTGAAGACACACTGGCACAGTCAAATATAAAGAGCGCTGGTGCAAGTGGCGGCAAGAAGCAGAAAATCATCATTTTGTAGCTTCATTAGAATGTAACTTACTAGCTACTGTTGATAACAAAGTAAAAATAATTCACCTATAATTTTCTTCATAAATTTATCAAGCGAGTTATCGGTTATGGCTTAGTAACAGAGTTGACACAAGGGGGCCTCAACACTTTAGGGGACCCTAGACGCACGTGGCTTGTGTGCCCGGTAGGAAAGTAGAGCCTGAATTAGATTATTGCCAGAGAAGAGACTACTTATATCTTCTCTTTTTAAATTTCCAGAGCCAGTTCACTTCGAAACGTCTTCAAGCAACGTCACGTCTCGTTTAGGGCACCCAGTGACCCTTGAGTGTCGCCCTTTAGGCGACGAACCTATAAGAGTCGCGTGGACCCATGATGGAAACGTCATGGATTTGCAGAGTCAAAGGTAAAATATACTTGCATACTGCATTGATTTTTATTGCTACCGTACTGTTTAAGACATTTCAAAATCTATATTAATAAAACACAATCGTGGTTCGATAGTCTTGTTAAAAATCGAGGACAGCCAGACCGATTTTGCTCATTTGGTAGAGGTCCAAGAAAGGTTAAAAGGTTTTAGGAAAAAAGAGGTTCACCGGGATAGCTAGTCAATAATAATAGTACTTTAGTTATAGAAAACAGATTTAAAGATGGTTCCAAAACACATATGTACTTAAATATACATTTCAAACAATCATGTGGTTGTCTATACTAAGCCAAGTTATGTATAAATTCAACAATTTTATTTGTATTGCAGGATCAAATTTTCTGAGTCAAAAACCTCACTAGGGCTGTCGAGTACCATCAACTTCCAATATTCGGAGACGGGAGATGCAGGGCTGTACCAGTGCCGGGCTAGCAATCCTTATGGATCAGCAGTATTCAATGTACACTTGACTATATTGGGTGAGATAAAAAAACTGTTAAATAAATGTAAGAGTCAGTTTATTTAAGTTTGTTGGTATTTAGGTGTGTCATTAAATAGTAATGTTCCAAAATAGTCATAATGAATTAAGTGGTGCTACAGTATATTCGTTATACGGAAAATTTATTGGATGAAGCTAAATATTTTTTTCCTTATACAACTTGTACCTATTTGCCATAAATATAATTTGGAAACGATTTTAAACAGCTATTTTATAAACATTATTCAATCACTCAAATTAACAACCACGTTTAGTATTTTTATTTATTTTCCAGTGTTTTTTTTATTTTTTATTTTTATTTAAATTGCAAGAAACTGACTTTATATTACATGCATTATCTCATCGATAACTTTTTAGTCATGCAGATAGTTTGTTTACAGGAAGCATAACAGTGTTTAAATCCCTATTTTTTCAGAGCCCCCTACGCCACCTTCAGACGTCCGGATTGAGTCAGTCCGATCTCGAACGGCGACAGTATCTTGGCGGGACACACTACGTGCGCACGCCCGCCACTATACACTCCAGTATGTGACGACGCAATACACAGACGGTGTCTGGGACCACGCCACTAGCATAAACGTTACCAGGTAAGTTAATTTGAAACAATTAGGTAATTAGTTCAAACAACAATATAAATAATAATTATTTAGCAATTTATGTGTCACTGCTAGGCTAATGCCTCATCTCAACTATGTTATGCAACCGGCCATACTCCATCCCGCGGATCCAGTGCAGTATGGTGGAGGGTTATGTGTAAAGCAAGTGAACCTTACTGTCAATGATGTCTGTGCTCATAATAAATGTCACTAAATCGAAATGGGCACCCATCTAACCCTGTCACACGGCAGCTTAAGTTTCAGCATCTTTCCCGAACCGTTGTTGCTACCAAACACCGCAGCTAAAAAAACTTGGTCAAAGATATATTTACTATGAAGATGAATGTGAAACACGGCTTAAAATATCAACATTTTTTATCTTATTTTATTAAATTGTATTAGAAATTTTGATACTACATGTATTTTTTACTTTGGGGATTTTTTCAAAACGTTTTTAAGATTACTGAAAACGTACGTCATGTTTAAGAGTACGCTGTTTTGAAACCTCCAAAAAGTGCAGCTTTAATGAAGATACTTGAGAAATTAACTTACTTGACGATAATTAATTACGACATCAAAAAAAAATCACTTCAGAGCTACGTTAAAAATAATGCAATACAACATTTGCAGGAAAGACACGGAAATGCGCCAATCCCTAGAACTGCAGAACCTCCGACCAGCTACAGCATATGGCGTCCGCGTGGCCACCGGCAACCAAGTTGGGACCAGCTTGTTCACAGCTCCAGTACATTTCACTACCCATGAAGAAGGTGAAATAGGAATGACCTATTTTAAGTTAAAATCAGTTAAATTTCTTAAATATTATTTCTGCCGATATCGTGTGGGAATCCTTTGGAACACGAGTGTTCCGTGTTCAATAATTTTCCAAGGATTTCGTAGAGTCTAATAAACGTTTCGTTAGCTTATTTAACTCACAATCGGCTGTAACATCATTTACCCACGTGGATAAGTTTACTCACATTTTTACTGTTACTGCACCCATAAACGTACTATGTGCATGACCCAACGGTTGACTGGTAGAGAATGCTCCTAGCATTAAGTCCACCTTTTGTACTTTTTTTGTGCAATAAAGTTTTTAAATAAATAAAATAAATAAGTCGCTGGTCACTCTATGTGCGTTTGAACGCCTTCTACTTTATATTTTATCTCATTTATCTCACTTTTGAATATAATTTAACGAATCAACACGAAATGTACCCTCAATGGGTACATTTCGTGTTGATTCACAAATTGGTAAATAAAAAACTGAAAAGTCTATGCGAAGAGAATTAGTCTTTGTTCTGTTCAATTAACGTGGCCCGAACTGGAGGTAACTTATTTTAGTTTAAATTGAAACCTCGTCAAGATTCAAAAATATTACTAATTTAATTTACATTAATATAAATTGCCTCCGTCCAGTAGTTACAATATGCTTTCAATTCCCGTGAGAAACACTTTCGTTTTATGTGGTCTTCTTGTCAGGATATTATACAACAGGCCGAATATAATACTAAACACATCTGCTAGAAGGCACAAATAGATTAAACATTTTAATATTAGAACAATTCACCGCCTACAACAACTTCAAATTAATGAGCACACCTCCTGTTACGTGTATATCATGGGTTTATTTCACATATTGACAGGAGACGGAAATAATCTTCAATATACAAAAGTAGGTACTCGCTAAAATCTAATAATATAAACCAGAATAATAAACTCATCAAGTACCTATTATGGAAGTGAACAGAATAAGGAAAATTGTAATACGTTGTTTTTTCCTGTTACGATGAAGAGGCGTTTATCAAAAATTAGAAATATCCTTATTTGTTACTTATATTGATAGGAAAATTTAGATGGTGAAAAAAGGCATTCATTATTTTAGACGGTACCTACGTTAAAAACGTTCATACAGCTGATATCTTTGTAAAGCGTCACAAGCATTTTGATCGTGGTTACATTTCGCAAGTTCAAAAGATATACACGTTTTTGAGGGTACGTATGGTACACAGAACCCTATAACTAACAATTTAATGTCTGCCTATCACCAAGCTGTATCCTAAGGACTGAAGGAAAGAATACTTTGGGTCAAAAATGCAAAAGGCTTGTTTGAAACAAAACTGATGACAAAACAGTCAACACATTAAAATTTATTTTTAGCTCCATCATCACCACCTGTAAATGTCCAAGTGGAACAGACCGAGAATCCTGGAGAACTGTACGTGTCATGGATGCCGCCTCTGAAGGAATCGCACAATGGGGTCATATTGGGATACCACGTACGGGCCGTTCCTCAGAACAGTGGATCGGGTTAGTTACTAAATATTTGCTTAATGGAGTTAACGTTAAAATTGAAATTTTGTTTTTATAAGATAAATATCAAAATTCAAAGGGACCAACAAATTTCCAAAATGAAATTGTTTTGAGAACTTTTTTTTACTTTTTAGACATAAAAATTTAGTGGATGATGCAACCCACTGATATTAACACAATTCAAAATGTTTCTTACAGCTAGCGATGTAAGCTACAACATCATCTAAATAATACATCGCTGTTACAACGTGTAACATTACTCTATAAGAAATTATGTTTGCCTTAGATAACATATGTAATAACTTATTTTTTGTTGTAAGAAGGAACTTTGATATAATTTGCACGAATTTTATTATTTTTATAGTACTATACGCCGTACTAGCGTACTTTAAATATTAGAAACAGAAAAATTTTATCTCCCCTTGCGGTGCGGGAATTGAACCCACGACCTTCACGTATCGCGCGTGCTGCTCTTACCAAGAAGGGCAAGCATCTTGCGCAAGGGGAGATAAAATTTTTCTGTTTCTAATATTAAAATTTGCACGAAGTCTTAAAAAGTCATGACTTTTATCCTCAAATATTATCTGACAAAAACCGTTACCCAGATCTAAACTAAATCACTGATAACTGTTCAATTACAGATGACACTGACACAAGAACAATAAAAGTAACTCAACAATCTGGAAAACAAGAAGCACTGCTTAGCGGACTCTTCAAAAATACGAGGTAGGGCATATCTTGCAATAATATAAAATTGCCTTTGAACTTACCTACTAGATGTAACTTATAACATTTTAATTTCTACAGGTATGCTGTGTCGATTGCTGCTTTCACAAATGCTGGATCTGGCCCGTTTTCGCTGCCCGTTCTTCAAGACACAAGAGAAGGAGGTAATTCATTGCCAAATTTGATCTTTTACAAAAAAAATATCGAGATTTCTCTATTGGGTGTGTACTCCTGAATGAACCAATAAATTTAAGCTGAACATTGGGTTGTACGTTCGATCCCCACCCGGAACAAATATTAATGTGCCTTCAATTTTTTGCTTGACGACCACTTTCTAATACTTGGTAACTTAGCATGCTCTAACTTTACTGATTTCAATACGAAACCGTTAAGAACATGATTCTTCGGTATGTTTCGTCGATTGTAAGTGTTTATTAATCAAAACCTTTGATTTTAGTACCTGATCACAAATGTTTTAGCTACTTACTTTAGTGTTACGTCCATGCACATGATGTAATCCTTAATAACAAATTGATTTATCTTTATTACAGCTCCTGAGCATGCTCCATCGTCGATTGAATGCACTGCAGTTTCCCCTACCTCATTAAGAGTAGGATGGCAGCCTATTTTGCAAGGAGGGCAAGGAACATCGCTCATTGGATACTCTATATTGTTTGCCACTGAAGGTATTTTATCAAAGTTTAGTTATAATTTTCCAACGATACAACTACAAAGTGGAAACCATTTTTGTAACCTTCTGTATAATGTTTCTTCTATAACTGTATATTTTTATAAAAAAGACACTATTTGGTTGGTTAGTTCCAAATATTTACCTGTTTTGATTTTGACGACCTCGGTGGCGCAGTGGCTAAGGTAGGCGGCCAAAGCGCGAAAGGTCCCGGGTTCGATTCCCGGTCGGGTCAATTTGGAAAACGAACTTTTCTAAATTGACTTGAGTCTGGGTGTGCTGGGATGACGCCCCCAGTTAGTATCCGTCGTCTGGTACTCATAGTACAAGGGAAAACCTTAGTTTGAGACCAGGTTGATTGGTGTGATTGTCTGGCACATTTATTTATTTTATTTATTTATTTATTTACACTTTAATCAATTACTTAACCTTGAATTATTACCTTACTTGTTGTCGCTATATTACAGATGGTGCTTGGCAAAACCAGACCTCCCTGCACACAGAGCTGTATCTTCAGGGTCTTATGAAGTTTACCAACTACACAGTTAAAGTTGCCGGCTTTTCCAACTTTGGGGCTGGTCCCTTTTCTTACCCAATTGTCTGCGCCACTTTGCAAGATGGTGAGTTTTTTTGTTTGCTTTTTTTTTATTTACTTATCTTGGACAGAACAATGCCGCTTATGACTGGTATTATGAAACCACAAAATGTTTGTGCTTTAGTTCGTTTCATAAATAGTACATAATTACAACGCTGAGTAACAATTAACAAAACAAATTCATCATCTTGATACCAAAAGAGAATTTTAACGTTTTTGTTTTGTATTTTTAAAAATTCCACCACACTTAAACAAATAAAAATGTTTTGTTGTTTTATATCTTATTAAAGTATTTCCAAAAATAGAATACTGACGACTTGAAATCTAATTACCAATGCTGGACAAATGCCGTAGAAAAGTTTTCACGGGAGAGATTGAGGTCTTTGCTTTAAGCGTATCTCGTTTTTTTACAAAAGCGGATAAAAATCGAGAAACGCGAGATATTTAATATTACGATAGTAACTAAATATTTTGTATAAATAGTCCTTATTCTCAACTTTCCTATTTTCTTTTCACTCCAGTCCCTGGCCCGCCAGCTGATATCAAAGTCCTGGTTTTGTCATCAAGTTCTCTACTCGTCAGTTGGAAAAGACCGCACCATCCAAACGGAGAACTGCTGTACTATACCGTTTATGTCAAACCCACGTCAAAGTGAGTCACGAATAGTGAATAACTGTAGTCAAGCCGTTAAGTAATAACCGATTTGACATTTGTCATGTATATATAGTAATGTCAAAGTAACTAGACACCAGACAGTAATTTACCATAGATATATTATATTCCTAGATGTAACGCTAAAAACCGCAATTGGGACGAAGCTGTCTTATTCACATCTAGCCATGCAGCGCCACCTAGTGTGACTGAACAAAAACCACTCAAAGCTTGTATTGGAGTCCGCATCTGCAGATAGAAAATCTATGGACTGGACTCCGGAGTTGGAGTCCAACCATAGACTTCCAATAGAACGTTACCAAATTGAAAATACATTTTTTTTCAAATACGACTAATTTTAATGACCGTATTTTAATCAGTGATGGGCCATTATTGAAAAATCACTTTCTAGTATTTAACAGTATTTGTTATATTCGTAACTATTTACTGAACGCTTTATTTTATTCCTATGTGTATATGTTACTAATTTATTAGTATTGCATATTTTCCAGAATAGTGCTACTAATCGATACCAACTTTATCATAAACCATGGTTTAACATGGTTTGATATATATTTTTCATATGCGCATCCATTACGCAACAATATTTATTTATGTATTCATTATTTTTATATCAACAAAATAAAAAGATCCCTATTTCTTCACTATCCATATTGTTATCACTTACATTTTATCGATATTAAAATCGATATTTGCTACATTACCAAAGAATAAATAGATATTTATACTCATTTTTAAATTGTTAAACGTCAAAACGAACGAAAGTCATGACGCGGTTTCTATACTTTCCTTATTCTAAGTAATTTACAAATCAATTGTCAAACCGGTAATTGCTTGATATAACAAATTTAGATTTTTAAGATTTTTTTGCGGCTTAATTAAAAAAGTCTAAGCTTAAGTCTGTCCACATTAGACCCATAAACGGTTTTTTTTTTATTTGGACACCAGGCGGTGTAACCGGAGGTACCATCTAAATGCATGCCATAAAAAAAGTAACTTCAGTCATCACCATAATGAAATAAGTATTTAGGTTACATACAAGTGAAGAATTTTCAATTCTGCATGTAGATACTTAAGAATATTGTAGTCTTCCATCTATTCTGAAAGTTTAAAATATAAACTGTCAAGTTATAAAGATTCTCCTTCTAATGTCAGCACCACGACCTTCGGCTTTATAATGCTGCTTGCACAAAAATTGATCACTCCATTTCAAAAGTATCTAACGTCCCCAAAATACGTACTAAAACCTGACCTCAAATACAGCATTTGCAATTACAATGCAGCAATGGACAGCCACAGAAGCACCGAGTGGAGCCTGAGGTTCGCGCGACTGCTGAGATCAAGGACCTCACGGCGGGACGCACCTATGAAGTCTGGGTCACCGCCAGCACGAGGGCTGGAGAAGGAACCGCGACCAAGAGAGTGTCGCATACACCAAGCCATAGAGGTGAAGATAGCATTGTAGAACATAACTCTAGCGAATACTCTTTTTTTATAGAGCTTAACTAGTTAAGCACAACAGCTAGCTGTTGCCAGCTTATTTCGAGATGAAGAGTATCCTATGTGCTAATCTAATATCTTGTGTATCTATTTAGATTGCTGACTTGATTATAAAATCGACATTGGAACAGTTTCTTAATTTAAAAAAACCAGAACACCAAACTTTAACTATATCACGAATCTTCGTTTCCATAATTGACCGACCAAAAATCGAACCCGGGATCTTTCTTTCGTTAGGCATCTAGTCTACCTACTTACTACTGAGTTGGTCAACCTAGTGGCTTTTAAGAGACAGCAGAAGACAACTTAGAGAAGTCTTATAAAAAGACAGTAAATAATGCGAAGCTCAATTTTCAGTTGTAGCTGGAGTAGCATCACTGGGGGGAACTATTTCAGTTGGTGTGGGGAGTTCCCTTCTCCTTGTGTGCCAGTGTGTCGGCATCCCCCCTCCCAGAACCGTGTGGTACCACAAGCATAACATCATCACTCATCATCCCCGGTTTACGAGGAACCATGATGACAGCCTGCTTATCAATAGTAAGTAAATCATATTTTTCCAAAAAATCAACGTGTTTGTTCTGTGGTCTTTCATTTCGATCAATCTCATTAAATCTCACAAAGATTGAAGATGCGGGAGTCTTAGGCTCCCCTTGTACTTAATAAACGACTGTCTCGAAATGGTGAGTGTTAGCTAAAATGTTACTCCCAAATTTTATTTCCAGATATAGACCAGTCCCTGAGTGGGAATTATACCTGCCTAGCCAAGAACCTCTACGGGTCAGACTCAGTAGATTACCTGGTGGTGGTACTGCCTCTGCCGGAGGCTCCAGTACTGAGGGTGACTCCGTACAAAGACTCCTTGCTAGTGGAATGGGAGCAGCCCATGTACTCTATGAGGAATAGGAGCGTCGCTCAGAAGATCAGTGAGTATTTCCATCTTTTTCTGAAACAAGACTAACGTGTCAACGAGATAAAAATACTAACAAAACAAAATACCTTAGATAAGCTAATGATGCAGCCATAACTAAATTGCACAGGATAATAATCAATAATCAATTAATTTATTCATTTGGTTACAAGTAACATTTATGAATCGTCGAAATGAACACAAATTCATATTAAAGCTACAGCCGGTTCGGAGTTTTTGCCTTTCTTGAACTGCTTCAACATCCTTGGCCTGCTTTTACAGCCCCAATATCATCTTTACCTATTTATTGATATCAGCCATACTAGAGAATACCAAGACTAGTATCATATAGATACATGATACCTATCAACAAAACTATATAGATGATATGAGCACAAATCACATACGTAATGCCTTGTTTGGTAATTGTTGTGACTAAACACCTTAATATCTCTTTACTTCGTATGCAGAGTGCAATGTTGATTTTCAGCTCTAGAATGATATAAAAGCAATTTGTAATAAATACAAAGACTATTTTATCATTGGTACACTGTCCCTTTTTTTGGGCCGTCTTCTAGAGGAAGTGATCGCATGTTTGGAGGTCTTCTGCCTTAAATAGTGCAGAATTATCCACTAAACCCCCCAACATCATATCCTTAATGGTGATGCTGTGAGAAACTCTAAAACTACACAGCTACTGTCCCTAGCTCTTGTTTAAAGGTTGAAAGGATAAAAGCAAAACAAATAATGCGAGTGATAGAAAGTCCTGAATAAGGATAACGTTTACCCAACACAGTCAAATCTTTTTATACATATAGATTACATAACTTACACTTATATTACAATAGTCTCTATAAAAATAAAATAAAGATATACAAGAAAAAGAAACAAATTCAATCTTATTACTAATTTTGCACCAAGACATACAGTTAGTTCGTCAACTGTAAAACAAAAAATAAAAATAAATAAAGTTCAAAAAAAATAATCAATTTTAAAAGGACTTAATGTGCATTCAACATTGCATGTACAATACTTATTTATGTTTTGGCTTACATGCGAAAATGACTTCCAGCCTACAGCCTCACTTGGAAGGAATCCAGCGGGCCCTGGCATGAGGCCTGGCCGGCTAACAAGCTGCCCAACTTGTCCGGGGTCCAGAAGCACGCTCTGACTAATCTCAAGTGCGGCACCAAGTACTCCCTGAGGATAACCGCCACAAACCGCGTCGGCACATCGCAACCCGCCTATTTGGATGTCAGCACTTTGGGAGGAAGTAAATACATATATTTTTTTATTGCACTTCAAGATTGACCTCATCCCACCTGATGTTAAGTGGTAACGAGGTCCTAGCTTAAGGGTGCTGGTCACCCTTAAGCTAGGACCTCGTTACACAGCATTACTACAGCATAATAAATATGTTACTGGACTTGTCAAACTTACCTTGAAGGCTTGACCCCTGGTACTAAAGTAGCACCCCCAAGAGCTCTGGAAACCTTACTTACACGCAGGAACACAACAACACAAAAATGATTGTTATTTGGCTGCGATCTTTTGTAAGGTGGAACTGTTTCACCAGTCGGGCTGCTCCAGTTCGAGCAATAAATCGCTATGCCCTGCTTCTCTCAATTTGAATTGGAATAAAAGTGAATGGTTATGATTATGACGATTTGATTGGTTATGAGATCTGTTGTCGGATCCGACATATTTAGCTTATGAAAGTAGACCCCCAGGGACTCGCCCAACCTTTGTACGGGTGCAATAAAAATAAAATAAATAAATGCGCCAGACAATCACACCAATCACCTGGTCTCAAACTAAGGTTTTCCCTTGTACTATAAACGTACTATCTGCATGACCCAACGGTTGACTGGTAGAGAATGCTCCTAGCATTAAGTCCACCATTTGTACTTTTTTTTGTGCAATAAAGTTTTTAAATAAATAAATAAATAAATACTATGAGTACCAGACGACGGATACTAACTGGGGGCGTCATCTCAGTACGCCCAGACCCAAGTCAATTCAGAAAAGTTCGTTTTCCAAATTGAACCGACCGGGAATCGAACCCGGGACCTTTCGCGCTTTGGCCGCCTACCTTAGCCACTGCGCCACCGAGGTCGTCAAATGTAGAAACTAATGATTTTTCGGCTTTTCTGTACTTTATTAATAAGACTTCTATAAGTTGTAAGCATTGTACATAATACTAGCGGTATTTACTCAGGGTGAATGTGGCTTTCCAATGATGAAAGAGTTTGTGAAATACACATAGAAGTTTTTGAGTGCATTCGTTACAAACATGAACACAAAAATACAAATCTTTTCTCTTGCGAATAGAGAGTAGATAAATCTTTGTCTTGGATTACTCTATCTATTACAAAAAACCTCATAAAAATCCGTTGCATAATTTAAATGGTCTAAGCTGTAAACATGAACGGACAGACGGAGAGCGGAATATCATCATAATCATCATATCATACGGGTTTAAGAACTTTATTTTAACTCATAAAGAATATTACAATTCACTTACTGGGATAACTTAATTTCTAGGTAAATAATTGTATGCTAAACAGTGAGCGGTACTAAAATACAAAACTAATAAATATTACAAATATGTCGGGTAGGATTCGCAAATATCTGCGTCAACTAGTCGACCGCCATCGCACCGAGCAACCACGGAGCTAAGAACGCAAAGAGCGTAATAATAATAATAATAATTAATATGATGTAAAATACAATAATCTAGCTGTTGCCTACGTGCGCACGATAAAATAGTATCCTATACGTTAATCCAACACGACATGACTCAGTAGCTTTTACAAGAATTGGCACCAACCATGCATCCATACATTTTTTCAAACTTATCAGTTTTTAGTCGTAAGACCCAGACAACCAGAGACAATAGAAACACAAAAGATATTCGGTCTTACGAGGTTATAACATGTGTGGGATTACATTAAAAGTAGGTACCACATAATATACATCGTCACAAGAATACAAACCAAAAGTAGGTAAAGCTACCAGATAATCCAACCGAGAAGAATTGGTCGAAAAACTCAGTAGGTATCCTGTTCTTCACAATTTTATTGCGTTATTCCAGTACCGATTCCCCCGAGCACCAACGAGTGGCTATGGAGCAACAGTAGCCATATTCAGATACAACTGGCTGGTTGGGACGATGGCGGCTGTGAGCTTCGCTCGTGGGACATCGAGCACCGCCAGCTCGGGTCCAGGGGCTGGGTTCGGACCCACAACGCCTTGGTAAGGTCCCAAATTTAGTACAGATGATAAAAAACATTGTTAACGTGCGGAAAGGAGACCGACAACGTTGGAGGTGCGCGGGGGACGCACGCCAGCGCTGGAATGGCCCGCGGAATTTACCGGAACCAGTAGACAAGAAAACGCCCTGTTGCGCGGTACGCGCGTCCGTAGAAAATTAGGTTTCACACGTGCAGTTGTTATTAATGGAGTCAGATTAATCTCAGCGAAAACAACAATCACACACCTCCACACCGTATATAGAGTATATCTACTCTATGTATGTTCCGTACCAATTTCTCGCTATCTACTATTTCCTCTACCTTAAGGTTGTCTGGAAAAGATCGCTTCGTAAGAATGAGACCACCTGAATTGTACAATTTAGGCGGTATTAAAGTACTTTAATTAACCTGTAAAACCTATTTCTGTAAAGTTTTTGTGCAATAAAGTATATTTATCTAATCTATAGAGATTGTTTTACGTTTCAAGGTTCTTAGCTAAAAAACATAGGACTTTTATACAAACTTTTAATTACCGTTTCACCCCCTAAGAGGTAAAGTTTTGTAGAATCCATTCTTATCTGCTTGATGTGTACTTCCTATAAAATCTTCCTGCTAAATTTGAAGTATGTAGATGTTTTACTGTCAGATATAACCTTAACTCCTGAGATTAGTGTGTCCAAACAAACCCTTCAGATTTTGTTATATTAGTAAAGATGAATGTTCGTAAAATTCAGTATAATGATTTGATTTCAATAATGAGAGCCTTTTTTTTTATCAGAGACACATTATCTTACTGATTACCGCATCCATATACAATGTCTCCGCATCATCCAAGGGTTGAATGGTAAAAAAATCCCCTTGCATTAAGTCCACCTGTTGTTCTTATTCGAGTAATATTTTTTTAAATAAATATAATAAATTGTCCATCTATTGGACTCATACTTATCATACTTTTCTCTACAGTCTTACCCCAACTTGCCATCCTGGAGTCTACCCGGCCTGTACCAGTCAAAAGCTTCTTCGTATCGTACCGGGTCATTCGCGATCGGCGACTTGCTGCCTGGAACCTGGTACCAGGTCCGCATCACAGCCATCAACGAAGCAGGCAGTGTGATTACCACGTACAGTTTCGCAACGAAGAATGAAGACGGAAGTAAGTAGAAGTAGACCGTCCGTTGATTGTCCCGGGCTCGATCCCCGGTCGAGTCAATATGGCAAACGAACTTTTCTGTATTGTATCTCGTCTGGGTGTTGTGGTACCGTCGTTGTTTCTGATTTCTGTAACACAAGTGCTTTAGCTACTTACTACAGAATCAGAGCAATGTATGTGATGATGTCCATTATTGATTTATAATGTATGGTTATTTTGATGACCCGAAGAAAGAATTGTTAGCGCTCTTGCTGTTCAACCAAAAATCCTTATGTTTGTCATTGCATTTAGGGGGTTTTAAATGTCATTCAAATATCAAGTGAGGGGGTAAATTTCCAGTTGGCAAGAACCCACGCTTCGCCACTGCATCAAGGTTTCCGATGCCCTAACATCACTTTGTTAATTTCAGCGGAAGTCGGCCCTCCCTCGGACCTCTTCGACCTCAATATGCTGGTCATCGTTTGCAGCTCCATCCTGCTGACGATTTGCCTGCTCAGCTGCATCTATATTTTGGTTAAAAGGCAGAGGTAAATATTTTCTAAAGTTTATTACCAGGGCTTATTTTAGATACCAGCATTCACGGTGATGTCATAAATAGAACTCTAGTGTATACATTCTATTTATCAGGGATAATACATATGTACTTAGGGGAGTAATAATCTCAATGTATAGTGATGTGTAGACAAGTGACCATCAAAATACCTTCTATAATTTTCTTGTTCTCTAATTGACAGCTGGAAACCAATATTTTCACCATTACTTAATCAATCGTTTACTTTGGGCTTTTTTCGTTTCGGCAACCGCAGCGTCAGTGCTTCTTCATCGTTTTATACGAAATAAAATTACGTATTTTAACTCAGTTCTTTTAAGGCAGAAAAGGCTTATACCCGATGTCCCATCAGTAGTTTACGCCTGCAAGCATAGGAATATCCTCCTCCTTACGATGCCATCACAGTCGCCATGGCCGAAGCCAATATAAAAATATAAAATATAAAAATACTCGTACCTCCATCACAACAACCGCTATTACGTCATCGCCGTGGGACGCGACCCCACAGGCAGTAGGGCCTTTGTCGTGATACCGGCACGTGCCGGAACGCTTCTTCGCTTGGCGGGGTACAAGGGACGTTAGACTACCGTCTTCCAAGAACACCCCGAGCCGGAACTGAGCCACACTATGTGGCGACGTCCGGCAGTTGTTAATATGTATTTCAAAGGGTATTAACCCCCTGTTCTTCAAAAGTCCGGTGAAGATGAGAAGACTATCTGCAGCCATCATCAGATCGTCAGTTATAGAAAATAATGCTTACATATACCATTAGGTACCCTTGTAACTGCAGATATATAGTTTCATGGCAGTGGTGTTGGTACATTTCAGGGGTGGCAACCTGACAGAGTACCGTGACTCGATAACGGTTGACAACAAATCAGAGAGTGGCAACTTGACAGCAAACACTTCGCACACCAATCTCGCCAACGTTAAGGACAGCGCGCTGAATAACCAGAACCGAATATACAGTGCGCCTCTACACTTGAGGAATAATAGCAAACATGGTAAGTGTACTTTGGTGCTTGTAGTGCGATAGTAACAACGGCGCGGAAACAATACCGAAAGTTAAGCATGTATAGCCTCGGTTCGGTATAGGATGGGTGACCAAATGTAGTGACATATATTTATGTATATTTAATTACGAGCATCTCTGTGCCTCGGCGATTTAATACGCAGGATTGTTTTGAATAAAGTATCTGACGTAACTTGTGACGTAAAATCTTAAATATTGCAATAATTTTTCACTAGGTGTATAATTTTATCAAATTATTCGTTATTTTTTATTACTTTTATGAGTATGATGTTAGTAGTGTCGGTATTTTCATGTTCTTTTTTCAGAATTATACGAGATAAGTCCGTACGCGCAATTTGCAGTTGGATTCCGTACATTCGGTCACGTAGAGAATCAAGATATGCCGAGTCGACATCCCAAACACAGATATGACACAGGTATTCATTTCTCATAGCATATTATGTCTAATGCCTCCTCAACACGTAGACAGATTCGTCTGCAGATGGCATCGCCAATCAAGTCAATCACCCCCTCTATACGGACGCGTCCGCCGACGTGTAAACACTAAACTTTATACTTAAACTTTACCTTAATGAATCGGTCATTTCAAAAACCTCATAAGTCACCGAATTAAAATTTTTCAGGACTCAATATTAAAACTGTTTCGCACTCAAACAAGTTAATTTTAAATCACTTTTTAATGCCTAATTTATTATTTGGGTTGTATAAAAATTAAATAGCGAATATTATTTGTAATTTATCACTGAAAACAATGAAAAAAACTTGAAAAACTATTCTTGACTTACGTTGTTTTAGCAAGAAATGGGGTTAGTGGTAGTATTAATCAATTAAAATTATAGTTAAAAGCATATTTTATTGCTTATTATTGAAAATTGCACTGAAATTATGACTTATAATCATTTGAGATGTATTAATTTGTCATGTTTAAATATATTTAATGAAATTAATCATATTATCTATCATTTTTATCTGGATTTTATTAAACATTTGCGGTTGATCAGCTTTAAATGTTGTTATTAAATGGCATGTGCTCTTCAAAAATGCTATTCCCAATTTGCGTTGAATCGTCTAATGTCAATATATAATTTACACTGTCCCATTTGAAGAGAAAATAATGCATTGACTTGCATGGTAAATACACAGAATACGCATCTCTTTATAGGGAACCATTTTCTCCAAAAAAGCATGTTAGGAAAAAAAGGTGACTTATGAGGTTTTTGAAATGACCGATTCTTATATACTTAACTAACTTCAATTTACGTTTCAGAAACCAGTTTTCAAGTCTGTTCAGAGTCTGAGGATAGTGACAGTATCTCCAAATCAACACTCAAGAGTGTACCAAGAAGTAAGTTACTATAATCTATAAATATCATAGCGAAATACCACTTACTGACTGACTGATTTATTACGAAATCTCAGAAACTATAACACTAACAAATATACTCACTCACTGACTAACTGATCTCAAACTCAAACTCAAATATTTCTTTATTCAAGTAGGTTACATGTAACACTTTTGAATCGTCATTGAATACAATGCAAAGTGATTTTACTTCTGGTTCGGAACCTATATCTACCGAGAAGACACCGGTAAGAAACTCAGCAGATAAGTTACAGCAGCAGTATCTAACTTATAGCTATGTGTACAACACTTTGGACCAAGTCATATACTTAGTTTTATTTTGATGAGTGAAAAAAGCATGAATTATTATTTTATTTTAAGAGGTAAGCTGGAGCAGACCATTCCCCAAAGATCAAGATCTAGATCAATCACAAAATGTCAGAGACTATAACACTAACAAATGTATTACCTACAAACTCGAAATTCATCAGTATGTTCCTTATTATTATTATTATTTATTTATTTATTAAACAAACAATGGTTAACAAGAGTTGACAGTAGTACCACAAAACTATTTACATAGTTTGTCTGTGGGATCATGAGTCTCTAACTTAATAAATAAGAACTTAAATTGCTAAGCTAAGTTAGGTAAAAAATATTTTTTGAGTTTTATTTAAAAAATATTTTTGTTTTGCTCCCGGCGTATATCCTCGGGCAAACTATTTAATAGGTATGGTAACCGTTTCTTTAACGTTCTATCATGCAATGCATGCAATGTATATTAATGATAAGAACGCGTGGATCACTAACTAGCCTGCTCGCCTGTACTTACGCGTTGTATATTATTTTAATAAGTTTTCTCAATCAATGTCAGATTAAGACCACACAGAAGCATGTAGGTCAAAATGTATAAAAATGATGTATTTGAATATCACACATGAAGCCCTACAGTTATTTTTATTTAAATGTTTTTATTTTATTTATTTCAATAACTATATACTTTTTTTGTTTTTTTTTTTTCGAACTGACAAACTAACTGTATGTCTTGGTGCAAAATTAGTAATAAGTATAGCTTTTTAATTGTAAAAAAAACTACTGAGTTTCTTGCCGGTATCTTCTCGGTAGTTATAGGTTCCGAACCGGAGGTAGCTTCATTTGCATTGTATAGAGACGATTCATAAGTATTACAAATGTAATCTACATGAATAAAAAATATTGACTTTGACTTTGACTTTGAATGAAGACATTACAGGCCTAGCATGCGCCACGCCATTAAATTTTATCGCGCTCTTAAGAAATGTCAAAATCAATGCCTCTACTGCTGATTGGCTGAAAATACAAGTGCAATGTGCTATTAGCCAATCAACAGTATCGAAACTTTTGTCGTCTCATGCGATTAATTTAACGTATTGCGCATGCTAGGCCTAATAATCTAAAAACGGATTTTACGAATCCCTAAAGCTTTACAAGAGGGACTAAAATACGCGCGTGTAAAATCCGCTAGATGTCACTACGTGTGTGTAAGGTCCAACTGCTACACGATTGGTTACTTCTGACATGACTACTACTAAACTGACTGACATACTAATAAATGCTATTTTGGTATATACTGCCTGCATATAGCGAATCGTTAGCGTAATTTACAAAATAAGAAATGTAAAACTAGTTACTAATCTATCGAGCTACTTAATTTTACCCAAACCAATTTAGTAGTCGTTGCGTGATTGAAGAGCAACATCCATACATACAAACTTTTACATTTATTCGGATTTTATTGGTTGAATATATAATAAGGAAAATTCAACTATTTTAATAAAACAATTATACTCCAAAATCATTTATTATATACTAGCTGTGCCTGCAACTTCGTTCGCGTGGACTACATCCTTTCATGGTCGGTTTTACCCCTGTCTTCCCTAATATTCGAAACAAATAGTAGTCTATATTTTAATAGAGCTATATTTGTGCCAACTTTCATATCTCTAACTTAAAAAATAATCATTTTCCCATATAAACTTTCAAAGGTGGCATTACCCCCGCCCCCCTTACTTTCTAACAAAAAGTAGCCAATGTGCGTTCTTGAGGTTCAACGTATACCTATGCCAAATTTCATCAAAATCGGTTGAGATTTAAGCGGGAAAGCGTAACAGACAGACGGACAGAGTTACTTTCGTATTTATAATATTAGTAGGAAAGTAGGGATAGTAGGGATTTTTTTCTACGAGTCGTTAATTCTAACTTTAAATTTACTTTCCATATTAGTTGTCATCCATCGTCCGTCAGTCGTATTTAGCTTACGTCTCGTTTAATTTATTACGATAATTGACTAGAACGGAACCTTTTTTAAATATTGGATAGGCATTATCAGTATTCTTATATATAAAAATGAATCGCTGTTCATTAGTCTCGCTAAAACTCGAGAACAGCTAGACCGATTTGGCTAATCTTGGTTCTGAAATAATAGTGGAGGTCCAGAGAAGGTTTAAAAGGTTAGAAACTAAAAAAATAGGCGTTACGAAGTTCGCCGGGATAGCTAGTTATAGATATTATTCAATTCTGTTTGACTTTTGTCTTCCTTACAAAAATACTTGAGTATACAAAGTAAAGAACATAAGTAACTAAACCTAAAGCCAACAATATACTTAAAATTATATAAGTCAATAATTCTACTTCGAAGTATTCAATCATAGACATGTTAGCGGCTGGTGATCGAAGATGCTTGGCACCTTTGTGTCTGATGACGTACTCGGTCCACCACACGGCTCTCTCCAATGGAGACTGAGGCTGGTCGTTCATGATCAAACGAAGTTTCTCCACATTTTTACGGTAGCTGAAACAATGTTCTTATTTAATGGGTATTTGAGATCGAGAGGTTATTGACACAGCATTATTAAAAAAAGTTAAAAAGAATAATTCGCATGTCTTACTGCGTTTGTATAAGTTAAATCCTATTTTCCTTAAATATATCATTCATAATTTGTGCAAAAGATATATTTTTTAAAGTTTAGAATTTGGTGTTCGTTATTTTACCAAACTATAAACAACGAAAAATAGGAAATTATTAAGAAAAAACGATCCGAATGTAAGTATTCAATAAAAATCAACAAATTGTTTAGTGTTGTTTTTCGATATCAAATCCGTTGTCATCGTGATGTGGGTTCCTGTCTTGCTTACCATCAGGCTGGGAGGAGCCAATATACTGCGCTACTATAAAAAAAAAAGTCACTTTTTAATTAAAAAAATGCATTTCATTTGAACAGTTTTTTCTTGTTTGTGTTTATAAGAAGATAGAAAAACATTAGCTTTTAATATGATAATCTTCGTGTCAGCTAACTTAGGTTGCAATGTTACTATTTTAAAGCGCGAGGTAAATTATTTGTTTTGTTATTTGTTTTAAAAAAAAATTGGATTAGTGTTGCTACTCACAACAAAGACTAGTTTTTAATTCTACATACATACATACTCTACCGTATTATTTCCCAATTTGTATGCCAGTTCTAGTGAAATTTGTGTTTTTACTATAAATATAGGATATTTTGATAAAATTTAATGTCCAAGAATTTTTTTTTTTTATAACGCACTTCAAGATTGACCTCATCCCACCTGATGTTAAGTGGTAATGAGTTCCTAGCTTAAGGGCGAAAAGTATAGCATAGTAAAACTGTTACTAGACTTGTCGCCCTTACCTTGAAGGCTTGACCCCTGCTACTAATGTAGCACCCCTCAAGAGCTCTGGAAACGTTACTCACACGCAGGAACACAACCACACCGGAGTGATTGTTATTTGGCTGCGGTCTTAAATAAACTATACTCTCCTTTTCTATGAAAACATCAAATACAAACCTTTCATCCTGAAGAATTTTATTTATTGCTGTGCTGAGATTTTCTTCAGTGATGGATTCTATTTCAACTCTTTCACCTATCCTGAAGTGAATATACTGTTCAACGTTGAATTTTTGGTCTCCTAATATCGGGATACCAATTAATGGAACACCGGCGGTGATCGCTTCATCAGTAGACTGAAGACCTCCTTGAGTGATGAACAGCTTTACTTTTGGATGTCCTAAAAATATTATTATATATTCATAATATAAAACTTCTATGGTGGTTGTGGAAAACCCTAGTAGAGACTCAAAGACGGGAAGACCATCTTAACGTAAGTTTTCAAACAATTGAGTAGGTATAACGAAATAATGGTCCAGTCAACCGTTAACAGTCGCGAGGTTCAAACATAATAAAGAAATAATCTTGGAATTTGAGATACTCAACTAGTAATACATACAAACTTATATACTGACATTCTAAATAGTCAACTTTAAATATTAGAAACAGAAAAAAATTATCTCGCCTTGCGGTGCTTGCGATAAGTATGTAGTTCTAAACATATTCGGCAGAGGGCACTTACCGGAAGGCTAACGGTTGATACAGCAGAAAAATTTCATCGCCTACGATAACTTGCGGTTAGCTCAGTTGGTAAGCAGCACGCGCGATACGTGAAGGTCGTGGGTTCAATTCCCGCACCGCAAGGGGAGATACCATTTTTCTGTTTCTAATATTTAAAGTTCGCTAGTACGGCGTATAGTACTATAAAAATAATCAAATCGATTCTAAATAGTCTCTTCAAGACACTATTTACCTACCCATATAAGCGTTTATTTAAATTTTCGGTCCAAAATCCACTGTATACAAATATCTCGTTTCCTGAAGATTTTTATTTAACCCTTTCTGTATTAATATCTATTTTATTGTTACTCGGCTGTGGTATGAGTTACTTGATAAAACTAATTTCATCAGGTAAATAAGTGAAACTGTGGTGATTTCTTAATTAAGAAAGTGCGTGACGTTTTGAGCTTCATCCTTTAGTGAGATACCAAAATCTACCTTCGCGCCAAAATGATAAGATGATATTTGTCAGCCAACTGAGATAAATTACATTTCCCAAATCGATCAGAATTACATCTCTTAGTAAATTTAAACCAATCTTATACAAGTTCAGTTATTCTCCAAATTAAAAAAAAAGTTCTTGTCATTTAGGAGTTTTTCAACATGAACATGGAATATAACTAGCTATATCAGGCGTTCTCGATTGAATCTTTGTCCTGCGTGGTATGGAAAGAAACTATCTCAAACACAGACGGCTTTCATCCAAGATGGAGGTGACAGGGAGACCTTTGTCAAAAACCAAAGGAAGACACTGTGTGGATTACTTACTTAGTAAATCTGACTGTGGCAGCCATTTGGAAATCTTAATATTATCCGTCCGACCAGGCAGTTCATCTTGGTTCCATTTCCATAATACATCGTAAGGTAGTTCTGAGAAAACGTTGACGAAAATATTTATTATTTCAGGGGGGAACAAGTCAGGGTCCACGTTAGTGCCAAAACTGACATAAATTACGCCGTTCTTTGAAGAGTCAAAATAATTTTGAAGATCCTGCAAATAAAAATAAGAAATTCAAAGGTTTTTTTTAATAGTGTTCGGAATGTTGATTCTATCGAGAAGAACCGGCAAGAAACTCGATAGTTACTCTTTTCAAAACATGCATTAAAAACCATAGATATATTATATTCCTTATTCTAAGTTAAATACAATATACCTTATCGTCGTTGTCAAATCAAAACCTGCTATGTGTCAAATCTGTTATGTGATTTTTATTCTCTTTAATCGAAATAATAATAAATCTACTTAATTTTCATGTTTAAAAAACAAATAAATAAAAGATAACTCTAATATAAAATACTTCTAGAAATAAACCTTTGTATGATTTTTGTTTTGGAACCTCTTATATTTGGAAATATTAAAAAATACTTTTTGCACATAGGAGTTTTTGGTTTGACAACGACGTTATGTCTAGTGCACATGTTTAATGCTATCAAGTACAGACATCTTTGTCATTAATATAAAACAGATCTTATGTGCACGACATAAGAATGGTGCAATTTCAAAGGGTTTAGTCTAACGTACTTTTCATCGTCCAAGCAGATGTCCACCTGGTCTTAGCGGTAATGAGATACTAGCTTAAGGGCGACAAATACATTATAATAAAGCTGTTACTGGACTTGTCGCCCTTACCTTGAAGGCTTGACCCCTGCTACTAATGTAGCACTCCCCCAAGAGCTCTGTACCACATTATACAGGAATATAAAATATGTACCACACTGAAGATATCGTATCCAAAAGTCACATTTGTGTAAAAACCTTCTACTCTTTATTAATTGATCTACTTTTATGTATTTATTTATAAGTGAGGTTTTTATTTCTTAATTTTTACATGTTTCTCTGATAAAGAGTTTTCTACGTTCTTATCAGTTTTTTAGTTAAAATAATTTAATCAGGGCTTAAAGCAGCGGTTTTGGCGGATAAAGTGTTTGATGGTTAACATTTTTATCGGATGACTATCGTTCAAAGTGATCCGTCTAACTTTAGACCAATTTCCATATTACCAGCACTTAGCAAAATCTTTGAAAAAATTATTTTCAATCAATTATTAGCTCATCTTACAGTTAATGCTCTGTTACATAGTAAGCAATTTGGATTCACTAAAGGTAGATCTACTACAGACGCAGGTGTGGCACTTATCAAACATGTTTTCGATGCTTGGGAGAGAAAACAGGACGCCATTGGAGTTTTTTGTGATCTGTCAAAGGCATTTGATTGCGTTGATCACCAAACGTTGCTGATGAAGTTGAGGCATTATGGTGTTGTAAGCACTTCACTGAGTCTTCTACAGTCTTACCTTTCTGACAGAACTCAAAGGGTCAATGTGAATGGAACTAACTCTTCTGGTGCACCTCTAGCGATGGGAGTGCCCCAGGGCTCAATATTGGGACCTCTGTTGTTCCTTATTTATATTAACGACCTTCCTTACTTTGCGAAGGATCTCTGTGAGATTGTGTTATTTGCTGATGACACTTCTCTCATTTTCAAAGTTGATAGATGTAAAGAATCATTTGAAGATGTAAATAGTTCTCTCTCACAAGTGCTACATTGGTTCACGAATAATAATCTCCTGCTTAACACTAAGAAAACGAAATGTGTCAAATTTACAATGCCGAATGTTAAAAAAGTCAACATCAAATTGTCTATGAATGGTGAACCTATTGAAATAATTAATTCTACAGTATTTCTCGGCATCACATTAGACTCTAAATTGCAATGGGGACCCCATATTGTTGCCCTGGCAGGAAGGCTTAGTTCAGCTGCATACGCTGTAAGAAAAATTCGTAATTTGACTGATATTGAGACGGCAAGACTGGTTTATTTCAGTTACTTCCATAGTGTTATGTCATACGGTCTCCTTTTGTGGGGAACAGCTGCTGACATTCAGACTATTTTTGTTTTACAGAAGAGGGCTATCCGCGCCATATATGGTCTTAAATCACGGGATTCTCTCAGAGACTTATTTAAAGAAATTAACATACTTACCGTTGCATCTCAATACATTCTTGATTGTATTATGTATGTACGCAAAAATTATAATCTACTTTTTAAAAAATCTGACTTCCATAACTTTAACACTAGAAATAAACACAAGCTTGCTGTTCCATATCTAAGACTACATAAGATAAGTAATTCCTTTGTGGGTTTAAGTGTTAAATTATTTAACAAGTTACCTGAAAATGTTATCCAGTTGCCCATGCATAGATTTAAGTCTCATGTTAAAAATTATTTAATAAAAAAGGGCTACTACAAAATTGATGATTATTTAAATGACAAAAATGTATGGGTCTAGAATAACTTAATTCTTTGAAATCTTACTATAGCTTTGTATACTTTATTTAAGTACCTAGTTTAAGGACACATTGTTATATTTGAAAAGAGTAAGTGTCGAGTTTCTTGCCGGTTCTTCTCGACATGATCAACATTCCGAACACGGCGGTAGAATACTTTATTTGTACTGACTATTCATAAGTGCTTTTGTAAAGCTTACATGAATAAAGATATTTTCTATTGTTCAAATGCATTGTCAAGTTTGATAAAATCTACGATAGCTACGATAGCGAGAATTGATACGATTACAAAACACTCATGTTGAGTTATTCTACTTTGTTATCTGTCTCTCTTGGTTGCTAATTAATGTTTTAGTTATAAACTATTTTATTGAGGAAATAATTAAAAATAATACGTTAATATAAAAGAAGACTGATTACCTTAGGCAACTCTTGTTCTGGTTTCTGGTGAAACCCACCAAGATAAATAACATTTGGTGGTACTGGACGATTGAAATCCCACACTGCATGAACATTTAAAAATAACATGTCCACATTACTTCTCAGCTCCTCTAATGAAGGAACATCCGGACCATAAAGTCGTTTCAGCAAACTATCGAAATATTCTTTGTTATCAGTGGCAATCCGTTCAAATTTATAATCGTGGTAAGTTTCGGATATTTTATCCCAAGCTGTCAGGTTGTACAATTTCTCATGGAACGGTGTAGGGTATAATATGGGATTAACGGGAGTTCCGAACGTTTTATATGTATTTGTACCCACTCCTAGCGAGCTGAATTGTATCACCGGTGCTTTGTATAAATATGCAAGTCCTAGAGCCACATCTACATTAGCTTCGACGAGGACCAGGTCGAATTTAACTGTTTTATCGTTGAGTATTTTCTGCACTTCAATCGTGTTTACTTGGTCTTCTACTAAATCATAAAAAAAGAATGTGAGAACTTCAAAAGCATCACGATTCAGGTTATTCTTAAAGTCCCGGAGGATTTTCTTCCAACGCGAATAAGACATGTCGTACAAATCTATTTCCTTGAGATTAAGTGGGCCATCACCTTTTCTGTAAATGGGATCAGGAGTTATTACAACCACTTCGTGACCTCTCTTGACTAGTTCCAAAGTTAATGGTCTGAATACAACTTGGTGACTAAATGATGGTGTCGGATAATAAGCCAATATTTTCGCGGCTTCATTTTTGTTCACTACCACCAAAAACACGAACGCAATATACACGGTTTTGAACATGACTAGCGAACGTGCCTCGACATATATCTTTTTGTTGGACGCATTAACTTTTATTGGCGATAACAAATTATTCTACTATATGATGATTATTTCGTAATATGAATCAAAATGTAAATAGTAATAATGATGACTCTACATATACAATTATTGAGGGCACCATTGTTGGATCCGTAATAGAGAATCCTTATTATATTTGCACCCGCTGATACAAATAAATAAGATAACAGGTATTTAATTTATGAAGACCAAACAAAGCTGTAAAAATTTACTTAAACATTTAACAAAAAATTTTTTTATAAAAAATGAACATGTTATGAAAAAACAGTTTGGTTTTGTTTTATAAATTTACTAAGAAAATTAGATTAAGAGTCATTTTGAACAAAAAATAATAGGGATTACAGGTAGTCTTATCTATTATATATTAGAAACAGAAATTTTTTATCTCCTCTTATCTTCTTATCTATAATCATATATTTTATTATTATATATTTATCGTCTTATCTATTATGACCTGAATTACTCATCAGAAAAAAACCAAATGCACTAGAAATCATTGTCACGACTTACTTTTAGTATTTGAGTTAGGTGCGAAGGTAATTTGGTAGTTATCAAACTTAGTTATAATTTCAATACTATAGGATAATATAGGATTAGGTTCCGAACCGGCTGTAGCTTCAATTTTCGTTTATATTCATTTTGACGATGTTTTTATAAGCGTTACTTGTAACGAACATGAATAAATGAATTGATTATGATTATGATAAGTTTAGAACGTTATTCCTAAAAAAATCATGTGGTCCTGCTATATCAAATTGTTTAAATATATTTGTTGGTTTAAGTCTGGGATCCTTTTGAGTCAATCCAATTATTACAGGTACAAAAGTTATATAAAAAACGACAGTTCACTAGTTTATTTTTATTATATTGCGTCCGTAAACGTTAGAGAATGCAAAATAAAATAAACAACGCATAAGGCCAAAATGATGGCAAGTGTGACGTAAGCAGCTAATTCTAATTCGTAATACTCCGTTAGTGACATGTTAGCGGCTGGTGATCGAAGATGATGATGTACGGCATTCTGATGCCGTACATCAGAATGCCGTACATCATCTTTAGGTCTGCCTTTGTGTCTGATGCCGTACTCGGTCCACCACACAGCCCTCTCCAATGGGGTTTGGGGTTCGTCGTTCATAATCAAACGAAGTTTTTCCATGTTTTTGCGGTAAACCTGACATATTATTGTTACTGAATGCTTTGATAGTAAAAATAATAAAGAAAATAGTTTACTAGCTGACTTGACAGGTTATACCTACTATCTTAACGACCACTATTAATCTAGTCATTTTAGGTTTTATCTGCGGAAAAATAAAAATCGACATTGATATCGTGCCGGCTAAGAAAGTTATAAAGGTCAAAAGGTCACGAAAATCAGTTTTTCGCAAATATCTCGCGATCTATTGCTCAGAGGTTAATAAAGGTAATTTTAAAAATTGTTTGTCGTGAAATGGTCTACAAAAATATCTCTTGCATTTTTCTGTAGAATTAGAGTATACTCTACAAAGGCTATTTGGAAAGGAATCCCTTTAGTTACTTTAGTAATTGTGGCCGGTTTGGCCAAAACCGGACTTGAAGTCGGAAATTCTCGGCAGTAAATTGCAGACGTCGAAAGCGTCACCACAATTTCGGTCATGCAACGCTATTGGCTAAAAAGTGTAACTGGTGCCAATTGGGCATCAAGACTGAATTTGGAAAAAATGTTTCTTTGTCTTTTAGGCCTAGCAACCAAGTACCAAATTTTGAGATCCTTCTAAAAGATAGATCATTATAAAAATGATAAGATTATGAGAAGTATTTTATTATTTCAATAAAATTTAGTAATTGTATCATTATAAAGTATAAGGTTGGTACTTGTTTCTTGTTGGTACCTGTTAATAAACACTAGAAATAAAAAATAAAGATTGCAATATCAATTTTACGCCTAAATTTACATTTCGGGCCAATATGGACAAGACAACTGATCAAGTAACCCACGCGAGGCCGTAGCCCGAGCTGCGATCGAGACCATATGCCTCCTCCACACTACTCGCGAAGTTGAACGAAGTTAGACGAATACGATGGTGTAGAGAGGCACTTCGGCTCGCCTCGTGCTCGCCGCGTCAAACTTTGCCTCGCCTCGGGTGAACTTCGCCGAGTAACTTCGCGAGTAGTGTGGAGCAGGCATAGGTCGAGCGCCACGTAGGGTGAAGCCCGTAGCGGCTATATTCTGTGTAACTTTCGCGAGTCCGAAGGCCGAGCTTCGAATGCGAGCCCGCGTAGAGCGAAGCTCGAAGCGGTTGCCATCGAACACTTTGGACCGATATAAACGAGACAAGTGATCAAGTAAACAAATTGATGATATTAGTATTGAAATTCTTTAAAGGTTTGAACTTTAAGTCTTTCAAACTTCCAACCTCGGGTTTAACCCCTTAGGGGTAATGTTTGGTAAGTTACGTTCTTAGCGTAAGTTAACGCCAAATCTTTTTTATTTAAAGTTCGTAGGCAGCTATCCTGATACTAGATAAACTAGACTTGAAATAAAAAAGTCATTCATATTTTTCCTTTGTTGCCTTCAATATTGAAATATTTGAAAAGAGTAAGTTTCGAGTTTCTTGCCGGTTCTTCTCGACATGATCAGCATTCCGAACACGGCGGTAGAATACTTAATTTGTACTGGCTATTCATAAGTGCTTTTGTAAAGTTTACAGGAATAAAGATGATTTCTACTTCTACTTCTACTTCTTGCAGGTTCTTCTCGACATTTTCGACATTCCGAACACGATATAATCGTGTTCGGAATGTCGTAATGTTCGTAATTTTGTAAAGCTTACATGAAATAATATGTTTTCTATCCTATTCTATATCATAGTTTCTGAGATTTTTGAAACTGGAGGCGTGTTTTGCTTTTATGTAGTCTCATATTTTTAATCGACTATTTAATTAATTATTTTATTTCGTTTTCAATTTGACTGGCTCTATGAAAAAATTTAGCACTTCTGGCTGTTGAACCAAGGGTTGTAGTGGGTTTGATCCCCACGCAGGACAAATATTATTGTGCTGAACATATGTTTTTTTCTATGTATGTGTGCTTAAAAATAAATTTAAGTATGGATCACTGCTTGGCTACTGTTGTTTCTGGTTTCCATAACACAAATGCTTAAAGCTAATCAGTCAGAATCAGTAGAACTACTACCAAAAACAGAACACACAAACAAAAGGTTTAGTTATTAGCGACGACCACCGGAGCCGAGAGGCGAGCGTGCTGGACTTTGGCGTCGCGCCATCTCAGAGGTCCCGGGTTCGATCCCCGGTCTGGTCAATATAAGAAACGAAATTTTCTATATTGTATCGGGTCTGGGTGTTGTGATACCGTCGTTGTTTCTGATATTTGTAACACAAGTGCTTAAGCTTGCTAACCAGAGAATTAAAGCATTGAATGTGATATTTTCCAATAGATATTATTTATTTTTAGTATATAAAGCTAATAATTTGAAATCAGTTCATCGAGAAGGGGATTAAACAAACAAAAAAAAACGCGTTAAGTCACGTGACAACATTTTTTCGTATTCTAGTCAGCAAATCCTTTCATTTGATACCCATATCATGGGAGTGGATTTCAAACAGCCTGTCCGCCATCTTGGGGAGGCCGCCATATTGGATTTAAAACAACGTTTCTTATCTTATCATGTATTGTCATCAGAACTCAGAGCGTGTGCAAAATTTCATCCTAATCGAAGACCGGGAAGTGGGTCAAATTAAGATTCCAAGATTTTCTTACATAGTTACAAGTGAAGCTAATAAAAGCTTGTTAATAAAAGGTTTTGTTTTTGAAGATTAATCGAAAATAATAATACTCTTTTGTTTCTTGTAAATGCTTTATTCGCATTTAAAGCGAGTTGGGTACAGTCATGAGAATTTAAAATTGCTATCAGACATCGTATGAGACATACTTCGTTTTTTGTAATATACCTATATGTCTATATACATTTGTGACGTTATCTGTTATTTTTTATTTCAGAAGTCTGCAGAACACCGCATCACAGATAACTAGATCAAAAAATAATGTCACTTTAAAAACGGACCTAAAAAACTCTGCACGTTCTCGCTCGTTCACACCAAATCGAGAATCGTTCGAGTTTTTATTAAATTAAAGTATCTGCGTAAGTGATAAATGGGGGCTACCGCGCATATAAAATAGACTAGACGTCAGTAGTTAATATCTGTATGTTTTGTAATAGGGGAGTGGACTAAAAATTGGTTTTAACTTAGAGGATCAAAATATATGGGACATGTATTTTGTAATTTTCCACCTTATCAAAAAATAACGGCGATACATTTAATTGAATTGACAACCTTGATGGCGTAGTGGCTAAGGTAGGCGGCCAAAGCGCGAAAGGGCCCGGGTTCGATTCCCGGTCAGGTCAATTTGGGAAACGAACTTTTTTAAATTCACTTGGGTCTGGGTGTGCTGGGGTGACGCCCCCAGTTAGTATCCGTCATTTGGTGCTCATAGTACAAGGGAAAACCTTAGTTTGAGACCAGGTGATTCGTAAAAGGCGCAATTTATTTGTTTATTTTCCTTATCTAATTGGCGCGTGACGTCATTTGTAGGTACATTTTTTCACCCAGCGGTGACGTAGCGAGCCCCGACCTCGCAACCTAGTATCGTTTTATCTATTTTTTTAATAATACGTGTCTAATATTTTTTTAATAACTATTCAATGAATTAAATATTTCTTGACTCATATATAACACCCTGAATCGGCAATGAACACAATGTAAAGTGACTCTACTTTCTATATGTACCAAGAAGGTACCGGTAAGAAACTTAATAGATTTGTCACTTAGGACCAAGTCATATAGTTTTGTTTTGATGAGTGAAAAAATGTTAAGTATGTTATTTTGGAAAGAGGCAGGAGTAGACTATACCTCGAAAGTGGCACCTCATTATATACATATATTATATGTTTCATAACTTTTCTACTAGCAAATACTAGTTGACATTTTGAGCACAGTAGCCCCCAAAGATAAGTTTTTAATCCTAATGATTCACACATTGAGCTACCTACTTAACGAATATAGGTCGACAGCAAAAGATTGGCCCATACATTGACTCGATAAAATAAGACTTGGTGTGACACTTGAAAAATCAATATGCCCTTTTTGGAGGAGTATATTTTGCCGCACCTTTCCTTTATTTAGGTAGGATGGTGGCATTTGGACTCCTCCACTTTCAGGAGAGTAGAGACTCACACGACCCCCCCACTTTTTGCCACTAGAAGTATAACCAAGAAGTATAGCCAGCTTTTGGTAATCGACCTATATACGATGATTAGTTAGGGTTTTTATCTGTATGTGTGTAAGGTTGTAAAAAATTGGTTTCTATAAAATTGGTTTAATGTTTGAGAGCGACAAAGTCATACAATAAAACATTTTTGGGCTTTCTGCGTAAACGTATTTTTTTCATTTAAAGTTCATATCTCAACAATAGACAATTATTTTGTAGTAGGTATATCTTATTCTGAAATATTAATGAATCGTTTATATAATTTAAATTATCGTCTTAATAGTGAAAAAAAAGCTACCTCTAGTTCAGACAAACTTAGAAGATCTAGAAATTTTTTAGTTTTCATCACAAATAAGCTGAACTTTAAATAATTTTCCACTTAGACATACAGTGTGGTTTATCAATTGTAAAAATTAATAAATAAAATAAAAGTTTATAAATTTTAAGACTTTCGCGTTCCATTTTAAACATTTAAAATAATTTAACGGGTCAAAACGCGACACCATTTTTATTTAGTAGTTAATACGAACTACTTACTGCCCGACGTTTCGGTTAGGTTGCACCAACCGTGCTCACGAGCTGACGTGTTCGTATTAACTACTAAATAAAAATGGTGTCGCGTTTTGACCCGTTAAATTATTTTAAATGTTTAATAAAAGTTTACTTATAAAATTAAGACCAAAGTACTATTAACATTCTGGACACACATACAGATATATATACAATACTTATGAGTCAACCGGTATTCGTTCTAAGTATTTACGAATTTCTATATGAATCGAACGTGTTATAATAACTTTTGTTGGTTTTTAGATATTTATTAAACCCTGTTGGTTTCGTGTCTTATTAGATAGGTATGTAAACTTACTGTACATTAAATGTATGTTTTCATATAAGACTAGGTTTACAAGTAATTTATATACAATTAGTTTTATACTTCTTTATTAATTTTAAAGTTTCCTTAATGAATGAGTTAATCAAATTCCATAACTATACTGTATCTTCTTAGACGTTAAGCAGTAGTTTTCAGAATTCTACCAGTAAATTTAAACACTTTCACTGCCATGTATGATGCTTTATTGTTTTAATAATAGTTATTTAAAAAACTGTTTTGTTTGCGCTTAGCAAATGTATGCATTTTAATAGTTGTAGCACATTACTAAAAAATATTAAATCAATATCATTTTTTTCTTTAATACAAGGACATTTTGTAAACCTAGTCTTATTCATTTTGTAAATACTCTCATAGCCAAATTTGACTTGTCAGAAACGTTTTTTTGTGTGAATCATAAAATGAGTAATTTAAATTGTATGAGAATTGTATTTTGTAAGTTCGTGAAGAGAAAAAATGATTAAAATATCTACAAGAAGACTGATTATTCATCTTAATGATTGTTGTTTCATTTCTATACAATTTTGATCTAGGATTGAAATAAATGTTAGATAAATTGTAACGTGTTTTTATTTGCGACAATTTTAAAGATGAAGTACAAACATTATGTAGCAAAAAGCTTTTGTAAAAAATAAAAAATAATTGTTGAGTATATACATAACTGAATAACAGTAAAAAACGCTACAATATTGTTAAAAATACTAACAAAATTCATAAAGAGGTACTGTTTATAAAATTAACTGCTCTTCGTGACACTTTCCTCACATACTTAAATTAAACTGACTTAAAAGAATATTTAAACATTTCAATTATTTTTGTCTAGATTTTTTATGGGTTTTTTAATTAAAACTTCTTTTTATCCTTACTTGATATGGCTACAAAACATATCGATCATAAATACACAATAAATAGCACAGTCAACAGCACATCTCACTACACTTTGAACTTGAAACCACCCTTATGTCGTAGGAATAAGAATTAAATTGAAAAGTAACTTCTGAATCCAGGTCTGGTAAATCCTCACGTCTTGTGTTACCGCTCGATAGTCCACTATCAATAGTCTATCGATAGTTGGGCACAATCAATAGTATCGATACTATCGATAGACCTATCGATTATATAGATGATTTCCAAGGTCAACTACCGATAGTTTGGCAACACTACTCACATCAAATTTGCCACCTCTTTTATCCACGGAACGTAGTCTTTAACACTAGTATATATCCCGGGCTTGCCTTTCTGGCCGCACTTCACTGATCCTAAACTAGTGATACCCCAGATTTCTACGAGGTCTTTGGTTCTGTCCGTGAGAGGTCCCCCCGAGTCTCCCCTGCATGTGTCTATGCCTTCTTCACCGCCAGCGCAGAAGGAGTGCTTGGGAAGAACGTCGTGCTTATACACCTCTTGGCAGATTCCTGGCCAGTAGGGAAGTGGGATGGACTTCTTGAGATCTGAGTACTGGCCGGTAGAGACGAGCTCCCCCCACCCCGCTGCGTGAAAGATTGTGCTAGGCTGTAAATCGCCATTTGGAAGACACACTGGGCGGATGAAATCTGGAAGTTAAGGAAATGGGTGAGTTTTATCCTTAAATCTTTAATTGTATACCTAATAATCTACAAAAGCTAACACACTTTTATGACTTTTTATGGCTCACTGGAGGGTCATACTCTTAGGTTTATCAGTGTAATATCCTATCCCTCCTTTAGAGTCCTAAGACTCTGACGAAAACTCTTGGTTGTTTTAGTCGCAATAAGATGACGGCAACTAGCTTTATATGGCGAATTTGCATTTCAGCAGGGTTATCAGTTGGTATTGGTAACCTGAAGTAGGAAAACTAAGGGCCCCAAAGGTACACATGCCTCCAGTCCAAATATATGAGTCTTTGTATTTATGTTCAGTAAAGCAAAAACCACTATAAGCTATCACAATATAACATCTACAAATATCCTGACACGACCATATCCGTATGGATGTTATTTCCACCGACTATCCGCTACGATCCACAGCGCCAAAATGGCGCTGGCATTCAGAGAGCCTCCCTAAATGTAAACTGTCAACTTGTACATTGCACAGAAAAAAACACAATACAAATTTCTGGATAGAGATCATCACATCGACGGATAGGGTGTTCGAGACAAATCCAAAGTCAAATAGATCTTCTAGATAGAGGATATGATGAAATGATGGTCATCCTCACCAGTGTACGGGGCGTCTTCTTCCAGCCTCAACAGAGCTATGTCATGCTCTTTGCCGTCGAAGCCTGGATGCACGAAGATATCCGTGACACGTAAGCGCACGACCGGGTCTGCGCAGACGCCGTCTAAACACTCGTGCGCAGCGCTTACGTCATACTCTCCGAGACGTGCTTGCAGCCTGAAAAAGATGAAAATGTGGCGTTAGATATATTAGAAGTTGTCAGGGTAGCAGAGTTTAGAAGCACTATAAGTGCTAACAATGTGTGGATAGCCATGCTGTTTTGATTCTGGTTTCTGATGTCGGGATACTGGATTCCGAACAGGTTCGATTCTTCGTTCGAGTATAAAGCAAATAATAATTCGAATTTATTTTTTATGTTCTCATTTGGACAGCAACGTGTTGATAAAGCTGGCGTCCTAGGAATGGACTGGTCCTAGGAAATGATGACTTGATTTTAATGATGAAAAATGTTGCCCACTTTAAAACTTAAAGTAGGAATTAACGTCAGTCGAAGTTTTACCGGTTTCGTGTTTGCTACACAAAAAGAGTTAAATCAGAAAAGTATCAGGAATCATAAATTAATTTCTAGGAGAACGTTAAGACATTCACCAAACAGTATTCGTGTGATAAAACAAGTGAAGCGTGATTCTTGTCTCAAACATACAAATGTTAAGAAGAGAAAACTATCTTCTCGCCCAGGAGCACTGGCGGCTGCTTTAAAATCTCCATCACAAATTTAAAAACCGAGAATTAAGCTATTAAAAATACAACCTGATCTGTTACATATATTACCCCTGTATTTTGAACTGTACTTACTTAAGATAAGATACGTCATCGGGGTTTAATGCGAGTTTAATTCACGCCATATTCAAACTCACCAGCTGAACTTCTTTATGCCGACGCAATGTGCTGCAGTGAGGACGTATCGCTGGCTGACCAGTGCGCCCGCGCAGCGCAGTTCACTCAACCTCCCGCGCCGGTAGAACTCGATGAACACCAGCCAGGGGTCCCGATGGAGCCGGTTGGAACTTGCCTCCACGCCGCACTGCCGCCCTGGTACAAAAAATAGCTATTCAAAGACTTTTTACTAGTTTTAGCACGCAGTTTTGCCTGTTGAAAGCTGGATAACTTCATTGCACAAAAAAAGACAAACAATAGACTTAACGCTAAGAGCATTCCTGCCAGTCATGCAGATAGCTCGGTTCATGCAGATAGGGTAAATTATCAGAAGACTACACAGGCTCCCCCACAGCGCCACTGCTAAAGGCAACGTGCGCGGCTGGAAAGTGCCAGGTGGGACTGAGGTAACGGACGCCGGGCTTACCCCACGCCTGGTGTCTCTGAGCCCCGCAGACCCTTCTAGTCTCGGACAAACTTCACTCCCCTCGTCAAGAAGAGGGGAAGGAGGCCTCTAATGCCGGAACTTCTTTCGTCGACTAGATCCTAAAAAGGACGTCGCTATGCCTCCGTTGCCCAGGTTTCACCATTGGATTCGCGAGAATCCTCAGGAACAATAACAAACCAATAGAGAACACAGGTATTTCAACCCAGAATAGAGTGAGGTCCTAAAGTAAGTAGCTTAAGAACTTGTGTTAAGGAATTCAGAACCAACAGGTGGTACTACACACCGTTCATGCTTTGCATTTACACAAATATATTTAAAACACCCAGACATAGAAACAAATATGACCATCACATGAATGTTCTGAGCGGGTATCGAACCCCGACCCTTGGACTATTAAACAAGATTTATTAAACAACCATTATTCAACGGCAGCTTTAGACACCACAATGGCGCAACCAATCGCGTCACCATGACGATTTCTTATTTTGAGGAAAATACTAAAATTAAAAAGCTCAAAGTGATATCACTCAAGGATAAATATTCATCTTTATTTTAAGATTCGACATACGTATTCACGCGCGCAAAGGCGCAAAAAATATTATGAAATATCTGATCAAACCAGATACCTAATTAATAAATGCTTTACGTAAGACAATTTACTGAAGACCATCAGAAACAGGGTATTCTTGTCCGTCTGTTTTTTTTTAATAAATATTGGACAACATCACATACATTGCCCTGATTCTGTGGTTAGTAGCTAAAGCACTTGTATTACAGAAATCAGAAAAAACGACGGTGCCAATACACCCAGACCCGAGACAATACAGAAAAGTTAGTTTCCCATATTGACCCGACCGGGGATCGAACCCAGGACCCGGCACCTCAGAGATGGCGCGACGCCAAAGTCCAGCACGCTTGCCTCTCGGCTACGGAGGTCGTTGTCTGTTGTCGGCGCATACTTTCTTCTATAGGGGTACTTTGGGGTTAAAACCTCAATGGTTTGGTGGTTTTAGTACCGAGGGAAGGGTCTTGGATTCGAATATATAAAAATAGGTATTTCAAGTAATTTCAATACAACTAGTGTTTAAAATAATTTAACGGGTCAAAACGCAATACCATTTTTAATTAGTAGTTAATACGAACTACTTACTGCCCTACGTTTCGGTTAGGTTGCACCAACCGTGGTCACGAGCTGACTCGTGGTCACGAGCTGACTCGTGGTCACGAGCTGACTCGTAGTCACGAGCTGACTCGTAGTCACAAGCTGACTCGTAGGCAGCTCGTAACCACGGTTGGTGCAACCTAACCGAAACGTCGGGCAGTAAGTAGTTCGTATTAACTACTAAATAAAAATGGTGTCGCGTTTTGACCCGTTAAATTATTTTAAATGTTTAAAATGGAACGCGAAAGTCTTAAAATTTATACAACTAGTGTTGTCGATCTATAGTCTATCGACAGTATCGATAGCCCAAATTAGTGTAATACTTTTGATGACTTGCAATACTGTCGACGCTATTGTTACTGTTTCTCGTAAATAAAACGCTGTCAAAAAGCCAAAAGTCCAAATTGGGGTAATACTATTGACTCGCAATACTACCATGGCTAGATATCACCAAACTATCGAAAGTATTGATTCTATAGAGAGTAAAGAGACAGAAATCATACATAACGACGTTAATACAACACCCAGACACGAGACAATAGTAGAAAAGTTAGTTTCTCATGTTTACCCCATCGGGAATCGGACCCGCGACCTCAGACGGCGCGACGCCAAAGCCCGTACATATCTTAAAGTGAAGGTGTTCCCGCAGGATTTGAATCCACGAACTCCGAGTTCTTGAACCTAACTAAACACTACACCACATAGGCCAGTTATCGACCAACCTGTTTACTACCAGGTAAAATAATTAATTTTAATGAACCCACATTCATATCTTGAATTCCATATCCCTTACCAACCAAACGAAAATTGTATGTATTTCATACTTTTAAGTCAAGACGTTAAAGTTCAAACTTGATTGTACATGGTGCCTTTGGGTATTTTCATATATTTTCCTTATTAAAAGCACGCGACTATATCGAGTATATTATAAAAATTATTGATATTATGTATTAACCACTGTTATGCAAGATATATCGTCATAACTCTTAACTAATAAACAGGAAAATATGTTTTTTAATTGCGTAACATTTACGATTTTTAATTCATGATATAGTTTTAAATTGTACAATTGATTGAACAGTGACTAAGGTAGGCGGCCAAAGCGCGAAAGGTCCCGGGTTCGAATCCCGGTCGGGTCAATTTGGAAAACGAACTTTTCTAAATTGACTTAAGTCTGGGTGTGCTGGAATGACGCCCCCAGTTAGTATCCGTCGTCTGGTGCTCATAGTACAAGGGAAAACCTTAGTTTGTGACCAGATGATTGGTGTGGTTGTTTGGCGCATTTATTATTTATTGAAATTAACCAAAGGTGACCAAAGCTCCGCAAGTTTCTAATGACTAACGCCCGGTTCCAATATTTGAAAAACGACCCGTTCTATTAACGAATAGTATTAAATTTTACCAGGCGTAAGCTAAAAACGACCGACGGACGACATATGACAGCTGATATGGAATGGTATTAACGGCTGGTAGTCGGTTGGAGAAAAACCAATAGTAAATTTTGCAACATTACGAATCGTATGATATTGGAACCGGGCATGAACCTACGTGGATACTGCTAATAATCTTTACATCTCTTGACAAATGGTAGAGCAATAGAAAAGTTTTGATATGAACAAGACCCAAATACATTTCCAGCTCAAATCCTTAGGATAGTGTTGCCGAATAATCGATTATCGATTAATCGATTACCCGCCCCCCTAATAATCTAACAATCGATATGACAATCGATAGTATTGTCTAATCTAAACAATTATAATCTAAGAATTGTTAATAATCGATTATATCGATAGTATCGCTTGAAAACTTGATATCGACATAATCGATTATATTGTATTTGACTACATTATAATCGATTAATCGATTATATCTAATAGAGATAGGTATCGATATAATCGATTATATCGATATTATCGATTATAATGCGATACTAGCGATTGTCATATCGATTGTTAGATTATTTGGGCCCCTTTTGCATAATTGATTAGTAATCGATATACAATCGAATCGACGGCAACACTACCTTAGGATCGACCGGAAGAAAATGTAATTAGGCATTAAGTCGTCCTTCCGTATTTTTTAAGAACGTGAAATAAGTTTAAAATAAATAAATATCGACCAATAAAATAATGGTAGAGTATGTCAAGGTAATAAGTCCGCCAACTGTATTTTGTTTGTACAATAAAGCATTTTAAACTTAGTATGATATCGTATCGACGGTTAAAAGGCGATATGTCTTAAGCGCCATTTCGGAAACTTTACAGTAGAGCCATTCAAATTTTTTTTTTAAGAAAAGAAATAATTTCTTAAATTCCTTCCCTCTTAGACCGATTTCCATGTTTTTTTTTAAAAACACTACTATGTTTGACTAACAAACATAAAAAAAAATCGGTTCATTCATTCGTGAGCTACGACGTTACAGACAGACAGAAAGCTAGACAGGACAAACATATTACACCGCATTAAAAATGATGCCTTCTCGAAGTATGATCAACAGTCGATTTTATTATTTTTATAGTACTATACGCCGTACTAGCGAACTTGAAATATTAGAAACAGATTTTTTTTATCTCCCCTTACGGTGCGGGAATTGAACCCACGACCTTCACGTATCGCGCGTGCTGCTCTTACCAACTGAGCTAACCGCAAGTTATTGTAGGCGATGAAATTTTTCTGCTGTATCAACCGTTAGCCTTCCGGTAAGTGCCCTCTGCCGAATCAAAGTCAAAGTCAAAGTCAATCTTTTTTATTCACATAGATTACATTAGTAATACTTATGAATAGTCTTTATATAAAGCAAATGCAGCTACCTCCGGTTCGGAACCTATAACTAAAGAGAAGATACCGGCAAGAAACTCGGTAGTTTTTTTTACAAATGAAAGCTACACTTATTACTAATTTTGCACTAAGACACACAGTTAGTTTGTCAATTGTAAAATAAAAATTAAAAATAAATTATTGAAAAAAAAAATAAAACAAAAGTATTTGTAAATTAAATTAAATTAACTGTGTAGGACTTACATGCGTCAACGGGCCCAATACTGACATTGATTGAGAAAATGTGTCATACTATATTTTTAAAATAATATAAAACACGTAAGTACAGGCGAGCAGACTAGGTAGAGCAGAATATGTTTAGAACTACAATAGTTCTAAACAAGGGGAGATAAAAAAAATCTGTTTCTAATATTAAAAGCTCATCAGACTAAACATTTTGACCCGTAGTAAATTTTTTTTTTAAATAGCAATCACTTCTATGTTGTTGTGTTCCTTCGTGTGAGTAAGGTATTAAGTGCTCCTGGGGGGTGCTACATTAGTAGCAGTGGTCAAGCCTTCAATGTAAGGGCGACAAGTCCAGTAACAGATTTATTATGCTGTACTCGTCGCCCTAAAGCTAGGACCTTATTACCTTGACATCAGGTGGGATAAGGTCAATCTTGAAGTGTAATATAAAAAAAAACATTCCGAAGGCTGTCTTTAAAAAAAATAGAACTCACCATGCCTGGAGTCTTCTGCAGCCAATACCACTTGAAGACTCGCCCAGCACACTCCATAAGCTATCAGAACACCCATCCTCTTCCCTTTTATCGTTTGGACGCCTAAATAGGGTACGCCTTCACTTTAAATTAAAAACATATATAATTATTTGCAAATGGGAACGTTTTGTTGCCATTTTTATACTTGTTTTAATTGAAATTGACATATGAGACAATCGACCGAGAGTATTATTCTGAAGACGTGTTCGCAAGCGGAGTGCGAAGGAAGTACTAAGTAGAAGTGGTTTTAAAATAAAATTTACCTGTTTTAAATACACTTTTATACGACAGAGAACTTAATTAATGATGACGTGTATATGGGATTTCACATTTTGACACGCTTGCTCATGTCTTAGTAACTTCATAAGAAAAACCGAAACATCATCAAATGCTTCATTAAAAATGCGAAAATATCTCTGTATGCTAATCTGTGACGTTTTAGTAACATATCTACTTATGCCCGGGTCCAATAGTTAAAAAACGAACTGTTCTAATTACGGGTAGTAATAAATTATACGAGAAGTAAGACAGCTGATGTGGAAAGTAAATTTTGAAATTAGAATTAACGACTCGTAGAAAAACGGATGGTAATTTTTGACACATTACTACGATTCGTAAAATATTGGAACCAGGCAATAACCGATTTGAATGAGATTTGATACACAGTTTATTAAAAGGATCAAGAATCGAACCTAGTTCTTGATTCTTGGTACTACCTTACATTAAATGCTACTGGTCCGGTGGAATTTTAACTTGATTACTATGAACTCTGTTGTCTGTTTTTAGAAAAGTAGTGCATAGCAAATTATCCCTTGAACTGGAGTAGCCCGTCTGGTGAAGTACCTCACAGGACACCGCAGCCAAATAACAATGACTTCGGTGTTGTTGTTTTCCTGCGTGTGAGTAAGGTATCCAGAGCTCCTGGGGAGGTGCTACATCCATAACAGGGGTCAAACCTTCAAGGTTAGGGCGACAAGTCCAGTAACAGCTTTATTATCCTGTACTTGTCGTCATTTAGCTAGAACCTCATTACCACTTAAGAGAACAGGTTGATGAGATCAATCTTGAAGTGCAATATAAAAAAATGGGTTTTAATTGAAGATTAATAAGCATTATGTGGGTAATCTAAGCTTGCGAACATAATAACTACATTCACTTTTACATAAACCAGAATATCTCGTACAGGTTTAAAATGACACGAATTCACAGTTTGTAAAAATCTTTACAACGTTTAAAAATAATCTTCAATGCAGCTTAGTACCAGCTACGGACGGCATTAGAAACTTTCTTCAATAAACCTGAATCTGGGCGTTCTGGATCGATGCAGTTTGCATCGCAAGCACTATAAGGTATACCTTAAGTTTAAAACCAGTTCGATTTATAATAATAATAATAATAATTTCTTTAATTCAGACCATAGTCCATTTTGTTAATGACAATATTTCTTTAACCTATGATATTACAAATGACATTACAAAAATTACCTAGAATATAATTAAATAAAATTAAATTGAATTAAATTGAATTGAATATCTCATTTTCATATTTTAACAGTTTAATAAAAAAAAAAATTTTATAAAAAATTAAACTAATAAATTAAATTAAGTACATATGTCAAAAGACAGTCACTGCCATGCAATCCCGTTAGAAATTGCACAACAGTGAGTGACATACGGGCAGTCCAGCCTGTTCGCGATCATGCTGAGGATGCTATTGGCGCTGCCCCGGACTCTGCGCACCAGTGATGCGCGGTTCCAATAATTAAAAAATGATCCGTTAGAGGGACCCCACACTAGCGTCTTTCGAGCGTCAGCGTCTTGCCGGCGACCTCCCCACACTTGCGTTGTTTGGACGTTGCGTCGACGCGGCGCCCGCACAGCGTCGGCGCGGCGTTTGAGCGGCGCTTGTGCTGGGCGTCTTTCGAGCGTCGCGCCGCGCTGACGTCATGTACTGTCATTTCGAAAATGGAAATGTAAGATTTGAATAACGCACAATATAATGTTTTATATTGCAGTGATAAATTAATGATTTCAACTTGTTAAGGAAAAAATATATTTTACCTATTTGACACATGACTCGAATAGGCAACTTTAGCATTTATTTTCTCGAAAACTAAAAGTGCTTAATTGAAAATGGGTTTCTTTGGCAATATGAGTTAGTATTTTAAGCTACATCCATATTTGCTATCAGCTAAAAAGTCTTCTACCTACTGATTCTAAAACACGGGCGGGCCGAAACAATTGAGTTGATCATTGTACTGTTGACAAAATAAACGCTGCGCAGGCGTCGGGCCGGCGCGGCGCCTGTGGAGCGCAGTCCTGGCGTTCGTCATTTCGACCGCGCTGCTGCGCAAGCGTTGCGTCGGCGTCGCGTCGACGTTGCGTCGGCGTCGCGTCGGCGTCGCGTCAGTGTTGCGTGGGCGGCGACGCTCAAAGAACGCTAGTGTGGGGTTACGCTTAATGTAACTAAAAACGACCAACAGACGACTGAAGACGGCTCATATAGAATTAAATTATGGAACGGTATTAACGACTCGTAGCCTTAAAATGAAAGATTTTTCTCTGGAAAACATAATTTATTTTATCATCTCTGCTACCGTTGGCACATTTCACATGTAAACGTACAAAAATCACACTGTACAATAAATAAGACAAACATTCAATATGTTATCATGAACATGAAATATAAACAGATTTGAGCAATTTACTTAATTACGTAGTTAAAATGCACACACTCTACAAGGAAAATATTTGTTATCACAGGGACACAGTGCTAGGGAAATATTATTACAAAGTTTTGTACTAACATAATTTATATGGAACCATTTAAAATCTCCTGTATAAAACTTACGACCATTGTGGTCTTATTAGCCTATAAATACTTGACCAAAAGATTCCTATTTACTTATAAGCTTAACTCTATACGATGGCTTTCAATGGATCCAATAAATTAGCGTAGAAATAAATCTTAAGTTACTAACCACATTACATAACAATTACTTAAGCAAAACGCATAAACTGGTAAATATTTGGCATTGAACATTTGAAGGGCACAACATAGTGTTGCCGATAGTATGACTATCGATAAATTATCGATAGTCGACTATCGGCAACACTATACATAATTAAGTTCGACAATAGATTAAAACGCACTAACTGTTGCCCGCAGCTTCGTTGACATAATTACGGGATAAAAAGTATCCTATCATTAATCTGTTTATAATTTTATATTTTTACTAACTTTCTAGTTTAAAATATTAGTACGAGTTCATACATTAATCTAATCCTAAAATAAGCAGTTTATATTAGAGATGCAACGGATAGTTGTTAGGCCGGATACCGGATATGCGGCCGGTGATTAGGCCGAATATCCGGTGTCAGGCCGCCGAATATTCGGCCGCCCAAACAATACCTAAATTTTAGCTTGTCGGCGGGCGCGTCGTCCAGGTTTTAACCTGTTACGTATTGTAGGTTTGCGCAGACCGTTTTCTAGCTAAGAAACGAGTTTTATTAAGTCATTGTGCGGAACTATTTCGTTGCAGTATTCGTGCGCCCGCCTATTTTGCTGAATAGATAAGTTTTTTTTGTGTTTAATGTGTATAGTAGCGTATGTGGAAAATTTGTTGTTGTTTTCTTGTACACTAACCATTTTTTAAAGTTAATTATCAAACAGTATCCGGCCGGATACCGGATAGCAAACGGATATCCGTTGCATCTCTAGTTTATATACCCCAATGAATGACAGATCTAACTCGATTGGAACGGCGGACGAATGACGACGACATGGAATACGTAGGAGTAATTTTATTTTATTTGGATAATATATTTGGCTGATCCCTTTTTTGCTTCTTTCATTTCCCATCCCCTACATCTATACTAATATCTTAATCTGAATAGTTTATATATTTGTTTGAACTCAACTACTACTGGTTTTGATTAAAAAAATATGTTTGTGTTGGATAGGCCATTTATCGAGGAAGGCTTCAGTCAATATCAGTTTGCTGCAACCAATAGGAGCTAAGATTCAGTGGAAACAACAGGGATGGTACACGTGAGAAGCCGCGACGGGCCGCTAGAGCTTAAATACAATCGTATATGGGCAAAACAAACGTAAATGTATATACAAGAATGTTTGCCCTAAGTTGGGATCCAATAGTAAACCATTCCAGATCCAATATTGTTCGTGCTAAGGTTCATTCTAACCTGACAGTACTACTGGGTGTGATCGCTTTCTTCAATTCTGAAGGTCGGGTCCCTGAAAGATTCTTGTAGCTTCGTGCACCAGCTTTCTCCACTTGTTCCGGTTCTCGGCTGTCCTTAGGGCGGTTACAACGGGAAGTCCAGTGATCGTCGTTACTTGGCCACACCAGCGACTAGGAGACCGGCCGCGGGGTCTTTCCCCCTCTACTTTGCCCACCACAACCAGCTTGTCAAGGTTGTCCGGTTATCGGCGAGTGATGTGACTAAAATAGCTCAAGATTCTTTGGTAACAAATTGTCGATAATCTTGTCTTAACATGTAGTTTTCCCAATATAGACAGTACCACTATTGGTTTAAATTACGCCCTTAGCTTGATATGACCGTATTAATCCAATTCAAATGTTCAATCACACTGACATAGATGCCTGGGTATCCTCTTGTCCCACAAACAGTGTTGCCAGTACTGGTCACCCCCCACAACTTCACTATCTCCCTCCCCCAAGTAAGGGGGCCGCCAGAATCTCCGCTGCAAGTGTCGACTCCTCGTTTACCCCCCGCACATATGATGTGCTTTGGGAGGGGCACGTTGGCGTAGGCTGCGTGGCATTTATCTAGAGACCAATGTGGTAAGTAGAGGTTTTTCTTAAGGTGACTGTATTCGTTATTGATGGCGTCGACGCCCCATCCAGCTGCGTTGAAGACAGCGTCTTCTGGTAAACGGCCAGACGGGAGACATATTGGGCGGATTGTATCTGTAAGAAGAATTATTATTTTCTTATTAATTTTATTCTTATTCAAAAGATTTTAAGACTATTCAAATATATTGGACACGTATTTTTACATATTTTTTTTACATGGCTCTGATTCTGTGGAAAGTAGCTTCAGCACTTGTGTTAAAGAAATCAAAAACAACGACGGCACCACAACAGCCAAACCCGAGACTATATAGAAAAGTTTGATTTCCATATTGACCCGACCGGAAATCGAACCCGGAACCTCAGAGATGGCGCGAAACCAAAGTCCAGCACGCTCGCCTCCCGGCCAAGAAGGTCGTCAATTTACACCTAGTCAAAAAATAACGGCGTTACATTAAATTGAATATGCGAAAACGCACATGAAAAATCCACTAGACGGCTATAGGCGAGCGTGAGGTCCAACTGGTATACGATTGGTGTTTTCAATGTCATAGTGACATGTCTGTCAGTGTCATTAAACAAATAACCAATCACGTAATAATTACATCCCATGCCTACGTATCTGGCGGATTTTTTCATGCGCAAACACCCTCATTCAGGCCTAGCATGCGCAATACGTCAAATTTCTCGCATGAGACGACAAAAGTTTCGATACTGTTGATTGGCTAATAGCACACCGCACTTTTATTTTCAGCCAATCAGCAGCTGACGCACTGACTTATTTATTTATTTATTTATTTATTGGTTTGCCAACAATTGCACAATCATACATTTAATGGTAGCCAACAATATTACTTAAATTCTAAATGTACAATATTTTAAAGGTAAACACTACATGCATTAACTATGAACTAAAGTAAGGCATAACATAGATAATTGAATTATTATTATTAGGTTGTGGTTATTCTGATGACAAATGGTGGACAAAACGGCGATATTTCAGAAAGCTGGTACTAAACACATCAATATTAGTACTATATACGTTATAAATCTTACATAATCTAGAGATTGGGGAATTAGAACCTGAAACAGTTTTACGGAGGGGAGGACATAGGAGTTTAATGGGATATCTGGGGCATCTATAAGGAATTTTAAATTGAATCTTAGATAGAAGATCTGGGCTATCCACCATATTATTGAGTACTTTGTATAAAAACAAGAGATCATGTTTATTTCTGCGTTTTTCGAGAGACTCTAATTTAAAATGTTGAAGGCGCTTTTTGTAACTGGAGATTTTTTTAACCACGTTTGTTGAAAAGGCTAGATGATTTAAAAACCGCTTTTGAAGACGTTCCAGTCGCAAGCTATGTGTCGCATAGCTTGCGACTGGAACGTCTTCAAAAGCGGTTAGACTTCAATCGATTTTGACGTTTGTTAAGAGCGCGATAAAATTTAGTCGCGTGACGCATGCTAGGCCTGATTGTCACAAAACGTCATCAGTGGCTACATTTATTAGCGCCCTAGCAAGTGACATGACGAGCCCCCACCCCGCAACTTGACATCATTTTAATGAAATATTATTTTATTAACTAAGCAAATGAAAAAATACGTGTAAAATATTACTTTTAAACAGTGTAAAACACTCCCCAATTCTTGGAAAAGCAAACGTAATTCTTAGACCCCTAAAGTTTGAGCACGCATGAATCATTACCGTGAATCACTTGAGACGAATTAAGTCAAAGCCGGGGATTTTGTGGGAGCAAAACACTCAACGCGTGCCGTTCGGTATGTCATCTTTGTTGATTAAGGAGTAATTCCCTTTGCAGGTTATTGTAAATATTTGTACTGGCTAATTGTGTGACGCAAAGGTATTGTGGGAATGGTAATTTCTTGATATTACAATATAAATACAACGTTAATACTCAGAGTGAGTTGCGGCAATTTGCCTTTAATGCTAATTATTTTGCGCTTCACTACCATATATCCATACTAATATTATAAAGAGAAAAGATTTGTACCTAATTTGTATGTTTGTAATGAATAGGCTCAAAAAGTATTGGGCTGATTTAAAAAATTCTTTCACCAATAGAATGCTACATTCTTCCAATTTGACATAGGCTACAAAATTAGGGATCCTTGGTAAAATTCGAAAAATTTCAACAGAAAAGCGGGAAAAATTCTCTAAGGCGAAACGAAGTTCGCCGGGACCGCTAGTGTATTATAAAAGAGAAAGTTTCCGGGGCTAACAAAATTTTGAAAGTGGCATATGAGATAAAAGTTTGGGTATCTCTGTTCTAAACAAATTAATGTTATAATTTAAAATAAAGTTCGTCAAAATAAACAGGCGCCTTCAGAATTGAGCAGTGTGCGTTTGGTGGTGAATAAATCTTTCTAGATGAGCCACTAACTTTCAGTGTTCGTGGCCAGATTGCTTCAGGAGTAAGTTGATAGTATCTTCTTACTATGAGTTAACTTTGAGATTTGTCTGCAGAGTTAGAAAACAAAACAAATTTTAACACATACCTACTACTATTGTTTTGTGTTATATTTGTAACTAGCTGTGCCCGCGACTTCGTTCGCGTGGACTACATCCTTTCATGGTCGGTTTTACCCTTTTCCCCTAACATTCGAAACAAAAACTAGTCTTTATTTTAATCCAAGTTTCGAGCTATATTTGTGCCAAATTTCATATCTCTAACTTCAAAAATAAACATTTTTTCATATAAACTTTCAAAGGTGGTACTATCCCCATCCCTCCTTATTTTCTAATAAAAAGTAGCTTATTTCCGTTCTTGAGATTCAACGTATACCTATACCAAATTTCATCAAAATCGGTTGGGAGGTTTAAGCAGGAAAGCGTAACAGACAGACAGAGTAACTTTCGCATTTATAATATTAGTAGGGAAGTAGGGATTAGTAGGGATGTAACCTTTGTGTAGAGATTTTTTTTTTACATTCTCTTTAAAATCCAGTGAACGAAAATAACATAGAAGCATTTCTAACGCTTGAAAATGGCACCACGAAAAGTAGGGCACGGTAGGCGTGGCTTACAATAGTGAGCTAGCGCCGGTACGAATACCGTTTCCACGAACGTCGCGAGTCATAGGCGCGGACCAATCACAGCGCGTGCTCCATCCTAGTCTATAAGATGGCGTAGCTAACAAACCCTTGAATGAACGTCTTTTTGTCGACCTAAACGCAAACCTTAAAAGTTTATTTTCGCGTGTCGGCACTTTATTACTATATTGCATATATTTTGCTACTGTGCTTTTTCGTTTGTGTGTATTTTGGTGTCAATATTCGATTGAAGTTAGCATGACGGTTGTTGGTATTTTATGTATTAATATTGAATTAAAACCTCTTTGGCAATACTGGCTGGTAAGATTTGTATGTCGGAAAAAAGTTAATAAAAAATAATTTGTCAAGTTATGTCATGTAAAATTAATATGTTTTTTCAATGCCAAAAATAACGCCATTTCAAGAAATAAAATGTTAAATGTGAAGTAAAGTTTCATTTTAAACCAGCAAAAAACAATGCGTTGAAAGATACGTAAACATAATTCTTCCATGTGTTCGTTCACTGTTCAAATGTCATATCAATATTCATACCTGTGTAAGGAGCCTCGTATGCCAATGTGATTATGGCTATATCGTGCTCCTTGCCGTCGGAGCCAGGGTGTAGAGTGACAGCTGCCGCGTCGATCTTGAGCGGGAGGTCTGCACAGGTGCCGGCTTCACAGTCCACCTCCGAGGAGAGGTCGTACTCGCCCAAGCGGGCTATTATCCTGGAACCAGCAAAAGTTTACTATTAGTATGATACCGCAACTATGCTTTTTCATCATCATTATCTTCGACTACCTCCGTAACCGAGAGGCGAGCGTGCCGGATTTTTGATTCACGCCAAATCTTAGTCTCGGGTTCGATCCCCGGTCGAGTCAATATGGAAAGTGAACTTTTCTATATCGTCTCGGGTGTGGGTGTTGTAGTACCGTCGTCCAAAAATTTAAATAACCCTTAAATATAAACAACACTAATTTAAACAACTCTCAATTTTTTTTGCATTATATAACAGGACACAATTTATTTCCATATTTTAAAGAAACAGGAAAATTTCATCTCCCCTTGCTGTGCGGGAATCGAACCCACGACCTTCACGTATCGCGCGTACTGCTCTTCCAATGAGCTAACCGCAAGTTATCGTAGGCGATGATTTATTTCTGCTGTATCAACCCGTTAGCCTACGGTAAGTACTATGCCGAATATGTTTAGAACTACATATTTATCGGCCCGTGGTACATTCCTTGCTTTGAGCCAGTTGCATCAATCGCCTCCTATCGTGACAAACACAAGCTGACCATCTTATAGGGGCCTACGCTACGTTTTCTAGTGTGCTTCAAGCTGGAATTCTCATATTATTTGTAATCTCAAGGAAATCGAATTTTGACAACGCCAAAATGAGTTATAAATAGTCGTATAATATGTCGTAGTCGAGGATTACAGCTTGACGGTCAAGCCGGCCTCGCTAAACTACAGCAATAACACCGAAACTAAAATGCGACTATGTTTTTTACTTATACGTATATTTATGTGTATTTCAGGACTAGATAGTTGTGTAGGTTAGCGTTCTCTAAATTTATTTGCATTGAGATTTTAAATATGAGGGCTCCAGTTTGAAGCTTACTAGTTCTTCGAGCTATATGTCCTATTTATTTCCTTTTTAGTTTGGGAATTCTTAAAGTCAAGTCCTTATTTCTACACATATCTCCAGTTGAAATCAACAGTAACTCACTTGAGGTTTTTAGTGAGTCCTTTCTTGACGCAGTGGGCTGCCGTGATTAGATGCCGGCTGGTAATGAGGGTGGCCCCACAGCGGCGCTCAAATAGCTGCCCCCGGCGGTAAAACTCCAGGTAGACCAGCCAGGGGTTGTGATGGATGGGGTTCGCGCTTGCCTCCACTCCGCATCTGTGTTCTTTATAAAAATAAGACACCGTCATTGTTTGTCTGGTGTTAAATGCATACTTTTCCTCTAAATTTCTCGCATGAGACGATAACAGTTTCGATACTGTTAATTGGCTGATAGCAGACCGCAATCGTATTTTTTTTATGGATTAATACGCGTCTTTAGACAACGCGATGATTCTGCCAATGTCAAGTGTTTATAAGAGACACATTTTTACTTTAACTGTGTGCGTAGATGAGAGCTATCTTTTTTTTGTTTTTTTAACCTAATTAATTTAATCGATTTTATTATTTTTATAGTACTTTACGCCGTACTAGCGAACTTTAAATATTGGAAACAGAAAACCGTTAGCCTCCGGTAAGTGCCCTCTGCCGAACATGTTTAGAACTACATACTTACCGGAGGCTAACGGTTTAAACAGCAGAAAAATTTCATCGCCTACGATAACTTGCGGTTAGCTCAGTTGGTAAAACCAGTACGCGCGATACGTGAAGGTCGTGGGTTCGATTCCCGCACCGCAAAGGGAGATGAAATTTTTCTGTTTCTAATATCTAATTCATTTAATTTTTGTTTTACAATTGACAAAGTAACTGCATGTCTAGGTGCAAAATTAGAAAAAAGTTTAGCTTTCTTTTGTAAAAAAAATCTACTGAGTTTCTTGCCGGTATCTTCTCGGTAGTTATAGGTTCCGAATCAGAGGTAGCTTCGTTTGTTTTATATAAGCAGAGACTAACTAATGTACATTAATAAAAATTGTTTGACTTCGACTTTGCTAATTAATTTCTGAGATTAGATCTTCTCTAATACTATTGGGCCTCCTATCCAAATGTACGGCATAATGCTGAGTGGATAACCTTTTTGGCACATTGTAGACTTAAAACTATGTATCTATATAATTACTGTTAAATGTTTTGTGCCAAATAAAATTTTCTACTTTCTTTCTTAATAAAAGAAATAAAGAAATATCAAAAGTTCTTTAGTATGAATCAATCTTGAGTCATCACATACAAGTATGATGTGCCTTTAGAAGAACTATGCTTTCAATAATAGATAAATATTCTACTAGTTCTATGGTCCTAACAAGAAATACAGTGAGACATTTTATAAAAAATATGGTTAAAGTTTATTATGATTTTTTTTCTCAATGTGTAATCCAAATGACAGCTGACTAACTTATATATTATTTCGAAAAGTGTATTGTATTTTGTTTGAACTAAATCTCGCGCTTAAAAATAACCCGGTGATTCCAACAGTGTTCAGAGAGACACGTTATTTGAAAAAAAAATACAGGTGATGAGCTTACTCGTTTCTGAAACGAAATTTTTATTTCTCACCTAACCTACGATAAGAAAAAGAAACGTCGACATGTAAAAGATAAAATTTCACTTAAAAAAAATACGTGATCTTGAAATGTCAAACCCAAATTAATTAATAGTTATGAAGTTGCATTTATAGCACATCGGACTTTAAGTAGAAAATATTTTTCATTAGGTACAAACGGAATGATTCCATTCACAATAAAAAGTCGTGGGTTATTGATTGCTGTAGATATTACAAATTATAATTATTCTATTTATGGGGAGAGAATTATGAATATATTGGACAATTGACTCCTCGCTTTCACTCAGTCACAAAAAATGCACCCAATGTACACAGTTTAACATCACTTCTAATTTTCCGTGAAAGACGAGCTAGTTACTTTATTATTATTTAGTAGGTCATCATTACTGTTTACGATTCAATGTTTGCCTTCTTTTATTTTAACTAGATACTACACACATGAGTGTACTACAATAGCAAAAAGCATTGTCGAAAGAAAGATAGGTATATACTTTATTGTCTAGAACATGCACAGAAATTGTTTTTATGAACAAATTATACTAATAATAAATAGTATTTTTTTTTACATTACATGCACTTTTTCACTATTACCGCATCCATAAACTAACTCTCCCATGACCCAAAGGTTGTCTGGCAGAGAATGCCCCTAGCATTAAGTCCACCTGTTGTACTTTTTTGTGCAATATTTTTTTAAATAAATAAATAAACTTAGGCGACCACTTCGCCAGAAAGCGAAGCTTCCAGATAGAGAAAATAAAAAAAATGAAAAGTGCTATTATTATATTTGAATACTGTCATAGAGAAATAAGTTTTCCTGATATCTTGGTTATTAATAATCAATTATTGAACTTTAGTAAGTTATGTTCAATAGTAAGTGATAAATAATATAATTTACTACCAACCCTCCGCGGCATTGCACTCACATTTACTTGTTACAAAAAATGTGATAAATGAAGAACCGCTCGACCGATTTTGTGCAAACTGCACATAAACCATTTACCAAGTAATCCTAACAAAGACATTTGGTTTGGATGGGTGAGCCCGTTATTGAGTTATAAAACTTCAATGAAAAGTGGCATTGATTTTCATATTATGAATATCACTACATATTATAAAACAAAGTCACTTTTTCTGTCCCTATATCCCTTTGTACGCTTAAATCTTTAAAACTACGCAACGGATTTTGATGCGGTTTTTTTTGATAGATAGAGTAATTCCAGAGGAAGGTTTTTATGTGTGATAAAGAATAGAAAAGCCAATTTTTCTAAGTATTTACATTACATCCGTGCGAAGCCGGGGCGGGTCGCTAGTTGATGATAAAGTGGGCCGTATTTAAACGCGCAGCAAATTTCAAACGAGTTATCCACGTGCATAACTTACTTTACCCGATAGTGCCTTAAAAAGAGCCAGTACTATACAGTCACGAGCAATGAAATGTAAACTTGAGCTCTTATTACGTTACCATAAGGTTCGCTTTAGAATGAGATTGTATACATATTAGTGCACGTGGCTGTATATTCTCTGCTCCATACAATCCTCGTAAAGCAATACTATCGAGTTTCTTGCCGGTTCGTCTCTACAGAATGAACATTCCGAACACGGCGGTAGTTTAACTTAATTGGACAATTTTTAAATGCTTTTGTAAAAGTTTACATGAAAAAAGACATTATATTCTACTAGCTGTGCCCGCGACTTCGTTCGCGTGGACTACATCCTTTTATGGTCGGTTTTACCCCTTTCTCCCCTAATATACGAAACAAAAAGTAGTATATATTTTAATCCAAGTTTCGAGCTATATTTGTGCCAAATTTCATATCTCTAACTTCAAAAATAAACATTTTTCCATATAAACTTCCAAAGGTAGTATTACCCCCCCTCCCCCCCTTATTTTCTAATAAAAAGTAGCCTATGTCCGTTCTTGAGATTCAACGTATACCAAATTTCATCAAAATCGGTTGAGAGGTTTAAGCAGGAAAGCGTAACAGACACACAGACAGACAGAGTTACTTTCGCATTTATAATATAAGTAGGGATAGAGCGCAGAATATCGTGAAATTAAAATAATTCTCACGCGACAGAGCCCAAAACTGACTTCCGAAAGAAGCTAAGATGCCATCCCTACTAATATTATTAACGCGAAAGTAACTCTGTCTGTTTGTTACGCTTTCCCGCTTAAACCTCTCAACTGATTTTGATTAAATTTGGTATAGGTATACGTTGAACCTCTAGAACGTACATAGGCTACTTTTTGTTTTTGAAAACATGCAGTCCACGCGAAAATCGCGGGCACAGCTTATAAAATAAAAAAAAACTTACCATTATTGTTTAAATCCACCACACTTCTCGCTGCGACAAATCCACAAGCACATAACACTATAACAATTTTCATATTGCTCGGAAACATTTTCACCAGAATTTTAGTTGAGTATCCTGACCTGATTGAGGTTTTGAGGATGGTGAGGGGGTCAACAGTCAAGGCATAGCCTCTATAGTTGCCCTGTTTGTCCGGAGGACGGAGCGCTAATGGTTATTATTCAGAAGGACAATTAGTTTATATATTAATTTTCACTATGCCCGTTCGGCTCGGTTTGAGGAAGGGCGTAAGTCACCAAGTTCAGTGAGTTTAAAAACGTTTTTAACTATTAATAAATAAGAACCTATCGCCAGTGAGGTGATTAAGTTTATATTTTTAACTGACCTTAAAAATGGAGGACGTTTCTCAATTCGAACGAAAATTTTTATGTCGCTTTTATAGACCGATTTTTTCGGTCCCCAAAATCTTTAACCTTTTTTTATAATACAATTAAAAAACACTAAAACGCCTTATATCTTGTTAGTAAACTAATTTATTATTAAGTATATTTGTCTTAGTATAATATAACAGTAACCTTATTTATTTGAAATACTAAACTAATTATTAAAATCAAAATAAGTAAGTACAATACGAGTACGTATTTCTAAGTGACCGATATCTTAATTAGTAACTCCATTGAATTAGCAAAAAAAAGTTTCTGCTATATTAGTCTTACAATAAACTTAATTATTTGTATATTTTTATTATAAATTTATTAAACAAATCAAGTTATAGTATCCACATAGAGACCCACAAAACCGTATGTCAGTCTGTCTGTCGGCAAAATAAATAATAAATCAATGATTCAACCTATTTGTCAATCTGTGAAAAGAATCACGAATAAATAACTTATGTTCACAGCCTTTAATACTGACGTTTTTGATCTACACAAACGTATTTTACAGGTTGATAGTAATAACACTATGTAATCATGCGTGTATGTAAAATGCATCATTTTAAAATTATGAGTATGTATAGGTACTAAGAAGCGTTCAATGTACGATTCTAGAGTAGGTATGTATGTACGTAATATGTAATTAAATGTTTTAGCTTGTGAATATTTAGCTTTGAATAATTGTTGGTAATCAATTGTATCTTGGTTGAAAATACAATTGGTAATATCAACATTTAGGAATAGGCATGCTATTAGTGTGAGTTATGTATTAAGAGTTTGTGAGAGTTTTCAGCCTGAGAGATTTATACAAGCTTTCATCCTTTATTTAATCCTCTTAGGGGTTTAATTTATCAAAATCCTTTCTTAGCGGATGCCTACGCCATACATCTACCTGCATGCCAAATTTCAGCCCGATCCGTCCTGTGTTTTCGGCTGGGTGTTGATAGATCACTATGTCAGACAGTCCTCTTTGAGTTATATAAATATATTTAGATTGCCTGCATTTGTGGTGTGTCTGTTTGTATGTGTACAAACGCATGCGCTTGTATTTAAGTAGGTGAGTGAGTGCGTTAGTGTGTGTGTATGATGGTGTAGTGAGATGTATATTGTATGAGAATACAATTGATATGTTTATTATCATTCAAGAGAGGAGAGTAAGACCTGAAGTTAAGTGAAAGTAAAGGTGTTTATATAAGTAGTTAGGTTAGACTAGGTGTGCCAGACTGGGGTGGTCTGGGTCAGAATACTTCCTTGTGTGCCTGCTTGTTATTGATGAGGATTAGGATGCTCGCGAATTCGAGGGAAGTGGTAGCAAGCGGGCCTGGTGTACCCTGGGCAACGGAGGCTACCGACGTTTTTAGGGACTTTCTAGTTGACGGCAGAAGTTCCGGCACGAGGGGCCTCTCTCCCCTCTTCGTAAAGAGGGTTTGTGGATGACAGGTGGGGGGCGATTATCGCCTGCCGGGACCAGAGACAACCGGCGTGGGGTAAGTGGTGTCTGTTACCTCGGTTTCTAGGGGATGGGGCGTGTCGGTGGCCTGGCCCGCTCTAGCTGCGTGCGTTATGTACGGCGAGGGTGGTCGCTTAGCAGTAAGCACTATGGGGAGCTTGTGTACCTAGAGTCCGCAAGGGATCCCGACTCCCCCACAGGTGCGAGCCCGACACACCACTCTCTGTTTCCCGCGGAGTGTGACGGTGCGGTAGGCATTTTCCCCTCAAAAAAAAGTTATGCAAGAGTGAATCTTGGGATCTACTTACAGTTGTAAAATAAATAATTCAATTAATTCCATTCGTTTGAAGTTATAAACTTCAAACTGATATATTTTTTTCTTTATCCAGGAAACAAACAGCATAAATTAATACATAGACTTAAAAAATATACATATATATATATTAAGAACTAACTCACTGGCACTTTTTTTTCACTACTAGCATATTCAATTAAAATGTCGATTGAGAAACTAATACCAAGGGAATCCAAAAGATAAAACAAAAATACTGTTGTGATTCAGAATATTGAAAACGCCACACAAGTCCCTCAATACAGGCTTTCCTTGGCTCCTTTCCCCCCCGCTGGGTTCCGCATCTTGTAGCTCAGTAATCCTGTGATCTAGTGCGTTAAGGCTTGTCTTGCCACCCAGCCTCCGATACCGCACAGGTTGACGGCTAAGACGGCTCCCGGGCTACGGAGAACAGGTGGTGAAGCCTGTGTAGAGTCCGCAAGGCATCCCGACAAACCCTGCAACAGCATAGTGTTGGCCACCGAGGGGGTTTTAGTCATTGCGAGCCCGACACACCACTCTCTGTTCCCCGCAGAGAGTGACGGCTGCTAGCGGATGTTTGAGAAAGACCTCCTTATCGGAAAATTGATATCATATCCTGCTTGATATCCTTATTTAGTTATCACGCCACTTGCGAGCAATATTCGCCCTTTGACGCATAACAAATATATAGAAAACGTTTAATTCGTATTCAAAGTCAGCTAGCTACGGTCATTCGTATTAAAAATGCTATTCGTCATCAGCTCCGACATTTAGTGGTAGGCCTCTTTATCAGGAAATTGATATCCTTATATGGCTAACACGCTATTTGCTTGCAATATTCACCCTAATGGCCGATTCCAATATTTGCAAAACAATTCGTTCTAGTTACGAATAGTTATAAATTAAACGAGGCGTAAGCTAAAACGACCGATGGACAACTGATGACAGCTAATATGGAAAGTAAATTATGGAACGATAATTAACTCCTAGTCGGTTGAAGAAAAACGGATCGTCATTATTGACACTTACGAATCGTAAAATATTGGAACCGGGCATTAGACGCTTTAATTAATAATATACACATGTTAATTCTAAGCAGCAGGGCCGTATTAAGGGTTAAGCAACCGGGGCTACAGAGCGGTCGGGGAGCAATGTATGTATTGTTGTCCACTAATTTTTATATTTGACGGCCTCCGTGGCCGAGAGGCGAGCGGATCGGACTTTGGCGTCGCGTCATCTCTGAGGTCCCGGGTTCGATTCTCGGTCGGGTCAATGTGGGAAACGAACTTTTCTACATTGTCTCGGGTCTGGGTGTTGTGGGACCGTCGTTGTTTCTGATTTCTGTAACACAAGTGCTTAAGCTACTTACCACAGAATCGGAGCAATGTATGTGGTGTTGTCCAATATAATACAATTCTACCCATCTTATATTTTATATATATCCGTAATTATATTGTCTACCAATTCCCATTTTCGTTTTATAATTCTCAGAGCTATGTCGGTGGCTTTAGTTCTCGTACAAATATCCTTATTTTGTTTGTTTTTGTAATATCCTAATTCTATCAATACACATTGTACACAATTTGTAATAATGATGCTTCGTGTGACGTATTTTCCTTCATAAATAATGAAGATATGTAACCATAAACTGTTTCACTACGATCCATTGACACAATATTTCATAATTATGTCTGTCTGTTTACAAACTGCATTGATAGTATTGTTCTCATTAATTCAATTCTGAAATAAATTAAAATCTTCATTCGCCTGAACGGCTCCCAGATTATATAGAGTCATGGCAATGTGTTATCTTATGTTTAAAGATATAAATTTATATACTACTAGAGTGATTCAGTTTATTTTTTATTGTATTTAATTTGTACGTACGAACTATAACCTACTTCCCAAAAAATCAAAAAGTTATATTTGAAACACCTGACATAAACAAAGCTAAGTGGCTTTAAATATTAGAAACAGAACATTTGTATCTTCCCTTGCGGTGCGGGAATCGAACCCACGACCTTCACGTATCGAGCGTGCTGCTCTTCCAACAGATCTAACCGCAAGTTATCGTAGGCGATGAAATTTTTCTGCTGTATTAACCGGTAGCCTCCGGTAAGTGCCCTCTGCCGAATAGAACTACATACTTATCGGCCCGTGACTAGGGGATCGGCCGTCTCCACGTTCCCCTTCAACCATTGGGGGGGGGAAGGATCGGGGCTCCTTGCAACGTCACTGTTCTTTCTATGATGCGCCTAGACAATTAACTGCAGTACTACTGAGAATAATTAAAAAAAAACTGCTACAACAGTAGATAAAAGAAACTCAGGCTTTTGGAAAGGGTTTTGGTGGGTGGGTATGATTTTTATATATTATAGTTCCGAGTTCAACAAAACGAAGGAATGTTTGAAAATAGTTATGACTTGATTGAATTATAAAATTAAATCTCTTTCGCTCACAGAATTCCACATAAAAATGGGTACTAATTCTAAAATATTGATTACTAAGATGAAAACCAAATCAATACGATTGTTCAATGACATGGCATCTCATTGATCATACCTATATGCACATGATTGTCTGCTCGCTCACGCACCATAGTTTTAAGTTCTCTAGCTCTAAATATTGTAAAGATTAGGATAACTACTCTGAGTTTCTTGCCGGATTCTTCTCGGTAGAATTCGGTTCCGAACCGGCTGTAGCTTCAATTTTGGTTGATGAACACATTTTAACGATGTATAAGTGTTACTTGTAAGCTACATGAATAAATGAATTGACTTTGTCACCAATATTAAAAATATAATATATAAAAAAAATCTCCCCTCTCTTATCATTGGAAACACAAAATATAATTTAAAATGTTGATAAGTATAAAACTTTAAAATAGCTGTGAAAGCAGCTTATTAAGATAAAATAATAAATATTAATATGAACATGACAACACATTATGGCAAGCAATTCCTAATTGGGCGAAACTTGGCTAATTTCGTTCCTTTGGAATACCTATTTGTATGAAATGTTTTGATTAAAAGTGGTATGTTTTTATTTTAATTTATATTTTCCTTTAATTATTGTAGATGTCTACTTTCCTTGTACTAAGCAATTTCATAAAAGTATTTCGAGTACACAGATTTTATTTGTTTCCATAGTTACTGGAATACCACATTCAATATATATTGACCCGACCGGGGATCGAACCCGGATCCTCAGAGAAGGCGCGACGCCAAAGTCCGGCCCGCTCGACTCTCGGCTACAGAGGTCGTCAAATAATTGATTGAATACTTACGTAAAACTGGCAGAGGTGGAATTCGCAAAAGCAGTTGTCATTACCCATTAAAAGAAAATGGAGAAAATAATCTATTAGCTGGGTTCAAGGCGAAGTCCAATTTTCAGAGAGAGGTCAGTAGACGGATCCAACTCGGCTGGCCAGCGTTCGGTAAACTACGAAATGTCTTCTTGTACAACCAGTGTGTGTTACCAGTGATGACTTACGGCTCTGAGACGTGGTGCTTCACAAAAGAACTTTTTAGAAGGCTCAAAGTCGCTCAGCGAGCTATGGAGAGGTCTATGCTTGGCATTTCTCTACGTGACCGAATCAGAAATGAGGAAATCCGTAGACGAACTAAAGTTGCTGACATAGCCCGTAGGATTAGTAAGCTGAAGTGGCAATGGGCTGGCCACATAGCACGAAGATCGGACGGTCGATGGGGCAAAAAGGTTCTTGAGTGGAGACCACGTACCACCAAGCGCAGTGTGGGACGGCCACCTACCAGATGGACCGACGACCTAATAAAAATTGCTGGGTCTCGTTGGATGCAGGTGGCAATGGACCGGTCGCGCTGGAAATCGGTTGGAGAGGCCTATGTTCAGCAGTGGACAGTAACAGGCTGAAATGATGATGATGATGATGATGAAGGCGAAGGAAGAACCACGAACTGATTGCAGCGTGACCCGTGGACAAAGGAGAAACTTTCACCAGACACACTGTCACCATTTAAGTAGGTACTTGTTAAATTACAATTTGTTTTATGCGCCGTTCCAATATTTGAAAAACGATGTTTTGTAGTCACGGATAGTTATAAATTATACGAGGCGTAAGCTAAAAACTACCGACGTATCACTTAAGCCTGGCATCAGTGATCCGTCGGTAGTTTTCGGTAATACCAGTATTAGCGACTTGTAGTCGTTTGGAGAAAAACGCATAATAATTTTGGACACATTACGAATCGTAAAATAGGACATTAGTCGTTTAGTGAAGATGGTATCTCGACCTTTGTAATCTAAATAAAATATGTGGTGCAAAACCATTCTTCCTACAGTTGTTCTTTCATTCTCATACTTATCTAAGTTTGAAATACATAGATCATACGAATATAATAAATGCGAATGTAACTCTGTTTGTCTGTCCAGCTTTCACGCCTAAACCAATGAACCAATTTCAAAGAAATAGGTTTACGTTGCACCTCTAGAAATAGGCCACTTTCAGTTTTGAAAATAAGGGGGGATGGGGGTAATATCGCGATTGAAAGTTTATATGTTAAAATGTTTATTTTCTAAGTTAGAGATGTGAAATTTGGTACAGATCTAGCTCAAAACATGACTTAGACTTGGGCCGATAAGTATGTAGTTCTAAACATATTCGGCAGAGGGCACTTACCGAAAGGCTAAGGGTTGATACAGCAGAAAAATTTCATCGCCTACAATAACTTGCGGTTAGCTCAGTTGGTAAGAGCAGCACACGCGATATGTGAAGGTCGTGGGTTCGATTCCCGCACCGCAAGGGAAGATAAAATTTATCTGTTTCTAATAATTAAAATATGGACTTCTTTTCGTTTCCAATGTATGGAGAGGTAGAGGTAAAACTGACCGTGTAAGTATGTAGTCCACGGGAACGAAGTCGCGGGCACAGCTAGACTATGACCTTTTTTGTGATGCTTTAAAATACAGATACCTTTATGTAGGTCATAACGCGAAGGACTATAATTTATTTGTGTTTTGCATGGAACTGTTTACAAATCTTTGAGCAAAGAGTGTGAAAGATGATGATGGAAAGATCGAGGTAGTTTAATTCACACACGTATTCATTGTATCTAATTAACTGAATTATAATTATTTATCTCTACTTATATCATACTAGCTGTGCCCGCGATTTTGTTTGCGTGGACTACAGGCTTTTCCCATAAAAATATACTTTCATACATGGGTAAGAGAAGGAGTGGGGGGCGGGGGGAGAGATAGAGATCTCCCCTAATATTGTGCTGGGATGACGCCCCCAGTTAGTATCCGTCGTCTGGTACTCATAGTACAAGGGAAAACCTTAGTTTGAGACCAGGTGATTGGTGTGATTGTCTGGCGCATTTATTTATTTATTTAATATTCAAAACAAAAAGTAGCTAATATCTTCATCAAAATGGGTTCAGCGGTTAGACGTGAAAGCAGAACAGACAAAATGACAAAACAAACCGACAGACACAGAGTTACATTTATTATATTAGTATGGATAACCATTGACTAAATTATGACCAACCCATTGCACTTACACATAAAATGATATCATTATCATATGAGTATTTCGCATACACAAGTAAGAGTGACAGCTACCTGTATTGTATGAAAACCTGCCTGGTTGCGTATTTTGTTTTTTTCTTTGTAAATAGTGTGTATTTAAATACCTACTGATGATATTAAATATCAAACTTAAACTCAGATATTTCTTTATACAAGTAGGTTACATGTAACACTTTTGAATCGTAATTGAATACAATGCAAAGTGACTCTACTTCCGGTTCTTAACAGAGACGTCCCAAAAATCAATAGATTAGTATTAGCCTTTTTAACCGACTTTAAAAAAGAAGGATGAGGTTGTCATTTCGTCTGTATGTATAATACTTGTTATGTATGTTTACCGATATTTCCGTCAATTACAGACGGTTTTCACTAATGTTTAGCTTTTAGCTTTAGAATGTATAAAAGTTTTTAGTCACATTATGTTACAACAAAAAATCATAAATAAAACAAAAAGTAGGGGACATAATATTCATTTATTTTCACCAATTCATCAATTACATACGCAATCTCTCTTATTAATACACTTTAGTAACGACAAACAGATTGGGAGTCACTATTACACGGAACTCTGTCGTGGAAATAATCACTTACATCCTCATACATTTAAACTAAAGAACTAGCTTGTTGATAATATATTAGGAGAATTAAAATCGTATGTAAAGGTCACCTTCGGATGTTACATTACGTATTTAATTCAACTTGAAACAGGAAAACCTTACTACCATGCGACACGTATTTTCGACTTATGCCCCGTTCCAATATTTTACGATTCGTAATTAGTTAAAAATTACTACCCATTTTTCTCCAACCGACTACGAGTCGTTTATTCTAATTTAAGTCGTTCGTCTGTCGTTTTTAGCTTACGCCTCGTATTTATTTCTGTGTAGCTAGAAAGGATTCTTTTTCAAATATTAAAACAGGACATTATACAGTTACAGTTATATTGTGTGACCGTGTTATTAGAATTATCAGTTTAATTCGAGCCCTGCTCTTATTTCTTCAAATCCCTCCTTAATATATTCAAAAGAGGAAAATTACACGAATGTAATTATTTCCACAACAGTATATAAGCACGGAAGTAGGTATACAAATTCGGCGACAACATGAAATATTTGGACGTTCATCTTCATACAAGTATTATATAATCAGATATGTCAAGAACCACTACACTACACATCTATGTTATTATTATAAACACACTTACTTACTACGCATTAGTTTAGACTATCAGTACCGCTCGTTAGGAAAGAAACAAACAAAAAATGTAAAACGCCTAGAAATTACAACTTATACAATACAATACGAATAAAAATATAGTACAGAGGACACTTATGAAATATCTGACACTAATAAGTATTAAATTGTAACAAGTGTCGTTAAATTCGTGCCCGCTGTTATACAAAACTAATCTGAAATATAAGCTTTAATTATTGTTCATATACAGCAACGGGCATATCTACACTATACCATTTATGTATCGATTACTTCGTCATTAACTCGCGTATTTAAAAAAAATAATTAAATCATATTAGTTAGCCTCCTACCTCACCATATTTAGCTACCTAAACTACAATCTTATAAAAAAAAGAACGTCTAAAAAATGCTATAAATGTATTTATTTAAAATATATACTTTTATCAACAATCAGACGACAGTACATAAATATATGTTAAGTATAAGAAACATTCTTTATTTAATATAAAAGTTTATTGTGAGCATCAAAGATTCGCTAATACTCAACGTTAACTGAAGCGTGCGTGAATCAGTTACATATTTACCTTTTCTATATACTCTTTGACACTCACATGTATAATTCAAGAAACAATATATGTCTAAATCAGAAGATATGTGTTTGATATTTGATTCAATTAAAAACCAGTACATGTATCAACAAATGTAAGGTTGATATAAAACACAGAACACATTTTCTCTTCATTAGTATACTCTTATGATATAATGGTATAAAATGCTCAATAGTAAATAACTGGTGATGAAAACATATATACAGGACATTTTGACATTTAATGATTTCGTATGCTATCAGAGGCATATCATGGAATTACGATAATGTTCTGCCAACTTAACACGTATGATAACATAAATACATAAATATTGGATAACATCACATACATTGCCCTGATTCTGTGGCTTAAGCTTAAGCAATTGTGTTACAGAAATCAGAAACAATGACGGTAACACCCAGACCCGAGACAATATGGAAAAGTTCGTTTCTTATATTGACCCGACCGGAGATCGAATCCTCAGAGATGGCAAAGTCCGGCCCGCTCGCCTCTCGGCTATGGAGATAACGAGTATAATGCATTTGTATTTTTATGAAGGGCTTGGACCATATCTCACAAAGTCTTGCTTAAAAACCAATTGACTAAATTCGAAGACTCGAAGCGGTCGGTGCCATTAATAACTTTTGTAACAGAGATGCGCGCTAATTACAGGTATATCAATAACAGAAATAAACAGATTACACTGTTCATATTAACCTTATCATATATGAAATCAATTTGGTGACTTTAAAAGTGTCCTTACATTTTAATTTTAAACATATTGGTTTGGATTGGTTATACTGGACATTAAATGTGCAATCCCGAACAAACACCAGTAGTATGGTACATATGTTTTCATCAACAGCCTTTGGGCACCGAAAGCAAAAGCTTTGCATAAGTATTGTAGAATCATTGTGTGTAAAAGCAACGCCCGCAAGTGATTTTAACTATTACTTTCAACAGCAATTATTATTACATCGTACTGTCCAAAACCCGTTAAATATAATAATAATAAATCAAAGATTCCTAACTCCTGTTTCATATGACTTTTTTAAAGTATATTTTTCTTATGAAATGCCATAAGAGAAATAGTATTTGTTGGCATAAAATCATGTTATGTTTACTGAAATGTTATGTTTTCCTAGACACCGATGTCGTCATATAGTTTACTGACCGCTAATGACGTCATTTTACGATCCTTAATTCAATATATGGAAACAAAATGGTGGCCCTTGAATTTTACAACTTTACACTTTGTATTAATTCTTTTTGCGACAGTTGTTTCTTACGACGCTACGATTTAGGCTCTGCTCTGACATACATACTAATCTTTCATAAGACATATTTGACATTGCTCATGACACAGACCGATTAAATACTTCCTTAAATTTGTTTTCTCGATTGAATTGATCGAATGAGATTCAGATTAGGTACATTAATTCGTTCTTTCATAGAAATCATTAAACGATTACCGTTCTGCCATAGAAGTCTCACCTGCAATTTTATCCAAAATTGGATTAAACTGAAGTCTTTTTTATGTACTTTGCAATAACTTTAAAATGAAAATAAAATAAAACCCATTGACTGATTATTTGAGAAACATAAGAAAATCAACTTTAATTCCTTCAAATTGCCAAAACAACGACACAACACTATAATTTTGATTAGATGGCCTCAAGTTCGCGGGCAATCGAAGTTATTTGCGGATAGACAAGGACTTTTTTTAATAGAGACTATTAAACTAACTGCCCGTCGCTTGCTTTAAGTTTGCGGGCACATGTAGTAATTTGCGAATGGATAGAAAAGAGCTTATTTCCTATTGCGTGAGGTTTTAAATAACTGCCCGTCGGGTGTGTTTACTTCCCGGGCACTCGTAGCAATTGATGGATAGACAAAGGCTTTTTACAATATTGATGGTCATGAACTAACTACCCGTTGCGTGCTTTAAGTTTGCACATGTTGTAATTTACGGATATACTAGGGCTCTTTTCTATCGCGAAAGTCTAGAACTAACTACCGCTTTGAATTAGTGGGCACTCGTCGTCATTTGCTGATAGAAAAAGGCTCTTTTATATAGCGGGCGTCTTGAATTAATTGCCCGTCGCATGTTCTGAGTTTCGGGGCAATTGTAGTTATTTACGGATAGACAAAGGCTCTTTTCTACAGCGAGAGTTTAGAACTAATTGATCTTCAAATGCTTTAAGTTCGCGGATAATCGTAGACATTTACGGATAGACAAGGTCTATTTTAAATTGCTGACGTCTTGAACTAACTGCCCGTCCGAACAATTGTAGTTATTAAAAAGGAACACTAGTTACGATCAAAAAGACCGCTCGAACCGTTCAATGAGAAGCGCGTAATTCACGGTACAGAAAGGTTCGCGTTGACTCACGCGATACACGCATACACTCTGCCACAAGGTATTACCCCGCAGTGGGACGCTGAGAAACTTTCAAAGACGCGTGCGCAAACGGTGCACGACTTAGACACGTGCCATTCATTCCTTTGCGCAAACGTCGATATTAACTTACGTGTTACGGTACTTTTGTTTGTAAATAGGGTGAAGTAACGTAGTTAAAAGAAACAGTAAAATTTCATTTCCCTTTGCTATATCTTCTTCAAGTTCTTTAAATTGTAAATTTATTTGACGACCTCGGTGGCGCAGTGGCTAAGGCGGCCAAAGCGCGAGAGGTCCCGGGTTCGATCCCGGTCAATTTAGAAAAGTATTTTCTAAATTGACTTGGTTCTGGGTGTGCTGGGATGACGCCCCCATTTAATATCCGTCATCTGGTACTCATAGTACAAGGGAAAAAAAACCTTAATTTGAGACCAGGTGATTGGTGTGATTGTCTGGCGCATTTATTTAAATTGGGCTCATATCATTTCACCGAATCTATTTCGACGGACGCTATATTTCACCGAAAGTCGTTTCGCCGAACCATACAAAGTACTATGATACTGTTACGCGCCACGATTAACGTTCTTAGTAACCAGCGCCATCTAGTGTGGAAAGGCGGGACTACAGAGAGTCGAGACGCGTACGCCAGAATTTACTAGAACAATGACCTTGACCGAGCGTACGGCCGTTCAAGGCCGCACTGCGCGCGAATGTTCCGGATGTTTCTGCGTTGGAAGGTTCGGGAACGGCCGCGGCAATATAAAAGGCCGGGATTCACCGCGACCGGGACAGTTTTGAATTAGCGATACAAGTGATTACTTCGAAAGCGATTTTGAAGTACGACTTGGGAGCGATTGTTGTTTTAATTAGTGCGTTTTAAGGTTGTAATTAGTGGCGTTCAATTAAAGTGTGACTTTTGGTAATTTTTATCGGCTGTTTTTATTGTCACGAACCCGAAGCTCGTAACAATTGATGTCAGAAGTGGGATTTAAATTATGCCGGTTTTACCTAAAGACGACACGGAGGGTATCCGTACCCGGAGTCAACGCCAACAGGAGACGGACCAGAGACGTTTTGGTGGAGCTTTGCCGCAGGAATCGGAGAGCCAGTTATTAACCACGGAGGCTGGCCCGTCCACAGCAACACCAGCAGCATCGGCTGCACCAGACCTTGCTGCTCTGATGATGATGCTGCAGGAGCAGTCACGTCGGCTGGAAGAACAGCTCCAGCGGGACAAGGAGGAACAGGCTAGCCGACAGGAGGAACAGGCTCGCCGCCAGGAGGAACAGGCTCGCCGCCAGGAGGAACAGGCTCGCCGACAGGAGGAACAGGCTCGTCAGCTGGAAGAACAGCTTCAGCGGGACAAGGAGGAACAGGCTCGACGCCAGGAGGAACAGGCTCGCCGCCAAGAAGAGCAGATGCTTCTTTTGAAGGACCTTCACGCTACCTTCGGGAAAGACATAAAGGAGGTGAAGGATAAGGTTGCTCAACATGACAACCGCCTATTGGAAGCTGAAATACGGATCGACCAAGTCAATAATCGGGTTGACTACGTAGTGGCTGATGTGAAGAAGACCGTGATGGCAGACGTTAAGAAAACGCTGGATTGTCTTAAACTTGGAGAAGCAATTGCAGCTCCCGTAGCTACAACACCTTCGCTACGTGGATTCAAAGTGCCACCGTTCGACGGAACTTCTTCCTGGTCGGCCTACAAAATCCAATTTGACGCAGTCATGAAAGCGAACGGCTGGGATAAAAATCAGGCCATGACTGCCCTCACCCTAGGCCTTCGTGACCAGGCCTTATCAGTTTTGGAAACTCTCGGTAAGGAAGTGACTTACGAGCAGCTCCTTGAGGCTTTGGAGGCTCGATATGGCGACGCTCACCTGGAACACGTGTTTCGCGCACAGCTCAGAGACCGCGTGCAACGCAGTAGCGAAAACCTGCAGCAGTGGGCCCTTGAAGTGGAGAAGCTGGTGCGTAAAGCTTACCAGTCCGTACCAGCGCTAATTGATGGGAACCTGGTGCAGGCGTTCATCGACGGCATCCGCGATATTGAAGTTAGGGCTGCTGTGAGGCTCGGGCACCACGAGACGCTAAAGGATGCCTTGGCCCATGCCCTGGAAGTGGAAGCTGCGCGACAGGATCATCGATCCCATCGCGTCAGGGAGGTTGTAGCGGCTACAGTTCGGCACTGCAATAAAGGATACCGCCCTAGATGCTACGGCTGTGGGGAAAAGGGCCACCTTCGATCCAGTTGCCCTAAGCGAACTGCAGAAAGAGAACTACGGCTACCTGCAGACCTGATCATCAGAATACCACCTGATGCTCCAGGCAGTATAATCGATTATGCGAATAACTGGCGGTACAAAATAAATGACATTTGTAAGCACGTCAGACAATCGGGCCAGAAAATGTCGGGAAAGATGAAACCCCTTTATGACCGCAAAATGAACAGTAAAGAGTTTGACGAAGGTTCACTAGTGTGGTTGCACAATCCAATCCGCAGCAAGGGGAAATCTCCTAAGCTTCAGGCGAAATGGGAAGGGCCGTATCGAATTGTGACTAAGATCAATGACGTAACCTACCGGATACAAAAAGGTGCGAGGGGTACTCCTAAGATCGTCCATGTGGATCGATTGGCGCGTTATTATGGAGCCGAAAATGCTCGGGACGAGCATGTCTTAGGAGGGGGCAGTGTTACGCGCCACGATTAACGTTCTTAGTAACCAGCGCCATCTAGTGTGGAAAGGCGGGACTACAGAGAGTCGAGACGCGTACGCCAGAATTTACTAGAACAATGACCTTGACCGAGCGTACGGCCGTTCAAGGCCGCACTGCGCGCGAATGTTCCGGATGTTTCTGCGTTGGAAGGTTCGGGAACGGCCGCGGCAATATAAAAGGCCGGGATTCACCGCGACCGGGACAGTTTTGAATTAGCGATACAAGTGATTACTTCGAAAGCGATTTTGAAGTGCGACTTGGGAGCGATTGTTGTTTCAATTAGTGCGTTTTAAGGTTGTAATTAGTGGCGTTCAATTAAAGTGTGACTTTTGGTAATTTTTATCGGCTGTTTTTATTGTCACGAACCCGAAGCTCGTAACAATACGAAATTTTGATATCTACGAAAAAGTTCGGTAAAATGATATGAGCCCACTTTAAATAGATATACAATTGAAAGATTTTACGTTCGCTAGCACAGCATGATGCACTTAAAAAAAGTTGTAAAAAAGAGCATTTATTCAGTTCATTCGTTTACTCCGTGAATACAGTAAAACTTGATTTTCATATGGTAACATTGAAAACAACGCGTTATTATTTAGTATTGTTTTATTTAAATCTGACAACACGTTTTTAGGGTTTCTTACCCAAAGGGTAAAAATGGACCCTTTTACAAAGACTTCGCTGTCTGTCCGTCCGGCTGTCTATCACCAGATTGTATCCCAAGAACCGTGATAGCTAGAGTTTAAATTTTCACAGATGGTTTATTAAGAACTGCCATTACTATTTTGCGGCGCTCAATCGATTTCCGTTTATTACCGTTCCGATACCGTTTTTGTTCGTGCAAAAGGCACTTTTATTTAATTACCTCATTCTGGACACGAATCTAGAAATAAACATCCTGTAGTAATCCACAATTTATGCCGTAAACTCTATTCCCAGAAACACTACATTTTGTCCTCATACGCAATTTGACGTGAAAATATAGTCAAGACCTAATTACTGAGCCTTAAACAGTGCGTAATATCTTGATACTTTACTTACTCAGCCCAAAATGTGAAGTAGTATGATTCATGAATTACCTGTAGACAACTAAATGAAAGAGCATTTTAACCGCCGACGCAAAAACCACGGTATTATAAGTTTGACGTGTCTGTGCGTGTGTCTGTCTATGGCGTCGCAGCCCCCGAACAAATGAACCGATTTTTATTTTTGTTTGAAAGATGAATAAGTCGGGAGTGTGCTTAGCTATGTTTGATAAAAATCCAAGATGGCCGCCGCCGTAAAAAAAAATTATGGATTTCATGTTAGTTACAGTCAGCAGTATCTAACTTATTGCACATAGCAATAAGTTGTCTTTTTAGTGACATAATATTATTTTAAGTTGTTGTTTTTATGTACTGTTTCATATCACTAAATAAACTTTTCTCTCTTTCTTGAAAAAAAAACGAATCCATCCATCCATCCATCAGCCTCTTTTCGTCCACTGCTGGACATAGGCCTCCCCTACAGAACGCCACAACGCGCGGTCCTGCGCTTTCTGCATCCAGCGGCTCCCCGCACATCTGACGATGTCGTCAGTCCATCGTGTTGGGGGCCGCCCCACGCTGCGTCGTCCGGTACGTGGTCGCCACTCGAGGACCCTCTTTACCCAACGGTCGTCGGTCCTACGAGCGATGTGGCCTGCCCATTGCCACTTCAGCGTGCTAACTCTTCGGGCTATGTCGAATACACCGGTCCTTCTACGGATCTCCGTATTACGGATCCGATCACGTAGGGAAACGCCGAGCATAGCCCTCTCCATAGCACGCTGCGCAACTTCGAGCTTCGTTATGAGGCCAACATTCAGAGAGATTCGATAATGGGAATTCTGAATTTCTCATTAGTGTACAGATAAAATGACTAACCTGGACATTCCGTAGCATATGAATCTCTTGATGACCCCTGATGTATTATTATACACGTAAGAGCATTCTCCAAATAAACTACTAATTTCCGATAGCATTCCAGCAATGCCATAGTAATTCACTTTGTTACGTATAAATCTTTCCTCTTATTGTGTTATCGGTAGAAAATGCATACGCATTTAAATTTAATGCATACGCATTTAATTAACAGTCACATTTGAGGTAAAACTTTGAATCTTAACAAATTTTAACCTTATTTCAATTCGCTTGAAATTTAATTAATGTTAATATTATATTAAATTCTAGGGCTGCATCATGAAATTAGGAAGATAGGTAAAGTCTGAACAATATACATCATTTCTTGCATTCCATATAATTAAATGAGAATTGGATTTTCCTACGTTAATTTTAAGATAATTGCGTACAATAATTAAATATCCTGCGCCGTGTACTTAAGCATATTTTATGTTGTGAATTTCATTAGTAAAAAATCTTTCGTTAATTTTTATTCTTTAAAAATAACAAAGAAATTTAAATTCTATCTTCCAATTCATGGCTCGTTTGTTATTTTTTTTCATAAACTATTTTTTTCAAACTTCTACGAGATCTGTAGATTTTAAATCAATATATTTAATTGATTAGTCGTTTTTTTTACTTTTACTATTATTTCGAATGTGGACAGAGGTAATTAGACGAGCTGTTTAAATTGTTGCGATGATACAAAAAGAAGGGAAAATACATGTATTTTTTTAAATAACTTCAAAAGAGTTTTGAAATATTTTTGGAGCATGTCTCATTAATTTACCACTAAAAGTTTTTTTTTAATGGGCGATTTATTTTTCATTTTAAAATGACAAATAAATGGCAAAAATAAAGAGGAGCCACAACGTATCTTGTAGTCCACAAGACAGCAAAAAATGTTGATTTTAAAATCGGAGCACGGCCTCCACTTTGAGGTCTGCTATGTAAAATTCTCATAATATTCGTTGCCAATAGACTTCGCGAATGAAGCACTTTAAATGAATAAAAAATAAATGCGCCAGACAACCACACCAATCACCTGGTTTATGACCTGACCGGGAATCGAACCCGGGACCTGTGGCGCTTTGGCCGCCTACCTTAGCCACTGCGCCACAGAGGTCGTCAACTTTCAAAAAAAGGACAATGGAAATCAAAAACTGAATTTTCGTTTTAAATTCCGAACATTCGATCAAAATTTAGGATAGCAATCTTTTGTTTTGGAGTATGAACCCTCTCAAACAACCTTATAATGATGATTTTTCTCTCGCGATTGCCCTTTCTTCAACAATAGCTTCTCCCACATTTCACTTCATTGTAACTTATTCCATCTTTAAACTTTGTACTCCATTAAATTAAACTTTGAACATTAAATAGGCTCCAAGAAATCGGGACTCATTTTGTTTCACTACTGTCGTTAGATATTCACAATCGTCACAATTGACTCATGCGTTAATGTGATAACTGTTATGCCATGGTAAATATAAATACTGTTACAAATATTTCACGGGAACGTTTGTCATATTATAAGAATCATCTTTTCATATTGCTATCTCTTTATGACGAATTTCAACCAGTAATTTTACGATCAATTGAATAATATTTATAGTTATGTTATTTAATTATTTACTTTTTTACATTGCAAACTAAATGTGGAAAACTTTATTGACAGACCTACATATAAGAAATATAACAGGCACTTTTTTATAAATTTGGGAGACAGGCATACTGACTGAGCCGCAAGTAGCCGAAGCCCAAGTGGCTCACTTATTAAATTTGTGGCTCACTTTTTATTTCGGCTAGGCTAGGTTAATATGTTTTTTTTGCTAGATTAAAAAGAACCCCATACATATATTAGTTAAATTATTTCGAATCAAACCTATGATCAAATTATGTATTGTTTCTCGAATATCAACAGTTAATGGGTAAATATTAATGTTTTTCCTTTTAATAAAAAATATCGTAGTTTCGTACCGTATCATTTTATACGAAATGTATGTGTCTTTAGTAAATAATGAACAACTCCATATATTGATTCCTTTACCTTTATATTTTTGAAGAATATGGGACGGTTACACTTAGCAAGTAGATTATTAGCGAACAATAATTTAAAACTTGTTATTTATTTCAGTAGGGGGGCATTCAAATATTACATAACGCATATTTTACAAATGTTTGACGTCAAGTAACTCTTTATTTTAACCCCAACATCTAGTTAGTTTTCTGAGCGATATGATGCAAGTTAAATAACAGGTTTAATAAATTATCTAACATAAAAATTTTGTTACAATAACCACATTGATTCGAATACTTACACATCGATCTCAAATTGGACAATAATGCAGTTTTAAATTCAGTTACGTACAAATTTAGACGATAGGACACAGAGCATGAGAATTTTGATATTTTATGACTTTATTGATAACTGTTTAGGGTAAGTTTCGTCACACACAATGTCTAAAGCCTCATGTTATTGGCAAATTAAGGATAGTCAAGTCGCTTATTTTTTTAAACTGACGATATTAAAGTGGTTTGAGTTAATGCAATTAACGTTTGGAAAAATCGTACAATATCATCGTTTACCTGTGTTATAAAAGATTTGAAAAGACGTGCATTATACCGGTTTTATTGTAGCGCACTTGTAATATACTACATCTGCACACACAGAGCATATATTTCTTCTCGCATGGATATGTCGCGTGGGTGTCGCGTGGACGTCGCGTGCGTATCGCGTGTGTGTAGCGTTGGCGTCTTCTAGCGAATCTTAGGCGCGGAGCGGTCGTTGCAGTGCTTGTTGCGCCGCAGAGTGGCGCCGCGTTTGATCTGCTCCATCAGGGACGTGTGACACGTGCGTGGGTCCGGCTGTAACACACACATACACATATTATGAAGATATATATATCGTGGCTGCGCGTGCAAAGCCGCGTAAGAACGATTCGTAAATACCGCGTATCGGATTTCGTACGATTCCGATACGGAGTTGAAAAAAACCTGGATATCTTATTAAAATTTACTTACGTACATACGTATTACTTTGAAAACCAAGTATAATGTTAGAAACTTTATAAAGACTACATAATATCATCAAATAAGGGGCGGGTTTCGAACAAGTTATTTCATGCTTTGTTTCGAAGGAGAGAGAAATGTACAACGAAGCTAAAGTGGGGGCAATAACTTCCCAGTCGCCCCCGGTGGCAAGTGACAATTTTCATTCCCATTTGCCACCGGTGTCAATCCTTGCGGGATGGGACAACTGGGACTGGAAGATTATCGTGACAAACGAAAGGATGTGACCTTCTTCCGGTAAAAAGGAAAAAAGTAACAAATGTATTCAAAACTAACATTTAACTAATGTCAATTAATTACTCATAACATTGCGTAATTATCAAATTATCATAGGTTCACACGCCTGTACAGTCACGTGCACTGATTCTAAAGCGCACCTTATGGTAACTTATTCCGTGCACGGCGGTAGAATACTTTATTTGTACTGACTATTCATAAGTGCTTTTGTAAAGTTTACATGAATAAAGATATTTTCTATTTTCAACGTCATAAGAGCTCAAGTATTTACATTTCATTGCTCGTAACTGTACTCAACCAATTGTTTGTAAGCATCGTCATCATAATGGCAATTTTAATTGATTTTATCATTCCATGACGAAACTTCGGCATTAACGACTCATAGTCGATTGGAGTAAAACGGGAAGGTAGTCATTTTTGATACATTACGAATTGTAAAATAATGGAACTTATTGATTACCATACACCAGTACTCAAATATTACTCAGTATTGAGAGTTAGGTTTAAAGACATTTATTTCTCATAAGAACACTTATAACTTATAATGAGACTAGCTGTGACGCGACGTTCGCGTAGTTCGTTTCCAGTTTTTTCCCGCTTGCACCCGTTCCCGTGGGAATTTTACAATATCCTGTTGCAACTAAGCTTTAAGTTTACTAAGGTACCTACATGCCAAATTTCAAGAGTCTAATTTAAGCGGTTTAGATTTTTCATACAAAAAAGATTTTCCCGCTTATTCCCGTTCCGTCCCGGAATTGCTTTCTTAGTGCACCTCTTCGGTACCTAAGCTACGTCCCTTCCAAATTTCAAGTGCCTACGTTTAGCCGTTTAGGCTTTGCGTTGATAGGTATATCAGTCAGTTTCTCCTTTTATATACTTAGATGAAGCATAAAAGACTAAATTAAAAATAATACATATACATTTTTTGCGCAGCGCACTTAATTAATAATCAACAATATATTTTTTTTCATATTATACTTATTTCAAGTGAAACAGGAATCAAGCATGACGAGCATTCCACACTTTTATCAAACTGATAGTTGTATGGCGAGCGCGCCTGTTTTTACACATCGCACACTGGTGAAATTCGCTCAAAAGTTGGCCAAAATTACGTCAAGTGTGTTTATGCCTATACATTGCTGTAATCTGTCTAAAATAATAGGATGAAGGTGCTTAAAAAAGCAAAACTATTAAATGTATGTTTCATTGATATATTTAATAGTTAAAAATGAGATAAATAAAAAAAAAACAATGACGATACAGAACTTATTTCTTAATATCTTTGTTCTTACTTTCTTGGGCTTCTTCAGATAGAAGACCTGTTGGAACTACTGCATTCTGTACTATAATACAATATACCCATGGATTAATATTCTGTGAATTGTAGTTGGCATATTATACCATGGATACTATTTCAAAAAGACAACAGCGGTTTTCAGGCTGTATATTTTAAACTATTCCTCATTTATTGCTAGCCCACTAGACATTGCCATCAAAATAATCCATAGCCTATAAATCAATTGTTTGTTTTGCCAGTTATTTCTGCAGATTTCAAGAAGTAACAATGAAACAGAATTCTTGAGTTTTTCATCGTTTTGATCTGTCACTGCATTCCACAAAAACTTTTTCAGGCCTTCCCACAGAATCACAACAGATTCTTTGTCTTTTTGCGAAGGAAAATGAACTGATGTATTTAGCCTGTTAGTATATATGCTTTTAAAACGTTTTTGTGAAACACTTTGTGAAACAGTGAAACATTTCTTGTTTGATATACTTTGGGAATTTGTCTTCACAGTGTGTTTTTTCCCGAACTTTTGTAACTAAGCGTTGAAATCGTATCTCGTGGTTATGAGATTCACCCGTTAAGTAATAACTCAATAATTCTCTTCGACTAATTGGAATTATTGTATGTTTTGCACTATTTTGTTTAGGTGACGCAGTTAGACGCAGCTAATTTTGGCGGCATATGATAGCTATAGATATGTTCTTTCGAAATATGTAAAAGAAACGGGTTGAGTGCGATTGAATATGAACTTTTTCACTAAGTAAAAGAAAAAAAACTGTTGTAATATAGACTTCTATTCAAACCTACATATCTATAACATGGCAAGTAATATAAACTCTTCAGTAATACAGAAATAATAAACTAACCTGAAGGTATAGAATCCATTACGTTTTACACCAAATACCAACTTAATAAAATTTAAACGTAGTCATTAAACAAAAGCTCAAAATTGTAATAAATTACTCGACAAGCAAAACTATTTCAATCGAGTGTTGCGAATATCTCAATAAAAAGTGTCAAACGTTTAAATGGTCATTTATAGATGGCGCCATATGTCTTGTTCCTAAATTAGGCTACTAATTTGGAATTGGAGTAACTTTGTTTTTTTTAATTTTGGCCACAAATTACGTAAATTTCACCTGTGTGCATCGTCGCATGCACACACAGACAAAACTCGGCCGGTTTTGGCATCGACGGCTGTGTCCAGAGCCTACCCGTCGGTAGAGTTACCAAGGCGAATACTATAAATACACCGGTGAATATGTAATCTTATTCAGTGATAACCACATCCTCTTTCGAACTTACAATATTGTTTTTCACATAATTAAATCAGTAGGAAAACTATTACAATTATTTAATGTAATACTGACGCCAGTTCAATTTAATCTAAAAATAAATAATCACGTGACGTAAGTGCAAAAACATGATTGCTTTAAATAAAGGTTTCAATAAATAATACATATGCCTACAGCTCTCACCTTCTTTTTAACGTTTGAAAAAATAACACCGTTTTGATAATTCAATCAGTATTTTTTTTTAATTATTACAGGGTAAGTTGAGCATCTTTTCTTTATCTATAAGATAAGATAAGATATCATTTATTTAAACATTATAGTCATAGGTACATTAATATTACAAATAAAGAAGAATCACATTAAATATTATAATCAAATCATTCAATTAACATTAACATTATATTATTGGTTATTAAATTAAAAAATACATTATTTTACTTATTATTGCGTCCTTTAATATGACAATGAATTCCCAGTTCAAACATTTTACGATTCGTAACGTATCAAAAATGACTTTTTTTTTTTATAATGCACTAAAAGATTGACCTCATCCCACCTGATGTTAAGTGGTAATGAGTTCCTAGCTTAAGGGCGAAAAGTATAGCATAGTACAACTGTTACTAGACTTGTCGCCCTTACCTTGAAGGCTTGACCCCTGCTACTAATGTAGCACCCCCCAGGAGCTCTGGAAACCTTACTCACACGCAGAAACACAACAACACAGAAGTTATTGTTATTGACTATCCGTTTTTCTACGAGTCGTTAATTCTTATTTCAAATTTACTTTCCTTATGAGCTGTCATCAATCGTGTCATTCATTTTTAGCTTACGCCTTGTATAATTTATTACTATACTTAACTAGAACGGATCGTTTTTCAAATATGGGAACCGGGTATAAGACGGTTTCACATTTGTTGAAATTTTTTTTTATTTACAGATAGTTGCTATGCAACAGAAAGAAGACACACAAAAATACCTAAATGTATGTATATTGATATAATAAATAGAATAGTTAAGGGTAGAATATGATGCAACCTTATTCTATAAAAACTATATAATTACTCGTCTATTGCAGTCAATAATTAACAGTCTGTCTTATTTATGAATGTTATGTAATTGTACATAACATTAATAAATTAGACAGACAACATAACATTCATTTCCTGTATCTTAAAGCATCTGCAGTAACATCTAACCTGAACTGGGTGACCCGGCGAAGTTTGTTCCGCCTTAGAGGCAATATGTGACTTTAAAAAAGCAAAAATAAATTAATAAAAAAATATCCTATGTCCATCTCCTGGTTCTAAACTACCTCCCCACCAAGTTTCAGCCAAATCTGTTCAGCCATTCTTGAGTTATAATAGTGTAACTAACACGACTTTCTTTTATAGGTTACCTATATACTTACTTCCTAAATAATATTATAAATCGGAAAGTGAGTTTGTTTGTTTGTTTGTTCCGCTTTCACGCCGTAACTGTAAACGTACTGAACCGATTGCTTTGAAATTAGAAGTAAAGTTAAAAGTCCGGATTAAATAATAGGGTTCTTTTTATCCCGGAAAAAAATTGATATTCCAAAGGGAAAACAAAAATATAGTTTGCTTGATAGATGGATTTGGAGATGGCGCTGTGTGTCATTTAAAACAAGGTAAAATATTGCAAACGAATATAAACATGTAAATTTAGAAGCTAAATGATACGATAATGAATCCCCGAAAATTAGGAATTCCCGAGGGATGACGTACAATTTGTTTTATCGTCTAAACTGTTTTTTTACATCTTACATAATATAGTGTACCATTCAGTTTTTGTTTAACAACTAATCGTATCCAGCGTTACATCACGTTTCTTAGATTTTTCCGTGAAAATCAGAAGTTTTCTTACAGTTGTGTTTTATACCGCATTAATATTATAACCGAATTCCACGCAGGCAAAGCCGCGTGCGGAAAGCTAGTAGATAATAATAAAGAAGAGATTATAAAGCTGAAGAGATTGCTTGTTTGAAATTCTTAATCAGGAACTACTTATTCATTTTTTTGTGTTGGTTAGGGCAGATAATAAGGCTTTAAAACTCAAACTCAAATATTTCTTTATTCAAGTAGGTTACATATAACACTTTTGAATTGTCATTGAATACAATGCAAAGTGATTCTACTTCCGGTTCAGAACCTATATCTACCGAGAAGACACCGGTAAGAAACTCAGCAGATAAGTTACAGTATCAGTATCTAACTTATTACTATGTGTAGCTTACTTTGGACCAAGTCATATAGTTTTGTTATGATGAGTGATGAATTTAGGTTATGTCATGCTGCGACTAATCTATATATATATATAAAAATGAAACCCGTTTCCCGTTGTCACGCCATAACACAAAAACGGCTTGACCGATTTGGCTAATTTTTGTCGTTTACTAATACCCTGTACAAGGTTCTTACGGAAGAAAATATTAAGAAAACCTCTGAGAAAGATTGAAAACATACATTTAATTTTGCATTAAAAAAAGCGCGTAACGAATGTCAACGTCATTCACAGCCATATACTATATTGAAAGAGCATCGTTTGTTCGGAAACGTGGTTACTTAATTAAATTCTATAAGGCGTTACGAAGTTCGCCGGGTCAGCTAGTATTCTCAAAAAAAAAAGGCATTTACGCGTATACACCAGCCACGAACGCATGAAAAGGTTCGTTCAAAATAACAAACATAAAATTAAAACATAGAAAAAATTCCCACTAAAAATCCAATGATTAGGTATATCTTCTAGATCTGAGTTAAGAGTCATAAGTTCATAATAATTTAATATGATTCATAACCACATACGAGAACTACATTGAAATGTAGGAGAAAACATATGCGGTTCTAAAACCAATCACTAGATTGAATTACAAGTATATTAAATAGACTAACTTTGTTTTATGAGAATACAATGTGTAATGTTTCTTGTTTATTTTATCTTTGTACTAACTTTTCTCATAATCCAATAATAAGAAGATTAAGGTATATTTAGACATAAAAATAAAATTGGAGTGTCTGTTAGATGTACGGTACTTACATACATACACTAAAATATTTTTTTTTACAATTTTTGTTTGTATTTCTGTGTGTTTGTTTCGGCTTTCTAAAATGGCTGGACCGATTTTGATGGAGCTTTTATTGGCATGTAGCTGATGAAATAAGGAATAATTTAGGCTACTTATATTTAAGAAAAAAATTATGCTTACTCATGTAGTCCACGCTAACGAAGTCGCCGGCACGGCTAGTTCATAATAAGATTATAAATGCCAAAGTAACACTGTCTGTTTGTCTGTCCGGCTTTCACGCCTAAACCACTAAAACCATAATGATAAAATTTGGTAAAGGTACACGGTGAACCTCCAGAACGGACATAAGCTACTTTTTGTTACTCCGATACAGATTTTGAAGCGGTTTTTTTCTATATACATAGTGATTTAAGAAATCATTTTATATTGTTACTAGCTGTGGCCTACAACTTCGCCCACGTTATTTTGGGATAAAAAGTATACTTTTATGTTAATCTAGTACTGTTCCTACCAAATTTTATTTAAAAAAATCTGTAGTTTATACGTAAACGAGTAACAAACATACATTCACACATCCATACATTCTCCATTTCACGTACATAATATTAGAAGGATCACATATAGTAAAGATAAGCTGAAATATTCATTAACCTTTTCCCAGCCCAGCTATCTTTAACGTAGTGGCCCGCTGTACGCCAACGTATAAATGTATAACAGTTTCTATAGTACGAAAGCAAGGATGTGCCATAACGTCATATCGATAAAAAAAATTGATGTCTAAATCAAGATTTTTTGTTAAATTTTGCAAATATAAATAAACCCTGATACATTATAATAGTAATTTGTTTTATTTTATGAACATTTTAGTAAGAAAAACGAGTATCTATTATCATAGACAAAAATACATGCATAATCTTGCAACACATTTATTATAAAAGGCACTTCACTATTCATTTTATAACGTAGTCCGTTGACTTCATATCAAGTCGTTGGCGCTCGTGGCAAGATAAATATCTCAAATAGAAGTGTTGTCTATGCGTTTCTTTCTTCACCTTGAGTGAATCTCTCTCTATCTCTCTAGACGATTTGAATAAAGAAAAGACGGCTCTTGTACGGTATTCATAAATCATAACAAGTATGTTACGGTGAAAAGTAAGACAAAAGAATGAATGGTCAGTTATTATTCGTATATTTAATAACTTTTATAGTTTGTGTAAGTTTACCTTTCGATATTTTACTCATTATATTTTCGATAATTATATTTAATGATTATTGTACGAAAAAAAACAGACGAGCGCACGTTTGTAATGGCCGGCACTATGACACAATGACCTTGACATCTGTACGCTTACGACGTCACAGGTTTACTTGCATTGAAGTTGGTGGCGCTCGTAGCACTGAAATCTTGTCATTGCGTAGAGATGGGTGTTGCAATATCGAAAATTCTAAATAAATTATAAGCTAGCTTCCGCCCGCGGCTTCGCCCGCGTGTAATTCGGTTATATTGCGGTATAAATCACAACTATAAGAAAACTTCTCATTTCCACGGAAAAATCTAAGAAGCGCGATGTAACGCTGGATACGATTAGTTGTTAAACAAAAACTGAATGGTACACTATATTATATAGCTAAGTAGATATAAAAATCAGTTTAGACGATAAAATAAATTGTGCGTCATCCCTCGGGAATTCCACATTTTCGGGGATTCATTATCGTATCATTTAGCTTCTACATTTACATGTTTATATTCGTTTACAATATTTTACCTTCCAATCCATCAATCTATCTATCAAGCAAATTATATTTTTGTTTTCCCTCGGGAATATCAGTTTTTTTCGGGATAAAAAGTAACCTATTATTTAATCCGGACTTCTAACTATACGTCTGCAAAATTTAAAAGCAATCGGTTCAGTAGTTATGTCGTGAAAGCGGAACAAATAAACAAACTCACTTTCTGATTTATAATATTAGTAAGGATCTTCGTGAAATAAATTAATTTCAATATTTATTATGTAATACGTTATTTTCAGACCGGAATTAATTGTCAATCATAAAATCTATGAATATTTGTATGGAACAAAACAAAGTAAACATGTAGGATTGTAATGAATGCAACTATCGCGTCACATCACTAGCCTACTTGATATGAAGTCGTTGGCGTATGGGACATCAAAATATTTCAGGCGTTTTTGTTTTTATCTGTTTTAAAACACTATAAAGCCTGTTTCTTTTGGCGAAATAACAAAAATGGGCTTCAATCCTGTCCATCTTACAAAATTACAAGAGAAACAAATGTTTAATGCACCGTAAAGGTATTTAATTAAAGTAGGTACAATGAGTAACTTCTATAGAAGTAGTGGCGTTGACGGCACGAAAATCCTGAACTTCTATAGAAGTAGTTGGCGGTTATTAGGTTAATATCTTCATTGCACGTGTGCGAAACCGGGGCCGGCCGCTAGTTTCACATTAAAGGGTTACGAGTGAACTTAACTATTTTTGACCTTTATAACATGTTGACTATACATTATATACAATAATATACCATATCCCAAAAAAGTAAGCACTATAAGCGTGATAGAAACGATAAATATATTAGGATTCATACTTTCAACAGGTTTACAAAACGAATTGCCACCTTTCAACTCTTATTCTGTGGTTAATAGCTATATAACACATTTATTACAGAAATCAGAAACAAATACGCTACTAAAATACCCACACCCAATACAAAGTAGAAAAGTTCATTTTCCATATTGACCCAACCGGGTATCGAACCCGAAACCTCAGAGATGGCGTGACGCCAAAGCCCGCTCGCCCCTCGGCTGCGAAGGTCGTCATGCGAAAAAAATCAAGCCTATATTATATAAGGTTGTTTTCAAGCTTGAGCGAAGCAGTTTTTACTCAGGTGACATTTGACAGCTGTTGCAAGATTTGCGCTAGTGACATTTGGCAAGGTTTGCGCTCGTGATATTTGACAACATTTGCGCTAGTGATATTTGGCAAGATTTGCGCTAGTGATATTTGGCAAGATTTGCGCTAATGACATTTGGCAAGATTTGCGCTAGTGATACTTGGCAAGATTTGCGCTAGTGATATTTGGCAAGATTAGCGCTAGTGATATTTCGCAAGATTTGCGCTCGTGATATTTGACAGCATTTGCGCTAGTGATATTTGGCAAGATTGGCGCTAGTGATATTTGGCAAGATTTGCGCTAGTGACATTTGACAGCATTTGCGCTAGTGATATTTGGCAAGATTTGCGCTAGTGACATTTGACAGCATTTGCGCTAGTGATATTTGGCAAAATTAGCGCTAGTGACATTTGGCAAGATTTGCGCTAGTGATATTTGGCAAGATTTGCGCTAGTGATATTTGGCAAGATTTGCGCTAGTGACATTTGACAGCATTTGCGCTAGTGATATTTGGCAAGATTTGCGCTAGTGACATTTGACAGCATTTGCGCTAGTGATATTTGGCAAGATTTGCGCTAGTGATATTTGGCAAGATTTGCGCTAGTGACATTTGACAGCATTTGCGCTAGTGATATTTGGCAAGATTTGCGCTAGTGACATTTGACAGCATTTGCGCTAGTGATATTTGGCAAGATTTGCGCTAGTGATATTTGGCAAGATTTGCGCTCGTGATATTTGATAGCATTTGCGCTAGTGATATTTGACAAGATATGCGCATGTGACAATTGCTCATGTTTGAAGTGATATTTGCCAAAAGGATAACTTTATTTGTTACCTGCGCTGATGAGTTGATTAATGTCCTAACAGTCATCGCTCGAGACGATTCTATCTGCCATCTCTGTATCAATTATATTGTTTTTGGTGTTAGTTATCATTCTGAATCAATACACAATTCCTATTTAATATTACTGCCAATCTACGTGGGTACTACGTACACATACTGAAGTACGGTTAATTATTAGGAATTAGGAAGAGGAACAAAAAGGTTTTTAGCAAATCATTTATAAAATGAGATTTTAAAATCGACCGACACTTTTTAATTTAAGTTGATTAAAAAAAATTGTGAGGTCATCAACGCATCGTATTTTTTATAAAAAATATTTTTTTAAAAGTGTCTCACACAGGCTTTTTGACAGCCTTGTCATCATCAATATTAGTAAAGCAATGAATGATTTATGTAAAATTTTAATAAAAATACGTTATAATAGTAAATACGACAACGCTTATCTAAGCTAATGATATATATCATTAAAAGTAAATAGACTTACCAAATCGGTATGTAAAAGCTTAGAAATCACTATTAAAGACTAATCATACCTCCATCAAAGATGAATCGACTCTGCATACCCAGCATTATCTTCGGTACAAAGAAAGGAGTTGGAGCGGCAATCTTTGTTCCCCTCCCAGGGGACAAGGGCGTCATAAATCCGAATAGCCACTTAAAGCGACCACTCTATCGAATATATTATGGTAGACCAACATATCTATTCGAAATACGTCAGAATAGAATTCCTATTCGGAAACTGTCTCTATCTCTTTCTAATAAACTATTAGACAGAGACAAAACATTAATTTTCCGAATCCAAATCGTTTCTGACGTTTGTGGAGGTTTCAGGAGGCAGGTTTGTCCCAGATTCCAACTTTACTTTTAAGACTATTAGATTCACTTTGGAGTTTTAGCATGACTGTGGTAGCTTATCTCCTTGGAGTTCCATGACCTGGAGTCTCTCAGATACTGTCTAGTGGTCTACTGTCACTGTCTAGCTACCGACAGCGTGCCACAGAGCGACAAAGAAGGTTGTATGTCATACCTGTGCGAGCGCATTCATCAGGTCCAGCAGGCGCCGCTGGTTCTGTATTGTGGCCGGTATTTTGTCCAATAAGTCTGACTGCACGCTCGTCAGCATAGTGCATATTAAGTGGATACTGAGTAATGACACTGTCTGGTTACCGACAGTTTGCCACAGAGCGACAAAAAAGGTCGTATAGTCATACCTGCGCGTGCGCGTTCATCAGATCGCGCACGGTGGAGGCTCGTGTGGAGTCCAGCTGGCGACGCTGATGCTGTATGGTGGCCGATAGTTTGTCCAGGAAAGCAGGCTGCACGCTCGTGGGCATTATGCCTGTAACAAACGAATTATAACGTTCCCTTATCAAAAGAAACATAAAATAAGCCACTAACAACGCGGGCTAACCCACCATTACCATTACTATTTTCATCAAAATAACATGCAAAAGAAAAGCCGGCTGCATACTCGTCGGCATTACGCCTGTTAACAAACGAATTCAAACGTGCTTTTATCTTTATAAGATTTTTCCACCATTTCATTTTATTTATTTTAACTTTATTGCACGCAAAAAAGACGGATTTAATGAATGAACGAAAGAACGAACGAAAAATATGAGGATGTTCGCGTTCGAATTATCCACCTTACGTCTACATATCGCTATCTAGTGGAATTTTCATTGTTTGATTGTTTGTTCGTTTTCAAAAAAATAAGCACATGTAAGGTTAACCTTTCTGCTTGTGCGCGGGGTCGGGCCCGGCAGGCGCGGCGCGGCGAGCGGCTCGCGGCGACAGCTGCGGCGCCAGCTTGGCGCTCAGGCTGGCGATCAGACCGCTCTCTGGACGAACAAACGAACTTGTTACGTAACAAAACTCGCCAATTGCTAGTTGAAAAGGTTCCATGTCATTTTGGCTACAAAAAAGAACAAAGAAAATATGATAACAAACCTCCAAATTTATCTTGCTCGCTCCTGGTGGTGCCGGTCGGCGCTGTGTGAGCGGGCGGCGATGTTCTTGCTCGCTCGCTCGCTAAGGCTACAGACGAGCAGGTACTCACGCTCCTGGTGGTGCCGATCGGCGCTGTGTGAGCGGGCGGCGATGCTCTTGCTCGCTCGCTCGCTAAGGCTACAGACGAGCAGGTACTCACGCTCCTGGTGGTGCCGGTCGGCGCTGTGTGAGCGGGCGGCGATGTTCTTGCTCGCTCGCTCGCTAAGGCTACAGACGAGCAGGTACTCACGCTCCTGGTGGTGCCGGTCGGCGCTGTGTGAGCGGGCGGCGATGTTCTTGCTCGCTCGCTCGCTAAGGCTACAGACGAGCAGGTACTCACGCTCCTGGTGGTGCCGGTCGGCGCTGTGTGAGCGGGCGGCGATGTTCTTGCTCGCTCGCTCGCTAAGGCTACAGACGAGCAGGTACTCACGCTCCTGGTGGTGCCGGTCGGCGCTGTGTGAGCGGGCGGCGATGCTCTTGCTCGCTCGCTCGCTAAGGCTACAGACGAGCAGGTACTCACGCTCCTGGTGGTGCCGGTCGGCGCTGTGTGAGCGGGCGGCGATGCTCTTGCTCGCTCGCTCGCTAAGGCTACAGACGAGCAGGTACTCACGCTCCTGGTGGTGCCGGTCGGCGCTGTGTGAGCGGGCAGCGATGCTCTTGCTCGCTCGCTCGCTAAGGCTACAGACGAGCAGGTACTCACGCTCCTGGTGGTGCCGGTCGGCGCTGTGTGAGCGGGCGGCGATGCTCTTGCTCGCTCGCTCGCTAAGGCTACAGACGAGCAGGTACTCACGCTCCTGGTGGTGCCGGTCGGCGCTGTGTGAGCGGGCAGCGATGCTCTTGCTCGCTCGCTCGCTAAGGCTACAGACGAGCAGGTACTCACGCTCCTGGTGGTGCCGGTCGGCGCTGTGTGAGCGGGCGGCGATGCTCTTGCTCGCTCGCTCGCTAAGGCTACAGACGAGCAGGTACTCACGCTCCTGGTGGTGCCGGTCGGCGCTGTGTGAGCGGGCGGCGATGCTCTTGCTCGCTCGCTCGCTAAGGCTACAGACGAGCAGGTACTCACGCTCCTGGTGGTGCCGGTCGGCGCTGTGTGAGCGGGCGGCGATGTTCTTGCGCAGCGCGAGGGGGCTGAGCGCGTCGTGCCGCGCCAGCTGCGCCGGCTGCGCGTATATCGTGCTGCTTTGGTACTTCTTCTCTTGCTGTAACTTGAAGCCTGGAACGGAACGAGCCCTTGGTGCTTTTGTACTTAGAAAGGAGATGCTGCGGTGCATTCCGAAAGATGATGATGTCGAAAAAAACCGCAAAACTCAACCACCACTCATTTCAAAATTACAAAGGTCCATCATACATAGATATTACTTAAAACTTATAAAGTTCATTTTCCACTTAATTAGAAATAAGGTGCAAGCATGTTCAAAAACCATCTTCTTCCCCACAAGATTTCGTGGATGTCATCATCAGATCCAATTTTCATTATTATTCGATTATCATAGATATCTCCTTTACAACCAAAATAATCATCAAAACCAGCTGCTGCAGGCCGCCCGGGTGCGTCGCGGGGCGACCACTGAGGGCGCGGACTTGCCGGGACCCCCGTGTCGGTTCTACGTGAACGAACGGCTAACGAGTGTGAACAGGTAGCTATTCCGACGAGCGTGATAAATTATTTGCATAATTATATGTATTTTTTAAATATAGTATAATGATTACATGCTAATAGCATGTAAACTAATAATGTAAAAATACTGATTGTTTAATATTAAAGCTATGAACTTCCGCTTTTATACGGTTGCTGTTTTGACTCGTCTAGTGACGAGTTTAGTCACGAGTTGTTTGTGCACCAGTATAAAAGGGTGGGGAATCGGATCATGAGGCCAGTTGCTTCTGAGCGAGCGAAGGGCGAACACCTGGTGAACATTCCATCCATCCATCCATCCATCAGCCTCTCTTTGTCCACTGCTGGACATAGGCCTCCCCTACAGAACGCCACAACGCGCGGTCCTGCGCTATCTGCATCCAGCGGCTCCCCGCACATCTGACGATGTCGTCAGTCCATCGTGTTGGGGGCCGCCCCACGCTGCGTCGTCCGGTACGTGGTCGCCACTCGAGGACCCTCTTTACCCAACGGTCGTCGGTCCTACGAGCGATGTGGCCTGCCCATTGCCACTTCAGCGTGCTAACTCTTCGGGCTATGTCGGATACACCGGTCCTTCTACGGATCTCCGTATTACGGATCCGATCATGTAGGGAAACGCCGAGCATAGCCCTCTCCATAGCACGCTGCGCAACTTCGAGCTTCGTTATGAGGCCAACATTCAGAGACCACGTCTCAGTTCCGTAAGTCATCACTGGTAACACACATTGGTCATAGACCTTTCTCTTCAGGCACTGGGGAATTTTGGACGTGAGGATATGCCTAAGCTTCCCGAACGCTGCCCAGCCGAGTTGGATTCGTCGGTTGACCTCTTTCTCGAAGTTGGATTTGCCTAACTGGATAGTTTGTCCCAGATAGACGTAATGATCGACAACTTCGAGAATCGCATTCCCAACAGATACTGGTGCCGGAGTCACATGGACATTGAACATTACCTTGGTTTTATCCATGTTCATCCGTAAACCAACCCGTTGGGAAACACTGCTGAGGTCATTGAGCATTGTGCCAAGGTCCTCCAGGGATTCTGCCATGACCACGATATCGTCTGCGAATCGAAGGTGAGTGATGTATTCGCCATTGATGTTGATGCCGAGTCCGGTCCAATCGAGAAGCTTGAAGACGTCCTCCAATGCAGCGGTGAATAGTTTCGGGGAAATTACGTCCCCCTGTCTGACACCTTTCTGCAGTGGGATCGGTCTCGTGCCTCTATCTTGGATTCGAACTGACATGGTGGCGTTTCTATACAAACACTTCAACGCTTCGATGTACCGATAGTCAATTTGGCACCGCTGGAGGGACTGCAGCACCGCCCAAGTCTCGACTGAATCGAAGGCCTTCTCATAGTCCACATACGCTAGACACAGAGGCCGATTATACTCCTCGGCCTTCTGTATAATCTGACGCAGCGTATGTATGTGGTCTATGGTGCTAAAGCCTTTTCGGAAACCGGCTTGTTCGGGAGGCTGGAAGTCGTCGAACCTGCGCGAGAGTCGATTTGTAATGACTCTCGAAAACAACTTATAGACTGGTGAACATTAAGGTATGATAATTATTAATTACGGCGTTATGCTGATAGGTTATATCTAAATTGCTAGAGCTGAAATATGCTTACATTGTGTGGTATTAATAATATGTGTTAAGATAAATAAATAAAATGTATATAGACATATGGACTTATTGATGTCCATAATGTCCTATGCTTACATTGTGTGGTATTAATTATATGTGTTAAGATAAATAAATGATATAAAATGTATATTGACATATGGACATATTGATGTCCATAATGTCCATTATAATGGTGTTTTGCTGACATTTGTTGTATGTATATTATATACATTTTGTAACTAAAGTGGGCTTATTTTTAGACTTGTTTATATAAGATAATGTGTTTGAAGATAATTGCGTAGCTTTAAATATATAATGAATAAGTATTTAATTTACAAGGGTTTTATTTAAAAAGGTTTGGTATCCCTATATATATATATATATATATATATACACTATTTACACAGTAATGGCAATTTACTACACTAAGATGGTTTCAACCATATAAATTATGTAATATTTTTATTAAATCTATCATCAGAAGTGGGATAATTCAAGACCCTTCCTAACGGAATACATTTTTGTAAGTTTCAGAATGGATCCAGCTATGCTGGAAGGACTCCTGAAAGCAATACGTGATGCTGTATCTACCCGTCGTCATGATGATGATGTGGCGCTTCCAATCTTCGATCCGGCTACTAGTGACAACGGAGCTGACAGTTGGTGTAATAATATCGAGCTGCTGTCGAAGGAATTTGGTTGGAGTAACGTAGCTGCTGTTGCTAAAGCAGGTAAGGCCCTGAAGGGGTCTGCATTAATTTGGTTTCAATCATGGGAACCTTCCGGAGGAAGAACTTGGGAAAATTTTAGGAATGAGCTAACTGATCTTTACCCTGAAAAACGAAACCTCTCTGACAAACTTTCAAAGGCAGTTTCGTATACATCAGATTTGGCTGACTCTTACTGCGAATATGCTAGGGAGAAGCTACGGTTATTCAAGAACACAAAGATATCGTTTACTGAAGATCAATTAATAGAATTAATTTGCGGTAGTATTACTGATGTAAATGTTAGAATGGCTTCTTTTAACAGTAGTGTAAAAACCACCTCGGAATTAATATCCCTGTTTACAAGTTATGTAAAGCCAAAAAAACGTTCTTCAGAGCAAAGCAATCTGGAAGATATATCTGGTCAAGGTAAAATAAAACGGGCAAAATTAGATAATAAAGATAAAAAATGTTTCCAATGCGGCAAACCAGGTCATATCCGGATTCATTGTAACAGCAAACCAGACCAAACGCCGAACCATAACCCAAAAAGCAACACGATTACTAAAGTTGCTGATAAACTTATTTGTACTTGCTGTAAAAAGGTTGGTCACACGGAGTCTGTCTGCTGGTTTAAATCCCTTGCTAATTCCGATAAGCCATCTACTAGTAAAGAGGTCAATTTTTTAGGCCCGCGAAATTAAAGCTTACAAAGGTGCACATTAATAATATTTGCATCGACTCCTTGATTGACACGGGGGCTAATTGTAGTCTCATCAAAGAGTCTATTGCGTTACGCCTCCATTGTAAAATGCTACCATATTCAATGTGCCTTAATGGAATAGGTAGTGGCAGCATTAAGGTAAATTCTAAAATAACTGTCCCTGTTAAATTTGATGATATTTACATTGAACTTGACATTTATGTAGTAAAGGATAAAGATTTCGATTACGATCTTTTGATAGGGCGGAATGCTATAGAACACCCAGACGTAGAAATAATTACAGATTTTAATGGCAGTAGGATATGTCGAAAGGTAATTAATAGTTTAGACCTGCACATAAATTTTATTCAAAAACAAGGTCGTACTAATCTAACAAGCGATGAATTAACGTCAAAAATAGGTCACTTGGATATAACATTACAAAATCGAATTAAAGATATTTTCAATAGACATAACACGGTTTTAAATACTAATGGAACTGTTTCAACTGGAGAACTAAAATTAAAATTGAAATCTGAAACCATTATAAATTATCGGCCCTACCGTTTGGCTCCTAGTGAAAGGGAAAAAGTCAAAGAAATCATTAGCGGTTTATTAGATGATAAAATTATACAAGAAAGTGATTCGTCATTTGCAAGTCCGGTGATATTAGTTAAAAAGAAAGATGGAAGTGATAGGCTTTGTATAGATTATAGAGCATTAAATAAAATAATTGAAAGAGACAATTATCCCCTTCCTCTTATAGAAGACCAAATTGACAAGTTGGGAAAGGCAATTTATTTTATTTCCATAGATATGAAAAATGGCTTCTATCAAATACCTATTGCATCCGATTCTGTTAAATATACAGCATTTTCCACACCAGACGGCCATTACGAATTTTTAAAAATGCGTTTTGGTATTTGCAATGGACCGTCAGTATTTCAGCGAGCCATCACAAAAGCAGTAAGCCATTTAGACTTTTTATTAGTGTACATAGACGATATTTTGATCCCATTTACAACTGTGGATGAGGGACTTCAATATTTGGAACAAACTCTTTTAGCTCTTGGAACAGCGGGTTTTAATATTAACCTTCAAAAATGTAAATTCTTTGTAGACAGTATCGAATATTTGGGCCGGCATATATCTCGAGAAGGAGTAAGGCCAAGTGAGACGAAGGTAGCTGCTTTAGTCAATTCACCAACTCCAAGCAACATTAAACAAGTACGTCAGTTTATGGGGCTCGCTTCTTATTTTAGGAAGTTTATCCCAAATTTTGCATTACGTACCGCTTGTATCACTAAATTATTAGAAAAAAATCGAACATGGGATTGGGGAGCTGAGCAAGATGCGGCGAGAGATTATGTAATCAGTTATTTAGTAACTAAACCCTTGCTGTCTATTTTTGATCCTAATTTAGAGACGGAATTGCATACCGATGCCAGTGCAATGGGATACGGTGCAATCTTATTTCAGAAATCTGCTGGTGTAACTAAAGTCGTGGCCTATTTTAGCAAAAGAACGTCCCCTACGGAGTCTAGATATTGCTCTTATGACTTGGAAACCCTGGCAATTTATAATTCTTTAAAACATTTTCGCGTATATTTGCTTGGAATAAAATTCAAAATAATTACCGATTGTAACGCCATAAAATCTACAATGAATAAAAAGGATTTGTCTCCACGCGTAGCCCGTTGGTGGACGTACATGCAAGATTTTAATTTCGATGTATTATATAGAAAGGGCTTGTACATAAGTCATGTTGATTTCCTTAGTCGGAATCCGGTCCAACCCCCCAATGTGTATGATTCGGTTAATTTGATTAATGATCCACAATCCTGGTTGGAAACAGCGCAGCGAAATGATTCCGAAACATTATCTTTAATGGACAGACTTAGGGAAGGAGAATTAGATACAAATCAATATACACTACTTAATAATTTACTGCATTATAAAGTAGGAGCCAACGGTGAACCTAAATTGTACATTCCAAAAGGCACCAGATTGAGTATTTTGCGACTATACCATGACGAAAACTGCCATGTAGGCTACGACAAAACTATAGGTAAAATTCGCGAACATTTTTGGTTCCCTGGCATGGCTGCTTTTGTACGAAAATATTTGTCACATTGTTTGGTTTGCATTAAAAGGAAAGGTCACCACGGTCCTAAACAGGGATTTTTACACCCTATAGAAAAAATGTCTCTTCCGTTTCACACTATTCATATGGACTGTACAGGACCCTTTACTTTGTCTCGCGAAGGTTATAGACACATTTTGCTAATAGTGGACGGGTTTACGAAGTTTTGTTTGCTTAAACCTTTGAAAACTCTTAACTCAAATGAATTAATACCTATTATTCGTGACACTGTTACTATTTTTGGATCTCCTTCTTTGGTAATATCTGATAGAGGAACCAATTTCAATAGCAATGAACTCCGGTCTCTTTTCGAGGAACTGCACATTCAACATCATTTAATAGCTACCGGTACCCCAAGGGGTAATGGACAGGTTGAACGATACGTTTCGACAGTTACAGACATGCTTTGCACTATGAGTAATGAATCGTCAGATTGGCCGAACGTTTTATGGAAAGTTCAGCAATCGATAAATACCACTGTTCAAAAATCCACTGGTTTCTCCCCTTTACGTTTATTAATAGGAGTTGAGGCAAATATACCAAGTGTACAGGCTCTTTTGAACGATGTAGTTGACTCGAATGAAATCTCTGTGAATATGGATTCTGATCGGGAATTAGCTAGAGAGAGACTAGTACAAATAGCTGCGAAATTTAAAAACCGTTTCGATGCTACACGACGTAATAATATAAACCTTGAACTTGGAGATTTTGTTTACGTTTGCCAAAATCATAGACGAAATGATAAATTGCATCCCAAGTATAAAGGACCGTACGAAATAACTTCCACTCTTCCTAATGATCGCTTTGCTTTGAGGGGCTTAGGTAATTTAAGAAATATTGTAGTAGCAAAGGAAAAGTTACGATATTGGCCTGGTGAAATGGTGGATGAAAATATGATTGTAGAAAATTCACTTAATGTTTAATTTCATGATTTGATAAGTAATAATTTGTAAATGTAATTATGCCATACAATGATTTGTTATAAATACGACAGTGATTATTTGAAAGCACTTGAGCAAAAATTAGAAAGCTGCAGAACGACCGTTTGCTTGATGTTAGTCTCTCACTAAGCAGCAAGTGAGGAGGACTAGCATGGCCATGTAATCGGTACTTCTTTTCCGCTGATGGTCTTTTGTTTGGTGTAAGCCTAACTCACGAACAGCGGGTGGAGGGGGCTTAACACGGCTATGCAACTGACCGACTATGAGAGTAGAATAGTAACATGAAGCATAGGTGCTGTCCGGTTATCACTGTCTATTGGATAATTAAGTACTATAATTTATAATATTAATCTATAGTAATTGTAAATGTACTACAGTATTTTAAATGATACTTCGTTGTCGAAGTATTTATCAGAATGGCCGTGATAAATTATTTGCATAATTATATGTATTTTTTAAATATAGTATAATGATTACATGCTAATAGCATGTAAACTAATAATGTAAAAATACTGATTGTTTAATATTAAAGCTATGAACTTCCGCTTTTATACGGTTGCTGTTTTGACTCGTCTAGTGACGAGTTTAGTCACGAGTTGTTTGTGCACCAGTATAAAAGGGTGGGGAATCGGATCATGAGGCCAGTTGCTTCTGAGCGAGCGAAGGGCGAACACCTGGTGAACATTAAGGTATGATAATTATTAATTACGGCGTTATGCTGATAGGTTATATCTAAATTGCTAGAGCTGAAATATGCTTACATTGTGTGGTATTAATAATATGTGTTAAGATAAATAAATAAAATGTATATAGACATATGGACTTATTGATGTCCATAATGTCCTATGCTTACATTGTGTGGTATTAATTATATGTGTTAAGATAAATAAATGATATAAAATGTATATTGACATATGGACATATTGATGTCCATAATGTCCATTATAATGGTGTTTTGCTGACATTTGTTGTATGTATATTATATACATTTTGTAACTAAAGTGGGCTTATTTTTAGACTTGTTTATATAAGATAATGTGTTTGAAGATAATTGCGTAGCTTTAAATATATAATGAATAAGTATTTAATTTACAAGGGTTTTATTTAAAAAGGTTTGGTATCCCTATATATATATATATATATATATACACTATTTACACAGTAATGGTAATTTACTACACTAAGATGGTTTCAACCATATAAATTATGTAATATTTTTATTAAATCTATCAAGCGCGCGAGATAGGTAGTCGCCTAGATTAGCGTTTTGTATGGACAAGAGAAGGTCGTATTTTTGCACGGAACCATCAGGGCAAGGACAGTACGCGTCATCGTCTGCGCACCGAAGACGACCTAGTCCGGGTTTTCGGTCCGGATGCCGTTCGTCCTACTGTTGCCTAGTTCTAGTACGAGTAGTGCTCGCAATGTCTATTGTGTTATTGTGATATATTTTTTGGTAATCCTAAGTGAACTAATTGTCAACTGTTCTTGTATTTTTTATTGTTTTTATTTGTATACAAATACTATCTCAATGATTTCTAACACTGTACTATTCGTAACGTGTGGCATAGAACTGAAATGTTGCTATAAATTATTTTTTTGTGATACGTATATGGGCTGTATTTTACAATGCATTGATCAGCGCCACTTAACTTTATTAAAAATGTATCTGAATAACTGTAAGTATATTCAAATTACTAGATGTAATTGATGACATACTAGGAGCTCAGGACGCGGAAGAGGGAACTATATTGGTTCTACTGGACTATTCCCGTGCCTTTGATAGCATCAATACAAGGTTGCTTATCACCAAGCTGCATTATTATGGTTTCGATGATGTAGCTATAAAATCGATATCTAGCTATCTCAATGGACGAACCCAGCGAGTGGAAGTGAACCATGACTCAGTGGGTGCTACAGGTGTCTTGAGTGCTGTACCTATTAATAGAGGTGTACCACAGGGGTCAATATTGGGTCCAATTTTATACATATTATATAGTTGTGACGTTATTAAATCTATTAAAAACGGCAAATTTCATATGTATGCTGATGATCTTCAGATTTACATATCATTCAAGCCAAACGATACAGAAAAAGCGATTGAAATGCTCAATGAAGATCTTAATCGTATAGCCGACTGGTCAGAAAGAAATAACCTAGTAATCAATCCAAAAAAATCTAAATTCATAATAATGGGCACAAAAAATCAAATTGAACTCATAAAATGTTTTGATCGAAGGGTGAGTATTAAGGATGGTCCTGTAGAGTTAACAGATGAAGCGCGTAACCTGGGAGTTCTCATGGATGGAAGATTAAAATTTGAAAACCATGTATTGGAAATCATACAAAATTGCAACTACAGGCTAAAAGTTTTATATAAAATAAGGCAGCATCTAAGTACGGAGATTCGATTGTATTTCTGTGAGTTTCTAATACTGTCCAAACTAAATTATGCAGACACAGTTGTCGGAAGTTGTCTCATGGCTCGTACAAAGAAGCTGCAGTGCAGAATGCCTGCGCCCGCTTCTGTTTCGCAATCCATCGCAGAGCCCATGTCACGCCTTATCTAATTCGGGGAGGACTTCTAAATATGAACTCTCGCCTCAGATATCATTTTGCCAGTCTTCTTTTCGAAATCATCAAAGAGAAAAAGCCCAGCTACCTATATGAAAAGCTAAAATTCTCCCAGAGCCCAGTTCGAGGCGCTTATAAGCTATCCTACACAAAGCACACCACAGCGGCATTTCGGGGCTGCTTCCGCTATGCAGCCACGAAATGCTGGAATAACATACCTCCACCACTTAGGAATTGCAAAACAAAATCTAACTTCAAAATTAAATTTAAAGGTTATCTGTTAGGCATCCAAAGGGATGGTGTGCTTTGTGCTTAGCGTTTGTTTTTAGCGTTAGTTCCATTTATTTTGTTTAATTTAATTATGTAGTTGAATATTATAACTTTCTGACGTACATTGTCTATTGTTTATGTTGAAGGGCATTTCGGTTTTGTATTGCATTGTATCATGTATGGGTTTATTGTTGATTTAAAGGAGTATGGTTTGCTTGAGTGTATGTATATGTTTCTTTTTTAATGTTTTTTATGTTGTGTAAGTGTGTTAGGTTATGGGATGTTGTTCTTTATAAGATGTATTTATCACCACTGTGCCGTATTTTAATTTGTCTTATGTAATTACTTTATTTTTAAACAGGCGACCACTGTAAATCAGCGTCGCGAGACTCAATTATGGGTGTCCCGACATGTTGCTGAGTTGGGAGCCTTTTTAGCACATATTTAGTTTTCCTTTTTTTTTTAATTTTCCTTTATTTGTACTATCTTATTTTGTGTGTTAAACAATTATTCTATTCTATTCTATTCAAAATTGGTTCATAGACGACGAAATTATCCGCAATCACACATAAAATATATACGCGTGAACTAGAACGATAGTCCTCTCCTGCAAATAACCCGAATGCCACGCACGACTATTCAATCAAGATTAAACACGAAGAAAAATACATAAACGGTTATATGTATATACGGCCGAGTTGAGATACCTCCTTTTTTTGAAGTCCATTAAATATTCGACTATATCTAGTACCTTGATTGTAACCTATCGGTTACAATCAAGGTAATATAATTAATAGGGATTTCTTTCGAGATCGTACTCACCTGTTTGTCCGTAGTGCGAGTCGTTGGTAACTCTTGGTCCGAAACTGGAAAATGAATTCGTCTCCCCATAGCTGGGGGTCGATGGACTCGAGCCGTGTGGGGAGCCGGCTGAAATAAATGAAGTAAATAAGTAACTTACATACAAACATCAATACTCACTAAACTAATGCCAGGTTCCAATATTTTACGATTCGTAATGTGTCAAAAATTACTATTCGATTTTCTACAAGTCGTTAATTCATACCAGTTGTCATCAGTCGTCTGTTGGTCGTTTATTGAGTTTGGTCGGCATTGAAACGGTAGCAGGAATTTTTCGTTATTTTTGACAAAGTATTTAAAGGAAAAATGTAGGTTTAAAGACATTTATTTCTCATAAGAACTTTTTAAACAGTTCACTTATAATGAGATGAAGCATAATAAACTAAATAAAAAAAAAATACATATACATTTTCGGCGCAGCGCAGTTAATCAATAACATTGTTCTTGTTTTCATCTTATACTTATGTCAAGCGAAACAGGAATCAAGCATGACGAGCATTCAACACTTTTATCAAACTGAGATTATCTATAAATATCAGAGTTGTATTGCGAGCGCGCCTGTCTTACACATCGTCGCATGCACACACTGACTAAACTCAGCCGGTTTTGGCATCGATGGCTGTGTCCAGAACCTATCCGTCGGTAGGTAATGAGCTCGCTCGGCCAGAGCTGTGTCACCCAACACGATAACAATCAGAGGACATAACCAACTATGGAGTCTCTTACATATTTTGTCATATAAATATATTTTTTTTTTGTCCTGTTATTTATTTTATTTTGTAATGCAATATTTATTGTATAAATTATATCATATCTATTATTGTTGTTTGAAAAAGGTGTATGGGTGGTTTTAAACATTTGATTTATATAGCATTATCAATTACAGATGTGATATAGGTATTAGGGACTAAGGAAACTCTTAAGTTTTTTTTTAAATATTCTTAAACTGTCAGAATTTTTTATATCGTCTGGGAGCTTATTGTACAGATTCACCCCATCGTAGGTTATGTTTTTTTTGCCGTAATTTGTTGTTCTTGGCACTGTAACTACAAGTTTATTTAAATGTAATACCTATTTACACCTTAATTTTTAAGCGTACCTACATAGGATGCCATCTTGTCTTTAACTCACACCTCGTATAATTTATTACTATCCGTAATTAGAATGGATCGTTTTCAAATATTGGAACCAAAATCAAATTAAACAATCAATTATACACTCTAAACTTTATACTTTTTTTATGTCGTAGGCATAAGAACTATTTATTATTATTAGGGTACTTGGGGCTGACCAGTTCTAATGAACTGTGGTTACTGCGACCTGACAGATCTCGAAACTTAGACTTTATACTGTTCTTATTCTCGTAGGCATAAGAACTAATATCGAACTGAAATTGAGATATGATATTTACCGAAAACAAAAGTATTTTTTTTTTGTCATCAATAACTAAACCAACCTGCACTCGCATCCCTAAACAAGTCCAAACTGGAGCTATTCAAGCTGTTCTTCCTCACGTAAATAGAATTCTCCACGTACGCCATTATCCTGTGCCCTGTCTGCCCGTAAATAGGGTTCAAATTGCCCGTACTATTCAGACTAGTGTTCGATGAGAAATTCGATTTGGCTTGCTGGAAAGTCGAGAGGGTCGGCTGCGTCGGACTCTGGGTGGGATTGGCGTTGTTCTGATGCTGGGTCTGATTCTGTAGCTGTTGCATGCTCCGGCGGACGAGGCTGGGCGATGCGGGCATGTGCTTGAGCTCCGTCAGCTGTTTCACTGTCTCGGCGACGTTGATGCCGGTGTGGGCTACAACAAATGTGACGGGGTGGATTTTTGAAAAAGGAGCAAGGGGTTTGTTAAAATAGGTCGGAGTTCAAGTTTTTGTTTTTAAACGAAATCAAAGAAACCAACGAAATTTTAACGTCTTATACAAATTAGGTAGAAAGGTTAGGCTAGGTAATTCCAATTTTCGGGGGGAAGCCTAGGTGGCTGTGGGTAGGCAATGACCACCACTGATCACCGAGAGGGTATTAAATTTAGTCGGTGTAACACACCACTCTCTCCCCGCAGCAGTGAGCGACAGTGAAAGGTATTAGCCCTCGAAAACAAAAACAAAAAAGGGTCATTCGAATCAAACCCCCCCCCCCCCCCAAGTTTTCTTCGCACGCGTACTATCCCCGTTTTTCCACATATTTCACTGGTTCTTCGCTCGTATTGATTCTTGCATGTTTAATAGCCTAAAGGCTTCGTTGGTAATTTGACTATCCAACACAATTTTTTTTTTAATTCCAAACATTCGTTCCTGAGATTAGCGCGTCCAAACAAAGGCTTCAGCTTTATATATTAGTATAAGTATAAACGGTATACACTTGATACAACAATGGGCACCCGCCTTCTTACCTGCGTTTGCTTCAGTGTCTGGCTGCAAGAGGAAAGCCGGCGGCGGAGGTAGGTTATCCGTATCAGTGGGAATCTGTGACGTCTGATTACCCTGTAGAAGGATAAAAAATACGTAAAATGGTTATAAATAAATTATATATTACCTATTAACTATTAAATATCTAAACTATAAAAGTAACTCAAAGCGATCATACATATCGCACCTCTTAATGAAAACTACAAGAACAGAAAAAGTATGCATTTGGAGTTAGCGGCGTTTACGAATTCCTGTCTCGAATTCCTAACTTAGCCTAACGATCTAAAAGGCCAATTGGCCAAATAAAATAATTTAACATTCTTATTTTTAAATTAAAAGCATTGTTAGTATTTTATTTTTACAAAATTAATTTTACTTTTTTATCTGTGGATCAAAAGGACCGGAGGAAACGGAAGCCACCATTTGTGTGATGTCAGTAAACAATGCAATTCGCAAATGACAGCTGTCGGTGAATTTTATTTATTTTAATGTGGCGAATCGATGATGATTTTACCGATTAAATTGAATTATTGTGTCGCTAACCATTTTAAGGACTTATTTAAATATTCTCCTTCTATTCAAAAAATCGATATTTTCATAAAATGATGTCGTTCCGACCGGTATTGGTTTGATGTATAGAACGTTGACGTCACAGTTACAACAGTCACGTAACTTGGCGTTTTTGCGCGCTTTTTAAATGTGTTACACAATATCTTATTTTTCTGCGGTAATTAACATTTTTTCCCAGATAAATCGAATTGCTTCGGATATAAAATGAACAGACGCACATTTTACAATACTTTTTCAAAAGCTGTCAAGTAGCCAATTCAAAAAGCTGTGAGAACACGCGTCTGAATAATAAACGATTTCATTTATTTTTCATCCCTAATGACAGTTTATGATGATGATGTCGGTGATGATGAGTTGCTGTGCCCTCCCAGGGCGTCACATGTATACCATATAATTTCTGTACCACCTTGTAAATTGTAATGTGACATGCAATAAACGAATTGAATTGATCAAAGCGTCTTAAATGAGACTGGGGCTCTAGGGCACAAAATAATAAGTAGCTCTAGGGCACAAAATAATAAGTAGCTCTTGGGCACAAAATAATAAGTAGCTCTAGGGCACAAAATAATAAGTAGCTCTAGGGCACACAATAATAAGTAGCTCTTGGGCACACAATAATAAGTAGCTCTAGGGCACAAAATAATAAGTAGCTCTTGGGCACACAATAATTTGAGGCCCTTGGGCATACCTACAACAATTTAGAAAATAAAATATGCAAATTATACTAAACTTTTTGAAATAATACGTCATGTCATCTTTGATATTAAAATGATGAGGGTTCTTTAGTTAGAGAAATGTCGGGGCCCCACATAGTGGGAGCCCTGGGCACTGGCCCCGTGTGCTCTTATGGTGAAGACGGTACTGATGCTGATACCTGAACGTATGGCGGTCGTTGGGGCCTGGAGATGGAGGAGGAGCGTCGTACTGGCGGCGGTGGCTTGCCCAGCGAAGACGACGACCCTCGGCGCGACCACACCGTCGCTGAAAAAAAAAACAGATAGATTGATAGATTGTTTAATATATAACACTTCAAGATTGACCGCATCCCACCTGATGTTAAGTGAAAATGAGGTCCTAGCTTAAGGGCGACAAGTACAGCATAATAAATCTGTTACTGAACTTGTCGCCCTTACCTTGAAGGTTTGACCCCTACTACTAATGTAGCACCCCCCTGGAGCTCTGGAAACCTTACTCACACGCAGAAACACAACAACTGATTATTATTTGGGGGCGGTCTCCTCTAAGGTGGAGGTATTTCACCAGTCGGGATGCTCCAGTTCGAGCGATAAATCGCTATGCTCTACCTCTCATGATAGACTTCAGTGCACAGAACATTTACAGAAATTGGTTTTACAGACCTTTATAGCACAATTAAGCGGTCTTATTATCAGAAAGCAATCTTTTCTGGACAATTTTTTTGTAGAGGGGGAAGTGCCTACTGCACCGTTACTCTATGTGGGGTAGTCGGAATCCATTGCGTATACACATAGGCGGGGAGCCTATGTGTATGTCGCAGTCATCTGGTTGAAACAGCTATTTGATTGGATCACTAGCGCGTTCATTGAATGACGACGTTTAATTGAATGACTAAAGGACAACTCGTCAAATCTATATTATATAAAGCTAAATTACCACTGACTGACTGACTGACTCATCGGGGGTGTTTTTGGGGGTGTTCGAGTTGTTTTACCTCTTTGGTGTGTTCTGACGGGGTGGGTTATTTTTTAATCAAAGCAGGTTTTTCTATTTTTTTTTCCAAAAATCCAAGATGGCGGCCGATTTTGCAATGTTGACTTTTTTTTTGTCTATGGAATGGCCGAGCGGTTTTTACTTTTTTAGAGAATTGTAGTGAAGAAAAGTACACTGAAAAAGTAAAATGTCAAAAAAACAAGATGTCCGCCCCGCCATCTTGGATCGAAAATTCGGTTTAGAGGTGTTTTTGCGGGGTCGTGGTGGAGAGGTTTCCATAGATAATTGAAAAATTTTTTTTGAACTCTGCCAGCATTATAGTCTTCTTTTGAAATGTAGTCATAGATTATAGAGTTTGGCCATAGACACAGCGCTGGCGGCAGTTTTGTAGGGAGCAAAAATTTCGTCATTTTCAAAGTCGATTTTGAGGGGGATGGCAACACCATGTCGAATCGGTTTGTATGAGGCGGTGGTAGGTTAATTATTCGTCTATTGTTTTGAGAAATAAATTCTACCAAATTCATGGTAGTTTTTACCCCATAGCCTCAAATGGTAGGAAAAAAAAATAACCTTGTAGAAAAAAAATAAGTAGGCCGTGGGGTGGCCATGGAGGTCCGAAGTGACAAAAAGGTAGTTTTTTGGAAAAATCCTGGCAACCCTGGAAATGGCGGGGAAAAATATTTTTTCGACATGGTCATTTTCCAAAAGCTCTAGGGGCAACTGGGTGGGAGCGAGAAAAAAAATAAAAATTAGGTCTGAAGCGATATATAACCTAGAATACAGGAAAAATACGGCCGTTTGAAAATCCAAGATGGCGGACCCCCTTTCGGCCATTTTGAATTTTTCACGATTTTCAAAACGGTTTTTTTGGCACTTGGCAACATTTGAGCGAGTCGCAATGTATGTGGCGGTTGCATGTTTGGTTCATATGTGTTGCCAGGTCAAATAAAATTTCTACCATTTTTGGTAGTTTTTGACTCGTGCCCAAAAAATGAAAATAATTTTTTTTGACATTTGGTTGAAACGTCTACCATTTAATTGTGTATAGCCCATAGCCGAATGATATTTTGTGGTTTTTGGTCAGATCACCTGGCAACACTGGGAGCTACGGTGAAAAATATTTTTTCGACATGGTCATTTTCCAAAAGTTCTGAGGACGACTGGGTGGGAGCAAGAAAAAAAATGAAAATGAGGTTCGCTGTCAAATATAGTCTAGATTATGGGAAAACTATAGACTTTTTGATTAACAAGATGGCCGACGCGCTGGCAGCCATTTTGTGATTTTTTCGTGTTTTTGAAAAATTAAAAATTAAATGTCGGGTATTTTTAAAAATCTGAGCGAGTCAAAATGTACTAGGCGGTTATGTATTTTGCTATTGTGTGTTGCTAGGTGAAAAAATATTTCTACCATTTTTGGTAGTTTTTGGCTCAGGTCCCGAAAAGGTCGAGAATAGAAATAATGACATTTCGCGCAAATCATTCCCATGTGCCTATGAGGCATTGTAATAGTAATGACATTTGACTATTTTTATTTTCTTAATTGGGCAACACCGATCGCTGTTGAGGAAAAAGTGCAAAAAACATGGTCACCTACCGGAGGCTCTGTGGGCCACAGGATATAAAATTCGAAAAAAGTAAAAATGAGGTTTGATGCCGTATATAACCTAGATTACAGGAAAACTATAGGCTTTTCGATAAACAAAATGGCGGATGCGCTGGCGGCCATGATGTAAAAATCTGCAGGATTCAAAATGTATTCATCAACTTTCGGGGTAGAAGGAGGGGCTGTAGGGAAAAAATGCTCGGAGCTTTATTGGAGGTCTACATGATGCCCCTGTGATGGTTCAAAAATTTACAGATGGCGACACTTGCCATGTAAACAATAAGCTCTGATAAATTTAATCCTTAAAAATATAATAAGTGACTATTTCTACAGGGATTACAGTTTGTTGTCTATATAAGTGCCCAAATTACTCGAACAATTGTTATCAGATAAAAATAACAGTGAAAATTGATAAATTCAGTGAAAAATAAACTTGAACTAAAGAAAGTTTACCCCGCCAAACAAGTGTAAATGCAAAAAGAAGTTTCTTAAATTGCTATGGTGTCACCTGTGTTACTATAAATAATAAGTAAAAACTGTGTAAAACCAATAAAAAGTGATAAAAAGTGTTTTGGTACCAGAATCTTTTGTGAGGAAACCGTTAGCTGTTTTCAAAATTATAGTGTAAACAAACAAATCTCCCGAACTTCATTACATTCATTACCTACGTGTAAGTGTCCATGAGCGACATCTTCTGAGCATTCTTAAAACCACATTGTAACCTAGTGATTGAAAGCATACCCATTGAATGTAAAACTGCTACTGACATCTAGCGGCGGAAGTCTGAACTACACTACCATTAACTTTGATTACAAACCTTTACTTGGAAATATGGCAGGTGAACGACAGATGGCGCTAGTTTGTAATAGATGCTGTGAAGATATTATCAAAAAAGATTTTATAACTTGTGCAGACTGTTCCTTAAACTATCATCTTGATTGCACAAGCATTGGAGACAAAAGATTTTACCTAATGTCTGCAGATAATAAAAAAAAATGCAAATGCGATAGCTGTAGATTCCCGAAAACAAAAAGTCCTGTACAAATAAATATACCAACGGAGAATTCTTTTAGCTCTTTGGATATTGAAGACAGCATGGAAACACTCCAGGAATCTAATAACTTTGTCACTTCTCGAAAAAATAGGAGACAGGTTTCCCTACCAGACTTATCAATGTCGTTTTTATCACTGAACAATACTTCACAGATAGAAAGGAAAAATTCAAATTCAAATAGCGTACCAGATCTTCATGGCGAAAGCTTAATAGAAAATGAATTAAAAATACAAATTAAAAAATTGGAAAGAGAACTTCTCATAGCTAATAACGAAATAGAGAACCTTAACATTATTAACACACAGTTGCATAAGAAAAACCAAGAACAAGATAGAATAATAAAACGGTATAAAAAAATTACCATCGATGATGTTAACACTAGTAAAAACATAACTGCTATGTCAACGCCTTTTGAAACACCAACAAAAAAAATTCATAGATGTGATAGCAGGATTAAAATGACCAAAAAAAACTTAGATTTTGAAGAAAAGTTAAAGCAGAAAAATAAACTTGATTTAGAAAAAAAAGATAAGATTCCTGTAGTACCTAGTAATGGGCTGGATTCCAAAAACAACAAGATTCCCAGCTCCTTGACTTGCCCCAAGATATGTTTAATCTCCAGCATAGAACGCAATAAACAATCCTCTATTGTCAGAAACAATCTCTCAAAAGAAAATGCGTGTTGTCATCATCGGATACCAGGGGGCGGTATAGAACAGCTAACAGATGGACTAAAACAAAAACTTACTAATTTCACATTGAATGATTTTTGTGTAATTATGATTGGTGAAAATGACTTTAACATTTCAAAAGACTATAAAAACATTGTAAAATTGTTGAATCAGCGTATTTTCGAAGTTCAACATACTAATGTTATTATTTGTGTACCAACAATTAAGTTCCAAAAATATTCAAATTTGTTTAACAAAAGAGTTGAATTGTTTAATAATATTTTGTATAGGGATAATAAAAGGTATGAATACTGTTTTCTTTTAGATTCAAATAAAAACCTAGATTTTTCAAATAAAATGTTTACAATTTCAGGCAAGGTTAATTTAACTGGGATCCGTGTTATCTTAAGAGATTTGGATGATCTTATGCGCATTATTATTGCCAATTACAATTATAATATATGTGAAATACAGCAGATACAAGAAATGCACTCCTTTCGTGGCTACTAGCACAAAACTACTTTTTCAAAATGCCCGTAGTGTAAAGAATAAAATCCATTTGTTTGAAGCTTTAGTTGAAGAATATCAAATAACAGCCCTTTGTATAACGGAAACGTGGATCACTAAAAATAAGATGGACCTGTTAATAATGGAGGACTTCCATCCTGCAAGTGTTTTCTGTCGGTCTAGCTACGAGGGCGGAGGAGCATGCATTATGTTGCGGAAAGGCTTAGAATATTCATTGTGTTTGGATATAGAGGCCTTGTCTATTGAATATGTGATAGAAATCTGTGCAATTGTTATACCTACTTTAAATATTTTATTAATTGTTGTCTATTGGCCTAATAGTTCGAGAGAGGTTGAAATATTTAATACCCAACTAGAAAAAATGTTGAATGTTTTAAAAACAAAATATGCAAAGAAAAATGTTATAATTGGTGGAGACCTTAACGTAAATTTTCTAAGTAACACTAAACAATCCAAAGATTTAATAAAAGTTTTTAAAAATTATAATTTTCACCAAAATGTTCAAGAACCTACTAGAATTGTTAAAGATAGTTCCACTTGTTTAGATGTTGTGCTCACTAACTTTGCTAAACAAAATTTTACTATTGAGGTCAAAGAATATGGAATCAGTGACCATAAAGGGGTATTAGTAAATCTATTAAAACAATGCCCCAACTATAATGACAATTATTATTTTGAGAAAAGAATATTTAATGGAAAAAACATAGATGCATTTCAACATGAACTCAGTTTGATAGATTGGTCAGACATAATAAAAAAACATAAGACATTAAACGAAAATTTTCTATCTTTTCATAATATGTTGACAGAAATCCTTAATTCCAAAATTCCCAAAAAAAGATTTAAAAAGAAAAATTTCCAAAAAAATAGTTGGTTAACCCCAGGTATAAAAAAAGCATGTAAGAATAAACGTTTTTTAAAAATGATTACTTTATACTCTAAGGAACCTACAATCCTTAAATATTATAAAAAATATGAAAAAATTCTAAAAAAGGCGGTAGTGACTTCAAAAAGAATAGATTATATTAAAAAGATGTCTATATCTAAGAATAAAACGAAATCAATGTGGCAAATAATAAAATCAAGAACAAACAAAATTAATAAAAACGTAAGAAAAAACATTACATTAATAAATAATAACAACTGTATATCTACGCCTCTTTAACTGTGTCCTGTGTAACTTTCGCGAGGCCGAAGGCCGAGCTTCGAATGCGAGGCCGTAGGCCGAGCGCCCGCGTAGAGCGAAGCTCGAAGCGGCTTCCGTCAAACACTTTGGCCATTTTATTAAAGTGCAACTCAAGTCACCCTAGGCGCGAGGCCGCAGGCCGAGCTGCGCCGCGCAGGGCGGAGCCCGGAGCGGAAAGGCTCCTTAGGCCACAGTTGCAAAACTCTAGCGCCGTACAAAAAAAGCACTAGGCCCCCATTGCGGACGGTCAAACACCAAAAGTCACACCCGCGAGGCCGCAGGCCGAGCTGCGTATGCGAGGCCGAAGGCCGAGCGCCGCGGGAGGGCGAAGCCCGGGAGCGGCCAGCGCCGCAGGCCTAGCTTTTAGCAGACTCGCGCGAAGCGCGTGCTGCAAAAGCTAGTCTATATTATATAAAGCTAAATTACCACTCACTCACTCACTCACTGACTCATCGGGGGTGTTTTTGGGGGTGTTCGAGTTGTTTTACCTCTTTGGTGTGTTCTAAGGGGGTGGGTTATTTTTCAATCAAAGCAGGTTTTTCCATTTTTTTTTTCCAAATTCCAAGATGGCGGCCTTTTTTGCGAAATCAACTTTTTTCTTGTCTATGGAACGGCCGGGCGGTTTTCACTTTTTTAGAGAAGGGTTTTGAAGCGAAGTAGACTGAAAAAGTAAAATGTCAAAAAAACAAGATGTCCGCGCCGCCATCTTGGATCGGAAATTCGGTTTAGAGGTGTTTTTGCGGGGTCGTGGTTGAGAGGTTTCCAAAGATAATTAAAAAATTTTTTTTGGACTTTGCTGGCAGTATAGTCAAATTGAAAACCTCATCCATAGATTATAGAGTTTGGCCATAGAGACGCCGCTGGCGGCAGTTTTGTAGGGAGCAAAAATTTCGTCATTTTCAAAGTCGATTTTGAGGGGGATGGCAACACCGGGTCAAACCGGTTTGTATGGGGCGGTGGTAGGTTAGTTATTTGTGTATTGTTATGAGAAATAAATTCTACCAAATTCATGGTAGTTTTTACCCCATGGCCCCAAATGGTAGGAAAAAAAATAACCTCTTAGAAAAAAAATAAATACGCTATGGGGTGGCCATGGAGGTCCGAAGTGACAAAAAGGTAGTTTTTCGGAAAAATCCTGGCAACCCTGGAAATGGCGGGGAAAAATATTTTTTCGACATAGTCATTTTCCGAAAGTTCTTTTGAAGACTGGGTGGGAGTGAGAAAAAAAATAAAAATTAGCTTCGGTGCGGTATATAACCTAGAATATGGGAAAACTATAGACTTTTCGATTAACAAGATGGCGGACCCCCTTTCGGCCATTTTGAATTTTTCACGATTTTCAAAACCGTTTTTCGGATACATGGCACCATTTGAGCGAGTCGCAATGTATGGAGCGGTTGCATGTTTAGTTCATATGTGTTGGCAGGTGAAATAAAATTTCTACCATTTTTGGTAGTTTTTGACTTTTGCCCAAAAAACGAAAAAAAAAATTTTTGACATTTGGTTGACATTCATACCATGTGGTAGTAGCACGCTCATAGTCAAATGATATTTTGCGGTTTTTGGTCAGATCACCTGGCAACACTGGGAGCCAGGGTGAAAAATATTTTTTCGACATGGTCATTTTCCAAAAGTTCTTAGGGCGACTGGGTGAGAGCAAGAAAAAAAGTAAAAATTAGGTTTACTGTCAAATATAGTCTAGAATACAGGAAAAATACGGGCGTTTAAAAATACAAGATGGCCGACGCGCTGGTGGCCATTTTGTGATTTTTTTGTGTTTTTGAAAACTGAAAATTAAAATTTTGGGTTTTTTTTTAAATCTGAGCGAGTTGCAATGTACTAGGCGGTTATGTGTTTTGTCGTCGTGTGTTGCCAGGTGAAAAAATATTTCTACCATTTTTGGTAATTTTTGGCTCAGGTCCCGAAAAGGTCGAGAATAGAAATAATGACATTTCGCGCAAATCATTCCCATGTGCCTATAAGGCGTCCTAAAAGTAATGACATTTGACTATTTTTATTTTCTTAATTGGGCAACACCGAGAGCTGTTGAGGAAAAAGTGCAAAAAACATGGTCACCTACCGGAGGCTCTGTGGGCCACAGGATATAAAATTCGAAAAAAGTAAAAATGAGGTTTGATGCCTTATATAACCTAGATTACAGGAAAACTATAGGCTTTTCGATAAACAAAATGGCGGATGCGCTGGCAGCCATGATGTAAAAATCTGCAGGATTCAAAATGTATTCATCAACTTTCGGGGTAGAAGGAGGGGCTGTAGGGAAAAAATGCTCGGAGCTTTATTGGAGGTCTACATGATGCCCCAGTGATGGTTCAAAAATTTACCCGATTTTTGGGGTAATTTCGGAGATTTAGGGCCCGACAGAAAATGCTCGAATTTAAAAAAAATAAGTATGAGGTCCTGTCAAAAATGTCCCTCCGTGGTCGATTGACCCAAAAAAAGGCGAGTAAGTACGAAATTTTAGGAAAAATTGGAAAATCAAATTTCTATGGAGTATTTGGTTCCCCATACATTTTGTACTGAAATTGGCCATAGTAAGAAAATGTATGGGAAAATTGTTGAATACCAGAGCTACAGGGGGATTTAACCTGTATATCGAAGAAATCTACCTATTTATTATTATTATTACAAGCTTTTAATTATTTTAATTTTTGTATGTATCTATGTTTACAAATCTTGCAAGGAAGAATTGAACCTGAGGATTTACTCCCAGAAACGAAACGAACAAACGAAAGGTTTCGGTTACAAAGACTGATCAAAAGTTTGGGCATTAAAACGTGGTTTTTGATTTGCATAAATAATATTACGTTTAATTTCCATTCGAAGTGAATTGGTTACAGTTATGATAATAAAAAATGGCTATCCTATCCCTATCGGATCCGACATATTTCGTTTTTAGGAGTAGACCCCCAGTTCCGGTCGACCACTTGAACTAAAATTTGTTTAACCTACTGGCATATAACTTCGAGGACAATACATTAATATGGTTACATCGAGCTGGTCTAATGATAGTGTTGAAAGATATCAATGGTAACATCTTTTCCCGTAGATCAATTGATCTAAAATTTGGTATGCCTTCGTAACTTTGGTGACAAAGCTATAATATTACATAACTACTGATGAGGATATAGACTGATGAGGAGTTGGTAGGAATCCCTAGAAACACCTATTTCCGTGTAAGTATGTATATCAAATTTGCGTATCGTACGACTCGTATAAAAAGCCATATCATCATCTTCGTACCGATTCTGTATATTTCCGTTTAGGGATCATTACCTTTTTGGTTCTCAATTCTACTTTTTTTTTAACTTCTGATTATTTTTGTAAACGGATGAAATATTTTTTTCGCTTTCAAATTGCTGTGATGCTTTGGTAATAATATCTACTCGATTATTGGGTGTGAACGAAATAAAGAGCGTACATTATGCACTTACTTTCTTACGACACACATGTTAATTACTTTTTCCGCATGGAATAGGGACTTTGAGTAGCTTTTGATTAAGACATTGATAAGAAATTTGTAGTATGGAACTCTATTAGGCAAATTAAAGTACTAGATTCGCAAAGTTTATGTTAGAAGGTCGCAACATACCTACATATATTTTAAAACAATCGTCTACTCGTCAGATATCGTCAAAATTAAATTGATGCAACTGTGGGTTGGTATAAACCCGGCGGTGGTAGGCGATTGAGGCACACAATAAAACCGCTGCTGGGACCGGAGACGCCAGGCGTGGGGTAAATCCGGCGTTTGTTAGTTATCTCGGTCTCGGGGTGTTTAAGGTGCCCAGGGCGTCTACTCTTGAAAATGAAATATGTCGGATCCGATGACGTTTAGTATTTTTTATTTCTCATTATCGCAACTAACACACTTCGAATGCGAATAAAGCGTTATCAAAAAACAAAATATTATTTATACAAATCAAAAATCACGTTTTAATTCCCTAACTTTTGATCAATCTTCAAAAACGAAACCTTTCGTTTGTTCGTTTCGTTTTCAAGAGTAGACGCCCTGGTGCGCGCGTTTTGCGTCAGGAGGTTGGCCGCTTAGCGGCAGGAGCGGTGGAGGAGCCTGCGTTGACTGCTGCCTTCCACAGGACAAGAAAGCGGTCCGCTTAAAGTAGTTTTTAGTCCGTCTGTTAGATTACATATTACAAATATGGGACATGTATTTTTTCGTTTACTACCTAATCAAAAATAACGACGATACATTAATTTTAAGCGTGACGTTAATAGTGGATAATAATACTCGCCAGTGACCTACCCTGCCCCCACCGCGCAACATGACATCGTTATTTACCTAATGAAAAATACCTACGCATCTTAAGTTTATTAATTTGCTATTTAACTAACTAATATCAATCTGGTATTTTTGATCCAGTTTGCTTCCTTACTGTGTAGCGTTGGCCACCGAGGGGATTTTTTAGTCCGTGAGAGCCCGACACGCCACTGTCTGCTCCCCGCAGAGAGTGACGGTGCTGTAGCCATTTCCACCTCGATAAATTTAAAAATATGTTATTGCACGTCTACACCCGCGTAGAAGATAGAAGTACGTAACGGTCAGTTAACAAGCAGCATATCTTGCATTTAGCAATTGGGTTACTTGGATTTTCACTTATTGGGGTAAGTATAACAAAAGCAATTTAAATTTCAGTATAAAAGTTAGCAAACTCGGTGTCATGTAGGATCTGTAAAATATTGGTAGGTACCTAAGTAAATTATGCAATGCAAATACTTTATAATTCTGTTAAGACCAGGGTTTGTGTCAAAATTTCGTGAACTAACTACTTAGGAATATTGTGCAAATTCACAATGCAATGTAATGGTTTTTTTCCAAAAAACGATAGATACCCACAGCCTTTATTTTAACAGCCAGGAATGCTAACCATTGTTTAATAAGTCAGTAAAATGCTTTCAATTAATGATGAACACTATAGGTCTTTACTGGACGACCTCTGTAGCAGAGAGGCGGTTGCGCCATCTCTGAGGTTCGGGTTCGATCCCCGGTCGGGTCAATGTGATGTTGTCCAATGTTTATTTATTTATTATTATACATATTAATACTCTAATCATTATATTGAACTCTGAATAAATAATATTGATGAAAAAATATTTTTTCATTAAATTGTATGAAATTCTATTTTTGTATGTTATTGATTTACACATCACTATATTTGAAGTAAAACTAATCTTTAACATTTTAAATTTTAATTATATTTGTTATTAAAAGTAAGTAAGACAATTTCACTTCACACTTCAGTCGAGTATTTTAATTGTAAAATTGATTAAGTTGATATTGGTGGATCCTGATCATTCATATTAAATAGGTAGAACTCTTCAATGCTTCTTGGTAGACTCCCATATTATTTGGACACTTTGAGTTCATTTATGAGTCTTTTCCCTTTTATATTGATATACCAACAGTAATATGCATCATTTTGATTTTAGCAACACAATTCTTCATACTTTAATTAGAAATAAATTATGATTGCTGAAAAAAAAACAAATAATTAAGTAAATTAATTAAACAATAAATGAGAACATTTTCATTTAGGTCAAGACAGTCAGTGTACCATTTTAAGTTTTCAAGATTCAATTTTTGACAGAATTAGTTCAGATTGTATTCTGTCTTGCATTCTATATTGTTGGTAGAACTTAAAATTAGAGTTAGTTTGGATATGCATATACGTTCAGTGTGTGCGTATAAGGCTCCATCCATCCTTGGGCAAAGACCTTCAGGAGAGTGCTGGAGCTGCCCCGCACTTGCTCCCACAATTTAGAACAATTTTGTAATATCATAAGTAAAATAGGTAATTGAAAACATATCATCCTTGTTTCAAAGAATTTAAATCAATACAAATTGCATTTAAAATCGATTAAAGACTAGCTTTGCCTTTGTTTCAGAGTAAAGTAGGTACAGTTGTTATTGGAGTGTTGAGATTATAGAACTGTGTTAATCAGGTGCAGATAAGTAATATATTAACATTATAGATACTGAATCATTTTCAAAAATGGGTTTGAAATTTGGTTTACTAACCTGGGTATGTACCTATGTTATTGACTTAAATCTGATTAGTGCCTTTCTATATTAAGTACATATGGAGTTGTCATGTCATCTGGTCAACATAAAACATTTATTGTGTTGGTTCATCTGGAATACAAATAATTTAAGCAGCATTAGCATTTCGATGTAGGTACATCTTTATATAGAAAAAACTTTCTCTCTTGACTTTTCAGGCAATTATATTATTTGACAGCACATTGGGTATTTTAGTTTTCCTTTGAAATTCATTGTTCTACTTAAAACTCTTCAAATACTAATTCACTATCATAGTTTGATACACACATAATTATGGTAATGGACTAAAAAACGAAACATTCAAAGTAGGTAGTTAATGCAAATGTTCTGAACAAAACATGAAGATGATGAAACATTATAAACTTACCTACGTAATAAAATACTGTTCAATTCATCCAACTAACTATACCATACCAATAATTCTTATTAATCACTTAACAAATTTGAAACTATTTTGTGTAGGTTATGATACACTCGGTTTGTTTACACTATTTATTTAGTATCTCTTTTCTGATGTTTACCAATGGAACGGAACGGATGTTATCATCAAGACGTTATGCTGTGATTATGCAAAAGACAAATCATGGTTAAATAACATTGGATAATTCATATCAATTAATTTTATTAATATTAAAACCTAAATTGGTATTCTAATGTATTGTAAAAGCAATTAAGCAGTTGAAGTACGCTAAACGATTGTTTTTTCGACGCATGTTGTTATCTGAATCTGACCAATGAGCAGACAGGACATGCTTAAGACCGGAAATCATGTAAGTGCGTAGTTTCAGTCAAAACGTTTTACCCTAATATTAGGGACTTAACATAGTGTCTAAGACAATGAAAAAATAAATTATTCTCAAATGGTGTGTTCATATTCTATGTTTAAAAACATGAGATTGTATTTTTTTCTTCCAAGAGTTAAAGTATGATAAAAATAAATAATTACAAATTCTAATCAAAAAATCATAACATGTATCATCGATTTTGTTTGTTACTGAAATATCAAGTCATTATATCTTGTGTAGTTAATTATTTTAAACTTTCATAAAGGGTGATGGAAAGATTTAAAAATTAGGTTTTAGTTAATTATCTGATTTATTTTACCACGATTAAATGTGTAAATTATAATTTGATAGCATATGCATTATAATTTACACATTTAATCTACATTAACTGCTCTATAGCAGTCGACAATAAAATACAAATTCTCCTTATAATAACAATATTGTTTTAAAAGGTAATATCTTATTTTCAATAAACATCTTTTACAATGACAAACTTGAACTGTCATTGAAGTCTTCTTAGTTGAAAATACAATGAGGCTCTTACAAAAACACGGACGTCGTACAATTTTCAGTGATGAAATAAAAATAAAAAGTTTTATATTTCCAATAAACATAAATATCGTATTCTGAGGGATAAAATATTGGAACACTGTCATAATTGTACATATTTTTATTTATATGCTGAAGTAACTTTATAAATTGATTTCTTCTAAACAATTCGAATTTGAATGGTATATAATATTGTTAAAATTAATTGTTTTATTAATGAGTATGTTATGAATAAAGTACAGGCTAGAGGTCTTCCTCTTCTTTAAAATGAAAAAATAAACTATTCGAACCTTTTTATTTTCTGTTTATCTTGAATTCAATATGACTTTGAGAATTTGGTATGTTTGTTAATTTTAAAAGGATTTTTATATCCCATTTTATTAATACTTAAGTATACAACAAATTTACTTTTATTTAAGTGCAACCGCCGGTTTATGTTTTTAGTATCTGAAAATGTTAAATCAAATATACTTTTAAATATAATACCTAAATAAAATTCAAAATAAAAGCAGCATTTTGAAACCTTTTCCAGTGAAATTAGTTATTTTATTCCGTGACTTTTGAAATAAATATTATTTTGTGTGGTTAATTAAAACAAAATGTTGGCAGCACTAAATTTTCTAAAACTTATAGCGCGCGCTAAAGCCGGCCAACCTACCTTTTTCACTTTGTGTATCAACGCGGAGAAGGTGAGTGTTAATATCTTTTAATTTTATCTGTTTTCAGCCATTGTTACATTTATATCAGTAAAAGGTTTTCCAAAATTATCGTTATTTCGTTATTTTGCTATATTTTGTTTAATCTCGTTGAAAAACAGCGTAATTCGTGATTTTCATTATGGATTGTGTGTTTATGAGTATAGCGTCACTTTTTCTTGTGAATTTAATATGAGGTCTAGCTAGCATGATTTTTTTATAATTCAGATGTTGATTCTGAATGATATTACAATTTAATATTCATGATTTGCACTTTGACTAACTTGACTGGATGTTGTCAATTTGGAATGGTTTAAAACATAGTTGACGAAGCGGCCCTCCGCCATTTTATGCACGCTTTTTGAAACATCACTTTTTAACAAAAATGCAATGCAGCTGTTTTTTTTAGAACATGAACGATTAATTTAACTTGTTACAATTTCTAAATTTGGTACATTTCATTAACTCTTTTAGATATTCCTACTAACATGATTGTCGCATGCCTGCTGTTTTCGTGTGCTGCTGACCAATCTCAACTGCCTACCTACCTACCTACCTACCTACCTAAAATAATTCTGCAGTTAAATCATAACCATCATTTTTATCTTACAGATATCTACCTACTTACGACAATGATGGCTGGACGTTTTGACGCCGATTCAACGTGCATCGCTGCTGGTGAGTACCTACCTAACTTCTAAATTTAACTGTTTTTGTAAAGCTGCATACGTATGTATATTTTTTGTCTAACCATTTTAATCTACCTATTTACTAAAAACCCGCTTGGCTTCACATTACCTACGTATGAATTTATTGCATGGCGTTGTAAACGATTGGTACTTAATATTTAACTAGGTAAATAACCTTATTAACTAAAATACGTGATTTCGAGTAACGCCATTCTTAATTGATTGCACCGCACTAAATTTTGATTTAATTGTCGCACTTTCTGAAGTTTCTCTATTATGTACCTATGTCTTAATATTGATATTATGCTTTTGAATTAAGTTCCTTCCTACCTATATTAATAAAATAATTTGGTTAAGTGTTCGTAAAAGATTCGGATCAGTTAGTTACTTACTTGCAAACAATTAGGTACGTTTGGTTGAAACAGTTGTTTTTGTTTAAAATCTATTAGGTAGGTACCTATCTAATTCGTGTTAAACTTTGATATAAATATGTAACAGCTTTGTCTTGGTTATCGTTAAGAACAATTAGTGCGTTTAGGTACCTTATTAATAATTTTCAAATATATTTATCAACTAAGTTTTTATTTGATAAGGTGTAAAAAATAGTTAGGTAATTAAAGAATTTCGATGAACATCTTTACACATACAATTTTAAGTGTCATTTGTGAATTTCAACAATATCCTGAAACAAATTAATTCAAAATTGTAATAATCCAGCAATGTAGAAGTTTTACTCGGTAAATTTAAAACTGTGATTGGTACTAGGTATATTGTTTCTTTTAATAGGGACGATTGTTTATTAGTTGTTTGTTTATTTAAATTTCTTTTAGGTAAGTATTTGCGATTAAAACAATCACACACGTATAACTAACAATGTTTTAAGGTACCTACCTATGAATTGTATTTATCTTATTAGTTACGTCCTTTAAAATGGTGCAGATAATTTTGACATTTCTGAACATGTCCTAAATATAGGTAGGAATACAAATTTCTAAATGATGTAGATAGGTAGGTTTAAATGTATAATAGTTTCATCATTCTTGTATTTGAAAGGGGATATGTTTAGATAATTAATATTTAATTTAATGTTTATGGTTATTGTAATTTAATTACAATTTTGATAACTTTCCATTATAGACCAAGCATTCTGAGTATTAATTAACTTTAAAGGTGACTTGTTTACTTGTGTGTTTTAAACTAAGAATATAATAACTAACGAACGGGGTCATGGGTTCGATTCCCACTGCATTCCCAATAATTAAAAAATATTGAGATTGTTGGTTATATTGTCTTTGAAATACTATTTTTTTATTAATTTTACAGTTCAAATATTAAAATACCACTAAAGAGGTTGTTTTGGATGTGATTAAATCATGTTACATTTTAGTGAATGATCATCTTACTACATATTTTTAATAGCTTGAAATACCTGCGGACAGTCAATTGTTGATTTAAATTAAATAATACTACAATAAAAAATGTTAACGTCCAAATTGTTACACTTGAATTTAAAATTGTGTATGCAAGACCAACACAATCAATCATAGGGCGCGACACGTTGGTTAATAAAATTTTGTCGAAAGTTTTGGGTTGGTTTCTGCAACTTGTTCTGTTTAAAATATTGCATGCGAGTAATATCTATGTTTTAAAAAAATTGATATACTTTGTGTGTAAAATTTAATCGATCGCTAACGCACGAGTTTGACATCTGGCATATTTCACGCTCTTATTGATTGACCAGTAATTTAGTGACAGCTGACTGACGTGGTGGTAGTGGATTTCTGTGGCATTTTGAATGAATCCATCGTTTACATACGGCGTCAATTAAGAAAGTCTTGCAATGGTTGAAGTAAGTGCTTGTATTGGTTGTAGTTTGGGGTGACCATGAATAAAAAACATGTTTGGTACACTTAAACTTTTCAGATATTTTAACGGGCGATTCCATGGGTTAGGTTAGGTTGGTTACCAAAGTAAACAAAGTACGAAATAATAATATCGGGCAATTCCATTGGTTAGGTTATGTTAGGTTAGTGACCAAAACAAAGCGCGAGCCGAGCGAGCGTAGCGAGCGTGCCGCGGCAGCGGCCGGCGAAGCGCCACGTCTAGCTCATTTTGTTATAATATATTCAGTAAAAAATTAGGGCAGTTAATTGGAGCAGTCAACCATTCGGTATTTCACATATATTTTAAACATTCAATATCTTAAAACACCATTAGATTCGGTGTTATATCAATTTCAATATTACTGTGCAAGATCCCATGGACACAGCTTTAGCGCTTGTTATGCTTTTTTAAAGCTACACATCAAATCACCACTGCATTATATAGAGGGCGTGTTAATTGTCCATCAAATGTTTAGGTATAATGGCAAGAATATTAGCATTATTTTTAACCCATGACGCCGTTTCTAAACGGTGGAATTACATGATGCCTGCGACATGTGCTGTGCAGCAATTTAACACTTCTATCGATAACAAAGTAAGTTAAAAAAATTTTTTTTTAAGTGTTATTCTTGTGTGTTTTCTTTAAATAACGAAGTATCATTTAATAATTTAGAATAAGTAGGATCGTTTAATATGTTCATCTTACTTTCCAGGTGACATTGAAGAATCAAATGATGAGGAAGATCAGGTTAATTACAGTCCAGTTGTTAAAGAATCGAATGCACATCGTTAGATTTCAATGGTATTTTAGAAGGTTTTCACCAACTTTACACATTAAGAGTACGATTCTCAAATAATCCATTCCAGTTGATCGTGTTGGATGTGTACGTCGTCCAAAGGAGCGCGCTGAGGTTTCTGTCAAACAGCATATTGCAAGATATTGTGACAAAAGTACGCAAAATGTGCTCAAATTGAATTAAAATTTTAAATGAAATAGTGATTTGTGTTTTTGTTATGTCGATTGATACTAATAAAAGTGCTATTTCCGATTACTCTCTTTTTTTTTACAATTTATAAACTGTTAATTTTGCGGTACCCGGTTATCCCTGTGTAGGAAAATTGAATTCGCCAGTCGGTTTTTTGTAGGATTAAATTAAGTCAGTGTATTGTGTTAAACTTTCTTAATATCATTACAGGAAGTACCCATCAGGGGTCCAACCTCTTCCGAGGTAATAACGCACAATGCGTAGCTATGTCGGCATGCGCGTCGTCTTATTCAGTCATTTTAGGCAGACGTACCTTCAGTACCTCTGAAATAGACACTATTTTAAATAGTGGTGATAGATTATATTTACGCGCTAAACCAGCTCATGAAATTTATTTGCTTCCAGAAGAATTGCCTTCTGAATTTCGTGTAGGGAACTTTTTGGCCAAAATTGCTTCAATGGAAGACAGCTGGAAATTGAACGGTTTATTTCCGAACGGCTTGCAGACTTTGGACATAAAGGTTCTCGAGTTAGAAAATCAGTTGCGATCGACGGTTTTTGATGCGTCTCATAATGATAATTCTGATAATTATTTATTTACCGGTCACAATAGCACGGTTTCCTTTTGGAGTTATAACGGTAATTTTTATTTATTTAATAGTCACGCTGTAGATGGTCAAAACCGGTACAGTCATGACAGTAGTATAAATAAGGCACGATTATTTTGTTGCAGTTCTTTAAAGAGTCTTGCTTCATTGCTCTTGACCAATCATTCATACGACGGGCAGGAATATTCAATACATAAATTACGTGTACTAAGTAATTCTTTGACGGAGCAAACTAATAGTAACTATTCTAATGTCGTACAAAAGCAACCCTTTGTTGTACTTGAGCGATTAGATTTGCCTGTTTCATCCAAATTCGTAAATCTTGGAGGGCGACCTAAAAAGCGTAAGAATTTAGACGATTCTGCAGAGGCACCCATTTGTGATATTTCTAATGATATTCCATCCACAGTTGCGAATCTTAGAGGGCGACCTAAGAAACGTAAAAATGTAGGTGATTTTGTAACGGTTCCATCTGATTCATTACAAATTATGCAACCGGTAGTTGTTCTCGAGCGAATCGATTTTCCAAATTTGTCTAAATCCATTAATCAGGGAGGCCGGCCTCAAAAACGTAAAAATAGGGCTACCTCAAATCGTAAATGCGTCGAATCTTCTGTAGGCCAAATGTCTGCTGTAGGTAGGGACCCTAAATTATCAATGAATCCAGTCGTAGTTCTTGACAAAATTGAAATCGAATCGTTGCGACATCAATCCCCTCTGCGTCCAGGTAGGGTTTTGACTGAACAGACTGACGCGGAAGACAGTAGTAGTAGTGGTGACGATACCAGTAGGAAATTACGTAACAAACAGGCTAACAAACGGTATAGTCTCCAGAACCCAACTGTTCATCGTAAAGCTGTTCAACGATATAGTCAGAAAAATCCGGAAATAAATAGGCAGGCCGTCAGTAGGTATACACAGAAAAATCCGGAAATAAATAGGCAGGCCGTCAGTAGGTATACACAGAAAAATCCGGAAATTAATAGGCAGGCCGTTAGTAGGTATACGCAAAACCACCCGGAGGTAAATAGAGAGGCAGTTAGACGGTATAATGAAACCCATAGCGACGTCAACAAACAGGCTACGGAACGGTATAACGAAGTTAGAAATGTTGAGCCTTCTATGCGTAGATCTGCCAATTTAATTGGTCAGAAACATGACGAGGAATTGAGGTCAATTCAAATCTACTCCCTCAAAAAATCCTCATTGAACGATAGCTTCGAGTGTCCTCATTGTCATGCTCGCATATTTTTCGAGGAAAAGACTCGTATTAAATGGTGTTGTGGCACAGGTGCCTATAATGTACACCAATTTGAGCCGCTGACGGAAGATTTTTATTCGCAGCGCTCATTTATTGATAGGGCTCGTGCGTATAATAACTTGTTTGCATTCAGTGCTTTAGGAGTGTCTCACGGTTTTCAACACCCAGACACTGGCATATCATTTTTGAAAATTCAAGGTAGAGTTTATCATAGAGTCTTTGATTTAGCTTATTCGGATACTACAAATCCTATTGGATTGTATATCCATGATGATCAGGAGCGAGAACGACTCGCTGCCGGTCAACATTTAGATATTAATATTATTCAAAGTATAACACACTTCTTGCACGAAGTCAATCCATTTATAGACTGTTTTAAACGTTTGTATCGAGAAGCTTCCGAAGAAGCTCATCTCATTTTCGAGCCTACGTCGCGTCGTTCTCATGGTAACATCCTTGGTGACTTGCCGATCGGCGCAGAGGTCGCAGCGATTCTCTCCACCGAACGAGAGCGTTTCATTCCGAAAGCTATAGTTATTTGGAAAACTGGTGCTAAAAAACCTCACACTGTGGACCTTTTACATCCACTTTATGAAAGTTTCCAGTTTCCTCTTTTATATCCCCAAGGTAATCCAGGTTGGCTACCTAATAAAGTAGATAATAAGGGCACTAAATTAACTCAAAATAAGTATGTTAGATGTTTGTTGCTTTCGGAACCTAGATTTTCAGAATTGGGCAGACTTTCCGAGGAATGGATTGTCGATATGTTTTGTAGAATATCTGAGGAACGTCTCAGATATATCGACAACATGCAACGTTCTTCGAATACTGCCATTAGATCTGCTCCCCTTCAGGAATTAGAGCGTAATTTAGAGTCTATTAATGCTGACGAGACTATTCAAGGAGAGGGCGGCGTTGTACCGGGGCGTGTTTATTTGCCAAATTCATTTACTGGAGGTCCACGTTATATGAAAACTAAATATATGGATGCAATTGCGTTAGTCAATAGATTAGGTCCCCCGTCTTTCTTTTTAACGATGACGTGCAATCCCAAATGGCCTGAAATCCAACAATCCATTTCACAAGGACAAAGGCCTAATCCTTTAGTTTGTGCCCGGGTTTTTAATTTAAAATTAAATCAGCTTATAAAAGATCTCAGAACTGGTGCGTGGTTCGGTAAATGTCTTTACATTATGCATGTCATCGAGTTTCAAAAACGAGGGCTGCCACATGCACACATTTGTTTTAGGGTAGAGGGTGGTGGCCCTGTCCAAAATACGGACATTGATAAATTTGTTAGAGCAGATCTGCCCGATCCATCCGAAGCGGATGGTAGACTACGCAAGGCTGTGATTGATCACATGATACACGGCCCATGTGGACCTCCAAATAGAACAGATTTACCTTGCTGGGATCACGGAAAAAATAAATGCTCTAAATTTTTTCCTAAACCCGAAACCACCACCACTTATTGCGACGATAGGGGGTTCGTACATTTACGTCGCAATAGTGATAACAAAGGCACAATTAAATACCGGGGTAGAGAAGTCACCATCAGTGATTTATGGGTCGTTCCGTACAATGCCGCATTGCTTCTAAAGTACGATTGTCACATTAATTTATTAGTATATTCTGCCCGTGCTATAGTCAAATACCTTTTTAAATATATGACTAAGGGTCCGGATGAATCACGCATAGCGGTGATCCCGGACAGCAATAAAAATAATGAAATTGAGCAGTACGTCACCAAGCGTTACCTGGGTTCTTGCGAAGCGACATGGCGTATTTTAGAATTTGACATAACTGCGCGCGAGCCCAACGTTAAACAACTTGCAGTTCATTTAGAAGGCCAACAATCAATTTTTTTTAAACCAGGTACGGAATCCGAAGCCGTTACGCGCCGCGCTGATTCGGATTTAATAACTTATTTTAATCGCCCTTCTGGCGAAGAGTTCGATAACTTGACTTATTTAGATTTTTACGAACAGTATATTGTACATAGCCGACGTCCTACCACCAAAAATGTAAATATTTATCAATTAGGCAACGGCAAATTCGTAACGAGACGACAGAGGGGCGAGTTAGTTTCGCGTTTATTCTGGGTCGCGCCCAACAGAGGTGAACAATTTTATTTACGTCTTTTATTAGCTTCACAACCTTGTCGTAGTTTTCAAGATTTATATAGTCTCGGTGGTCCAAACTGTACAACGTTCCAAGTGTCTGCTCAGAACTTAGGCCTAGCTGGAGATGAAAGCGAATATTTAAAAGCGATGGAAGAATGTGAAACTTTTATGACTGCGCCGCGCCTTCGTAGCTTTTTTGTACTGTTGGCCGTCAACGGGATTCGGGTGGTATCCCTATGGGAACAGTTCAAACAGGTACTCAGCCAGGACTTTTTACATCGGTTTTCGGGTAACGAGGATAGGGCCTTTAACTGTAGCTTAGTTTGTATCGACAGGTTGATGCGAAAGCATGGGACTTCGCTTGTCGAACAAGGGTTACCCGAAGTCATAGACGATACAACGGAAGTTGGCCGTGAACGTATTGAATATGACCAAAATAAATTGGTAGGTTTTGTGGCCGAATGGCTACCGAAACTATCAAATGACCAACGTCTTGTTTACGATTACGTCGACGAACTTTTACGCGACGCTAATTTCCGCGCCACTAACAATTCAGCTATATTCTTAGACGGACCTGCCGGAACAGGCAAAACTTTGTTATTAAACGTGATAACGGCACACGTACGTGGTAATTTAAACGGAATAGTGTTGTGCACGGCCAGTTCTGGCATTGCGGCTCAGAACTACGAAGGCGGCACAACGGCACATAGTATGTTCAAATTTCCTTTAAATCCAGTGGACGATCTTGGTTTCTGGAACATCACCAATGGGTCTCAACGAGCTGAATTGATTTTACAGTCTAACGTAATAATTTATGATGAAGCCCCTATGGCTCACAAATATTTAATTAATCTGCTCGACAGATCACTCCGGGATCTGTTGAAGTCGGATAAACTTTTCGGTGGCAAAATTATAATTTTTGCTGGCGACTTCCGTCAAATCCCTCCGGTTGTAGTCAACGCAAAAACGAATTCTGACATAATTAATTGCTCTGTAAAGTCTTCTCCGATTTGGCCATTAATTAAATCTTTTGCACTTACTACATCTCAAAGATGTAGTAGTGATCCAGAATTTTCAAATTTATTACTAAAGTTGGGTTCTAATCAATTACCAGTCCATCCAGTTAAAGTAGATAGAGTAACTTTAAATTTAGTAGATTTATCATCCATTTCTTTTGTGACAGAAGTCAATGACCTAATAGATTTTGTTTTTCCACATGTTGTCATAGACGAACCTGACGTTTGTGCGCATCGCGCCATTTTAACAACCCATAATGCAAATGTTAAAGAAATTAATAATTTAATTTTAGATAAATTAGCAGAGGAGGCCTTGCATTTTTATTCAATAGACCAAGTAGTTTCTGATAATGCTGACGAGATATTTTTAGGTGCGGATGCGTTAAACAAACTACAACCGAAAGGTGTTCCAGACCATGATTTAGTTTTGAAAGTAGGATGCGTTTGTATGATTATCCGTAATCTTAGTTTCTCCGATAGGTTAGTAAACGGTAGTAAAGTTATCGTTGTTAGAGCCACGCGACGTTTAATTACCGTAAGAAGGCCGGGCGAAACCGTAGATTACCTAATACCTCGCATTCTATTTAAAGCGCCTATAGAACCCAACAGTCCCATCGAAATGACGCGTCGTCAATTTCCATTACAAGTTTGTTATGCGATGACGATTCACAAGAGCCAGGGTCAGACCATCAGTCGAGTAGGCGTAGATTTGCGTTCGGATGTTTTTAGTCACGGGCAGCTGTATGTAGCCTTAGGTCGCGTTCAAAATAAGAGCAGTTTGAAAGTGTTAGTGTCCCGAGACAAAGTAATCGACAGCAATAGGCTCATGTTAAATAATATTGTCTTCCAACAATTATTGTAGATTGGGGATAGATTAGGAGTTCGAGCAGATTATTGGTATAAAATTGTTCACCTCTTTCAGAAGGCAATCACTTCTTAGGAATTTAGTTTTATTAGAATCAAAAATCATGTCGACACAACCTATACATTGTGCGTTATTTTTTTATTATTTTCTTTTTTCATTTTATTATGTACTATAGTTACACTGCACATGCATTTTACTAAGAATGCATAGAAAAAAGGGGTCCGATCAAGGTAACGTATATTGAATGTCTTGCATTGTGTTCATTTAGCTTGTGTGTGTATACATGTTAGTATTATGCGGTAATCCGAATGGATGCATTAACAACGATCCAAAGAGGGGATCAGTGTGGCGTCAACACTCGGAGAGTAAGACCATTATAGTTGATCGTGGTGAGCGGGGAGTCTTCTCAGTTGTCCGACCGGAGAGAGGGGGGCGTGAACGCCGACCGGACAGACCGAGCGGTAGGTAGACGTGGGCAGGGCGGGCGGTTCGTTGGGCGAGGAGCCCGCGTGCGATGGGGTACGATTGACGCTTGGCGGGGCGTGCAGGCGGATAACTTAGGGAATGTAATGTCATCTAAGTGAGGGGTGCATTGTCGACACGGTGGGAATCATTACCGACGTCATCGTACGCCGGGGATAGGTGCCTGAGATCGTAGACGACACCAGGCGCCGATCTTCGGTGCGCACGTGTAGCATGTAAGTTCGAGTCATATGGAAGCATTGTCGGCGTCGTTTGTTTGAATGAAGCCGACTTGCGCCCGTATGACTCGACAGACAAAAACGGGACGCCAATACACGCATGTATGTAAGTGTACGACAAAATGGTGAGTAGTAATTTATAGGTATTTATTTTATTTTATATATTCCTTTTTATCTATATATCTATCTATCTATTGTTTCTTTTGTTTTCTTTTCTTTTTACGTATATACTTTTTGGTTCTTTTCTTTTTTCTTTTCTTTTTATTCAATTACCAGTCCATCCAGTTAAAGTAGATAGAGTAACTTTAAATTTAGTAGATTTATCATCCATTTCTTTTGTGACAGAAGTCAATGACCTAATAGATTTTGTTTTTCCACATATTGTAATAGACGAACCTGACGTTTGTGCGCATCGCGCCATTTTAACAACCCATAATGCAAATGTTAGAGAAATTAATAATTTAATTTTAGATAAATTACCAGAGGAGGCATTACCTTTTTATTCAATAGACCAAGTAGTTTCTGATAATGCTGACGAGATATTTTTACTAACTACAACCGAAAGGAGTTCCAGACCGTGATTTGGTTTTGAAAGTAGGATGCGTTTGTATGATTATCCGTAATCTTAGTATTTCCGATAAGTTAGTAAACGGTAGTAAAGTTATCGTTGTTAGAGCCACGCGACGTTTAATTACCGTAAGAAAACCGGGCGAAACCGTAGATTACCTAATAGGTCGCATTCTATTTAAAGCGCCTATAGAACCCAACAGTCCCATCGAAATGACGTGTCGTCAATTTCCATTACAAGTTTGTTACCCGATGACGATTCACAAGAGCCAGGGTCAGACCATCAGTCGACTAGGTGTAGATTTGTGTTCGGATGTTTTTAGTCACGGGCAGCTGTATGTAGCTTTAGGTCTTATTCAAAATAAGATCTATGTTTTCTTTTTCTTTTATAAATATATATTTTCTTTTTCTTTTATAAATATATATTTTCTTTTCTTTTTCTTTTATAAATATATATTTTAGTTTTCATTTTCTTTTATAAATATATATTTTATTTTTCTTTTTTTCTCCTTTTCAACACCGGTCCAGCAAACAACACAAAGGTCCAATACACTTTCCACATATTTTGCCAATAATTTTCCACATCTGCCAACGCGAGTTTTTCAATTGTTAGGTGGTTAATAAGCTTCAGTTTTCTTAATGTAGTAAATAGATTGATTATAAATATTTCCAACCATTTGGAACCAATTTTACTTTTCTAAAAAAATTATACTTTCATTCAAATAAAGTTAAGTACTCGTAGTATAAGGAAACGTTCATAATTTTGTTTTGTAAATCTTATAATAGGTTGCCATAGTTCATATTGCAAACACTAAACTTGTTCTTCTTTGGGCATTAACTAATGTGAATACTTTCTGATGTAGAGTCAAAATAAATCAATAATGAACCTATTTTTTCTATTTAAACTTGTTTTATCATGTAGTCGATCGATTAAATTCATTCAAAAAAGTTTCTTTGAAATCATAACTCTTTCTTTCAACATAATATTGCGAATCTAATAAGCATTTTAATGCAGTTTTTACTACTGTTATCATTATTGAATTATTTTAATAACCTTTTCAATGTTTGTAATACAAAATAGCCGGTTGTATGCACTTAAAAAAAAAGAATAATTAAGAAAAAAAAGTAAAAAAAAATAATAAACATAAAAAAGAAAAAAATAATAAAAAAAGTAAAAAAAAAATAAAAAAAGAAATAAAAACAGTAAAAAAAAATTATAAAAATTTACTTGACATCAACCACCAGCTAAACCAGCATTTCGTCGGCTTCGATTTCCCTGTCTCCGCGACTGCCTATTTTCCGAAGAAACTGTTGATCAATCAATTCGCCTTGTTCGCCGCACGTCGTACAATTTATTACTATTTCAAATTTAGTAATTGAACTTAACCTTAATTATTGCCCTAATAACTTGCAAATATTGTTCTTTGATGACTGAAATAAATACACTATGATTTAAATTTTGGGGATTATAAACATAACGTCATAATTGGTATTTTTACATTCTTTATGAATATGCTACATGATATTTATAATTTTGCATGGGGAAACTTTTTTGTTCTTGAAATAGTGTTATGAACCAATCCATTTTCCATTCCATCCATCCATCAATACCCGTCTACAAACATGTTAAGTACTTTAAGATCGTTGTACATTCTTCAGTCCACTATTTTTTAAATAAAATAGCGTGTACTAGAGGAAGTTGTACGCCTTTATATCATAAAGTACTAAACAAGTCTGTTTTCGGAACCCTGGTATATTCGTGACGTATGTACATTCTTCCCACTATTTTTTAGAAAAAAAAATAGTGTGCTGATAGATATCACTGTACGTTTTCTGATCGAATAACTAAAGGATTTCGAGGGTTTACTTTTGTTTATTCCACTTAATACTGAATACATATTTTTATAATTGTAAGTAACGCACATTTATATCAAACCACCAGAGGCATTCTTAGATTGTTTTCAAATGTACTCTAGATAGTTAAGTTGCTATTTCGGTTTTATGTTTTCTTGATGTTGTACTAATTTTATTATAAACAAATATTTTAAAAAATCAGGCTGTTGCATGTACACTTCTCATTACAAATTTGGTTAAAATGCGAGTTTTCAATCTTAAATCGATATGCATACTTAAGATACCCAGATGCAACTGTGAGTTTTTTAAACTTAATCAGATATTCATACTTAATTAAAGGCGCCGCCACATTACAGCCAATGTCGTAAACCAAGTACGAAATACAAAGTGAAAAGATACATCATGGTGGTTGGGTGGGCGCATTGTTCTACGGCGTACATGTGCCGTTGTGAACGCAGGCATCCAAAATGCGTACGAGTTGTACGGATTATTCTCCCGTTATTGCGGTTGAGAAAACGATGGTACTTGAGAAAATGTCATGTGCTGATTTTCTTGTAATCAAAGCAAGTGTGCATTATTTATTATTGCCTGAGCGCCCCACCACGTAAAAGCGCAAGTTGCGCATGATGCGTACTTCATAATGAGTGCAACAATGATTGTAGCGTGGCCAAGCCCTAAGCTTTTCCATTCATAAGTTATGATCACATTTTATTTTAAAGTTGATATAAAAATTCACAATTGAAATTCGATTAATTTTAATCTGTTTTTTTTATTCATTTTTGCCTGATTTGTAAAGTGTTCGTAAAAGTGGATTGTTCATATCCATCATTTTAAAAACTCAATTTTCTAATAACAACCAGTTTCAGTGACAGAACATTGTTTGTTCATCTATGGTTGAGATATCGAGGTTTAGAATGTACCTAAGTCAATATTCAAAATCACTCCCTACCATTGCGTTTCTTCGATTCTCGACCATGTTTGATACTTACAGTAATGTAGGAATTACTTCCCAAGCTTACATCTCAGCTTAATAAACGAAATGTATTGGTAATTGCTTTAATAATATATTCTATAGCCGTCATTCATTTTGTGAACCATTATAAGTTAATAGTTTTGATGAAAACATTTCTTCATTAACAATAACAAACTTTTTTCAGTCATGGTTGAGCATGCTGGTTGAGAATATAAGTCAATCTTAAAAATCACTCTACCATTGCGTTTCTCCGTTGATCCTCGACCATGATTAACTAAAATATTTGCTACATTTATTAACTCTTTACATTTTGCACCATCTTCCCCATTGAATTTCTTGTCTGGCCATAACTCGGTAAAGGGCCCCATAGGCATCACCGGCTTTTTTTTTTGTCTTTTTTTTTTCTTTTTTTTTTATTCGCTACGGAGGTTGTTGCCAAGTCTTTGTACTTTGCTTTTTACCGAGTGCCTAATTTTCATTCTTTGGGGAAGATAGGTATTTATCTCGAGTAAATAAGGATGTATTTAATTTGACTCTTTTCTTTATTACATTTTTTTTTAATCTTGATCTTAACATAACTTACATGGTTCGTTAAATTTCTTAAATAGTAAATCAAGATTTTTTTTTTCAATCCTTGTTGAGCATGCGAGGTTTAGAATGTAAGTCAATTTTTAAAAACACTCTGCGTTTCTACTATCCTCGACCATGGTTGATTGAAATGTTTGTAACCTAATTTACTCTTTACTTTATACAACACTGTAAAAGACCTCATAGGCTTCACCTGCCTTTTTATACGCTATTTACCATACAAATTTCCATTCAGAGGGCGAAATTCTATAATTATAAAATTTTTAAAAACACTCTGCGTTTCTACTATCCTCGACCATGGTTGATTGAAATGTTTGCAACCTAATTTACTCTTTACTTTATACAACACTGTAAAAGACCTCATAGGCTTCACCGGCCTTTTTATACGCTATTTACCATACAAATTTCCATTCAGAGGGCGAAATTCTATAATTATAAAATTTTCTATCAAATTATTGCTAATTAATGATGATTAATTTGGTTTGATATAAATGTGCGGCGTAACAATAAAACCATAAAATGTACAAAATATCATGTAGGCTAAAAATGTATCTTATTTTGTAACTTAATTACTTATTAGTAACGACATAATGTTAATGTTCCAACACATTGTTTCAGTGTAAAATTGTCTTAACTTTGCTTATTAACCACAACTTTACCGTATTTCAATTATTACCGACATTTAGTAATTCTGGATTTATTTTCTTTCTTTTTCTTCATTTTTCTTCCTTTTTCTTCCTTTTTCTTCCATATTTACCTATTTGTACGTATTTTATTTACTACTCACCTAACTGTCGTACCGTTACAAGTGTGTATTGGCGTGCCGTTGTCATTGCATGCTACATGTGCATTGATGTCGGTAATGAATCTCACAAAGTCGACACTGTACCCGTCACTCAGATGGCATCACTTTCCTCAAGTTATCCGCCACTACGTCTCGCTGAGCGTCGATAGCACCCCCTTGCACGTCGGCTTCTCGCTCGAACGAAAACGTCCACCTTTCGCTCGGTCTGTTCGTTCAGCGGGATCGCCTGTACTCCTTTCGGTGGGATAGCTGGGATGGACACCTGCTCCAAACCACGTATCAGCATATAATGGCGATTCCGAAGTGTTTACGTCGGACTGATGGTTTCTTTGGTGATGTGTTAATAGCAATCCACGGTGATTAACCTCATTTTATTCATCATGTATTCACATTCATACTACTTAATCACGGTGTATTATTATTCAATACACTTACAAGTATCCGACCTTTTCGTTTTAATGTGTTCGTACACACACTCAGTGACATTAAACAATGCTTAGTTTAATGCTTTCATGTATTTTGGCATTGTTTTAATGCTTCAATGTATTTTGGCTTTTTTTTCAATGCTTTCATGTATTTTGGCTTTGTAACATTTGTTTAGTTACTAAAATAACATTAATGTAGTGTTAAGTAAACGCTTGCTTTAGCCGCTTGTAATGTACCTATTTGTAAAAGTAGTAGGTAGCTGTAGTTAGATGGGGAGTAAAAGGGGTTACTGTGTCGCAGGGAATTTGAAACTAATCATTTCAATGTAAGTATTCGATCGAGATTATGAAATCGCACTTGTATAAGTAATATCTAAATGATGGTAAAAAATCTCTGCGACACAATGGATAATGATGTTTTATTAATTTTATGGCCTGCTTTATAACCATATTTTCATCATCAAATGTAATTTTGTATGGTTTGACATGTTTATAATTTCACTGATAAAATACTAAAACATCATCATAATCAGGATCGCTAAAAGATGTTAAATTCAAAGCACATCACTTACTTGGCATTTAAATATAACAAACACTTGCTTTCATTTTATTGCACGATTAACCTTATAAAGCTTTTCTAATATTTTAATTTATGTTTCAAATACTTTACATAATCAGTGTTGAGCATTTATGACCAATTCTTTACCTATCCTGAGTATTCAAGGTATTCCGTCGTTATGGGATTAAAGAGTGTTATTTACTTTAAATAAAAAAAGCTACAATACCTATTTCTAAATACACTGCGTTAAATATTTAAAGTAATTGCCCTCCTTGTGCCATATGACCATGGAACACCTTGTGATACACACCCCATGTGCCAACCTCTCCTGCCCGTGGTGCTCCCTGCTGTACAACCGACGAGGCTCTGGCTTTAATAACCTTTTTTGTTTTCTATAGTAAAAGTCTACACTTTATGTTTTTCAACTAATATATTTTTGCACTTTATTTCAGGGCTCCTAAATGATGTACCTACCTAAATGAAACATTTAAGTTGTACTTAATAAATGAAAAAATAACAACACGCAGAAAGCAAATTATTCTGTAAGTATCATTTGAGTAATACCTACTGTTATTTTACAAAATTCCTAAAAATATATTAATGTATGACAAGTCATTGCACTCTATTGTACCATGGTGCGCGAGGGTATGTTTATTTGGTTGGGCTCATAAATACAAGTTAGCGTTAAGTATCGTCTTTGCGACTATACCCACTAAAAACTTAATCAAAAATTCCCATCTTTACGAACTTTCCATAACATCTATGAAAATTAATAAGGAATGGATGCCTAATTTATTTATTTTTTATTTCAGATAAACAAAAAACTAAATGAATTAAAGGAAACGTAATATGTACTTCAAAATCATACAAAGAACAAGGAGGAAAGAAATGAAGTAAGTAAAACTATCTCAAATTATCATGTTCCATTGCCACAACATTTAAGTTGGCAAAATTATTTATGTGTTGGTAGTTCTGTTGAAACTTTTGACAAATAAACTGAACGAATCTAAGTTTTTATTGTATGGCTTACTCGTCACAATTTTTTGTTGTAAACTGTATTATTTCTGCAATCCATTTTGCTCGTGACTGTGTAGTAGACTAATTTATATAATTTGTGTTGTGTATAAAGAATGTGAATTCTGATCAAATTTTAATGTTATAAAACTCCTTCACACAAAGTAATAAACATTTTTCCTACAAACTATAAAACGATAAACATTTATACATCAACATTCGTTTTATTCGCTTCCAAGTCATGTCTGTAGATACTAGATACTGAACGTTACTTATCCAATTGATAAAGATTTTTAATCTTTAAAATGAGTACACCATATGGGTAGTACTTAAAGTTGTTACATAATGTCTGTTCAGATGCAAAACAAGTTTTACTGAATAAAAACCATTTAACATTGTCCAATATGGCAGTTGTTACTTTAAATAATTAATTGTAGTTTATATATTTCAGATTAAAAAAGAAAGCCGACCAAAAGTTGAAACATTGATCCCAATTGAAAATCAAACATATTATTATGACTAAGAAAAATGGATATTTTAAAGTCTTTGATGGAAGATTAAAGAATGACTATTTGTAAGTATAAGTGGAGACTATTTCTACATTTCTTAAAAACAATATGAACATCCAAGCAAAAAACATCATAAAATCCTATGTTTGAATAATGAATTTAACATAAGTAATGTCAAATCCAACCTTACAATCAGAACATAAATGGTTTTACTTAAAGAACTAAAATATATTTTTCTCTTCAAGCTACTAAATACTTTGCCATCAAATTAAGTTACAAAAGACTATGTGTAAGTGCCATGTAGTATAATCCCAAGTTGATTTTATCAAAATAATTGTAAAAATATTTGTTTGTACAATTATAATTTAGAAAATATAAACATAACAATAATTAGAAATATATCCTAGGTTCATTGTCAAGTTTGTAATTGTAAATTTAACTTTCAGATTGAACGAAACAAGAAGAATAAGTTAAACTCATCAAAAGAACAATGGAGCAAACTGCTGGCAAAAACTACAAAAAATGGGATTCCGTGCATAATCCAAATTGGTTCAAGTTAATTTACACACTTTTAGTTTATAGAAATTTTCATTGTACATTGCACGGTATTATGAAAAATACCTGCTTATAATAACATAGGCAATAATTGATTAGTATGATTCCTTTTATGATCTTTTTTGCGCTACATTTAGTATAGCAAATTATTATAAATAAATACTAAAAACTCTGCAAACCAAACAATCAAGGACCAAAATCAAGAATTACTGTTAAGAGTATTTTGAGATTTGAGATTCAGATTCTGATAGGCCCACAATGTTCAACACTTTAACTCTTACTTCTTACTACTTGAAAAATATATTTTTACAAGATCTCTGATAAATGTGAAAGTATGATAGATAATTGATATTTAAATAACTAATGCAAAGGACACCGTGAAATAACACTGTTGTATGTTATGTTCATGTTTAAATAATTGGTTGTTTCAATGTAAATAAATTGTACTCTGTAAATATTATAGAATCTTTTAAATCTTGGTAAATAGTTGAATGCATGGTTTCCTTACTAAATTATACTTTAAATGCTTTAAAACCAGCTTAAGTATCTTAATACTACAAGAACTAAATGTTTAAGATTCAAATTTATTAAATAACATCTGTCGATGCTTCTGAGGCTGTAACCATAAGCTTTTGATAAGGACGGATTTGAAATTTTGCTGGCAGAGGACAGTGGTGGCATAGGAGTACCAGGACTTTTGTTACTAAAATCAAATGCGTGTCAATTTTTCGAGCAATTACCTATTCTATTTAACGTACACAATACTGCCTCAACCGATGCCGCTGTCCCGCTGTCTGGTAAATTCGAGGCAGAGGCCAAAATCTTAATCTCTTTGTAATGTCATCAATAGTAGGTTTTTATTTTGAAATGTGTACAATGATCGGTTCTTTTTTTATATTTGATAACAGATATAGTTTAAATTCGTATTTGCTTGCCTACAGGCTGTGGTTAAAATGCTTTGTATAAACACATCTTAATTCCTAATTAGTATAATAATTGCCAAAGGTTACGTTTGGTTTTAATAATCTTACACTAATGCATTTTTCATTAATAAAACCGTCATTATTAAAACAATTAAAAAACAAAAGGTAATGAGAAATTATCAGGATTTATTGTATTTCTGCAGTATTCAGTATGTTCCGATAAGGCAGGGAGCCTTTAAAATATTACTCATTAAAGGGAAACTAACTTTTCAGATGAAATAAATGTCTATTAAATGATGACTTCACCAACTTATACTTTTGGTTAATTTTATTCTCAATTATCAATGTTAATAAATGTTTATACATTCTAATTAATATTTTTTCTTATATTGTAATTAACAAAGTATTAAACTTGTCATCAATGTGTTTTGTGTGATGACTTTCTATTATGCTTTAGCAATTTTACATATATTTTCCTTACTTGAGCGTTTTTAAACGTTTACAGTGAGCAATCAGTCTTAATTTATTGTAGTAATTATTAAAAACCTATTAGAAATTAATATGGTCCACACATTAGTTTCAGAATGCTAAATTAAATAAAGAAGATGCCTACGCAATAATGGAAAGTACAAATATTTTGAAATTTAAAACTTTTTATGATAAATCAAGCATATTGTATTCATAGTAAATGCCACTGATGTCTATTTTAGTTTTTAAGAATGTATGTATACATATAAAATAATTAAATAGTAATATAAATGTTATCTATGTACATAGTTATACTCTACTTGTATTTCAAAGCATGTTGACTGAAATAAATAGTATTTTTTCCAAAATGCATTTTTCATTTTGCAATGTCTTATAACATAAAGGTATTAACTGACTCACAGATTAAAATTAAAGTTATTTATATTGACATTTGCATGTGGATTATTAGAATTAATCTCAGATTTAATTCTGTATTGTAAATAACATCCCACTTAACTTTATAGACCAAGTTGCGTAAACACTACATAATTAATAAGAACTCTTGCATGCCACTGTCATCACAAACTGTATTTTTAGACATGTTGCACTATACTGTATTCTTTTGGCACAAAATAAACTTTATTTTTTTGTATTCTTAATATTCCTGACAGTACTATATGCTATACAATTCTACACTACTATCTTAAGATGCAGATATGTAGGTAATGCAATTTAGAGGCAGGTTGACTCAAGAGCCTTGGCCCTAAAGCACAAGATAGGTACTTGGGTAGTAGGCTGTGCGCTGACAAGTGTGGTTCGGTATTACAACGATCACTATCTCCAACTTATTGAGTGGTTAAAAGGTTTTCAGTTTCAAGTTATCAACCAGCTGGTAAGGTCCTCTGAGGCCTTGTTTAACCTTAAATGTGAAGTTTTATTGAGCACATCGATGGTGCTGCCAACTGGTGTCATCAATTTGAATGTTTTACCCATGAATTTACCTACGTTTAATATTTGATGTTTACAATACGTATAAATAAACATAATTTTATAAGTCAAAATACAATTATATACCCAAACTTCATGCATTGTTGCATTCCTGGATGTACCAACACATTATATTAATAAAGTAAATTAAATGGCGTAAAATTGTATGACTTTCCAAGAAATAGTAGGTATTCACATGCCATGGTTATGTGAAAAACGGCAAAAGTGGATAAACGCAGTAATCAAACATACGTAAGAATGAGTTTTAAAAGCATTTAGAAATTAGGTACTAATGATGTCATTAATTATTAATTTCGATTTTTATTTACATTGTAGACAGCACAACAGGTCTGATAGTTTCTTTTATTTTCCACATAGTGTCTCTTATGTCGCAGTAGTGCTGCCACCTATCGTTTGTGCACGGTCCCTATTGTATGTTTGAACTTTCTATGCCTTTTACGTTTCGTTGGTTGGTATTAACCATTGTTGGTGACCATGAATAAAACATAGTTTGGGAAAATAAGACTTTATATCTGATCACGGTTCTCTTTCAATACTTTGCAAAAAATACAAACTATGTACTAAATTCAAGTATCGGGCGATTCCATTGGTTAGGTTATGTTAGGTTAGTGACCAAAACAAAGCGCGAGCCGAGCGAGCGTAGCGAGCGTGCCGCGGCAGCGGCCGGCGAAGCGCCACGTCTACCTTTTTTGTAATAAGATATTCAGTTTTAAAAACTAAAACAGTTGGAGTCATCCAATAAGTATTTCATAGATATTTGAAACATTCAATATTATAAAAAACCTGCAGTCCAGTTCTGATCAATTACTAACCAGATTCAATTTTATTTATTTATTTTATTTAAAAACTTTATTGCACAAAAAAAGTACAACAGGTGGACTTAAATGAATGCTATGGGCATTCTCTACCAGTCAACCTTTGGGTCATGCGGAGAGTTAGTCAATTCAATTGTTTTTCCATGAATTTACCGCGACATTAAATAGATGGCGTATAAATCGCCGATTTATAAACCAGTTTTCGTTTCTTATGTAATAATGACGTATGAAAACGGCGCAATCAATCGCACGATTTTATATTCAACTAATTTAATTCCTTGGACAACGGTATCCTTACTATTAGGTGGAAGGGAAGTTTTCAAACTTAAAGCTATAAAAAAAATCTTACGCCGCGCAGGGCGAAGCCCGGAGCGGCATGGCCTCTAGGCCACACTTGGTAAACTCTACCCTCCCCTTAACACAAAAAAACCTCGTTACAACAAAAAAGCACTAGGCCCCCATTGCGGACGGTTCAACACCCCCGTGTCACACCCGCGCAGGGCGAAGCCCGGAGCGGCATGGCTTCTAGGCCACACTTGGTAAACTCTACCCTCCCCTTAACACAAAAAAACCTCGTTACAACAAAAAAGCACTAGGCCCCCATTGCGGACGGTTCAACACCCCCGTGTCACACCCGCGAGGCCGCAGGCCGAGCTGCGTATGCGAGGCCGAAGGCCGAGCGCCGCGGGAGGGCGAAGCCCGGGAGCGGCCAGCGCCGCAGGCCTAGCTTTTAGCAGACTCGCGCGAAGCGCGTGCTGCAAAAGCTAGTCTATATTATATAAAGCTAAATTACCACTCACTCACTCACTCACTCATCGGGGGTGTTTTTGGGGGTGTTCGAGTTGTTTTACCTCTTTGGGGTGTTCTAACGGGGTGGGTTATTTTTCAATCAATGCAGGTTTTTCTATTTTTTTTTCCGAAAATCCAAGATGGCGGCCGATTTTGCAATGTTGACTTTTTTTTTGTCTATGGAATGGCCAGGCGGTTTTAACTTTTTTTGAAACTCCCATTGCTATGTATTATTGTGAAAAAGTAAAATGTCAAAAAAACAAGATGTCCGCGCCGCCATCTTGGATTGAAAATTCGGTTTAGAGGTGTTTTTGCGGGGTCGTGGTGGAGAGGTTTCCATAGATAATTGAAATTTTTTTTTTTAACACTGTCGGCAGTATAGTCAACTTGCAAACCTCATTCATAGATAATAGAGTTTGGCCATAGAGACGGCGCTGGCAGCAGTTTTGTAGGGAGCAAAAAATTTGACATTTTCAAAGTCGATTTTGAGGGGGATGGCAACACCATGTCGAATCGGTTTGTATGAAGCGGTGGTAGGTTAGTTATTTGTTTGTTGATTTAAGAAATAAATTCTACCAAATTCATGGTAGTTTTTGCCCCATGGCCCCGAATGGTAGAAAAAAAATTTACCCTTGTAGAAAAAAAAAAAATATGCAGTGGGGTGGCCATGGAGGTCCGAAGTGACAAAAAGGTAGTTTTTCGGAAAAATCCTGGCAACCCTGGAAATGGCGGGGAAAAACATTTTTTCGACATGGTCATTTTCCAAAAGCTCTAGGGGCGACTGGGTGAGAGCGAGAAAAAAAATAAAAATTAGGTCTGATGCAACATATAACTTAAAATACAGGAAAAATATGGCCGTTTGAAAATCCAAGATGGCGGACCCCCTTTCGGCCATTTTGAATTTTTCACGATTTTCAAAACGGTTTTTTTGGCACTTGGCAACATTTGAGCGAGTCGCAATGTATAGTGCGGTTGCATGTTTGGTTCATATGTGTTGCCAAGTCAAATAAAATTTCTACCATTTTTGGTAGTTTTTGACTCGTGCCCAAAAAACGAAAAAAAATTTTTTTGACATTTGGTTGAAACGTCTACCACTTAATTGTGTATAGCCCATAGCCGAATGATATTTTGTGGCTTTTGGTCAGATCACCTGGCAACACTGGGAGCTACGGTGAAAAATATTTTTTCGACATGGTCATTTTCCAAAAGTTCTGAGGACGACTGGGTGGGAGCAAGAAAAAAAATAAAAATGAGGTTCGCTGTCAAATATAGCGTAGATTATGGGAAAACTATAGACTTTTTGATTAACAAGATGGCCGACGCGCTGGCGGCCATTTTGTGATTTTTTCGTGTTTTTGAAAAATTATAATTAAAATTTCGGGTATTTTTAAAAATCTGAGCGAGTCAAAATGTACTAGGCGGTTATATATTTTGCTATTGTGTGTTGCCAGGTGAAAACATATTTCTACCATTTTTGGTAGTTTTTGGCTCAGGTCCCGAAAAGGTCAAGAATTGAAATAATGACATTTCGCGCAAATCATTTCCATGTGCCTATGAAGCATCTTAGTAGTAATGACATTTGACTATTTTTATTTCCTTAATTGGGCAACACCGAGAGCTGGTGAGGAAAAAGTGCAAAAAACATGGTCACCTACCGGAGGCTCTGTGGGCCACAGGATATAAATTTCGAAAAAAGTAAAAATGAAGTTTGAGGCAGTATATAACCTAGATTACAGGAAAACTATAGGCTTTTCGATAAACAAAATGGCGGATGCGCTGGCGGCCATGATGTAAAAATCTGCAGGATTCAAAATGTATTCATTAACTTTCGGGGTAGAAGGAGGGGTTGTAGGGAAAATATGCTCGGAGCTTTATTGGAGGTTTACATGATGCCCCCGTGATGGTTGAAAAATTTACCCAATTTTCGGGGTAATTTCGGAAATTTTGGGCCCGACAGAAAACGCTCGAATTTAAAAAAAATAAGTATGAGGTCCTGTCAAAAATGTCCATCCGTGGTCGACTGACCCAAAAAAAAGCGAGTAAGTACGAAATTTTAGGAAAAATTGGAAAATCAATTTTCTATGGAGTACTTGGTTCCCCATACATTTTGTACTGAAATTGACCGTAGTAAGAAAATGTATAGGGAAATTGTTGCATATTAATGTAATGCTGTAAATACTTGGAAATGGTAACATTGCGAGGCCGGAGGCCGAGCTGCGTTGCGAGACCGTAGGTTGAGCGCCGCGTAGGGCGAAGCCCGAAGCGGCTATATTCTGTGTAACTTTCGCGAGGCCGAAGGCCGAGCTTCGAATGCGAGGCCAAAGGCCGAGCGCCCGCGTAGAGCGAAGCTCGAAGCGGCTGCCATCGAACACTTTGGGCCGATATAGACGAGACAAATCTGTATGCGAGGCCGCAGGCCGAGCGCCCGCGTAGAGCGAAGCTCGAAGCGGCTTCCGTCAAACACTTTGGCCATTTTATTTAAGTGCAACACAAGTCACCCTAGGCGCGAGGCCGCAGGCCGAGCTGCGCCGCGCAGGGCGGAGCCCGGAGCGGAAAGGCTCCTTAGGCCACAGTTGAGAAACTCTTGCGCCGTACAAAAAAAGCACTAGGCCCCCATTGCGGACGGTCAAACACCAAAAGTCACACCCGCGAGGCCGCAGGCCGAGCTGCGTATGCGAGGCCGAAGGCCGAGCGCCGCGGGAGGGCGAAGCCCGGGAGCGGCCAGCGCCGCAGGCCTAGCTTTTAGCAGACTCGCGCGAAGCGCGTGCTGCAAAAGCTAGTCTATATTATATAAAGCTAAATTACCACTCACTCACTGACTGACTCATCGGGGGTTTTTTTGGGGGTGTTCGGGTTGTTTTACCTCTTTGGCATGTTCTAACGGGGTGGGTTATTTTTTAATCAAAGCAGGTTTTTCTATTTTTTTTTCCCAAAATCCAAGATGGCGGCCGATTTTGCTGAATTGAAATAAAAAAAATGTATAGAGTGCCCAGGCGGTTTTTACTTTTTTAGAGAATTGTAGTGAAGAAAAGTAGACTAAAAAAGTAAAATGTCAAAAAAACAAGATGTCCGCGCCGCCATCTTGGATCGAAAATTCGATTTAGAGTTGTTTTTGCGGGGTCGTGGTGAAGAGGTTTCCACAGATAATTGAAGAATTTTTTTTTAACTCTGTCGGCAGTATAGCCTTCTTTTGAATGTCTGTCATAGATTATAGAGTTTGGCCATAGAGACGGCGCTGGCGGCAGTTTTGTAGGGACCAAAAATTTTGCCATTTTCAAAGTCGATTTTAAGGGGGATGGCAACACAATGTCGAATCGATTTGTATGGAGTAGTGGTAGGTTAGTTATTCGTCTATTGTTTTCAGAAATAAATTCTACCAAATTCATGGTAGTTTTTACCCTATGGCCCCAAATGGTAGGAAAAAAAAATTACCTTGTAGAAAAAAAATAAATACGCTGTGGGGTGGCCATAGAGGTCCGAAGTGACAAAAAGGTAGTTTTTCGGAAAAATCCTGGCAACCCTGGAAATGGCGGGGAAAAACATTTTTTCGACATGGTCATTTTCCAAAAGCTCTAGGGGCGACTGGGTGGGAGCGAGAAAAAAAATAAAAATTAGGTCTGATGCAATATATAACCTAGAATACAGGAAAAATACGGCCGTTCGAAAATCCAAGATGGCGGACCCCCTTTCGGCCATTTTGAATTTTTCACGATTTTTAAAACGGTTTTTTTGGCACTTGGCGACATTTGAGCGAGTCGCAATGTATAGAGCGATTGCATGTTTGGTTCATATGTGTTGCCAGGTCAAATAAAATTTCTACCATTTTTGGTAGTTTTTGACTCGTGCCCAAAAAACGAAAAATTTTTTTTTTGACATTTGGTTGAAACGTCTACCACTTAATTGTGTATAACCCATAGCCGAATGATATTTTGTGGCTTTTGGTCAGATCACCTGGCAACACTGGGAGCTACGGTGAAAAATATTTTTTCGACATGGTCATTTTCCAAAAGTTCTGAGGGCGACTGGGTGGGAGCAAGAAAAAAAATAAAAATGAGGTTCGCTGTCAAATATAGTCTAGATTATGGGAAAACTATAGACTTTTTGATTTACAAGATGGCCGACGCGCTGGCGGCCATTTTGTGATTTTTTCGTGTTTTTGAAAAATTAAAATTAAAATTTCGGGTATTTTTTTTAATTTAAGCGACTCGCAATGTACTAGGCGGTTATGTGTTTTGTCATTGTGTATTGCCAGGTGAAAAAATATTTCTACCATTTTTGGTAGTTTTTGGCTCAGGCCCCGAAAAGGTCGAGAATAGAAATAATGACATTTCGCGCAAATCATTTCCATGTGCTTATGAGGCATTATAATAGTAATGACATTTGACTATTTTTATTTTCTTAATTGGGCAACACCGATCGCTGGTGAGGAAAAAGTGCAAAAAACATGGTCACCTACCGGAGGCTCTGTGGGCCACAGGATATAAAATTCGAAAAAAGTAAAAATGACGTTTGAGGCAGTATATAACCTAGATTACAGGAAAACTATAGGCTTTTCGATAAACAAAATGGCGGATGCGCTGGCGGCCATTATGTAAAAATCTGCAGGATTCAAAATGTATTCATTAACTTTCGGGGTAGAAGGAGGGATGGTAGGGAAAATATGCTCGGAGCTTTATTGGAGGTCTATATGATGCCCCCGTCATGGTTCAAAAATTTACCCGATTTTCGGGGTAATTTCGAAAATTTTGGGCCCGACAGAAAATGCTCGAATTTAAAAAAAATAAGTATGAGGTCCTGTCAAAAATGTCCATCCGTGGTCGACCGACCCAAAAAAAGGCGAGTAAGTACGAAATTTTAGGAAAAATTGGAAAATCAATTTTGTATGGAGTACTTGGTTCCCCATACATTTTGTACTGAAATTGACCTTAGTAAGAAAATGTATGGAGAAATTGTTGCATATTAATGTAGTGCCGTACTATTAAAACTTGGAAATGGTAACATTGCGAGGCCGGAGGCCGAGCTGCGTTGCGAGACCATAGGTCGAGCGCCGCGTAGGGCGAAGCCCGAAGCGGCTATATTCTGTGTAACTTTCGCGAGGCCGAAGGCCGAGCTTCGAATGCGAGGCCAAAGGCCGAGCGCCCGCGTAGAGCGAAGCTCGAAGCGGCTGCCATTGAACACTTTGGGCCGATATAGACGATACAATTTATCAAGTAACGTACGCGAGGCCGTAGGCCGAGCTGCGATGCGAGACCACAGGTCGAGCGCCGCGTAGGGCGAAGCCCGAAGCGGCTGTATTCTGTGTAACTTTCGCGAGGCCGAAGGCCGAGCTTCGAATGCGAGGCCAAAGGCCGAGCGCCCGCGTAGAGCGAAGCTCGAAGCGGCTTCCGTCGAACACTTTGGACATTTTATTTAAGTGCAACACAAGTCACCCTAGGCGCGAGGCCGCAGGCCGAGCTGCGCCGCGCAGGGCGGAGCCCGGAGCGGAAAGGCTCCTTAGGCCACAGTTGAGAAACTCTTGCGCCGTACAAAAAAAGCACTAGGCCCCCATTGCGGACGGTCAAACACCAAAAGTCACACCCGCGAGGCCGCAGGCCGAGCTGCGTATGCGAGGCCGAAGGCCGAGCGCCGCGGGAGGGCGAAGCCCGGGAGCGGCCAGCGCCGCAGGCCTAGCTTTTAGCAGACTCGCGCGAAGCGCGTGCTGCAAAAGCTAGTCTATATTATATAAAGCTAAATTACCACTCACTCACTCACTGACTCATCGGGGGTTTTTTTGGGGGGGTTCTCGTTTTTCTACCGCTTTGGCGTGTTCTAACGGGGTGGGTTATTTTTTAATCAAAGCAGGTTTTTTTATTTTTTTTTCCGAAAATCCAAGATGGCGGCCCCCTTTGAGGAACCAACTTTTTTTTTATCTATGGAATGGCCAGGCGGTTTTTACTTTTTTAGAGAATGGTGTTAAAGTGAAGTACACTGAAAAAGTAAAATGTCAAAAAAACAAGATGTCCGCGCCGCCATCTTGAATCGAAAATCCGAATTAGAGGTGTTTTTGCGGGGTCATGGTGGAGAGGTTTCCACAGATAATTGAAAAATTTTTTTTGAACCCTGCTGGCAGTGTAGTCTTCCTTTGAATGTTAGCCATAGATTATAGAGTTTGGCCATAGAGACGCCGCTGGCGGCAGTTTTGTAGGGACCAAAAATTTTGTCATTTTCAAAGTCGATTTTGAGGGGGATGGCAACACCGGGTCGAATCGGTTTGTATAGAGCAGTGGTAGGTTAGTTATCTGTCTATTGTTTTAAGAAATAAATTCTACCAAATTCATGGTAGTTTTTTCCTCCTGACCCAAAATGGTAGAAAAAAAAATTACCCTTGTAGAAAAAAAATAAATATGCAGTGGGGTGGCTATGGAGGTCCGAAGTGACAAAAAAGTAGTTTTTCAGAAAAATCCTGGCAACCCTGGAAATAGCGGGGAAAACCATTTTTTCGACATGGTTTTTTCCAAAAGTTCTTTTGAAGACTGGGTGGGAGCGAGAAAAAAAATAAAAATTAGGTTCGGTGAGGTATATAACCTAGAATATGGGAAAACTATAGACTTTTCGATTAACAAGATGGCGGACCCCGTTTCGGCCATTTTGAATTTTTCACGATTTTCAAAACCGTTTTTCGGGTACATGGCAACATTTGAGCGAGTCGCAATGTATTGAGCGGTTGCATGTTTGGTTCATATGTGTTGCTAGGTGAAATAAAATTTTTACCATTTTTGGTAGTTTTTGACTTTTGCCCAAAAAACGAAAAAAAAATTTTTTGACATTTGGTCTAAATGTCTACCACGTTGTTATGGCAAGCTTATGGCCGAATGATATTTTACTAATTTTAGCCCAATCGCCTGGCCACACTGGGTGCCAGAGCGAAATATATATTTTGTGACTTAGTCATTTTCCAAAAATTCTGACGGCAACTGGGTGAGAGCGAGAAAAAAAACGAAAATGAGGTTCGACGTCAAATATAGTCCAAAATACAGGAAAAATACGAGTGTTCAGAAATACAAGATGGCCGACCCGCTGGCGGCCATTTTGTGAAAATTATGTGTTTTCGAAAACGTTAAATCCTAATTTGCATGTATATGGCGACATCTGAGCGAGTCGCAATGTACCAAGGGATTATGAGTTTTGGTTGTGTGTGTTGCCAGGTGAAATAAAAATTCTACTATTTTTGGTAGTTTTTGACTCAGGTCCCGGCGAAAGTCGAAAATAGAAATAAAGACATTTCGCGCAAACCATTACCATGTGCCTATGAAACATCCCTATCGAAATGACATTTGACTATTTTTATCTCTGTGACTTGGCAACACCGGGAGCTGTTGGGACAAATGTGCAAAAAACATGGTCACCTTCCAGAAGTCCTGTAGGCCGCAGGATATAAAATTAGAAAAATGTAAAAATGAGGTTTGATGCAGTATATAACCTAGATGAGATGTTATATAATAGACTTTTCGATAAACAAAATGGCGGATGCGCTGGCGGCCATTATAAAAAATCTGCAGAATTAAAAATGTATTCATTAACTTTCGGGGTAGAAAGAAGGGTCGTAGGGAAAAAATGCTCAGAGCTTTATTGGAGGTCTACATGATGCCCCTGTGATGGTTCAAAAATTTACCCGATTTTTGGGGTAATTTCGGAGATTTTGGGCCCGACAGAAATTGCTCGAATTTAAAAAAAAAAAGTATGAGGTCCTGTCAAAAATGTCTATCTGTGGTCGCTCGACTTAAAAAAAAGCGAGTAAGTACGAAATTTTAGGAAAAATTGAAAAATCAAGTTTCTATGGAGTACTTGGTTCCCCATACATTTTGTACTGAAATTGACCTTAGTAAGAAAATGTATGGAGAAATTTGTTGTTTATGAATGTAGTACCGTATTGAGTGCTATTAAAACTTGGAAATGGTAACATTGCGAGGCCGGAGGCCGAGCTGCGTTGCGAGACCGTAGGTCGAGCGCCGCGTAGGGCGAAGCCCGAAGCGGCTATATTCTGTGTAACTTTCGCGAGGCCGAAGGCCGAGCTTCGAATGCGAGGCCAAAGGCCGAGCGCCCGCATAGAGCGAAGCTCGAAGCGGCTGCCATCAAACACTTTGGGCCGATATAGACGAGACAATTGATCATGTAACCTACGCGAGGCCGTAGGCCGAGCTGCGATACGAGACCACAGGTCGAGCGCCGCGTAGGGCGAAGCCCGAAGCGGCTATGTTCTGTGTAACTTTCGCGAGGCCGAAGGCCGAGCTTCGAATGCGAGGCCGCAGGCCGAGCGCCCGCGTAGAGCGAAGCTCGAAGCGGCTTCCGTCGAACACTTTGGCCATTTTATTAAAGTGCAATCCAAGTCACCCTAGGCGCGAGGCCGCAGGCCGAGCTGCGCCGCGCAGGGCGGAGCCCGGAGCAGAAAGGCTCCTTAGGCCACAATTGCAAAACTCTAGCGCCGTACAAAAAAAGCACTAGGCCCCCATTGCGGACGGTTCAACACCCCCGTGTCACACCCGCGAGGCCGCAGGCCGAGCTGCGTATGCGAGGCCGAAGGCCGAGCGCCGCGGGAGGGCGAAGCCCGGGAGCGGCCAGCGCCGCAGGCCTAGCTTTTAGCAGACTCGCGCGAAGCGCGTGCTGCAAAAGCTAGTCTATATTATATAAAGCTAAATTACCACTCACTCACTGACTGACTCATCGGGGGTTTTTTTGGGGGTGTTCGAGTTGTTTTACCTCTTTGGGGTGTTCTAAGGGGGTGGTTTATTTTTCAATCAAAGCAGGTTTTTCCATTTTTTTTTCCAAAATCCAAGATGGCGGCCGATTTTGCTGGATTGAAATTAAAAAAATGTATAGAGTGCCCAAGCTGCGCAGACTTTTTTGGGAACGTCTTTTACTGTTTACTATATCGAAAAAGTAAAATGTCAAAAAAACAAGATGTCCGCGCCGCCATCTTGGATCGAAAATTCGATTTAGAGCTGTTTTTGCGGGGTCGTGGTGGAGAGGTTTCCACAGATAATTGAAAAATTTTTTTTGAACTCTGCCGGCAGTATAGCCTTCTTTTGAATGTTGGTCATAGATTATAGAGTTTTGTCATAGAGACGGCGCTGGCGGCAGTTTTGTAGGGAGCAAAAAATTTGTCATTTTCAAAGTCGATTTTGACGGGGATGGCAACACCATGTCGAATCGATTTGTATGGAGCGGTGGTAGGTTAGTTATCCGTCTATTGTTTTGAGAAATAAATTCTACCAAATTCATGGTAGTTTTTACCCCATGGCTCCAAATGGTAGCAAAAAAAAATAACCTTGTAGAAAAAAAATAAATACGCTGTGGGGTGGCCATGGAGGTCCAAAGTGACAAAAAGGTAATTTTTTGGAAAAATGCTGGCAACCCTGGAAATGGCGAGGAAAAACATTTTTTCGACATGGTCATTTTCCAAAAGCTCTAGGGGCAACTGGGTGAGAGCGAGAAAAAAAATAAAAATTAGGTCTGATGCAATATATAACCTAGAATACAGGAAAAATACGGCCGTTCAAAAATCCAAGATGGCGGACCCCCTTTTGGCCATTTTGAATTTTTCACGATTTTCAAAACGGTTTTTTTGGCACTTGGCAACATTTGAGCGAGTCGCAATGTATGGAGCGGTTGCATGTTTGGTTTATATGTGTTGCCAGGTCAAATAAAATTTCTACCATTTTTGGTAGTTTTTGACTCGTGCCCAAAAAACGAAAAAAATTTTTTTTGACATTTGGTTGAAACGTCTACCACTTAATTGTGTATAGCCCATAGCCGAATGATATTTTGTAGCTTTTGGTCAGATCACCTGGCAACACTGGGAGCTACGGTAAAAAATATTTTTTCGACATGGTCATTTTCCAAAAGTTCTGAGGACGACTGGGTGGGAGCAAGAAAAAAAATAAAAATGAGGTTCGCTGTCAAATATAGTCTAGATTATGGGAAAACTATAGACTTTTTGATTAACAAGACGGCCGACGCGCTGGTGGCCATTTTGTGATTTTTTCGTGTTTTTGAAAACTTAAAATTCAAATTTCGGTTAATTTTTTTAATTTAAGCGACTCGCAATGTACTAGGCGGTTATGTGTTTTGTCATTGTGTATTGCCAGGTGAAAAAATATTTCTACCATTTTTGGTAGTTTTTGGCTCAGGCCCCGAAAAGGTCGAGAATAGAAATAATGACATTTCGCGCAAATCATTTCCATGTGCTTATAAGGCATTGTAATAGTAATGACATTTGACTATTTTTATTTTCTTAATTGGGCAACACCGAGAGCTGTTGAGGAAAAAGTGCAAAAAACATGGTCACCTACCGGAGGCTCTGTGGGCCACAGGATATAAAATTCGAAAAAAGTAAAAATGAGGTTTGATGTCGTATATAACCAAGATTACAGGAAAACTATAGGCTTTTCGATAAACAAAATGGCGGATGCGCTGGCGGCCATGATGTAAAAATCTGCAGGATTCAAAATGTATTCATCAACTTTCGGGGTAGAAGGAGGGGCTGTAGGGAAAAAATGCTCGGAGCTTTATTGGAGGTCTACATGATGCCCCTGTGATGGTTCAAAAATTTACCCGATTTTTGGGGTAATTTCGGAGATTTTGGGTCCGACAGAAATTGCTCGAATTTTAAAAAAATAAGTATGAGGTCCTGTCAAAAATGTCCATCCGTGGTCGATCGACCAAAAAAAAAGAGAGTAAGTACGAAATTTTAGAAAAAATTGGAAAATCAAATTTCTATGGAGTACTTGGTTCCCCATACATTTTGTACTGAAATCGACCTTAGTAAGAAAATGTATGGGGAAATTGTTGCATATTAATGTAGTACCGTATTGAGTGCTATTAAAACTTGGAAATGGTAACTTTGCGAGGCCGGAGGCCGAGCTGCGTTGCGAGACCGTAGGTCGAGCGCCGCGTAGGGCGAAGCCCGAAGCGGCTATATTCTGTGTAACTTTCGCGAGGCCGAAGGCCGAGCTTCGAATGCGAGTCCAAAGGCCGAGCGCCCGCGTAGAGCGAAGCTCGAAGCGGCTGCCATCAAACACTTTGGACCAATATAGACGAGACAATTGATCAGATCAAGTAACCTACGCGAGGCCGTAGGCCGAGCTGCGATGCGAGACCACAGGTCGAGCGCCGCGTAGGGCGAAGCCCGAAGCGGCTATGTTCTGTGTAACTTTCGCGAGGCCGAAGGCCGAGCTTCGAATGCGAGGCCGTAGGCCGAGCGCCCGCGTAGAGCGAAGCTCGAAGCGGCTTCCGTCGAACACTTTGGCCATTTTATTTAAGTGCAACACAAGTCACCTTAGGCGCGAGGCCGCAGGCCGAGCTGCGCCGCGCAGGGCGGAGCCCGGAGCGGAAAGGCTCCTTAGGCCACAGTTGAGAAACTCTTGCGCCGTACAAAAAAAGCACTAGGCCCCCATTGCGGACGGTTCAACACCCCCGTGTCACACCCGCGAGGCCGCAGGCCGAGCTGCGTATGCGAGGCCGAAGGCCGAGCGCCGCGGGAGGGCGAAGCCCGGGAGCGGCCAGCGCCGCAGGCCTAGCTTTTAGCAGACTCGCGCGAAGCGCGTGCTGCAAAAGCTAGTCTATATTATATAAAGCTAAATTACCACTCACTCACTCACTCACTCATCGGGGGTGTTTTTGGGGGTGTTCGAGTTGTTTTACCTCTTTGGGGTGTTCTAACGGGGTGGGTTATTTTTCAATCAATGCAGGTTTTTCTATTTTTTTTTCCGAAAATCCAAGATGGCGGCCGATTTTGCAATGTTGACTTTTTTTTTGTCTATGGAATGGCCAGGCGGTTTTAACTTTTTTTGAAACTCCCATTGCTATGTATTATTGTGAAAAAGTAAAATGTCAAAAAAACAAGATGTCCGCGCCGCCATCTTGGATTGAAAATTCGGTTTAGAGGTGTTTTTGCGGGGTCGTGGTGGAGAGGTTTCCATAGATAATTGAAATTTTTTTTTTTAACACTGTCGGCAGTATAGTCAACTTGCAAACCTCATTCATAGATAATAGAGTTTGGCCATAGAGACGGCGCTGGCAGCAGTTTTGTAGGGAGCAAAAAATTTGTCATTTTCAAAGTTGATTTTGAGGGGGATGGCAATACCATGTCGAATCGGTTTGTATGGGGCAGTGGTAGGTTAGTTATTCGTCTATTGTTTTAAGTAATAAATTCTACCAAATTCATGGTAGTTTTTACCCCATGGCCCCAAATGGTAGGAAAAAAAAATAACGTTGTAGAAAAAAAAAAATACGATGTGGGGTGGCCATGGAGGTCCAAAGTGACAAAAAGGTAGTTTTTCGGAAAAATCCTGGCAACCCTGGAAATGGCGGGGAAAAACATTTTTTCGACATGGTCATTTTCCAAAAGCTCTAGGGGCGACTGGGTGGGAGCGAGAAAAAAACTAAAAATTAGGTCTGATGCGATATATAGCCTAGAATACAGGAAAAATACGGCCGTTCGAAAATCCAAGATGGCGGACCCCCTTTCGGCCATTTTGAATTTTTCACGATTTTCAAAACGGTTTTTTTGGCACTTGGCAACATTTGAGCGAGTCGCAATGTATGGAGCGGTTGCATGTTTGGGTCATGTGTGTTGCCAGGTTAAATAAAATTTCTACCATTTTTGGTAGTTTTTGACTCGTGCCCAAAAAACGAAAAAAAATTTTTTTGACATTTGGTTGAAACGTCTACCACTCAATTGTGTATAGCCCATAGCCGAATGATATTTTGTGGCTTTTGATCAGATCACCTGGCAACACTGGGAGCTACGGTGAAAAATATTTTTTCGACATGGTCATTTTCCAAAAGTTCTGAGGACGACTGGGTGGGAGCAAGAAAAAAAATAAAAATGAGGTTCGCTGTCAAATATAGTCTAGATTATGGGAAAACTATAGACTTTTTGATTAACAAGATGGCCGACGCGCTGGCGGCCATTTTGTGATTTTTTCGTGTTTTTGAAAAATTAAATTTAAAATTTCGGGTATTTTTAAAAATCTGAGCGAGTCGAAATGTACTAGGCAGTTATGTATTTTGCTATTGTGTGTTGCCAGGTGAAAAAATATTTCTACCATTTTTGGTAGTTTTTGGCTCAGGTCCCGAAAAGGTCGAGAATAGAAATAATGACATTTCGCGCAAATCATTTCCATGTGCCTATGAGGCATCTTAGTAGTAATGACATTTGACTATTTTTATTTCCTTAATTGGGCAACACCGAGAGCTGGTGAGGAAAAAGTGCAAAAAACATGGTCACCTACCGGAGGCTCTGTGGGCCACAGGATATAAATTACGAAAAAAGTAAAAATGAGGTTTGATGCCGTATATAACCTAGATTACAGGAAAACTATAGGCTTTTCGATAAACAAAATGGCGGATGCACTGGCGGCCATTATGTAAAAATCTGCAGGATTCAAAATGTATTCATTAACTTTCGGGGTAGAAGGAGGGGTCGTAGGGAAAATATGCTTGGAGCTTTATTAGAGGTCTATATGATGCCCCCGTCATAGTTCAAAAATTTACCCGATTTTCGGGGTAATTTCGGAAATTTTGGGCCCGACAGAAAATGCTTGAATTTTAAAAAAATAAGTATGAGGTCCTGTCAAAAATGTCCATCCGTGGTCGATTGACCCAAAAAAAAGCGAGTAAGTACGAAATTTTAGGAAAAATTGGAAAATCAATTTTCTATGGAGTACTTGGTTCCCCATACATTTTGTACTGAAATTGACCGTAGTAAGAAAATGTATAGGGAAATTGTTGCATATTAATGTAATGCTGTAAATACTTGGAAATGGTAACATTGCGAGGCCGGAGGCCGAGCTGCGTTGCGAGACCGTAGGTTGAGCGCCGCGTAGGGCGAAGCCCGAAGCGGCTATATTCTGTGTAACTTTCGCGAGGCCGAAGGCCGAGCTTCGAATGCGAGGCCAAAGGCCGAGCGCCCGCGTAGAGCGAAGCTCGAAGCGGCTGCCATCGAACACTTTGGGCCGATATAGACGAGACAAATCTGTATGCGAGGCCGCAGGCCGAGCGCCCGCGTAGAGCGAAGCTCGAAGCGGCTTCCGTCAAACACTTTGGCCATTTTATTTAAGTGCAACACAAGTCACCCTAGGCGCGAGGCCGCAGGCCGAGCTGCGCCGCGCAGGGCGGAGCCCGGAGCGGAAAGGCTCCTTAGGCCACAGTTGAGAAACTCTTGCGCCGTACAAAAAAAGCACTAGGCCCCCATTGCGGACGGTCAAACACCAAAAGTCACACCCGCGAGGCCGCAGGCCGAGCTGCGTATGCGAGGCCGAAGGCCGAGCGCCGCGGGAGGGCGAAGCCCGGGAGCGGCCAGCGCCGCAGGCCTAGCTTTTAGCAGACTCGCGCGAAGCGCGTGCTGCAAAAGCTAGTCTATATTATATAAAGCTAAATTACCACTCACTGACTCACTCATCGGGGGTTTTTTTGGGGGGGAAGGAGTTGATATACATCTCTGGAGTGTTCCAACGGGGTGGGTTATTTTTCAATCAAAGCAGGTTTTTATATTTTTTTTTCCAAAATCCAAGATGGCGGCCCCCTTTGGGGAACCAACTTTTTTTTTATCTATGGAATGGCCAGGCGGTTTTTACTTTTTTAGAGAATGGTGTTAAAGTGAAGTACACTGAAAAAGTAAAATGTCAAAAAAACAAGATGTCCGCGCCGCCATCTTGGATCGAAAATTCGATTTAGAGCTGTTTTTGCGGGGCCGTGGTGGAGAGGTTTCCATAGATAATTGAAAAATTTTTTTTGAACTCTGCCGGCAGTATAGCCTTCTTTTGAATGTTGGTCATAGATTGTAGAGTTTGGCCAAAGAGACGGCGCTGGCGGCAGTTTTGTAGGGAGCAAAAATTTTGTCATTTTCAAAGTAGATTTTGAGGGGGATGGCAACACCATGTCGAATCGGTTTGTATGGGGCGGTGGTAGTTTAGTTATTTGTCTATTGTTTTGAGAAATAAATTCTACCAAACTCATGGTAGTTTTTGCCCCATGGCCCCGAATGGTAGAAAAAAAATTTACCCTTGTAGAAAAAAATAAAATATGCAGTGGGGTGGCCATAGAGGTCCGAAGTGACAAAAAGGTAGTTTTTCGGAAAAATCCTGGCAACCCTGAAAATGGCGGGGAAAAACATTTTTTCGACATGGTTTTTTCCAAAAGTTCTTTTGAAGACTGGGTGGGAGCGAGAAAAAAAATAAAAATTAGCTTCGGTGCGGTATATAACCTAGAATATGGGAAAACTATAGACTTTTCGATTAACAAGATGGCCGACCCCCCTTCGGCCATTTTGAATTTTTCACGATTTTCAAAACCGTTTTTTAGGCACATGGCAACATTTGAGCGAGTCGCAATGTATGAAGCGGTTGCATGTTTAGTTCATATGTGTTGCTAGGTACAATAAAATTTCTACCATTTTTGGTAGTTTTTGACTTTTGCCCAAAAAACGAAAAAAAAAATTTTTGACATTTGGTCTAAATGTCTACCACGTTATTATGGCAAGTTTATGGCCGAATGATATTTTACTAATTTTAGCCGAAATACCTGGCCACACTGGGTGCCAGAGCGAAATATATATTTTGTGACTTGGTCATTTTCCAAAAAATAATATGGCGATTGGGTGAGAGCGAGAAAAAAAATGAAAATGAGGTTCGATGTCAAATATAGTCCAAAATACAGGAAAAATACGAACGTTCAAAAAAACAAGATGGCCGACCCGCTGGCGGCCATTTTGTGAAAATTATGTGTTTTCGAAAACGTTTAATCCTAATTTTCATGTATATGGCAACATCGGAGCGAGTCGCAATGTACCAGGCGATTATGAGTTTTAGTTGTGTGTGTTGCCAGGTGAAATAAAAATTCTACTATTTTTGGTAGTTTTTGACTCAGGTCCCGGCGAAAGTCGAAAATAGAAATAATGTCATTTCGCGCAAACCATTTCCATGTGCCTATGAAACATCCCCATTGAAATGACATTTGACTATTTTTATCTCTGTGACCTGGCAACACCGGGAGCTGTTGGGACAAATGTGCAAAAAACATGGTCACCTTCCAGAAGTCCTGTAGGCCGCAGGATATAAAATTTTAAAAATGTAAAAATGAGGTTTGATGCAGTATATAACCTAGATGAGATGTTATATAATAGACTTTTCGATAAACAAAATGGCGGATGCGCTGGCGGCCATTATAAAAAATCTGCAGAATTAAAAATGTATTCATTAACTTTCGGGGTAGAAAGAAGGGTCGTAGGGAAAAAATGCTCGGAGCTTTATTGGAAGTTTACATGATGCCCCCGTGATGGTTCAAAAATTTACCCGATTTTTGGGGTAATTTCCGAGATTTTGGACCCGACAGAAAATGCTCGAATTTAAAAAAAATAAGTATGAGGTCCTGTCCAAAATGTCCATCCGTGGTCGATTGACTCAAAAAAAAGCGAGTAAGTACGAAATTTTAGGAAAAATTGGAAAATCAAATTTATATGGAGTACTTGGTTCCCCATACATTTTGTACTGAAATTGACCTTAGTAAGAAAATGTATGGAGAAATTGTTGCATATTAATGTAGTGCCGTATTGAGTGCTATTAAAACTTGGAAATGGTAACATTGCGAGGCCGGAGGCCGAGCTGCGTTGCGAGACCATAGGTCGAGCGCCGCGTAGGGCGAAGCCCGAAGCGGCTATGTTCTGTGTAACTTTCGCGAGGCCGAAGGCCGAGCTTCGAATGCGAGGCCGTAGGCCGAGCGCCCGCGTAGAGCGAAGCTCGAAGCGGCTTCCGTCGAACACTTTGGCCATTTTATTAAAGTGCAATCCAAGTCACCCTAGGCGCGAGGCCGCAGGCCGAGCTGCGCCGCGCAGGGCGGAGCCCGGAGCGGAAAGGCTCCTTAGGCCACAGTTGCAAAACTCTAGCGCCGTACATAAAAAGCACTAGGCCCCCATTGCGGACGGTCAAACACCAAAAGTCACACCCGCGAGGCCGCAGGCCGAGCTGCGTATGCGAGGCCGAAGGCCGAGCGCCGCGGGAGGGCGAAGCCCGGGAGCGGCCAGCGCCGCAGGCCTAGCTTTTAGCAGACACGCGCAAAGCGCGTGCTGCAAAAGCTAGTTATAACTATAAATTTAGAAGATAAATAAAATAAATTGGTTCAGCAATTGACAAAGTCATGAGTATCATTACTTGTTAGCGAAAGAGAACTTTAATATAAAAAAATCCCTTAGTCAGGGATTGTCGAGTATAAGCAGGAAAAGCGTTCCAAAGCCGAGCGGCTTGCACAGTGAAAGACTTGGAGAAGAAGTCACTTTGATGTCGAGGAATGTTTAAACTTAGGTTATCTGAGGAGCGAAGAGATCGGTCATGAGATTGACAGAGATATTGAAATTGTTTTGTCAGATTGGATGGGGACGATGGAGTGTGAAGAATATTTAACAGCTGGCAGAGTATCCTAGTATTTTGATGTTGACTTATCAGAAGCCATTTAAGTTGTACGCGAAAAATAGAAATGTGATCATACTTATTATCAAATGGTTGACTCGCGGGTGAGATCTGGAGTCCTGAAATACAGGGTCGCCCTAGTTTAGGCTCCAGTCTCACAAGTAGGAGCTTATCTATAGAACTTAGGCCCTATTGTTCTTATTTGTGTTCTATTTTTTTGTAATCTTAGCTCTCGTGTGAGAAAATAAATTATTTTTTACTTACGGAGCCCAAAGACAAGTCTGATGCAGTTGTTTGAAAGACGATCAAGAACTTACTGCTGGTTATCGTAGAATACTAATAAAATTTATGAAAACAGTTCAAAAACTGCAAGGGTTTTCCTTAAACTTTTTTCACAGGTTGTTAAACATAATGTAAGAAACATAACATGGGAATAAAAAAAAAACAAGAAAATCATAATATGAACACATTTATTTCATTATCATTTTTAACATTAGATAGTTACAAGCCAAAGTCCAAATTGATTCTAATTCAAAATATCAAGTACATACGTTTTTATTTTAAACTACATATTATTTTGTCAGGCTTTGTTTATATTTAAGAAAATTCAAAGTCAATTTCCGAGTTACCAGGTTACTGGAAGAAGGTCGCAGTGGTCAGTAGAATTAAATGTTTAGCGTCCATGAGGGCGACCACGTACCGGCCGGTCACTACCGGACACTGAGCGCGTGGTCTCGGCGTCGTCCACTGAGCGCGTGGGCAGGTAGCGTGTGGACTCAGCGTCGCTCCAAGGCTCGCAGATCACCTGAACCAGGAGCACGGCGGCCAACAGAAAGAATGCGAATATCTTCATCTTCGATGCTGATTCGAATGTGAATGTAACGTGCTATGGAGCGAGTCACCTTTTATACCAGAATATTGAAATTTTTGCATAAAATTGAATTTCTAAGTATTCGTTTATCTAAGGCTCATTATTTTTCTAGGTCGGATAAAATAATTTTAATTTTGCTGTACCTACTAACATAATAAATTAATAAATATTAATGTGAACGTTGTTGCCAAATTTAGTTTATACTACAGCGTTGTTTTGCGTTGCCAGTCTTAGTACAACTTATAATAGAAGAATTAAATAAATATTTCCAAAAAACTATCCGAACTCCAGTTACTATGACAATTAAACGTATCTGGATGGCACAGATAAAAAAATGAAACCTAATTAAGCGCGGTAATAAGCCATAAAATTAAAATTATTTTTAGGTTTTTGGTATTAGAAGTGCATGTACGAGTATACATTTACAGCATTTTGCATGAACATTTAGTTCTAAAAATTGAACTTAAAATAAATATTTATGGGAAAACTAAATTTTCACGTCAAAATTAAAAATATGTAAATAACTAAACGTATAGGTTTTTTGTCTTCAATACTTAGTTATTATTTATTGTTAATATACTTATTTCAAAACGACAGAAACAATTACTGTATGCAAATGTGGATATCATCTATTAATGTATTACTACTACTTTGCATACAATGACACATCTCTTCCTTAATTAAAAATTGTATACCATTGCGCTTGCATACATACGGCTCAGTGCAACTAACGAAAAAACGAAAATCAAAACTTTTGAAAGGACACTCGTTTCTCTTTGTTTGTTTTCCGAAGCTGTTTCTAGTTTAAAAACATTCTGATGCCACTGGACTGGACTGAACTTTGTTCACTTGTTGGAGAAAAATTAAGTTATGACTTAATTTTTATTAATATTCGAATGAAAAATCTGATTGTGTTCTTGTATGCGGTATATTTTATTTAACTAAGTTTGAATTGCTATTTGATTCGAAATCTCAAATACTCAAATATTTCTTTATTCAAGTAGGTTACATGTAACACTTTTGAATCGTTCTTGAATACAATGTAAAGTGATTCTACTTTCGGTTCGAAACTTATATCTACCGTTATGTTAAATGTTTGTAAGTCTTTTTTCTAGTAAACAAACGAGTCGCGCGAAGGTTCAAAATAAATGGGTTAATTTTTTTTTTGTTTTGACTTTTGAAATAATAATTATTTTTTATAGTTTTTAGTACTTAATTGGGACAATTAAGTTGCATTGAAATATACGGGATATTTCAATTCAACTTTATTGTCCCAATTAAGTAATAAAATGAAAATGTTTTTGTCTGGAGGTTTGTAAGCAAAATCTCACATTTCACCAGAATAGCATGTTCTTCGACATTTATTCATTAATTTCTTGCATACATTCAACAAAAAATTAAGAATTTTTTACCGTTAAAAAACTCAGTAGGTTAGTAATAGTATCTTAATGTAACCCTTACAGAAGACCATAGCAAATAACGATTACTTCGGTGTTGTTGTATTCCTGCGTGAACGTATATTGTGAAAGTTAATTTTTAAGTTTTTTTTAATGTGGTTTTCTCTGGCAATCCAATCCAAAATAATCGATCAACCTACTTAATTCAAACAATATTTGATACACGGACCACAGACCACGCAGACCATAGACGCAGTCTGTGACGCAGATCACAGACTGACGTTGACATCTTTTATTTTTTATTTTTATTTCTATGTTTTGTTCCCCTGCTGTCTTCTTTTTGTAACTTTTCATTGTGTGATAACTGTAAATTAGTTTGTTAATGTTGTGATTTCTTTTTTATGTATTGTGTAGCTCTTAGACTTATATACCCTGTTTTATTTTTATTTTTGTTTTTTGTTTTTTACGCCACTCAATTTAAGGTCCTTGGACGCTTGGAAGGAGGCTTGGACCTTATTGGTTGCACTGTCCCTATTCAATGTTTCTCATGTGTTTGTAATTGTGCTTTAATGTGTGTGCCAATAAATGTTTTTTCTTTCTTCTTTCTTTCAGTCGGGCTGCTCCAGTTCGAGCGTAAATAGAAAAAAAAACCCAGAAGTGAGAGATACTCGTATTAAAATTTTATTACTTAATATGATAATAAAAATTATATTTCATTAAATTGTGAAGGTACAATAGAAGCTGCATATGTAAATAGCTGTGTTACAGCTGCTAACGTACACCACCGAGAAAATTATGAAAATATGTAGCCTCACTATGTACTTAAATATATTTTTATAAGAACATCCTATCGCTGCGTTAGCCGGTTCCCCCAAGGTACGTTAGGCTACAGCCTCTCAGCAACGGCCTAAGCCAAGGCCTGGGTCCCACTTTAGAACGTCTTCCGGCAGTTATTTTTATTTTAAGGGTGGTGAATCCTCCGTTCCCCGAAAGTCTGATGAAGATGAAAATACCATCTGCGGCCATCATTAGTTAGTAAAAAAAATATAAAAAAATAATCTGCGTCAGCAGAGCCCTGGCCGTACGTCAAACAAGTAAATTTAACCTTGAAATAAAGCAGTAGTATTATGAATTCCTAAAAAAAATGGTACCATCAAGTGAATAATTTCTAAATTTACAAATACAATTAACGTATGTAAATTTGAATGATAATACCCTAATATTTTTTGTTACTATTTATATTGTTCAATATTTAGTCGAGGCCAATACGAATTTACCTAGAATTGGTAGTTATTTATGATATGATTTTCTGCATGTCTGGATTAATTTGTGTGCTAATTAAATAAAATACTGCAGTGGTAAGTAAAGGATACGCTCGCAAGGTGTTAGCTCGCAAATATCGTATTTTCGAATAAGAAATCTTAAAGGTACTTCGGCATAATCGAGATTCAGACAAGATTGATTAAGCGACCTCGATCATTCGCTTTAATTTTGCTAACCATCCTGCCTCATAGATGCCTTTCGCTTTCAATAAAGACTTTTTATTAAAAATTGTTTTAAAGTGCAGCGAATTCACGACCTGCACGTTTTGTGCGTGCTGCTCTTCCAACTGTACTTATTTATTTATTTAATTTAAAAACGGTATCTTTTAAATAAATGCATACACACACATACTATTTAAATTAAATAGAAAATACATTTACATATGAAAGTATACTTAGATTTACATGATATAGATAATTAATATATAAAAACAAAAATTATAACTATAAATTTAGAAGATAAATAAAATAAATTGGTTCAGCAATTGACAAAGTCATGAGTATAATTACTTGTTAGCGAAAGAGAAGAAGTATTCACGAACTTTAATATAAAAAATCCCTTAGTCAGGGATTGTCGAGTATCAGCAGGAAAAGCGTTCCAAAGCCGAGCGGCTTGCACAGTGAAAGACTTGGAGAAGAAGTCACTTTGATGTCGAGGAATGTTTAAACTTAGGTTATCTGAGGAGCGAAGAGATCGGTCATGAGATTGACAGAGATATTGAAATTGTTTTGTCAGATTGGATGGGGACAATGGAGTGTGAAGAATATTTAACAGCTGGCAGAGTATCCTAGTATTTTGATGTTGACGTATCAGAAGCCATTTAAGTTGTACGCGAAAAATAGAAATGTGATCATACTTATTATCAAATGGTTGACTCGCGGGTGAGATCTGGAGTCCTGAAATACAGGGTCGCCCTAGTTTAGGCTCCAGTCTCACAAGTAGGAGCTTATCTATAGAACTTAAGCCCTATTGTTCTTATTTGTGTTCTATTTTTTTGTAATCTTAGCTCTCGTGTGAGAAAATAAATTATTTTTTACTTACGGAGCCCAAAGACAAATCTGATGCAGTTGTTTGAAAGACGATCAAGAACTTACTGCTGGTTATCGTAGAATACTAATAAAATTTATGAAAACAGTTCAAAAACTGCAAGGGTTTTCCTTAAACTTTTTTCACAGGTTGTTAAACATAATGTAAGAAACATAACATGGGAATAAAAAAAAACAAGAAAATCATAATATGAACACATTTATTTCATTATCATTTTTAACATTAGATAGTTACAAGCCAAAGTCCAAATTGATTCTAATTCAAAATATCAAGTACATACGTTTTTATTTTAAACTACATATTATTTTGTCAGGCTTTGTTTATATTTAAGAAAATTCAAAGTCAATTTCCGAGTTACCAGGTTACTGGAAGAAGGTCGCAGTGGTCAGTAGAATTAAATGTTTAGCGTCCATGAGGGCGACCACGTACCGGCCGGTCACTACCGGACACTGAGCGCGTGGTCTCGGCGTCGTCCACTGAGCGCGTGGGCAGGTAGCGTGTGGACTCAGCGTCGCTCCAAGGCTCGCAGATCACCTGAACCAGGAGCACGGCGGCCAACAGAAAGAATGCGAATATCTTCATCTTCGATGCTGATTCGAATGTGAATGTAACGTGCTATGGAGCGAGTCACCTTTTATACCAGAATATTGAAATTTTTGCATAAAATTGAACTTCTAGTTATTAGTTTATCTAAGGCTCATTATTTTTCTAACATAATAAATTAATAGGCAAATATTCTTGTGAACGTTATTGCCAAATTTAGTTTATACCACAGCCTTGTTTTGCGTTGCCAGTCTTAGTACAACTTATTTCTGATAACATTAAAAGGCTACATTAAAAAACCATCCGAACTGCAATTACTATGACAATTAAATGTATCTGGATGGCACAGATAAATAAATAATAATAATAATAAAGTTTATTTACTCTTCACAAAAGGTTTAAGGTACATTATTATTATGCTATACACTTAAGGAAGGTCTTAACCTATTGATGTGAGAGTCTGGCGCCTAAGATAGGTATAGTAATACCTGTATTATAGTTTCAAATGAAACCTAATAAAGCGCGGTAATAAGCCATAAAATCCAAATTATTTATAGGTTTTTGGCATTAGAAGTTCATGTACGAGTATACATTATATATTATTAATTCAAATATTTTAATGTCCAATTGTGATGTTTGTCATTTATTTTAAAAGAGGATATCTGTTGAGTTTGTTGCGGCGCTTCTTCTCTACAGAACCAACGTCGAGGCGCTGGTAGGAAAAAATAATTGACATGCAAAAGAATTTATTGTAAATCCACTTGCAGAAAATAAATCATTTCATCATTTCATTTACATTTACAGCATTTTGCATGAATATTAGTTCTAAAAATTGAACTTAAAATAAATATTTATGGGAAAACTAAATTTTCACGTCAAAATTAAAAATATGTAAATAACTAAACGTATAGGTTTTTTCTGTCTTCAATACATAGTTATTATTTATTGTTAATATACTTATTGCAAAACTAAAGAAACAATTACTGTATGCAAATGTGGATATTGTCTATTAATGTATTACTATACTATTACTATAAACAAAAAAAATCTACCATAATGGGGTGGAATAAACATATAAGTGCAGCACACAGGGAGTCCAGGTCCAAGTTTATGATGTGGATTTTGTATGGTCGACCAAAGCAGGGTTTTGTATATGATGAGATGGTAAACAGCCGGCGTGTTTTCAAAAGTAGATTAAAGTGGTGCCAAAATCATAACAACCAAATAAAATTTGATATTTTGGCCCATCATCATTCGAAAAACGACTTCAAGAAATTCTGGAAGTCTACAAATCGACTTAATGCTGGACCTGGTCTCCCTGAGTCTGTGGGAGGGCTGTGTGACGTAAAGCAAATTGCTAACCTTTTTAGAGAGCAATTTATGATCTCATCACCGCTAGGACCGTCGTCAGTTCACGAGCACAGTACTGAGACCAGAAGCGCACCAAATGTTGTCAGTGGTAAAACAATCGCACGTATCCTGAGAACTATGACAACAGGTAAATCACCGGGGCATGATGGTCTCAGTATTGAGCATTTAAAGCATGCAGGTGTACATCTGCCCAGAGTGCTAGCGCTTTTGTTTAATATCTGTATAGTACATTCATACCTGCCTGAGGACTTGATGAAAACAATGGTAGTTCCTATTGTAAAGAACCGTACGGGGGACCTGTCAGACAGATCTAATTATAGGCCAATATCCCTGGCAACGACAATAGCCAAGATATTTGACAGTGTGCTTGATTCTGCACTGGAAGACCACTGTACGCTTCATTATGGCCAGCATGGCTTTATGCGGGGTCTGTCAACAGAAACTGCAATAATGAGCTTAAAGCACACTGTCAGGTATTATACGGACAGGCGTACACCGGTGTATGCCTGTTTTCTGGACCTCAGTAAGGCGTTCGATCTGGTCTCGTATGATACCCTGTGGCGCAAGTTAAAAGATGCAGGTGTACATAATGGCTACACTAACTTGCTGAAATTTTGGTATTCGAACCAGGTGAACTATGTGAGATGGGCGAACGAATTTTCGGAGCCGTACAGGATGGAGTGCGATGTGAGGCAGGGGGGCTTGGCCTCTCCGAGGCTCTTCAACCTGTACGTGGACGCACTGATCCGGGAGCTCAGCGGCATGCGTGTCGGTTGCCACATTGGCAACGTGTGCGTCAATAATATCAGTTACGCAGACGATATGGTCTTGCTGGCACCATCGGTCGGTGCGTTAAGAGCGCTTCTCAAAGTTTGTGAGGGTTTCGCTGTCTCACATGGCTTACTGTACAATACAAACAAGTCTCATTTTATGGTCTTTAAGGCTGGGAGTAAATGTCCTAATATAGTACCCCCTATAAAACTTTATAATGAACCCTTAGAAAGAGTTTATAAATTTAAATACCTGGGACATATTCTTACTGATGGCCTTAAAGACGATGAAGATATCGATAGGGAACGTAGGGCGCTGTCGGTGAGGGCAAATATGTTGGTACATAGGTTTGGTAGCTGCACGGAAACTGTTAAAATTACGCTTTTTAAAGCGTACTGTACGTCATTTTATACGTGCAGCTTATGGACCAACTATACCAAGAAAGCCTACAGTGCCCTGCGTGTCCAATATAATAACGCCTTCAGGGCGCTGTTGCGGCTGCCGCGCTTTTGTAGTGCTTCCACGATGTTCGCGTTAGCGGGCGTAGATAGCTTTGAAGCTATCATGCGAAAAAAGAGCGCGTCTGTATTGCACAGAGTACGTGGCAGCTGCCACAGCGTACTGAAGGAGATAGCTGACAGTGGGGATTGTCCACTGATCGGACATATGTTAAACAGGACGAGGTCCGTTTTAAAAATAATATACTAACATACATATTAAGCTTTTACTAACAACTTATGGATCTTAGTTATCTGAAATAAATACATTTTATTTTATTTTTTTATTTTTTTTTTTGCATACAATGACACATCACTTCCTTAATTAAAAATTGTATACCATTGCGCTTGCATACATATGGCTCAGTACAAATAACGACGAAACGAAAATCAAAACTTTTGAAAGGACACTCTTTGTTTGTTTTCCGAAGCTGTTTCTAGTTTTCAAAATATTCTGATGAAACTGGACTGGACTGAAATTTGTTCACTTGTTGGAGAAAAATTAAGTCATTGTTTTATTAATATTCGAATGATAAATCTGATTGTGTTCTTGTACGCGCTATATTTTATTTAACTAGGTTTTAATTGCTATTTGATTCAAAATATTAAATAATAAAATTAAAATGTATTTTGTGTAGGTACAATAGAAGCTGCTTATGTAAATAGCTGTGTTGCAGCTGCTAGCGTACACCTCCGAGAAAATTATGAAAATATGTAGACTCATTACGTACTTAAATACATTTTTATAAGAACATCCTATCACTGCGTTAGCCGGTTCCCCCAAGGTACGTTAGGCTACAGCCTCCCAGCGACGGCCTAAGTCGAAGCCTGGGTCCCACTTTAGAACGCCTTCCGGCAGTTATTTTTATTTTAAGGGTGGTGAATCCTCCGTTTCCCAAAAGTCCGATGAAGATGAAAATACCATCTGCGGCCATTATTAGTTAGTAAAAAAAATATAAAAAAATAATCTGCGTCAACAGAGCCCTGGCCGTATGACAAACAAGTAAATTAAACCTTGAAATAAAGCAGTAGTATTAGGAATTCCTAAAAAAATGGTATCATCAAGTGATTAATTTCTAAATTTACAAAAATACAATTAACGTATGAAAATTTTAATGATAATAACCAAATATTTTTTGTTGCTATTTATTGTTCAATATTTAGTCAAGGCCAATACGAATTTACCTGGAATTGGTAGTTATTTACTATTTTCTGCATGTCTGCATTAATTTGTGTGCTAATTAAATAATTTATTTTTTATGAAATTTTGCGTTGCAGTTTATTTATTTCAAAGTACATAACTAACAACCAAAAATGAATTTGCGTTTAAAAAATACGTTTTTAGTACGGACTTAAACTTACAAAATAATTCGAACATTTAGTTTTATGACTTTTCCCTTTGTCAAATCTACATTGGATCGCAGGTTAACATAAACCATTTTAGTTCGTGATAAACGATAAATAATTACCTATGCAAATGGTTATAAGTAAGTAATATTCTTTATTAAAGATTTACTATGATTTATTACGAAAGAAAGTATTTATGTAATCTTTACTCAAAAGAGCTTTGGATAAAAAATATTTTACCCGAATCATTTTGTAACTTTTAGTTTTTTTTTTTAATTTTATACTTTTACGTCTTACTTAATTTACTACTTAGGAATTTGAAATATTAAAAGGTATTAATTACTTTTCGTATTCCTGACAGCAAACCCTTTCTTTTGATACCCATATCATGGGGGTGCACTTCAAATAACCTGTCCGCCAACTTGGACGTCCGTCATATTGGACTGTATTAGACAGACAGACAAAAATTAATAAAAATATAATTTCGATGTATTTGCCGCATAAACAATCCATATGCATGTAGTGGTATAGTGGTAAAAATGATTATTTAAATATTACAAACATATCCTCCAATTTTATTTAAGTGTATAGTCAGTCGGACAGAAAAGGTTTAAAACCGCTGGCTTAAATTAATAGAACTGATATTTAACTGTAAATATCATACACGCCAAGAACAGTTTCTTATATTGTAAATGTTTTCAGATTTTATGGAGAGCCAATTCCCTAACTATACACGCCCTAACTCTCTAACTCTTATCATAGCATTTTAAATCCTAGTCTATATACTGTACAAACCTCACGGGCAGAGTTCTCAATACAGAGTAACCTCCAACAATGCCTCTGCTTCGTCGCAATTAATCTGCACTGGTAAGGAAAGGATGCGCTCGCATGGTGTTAGCTCGCAAATATCGTATTTTCGAATAAGAAATCTTATAATTCAGCTTAATAGAGAATCAGACAAGATTGATTAAGCGACCTCGATCATGAGCTTTAATTTTGCTGACCATCCTGCCTCATAGATGCCTTTCGCTTTCAATAAAAACTTTTTATTAAAAATTGTTTTAAAGTGCAGCGAATTCACGACCGGCACGTATTGTGCGTGCTGCTCTTCCAATTGTACTTATTTATTTATTTTATTTAAAAACTTTATTGCACAAATAAGTACAACAGGTGGACTTAATGCTAGGGGCATTCTCTACCAGTCAACCCTTTGTGTCATGCAGATAGTTTGTAAATAGGTGCGGTAACAGTGGAGAAAGTGCATAAATAACTAGTACTAAGATATAATAACTAGTAATCTGATTAAAAAAAGAAATCATAATAAACAACAATAAATTAAGCATTAAAATACCATTACGGTATCTTTTAAATAAACAATGATGCATACACACACATACTATTTAAATTAAATAGAAAATACATTTACATATGAAAGTATACTTAGATTTACATGATATAGATAATTAATATATAAAAACAAAAATTATAACTATAAATTTAGAAGATTAATAAAATAAATTGGTTCAGCAATTGACAAAGTCATGAGTATCATTACTTGTTAGCGAAAGAGAAGAAGTATTCACGAACTTTAATATAAAAAAAATCCCTTAGTCAGGGATTGTCCAGTATCAGCAGGCAAAGCGTTCCAAAGCCGAGCGGCTTGCACAGTGAAAGACTTGGAGAAGAAGTCACTTTGATGTCGAGGAATCTTTAAGCCTAGGTTGTCTGATGGGCGAAGAGATCGGTCATGAGATTGACAGAGATATTGAAATTGTTTTGTCAGATAGGATGGGGACAATGGAGTGTGAAGAATATTTAACAGCTGGCAGAGTATCCTAGTATTTTGATGTTGACGTATCGGAAGCCATTTAAGTTGTTCGCGAAAAATAGAAATGTGATCATACTTATTATCAAATGGTTGACTCGCGGGTGAGATCTGGAGTCCTGAAATACAGGGTCGACCTAGTTTAGGCTCCAGTCTCACAAGTAGGAGCTTATCTATAGAACTTAGGCCCTATTGTTCTTACTATCTATACTTTGCATACAATGACATATCACTTCCTTAATTAAAAAATTGTATACCATTGCGCTTGCATACATATGGCTCAGTACAACTAACGAACAAACAAAAATCAAAACTTTTGAAAGGACACTCGTTTCTCTTTCTTTGTTTTCCGAAGCTGTTTCTAGTTTTCAAAATATTCTGATGCCATTGGACTGGACTGAACTTTGTTCCTTGCTGGAGAAAAATTAAGTCATTGTTTTATTAATATTCGTGTTCTTGTATGCGCTATATTTTATTTAACTAAGTTTGAATTGCTATTTGATTCAAAATATTAAATACTCAAATATTTCTTTATTCAAGTAGGTTACATGTAACACTTTTGAATCGTCCTTGAATACAATGTAAAGTGATTCTACTTCCGGTTCGGAACTTATATCTACCGTTAAGTTATATGTTTCCAAGTCTTTTTTCTAGTTAACAAACGAGTCGCGCGAAGGTTCAAAATTAATGGATTAATTGTTTTTATGTTTTGACTTTTGAAACAATAATAAATTTTTATAGATTTTAGTACCCCGTATATTTTAATTCAACTTTATTGTCGCAATTAAATAATAAAATGAAAATGTTTTTGTCTGGAGGTTTGTAAGCAAAATCTCACATTTCACCAGAATAGCATGTTCTTCGACATTTATTCATTAATTTCTTGCATACATTAAACACAAAAACAAAGATTTTGCAGCGTTAAAAAACTCAATAGGTTAGTAATAGTATCTTAATGTAAGCCTTACAGAAGACCATAGCAAATAACAATTACTTCGGCGTTGTTGTATTCTTGCGTGAACGTATATTGTGAAAGTTAATTTTTAAGTCTTTTTTAATGTGGTTTTCTTTGGCAATCCAATCCAAAATAAAAAAATAAAAAAAAAGATTTCCAGAGCACCTGGGGGGATGCTACATTAGTAGCAGGGCTAAGCTTTTAAAAGCGACAAGTCCAGTAATAGCTTTTTATTATGTACTTGTCGCACTCCAGCTAGGATCACATTACCACTTAACATCCGGTGATATTGTACTTCAAGATTGACCATATAGAGCATCATGCTCGAGCATGATTATCCATCTCACTCAAAAGGCCATATCGTTTTAACACAAATTCGACAATACTATGAAGTATACTTTGCAATGTTTAAAACAATGGAAATTGTTAAAAGTAACAGAATTAATTATCAACATTTAATGTTCAAAGTGTGCTATTTTTATTGTTTGTAATTATTATTTTCAACAATTTGTATGCAGAACATAGTAAACTATTTTTATACTAAATGTAAAACTTTTTTGTACCTATTTCTCAAAAATAAAAGCTGTTTGTGTTTGTCTATAAGAACCCTTCAAAATTTCTTTAAGTTCTTCTAAGACTGATAAAACGAAACAAGGATATGATATATAAATGTATAAATAGTTGAAGAACAGGCAGAGTACTTGTTTTCGCTTAGTTTTTAATTATGTAAATAGGTCCACTGAAATTAAAAATATTTTATCTGAGTAGATAAAGTGACACAAAAAGTAATAATTAGAAACTTAATTGTATGCATGAAATTCAATATTCTGATATAAAAGGTGACTCGCTCCATAGCACGTTACATTCAAATTTGAATCAGCATTGAAGATGAAGATATTCGCATTCTTTCTGTTGGCCGCCGTGCTTCTGGTTCAGGTGATCTGCGAGCCTTGGAGCGACGCTGAGTCCACACGCTACCTGCCCACGCGCTCAGTGGACGACGCTGAGACCACGCGCTCAGTGTCCGGTAGTGACCGGCCGGCACGTGGTCGCCCTCATGGACGCTAAACATTTAATTCTACTGACCACTGCGACTTTCTTCCATATAATTCTTTTCTCTTCCATATAACTCTTTCTTCCAATAACCTGGTAACTCGAAAATTGATTTCAAATTTTGTTTAAACATAAACAAAGCCTAACAAAACATGTGATTTTAAATAAACACTTATGTACTTGATATGTTGAATTATAATCAACTTGGACTTTGGCTTGTAACTATCTAATATCAAAAATGAAAATGAAATAAATGTGTGCATATTATGACTATCTTGTTTTTTTTTGTTTCCGTGTTATGTTTCTTACATTATGTTAAATAACAACCTGTGTACAATATTAGAGGTACATTTTTGCTGTTTCTGAACTGTTATACATTTAAGCAGTATTTTTACTGCGAGAAGACACAACCACATTTTTCAAACATATAGTTTAAATAAATAACGTTTCAACCTCTTGTTCGCTTCCCCAGTCAGGTGATTGTGGGTAACAAACATTTCATTTTATCTGATCTGCCGTCTTAACGAAAACTCAGTATCCAAAAATTTGCACCAATCAAGCGCATTTAGTTTATATTTTTTATTACACACTTTTTCAATTCACTTTACACCGTTATTTGTTAAATTGTTCTAAAAAAAGAAATAAAAAAACTAAGCAATATATTACATACTGACTGAGTTTAAAGTATTTTATAATTTTAAAATCGCCATTTTTTAAGTCAAAGAGGAAAAGGCTTTTTGCATTATACATATATATATATATATATATATATACTAATATTATAAAGAGGAAAGATTTGTACCTATTTTTGTATGTTTGTAATGAATAGGCTCAAAAAGTACTGGCCCGATTTAAAAAAATATTTCACTAATAGAATGCTACATTCTTCCAATTTGACATAGGCTACAAAATTAGGGATCCTTGGTAAAATTTGAAAAATTTCAACAGAAAAGCGGGAAAAATTATCTTAGGCGAAACGAAGTTCGCCGGGACCGCTATTTCTTATAAGGAAGCTTCCTTCCTCTAACTGCTCTCAATGTTCCTTCGGATGCCGGATCCGTCTGCATACTTTTGATACGTAGGTACTCTTACAAAACCGTGATATGATTATTAAAGATCTGACCTAATACTTCGTAGCGGAGCAAGGTAAGATGGATTGTAGATTTTGTAACTAGCAGCAACTGATCCAAAACGAAAGAAAGAGCCATTCGAACCATTTACAAACTAGCATCATGTGATTTGCTGAGATTTTTAAAGAAATCAACATTCTAATAGTCCCATTTCAGTACATTTGATACTGCTTTAAAAAATAAACATGCTGGGCGAAAAGGAAGATTTCATGAAATTAGTTTTATACCCCCATGCAAAGATAATGGGGTATTATATTTGTAATTTGTCATGTTTACTGTCTCTACGGCTGTCTATAGCACCGTACCTCTTAAACTGATGAAATGAAATCGGCGTTTTTTTTTTGGTTTTACAGGGGAATCAATCTTGAGTGTTCTTAGTAAAGTGATCCAAGATAGTGGCCGCCACAAAATGCCGGATGACAAGGTTTGAGTAGTACGAGCACAATAGACTATGACAAATTTCAAATCCACGAAAATGACGAAATTATTTACATAAAAGTTTGTTCTTTGACCGCTCTTATGCTATCAATATAAGTACTTATAACAAAGTGTCGGGATTTTTATTTATATTGTTACGAGCTTCGGGTTCGTGACAATAAAAACAGCCGATAAAAATTACCAAAAGTCACACTTTAATTGAACGCCACTAATTACAACCTTAAAACGCACTAATTAAAACAACAATCACTCCCAAGTCGCACTTCAAAATCGCTTTCGAAGTAATCACTTGTATCGCTAATTCAATACTGTCCCGGTTGCGGTGAATCCCGTCCTTTTATATTGCCGCGGCCGTTCCCGAACCTTCCAACGCAGAAACATCCGGAACATTCGCGCGCAGTGCGGCCTTGAACGGCCGTACGCTCGGTCAAGGTCATTGTTCTAGTAAATTCTGGCGTACGCGTCTCGACTCTCTATAGTCCCGCCTTTCCACACTAGATGGCGCTGGTTACTAAGAACGTTAATCGTGGCGCGTAACACTGCCCCCTCCTAAGACATGCTCGTCCCGAGCATTTTCGGCTCCATAATAACGCGCCAATCGATCCACATGGACGATCTTAGGAGTACCCCTCGCACCTTTTTGTATCCGGTAGGTTACGTCATTGATCTTAGTCACAATTCGATACGGCCCTTCCCATTTCGCCTGAAGCTTAGGAGATTTCCCCTTGCTGCGGATTGGATTGTGCAACCACACTAGTGAACCTTCGTCAAACTCTTTACTGTTCATTTTGCGGTCATAGCGGGTTTTCATTCTTTCAGACATTTGCTGGCCCGATTGTCTCACGTGCTCACAAATGTCATTCATCTTGTTGCGTAAGTTATTTGCATAATCTGTTATACTGCATGGGGAATCAGGTGGTATTCCGGTGATCATGTCTGCAGGCAGTCGTAGTTCTCTTCCAAAGTTTGCGAACGCTGGTGTTACCGATGTACTTTCGTGAACAGCGCTACGATATGACAGCAAAAATGGTTGTATGTGCTTGTCCCAATCTCGTTGCCGATTTTCCACAACTTTTGCCAAGTACCTCTCTAGTGTCTGATTAAATCGTTCCACCATTCCATCCGACTGTGGGTGGTAAGAAGTTGTTCTTGTTTTATGAGTTCCCATAACTCGACAAGTTTCCTGGAATATTTGGGACTCAAAATTCCTTCCTTGATCACTGTGGATTTCCAAGGGAACTCCAAAACGACAGAAGACTTCATAAACTAACTTATCAGCAACTGTCGAGGCCTCTTGATTTGGAATGGCGAAGACTTCCGGCCACTTAGTGAAGTAATCCATCACAACCATGAAATATTTGTTACCACTTTCACTTTCCGGGAACGGCCCCGCAACGTCAAGGGCTATCCTCTCCCATGGTGCGCCCACATTGTACAGCTTCAATGCACCTCTACTACGAGTCTGAGGTCCCTTTACAGCCGCACAACTTGTACATTTGCGACACCAGTCCTCGACATCGTCCCGACAGTAGACCCAGTAGAACCGTTCTCGTATCTTTAGTAGTGTCCGTTTTACTCCCAGATGACCTCCTGAACAACCATTATGGTACAGCTGTAGAACATCCGGTACTTGACCTTTGGGGACAACCATTTGCAGATGACAGCTGTCTCCACGAGCATTTTCCCATCTACGGCACAGAACTCCATCCTGAATCACCAAGCTGTCCCATTGGGCCCAATAGCTCTTTGTGATCGAACTCATCGCTGAGACGTCGCTCCACCTAGGCTTAGGAACTCCGGCCTTCATCCACTCTAGAATCGGCTTGATGTCCGCATCCTCCTGCTGTGCACGTTGTAGGCTTTCCTTCCACTCGTTGCTAAGGTCTGTCTTGAGCATCCTCACAGGAACAACTTCTTTACTTTCTTGCCTGGTACAATGCTTGCAGTCTTCAGGACAAGGTCTTCTTGACAATGCATCTGCGTTACCATGAGATTTTCCGCTGCGATGTTCCACCACAAAGTCGTATTCCTGCAGTAATTCAATCCATCTCGCAACTTGTCCTTCCGGATTCTTGAACTGTAAAAGCCATTTCAGTGCAGCATGGTCAGTTCGTATGTGGAATTTCCGCCCCAGAAGATATTTGCTAAAGTGCTGCAACGACTTTACTACAGCAAGCAGTTCTCGTCTCGTAACACAATAGTTCCTTTCAGGTTTCGACAAAGACTTGCTGAAGTAAGCTATCACAATTTCTTGATCGCCATTCCGCTGGGATAATACACCGCCAAGTCCTATGTCACTTGCGTCTGTGTCAACTATGAATTCCTTACTCACATCAGGGTATCCTAAAATAGGTGTTTTGCACAGACGGTCCTTTAGCTCCTGGAATGCGATGTCACAACTTCCATCCCAGCAGAAATGTCGCTTCTCCTCCGTTAGCTTATGCAGGGGTTTTGCTATATCTGCAAAGTTCTTAACAAAACGCCGATAGTAGGAACACAAACCAAGGAATGCTCTGACCTGCGTCTTGTCTTTTGGGATTGGCCAATCCTTTACAGCAGCGATTTTCTCTGGATCCGTGCTGATACCTTCTTCAGACACTACATATCCCAAAAAGCCAACTTGCCGTTTGAATAGTGAACACTTCTTCGGGCTTAACTTGAGGTTAGCACTCTGGATCTTCATGAGCACGCGTTCCAGATTTAGAAGATGTTCTTCAAACGTACGGCCTACGATGATTATGTCATCCAAGTAGACTAGACAGGCATCGCCAATCAGACCGGTAAGTACAAGTTCCATCAACCTTTCAAACGTTGCCGGAGCGTTGCACAATCCAAACGGCATGACTTTGAATTGCCACAGACCCTTTCCTGTCGAGAATGCAGTCTTCTCCTTGTCTTTAGGATCAATTTCAACTTGCCAGTAACCACTTTTTAAATCTAGCGTGCTAAACCACTTTACTCCAGTAAGCATGTCCAGCGTGTCATCAATTCTTGGCAAAGGATAGCTGTCTTTCTTCGTAACGTCGTTCAGACGACGATAGTCAACACAAAACCTCATGCTACCGTCTTTCTTTCTTACCAGCACTACAGGTGAACACCATGGACTAGATGAAGGTTCAATAACACCATCCTTCACCATTCCCTCAATCATGGTTTCCACGTCCTTTTCACGTGCTACGGGCAATCTCCTTGGCCGCTGACGGATAGGCAATTCTTCTCCTGTGTTAATTTTGTGTTGAACTAAGCCAGTCCTTCCGATGTCAGCATCGTTTGACGAGAAAACGTTGGCATACTTGAGCAACATTTGTTTCGCCTTGACCATTTCGTTTTGGGACAGAGCGCTGCGGCAGTCTTCTAAAAGTGTGGTCACCCTCGTTTGTGTATCCTTGCTGACGGTCCCGGTCGATTGATGTTGGCATCGACGCAACCAATCCACTTCCTCGCAAGTACCAACTAGTGTGCCTTTTTCTATAACCTGTTCCTGGTCACAAAGGTTCAGCACACGTACCCCTGAGATGTCGGTGGCTCTAACCAAAGTGCGTGCCACTTTCCATGGAAGGTCATTTTCTACCCTTTCCACAAGTACACAACGTTGAGTTTGCCCAGGATTCCGAGGAAGACTAACCGGCACAATCGTTTCAGATCTCGGTGGAAGAACAATCTTTTTAAGGCTGTATACATTCCCTGGTAACGCGCCTTCCACGAAAAGTTCCTCTTGTCCACATTTCAGGACACCTTGCTTGACGTCAATTTCGCAACTATTCTTCCTCATAAAGTCAAGGCCCAATATGCAATCGTCCATTATATCCGCCACAATGACATTATGCAGGTAGATTATGTTGCCTAGCTTCAGTCTCATCTTCTTCTCTCCATGGACGGGTATGCGCTGACCGGTGGCTGTTACCAAATTAATGTGTTCTCGGTTGTATGCAGAGTCCCCAAGGGACCGTCTCATAATTTGGGAACTAACAACCGTGCGAGAGGCTCCAGTGTCTATAGTCAGCTTACACGGCGTTCCGTTTACCTCGCCCTGGATGACTAGGCTGTTCCCGTCTTGGGTTTGTTTGATCGAAACCCTTGGGGCTCTTTGAACCTCAGCCAGCACCCGCCCCGCAGTCCTGGCTATTACTCGTTTCCCTGCTGCTGACGCTGAGCGGTGCTCTTAGCTGCACTGCCATCTTCTCCTTCTGCAGTTCGCTTAGGGCAACTGGATCGAAGGTGGCCCTTATCCCCACAGCCGTAGCACCTAGGGCTGTATCCTTTATTGCGGTCGCGAACTGTAGCCGCTGCAACCTCCCTAATGCGATGGGAACGATGATCCTGCCGCACAGCTTCCACCTCCAGTGCATGGGCCAAGGCGTCCTTAAGCGTCCCATGGTGCCCGAGCCTCACAGCAGCTCTAACTTCAATATCGCGGATGCCGTCGATGAACGCCTGCACCAGGTTCCCATCAATAAGCGCTGGTACGGACTGGTAAGCTTTACGCACCAGCTTCTCCACTTCAAGGGCCCACTGCTGCAAGTTTTCACTTCTGCGTTGCACGCGGTCCTTAAGCTGTGCGCGAAACACGTGTTCCAAGTGAGCGTCGCCATATCGAGCCTCCAATGCCTCAAGTAGCTGCTCGTAAGTCACTTCCTTACCGAGAGCTTCCAAGACAGATAAGGCCTGGTCACGAAGGCCTAGGGTGAGGGCAGTCATGGCCTGGTTTTTATTCCAGCCGTTCGCTTTCATAACTGCCTCAAACTGGATTTTGTAGGCCGACCAGGAAGAAGTTCCGTCGAACGGTGGCACTTTGAATCCACGTAGCGAAGGTGTTGTAGCTACGGGAGCTGCGATTGCTTCTCCAACTTTAAGGCAATCCAGCTTTTTCTTTACGTCCTCTACCACGTCGTCAACCCGATTCTTCACTTGGTCGATCCTGATTTCAGCTTTCGACAGGCGGTTGTCGTGTTGAGCAACCTTGTCCTTCACCTCCTTCATGTCTTTCCCGAAAGAGGCATGAAGGTCCTTCAAAAGAAGCATCTGCTCTTCCTGGCGGCGAGCCTGTTCCTCCTTGTCTTGCTGCCTCCGGTCTTCCAACCGACGAGCCTGTTCCTCCTGGCGGCGAGCCTGTTCCTCCTTGTCCCGCTGAAGCTGTTCTTCCAATCGACGAGCCTGTTCCTCCTGGCGGCGAGCCTGTTCCTCCTGGCGGCGAGCCTGTTCCTCCTGGCGGCGAGCCTGTTCCTCCTGGCGGCGAGCCTGTTCCTCCTGGCGGCGAGCCTGTTCCTCCTTGTCCCGCTTAAGCTGTTCTTCCAACCGACGAGCCTGTTCCTCCTGTCGGCGAGACTGCTCCTGCAGCATCATCATCAGAGCAGCAAGGTCTGGTGCTGCCGATGCTGCTGGTGTTGCTGTGGACGGGCCGGCCTCCGTGGTTAATAACTGGCTCTCCGATTCCTGCGGCAAAGCTCCACCAAAACGTCTCTGGTCCGTCTCTTGTTGGCGTTGACTCCGGGTACGGATACCCTCCGTGTCGTCCTTAGGTAAAATCGGCATAATTTAAATCCCACTTCTGACACCAATTGTTACGAGCTTCGGGTTCGTGACAATAAAAACAGCCGATAAAAATTACCAAAAGTCACACTTTAATTGAACGCCACTAATTACAACCTTAAAACGCACTAATTAAAACAACAATCACTCCCAAGTCGCACTTCAAAATCGCTTTCGAAGTAATCACTTGTATCGCTAATTCAATACTGTCCCGGTTGCGGTGAATCCCGTCCTTTTATATTGCCGCGGCCGTTCCCGAACCTTCCAACGCAGAAACATCCGGAACATTCGCGCGCAGTGCGGCCTTGAACGGCCGTACGCTCGGTCAAGGTCATTGTTCTAGTAAATTCTGGCGTACGCGTCTCGACTCTCTATAGTCCCGCCTTTCCACACTAGATGGCGCTGGTTACTAAGAACGTTAATCGTGGCGCGTAACAATATGTTGGATTTAATATTAAAATCTTCAAGTGCCTAGTTATTTGTGAGATTTATTATATAATATATTGTAGATTACACAAAAAATAAAACAAATATATTAACATAACTCAACAATTTATTTTCAGTTTCTTTATAATATTTTAATTTCGCTAGTGTGGCGTGAAGCACTGTTAACGAACAGAACATTTTAGTTTGAAGTTTTTAAAAGGTGCATTAACGTGTTTGAGACCATCATGCATTAGCAGTCAAGAATAAATTGAAATGTGATTGTTAGAACTTGGACTTAATTTAAATGTTAATCAATAATTTAAATGTCTTTCTTTTTTTTTATTATTACTGCTGGTAGTAAAAATCGATTACTGTTTCCAAAATCCAATCTCCATCATTAATGGCCATGCTTTACCGACACTATCATAAGAATTTTAAAGGGAGAATCATAACAAATATTATATATCTATCGTATCAAGACACAGTTGAACCGCCACGTTAGGCTACCAGGGCAATGCAAACTGATATGGTACTTCCGAAGGAGTACCTACAGTTTACAAAAAAATTCAGGTTTAAGAAATTTCAGATAAAAATATTCTTAAAATGATCAAATTCAATGATCTTCATCAAACAAATGTTTCAAAGAGATGACAGATTGTAGTGAATCCAAAAGCTTCTATTAAAACTTTTCTCTTGTAGTTATGAAACTGATACAATGTCTTAAAGGTCATAATAGTTGAAATGTCTAACTTTAGAGTGTTAATGCTACACCTCAATAGCAAAGCGGACTACAAATTGGTTTTGCATTTACCACCTAATCAAAAAAACCGACGATATATTTAATTGAATTATCGCATGACGTCATTAGTGGGTACAGTTTTCATCCACCAGTGACGTTATGAGCCCTTGCAACTTGGTGTCATTTTATCTCAGTATTTGTTTATTATTTGGCAAATGAACAAATACGTGTCTAATCTTTTGTTAATAACTATTTGATGGACTATAAAATAGTTTAGTGTATTTGATCCAGTCCGCTCTCTATTTGACAAGACCTTGTTTTATGTTAATAATTTTGAAAATATGGTAAAGTGTTTTCGCTCAGTAAGTAAGTAAGCGTCGTCCACTGAGCGCGTGGGCAGGTAGCGTGTGGACTCAGCGTCGCTCCAAGGCTCGCAGATCACCTGAACCAGAAGCACGGCGGCCAACAGAAAGAATGCGAATACCTTCATCTTCGATGCTGATTCGAATGTGAATGTAACGTGCTATTGAGCGAGTCACCTTTTATACCAGAATATTGAATTTTTTGCATAAAATTTAGTTAATTTTTTTTTTTATGACTTTCTTGTCTCCATATCTATGCAGATAAATTAATTTCCATTTCGGTGTACCTACTAACATTATTGAAAACTAAGCGAAAATAAATACTCTGTCAGTCCTGAAAGTTTTATGCATGTAAATGCCCAAATTAAGTTTATATCATGTCCTTGTTTCGTGTTATCAGTCTTAGGAGAACATAAAAATAATTTGAAGGCTTCTTAAAGACGAATAGAATCAGCTTTTATTTATTAGAGATGGGTACAGATAAGTGTTAACTTAAGTACAAAAACAGTTGACTATGTGCTGCTGTCAAGCATACAAATTATTGAAAATAATTACAAACAATAAAAATAAGACACTTTGAACATTAAATATCTATTTAAAATTAATTCTTATTAAAATTAACATGATTTCAAATATTGCAAAGTTGACCAAATAGTATTGACGACATTTGTGTGTAAACGCTATAGACCTTTGAGTGACATGGAGTAAAAAAAAATCATGCTCACTTAAATGCCACTGGGGTGGTGCTATGTGGCGGGTCATTAAATTCCCTTCAATGTGGTTAAATGAAGCGATGGCTGGCACAGACGTCATGCTTGTGATTATTTTGAAAATAGCACATTTATTTGAAAACATAAAATAATTTAACCTATTAGGTGCAGTCGTTCTAACCTTTTGCGTGACTCGTTTGTTAACTAGTCAGTGGTTGATGAACATGTATTACTAATATAAATAATATCTAGCTTTCGATAATTATTTTTCTATCCAAATGAAATAAGTAAAAAAATCTTGGTATTAAATAATAATTCAAATTTAACTACGTAAGATTTAGCGCATACGAAGACCCAATCAGATTTTTCATTTGAATATTATTTTAACAATAACTGTATTTTTCCCCAGAAAGTAAACAAAGTTCAATTTAGTTAAGTAGCATCAAAATATTTTAAAAACTAGAAACAGCTTTGGAGAACCAACAAACAGAAAACGAGTGATCTTTCAGAGGTTTTGATTCTCTTTTCGTCGTTGGATGTACTGAACCAAATGAAAGTGCAGCGGTATAAGATATTTGATTAAGAAAGTGATGTGTCACAAAATAAGTAATACCTACTTTAATAGATTAAATCCACATTTGCATATAATAATTGTTTCTGTGGTTTTAAAATTAGTTTATTAACAATAATGACTAAGTGTTAAAGACAAAAAAACCTATAGGTAATGTTTTTCACATATGTTTAAATAAATTTCACGTAAAAAATTCGTTTTCCCATAATATTAATTCAATATTTAAAACAAACATTCCTGTTAAATGCTGTAAATGTGTCCATGAAGTTTTGATTGTGAAAAAACATTGGATTTTTATGGCATATTTAACGCACACTGAATTTGGTATGTTTAATTTATCTGTACCATCCAGAAAGATTCAATAGTCATAGTAATTGCAGTTCGTCGCCGTGCTTCTGGCTCAGGTGATCTGCGAGCCTGCGAGCGAGCCTGAGACCACACGCTACCTGCCCACGCGCTCAGTAATCGACGCTGAAAATACGCGCTACCTGCCCACGCGCTCAGTGAGCGACGCTGGGCAAACACGTATCCCAAAATCGAGAAAACTTAATGATAATAAACGAAAAAATTGAATAAACGAACTAAACTCAAAATGGTCGAATATTTTCTGTGTTTTTACTTCAAATATTGTTTATTAGATACTAGCTGTTCCCGCGACTTCGTTCGCGTGGACTACATCCTTTCATGGTCGGTTTTACCCCTATCTCCCCTTATATTCGAAACAAAAAGTAGTCTATATTTTAATAGAGCTATATTTGTGCCAAATTTCATATCTCTAACTAAAAAAATAAAAAAAAATCCATATAAACTTTTAAAGGTGGCATTACCCCCCCTTCCCCCCTCCTTTCTAACAAAAGCCTATGTCCGTTCTTGAGGTTTAACGTTTACCTATGCCAAATTTCATCAAAATCGGTTGAGAGGTTTAAGCAGGAAAGCGTAACAGACAGACAGACAGACAGACAGAGTTACTTTCGCATTTATAATATTAGTAGGGATTATATGTTTGATTGCTTAAAACATTTATAGAAAACAGTTGATATACGTATATAGTATATACGTATATAGTTATTATACGGTCAACAGCAAGTTAAGTAAAAATGTCATATAAGGGCATGGAAGTTAAGGATCAGGCTGCAGCTGACGCCTTTGCCTCTTATTTTGCCTCGGTATTCCATAATGATGTTCCCGTATTGGATCATGTTCAGGCTGTTCAGGCTGCTCATAGCTGTCTGGATGCCACCTCAGTCTCCATTTCGGAAGTCGGAGAGAATGATTTGAAGAAAGCCGTTAAACATCTTAAGCCACGTTCTGCAGGTGGACCCGATGGCATTCCCGTGTTTCTGGCAAAAGATTGCGTATCAGTTCTAGCCACACCGATCTTGTACATTTATAATCTTGCCTTAGCTCAATCAAAATATCCGAAAAGTTGGAAATTATCAAGGGTCACCTACCTAAGGGCGACGGAGGGACAGACATTTTATCTTTCAGGCCGATCGCAGTTTTATCTGTCTTTGGTAAAATCTTTGAATCAATACTAAACGAACAAGTTAATAACCAGATCTGTCAACTGTTACACGATAGCCAAATTTAGGCTTAACATTAGATAGTAAATTAGATTTTCATACACACATAGTAAATACATGTAAGTTAGCACACAAGATGCTGGGTTTTGTTATAAGAACAGCATCACAATTTGACAATACAACAGTAGCAACAGTGTTATATTCGGAATACGTTCGCAGCAAGCTTGAGTATGGGGCAGTGGTTTGGAGTCCTTATGAGGATAAATACATACTCATGGTAGAAAGAGTACAACGAAAATTTGCAAGATGGATTTATAAGAAAACCTATGGTTATTATCCGTACTTATATTCATCCTTATTCGTTTCGGGAATGGTGGAAATGGAGACCCTCAAACTCAGAAGAGATATGCTCTCAATAAGACATTATCTTTCTATAGTACACCAAAAGATTGATAGTCCACGCATCTTAGGTGAACTTCGTCTATCAGTTCCTTCAATTTCGTGGGACGCGGCGGGGTTAGTGGCGCCTCGCCGCCGACCTCGCCTACTGGCGCTGCCTGCCGTGCGCACCGAGCGCGCGCGTCATGCTCCCACTACCCGCGCGTCATGCTCCCACTACCCGCGCGTCATGCTCCCACTACCCGCGCTCTGCGAACTATTGGAGACATTCTTGCTCGGCACTACGAAATCGACCTTTTTGCGGATAGCTTAGGACATCTTTTTAGTCAGTTTTGGAAAATTTTAAATGACATTATCTATCTCTGACTAGTTTTTATAACTTATGAAAAAATTTATATTGATGTATTGTAATGTTCCATTTGTAAATTAATTTAATACTGACATTTTATTTTTATTTTTATGACCGACATTGTAGATCTATTACCTACATATATGTGTGGTTTTTAGGTATGAATTATGTAATACTGGTATTAATAATGACCGTGTATCTTATAAGCGCTTTGGAATTTTCTGTTAAGCTGTAAGATGTTTGAATAAATAAATAAATAAATAAGGTAAACACGTCTTGCAATTCGATATTCGTTCTTCGCTGTTGTGCAAAATCCAAAGTGTATAGTCTGATATTCGATTGGTCATACATTTTGCTTGAATTGAGCATCTTATATTGTGAAAAGCAATCTCTTTGGTGTAACCTTGTTTAATTTCATTTAAATCATAACTTTTTGGGAAATCACACTATCAGTGGGGCGCCATCTAGGTCAGACATTCTTAACCATACAGTCATGAAGGTTCACTTGACAAAACTCCTGTCTTACCATGGACCACCAAGTTGGTTAATCCCTACTTCTTAACTTCCCTACTTCCCTATTTTAATATTATAAATGCGAAAGTAACTCTGTCTGTCTGTCTGTTACGCTTTCCTGCTTAAACCTCTCAAACGATTTTGATGAAATTTGGTATAAGCATACGTTGAATCTCAAGAACGGACATAGGCTACTTTTTATTAGAAAATAAGGGAGGGATGGGGGTAATACCACCTTTGAAAGTTTATATGGAAAAATGTTTATTTTTTAAGTTAGAGATATGAAATTTGGCATAGATATGGCAGTCTCAGTATGAGCTGCTGCAGCACAATGCCGCATTAGCGCTGGTTTTCAGGCGAGACCTTGTGGTGAGTGGCGCAATATAAAAGTAACAAAAAGTTTATTTGAAGGCAGAACAAAATAAAAAATAACCAACATACTCTTTGGATCCCTACTATCCCTACTAATCCCTACTAATGTTATAAATACGAAAGTAACTATGTCTGTCTGTTACGCTTTACCGCTTAAACCTCTCAACTGATTTTGATGAAATTTGGTATGGTACGTTGAACCTCAAGAACGGACAGACGCTACTTTTTGTTAGAAAATAAGGGGGCGGGGGGGGGCGTAATACCTTTGAAAGTTTATATGGGAAAATGTTTATTTTTTAAGTTAGAGATATGAAATTTGGCACAGATATTTTTTTTTGCTGTATTTGATATAAGATGACGACGGCTGCCGAAGATCTGTTGATTTCGGCAGAGGCAAATCTAATTTCACTGAAATTCTCTCTGGTGTTCCTCAAGGATGTATCCTTGGGCCATTATTATATTTGACATTGGATAGTGTTTAAAATATGATAAACTACTTAAATACGTTCGTGATGGAATATTTTCCACGGTGAAGCGCTGACATCGCTTCTTTGTTTATAAAACTTCAAGTGCTATGCTAAAGCAAATGTTTTTCAACTATGATATATTCAATAGCGCAACATAATAATAATAAATATTTAACAAAAATCTTTATTTCCAATATCTTTTTTGTTACAATGTTTTTGCAGTCTTTCGGGTAAGTAATCGTAATGAAACTTGTATTGGAAATGGCTCGCAACTTCCCTTACAGCTAGCCACAGATATTGTAGGTAGATAATCTAATTATGAAGTAAGTTACATTAGGATTACCATCACTGAGAGGCTGGTGCCTAGAAGAAATATTTAAGAGAGGTATAGGGCATAGCGATTTATCGCTCGAACTGGAGCAGCCCAACTGGTGAAATACCTTACAGAAGACCGCAGCCAAATAACAATCACTTCTGTGTTGTTGTGTTCCTGCGTGTGAGTAAGGTTTACAGAGCTCTTGGGGGGTGCTACATTAGTAGCAGGGGTCAAGCCTTCAAGGTTAGGGCGACAAGTCCAGTAACAGATTTATTATCCAGTACTTCTTTCCCTAAAGCTAGGACCTCAATACCACTGAACATCAGGTGGGATGAGGTCAGTCTTGAAGTGTAATATAAAAAACATTTTTTTTAACTAAGTCTGATTATATTTTGTATTTTAAATCTGGGTGTATGTAATGGTTCGCTGTGAGAGGGTATGAGAGGGCGATTGCGCATAGATATGCAATACGAACACTATTATGATGTTCATATTTACAAAGAGGAAATAAAAAAAAAATCTTTAGTGCAATTGAGAATGTTAACAGTCACAGTTCTCTATTAATTCTTATATCCACGACGTGCTTTTCATTGTACAACGAAAGCAGCTCAGATTATATGCTCTCAATACTAAACTGCTCTTATGCTCATGGGTATTAGCTACCGCTAATACTCGACAATCTAAGACCAAGGAATTTTTTTAAATTAAAGTTCGTGAATACTTCTTCTCTCTCGCTAACATGTAATGATAGTGATGAATTTGTCAATTGCTGAACTAATTTATTTTATTTCTCTACTGAATTTAAAGTTATGTATTTGTTTTTATAAATAAATTATCTATCACTACATAGTATAAAACAAAGTCGCTTTTTCTGTCTCTATATCCCTATGTACGCTTAAATCTTTAAAACTTCGCAACGGATTTTGATGCGGTTTTTTTCATAGATAGAGTGATTCAAGAGGAAGGTTTTTATTTGCAATAAAGAATAGAAAAGCCAATATTTCTCAGTATTTACATTATATCCGTGCGAAGCCGGGGCGGGTCGCTAGTATTATATAAATCTCAGTATACCTTCTTATTTTAAGTTTATATTTTTTTAAATTTAATAATGTGTGTGTATGCATGTATATTTAATAGATACCCTAATGTTATTTTTAATGCTTAATTGATTGTTGTTTATAATGATTTCTTTTTTTATCTGAGTACTAGTTAATATATCTTAGTACAAGTTATGTTTGCACTTTCTTCACTATTACCGCACCCATATACAAACTATCTGCATGACCCAAGGGTTGACTAGTAGAGAATGCCCCTAGCATGAAGTCCACCATTGTACTTATTTTTGCAATAAAGTTTTTAAATAAATAAATAAATATAAGAACTACTACCTAATGAGTGGACCGTATTTTTTTTTTATATTGCACTTCAAGATTGACCTCATCCCACCTGATGTTAAGTGGTAATGAGGTCCTAGCTTAACGGCGACAAGTACCTACAGCATTATAAATATGTTACTGGACTTGTCACCTTTACCTTGAAGGCTTGACCCCTGCTACTAATGTAGCACCCCCCAGGAGCTCTGGAAACCGCACTCACACGCAGGAACACAACAACACAGAAGTAATTGTTATTTGGCTGCGGTCTTCTGTAGGGTGGAGGTATTTCACCAGTCGGGCTGCTCCAGTTCGAGCGATAAAGCGCTATGCCCTACCTCTCGTTAATGTTACTGGCTGAAAATATAACTAATGTTTTTAATCGCAATGTATTTTAACAACCTACATATCGTAGATATATACATATTCGCTTGTGACACTTATAAGAATATCAATAATTAAAAACTATTTAAATATCGGAAATTTCCCAATCGTTATTAATTTGCATTAGTTAATTGACTATTGATTTTCATCAAGTCTTCTAGAACTATTTTTAAATTAGGTAGATAATGTCTCATAGTCGTTTTGGATGATAATATTGTGAATTAATTTTTAATTGTAATGAAGGGTCGGTTTCACCAACTTAACTTTAACGTTAACGAACAATTTCATATATTTTTGTTTTTTAATGGACTCTGTCGCTTAGAAAGATTGCCGTGATTTCGCCAATGTCAAGTTATCACTTGCCATTAGTAAAATCACGCATTGGAGAGACACGTAACAAAAAACAGTGTTATAAGCTACTAGCTGTGCCCGCGACTTCGTTTGCGTAGACTAGATCCTTTCATGGTGGGTTTTACCCCTTTCTCCTCTAATATTCGAAACAAAAAGTAATCTATATTTTAATCCAAGTTTTGAGCTATATTTGTGCCAAATTTCATATCTCTAACTTCAAAAATAAACATTTTTCCATATAAACTTTCAAAGGTGGTATTACCCCCATCCCCCCTTTATTTTCTAATAAAAAGTAGCCTATGTCCGTTCTTGAGATTCAACGTATACCTATACCAAATTTCATTAAAATCGGTTGAGAGGTTTTAGCAGGAAAGCGTAACAGACAGACAGACAGACAGACAGACAGAGTTACTTTCGCATTTATAATATTAGTAGGGATTTCTTACTGTATTGAGGTCTTTGGGACTTAGAGATCTACTCCGAAACACGAAAAAGTCGTATTCGATAAACGATAGCAATTTATAATACTCATAATCGTAACCTACTTACTTCAAATGCGACCAAAGCGTTTTAAAAAACAAAATATTCTTTATATAAATCAATAACCACATTTTAACTCCGGATCTTTCAATGAATTTTCAAAAACGAAACATTTCGTTTATTTTGTCATTTTTGGGGGAAGGTTTTATGCCGGATTCCAATATTTTACGATTCGTAATGTGTCAACAATGACTCTCTGTTTTTCTATGAGTCGTTAATTCTAATTTCAAATTTTCTTTCCATATCAACTGTCAACAGTCGTCTATCGTTCGGTTTTAGCTTACGCCTCGTATAATTTATTACGGTAACTAGAACGGATCGTTTTTCAAATATTGGAACAGGGCATTAGTATTTTAAACGACTTCAAGTAACAGTGTATGTATCTATGTTTGTCTGCGATTATTGTTTTTAAATAAATAAATTCTTTATTTTTCATAAACTTAACACTCTAATTACATTGGTTCTTAGGTGCCCATTTATATTTATATAATAAAGCGAATAAAATCTTATCTATTGTCACAAGAAATAAGTTTAGTTGCATTTATATTAAAATAATGGTTGAATTCTTTAGACTACGCCGGAACTGAACACTTTATAGAATAATAAGTTGAAATTATTTAACCCCAAAATAGATAATTAGCTGAGTCCATTATTCGTTATTTATGTCCTTTGTTATAAATATACATATCTGCTCTCTATTATTAATAAACTTATATATCTGCCTGGATGGGGGTGGGGGCCTGGAGATCTTGTTACAACAAACCTATTTGTAGGCTTAGGTTCAAGCTCCAGTCTTCCACAGAGGGTGGTTGTTTGCACTATATTGTATTGTAATTTACTCTGCTGTTAAATTGTATTACGATCTAAGAAAAAACACATAAGCTTGTTTAACTAAGTTTGTAATGTGGTGCTCATGGCCACTATTTTGTGGTAGAAAATAAACGTTATTTTTATTCTATTTATTTATTTATTTTAATGTGTAATTAAACATTAATAAACCTTATTTAACGGATAGACCATGGTTTTCTTTCAACTACCTTTCACAGATTCAATTAAGACTCAATCAGTGTTTCAGAATTGGCCCATTTCAAATTAGCCAACAGCTAACCAGACGCGCTGATTGGCGGACGCGGCTAATTAGACGCTCTGATTGGTCGAGACTGCTAATCAGAGGCGCTGATTGGTGGAGCCGGCGAGACCGCGCCGGCTGATTGGAGCTGCGGCTCGGGCTTCTGGCTGCACTGTGACTAAAACTTTATGTCTTCAATGAAACAGGAATACCACTTAACGTATTTTTGAAAATACGAGTTACGACGTTATTCATTACTAAATTGTTTACTACTTTATATACTGTTTTTACTAATTTTGATGCTGTAGTTAGGAAGACTATGTATACTTTTGTAGAACTTTGTAGAACGAAAAATACACTCACCGTACAATCAGTTACGGCTAAAGCACCATAGTTACTGTTCCATATGATATGAGCTCTTATTTCAACAGCTTAAAGGTGGTACACACTTCAACCTTGTAATAGTCAGGCCTTTTTTTATTTATCTGAACAAAATTAAGGTTATTGTTTCGAACATTACAGAACGTTCTATATTTTTGGGTACATGATAAGAGAAGATGGAGAAGTTATGGTAAGAATTTTTATTTAGAAGAAAGAAAAGAAAGAAAGAGTTGAAAAGAAATTAAATTTAAGACTTTCGCGCTCCATTTCAAACATTTAAAATAAGTGGAATGATCAAACGCGACACCATTTTTTTTACTAGTTAAAACGAACTACTTTTTTTTTTTATAATGCACTCCAAGATTGACCTCATCCCACCTGATGTTAAGTGGAAATGAGTTCCAAGCTTAAGGGCAAAAAGTATAGCATAGTAAAACTGTTACTAGACTTGTCGCACTTACCTTGAAGGCTTGACCCCTGCTTCTAATGTAGCACCCTCCAAGAGCTCTGGAAACCTGACTCACATACAGGAACACAACAACACCGGAGTGATTGTTTTTTAAATGCGGTCTTCTGTAAGGTGGAGGTATTACACTAGTCGGGCTGCTCCAGTACGAGCGATAAATCGCTTTGCCTTGCCTCTCTTTAGACATTCCTAACTGCTCGGTTAGGTGGTTTACCGCGGTTGGAACGATCAAAAACAATTCCGGATACGGTCAGTGTAGTGTGTCAAAGTGACTTCAACCAAAGTCCAGGCAATCTAACCGAAACGTGGGGCAGTAAGTAGTTCGTATTAACTACTAAATAAAAATGGTGTCGCGTTTGGACCCGTTAACTTTTTTTTAATGCTTCAAAGAAATGAAATAAAAAGAAGTTTCATACTTCGTCCACATTTCACAACCTAATTTCTCGTAAAGCCACTCGACTTAATAGGTCGCGGTAGATACTTCCGGTCCGGGGTTTCCCTTCCGTTTGAGAACAAAGGCTCGCCGGCCGCCTCATGACGTCACGAGTCCCGCAGACATCATACCTGTCCTATGACGTCATGAAACCCGTACTTCATTTCATATCTTAGTATTTAAAATGCTGGCTAACCAAGGCTTAAATTAATACAAATTTGTTTATTCGTATAACGTTTTGTTTCTTTATTTTTAGTGAAAATTATTTATTTAAAACAGAAAATGTATTTGCGTGGGAATTCTGATCCCCGTTATTAAAACTCTTTGTTTAAGAGAGGTAGGGCACAGTGATTTATCGCTCGAACTGGAACAGCCCGACTGGTGAAATACCTCCACCTTACAGATGACCGCAGCCAAATAACAATCACTTCTGTGTTGTTGTGTTCGTGCGTGTGAGTAAGGTTTCCAGAGCTCCTGGGGGGTGCTACATTAGTAGCAGGGGTCAAGCCTTCAAGGTAAGGGCGACAAGTCCAGTAACAGCTTTATTATGCTGTGCTTGTCACCCTTAAGCTAGGACCTCATTACCATTTAACATCAGATGGGATGTGGTCAACCTTGAAGTGCAATATAAAAAAAAATGGGAGATTAACGAGAGACGAAATATTTCTGTTTCTTTTAAATTTGTAAAGTTCTTGTTCACCGTGAGTCACAAAACATTTTAAAAGTCTATACACAATTATATTCTTATATACTCATGTTGGGTCAAACTTTTCAATTGTCAGATAAGAAATTACAGCTGAATAAAATACAACACTACATAATTTCTTTATAATCATATTTTCCGTACTAAATTACTAAATTACATCGAAAAAACGTAAACTTAGTCGGCTTGTTATTTTTTTATTTAATAAAACGATTAAAAATCAGCCCTTAGTTTATCTCAACGAACAAATCCGACTACTGTTCACAAAGTTATGCGTGACAATATTTAAAAGGCATAAAAAGTTTTTTAATCAATTAAAAATAGACCAAAATAACTAAACTGTGAATTAAATTCTCGAATATGCCCATCAATAAAATACTGGAGCATTCAAAATTTCAAATAGAACATAGTGTTAAATTCTGGCGGCGCCTCCAAACGTTGGATCGGCTCCAAGCCAGTATTAGCCGCGGACTACGTGAGCTGCAGAACCTTTCGCATAATCTCAATTTAACTGCAGTCTGGAACAATCAGGAGGCCTGCTTAGCCGATAGGGCTGTGGCTGTCAACTTTTAACTATAACTATATTCTGACTACATATGGCGCCATTGGAAATAAATAATCAAAAGGCGATGTAAGGTTTGATAAGGTTCTAGCGGGTAGTCAGTCCCCGCTCACCTTAGAATGGGGAAGTCCCACACACGTCGTTATCTTTTTCCCAATGCGCCAAAGCATACTCCTCTTAAATAGTTACTGATATTTTTAATACACTTTACTGGACGTATTAAAGAGTATAAATGGTGGATTTAATGCCCAGTGGCATTCTTGAACAGCTAACCACCAATGATTTGAGCTGAATATAACGTGGCGTTGCATATAACTCGTATAAAATATTTTGAAATTAACACCATTAACAGTTAATATTATAAAATTGACATGCATATTAAAAATACTAATATACATTAATAATAATAACAATACTTACATTTAAGAAGAAACAATGTCTAAATTCAAAAAGCTTATATACTTATTAACATAACTTACGACCCAAGTGGGTATATGCCTTCAATGGCCTTAACTGACCTTCTTAAAGTAATCTCGCAGTGATTATTTAAATGCATCTTTAGAACTAATATAAATAAGGTGGTTTACTTAAACCTTACCATCAACACTGTAAATACAATTCGCGGTTATGGCGTTCAATTAAATACCGGCGCATTCAAATCAAAGACAGTATTTGAAATATGAATATATATTTAAGTATAGTGGACAACGTACCTATATACCATGTTATTTATGTTCTTTGTAACAAATAAAACCATGGCATGTCTTAACAAGTTACATCATACATCATACATCTTCACGATATTTAAGAAAAGATAATGACAGTAGACATTAAATTAATGAGTCGTCTTGAATTCGGTCTAAACCACGTCAGACTACAAACTTTCAAAGTCAAAGTCAATATTTTTTTTTTATTCATGTAGATTACATTTGTAATACTTATGAATCGTCTCTATACAATGCAAATGAAGCTACCTCCGGTTCGGAACCTATAACTACCGAGAAGATACCGGCAAGAAACTCAGTAGTTTTTTTTACAAATAAAAAGCTAAACTTATTACTAATTTTGCACCAAGCCATACAGTTAGTTTGTCAGTTGGAAAAAAAACACAAAAAAAGTATATAATTATTGAAATAAATAAAATAAAAACATTAAAATTAAAATAACTGTAGGACTTCATGTGTGTGTGTATTCAAATACATCATTTTTATACATTTTGACCTACATGCTTCTGTGTGGTCTTAATCTAACATTGATTGAGAAAACTTATTAAAATAATATTCAACGCGCAAGTACAGGCGAGCAGACTAGTTAGTGATCCACGCGTTCTTATCATTCAAAGTCAAAGTCAATTCATTTATTCATGTAGGTTACAAGTAACACTTATGCATCGTCAGAATGAATACAAACCAAAATTGAAGCTATAGCCGGTTCGGAACCTAATCCTACCGAGAAGAATCCGGCAAGAAACTCAGTAGTTATCCTAATCTTTACAATGTTTAGAGCTAGAGAACTTAAAACTATGGTGTGCGAGCGAACAGACAATCATGTCCATATATGTTTATCGTTTAAATATTCATCAAGTTTATAGTATCCTTTTCGCATTAAACATGATTTAATATGGATCTTAAATCTATGCATAGGTAAGTCAACAATACATTGCGGTAACTTGTTGAATATTTTTATACTTAATCCCACGAATGTTCTACTGGTTTTACGAAGCCTATGGTTTGAAATAGCGAGCTTATGTTTATTTCTTGTGTTAAAATTATGTGTGTCGGATTTCTTATAGAACAAATTAAGATTTTTACGTACATACATGATGCAATCAAAGATGAATTGGGAGGCTACAGTTAAAATATTAATTTCTTTAAATAATTCTTTAAGTGAATCACGCGATCTAAGGCCGTATATAGATCGAATAGCTCTCTTCTGTAATACAAATATAGTTTGTATGTCAGAAGCTGAGCCCCACAGCAATAGACCGTATGACATTAATATACTCTTCTACTTTGTAATAGCCTTTTTTCAAGAGACAACTTTTAACATATGTCTTAAATTTATACAAAGGTAACTCAATAATTACTTCCGGAAGTTTATTGAACATTTTTATGCTTAAAGCAACAAATGAATTACCTATTTTATAAAGTCTACGTTTAGGAACAGCAAGCTTGTTTTTATTTCTGGTGTTAATGCTATGAGTGTCTGATTTTTTAGGAAACGTATGCAAGTTTTTGTAAACATGCATTAAACAGTCGAGAATATATTGCGATGCGACTGTTAGGATGTTAATTTCCTTAAATAACTCTTTCAGCGAGTCGCGTGGTCCTAGCTTGTAAATGGCTCGGACGGCCCTTTTTTGTAACACAAAAATAGTTTGAATATCGGCCGCAGTTCCCCATAACAGCAGGCCATACGACATGATGCTGTGAAAATAGCTAAAATAAACCAATCTTGCCGTTTCCACGTCGGTCAGAAATCTTATCTTTCTAACTGCATAGGCAGCTGAACTCAATCTTCCAGCTAGATTATTTATATGGGGAGACCATTGCAATTTCGAATCTAAAGTTATGCCAAGAAATATTGTAGAATGTATAAGTTCGATACGCTCATTATTCATTTCAATTATTGAGTTGACCTGTTTTACGTTAGGCATTGAAAACTTAACACATTTAGTTTTCTTGGCATTTAGTATAAGATTGTTGGATGTAAACCAATGATGTACTTGGTTGAGTGTATTATTATTTTCATTAAAATTTTCACTCTGCCTATTAATTTTGAATATTAAGGACGCATCGTCAGCAAATAATACTATGTCACATAAGTTCTTTGTAAAATAAGTTAGATCATTTATGTAAATTAGAAAAAGCAAAGGTCCTAATATGGAGCCTTGCGGTACTCCCATGAATAAAGAAGCGCCAGAAGAATTCGTTCCATTTATGGTAACTTTTTGAATTCTTTCAGATAGATATGACTGAATTAGACTTAGTGAGTTGTTCGAGACACCATAATGCCGCAGTTTCAATATCAAAGTTTGGTGATCTACACAATCAAACGCTTTTGATAAATCACAAAAAACTCCGATGACATCCTGTTTATTTTCCCATGCATCAAACACATGCCTGATGAGCGCTACTCCCGCATCAGTGGTGGATTTGCCTTTAGTAAATCCGTATTGATTTTCATGAAATAATTTATTAACTGAGAAATGACACATTATTTGATTAAATATAATTTTTTCGAAAATTTTACTGAATGTAGGTAAAATGGATATAGGTCTAAAATTCGATGGGTCACTTTTATCGCCGGTTTTAAATAAAGGTATGACTTTACTAAGTTTCATTAAATTTGGAAACCGACCTTCATCAATACATTTATTAAATATAAAAGCCAGGCGAGGCGCAATATAATGTGTGACATTTTTCAATACATCTACAGAAAGACCCCACAAATCCTCAGTTCTTTTCATATTAAGGTCCTTGAAAGCTTTTAAAATTGTCATGTAATTAATATGTTCAAACTGAAAGGGTATTGTGCACTCATCCACATGTGATTCGACAAGAGATTTAGCAAGATACGGATTTGAAGCTAACCCACTAGTTGTTGTGGTCGGAATGTTTGAAAAGAAGTTTTCAAAAGCGTTTGCAACCTCTGCATCCTTTTCGAGGATAGCGTCATTAATTTTAAGAGAGAGCTTGTGTGTCTGTGTTTTGTTTTTACAAGTCTCTTTATTAATAATTTGCCTTGTGACTTTACTTTTGTTTGTAGCCTTTACTATCTTTTCTTTAATAAAATTAGATTTTGCTACCGCACAAACAGTCTTGAATAATTTCGAATACTTTCTAACATATTCAACCATTGAAGAGTCGCCGGAATTGGCCTTTAAATCATATAGTTCAAAAAGCCTACGTCTACTTTTATATATACCTGACGTAGCCCAGTCACTGAATTTTGTTTTTGAACTATCTATTTTAATGGTTTTTTTAGTAAATATACTATTAAATTCCTTTTCGACGGTATGAAATAATTTTTCGTACGTATTATCAATACTGCTATCTGACTTTAACTTTAACAAAGATACTTTATTGCAGATGTTAGATTTAAATTTTTCTACACGATTTGCGGTAATAGGTCTACAAGTAACATATGAAAATTCACGGGCAAGATGGTGTTCAAACACAGCTAATTTGAACATTGTATCAACTTCATGTTGTGGGCATAAAAACTGTAATCTAACTGCAGCCATTTTTGCGCTGATGGCTTGTTATCATACTATTTGGAAGAGACAAAATACTTACAAATACGAATCATATAAAACCAAAAGGTGTAAGTTACCGGACTGTAGCAAAATATGGACTGTGTTTGCAACCTTATCCATTTCTACAAATGTGTATAAATTTAGACAGAATCCTATTTTACAGTATCTCTGCGAAGAATGCAAACCTTGTATTCGTCCTAGAACCATGTCAAATTTTATTTGAATTTCTAAATGCACTGATACAATGTGTCTTATTCTGTCTGTGCTTTTTTTATCTGCATATTTAAAAAAAAATTATATTACTCTTTAAGATTAACCTCATCCCACCTGATGTTAAGTGGTAATGAGGCCCTAGCTTAAGGCTGTGTCCCCAGTAGGCAAACTGTTAGCGGCCGACTGAGTTAGCCGCAAATTTGTGGCAAACTGAAATTTGAGTTAGCTGCAAACTCTAATCAATTTTTGTGCGTCGCCGCCAACTAGAACCGGTTTTGGTGGGAGTCGGCCGCTCACTGCTATAGTCAGCGCGCGTAACGCTGCAAACTGCGTATAGTGAGCGCAAAACTAGCAGACTGTGGATCTCTCTTTGGTCGGTCCCTCATATCTGAGGATCGTGGTCAGCATGTTGGTTGCATCTGGAACGGACGATCTGCCTCCACACAACCGTATACAATTTGGACGACGACGTTCCTTTTATTTGATCGGTCCATATAGTTGTTGAGCGACCGCGCAATCTTTTGCTTTCGGTGTTCCCAACAACAATCAGCTTTCCCAAATATTAAAAAGAAGTTAAGTTACACCAAAAAGGCGCAATTTAAATATGTTCTTAGACATAATGCAAAATTAGTAACTATATCAAAACATTAAGCAATTAAATATTCGTAACTTCTCTCTTTCAACAATTAATATATGAATCTCATCATCGGGCTTATGACGAATTGAATGGCAATGAAGGTTCAGCATTGGGTACCAAAGAACTGATTATTTTTTTGTTCAATTTAAATTTGAGGCCTTTATGCCAGTACCAACTTAACCTAAAATCAAAAGGTACGCCGCAAACTCAGTCGGCCGCTAACAGTTTGCCTACTGGGGACACAGCCTAAGAGCGACAAGTACAGCATAATAAGACTGTTACTGGACTCCTCGCCCTTACCTTAAAAGCTTGACCCCTGCCACTATTGTAGCACCCGCCAAGAGGTCTGAAAACCTTACTCATACGCAGGAACACAGCAACACCGAAGTGATTGTTATTTGGCTGCGGCTTTAACTTACGGGTTTGGATAACTAAAACCTTGTCATCAAAATTGTCGTGTAATTTTTATGGCTGTGGTGTCTTCAAGTAATAATGTTTCTTTAATTTCCATAATGCTAATGAAAGTATCTTTATTTTTCTCTGAACTGAAAACCTAATCCATTAATTTAATATGGATATACCTAATGAAAATTTCTGGTCGGACCACGTGAGAAATTTCAATTTAAATGAGTTAAAAGATAACAAGTGTTTGTGAAAACATTTTGTCATGATCTGGTAACGGTTCACGTTTTATTTGTCACAAATATCCACTAAAGTAACTGTATCTGAAGTGGTCCAATATTTTATTATTAACTTGCGTCAGCCGCCACTTTGTACGCGAACTATACCCGTTAAATCCCACATCTTCCACTTATTATCTCGTTTTTTGATTTTAGCGTGTTTTTAAAATAGCATAAAACTTTCCTCGACGAATGGATAATCCATCATATTTTTTAAATTCTGCTTAGTACCTACCTAATATTAGCGCGTTCGAATAAACAAACTTTCCGACTTTATAATATTAGTTTAGATTGGGCTGATACTAATTTAAACTAATTGTTAGCGACTGCTGTGATTCGTCCTCCACAGCCCTTTTGGCTATGCCTTTTTTTAGGACAATATGTTTTTTTTTTTCAGGGAACATTATGTTTATTTATAAGATAGGACTGTAGATACACACAAGAAATACAACAAAACTATATAAATTAACAAAACTGTACACTTTAAAAAATAAAAAAGAGAATACCTATATATAAAATATTTACATAAGATAGTCCGCTCCAGTGTTTAGAGTGCCCAGAATGCTAGCAACATTGCCTCTTTGAATGGCCTGATTTAAACGTTGGCCGAGGTATTTGCCAGCATTCTGGTCACCAGAAACTTCTACGAGGCGAGCGAACAATTATTTGTACAAAATTCGGGCCTCTGGACCCCCCGACCCCAAAGACTCCACTTTAAATGGGGCGAAACGATAGCAGCCGTCGAGGCAGAATATTTTACACGTTTATGCGTGCTCCCGCGCTCCGAGAGGTGGCCACTCCACCTATGGCTAGGAGCAAAAGTGTCAGCACAAGTCGCATCCCAAACCAAAGCTTTGCCTTTACTCCACGGAATGAGCGTCATCCCGTCAGGCCTCTTTCCATCATTCCGACAGATACCTAGAGGAACTGCCGGAACTCTGGAATTAGAGGCAAAGGCTCGACGAAGGATGTCTTTTAAACAAGCGTGGCGAGGAATGCGACCAGCGCTTCGGACACACGATAAACCGTGGAGACCAAGGGGCTCTACTAACTCACCACAGTTGCAGGCGTGTATAATATATTTTAGTTTTGTTTGATATTACCTTTTGTTTTATGTGACATTGATTGTTAGATCGTGTGTGTACATATAGCGTCTTCTTGTTACGTCTTTCTAATTACATAGATTGATCGAACTTCTTGAGCTTCCAGTGATTTGCTGCTGACCGTACAACAAGCTAACTGATGTTGCTGGCCGTACCTATTTACTAATTTTGAAATCAAACTGTAATATAAATGTAAATCCCGCTCCTTATTTGGAACACCCTAATTTGTTATTACAATTACGGCCAGCCAATGACAAATTTTAATTAAAAAAGGTTAACAATGTTTCCGCAGTCTTTGTAATTTCTTTTTAATTAAAAAGTGAAAATGTTTTCGAACAAAATGAATACCAATATTGTATCAAAGCAGAAGTTTGGCTATCGGCGGTTTATTGAAAAACAAGGGTTGGTGTGAAGGGAATTTTAAGTATGGCTTGGTTTATACTTTGAATAATAAGTTATTAATCACGGGTTGCGGAGGGTGCTTTTTTAGATAGGAGTTTCTCTCCTATACTAATATTATAATAAATACTTTTTGTAATATTTATACTTAATGATATAATATTTTGACGACCTCCGTAGTCGTGAGGCGAGCGTGGCGGACTTTGGCGTCGCGTCATCTCTGAGGTTCCGGGTTTAAACGGAGACGAATTTTTCTGTATTGTCTCGGGTCTGGGTGTTGTGGTACCGTCGTTGTTTCTGATTTCTGTAACACAAGTGCTTTAGTTACTTACCACAGAATCAGAGCAATGTATGTGATGTTGTCCAATATGTATTATTTATTTATTTATATTTAATATAATATAAAATATACTTAATATATATTGTTTATTATAAATCTATACTAATATTGAAATAATGAAAACTGAGGAGTTTCTTTGTTTTTCTGACCGCGCTAATCTTACTACTGGTTAACATTACAAAATTAAATATTAGAAACAGAAAATTTTTATCCCCCCTTGCGGTGCGGGAATTGAACCCACGACTTTCACGTATCGCGCGTGCTGCTCTTACCAACTGAGCTAACCGCAAGTTATTGAAGGCGATGAAATTTTTCTGTTGTATCAACCGATAATCGATAGGTATGTAGATATAAACATATTCGGCAGAGGGCACTTACCGAAAGGCTAACGGTTGATACAGCAGAAAAATTTCATCGCCTTCAATAACTTGCGGTTAGCTCAGTTGGTAAGAGCAGCACGCGCGATACGTGAAGGTTGTGGGTTCAATTCCCGCACCGCAAGGGGAGATAAAATTTTTCTGTTTCTAATATTTAAATTTCGCTAGTACGGCGTATAGTACTATAAAAATAATAAAATCGATTACAAAATTATTTTTGTGTTGAACAGTCCATTTATCGAGACAGGATTAAAAGTATATAACATCAGGCTGTAACTAATAAGAACAATGAATCAGTGGGAAATATGGAAAAAGTGGAATTGTACGCGTTTGAAACTGCGGTGTGTCACGATATTTATTTATTTAAAAACTTTATTGCACAAATAGGTACAATAGGTGGACTTAATGCTAGGGGCATTCTCTACCAGTCAACCCTTGGGTCATGCAGATAGTTTGTATATGGGTGCGGTAACAGGGGAGAAAAAAAGAAATCATTTTAAACAACAATAAATTAAGCATTAAAAATAACATTACGATATTTTTTAAATTAACGATAATAATACACATAGGTACTATATAAATTAATGAGAGTATAATATATAAAATATGAAGGTATACTTAGATTTACATAATATTGATAATTTATATATACCTAAAAACAAATATCTACATAACTATAAATTCAGAAGATAAATAAATTGGTTCAGCAATATATAAGTAAAATAAAATAAAAAGCCTTTTTATTTATATGCAGAATACAAATATTGAGAACATTTCTTAGTATACGTTTAAGTAAATGTGTACGTTGTAAGGTTTTGATGTTTAAAAATTTGTTCTTAGTTTACATTTTGTTTAAACCTAGATTTCTTAAAGAATATAATGTGTATATTATCGACTTTCGTTTTCTTAAGGATATATCCAGTAGAATTCAAGTCTGTAATTTAGATCTAACTCACTGTGGTAGCAATGGGAAGGTCGAATAGCCCGGGACCTAAGAGATGACGAGACGCCAAAGTCTGTACACTTTTCTTCTCGTCAATGGAGGCCATCAAATCCAGTTATGGTCATTTTATTTAATTACTAGCTGTACCCGCGACTTCATTTGCGTGGACTATATACTTTCGTAGTCGGTTTTACCCCTACATTCCCTTATATTCAAAATATAAGTAGTCCATATTTTAATCAAACTTTCGAGATGTATTTGTGCCAAATTTCATATCTCTTTAACTTGAAAAATATATTTTTTCCCATATAAACTTTCAATTACCCTCATCCGCCCTTATTTTAAAAACAAAATGTAGTCTATATCCATTAAAAAGGTTCAACGTTTACCAAATTTCATCAAAGTCGGTTCACTGGTTTCGGCGTGAAAGCCGGATAGATAAACAGACAGACAGACTGACAGAGTTTCTTACGCATTTATAATATTAGTATGGATTTACGATAGTCATGGTCATTTAAAATGATCCCGAAGCATATCCTTTATCAAAGTATTTAAATAATGCTAAGCTTTGTTGGTAATTAATTTAATTTCATATATTTATTTCTATTTGTTTATATCATAAATACTTTATGGAAATTTATATATTTATTTATTATATAGGTATTTATTTGTTTATTATAGTTTTATTTATCTTTACGTATTTTTTTTTATATTTTTAATTTGTTATGGTATTTATATTGACATTTTCTGTTAGTATTTTTCTCAAGCATTTTGCACGGCTGTACCCGTTTCTCGATGTCTACTATTTCCTCTACCTAAAGGTTGCCTGGAAGAGATTGCTCTCTAGCAATAAGACCGCCTATATTGTACTTAAATATGTCTGTAAAACCAATTTCTGTAAATTTTCTGTGCAATAAAGTGTATCTATCTATCTATCTATCCAAAACTCCAACCAAGTAAATATGCGGCATCTAAGAATGAGATTTTGCATCACGCTTGAACTTACATGATTGAAATCGAAATGTGCTCAGTGTTGCGATGTTCAAAATTGAAGAAAAAACAGTTAGAATATGACCAAAATTCGGTTTAAAATCCGGATCAAATTGATTCCGCCCGCACAGCGCATTAAGAATTCGGCTAACGACCCGGAAATCTACTATCAATACTAAATTTCGTTCACAAAGAGAAAAAAAGACGTCCGAATGAATCCAATTTTAAAAGCGGAGCGGAAGAGCTGTGCTCCTTTTAGTACTCTTAGTTCAACCATAATCAAATTATATCTTTAGCAGAAATGTACTTATAAATGAAAGACTGTATGCTGGTTGAAAAAATAGAAACTCGTAATTTAAATATAATTTAAAAAAAAGCAACTTAACACATAAATATACAAAATTACCTAAAGACGCATTTTAAAGCAATGCCAAAACCATAAATAAGTAATAATCCATAGACTTATAAAATAAGGTGCGTTGTGCACAGTACTGCTAAATAAATAAATATTGGACAACATTACATACATTGCTCTGATTCTATGGTAAGTAGCTAAAGCACTTGTGTTACAGAAATCAGAACGCTATAGAAAGTCAGGAAGTTTTTGTTGCTTTTGTGACAGGACATGTATCTGTTGGACCTCACGGCTACTAATTGCCTAAGTAGCCCACATTGAGCAACCGCCTAAAAACACCTGCAATAATAGTACTAAGTCTAGTCCGCATTTTTTGACGTGACAACGTACTTTGGGTCCATATAAGAAAAAGATGACGTCATTGTTCCGTTACGCTTATTGTCGCGTTCTACAAGCGAGAGGGCTGCACGGACGAGAGAGAGGCACGATCGGCTTGATCGATAGGCTCATCATCGTTGTCACGTCAAACTACCGTAAGCCGACTTTACAAACAGCCAATTTTTTTAAACATTGGACAGCATCACATACATTGCTCTGATTCTTCGGAAGGTAGCTTAAGCACTTGTATCACATAATTCAAAAACAACGACGATACCACAACACCTCGCTCGAGACAATATAGAAAAAATCGTTTCCCATATTGAACCTACCGGAGATCAAGCCCGGGACCTCAGAGATGTTGTGACTCCAAAGTTTGACCCGCTCGCCTCTCGGCTACAGAAGTCGTCACCATTATTTCATCATATTTATGTAACACTTGTGCTTAAGCTACTTACCACATTACCAGACTAACGTGTGTGATGTTGCCCAAAAACCGTTATATTTGTGTCCAATATATTTGTCATATTCATTATGATGTATTGCACTCCACAATGGTTTTAGTTTGGCTTTGATTATAACAGTCTACCCTTAGAAAATAACTGACACTCAAACTGAGTATCTCTGATAAAAGGGCCGAATAGTTCATTTAGAAACGGATGTGCCGCCCTAAAACGCTACGCCATCCGTTGTTTACATAACTGGTCAAAAAACTTTCCCTTTGCGTGTATTTACCGGAATAAAGCGCTTTTAGCCAGAGTTATTTAAGGGTCTAGCCAAGAGGCAGATATTTTAAAGAAACAGATTTTTTTATCTCTCTTTGTGGTGCAGGAATCGAACCCACAACCTTCACGTATCGCGCGTGCTGCTCTTCCATCTGAGCGTACCTACTGCATTGTAGGCGATTAGTATGTCTGTTATAATTTTTTCGTAACCTTCAATAAATGCACTCTGTCGTATGACTTAAGAACTATGTACTATTTTGAGAGTGCGATGGTTTGAATCCTACATTGCATGGAGATGGATCTTGGAGGTGATTTTTATCTGTTTTTTTTAAATAATTGAAATATAATCTGCTTATTCGATTTTTATGATTTTTATAGTGCTTTAAGCCGCACAAGCGAACTTTAAATTAAAAAAAAAAACAGATTTTTTTTATCTCATTCTGCGCGATGCGTGAAGATTCGATTCCCGCGCCTGATGAAATTTTTCGGTTTCTTTAAAATATATAATCTGCTTATTTCTCAAATTCAGTTAGTCAGCGAGATTTAGCACTTCTCGTATTTTTTTTATATCGCTTATTGTCGCTGCTAAGCGCTTATTCAGAAAAGGCTGCCTTCTAGGCAGCTCGTGGAGAGGCTTATCGAAGCAGGCGAATGCTCGGTTTCATTCAACTTTGCCGCTCCTAGTTGTTTTATTAGTTTACCCGCTAGTGTCGCCAATTGACAGTCCTCTATCGATAGTTTATTGATGGTTTGTTGTTAACTGACGGCACATAAGTATTAAAAATCTATTGTATCCTTATCATAAATCGTATCCATGGTGTCGGTAACTCAAAACCACTTAATACGAGTAATATGGCATGAGAATCCTCTCTATCATTTTATCGATAATATTTGTAGTTTAGATTTTTTAAGACTGTGTATGACTATTGCAATGGTTAATTTTTATATAATCAAGCAACATACTGTCGGAATTATGGATTGATTACGCAGATTAATAAAATCGTTAGTATTGCTTGCATGCAATATTATTGCCCAACCTTGAGCTATCGATACCAGCTACATTATATAAATCTGTAGTTATAACGATAGGACCATGTGTATAAACTATCGATATTAAAACTATCTTTAGTTGGGCAACACTAAACCCGTCGGTCTGCTATGTGTGTTGCTGCCTTCGATCGTCAAAATCACTAGATACACCAAAGCACGGTACATTATTCATTACGGGTAAAAAGATTTTATAAGACTGCCTAGCGATTAGCTTCTATATCACCTAATGTTAAGAAATGACGATGATGGCTAAGAGTGGAGCTCTCTGGATCAGTAGTAGGTGTTCACTCTTATTTTAAAGGTTCTCAGGTCATGCTGACGGTCTCAGGTCATTTGACGACTTCCGTAGCCGAGAGGCGAGCGGGCCTGACTTTGGCGAGCGCCATCTCTGAGGTCCCGGGTTCGATCCCCGGTCGGGTCAATATGGGAAACGAACTTTTCTATACTTTCTCGGGTATGGGTGTTGTGGTACCGTCATTGTTTCTGATTTCTGTAACACAAGTGCTTTAGCTACTTACCATAGAATCAGAGCAATGTACGAGTATGTGATGTTGTCCAATATTAATTTATTTAATTTAATTTATTAATTATATTTGTATGGTAACACAGACGGCACTGCGTATTAAAAAAAGTGATTCAAGCCAACTTAGGTAATTCATGTTAGGCAATGCAGAGCTGTATATGGTCTTTAACAGAAGAGCGGAAACGATTATGGTTTAGGAGCACTTGTGTTTACTTAGTACTGAACTTGTTGCAATTTTTATTTGGCGTCACGTTTTGACAGTCAAACTTCAGCTATATATCTAGGGCGCGAAGAGCAAGCGAAAATATTTGAGGAGTATTTTAAGTGGACATTGTATCAAGTATCCTAAAGCCACTGTTCTCCTATTATAGGGCCAGCTGTATACCGATTGCACCGTAAAAGCTATTTCTAATCTGGTGTCTTAGAAATTGCCTCCACGCCTTAGAATTGGGTGTGGGAGGAGGAAGGGTAGTTCCACACATTCGTCTCTGCTATCTTCCCTGAGTTAGTGGTACAGAAGTAAGGCATCTCTTCCTTTTAAAAAATGATCCAGCTGTATGAGTTTAATCGTTTTCTCAAAAAAGAAATAATATAGATGCTGGGTGAATTAGTTGCACGTAAATAAGTATCTCTAGTAAGAAATACGTGATCGAAGTCAGCGACAAATAAGTCTAGACGGATGTGTGTTTCGTCTGTTTAGTTACGGCTAGTGGCGTAGTTTTGATTGATCATCAAAAGTTATCTCCCTGATTACTTGCCTGAATACGAGGATGTTGGAAAAACACGCTTTCTACGAATTGCTTGTGTTTTTCATGGGTTTTTCGTGTTTCTAACCTAAGCATCGATTTAAAATTCAGGATGAACCTTACAAAAACAAATCCATAAGTTATCTTCTAGGAAAATTAACTCTAAGAATTTTAAAACCTCTGCCTTAACCAGCAGTAATTTTACACATCGTAATTTATTGTAAACGACTTTGGCGTCGCGCTTTTTCCGAGGTTCCGAAATTCCCGGTCGGCTCAATATGGAAAACGATTTTTTTACTATTGTGCAATTCAAATTAAAATACAAAATTCTTTTATTCATGTAAATTACACCAGTAATATTTATGAAACGTCTATATAATGCAAATGACGCTACCTCCGGTTCGGAACCTTTAACTTACAGAGAATATACTTCTTACTATAGAATCAGAGTATGGTATGTGATGTTGACTGGCATGTATTTATTTAATATTTGTTTCTTTATATATATTGGTTTTCATGCATTGGATCTCTTAGATTTAACTAATAAAAATATAAAATAAATTTTAAAAGGCACAACAAAAACTCCCAAGTGGAACACTCTCTTTAGGTGCACAGTCTCGCTAATAATTGAAATAATCATAAATTACTTTGTAGATGGGACATTAGTCGCTAGGCGGGACGTTTCAATTTACCTAAATGTGCCATTCATCCCCCGTTCACTCTGTTCTGATAACTTAAAGTGTCAGTCCATTTAATGTCCCTTTGAACAGCTAAGGTCATTCGAATCAAGTCATTGCAACAATAGTTGATGATGTAGTCAAGACAAAAGCAATTTGGACTTTGAATCGCCCTTATGATGTGCACATAAGATCTAAAATGAAGGGTCCACTGCAATAAATAAATGCGCCAGACAATCACACCAATCACCTGGTCTCAAACTAAGGTTTTCCCTTGTATTATGAGTACCAGACGACGGATACTAACTGGGAGCGTCATCCCAGCACACCCAGGCTCAAGTCAATTTAGAAAAGTTCGTTTTCCAAACTGACCCGACCGGGAATCGAACCCGGGACCTTTCGCACTTTGGCCGCCTACCTTAGCCACTGCGCCACTGAGGTCGTCAATAATCCTTTATTTGTTGTTTTGAGATATTTGGGTGTTAAGTTTATAAACGTTGTCCAAAATACAACCTTATTGCCGTGAATACCTGGGACACTGAGCGTTCTAGACGTGTAGTCGAATATCAGAAACGGTTTTATCTCAGGACTGGAAGCGATATTGCCTAGTTAGTGAACGAAATCACTAGCTGCATGTATAAAGTGACCAAATAAAGTTGATCACATAGATTTTAATGTTTTGGACATTCATCATTATTGCCGTGGAGCCTTCATATCTAACTGCAATTGTTAACCTTGACGTGTTGCCGACTGTATTTAACTTAACAAGTCAGCTATACTATCTCCGTGTGACATATGTTTTCAATAAAATACGGATCCTTACTAAAATTCCAATAATTTAACCCAAGTTCAAAAAATAGTTTCTATATTCACTAGCTGTTCCCGCAACAACGTTCGCGTAGACTACATACTTTCATGATCAGTTTTACCTACCTGCCCTTATATTCAAAACAATAAGGAGTCCATATTTCAACCCAAGTTTCGAGCCATATTCGTGCCCAATTTCATATCTCTCATTTCACATATCAAACTTTTAAGGGCGGTATTACCCCCACCCCCTTATTTTCAAAACAAAAAGAAGCCTTTGTCCGTTCTGGGGATTCAACGTTTACATATACCACATTTCATCAAAATCGGTTCAGTGGTTTTAGTCGTAAAAGCCGGACAAACAAACAAACAGACATAGTTACTTTCCCATTTATAAATTAGTAAGCGCGAAGCCGGGGCGTAGCACTAGTGTGTTCGTAAAACGTAACTTATTTTATTAAAAGTACTAAAATATCGCTTAGTATGTTTAAGTACTTTTAGTAGGCATCTTATTCAAACATTTAATTTAGGTAATTGTGTTTATAGTGTCGGTTTAATTAAACGAGTTTACCCCGCCAATCACTACAGCAAAATTAGCCGCTTATAGTATGGGGGAGCATGAAAAAACGTTGCAACCATCACGAATTAAGGTGTTTTTTTTTGTTAAAAATTTAAATTACTGTTGATGTGTTTGCTTGTGTTTACAAATTGTACAAGTAAGTCATTTGAAATATATAAAAAAATCCCTAAAACTGGCTGTTTGGCTGTATTGCAAATACATTTTTGATCATTCGGTCGATTAAATTACAGATTTAATAAAGTATGTGATCATCAAATTGATTGAAGGGCTTGTAGGTGCGGCAGTGACCATAGTTTACCAACGATACCGAAAATTAAGTACGCCGCAATCACAGGATTTGACATGGACGGAGGATCGTGCCAACATAATTTAGTGACATTTATCACAAACATCTTCATGATTCAAATCACGCTAAAACCTGTTTTGTTGCGAAGTAAGCTCAGATGTCATTTAGCATCCTGAAAACATCTGAATGAAGCAATCAGCGATTAGCAATTTATCGCTCGAACTGGAGCAGCCCGACTGGTGAAATACCTGCACCTTACAGAAGACCGCAGCCAAATAACAATCACTTTTGTGTTGTTGTGTTCCTGCGTGTGAGTAAGGTTTCCAAAGCTCCTGGGGGGTGCTACATTAGTTAGCAGGGGTCAAGCCTTCAAGATAAGGGCGACAAGTCCAGTAACAGATTTATTATGCTGTACTTGTCACACTTAAGCTAGGACCTCCTTACCACTTAACATCAGGTGGGATGAGGTCAATCTTGAAGTGTAATATAAAAAAAAAAGAAAAACAAACAGTTACACAGAAAAAAACAATTTTGGTACGGTCAACAGCGCGTCAAGGTAACCACATGTCGTTAGAAATTACTTCTTATGCGCATGACATAAGGGCGGTACATACTCAAATAGTGTAGTCTGATGTGCTTTTGTCTGTACATATACCGTGCATACATTGTTTTTATTGAGAAAGGAATTTTAAACATATCGAAATCCAATTTCATATCATCGATCCAATTTCTACTCCACGAGTAAGTCGAATATTTGGCAGTCAAATCCTGTCTGCATTTTTTACCAGTGTCTTCTTCGTTATCTACATAAACGTTCCGAACCGGCAGTAGAATAATTTTGCATTGTATTCGATGACGAGTCAAAAATGTTACATTACATGTAACCTGCTTGAATGAAGAAATGTTTTGACTGTGACTTACCTATGCCCGGGTTCAATATTTTACGATTCGTAATGTGTCAAAAATTACAATCCGTTTTTCTCCAACTGACTACGAGTCTGAAACAGTTTGATCTTGCGACTAGTATAATTTCTGACGATCCGTAACTAAACGGATTGTTTTTCAAATATTATTATTATTAATATTTTTAGTTTTTGACATGTTTTTTGGATTTTAAAATGATTTATAATGTTTGATTCTGAATTGTTGTTTCTGTTTGATTTTATGGATTCTACTATCTGAAATAAACGAAATTTAATTTAATTTAATTTGTATATTGGAACTGGGTATTAGTCGTGCTCTCCTGTACTATCGCAGTCGCAAATTCGAGCCAATCGTGTCAAAGGCCGTGATTAGATGTTGACAAGTCCACTCACCAACTATCGACTAACTAGCTTTGAGCTTAGCTCCTAATTTGGCGTGAGGTTAGAAGATTTTCCAGAACAAAAGTATGATAGATAGATAGATAGACTTTATTGCACAAAAACTTTACAGAAATAGGTTTTACAGATTAATTAGAGTACCTACAATTTAGGCGCTCTTATTGCTAGGAAGCGATCTCTTCCAGACAACCTTAATAAATAATACCTTATAATAAATATCGAGACAACATTTCATACACAGATCTGATCTTAAAGAAAGTAGTACAAAAACTTAGTATATTTAACACACTAAAGTGTTGTTTGTTAAATAATTAATAAATCAACCAATAATAAAACTTATATTATGGAAACCAGAATCAACACCGGTTGACATTAAAGAAAATATTATGACAGTTACAGTACACTTACAGTGTCAAAAGTGATATGTACAGTCGCCGTCAGATATATCGGAGCAGACAAAGCAAATACTGTAACTATATTATTATGTATGATATAAGACTATAATTTCTTATTTTGTCCTTTCTACATAATCGTTGTGTTGTCTTCATTGTTAATGTGTCGTTAGGTACATAATGAGGATCTCAAAATAGACAGAAATACCTCATTACACCGCGCAGTCCCATTTTTGACGTGTCTCTCTAAACACTTGACATTGGCGGAATCACTGCGTTGTTTGTAAACGCGGGACAGAGACCATATTTAAAAAAAAACAAGTTAAAAATGTCAAAAAGTTCCATACTACACAAGTTACCATTAATATCTGAACATTCAATACTTCAGTAATATCTGAGCAGATGCCCATAACAGATTTCAGCTTACGCCTCGTATTATTTATTACTATCTAAAACTAGAACGGATCGTTTTTCAAATATTAGAACCAGGTATTAGTCGATAAAAACGATGCTCTTCGATTTCCACACATTTGTGTCAAACGTTGCAAGTCATGAACAACTTCCGTGACCGCGTCTAAATGCAGCTTTATCCGTAAGCAACTGGCTGCCTGAATATCTAGCAAATGCTTTGAGTCACCCGCCCTCTGGACTCGGCCACAGTCAAAGGAAATTCACTTAGACCGCGTCCAGATGGAGCGTTTATCAAGCGTTTTCAAACAATCGCCATTGAAACATAGATAGATAGATAAATATACTTTATTGCACAGAAAAATTTACAGAAATTGATTTTACAGACATACAGAAATAATCTAGTACAATTTAGGCGGTCTTATTGTTAGAAAGCAATCTCTTTCAGACAACCTTTAGGTAGAGGAAATTAGTAGATATCGAGAAACGGGTGCGGCCGTGCATAGTGGTTTTACATACGCACATACGTACATATTTACAAAACACCTTTGTTTTACACGGTTCTATTATAAATTAGCGGACCCAACAGAATCCTTCTGTCAAAAAGATTTCGTAAGTGGCTTGCCTCAAAATTTTTAACTCAATTTTTTTACGTTTGTATTGAAAAAGAAAATGACTGTCTTTAGAGTTATCCCGGCAATTATCAGATTATTTCTCGCCGTAAAAAACATCAACGAATATTCGAATTGTCAAATTTGGTCCTAGCGTTGCCGAGTTATGCGCTTACCAATATATTTTGCGATTCATTTTTAGGGTTCCGTAGTCAACTAGGAACCCTTATAGTTTCGCCATGTCTGTCTGTCTGTCTGTCCGTCCGAGGATAATCTCAGAAACCGTTTGCACTAGAAAGCTGAAATTTGGTACAAATATGTATATTAATCACGTCAACGAAGTGCAAAAATAAAAAATAGCAAAAATGTTCTTTTAGTTCACGTCTATTGGGAAGTAATTTTTTTTTAAATTTCAATCCTAACATGTGATTTAAACATTTTATTACATGACAAAATAGTAATTATGAAATTTAGTCCTGTATTTCTGAAGATATGTGCGTGCGTTCGGTGATTTATTTCTAAGATCTATTAAAACTATAATGCATATGACGTATTAAACTTACTTACTAACTCCCATGACTTGATGACCCAAAATGAGTCTTGGCCTCCGATATAAGATCTCGCCACTTTTCGCGATCCTGTGTGCTGGCCAGTCGCCAACTTGCAGCTCCTGAAGATCAGCTCTCACTACGTCGCTCCAAACCTAGGGCGGCCAACCGGCCGACGTCCAATAGAAACCCAATAGAAGTATTAAAAAGGTGGAATTAATTCATAGCAGCATTCTTTATCATCAAACCCAACAAAGTTGGGCGGAAAATATAATCTTGACACGCGTTGAACAATTTAGAAACCTGTTGGTAGCTCCTAACTGATCCTGAACTCCGATGTTTGAGTTATTGTTTGACGATTTACAAAATGACGAATTTCCACTCGATTTTATTTTCGCTTAACGGAGCCTGTTTTTTTCCAAGATCAATGACATAGACAGATGGACACATAATCAGACAGATACATCAAATTTATAATACCCCGTCGTTTTTGCGTTGCTGGTTGAAAAAAGGCCTCAGTACCCGGAATCAAATTTTCACCTCGTGTGACCGAATATCCTTATGAAAGCTAGACACAATTGGCTACTTGACAGTGTTAACAATAAAATATGAAAAGTGTTAGATATGTTAGCTTATTAGTTAAGTAATCATTTTACATTAATACTTTTTAATTAAAAGCATAGTTAGTAATTTATTTTTGCAAAATAAATTTTAGTTTTTTTATCTGTGGAACAAAAGAACCGAAACGGAAACCACCATTGCAATTCGGAAATGACAGCTGTCGGCGAAAATTATTTATTTTAATGTGGCGAAACAATGATTATTTTACCGATTAAATTGAATTATTGTGTCTCTAATCGCATAAAGAATTTATTGAAACATTTTCCGTTTATCTTAATTAAGTCGTTCCTATGCGTATCGGTTCGTTGTCTAGGACGTTGACGTCATAATTGCAACAGTTACGCGACTAGGCGTTTTCGCGCGCATTTTAAATGTGTTACACAAAATCTTATTTTTCTCTGGTTATTTAGATTATTTCCAGATAAATCGAATTGCTTGGGATATAAAATGAACGGGCGCACATTTTACAATACTTTTTCAAAAACTGTCAAGTAGCCAATTGATCCCTTTTTTGTCTGTTTTTTAGATTGTGCTTTATTTTTTTATTTAAAAACTTTATTGCACAAATAAGGACAACAGGTGGACAGCAGATAGTTTGTATATGGGTGCGGCTTTATTTGTCTCCGGTATCGTTCAGACAACATAATAATATGGAGTATATCGAGGTGTCACCGTGTCATTCAGATACCTCGACAAACGCTGAGTATTTGCTTTATTAGTGACATATTAAAAAAAGTTGATATTCTTTAAATGCAATGTGTGTTATACCACAAAATAAACATTTATTTCTTTTTATCATTCAAAAAAGATCCTTGGTAAATTTTGCCGCAGAAAGGTCGCCCTTAAAAGGCCTCGTCTGTATACGGCTTTATTTGTCTTGATACCTTTCAGCTACATATACTCTCCAAGTACAACTATAACAAGTGCAGTTGTGACGTATCACAACTACCATTGCTCAGTTTCATTTCCTGAAAGTGAATAGTGCCGGCGTTCCTATCTCCTCGGAGTTTTCTTGATTGTATCCAGTTGAGGTTTGCAGCGAAAGCTTGGTACGTCTGAATACAAACCATTAAACTTTCAGTTCGATATTAGTTCTTAAGTCAACGACATATGGGCGATGTATAATAGACCTTGTTTTTGACCAATCTATTAACGAATTGATTTATGCCCGGTTCCAATATTTTACGATTCGTAACGCGTCAAAAATGACAATCTTTTTTTTTAGTACACTTCAAGATTGACGATGAAATTTTTCTGCTGTATCAACCGTTAGCCTCCGGTAAGTGCCCTCTAGTGTCTCCGAATATGTTTAGAACTACATACTTATCGGCCCGTGGTACATTCGTTGCAGAAATGTTTGAAAACCACGGAATCGAAAACATCTTGGCATCTTAATCGATTTTATAATTTTTATAGTACTATACGACGTATGTACTAGCGAACTTTAAATATTAGAAACAGAAAAAATGTATCTCCCCTTGCGGTGCGGGAATCGAACCCACGACCTTCACGTATCGCGCGTGCTGCTCTTCCAGTTGAGCTAACCGCAAGTTATCGTAAGCGATGAAATTTTTCTGCTGTATCAACCGTTAGCCTCCGGTAAGTACACACTTACTCACTTTTTCACTATTACCGCACCCATAAACTAACTCTCCGCATGACCCAAAGGTTGACTGGTAGAGAATGCCCATAGCATTAAGTCCACCTGTTGTACTTTTTTTGTGCAATAAAGTTTTTAAATAAATAAATAAATAAATAAGTGCCCTCTGCCGAATTTGTTTAGAATTTCATATAAAAAAAAAGTTCTGATCACAGCAGTCGCTAACACATAGATTCACTTTCGCATTTGTAATATCAGTAAGAAGTAGAATCTCTAATGCCCGGTTCCAATATTTAAAAAACGACTCGTTCTATTTACGGATTGTAATAAATCATACGAGGCGTAAGCTAAAAACGGCCTATGAACGACAGATGACAGCTGATATGGAAAGCAAATTTGAAATTAGAATTAACGACTCGTAGAAAAACGGAGAGTCATTTTGACACATTACGAATCGTTAAATATTAGAACAGGGCGTTAAATAATAAGGTATCTTATAAAATAACATCAATCCCTTCATGACATTGACATAATTATGTATACTTAGTTACTGTAACTTATGTTGGTGATCCAATAAAATAAATAAATAAATAATTGGACATACATTTGCTGACATTTAAAAATAGCCATTCACTTTACGCTTTATGGAGACAGCACTTTATTTTTGGTCTCGCAAACAAGTTCAAAATAGCCCTTTCAGTTCAAAGGGCCCATTTAGAGGAGAAAGCGGCCTTTGAAATGTTTTCAATGCAGGTATGTACCTACTTGCTGAACTGTCCACATTCCTGTATAGCTAATTATTCTTGTGTTTGCAAAAAAATATCGAGTTCAAATGTTTGAATTCATACACTTATTTTGATAACTTGATAATCCCTGATGAGTTTCTTAAAGTTTCCCAAATAAATAGCCAACTTAGGGAATGCACCACTTGCCACGTTAAGATAATTAATATATAAATATTAATATTTTTATTGGACAAAATCACATACATTGCTTTATCTCTGTGGTAAGTAGCTAAAGCGATTGTGTTACATAAATTGGAAACAATGAAGGTAACACAATTAATTTTCTCAATGTCAGACCCGAGGGTATATTGAAAATATCATTCCTTATATTCAATAAGCCGACCAGAAATCGAACCCGGGACCTCAGAGATGATTCGACGTCAAGCGTGCAAGCCGCATAGGTAATGAGTTCAGTACTATTTCGTTTCTATGGATCAAATTGAGGAAATAATCAAAGTTTATGTTTATAAAATGTTATAACATTGGATTTCGACGACTTAAGCGTCGCGCTATCTCTGAGATCCCGGGTTCGATCCTCGGTCGGGACAATATGGGAAACTTTTTAGACTTTTCTATATTTTCTCGGGTCTGGGTGTTGTGGTACCGTCGTTGTTTCTGATATCTGTAACACAAGTGCTTAAACTACTTACCACAGAATGAACGCAATGTATGTAATGTTTATTTATTTATATGTAATATTTATTTATTATTTATTCATTTCGTCCAGTTTTTTTATCCAATCTCAGATGGTAACATTGTAGCACTTGCGTATCAAACAACTTGACTATCAACAAGAGAAAGTCGTAACCAACACACATTTTCTTTACAAGGGATGAAGAGTATAGGGTCACTAGCAAATGGTTTGAACCTGTGAGGACTACTCTTCACGTCAGAGGTGCTTTAGGCACTGCGGGGTCGTTAAGTTTTACGCACACGTTTGCCCCGCAAGCTTCACCCCTCATATCATTCATGTTCGTTCCCCATAAAATATCAATTAGTCCCGTTGATCCCTAATTAATAAACCAGAAAAATTAAAGTTGTCAAGAAAAATACAAACTAAAACCATTCGACTTATAACGACTTATAATTAAAAATGTTTTGAGTATAAAAATATTATGATTAATGTTTGTTCACAACGAATAACACAACAACAAATCACAGAATAGTAGTTTTACTTTTCAAAGTGCCTACATATTATATTATATTTTCTAAATTGACTTGAGTCTGGGTGTGCTGGGATTACGCCCCCAGTTAGTATCCGTCGCCTGGTGCTCGTAGTACAAGGGAAAACCTTAGTTTGAGACCAGGTGATAGGTGTGATTGTCTGGCGCATTTATTTGGCGCATTTATTTATTATATGTGTACCAAAACGATTCAAATTTTGATTTAAGGTGTTTCTAAAATACTCGTAGTTTAATTATTTTTGCGCCGAGATAAGTGGTGAATGAGTACCTTCCTTGACAGGGGGCGAAAGGATGCTTTTAGACAAAGTGGTGACAGGTACGGGGCGAACAGGTGCGAGACCTCATTAAGCCACACAAGTAGATATGTTTTTAAAGCGCGCTTTTCACCAACTTCAATGGATTCATAAAACACAAACTGAGTGCCAATGTTTTCAGTAGCCTCAATACTGGAGCAGACTACTTGTGAATTCAAAATGATTACGGAAATTCTAAGCTTCCTAACGATCAAAGCAAATTAATTAAGGAATAATCTTATCTGTACTTATACATATTGTTTAGGGAAAATATTTGTATTATAAATGTTAGTAATTAATAAAATCATTAACAGTCAAGTTGAATTTTGAAATTCTCCCGATATTAAAATGTTCCATTTAAATTATAATATTAAAATAAAAGACTTAAAAATACTTTTTTTTAAGAGATATACACGTTTGTAATATCTATCAGATTTTCACGCATTTTATCTTGGTGAATTTCCAAAGATTTTACTTACTAACATGCTCTTGATAATTATAGACAACAAAAAATAATAATCTTATTTAGTGCAATTATTCTGAAATTTAGTACGCATCTACATACATGTCATTAATTACGCATAATTATTATTAACAAGACAACACACACAAGCTGCCCTGGGGAGACTGACTGCACTGATAGAAAGTTGTCGCTCTTCATGGTGCGAAGATCGCCAACTCTCACCAGCGGGCTATGGGCTCGTCACTTCCCTACGCCTTTATTATTATTATTATTATTATTTTTATATTGCATCCCACCTGGTGTTAAGTGGTGATGAGTTCCTTTTTTTTTTTTTTTTAAGGGGGAGAGAATTCCATCTTTTCGCACCATACCACTGCCGTGGGGACGGCAGCGACGTGTGTGGGACTCCCCCGCCCAGAAATAGAACTAGGGGCGGGGACTACCCGAACTAAAAACTCCCCCCACCTTCTCATCGCCTATTGACGGCGCCATGGGATACCGGGCGATCCATGACTACCACAGCGCCGTCGGCGGAAGGTAAGGGCGATAAGTTCAGTAACAGGTTTATTATGCTGTACTTGTCGCCCTTAAGCTAGGACTTCATTACCACTTCACATCAGGTAGGATGTGTCAATCTTAAAGTGCAATTAAAAAAAAGGTGCGGCATGAGGCACTATGAAAATTATAAAAATATATTTTATACTATAAACAAACTAAAACTACTCCTTCATTCCAATTGCCGAATTGCAATGTATCAAAGCCACTCGGCTTTGCTTGAGCTGTCGGATTACATGTGCAGACGGCTAATACTCGAACCTATCTTTACTATCTGAGCCAATGGAGAGAGCCCTCTTTATGCGAAAGTGTTCTGTGTATCCTCGGGGCGCAGGCGTCATTAAGGCTCGCACACAGAGCTCGCTTTCACTGCGGGCTTTTCAACCAACTCATTGGAGGCTCAGAAAATATTCTGACGTAGACTACTCGGCGATAGAATCGTCAAGCACACTAGTGATGTCCGTTTTTCTTTCTAGTACCCCGGTAGTGCAATTACAGAGGCTGGGATCGCTATGACTTTAACGCTGATTGCTATGTAACGCTTTTAACGAGAGAAAATGCCTTTGCGCGCCCTACTGCAGTCCTGCAGTCGAGGGTGATTGCGGTGTGTGTGGGATCCCAGGGAGCTTACCCCCGGCTTCGCTATGAGAAGGGAATACCCACTAAAACCTGCTGGTTAGACGTTACCGTTGGAGTGGGTTGGGTATCCCGATCAACGTTCAATTACAGTGGCAACCAAAAAAATATATATATTTATAAATATATTTTGAATAACATTATGTACATGGCTTTAATTCTGTGGTAAGTAACTAAAGCACTTATATTACAGAAATAAAAAATAACGATGGCACCACAACAACTAGACCCATATGAACCAGCCATCGTAACTAGAGGTTAACAACACCTCAATAGGAGTGAAAAAAATAGTGCAAAAATAGCTTTGATTTTTTTTTGGTTTTTCAAAATTTCACTTAGTTTATAGCGTGAAAGTAAAGACAAAAGTATTGACATTTCTTCACAATCTGACGAAGAAATTCCTAACCAAACGTTTTGGATGGCGTCCTAAATTCTTAAAGCGTAACTTATCGCAATTCTTAACTAAATGATTGAATTATTATTTCATCTGGTTCCTTTGAAAGGATCTCCCTTTCAAGAAAATAAACTTTTAACTCTCAATTAAACGGAAGAGTTAAAAGTTTATTCTGAATTCTTAATCTCTATTATGTGCTGATCTGATCTCCGAGAGGATGAATATAAATGAAGCATTCAAAGTGAATCTATATCTCAATAAGTGGGTACCAATGGAGCGTCAACAAAACAAGTTGTACCTAGATAATCTTTATTGATAATTTAAAAATGTTAATGTTATATTGTTATGTTTATAATTTATTTAAAAAGGGGAGGAGAGTTGGTGGCGGCGCTTCTTCTCAACAGAATCAACGTCGAAGCGCTGGTAGAAAAAATAATTAACGTGCAAAAGAATTTATTGTAAGTCCACTTGCAGAAATAAATAATTTCATTTCAATTTTCTATTATCAACTGAAAACAAAAATTAAATTGCAATCGTTAACTGCGATGGCTTGTTGATCTTAAAATTATTGGTCACTGGTTTAACTTTTCCAAGAAATATAAACATTTTTTTTTACAGGATAAAATCAATAATAACACTGTCATTTGTTTTTGATTTCCATTTCCCACACACGCGTTTGAGTAATTTTATTTAGAGTCAGGTCAATCTGTGTGATGTTGTCAAATTTCTTTTATTTATTACTCAAATTGCTAGGTAAACCTAAGTATTAGACCAGTTAGTTGGTGCGATCATCTGCCGCATATATTAATTGTAAGTAAATGATAATTGACTTAACTAAAACTAAAGGTATAATGTGTGGACGTACCTATAAATGATTTTGCCTCATTCACAGAAAACGGTTTGAATGTAATTATGTAGCTAAACAGATAAGATACTATAGCGTATGGCGTATATGGGAACGGATATAGTTTAAGAAGGGCGCCACCGTTCTCACAGGGCGCTAGTGTCTCGAACAGCGAGCGAGTTATAAAAGCCTCGTAAACGTGATCTCATTCAAATACATACTTTTCGTTAATTTGTGATAAATTTGTTGAGCCAAGTGAAATATTGCTCCATGGTCCATCCTATCTGCCTATAGATCCGAAAGAATGAGGATCTTGTATTTCGTATCCGACTGATTTTGGGAGTAGGTTCTAAATCCGAATTTCAATGTGCTTTCGTTTCGATCAAAAAGGTCGTGAGTTCGAAAACCACCCGCAAAAGGAGATGATTTATTTCTGTTTCTTTTAAATATTTACTAGAATAAAATATAGGTTAATTTTATTCTAAACTAGCTGTGCCCGCGAATTCGTTCTGGTAGACTACGTCCTTTCAAAGTCGGTTTTACCTATCCTATCTCTCCTTATATTCGAAACAAAAAGAAATCTATATTTTAATCCAAGTTTCGAGATTTTATATAAAAATAAAAATTTTCCCATTTAAACTTTTAAAGGTGGTATTACCCCCTCCCCCTTATTTTCTAACAAAAAGTAGCCTATGTCCTTTCTTGAGGTTCAACGTATACCTATACCAAATGTCATCAAAATCGGAAGAGAGGTGTAAGCGGGAAAGCGTAACAGACAGAGTTACTTTCGCATTTATAATATCAATAGGGATAGTATTTTTTTGCTAACCTTATCGAATCTGTGCTGAATAGGGGGCCGTCTCCGGTTGTCTAATTACAGGAATCATTTGTTATTGTCACGGGGGGCGGGAAAACTCGCGCCCAAATCTTGAGAGAACTCTCTTATTAACGAAACAACTAAACAAACCTTTGTTTGTAAAAACTAAGATGCGGCTTTGTCGTCAAGCAAGTGAAGTCTAAATATTTGATTAATTACTGCGTAGTACTAAATGAAGCCGCTTTCCGTGGTCTATATATATATATTGGACAAAATTACGTATACTGATATAATTCTGTCCTAAGTAGCTATAGTACTTGCGAGAAATATAAATAATGACGGTACCATAACACCCAGTCCCGAAATATAAAAGAAAAGTTCGTTTTTCATATTGACCCGGAATCGAACACGCGCACACAGAGATAGTGCGCCACGCAAGCCTGCTCACTTCTCAGTTAGAGAAGCCAGAATTGTTAAACGAGTAATTCATGAGAAAGGTTTGCATGCATAACTATGCATTTGTTGCTTTAAGCATAAAAATGTTCAATAAACTTCCGGAAGTAATTATTGAGTTACCTTTGTATAAATTTAAGACATATGTTAAAAGTTGTCTCTTGAAAAAAGGCTATTACAAAGTAGAAGAGTATATTAATGATAAGAACGCGTGGATCACTAACTAGTCTGCTCGCCTGTACTTGCGCGTTGAATATTATTTTAGTTTTCTCAATCAATGTTAGATTAAGACCACACAAAAGCATGTAGGTCAAAATGTATAAAAATGATGTATTTGAATACACACACACACATGAAGTCCTAGAGTTATTTTAATTTAAATGTTTTTATTTTATTTATTTCAATAATTATATAGATACTTTTTTTGTGTTTTTTTTCCAACTGACAAACTAACTGTATGGCTTGGTGCAAAATTAGTAATAAGTTTAGCTTTTTATTTGTAAAAAAAAACTACTGAGTTTCTTGCCGGTATCTTCTCGGTAGTTATAGGTTCCGAACCGGAGGTAGCTTCATTTGCATTGTATAGAGACGATTCATAAGTATTACAAATGTAATCTACATGAATAAAAAATATTGACTTTGACTTTGACTTTGACATTAAATAACTATGACACATTTTCTCAATCAATGTCAGTATTGGGCCCGTTAACGCATGTAAGTCCTACACAGTTAATTTAATTTAATTTACAAATACTTTTGTTTTATTTTTATTTTACAATTGACAAACTAACTGTGTGTCTTAGTACAAAATTAGTAATAAGTGTAGCTTTCATTTGTAAAAAAAACTACTGAGTTTCTTGCCGGTATCTTCTCTTTAGTTATAGGTTCCGAACCGGAGGTAGCTTCATTTGCTTTATATAAAGACTATTCATAAGTATTACTAATGTAATCTATGTGAATAAAAATGATTGACTTTGACTTTGACTTTGACTAACTAGCGGCCGGCTGCTGATTGGCACCTATACTATCTTTTTATCATACAAATTTTCCACTGATTTTTTTACTGATTTCGATAAATGGGTATCAAACACAAAAATATTTTTTCAAATCGAACCTTATTTTCTAAGATTAGCGCGTGCAAAACTCTTCAGCTTTGTAATCTATACTAATGTTATAAATGCGAAAGTAATTCTGTCTGTCTGTTTGTCTGTCCAGCTGTCACACCTAAACCACTAAACCGATTAAGATTATTTTTTATATAGGTATACGTTGAGCCTCTAGAATGGATATAGGCCACTTTTTGTTCTGAAATTAAGGGGGGATGGGGCAAAACCGCATTTGGAAAAATGTTAAAGATATGTAATTTAGCACAAATATAGGTCGAAATAAATATGGACTTACCTACTTTTTGTTTCGAATATTAGGGTAGATAGGGTAACCGTCCATGAAAGTATGTAGTCCACGCGAAAAAATCATAGGCATAGCTAGTATTAGCATAGATAACAAATGAACATACAGACCATTTAAACCAAAAACTTTTGGGAAGGTTAATCATGCAAAATAGGTTTTGTAGCTTATACAAACCCAGAGTTAGCATCGTTCAAGTGGCCTTAATCGATTAACTAAGAAACCAGTTTGAATATCTGTGGCTGATGCCAACCGAAGCACACTGATTGGATGCCACATATAGTAAAGGTCATGGCACATTATAACGAAACTGCACAATTGCAGATATAGGTGACGGTAGACCGCTAACTGTAAAAGAGAGGTAGGGCATAACGATTTATCGCTCGAACTGGAGCAGCCCGACTGGTTAAATACCTCTACCTTACAGAAGACCACCGCCAAATAACAATCACTTCTCTGTTGTTGTGTTCTTGCGTGTGAGTAAGGTTTCCAGTGATCTTGGGGGGTGCAAGGGCAACAAGTCCAGTAACAGATTTATCATCCTGTACCTGTCTCCCTTAAGCTAGGGCCTCAGTCCCACTTAAAATCAGGTGGGATGAGGTCAATCTTGAAGTGTAATATGAAAAAGAGGCTTTTAGGTTGATAACAAAAGTAGTATAAAATAGAAAGAATGAAAGAAATGTCTATTCAATATCGTGACATAATATGTAAAGAAAAGCAACTTATAAATAAAATTATGTCACTAAAATGGCAAATACTCAGCATTTGTTTAGGTATCGGAGAGACACACTGACGCTGGTCTTCCTTATGCCTATCGAGTGGCAAGTAAAATAGGCTAGTTTATTCTGCGCTTACAAAGTTGGAATTTATCTACGGCGATGTTACAGTAGGAGTCTAAATCGCGGTGATAAGAAAGAGGTCCAAGCGTGACCGGGATCCGAAGGCGCGTGTGTGCGCCGGCGCCGCACGGTGTACCCATCATGTTGAAGTCATGACCGCCTCCCGCACGTCTGTTAAAAAATGACACCCTCGCAGTTCGCGCGCAATTGTAATGCTGGTGACGTTTTTAACAGTATTTTACGCGAAAACAACTTTTTGGATGTAGATAAAATTTAGCAGTAACATGGACGAGATGCTAGATTAAAATGTAGGATACGTTTCTCGAAACGCTTACCACTCAAAAGGCATACACGGAAGACCAGCTTCGGAGCGTCACTCCGATACCTCAACAAATGCTGACTATTTACTTTTTTAGTGACAGTATCGTATTTTTAAATTTCTGTTCTTTATATGTTATGTCACTAAATAAACACTATAATTCTTTTGTGGGGTTAAGTCTGAAGCTTTTCAATCAGCTTCCAGAAAATATTACTGCATTACCTATGCATAGATTTAAGTCTCTGATAAAAAATTGTTTAATAAAAAAAGGCTATTATAAAATAGAGGACTATTAATGACAAAGATGTTTGGACTTGATAGCATTAAATATGTACATAAGACATAAGTTATATTGTAAATACATTTTTTTTGCATGATTTATACCTACCATATGTGAAAGAGTAATTATCGAGTTTCTTGCCGGTTCTTCTCGATAGAATCAACATTCCGAACACGGTGGCAGTTTACTTGACTTGACGATTCATAAATGCTTTTGTGAAAGTTTGCATGAATTAAGACATTTTCTATTCTATTCTATTCTACTTTTTCTTTCTAAAGTCCCAGGCTACAGCTCGTAGGTAACACGATTCAACGCTCTAGTTTGAATGTCAAGTTAATTCCTAGTTATAAGCGGTGATCGTTGCAACCCCGGTATAGTGTGCGACTACCTTAACAGGTAATATTCCAGCATTCCAATATATATGCTACTCCTATCTTATTTCAGCTCAAACGCAATGATGCTACGGGCGTGTCAAGACGCCCTTTGAGTGTTGGCCATTCGGAAAATTGGCCAATTTCCCACTCGCAGTAACGAGTATTAAGTAAATAGCCCGACGATTACCTACGGGATTAATATTGCCCTGAGGGTCATATGTGGATGTAATGGGTGCAGCTGTTAGCCATTTTACCTTGTATTGCCCTTAAAGTGTGGAATGGTAAGGCTAGTCGTATAATTAGATTATTTTGATTGCTTAATCATCGCAGGCAGAACCTACTACCTACAGTTACACAAGTTTACTTCGTGGCTACTTATATTCTCCTCAGATATAAAAATCCAAATATCAATTTTAAATACAATCCCCACAAACCATTTTATTTGAAAACATATAAGAATAGTCCTTCTTATCCATTATCAAGGATGTGTCGTCAGTATAACGAGATTAAGTAGGTGAGTAGGTATGTAAGAACCGGAAGTAGCTTTATTTGGTTGATTAATGCCCAGTTCCAATATGTTACTATTAGTAATGTGTCAAAAATGACTATCCGTTTTTCTTTTTTTTTTTCTTTTTTTTTTTTATTACACTTCAAGATTGACCTCATCCCACCTGATGTTAAGTGGTAATGAGATCCTAGCTTAAGGGCGACAAGTACAGCATAATAAAGCAATTCTTCAACCGACTATGAGTCCTTAACACCGTTTCATAATTTAGTTTACAGACTAGCGGTAATTAGTCAGCCGTCGGTAGTTTTTAGCTTACGCCTCGTTTAATTTATTACTATCCGTAACTAGAAAGTATAGTTTTTCAAATATTGGAACCAGGCGTTACTTGAACAAACCAGAAGTATTTGAAAACTTTAACTAAAGTAACATACAACACTACTTTAGATTTTTTAGAAGTTTCCATCAAGTTATTAAAAAATCTATGACTTTTATTGTTAATAACCTTTTGAGACCCCAGAAGTACCTTTAGCTAAGAGATCCAGTACCAATTACCACTGGAAGTTATTGACATAAATGAAAAGATTTCAAATGTCGTGGATTTAAATACCACACTGCCAGGGAAAAATAATTTTTTGAGTTTTTTTTATATTTATGAGCGTGAACGAAAGTGTTAACACGTAAATGGCAGTGACTGTACACATAGTCAAAGAAATAATTCTAAGCCAAATTTAGAGTTGTGATAAAAGAAACAGATGGCAACGACCTTTTTAAATGTCGAAATAAAAATCGTGCAATCAAAGCTGGGAACACAATACTTAAAAATTAATACTAGCCACATTTTGGTGATAATAGGAATGCTAGCTGTAATTTCCAATTCATTTCCAATGGTTCGGAAAAAGGAATATTTTAATGCGATTACCTGTCCTATCGGATGGACGCCCCTAACCAACGTCACAATGTAAGTAGTTGACAGTAAGGAGCTTTTTGTTCGCGATTCCTTAGCTAACTACAAATAAAAAATCCAGTGGTGATACAAGAACTCAGAACTATGCTAGGAGTAATATTGCGCGGCACAATTAAAAAAACTTTTACTTACCGATGTTGTTGTAGTAAGGTCCCGTTTTATTCCTCTCGTCCCGAACCTCACAAAGATAATGTCTTGATTAAGTCAAAAGTAAAAGAATTACAGTGCCAGAGACAAGTTCACAAACCTATGCATGATACTTATAGAACATTCCTTTTGTATTTGTAGTAATCAACCAATTTTTGAAGGAAACAAATAGTTTCATCTTCCTTTGCAGTATCTGATTCCAATACCGGACTTATACCTACTTAACACGAATGCTGCTCTTCCAACTGAGCCAACCGGTTATTGCACGGTCGACAGCTCGCGAAAGTAAATACCTTTCGATATTCGTTCTTAAACACACCACATAAGAGCAGTGCAAAATTTAAAATGTGTAAAGTCCGACCTGCTTTTATCTCTACCCGATCATTTTTACTGTTACAATAACATTTGAATGGTGCCGTTTTATGTATTCGTTCTGAACTACATACTAATTGTCTGTGTTACATTCGTTGCAACAATGTTTGTAAATCACAGATTCAAAGGCACCTTAGCACCTAATTAGATTTCGTCTGAAAAGTGCTTCATGATGTATTATCAAAAAGTATCACGCCGGAGTCAAATTTTCGCCTGCGACTTCGTACGCGTAGTCATTAGAATTGAATTAAAACATGTTGTCATGTTTTAATTCAGCTCGTTTTTTAATACATGATTCAAAATTTGGACTGGAATGGGATAGGGTTTTTTGACACAAGCCGCTGCGCCCTTATAGGAAAACAGCTTTGAAAATCACATTTGATTTGGTGCAGTAGTTTTTGCGTGATGCCGAAAAAAACCTAAAAACTATTCTAGTATTTGTTCTCTGCTATTTTTTTAAAGACCACCAAACTTTTTTTCGAAATCTCTCAAGTACAGACACGGTCATTGACAAACTAACTGTGTGTCTTAATGCAAAATTAGTAATAAGTTTAGCTTCCATTTGTAAAAAAAAAACTACTGAGTTTCTTGCCGGTATCTTCTCTTTAGTTATAGGTTCCGAACCGGAGGTAGCTTCATTTGCTTCATATAGAGACTATTCATAAGTATTAGTAATGTAATCTATGTGAATAAAAAATATTGACTTTGACTTTGACTTTGGTCCTTTTATTTTGATTATCATCGGTACAGATAAAAAAATTGACAATATAAATTTACATTCTGTTCCTGAAATTGACTGTGGTAGTGACGTCACAACTATGACCGGTTGGGATCGGATAGAGGCTATTCGGGTCCGGTCAGCGATTGCCGTGATTAGCAGAAATTCAATTTAGCGTCAAATGGTCAGCTTTGTGGGCAGTTCAGTGAGATTATATAATCGGGAGTGCTGGTGCAGTAATGTCAAATATTGGCATAAACAGTATTTTGAAATTTTGTGTTTTAAATCATCAATTACATGATAATCCAGTACACGGATATTTTTGAATTTATTATTGTGAGCTATACAGTTCTGGACTCCTACAAAGTGGCCATGGAAAAATTGTGCACTTTTAGGTACTATGTCCCGTTTAAATGAAAAACAAGTTGGGAGTTTTAGACTTCTAAGGAAGTACGGTCATATAATATAAATATTGGACAACATCACATACATTGCTCTGATTCTATAGTAAGTAGCTAAATCACTTGTGTTACAGAAATCAGAAACAACGACGGTACCACAACACCCAGACCCGAGACAATGCAGAAAAGTTCGTTTCCCATATAGACCCGACCGGGGACCGAACCCGGAACCTCAGAGATGACGCGACGCCAAAGTCCGGCACGCTCGCCTCTCGGCTACGGAGGTCGTCTCTGATATTGATATCTGACGATTCCTGTTTTAGTAACTTAAGACAGGTAGTTCAAAAAACATTGGTGACACAAATAACAAGCGAAGCATTATTTCGTTAAGAGTGCTTAACTTAGGAGAACACTGCTAAATGGGAGAGCTATAGGGAAATGACGTTTAAATGAGAAAGTTACGCGACCAGAAAAAGGACTGTTATATGGGAAAGTTACACGACCAGGAAAGCGACTCCTATATGGAAGGTTACGTAACTAGGAAGTATACTTCCAAATAGGAAAGTTACAAGACTAGGAAGCAAATACTTTTGAATGGGAAACGTACGCAACTAGGAAGAGAAAAAAAATACAAGGAAAAAAAAAACGGAAGACGACTATTTCCATTTTGATTTGTTTTTGAATGGAATTTTTATGTGAGCCACTTCCCAAAATATTAATTAAAAAATCACAAAACGCACCAAAAAAAAAGAGTGAATAGGTGTGATCATACATCTAACGCGCTACACTGCTGATAGTATCCGGAATTATTTTATATCCTTCTAATCGCGGTAAATATTTTTTATTACTGGATTCAATGTTGATGGTAACTTGTACTCGTCTCCGCTGTTGAAATTGATCCGTTAGCTTATTTTAATATAGAACGCAAACGTCGTAATTCTATAAAAGGAAGATTAATTTTTCACATATAACAACCCTATTGTCTACTAAACGCCTTAGTCTCCACTTTAGGCCAAACACAAGACCCGGGGTAGGGTCCTGTGACGTCACAGCTGATCGATGGCTGGACACAGGTACCGCCGCCGCCATTCCGGTCAATTTATCACGTTATTTACCCATCTTCGAGATAGACGGTCGGATGGCTGTTTTACAAGTTGTTTGGTTAATATTAAGGCAGGAGATACGATGAACACGATTGTAAATGCTTTGTTTGAAACTTTGAGTGATTAGGGGTATCTCATTTGGGGACCACCACGGATTAAGAGGTTTCAGTTACTTACTCCCAAGGCTTATGCCTGGTATATTTTACTATTCGTAATGCCCAACCGACTACGTGTCGTTATTACCGTTTATACTTTACTTTCCATATCAGCTATCTTCGTCAGTCGTTTTTAGGTTACACCTCATATAGTTTATAACAGTCCGTAACTAGAACGAATCGTTTTTCAAATATTGGAACCATGCATTAGTTACCCAAAGTGTTGCCTCCGATAATGAGATATCGCCATCTTTTGAGATTCTGTATGCTTGTTTGCCAGTCGCCAATATGCATATCCCGAAGATCAGCTCCAATTACATCGCTCCAGCCGTACCTAGGGCGGCCAATCGGCCGACGGCCAGTAGACCAGCTTAGATAGGTACGATCAACAAAACGTCAAACTATACATTATGACTTAGGCTAAAATAATTATAGCCTCTTTAGGCTTATCGGTAGTTGATGTTTAATAACTAGTGTATTGATAAGCATAAATATAATATAATAATATTCTAATATTTTAAATGAATGCTTAAAAAATATTCTAAATGAATGCTTATTATAAATTGAACGGAGCGAACGACACTATTATGTATAAATAAACTATTTGTAAATTCTGTTCTCAAGTAAGTGACAACTATGTTTTTATTGAGAAATAAAGAATCTTTAAACCTTAATATAGTTCAGGCTATAACAACAGTATCGTTAACCTTATATAGTATCAATTGTTAAGGCTATAGCAATAGTATACATAGGTTTATATATAGTAACTATGGCTCAAATCCTTTTTTTTTTGACGGGGATAATGCGTTGATGCACCGTACCGTCACCCCGAGGGAGGGTGACGGCGTGTGTGGGACTCCCTGACTATCTAGACTGGATGGACTACCCACTAAAACCCCCCGGTTGGACCTTTATCGCCTTAGTGGCGGTGCTATGGGAGATCGGCTCAGCCTTAACTTCCACAACGCCGCCGGCAGAACAGCTGCTTACGCGGCTCCGTCTACTCCCCGCATCGTGTTGGGGGGGAGTCTGGGGATGGCCGGTCCAACGGAAAATGGCTCAAATCCTGTCGAATCCAATTTCAACATCTATAGTATTGATCCGTAGGGTTCGTACCTATGGGAAGGATGTTGGTTTCATTATGGCTCTATTTATTATTTGTATTTTTTTTGAGGTAATGTCCACTTGAAAAATATTGGAATAGGAACTAGCATGCGCCAGTTCTACAAATGATTATTGATAGTTTTTTTAAAAATCATCAAACGTTAACAAAAATAACCAATCACGTAGCAGTTGTACCTTATGTCTACATTTGCGATCCAGTACCTACATTTTTTATAGATAAAGTGGTTCAAATCTGTTCAGCATTTACAAACATTTATTAATTTTCTCATTTTATTTCAAAAGCATTTGCTGCAACCCAAGAATTTCCTCACAGCTTTTCATTATCCTTAACAAACCCAAGCTCCACTGAAGCAGTACCTTTAGGGTCCAGTGACGTCACGAAGTCAGCGTTCCGCCGATTTATCGTCTTATTTACCTGCCATTACTACGGCACGGATTTATAGCCAATTGACTAACGTCTAACAGAACTGCGCATCTAGAAAATTCTCTGGAAAGCTAGCATTCCGGAATGTGCATACGAGCAACGTAGCCATCTTGCGTTTATGCCAAAATGCATTGATCAGATTGGAGCTGGAGCAAAAAACACACTTCGATTAAAAATAATAATAACTAGCGGTCCCGGCGAACTTCGTTTCGCCTTAAAGAATTTTTCCCGCTTTTCTGTTGAAATTTTTAAAATTTTACCAAGGATCCCTAATTTTGTAGCCTATGTCAAATTGGAAGAATGTAGCATTCTATTGATGAAATATTTTTTTAAATCGGCCCAGTACTTTTTGAGCCTATTCATTACAAACATACAAACATACAAAAGTAGGTACAAATCTTTCCTCTTTATAATATTAGTGTAGATTACTGGCGGTCCCGGCGAACTTCGTTTCGCCTTTCTGTTGAATATTCCCGCTTTTCTGTTGATTTTTTTCCTGAATTAACCTCACGGAGCCCGAGACCTTTCCAACGAATGCAAAACCGTGGAAATCGGTTCGTGCGTTCTGAAGTTATAGCGTCAGGGAGGAAAACCCGACATATTTTTATATAGTAAATAATAAATTTATTTCAGACCAATGGATCCATACAATCTTATTAGTAAAAACCAATTAAAATTATGTTAATAAAAATAAAAAATAATAATAATACGGATTGCTTAAAATTAGATGGCGTGTGCTCATAAGCTATGTTTTGTGGATCCTTCCTTGTGTAATCCAATCCAGTGCTTAAAGATAGGACACGATGGCTTGTCTTTAAAAACTAATGACCGATTCTTATATTTTACGATTCGTAATGTGTCAAAAATTACTATCCGTTTTTTACGAGTCGTTAATTCTATTTTCAAATTTCCTTTCCATGTCAGCTGTCATCAGCCGTCTGTCGATCGATTTTAGCTTACGCCTCGTATAATTTCGTTTTTTAAATTTTGGAACCGGGTATTAGGTTACTTTTAGTTCTGTCAAATAAAGATTTTTTTTATTTATTTGTGGCCTGTCGCTAGCATACTATCCGCGATTTTACCACATTTTCCACTGATTCTTCGTTGCTATTGGACGCTGATATTATATCTGATATGATTATATCGCGTGATATTATACCTGTAGCCTAAAGCCCTCGACAAATGTAATATCCATACTTACCAGATGCGATAGATTTGCTTCTCAAAGGGGCAATCACGAGCTGCTCTGTGAAACACTAAAAACTTTTAGTGTTTCACAGAGCAGCTCCATGATGTTGTATGGAGGAACTCCTCCATACAACATCATGGAGGTAACTAAAAAAAGTTTATCGAAATCATCGTTCATAAACTTCATTAATCATATCATAATAAACTTAAAATCATTTAACCAGTAAACTATAACACATCATATAAGAGTCTGTAAATAATATAGTAAAGATGACAGTGATATAAAATAAACTTAAAACATTCAATCAATAAACTGGTAGCTGTAAATAATATAATATAAATATGTATGTCTATAATTAATAAAACACTAACAGTGATATATATGCACTTAAATGCGATTAAGAAATAATCTTGTATCAAATTGCAAGATTGAATACAACTTTGCAAAAACCAACACATGGCAAAAAAAAATGTAATATCAGACACAATTTTTTTTTCAATTCGAACCAGTAGTTCGTCAGGCTAGCGCGTTCAAACAAACTAACTCATCGGCTTTATAACATAAGTATAGATTACGAAGCCATAAAACAAGAAATTTGCGTAAATCAAAATGAAATTAGAACTGTTTTCGGTTAATCAAACTTAAAGAGTGGGTCAAAAGAATTACCATTTTAGGAAACTAAAATAATTTATAAAACTGAGCTTTGAGGCAATAATCCGATTTTTATTAATCGCTTTAAACAAGTATTTTACAAACAATAGGTACGCAGTGTATTTTTTTTTTCACATGAAAAATGGATACTTTAACATACACAAAATGTACAAAAAAGTAGGAACATCATTCTTCTTCAACTTAAACCCTCATACATTTTATTCCCTTCAAATCAATGTACCCTAATCAGGGTATCAGTGGCCCATAATCCATGCGAATTGCCATAGTGAATAATAAACTAGCGGCCGACCTTCTATTAATCTCAGAACACCCCGCCTTGATGATAGCGACCGATGAATACTTGATGAAATGGGTTGGAGCTTTGTTTAGGCTTTGGGGGAAAGAAACAGAAGTTAGTGATACTAAAAGAGAAATATATAAATGACTAGCGGTTCCGGCGAACTTCGTTTCGCCTTTGAGAATTTTTCCCGCTTTTCTGTTGAAATTTTTCAAATTTTACCAAGGATCCCTAATTTTGTAGCCTATGTCAAATTGGAAGAATGTAGCATTCTATTGGTGAAAGAATTTTTTAAATCGGCCCAGTACTTTTTGAGCCTATTCATTACAAACATACAAAAATAGGTACAAATCTTTCCTCTTTATAATATTAGTATAGATAATAAACAGCTGAAATGTATGTATACGCGCACATTTGAAAATTGAAAAAGGAGCGTGAAGAAACAGCTTGCGGGTGCATGTGTGTCGATGCTACGTACAGGATACTACGGTATCAAATCCGTTGTCATCGTGATGTGGTTTCCTCTCTTGCTTACCATCAGACTGAAAGGAGCCAGTAGACTGTGCTTCTATAAACTACATCGCATAATTTTATTGTTTTTGTCTAATGTGCTAAAAAAAGTTGATAATCTACAGGGATTGTAGGCAAACCGGATTTTTAACTTTACGTCTGCAAAATTTCAAAGTAATCGGTTCAGTAGTTACGGCGTGAAAGCGGAACAAACAAACAAACTCACTTTACGATTTATAATATTAGTAAGGATTCTCGTGTACACACAGTAGGAGTATGTTAACTAAACATACTCCTTCAAAACGGCTTGACAATTTTTTTTAAATATTATATCCATGTTTTTATTCAGTAGGTATGATAATTTAACTATCTTTTTTTCATACACCGAAGTATCCACACGTAACATTTTTTAAAAGTTTTTTGGACAAAGCAGCTTCGGAGGAGTATGGTACCCTAAGGCATTAAGTATAGATTTATGTACAAACTAGCTGTGCCCGCGACTTCGTTCGCGTGGACTACATCCTTTCATGGTCGGTTTTACCCCTTTCTCCCCTAATATTAGAAACAAAAAGTAGTCTATATTTTAATCCAAATTTCGAGCTATATTTGTGCCAAATTTCATATCTCTAACTTCAAAAATAAACATTTTTCTTTAAAAACTTTCAAAGGTGGTATTACCCCCATCCCCCCCTTATTTTCTAATAAAAAGTAGCCTATATCCGTTCTTGAGATTCAACGTATACCTATACCAAATTTCATCAAAATTCGTTCAGCCGTTTAGGCGTGAAAGAGTCACAGACGGACAGACAGACAGACAGATAGACAGACAGACAGACAGACAGAGTTACTTTCGCATTTATAATATTAGTATGGATTGTGGTGCTACCGTTAGTTGAATGTAACTACTTGCCTTGGGGTCAATGTCTGATATTTATTATTACTATTACGTAGCAATAATTTAATATTAGAAACGTAAATGAAATTAAGTGGAGCAATTTGCCGTTGCAAAAATCGACGTAAAACCAGCTCGGATACCATTACCTTGGGAATGGAAAAAAGTATAATTGGCCTCTAGGGAGCGTTGCCGGGCGCGAACCGACTCTTGTCTTATTGGATTCCGTGTAAATCCTTGTTGTATGTTGTTTTTTATGATTTTTTTTATTCAAAATTAGGATATTTATCACTATAAATGAATAGGCTCTCAGATGAGTTAAACGAAACTTCCTAAACGATACTTATCTCAGCTATTCTCGTTTGAGAATATAATAGTTTACTTAAACTATTTGGTCCAACAATTAATTACCGACAAATATAAGACAGTGATATTTTTATTTCGCTGATAACAACGACGCTACCATAATACCGAAACCCGAGACAATATAGAAATGTTCGTTTCCCATAATATTAACCCGACTGGGGATCGAACCTGGAACCTCAGAGATCGAACCGCTCGCCTCTAGGCGACGGAGGTCGTCAAAATACATTACCATTGTAGCACAAGTTAACGATAAAAAACTATCTATACGTAGAACCACTTGATATAGTTTTCGTTAGTGGTAACGTCGATGTTTTTTTTATTGCACTTCAAGATTGACCTCATCCAACCTGGTCATGAAGTCCTAGTTTAAGGGCGTCAAGTACAGCATAATAAAGCTCTTATTAGACTTGTCGCACTTACCATGAAGGTTTGACCTTTGCTCCTAATGTAGCACCCCCCAGGAGCTCTGGAAACCTTACACGCAGGAGCACAACAACACCGAAGTTACCAGTCAAGTTGCTCCAGTTCAAGCGATAAATCGCTTTGCCCTACCTCTCTTAAATTGTAAGATGTATGTGATTTTTTTGGATAGTTTATTATACGTTACTCCAATACACCAGTGGTGAGGGCCTGGCGATCCGTCACACAGGGTACCCTACCCTAGTATGGACACCAGTCTCTCACAAAGGTTATTGTACAAGTTGTTATTGTTTTGTTATTGTTTTGTGTTTATTTTTAAAATTACCTTTGTGAAGAGAAAATAAATGATATTTATTTATTATTATTATTTCAATATCTAGCTAGTATGGCTATCTTAAATTAATACTACGAGGGCTGTAGCATCACCAGACAGGAGACAAAACCAAACTTTGGACACAGTTTAATGAATATAAAGTCTGCTAGTTTACTAAGAGCAACAGTATTTTACGTCATCCGTAGCCGAGAGGGGAGCGGGCCTGAGTTTGGCGTCGCGCCATCTCTGAGATCCCGGGTTCATCCCCGGTCGGGTCAATATGGGAAACGATCTTTTCTATATTGTCTCGGGTCTGGGTGTTGTGGTACCGTCTTTGTTTTTGATTTACCACAGAATCAGAGCAATGTATGTGATGTCCAATATTTCTTTTATTAAAACTGTCTTTCTATGTATAATAATTTAATTGTAGTAAGTGTCACTTCACCATTGTAACCTCAGTAGTCAAGAGGTGAGCGGGCTGGACTTTGGCGACGCGCTCTGAGGTCCCGGGTTCGAATCCCGGTCGTGTCAATATGGAAAATGAACTTTTAGAAATTGACCTTTGTCTGGAAGTTGTGGTGCCGTCTTTGATTCTGATTAAAAAACTAAAAACTTCACTTAGCAGCCAAGAGGAATAAAATAGAATAAGATGTCACTTGGATATAAACTTCACCCATAAAAAAAAAATTAAAGGCGTTTGTTCGTGTTGTTATTTAGCGGCACGGCAGTGCCCCAGCCAAGTTGAACAAAAAAACGACACGGCTACTGTACTAACCGTTTCTCGTATTTCATTTACCTACTGCGTCGTGTGAAGTTTTTCACAAAATAGATGCTTTTACACTAAAAAAAAGTTTCCATAATTTTTGATTCTGATTTGTTGATCTCACTCCGATCTGATTGATTCTAAACCGTTTCTTGGGAAATATTAATGGACCTAATGAGAAGAGATGAAAGATGATTTGAAATCGCCATTTATCTCGTTTATTTCTTGTTCAGCTTCCAGACTGAGTCAATATTTAGATTGTTTCTTACACGAACGCAAGTACCGTTACTACATCACAACTTATGCCCAACAGCAGACATGCTACGGCAAAGCAATCTCATGTTTTGTGACGGTCTGTTTACTCGGTAGCAATGGTCGTGCAAGAAACTCGAGTCCTCAAGTCCTGGTGGAAATAGTATGTTTGGAAATTGTACTCGTCTGATAACTTTGAGTCTTGAAAATTGAGGAGAAGCGATCGAAATAGAAAAAATTATTTTGTTTTATAACTATTAAGCACACATTGATAACTTTATATGTTTTTTTTTAATGTTCTTTTCAAGATTTTGAGGATGAGATTAACCTCATCCCACCTGATGTCAAGTGGTAATGAGGTCCTAGCTTAAGAGCAACAAGTACAGCATAATAAATCTGTTACTGAATTTGTCGCCCTTACCTTGAATGCTTGACCCCTGCTACTAATGAAGCACCCCCCAAGAGCTCTGGAAACCTTACTCACACGCAGGAACACAACAAAACAGAAGTGATTGTTATTTGGCTGCGGTCTTCTGAAAGGTGGGGGTATTTCACCAGTCGGGCTGCTCCAGTTGAGCATTAAATCGCTATGCCCTACCTCTCTTGATTGTGCTTATGAACTTATTCATCAACAATAAAATAAAAAAATAATTTAACTTTGACTAACAGCTCTCAACAATAATTGCATCACACTCGAGCGTATAAAAATTATCAAAAGGTTGTGCAATTGATATTTTTTTTACTATTGATCCCTGAAATACAGTAGAAATTCCCGATGGTTGCACATGCAAATTGGTCCAGCGCAGTTACCGCGCCTTTATTAGCGGAAATGCATTTAGTTTTTAATTACTCCACCGGCAAGAAAGCTGACTTTGTGCTTCGTTTTTAATTCGCTTTAAGCCCGGGTCATGCTCGCGAAAAAGCGAGCTATGGTGTCACTGATTTGTGAAATATATTGCAAAATTAGAAAATTTAATTAAAAAAATTTAACTACAAATCCTTAATATGCTTTTCTTGAGTCTTGTTTTACGTTCACGTGTGTTATCACTAAAAAAATAGAAATTTAATATTTTAAAGAAACAGAAAAAAAATCTCATCTTGCAGCGTGAGAGTTGAACCCATGTCCTTCACATATACCACTAGCTGCTCTTCTAACTGACTACTATTCTATACTATATTCTACACTATATAGTATTATTATTATACGTATAAATAAATTGTACTATAATCAATCTGTAAAACCTATTTCTGTAAAGTTTTTGTGCAATAATAATAATAATAATAATAACTCTTTATTTCCTCTTCACAATAAGGATCTTAATCTAACAGCTTATTCTAATAGGTACATGCTTATTAGTATATGTATCCCAGTGTGAGAGAGGCTGGTGCCTGAGAACAGTTTATTAAAACCGGTGTTACAGGTCACCAGGCCCTGCCCTACAGGGGAACAAATGTAATAAGAATATTTATTTAGTGAACAGAAAAAAATATCTAAAAATCTGGGTAACAGAGTTTATTAACGTATTTAAAGATAATAAATTCCTAGCTTATTACTCAATGACATTAAAAAATATTCTGTCGATGTAAACATTGTGTGTGTGTGTGCAATAAAGTATATCTATATACCTACTATCTACTATTTCCTCTACTTAAAGGTTGTCTAGAAGAGATTGCTTTCTAGCAATAAGACCGCCTAAATTGTATTTGATTATGTCTTTAAAACCAAAATTTCCGTAAATTTAACTGTGCAATAAAGTGTATCTATCTATTTAACCGCAGGCTATTGTAGGCGATGATTTCTTCTGTTATTTTAACCTCTTAGCTTCCTGTAAGTGTTCCCTACTATGTGAGTTTAGAACTACATAATTTTCTATAGTTTTTATTTGAAGCTGTATTTTAGCAAGTAGGAATAAAATTGGCTTCATAATTCCACAATATTAATGGTTACTCGATAATTTACTGGTAAAGAATACTGTAAGACATTCAGTGCACAAGCTGCAGTATCCTTTTAGATTTGAAATTAAGGATACATCAATCTTAAAAAAATATATTTGTTTTTGTAGTAAAAACGCAAAAGTTGGCAACTAATAAAAATGTGTTCGATCCCCGGTCGGGTCAATATGGGAAAATAACTTTTCTATATTGTCTCGGGTCTGGGTGTTGAGGTGCTTTAGCTACTTACCACAGAACCAGAGCAACGTATGTGATGTTGTCTAATATTTATTATTATATTTATTACTGAAACTAATGCTGCCTAATTATTCTAAATTTAAGAATTATTTTCGCAACTCCTATCTCGCGGGATCACGATCTCGCATGAACTACGGATTGCATTCCGTAGTTGGGACTTAACTGCATTTAATTAAAATAGTGGAAACACCACTGCCTCAGCTGTTGATAAAGCTCGAAGCTCATAGCCATAACCTTAAACTTGAAACCTTACTCACACGCAGGAACACAACAACACAGAAGTGATTGTTATTTGGCTGCAGTCTTCTGTAGTCAGGCTGCTCCAGTGCGAGCGATAAATCGCTATGCCCTACCTCTTTTGATTTGTTACTCTTTCATGCAGTAACTATTAAACGGTTTAAAAAAAAAAAAATGAAATAGGGATAACGTAATAGATTTAACACGTAGGATATTTTTTATCTCGAAATAACATGAGCAAAGTTGCGGTCAACAGCTAGTTCTAAATAAGTTTAACAAAAAGGTTCGCAATGACAAGCGGGGTAGGTTTCAGAGGAGGTTCCATTATCTGTACCCCGTTTGTAAGTAATAGTGATTGTGGGCAGCCTATGCCCGCAATATGGCGCCTGTTAACCCCTTCCGGGTATTTACGATACCGACGTGACATGCGACGGGTTAAAAGCGATGGTCAAGCGTTTTTCCAGAGAGACATTTTTGAATGGTAAAAAAATAACAGACATATACTTTTTCTGATGCTGATAGTCAGACTAAAATATAATTAATAAGGTAAGAGATGTTCACAAACGAAACCTTCCGTTTGTTCGTATCGTTTTTGGTAATACATAGGGAGGCCTACAGAGCAAACGGCGCTGTCATGGCTTGCCCGATATCCCATGACGCCGTCAATAGGCGATGAGAAGCTCATCATACTGCTGTCGTGAGGACAGTGGTGGTGAGGTAATGCATTCCCCCAAAAATAGCTACGTGTGGGGTATCTGTGGATAGGTCCTCAAAAATGATATTGAGATTTCTAATGTATTTTTTTTCTAAACTGAATAGTTTCCGCGAGAGATGCTTCCAACGTGGAAAAATGTTGGTCCCCCCTCCTCTAACTTTTAAAATAAGAGAATAACAATATAATACAATATAATATAATACAATTCCATGCAAACTACCAGCGAAAATTGGTTCGAACGAGACCTAGTAAGCAGTTTTTTTTAATACGTCGTAAATCGTAGACCGCCATTTACCTTTAATTCAATAAACTCAAATATAAACTTTTCTATTATGTTACTTGCTGCTACGGAACTCTTCATGGGCGAGTCCTACTCGCACTTGGTCGCTTTTTTTTCTATATTTTTGTGTAAGTTAAAGAGTTACGAAAAACATGTTGCAGTTTACCTCTATATAGGTAACATTGATTGTAGGTGGAAAATTAATTGGTTTGATATATTGTTTTTCTGCAGCACCTTTACTGTTAAATTAATAAAATACTCAACAAAAAATAAAATAAAACTGTTTCGTCTGTTATTGTCTAATATGTTTTTTAAGGCCGTTACTACTTAATGATTACCGTACTAATATTAATCGTGAAATATTATCATCTATGAAAATTTTACAGTAATTTAGTTAAACCCGTTCTTGGTACACATTAAAACAACTTGAGGTTAAAAACCCCTCTTAAAAAATATATCGATATATTTTTTCAACTGAAATAACATTCGGAACGTTATTAAATTGCTTCTTATTGTATTTTTAGTGTGATTTGCATGACAATAGTTTCCAATTCGAAGCGAATGAACATTTCGTCTCCGACTCGTAACAATTTGTTTAAGAAATACTTCATCTAGTATTTTTAGGTATTTCTATTAGAATGCTGTTATTGTTAGAAGGACGAATGTTAAAATCATTTTTTTTTTTAATTTTTGCAAGAATCGTTCAGTGCGTTATTTATTTCAATTATCTATGTGACCCTCCTATAGGGTCTCCTAGATAAATATTTTTTACACACGTTTTGAATAATAAAGTAATGAGGCAGTAAAAATGTTTTTCGAATCAGCGTCTTTCGCGACTACATCATTCGAGTCCATAAGCTTTCGAACCTATGAGGCAGTGGGAAAAAAATTCGCAACAGCGTGTGTCGCAACAACGGCATTCGAAACTACGTAGGAGACCCCTCTTATAGATACATAACATATATTTTTTTATAAATAACGCAAACGAATTAACGGTCAATACTTTCGTGCAGTATTTTTTCGGTTATGATAAGATAGGAACAGGAACGGGTCTCCTATAAGAGAGGTAGGGCGTAGTGATTTCTATGGCCGTTATGGGTCTTCAGTTTCCCATAGCGCTGTCACTGGGCGATGAAAAGGTGGGTAGGGTTTTAGTTAGGGTAGTCCTCGCTCCAACCTCCACAAGCGGAGGAGTCCCACACACGCTGCTGTTGTCCCCACGGCAGCGGTATAATACGAAAAGTATTTTCCTCACCTCAAAAAAAAGGCATAGTGATTTATCGCTCGAACTGTAAAAGCCCGACTGGTGAAATACCTCTACCTTACAGAAGACCGCAGCCAAATAACAATCATCTGTGTTGTTGTATTCTGCTACGAGTACATTAGTAGCAGAGGTAAAGCCTTCAAAGTAAGGGCGATAAGTCCGCTAACAGCTTTATTATGCTGTACTTACACACTCTCATGTAGATTATTTACCTTTTTTTATTAATAATTATAATTTTTAATTTTAACCTCTACTTATTTTCCTTTTTGTTTATATAAATTTGTCTGTTAACAAACCTTATGTCCAAAAAGTACATATATTTTATTGTAAATGTTACCCGGCCGCCGCGATACAAGCTCTGCTTAGTGCAGTGGTTACTAGTTTAAGGCAATATTGTACTTTCTTTTTCTTATGGTAAATAAATTTATTCTTATTCTTATTCTTACTTATCGCCCATTATATAAAAAAAAAAATATATTAGTGTATGATATGTCGTCAGTAAAACTAAGAATAATACATCCCACCATTAATGTCCCCAAAATGTTCTAACAAGACACAAATTACTTCTACTAACGGAATTATTATAATGATATGCCGTTCCATTTTCCTTAAGGCAGGCAAACAGAACGTATGGACCCATTGAGGGTTTACCCTAATAAATTGATGAAAACTAACGGGAAACTTCAATGAGCCTTGAATAAGCCGGATCTGTATGAGCGTGGATAATGAACCATTTAACGGGAAGGTGTAGCTTGGTGTAAATGATTGTTGACTAGGCTCTTTAAAAATGTGTAGTTCTGAGATATAAAACGGTGTAATTATTAAAATCCTTCTAAAAATGTATGGTAGTCCGAATGTACGTTTGTGATTTCATGCAAAAAATATCTGAGGGCATGGAACTGAATACGATGAAATTAAGTAAAATGATAGATTAATAAAATAAAATACTAGAATCGAATTTTAGCTACTTTTGATCTCTAAATATCGCGAACAAATTCGTGGACTACAGCTCTTATAATATATTATAGCTAGTATAGTAGATGCTTGTTGACGACAGATCTGGCAACCCCGTTGCTAGGTACTTGTTATTGTGTGTGTTTTTTTTCCTATTTTTTGTACTTATAAGTGATTTTGTGAATATAATTTTAATCGGAATATCTTGTTATTTCTGTCCGTAACAGTACTCTTATAATATATTATATTAGGTACTCATTATCTTTTTCTGAATATATAAAAACAACAGAGTAAGGGTTATGCATATGCCGTTGGTCAATATTTATAATTTTTTATTGTCACGTTTAGGGGTTATTTTTAGCTTAACGGGTTTTAGCCCAGAAAAGGTGAAGTAAAAATTGGTAAATAGAAATATAAATATAATCATTGACCCAACAACATGATGTTAAACAAAATAATACACACAGAGAACATTATATGGTCAATTGAGTTCCACCTCAGCAATTGCTGCTACGGAATTATTTCAAACACCGCAGCAGCGCTGGTATTCTGGTCGAACCCATGAAATGGGATACAAAGATGTATTTAAATCTATGTTTTGACGGCAGGCCGGTTGTAATTCAACCTCATTTTGATTATTTTTAAGAATAGTTTGTTACGTTCAAAAATAATAGATATTCTTTTGTTTTTTGCTTGCTTTTTCTATGAGGGTTTTTGGGTTCGAAAAATCCACCAGATGGCGATACGTAGGCGTAGGGTCCACCTGTTAATGGATTGGTGATTTAAATGTCATGGTGACATGTCTGTCAATGTCATGTAAACCATAACCAATCACGAAGCGGTTGGACCTCACGCCTACGTATCGCGATCTGGTGTATTTTTCGAACGCGAAAACTCTCATTGCGCTCCAATTGAATCGGTCATTTCAAAAACCTCATAAGTCACCAAATTAGAATTTTTCAGGACTCAATTAAAACTGTTTCGCACTCAAACAAGTAAATTTTAAATCACTTTTTTATGCCTACTTTATTTTTTGGGTCGTATAAAAATGAAACAGCGAATAATATTTGTAATTTATCACTGAAAACAATGAAAAAATCTTGAAAAACTATTCTTGTCTTACGTTGTTTTAGCAGGAAATGGGGTTAGTGGTAGTATTATTCAATCAAAATTATAGTTAAAATCATATTTTATTGCTTATTATTGAAAATTGCACTGAAATTATAACTTATTAGCATTTGAGATGTATTAATTTTTCATTTTTAATTAAATCAATCATATTCTCTATCATTTTTATCTGGTTTTTATTAAACATTTGCGGTTGGTCAGCTTTAAATGTTGTTATTAAATGGCATGTGCTCTTCAAAAATGCTATTCCCAATTTGCGTTAAATCGTCTAATGTCAATATATCATTTACACTGTTCCATTTGACGAGAAAATAATGCATTGACTTGCATGGTAAATATATAGAATACGCATCTCTTTATAGGGAACCATTTTCTCCAAAAAAGCATGTTAGGAAAAAAGGTGACTTATGAGGTTTTTGAAATGACCGATTCAATTAAACACTCTTTTTTTTTCTCCGTTTTTATTTTACTTGTTGTTTGGTTAATGTTAACATTAGTTATTTGAATATACCTTTTCCATTTAAGTAACCAGCCTTTCATTTAATACTCCACACTATGTTTATTATTGTGTTACTTGTTTTCTTGGGTCTTCACGTTTATTTATAACAACTCGACCCCGATTTAACAGTTCCACAACTCTGTTTACCTCGATGACTGTTTTATTTCCCAATTCCCTGAGCCGAGGTGGGGTGCCACCGAAATCGCCTCGATCCCTTACGAGACACCCATTAGGCCTATCGTTCCGATCGCGTGCGACTTTCAGCAAATATATCTCCAATTGGTTTTAATGGCTCAGTTAAACGTACTGGAAATGGCTTATTTGGTGAGCCATTCTCCGAATGATCGATCAACGTTTCGAGTTTGTTAAGCGGCTCTTTTAGCTGTCTTTCTTTTGGTGGAAGTTACATTAAGAGGGCTTAAGAATTGGAAAGAAATTTTGTTTTTAACCCATCTGTCAGATTATCCAAATATATGGGACATGTGTTTCTGCATTTTCCACCAAAACAAAAAATAACGGCTATTCACTGGAGGTCATTAGTGGGATTATGTTTTGAGCCCTCACACCAAACCTAGGCATCGTTATAAAAAAGTGCATTTATAAAAAATCATTTGCTAAATGGAATATTTTTTGAATAACTATTTAAGAGAGGTAGGGCATAGCGATTTATCGCTCGAACTGGAGCAGCCCGACTGGTGAAATACCTCCACCTTACAGAAGACCGCAGCCAAATAACAATCATTTCTGTGTTGTTGTGTTTCTGCGTGTGAGTAAGGTTTCCAGAGCTCCTGGGGGTTGCTACATTAGTAGGGGTCAAGCCTTCAAGGTAAGGGCGACAAGTCCAGTAACATATTAATTATGCTGTACTGAAAGTGAAGGTAATGAGATCCTAGCTTAAGGGTGACACCCTTAAGCTAGGATCTCATTACCTTCACCTCAGCTGGCATTGCACCGGCCCCCACTGCGAGGTGGGGATGGTTCCGTTGGACCGGCCATCCCCAGTCTCCCCCCGAACACTGTGGGGGGAGTAGACGGAGCTGCATAAGCGGCTATTCCGCCGGCGGTGTTGTGGAAGTCAAGGCTTAGCCGATCTCCCATAACACCGCCACTAAGGCGATGAAGGTCCAATCGGGGGGTTTTAGTGGGTAGTCCTGCTCTTTTCAGGGCAGGGAGTCCCACACACGCCGTCACCCTCCCTCGGGTGACGGTACGGTGCATCAAGGCATTTCCCCCCGTCAAAAAAAAAAAAAAAGGATCTCATTACCACTTAACATCAGGTGGGATGAGGTCAATCTTGAAGTGCAATATAAAAAAAAACGCACTAAAAATATGCGTTTATATATGTATATATTATGTACATTTAATCATTTAATTTTTTTGATTTATTGATTTATGTTTCTGTAAAAGTTACCGTAATGATAATTTTTAATGTTTACTTTATTATGTTTATTTAGGCTACTTACGCCCTTTTCCACTATTAGATAGATAGATACACTTTGACGACGACCTCCGTAGCCGAGAGGCAAGCGGGCTTGACTTTGGCGAACGCCATCTCTGAGGTCCCGGGTTCGATCCCCGGTCGGGTCAATATGGGAAACGAACTATTCTATATGTATTGTCTTGGGCCTGGGTGTTGTGGTAGGTACCGTCGTTGTTTCTGATTTCTGTAACACACGTGCTTTAGCTACTTATCATAGAATCAGAGCAATGTGTGTGATGTTGTCCAATATTTATTTATATATTTACTTTATTGCATAGAAAAAATTACAGAAATTGGTTTTACAGACATATACAATTACAATTTAGGCGGTCTTATTGCTATAATCCAATTTCAGCATAATCCAAGGGCTGACTGGTAGAAAATGCCCCTAGCATTAAGTCCACCTGTTATACTTTTTTGTACAGTAAATTGTAAAGTAAATAAATAAATATTAAAAACGCGAATCTTTGTCAGAGTATATGAAATCTTAATGTATATTTGTTACTCCTTCACGCAAAAACTACAAAATGGATTTAGATGAAATTTGGGAGGGAGAGAGATGACATATCTACTAGATAACAATCAAGATACTATTATTCCGAAAAAGCGGGCGAAGTCGCGGTAACAGCTAGTTTTCTATTTGCACTTGTCGAGCAAACAATTCATTGTTAAACAGTCACTCATATGGGATATGCGTGGAATTTCAATTTGCGGTCCCAATTCGTGTCTAGCGGTAGTCAGTGCCGTCAGCTAATATTCGAGGTACTGGTAAATCAGGCGATAATGCGGGTTCAAATTGTGCTTGAATCAATACGGATGCATTATTTTGACCTCCGTGGCTGAGAGGCGAGCGAGCCGGATTTAGGCGTCGCGGCGACTCTAGAACCCACTATACTCATACGAGTATAGTGGGTACACACTCTACACTCTACTCTTACACGCGGTATATACATACCGCGTATAAGAGACAGTTTCCCGAAAAAAAAATGGTTGTGAAACAACCATAATTTTAAATTTGAAAAAAATATATATATATTCTAGTGTAAAAAAAATTTTCCCAAATTATTCCCTCATTTTGGAAGTAATCACTACATAGTATAAAATAAAGTCGCTTTTTCTGTCCTTATATCCCTTTGTATGCTTAAATCTTTAAAACTACGCAACGGATTTTGATGCGGTTTCTTTTAATAGATAGTTTGATTCAAGAGGAAGGTTTTTGTTTGCAATAAATAATAGGAAAGCCAATATTTCTAAGTATTTACATTTATTTACATTACATCCGTGCGAAGCCGGGGCGGGTCGCTAGTAGCTAATAAACTGCTTTAAAGCGTTTTTACTTGTTTAATTTTGACCAATATCGATTCTGCTTGTTACCAATGATACTATGTTTTGCTCGATTTTATAGATATATATAGGTATCTACCATTGACTTCCCTTCATTTCATGGGGAGTAACCTTTGGGACACTAAAAGCCCATAACTTAGATTTGGGCCATGGGAAGGTACGAGTACTATGTCCTGTTCCCATTATAGCCCGCGGATCTTCGATATCTCTATCCTTGTTTCTATGGTAGAGACACCATGCTTTTAGTATAAGAAAAAATAATTTGAGTTATAAAAAATATAATTAACTTTTTTACTTCTTATGACAGATATAAAATGCCGTAGCGGTATTTGCTAAATAGCTTTACAAGGTACCTTATGTTATATCGATTTTTTTACTTAGTACTTTACGGTACTTTACGCCGTACTAGCAAACTTTAAATAACTATTAGAAACAGAAAAATTTCATCTCCCCTTGCGGTGTGGGAATTGAACCCACGACCTTCACGTATCACGCGTGCTGCTCTTGCAACTGAGCTAGCCGCTAGGGGAGATGAAATTTTTCTGTTTCTAATACTTATGTTATATTATGTTGATTGTTTTTTATTGTATATCTTTGGTCATTTGTAGATGGTTGATAAATGCATTTTTTTTTCTAGTTTAAGGTTCGTTTGTAAGTTTCTAATTTGAGGTCCGGAAAATCATAAGGCTTGCGGTAAAAAGTCCCAGGAAACCAGCCCCAATAGAAAATAAATTGTTTCTAGATTTTAAAAGATCATGTGGCCCTATGAAGTTTCAGCATACATTTCTGGGTAGATGTATATTAGTGTTGGTTTAAATTTGGACTACATAAACGAACTTATTTTTAAATTTGTATAATTTGCAGATAGGTCTATAGTTGTTTGTCAATGATACACGCCCTTAACTACAAAAATAACGGGTACAAAAAACTACCATTACTGGTAAAGTAAAATTTTTTCTTAGTTACTTCAGTATCGATGGTACGAAGCCTAATCATCTTTACCGAGCCTGCGGGAAAGCGGAAGAAGTAGGGAGGGATACTACCAAAACCAATATATATCGGGTCCGATGACAGTAATCTTTAATTCTCATAATCGTAACTTACTTTGATTACATAGGAACTGTTAAAAAAAATATTTAAGCAAATAAAAAAACACGATTTAACTCCCAATTCTTCGATTGTTCTTTAAAAAGTTTCTATAGTAAACCAACAGTGACCATTACAAAAAGTCCTCGGAAGTACAAGAAGTGTGTGCACAGGCGGAGGAACACTCTCATTAGCCGCGCATTTCGTGGACTCCCGCCCATCGCGAGATTTATGCTTCAGTGGGGCGACAGGCCGCCCCGTGTGCCTTAAACGAAAATCTATTTGTTTTATAAAAAAATTCGTTGCAAAGAACTTAAAACTGTGAACAATGAGTTAGAATACCCTCTTTCAGTATAAATAAAAGCGGCCAGTCACTCACTGACTGACCGACTGATTTTCCGATAATTAATTGACTAATTATAACAACATCTCAGAAAATTTAACAACTACAAATTGAAAATTTGACGGGTGGGACTTCCTTATGAAGTGTAGACATCTGTATATATTTTTTACGGATTTTGCAAAATTTTACACATAAAGGAGTTAATAGGGGTTGTGAATTTGTTTGAAAATGGTATTAGTCAAACACAAAAGATATTTGCTTATTTATTTAATCATAATATACAATGCTAATAAAAATATTCAAATATAAAAAAATCATTTAAATCATATTGAATGATTTTTCTGAAAACATACAAACAGTATTTAGAGCCAGAATCACAAATTACATTACATCAGTATTTATGAATTGTCTATACAAACCAAATTAAGTTACCATCTGTTCGGAACCTATGAGTAGAGAGAAGGTATCGGCAGGTAACTCTACATTGAATTTGATTGCACAAAATAGTAATTATCATAATGATAATTTATTTTATACATAATCTTATAAAGAAACAGGCGCTCGAAGCGCGAAAGGTCCCAGGTTCGATTCCCGGTTAGGTCACTTTGGAAAACGAACTTTTCTTAAGCCCTGGCTATTCGAGGTAATATGTTGGCCCGACGATTTTCTCGGTGTAATGAAGAAGTAAACGTAACGCTCTTTAAGGCATACTGCCAAAGCTTTTACACGGGAAGTCTGTGGGTGGCGTATGCTAAGAAGACGCTGGATGTTCTTCGCGTCCTCTATAACAATATTTTTAGAATGTTGTTGGGGCTGCCACGCTTCTGCAGCGCGTCAGAGATGTTCACTCAGCGACAAACCGATGGTTTCTACGCGATCATTCGCAAAAAAACTACGTCTCTGATAAGTTAAGTGTCTTGGATCTGGGTGTGCTGGCATGTAGCCCCCAGTTAGTACCCGTCGTCTGGTGCTCATAGTATAAGGGAAAACCTTAGTTTGAGAGCAGGTGATTGGTGTGATTGTCTGGCGCGTTTATTTATTTTATTTATTAATTCTTTGTTAAAGAATGAGCGTCCTCTCTCTAATTGCAGTGCCCATACAGGGTCTTTAGCGATCTAATTTTAAGTAAACACTTTGTAAACACTATGCAATAATGAATATAGAGTAGAAAAATCACTTTAGAAAGTAAACCGCTATTACCTTATACCACACACCAACAGTTCAGGCAGTGATAATCACACTCTCAGCTTTGAGAATTAATTGGTAGGACGAAATCAATTCGGGACAAATGAAATGTAGAATGTAGACAAATCCGATCCTTATGTAACAGTAGAAGTATACTCAATCCTGCTTCAGTCGAGTGGGACTCTGATGTCACGGAAATTAATTGTTTTCATGTTATTTTTTGACAGCCTCTCTTGCTGTGAGACGAGCGGGCCGGACTTAGGTGCGTAGATTATCCATACTAATTGTAAATGCGAAAGTAACTCTATCTATCTGTTTGTCTGTTCAGCTTTCACGCCTAAACTAGTGAAACGATTTATTATTATTTTTTTTTATTCTTTATTTAAGGACTTTTATACAATTGTACATGTAAGTCCTCACTGGTCAACAAAAAAACATTTTTGGCGTGTAACATGAGAACTTTTGTCTAGTTATGTTAGGGGCAACGATAAGGATACTAGAGATAAAATTAAAATGCTTCAAATACGAATAGTTTTTTTGTAATACCATTTTATAACATTTTGGAAATTTAGAATTGTTACAAACAAAAAAAAGTTATTTTGATTTATTGCTACATTAATATAAATTTATTTTTATGATTTTTGTCTGTATTTTGCTTCGTTTTAATGTCCAACAGTAATTCGCTAACATACGTGGACTCTCCTTGCCCTGATATATTTTTTTGATACTAAAGATGTCTTGATGGAATCTTTCACCGTGTTCATCGCTGACGATGCCCAAATTTCCAGGAAAGATATCAAAATGTGAATGGAGGAAATGTATTTTCAATGACATATTACAGCCCAAAGCTTTATATGTCGATAAAAGCTCCGTGAAAACATTTATAGTCACTTGATCGCTGATTCCCCAGAAAATTTAAAGTTACTATCATGTAAGATTCCCAAGCTGATTTTTCAAAATTACTAAGCTTTTCTTTAAATATATTATCTTTGATTAATTGCCTGATTTGGGGCCAACAAATATGCCTTCTTTCTCTTTCTTTAGGAAGTTTCTTGAAATTCAGGATCCAATGTCTCTTTTTTCGACTTGTGGCGTAAGGGACAGATCGCTAGTTTGAGGTGTTTCTGGTATCCTCTCTATGAGGGATTGGTCATTTAGCTGATCAGGATACTTGATTTTACTTTTTGTTTTAATTGTAATATCTTTTGTATCAGTAAGACAAAAATAACGATCATATGAGTGGTTCGTTGGTTCCGTTCAAATCATAGGGATTGCAAAAGGCATAGATCGAGATCTTTTCGCCCATCCAGTGAGAAGACCCACCCATGTAACACACAGATGTGTGGAACCTATGCTTTGTCTTGTTGTCTGATGGCAAAACCAAAATACTGTTGATATAACTCAGTTACGAAAATGGTGTTAAATTCATTCGCTTAGTTTTAAAAGTAATGTCACCACAAATGTAAAAAAAATGTCAGGATCATTTTTACACTTTCTTGACATTATTTAAGAATTATTTCACTCTAAAAACAGAACAAATCACTATGCTCTTCAAATAAACATATTCTGTGAATGCGAAAGTAAAATAAAAACGGTTAACTTTTAATTTTGTGGGTAGTAGCTGTAACACGAAAACTAGATCTGATGGAATCAAAATAAATATGGTTATAAAATGAGGATAGGTAGGTAATTTAAAATTAGCCAGCACCTTTCTTGTTACAAAGTTTTGTTGACCAGTGATAAGCTTATCTATAATAACTATTGTAATTTAAAATATCCAAACAAAAATACTTGTAGATTAGATCTTAACTTAATACACTTTATGTCAAATTCCAGCAGAATCTCAGCATGTTCGGACGTAGGTTCTGCTAGAAGTTGTTGGAATAGGCCAACGTCACATGCATTCAAGCCCAATTTAATAAACATATCTAGTCTATATTGCCTATACTGAACACATCCCAGTAAAAGATGGTGTCCGTCATCTATGCTATCGCATATTCTACAGTTTGGAGAGTCTACTTTTCTCATTAGGTGTGCAAACTTGTTCAATGGAATGTGTCCAGATCTTAGTCTTAAAGCAGTAATAACTAGGATCCGTCTCATTTTAGACTTGGTAAACCAAGGTGTACAAGGAGGCTGACTTTGGATTGTCTTGTACCAAATACTTTTTTGTGTTTAGTTTAGTGAAACGATTTAGATGAAATTTGGTATAAGTATACGTTGAACCTCTAAAACGGACATAGGCTACTTTTTATTTAGGAAATAAAAGGGGATGGGGGTAATACCGCCCTTGGTGGTTTATTTGGGAAAATGATTATTTTTTAGTTTAGAGTTCTGAAATATAGTTCAAAACTTAAAAAGTGTACTACTTTTTATTTCAAAGATATGGGGATATATAAGGTAACACAACCGTGAAAGTAGTCTACGCGAACGAAGTCGCGGGCGCAGTTAAAATGAAAAGAGACTTGGATGTATTCGCGCCATCTCTGACGTTTCTTGCTCGACTCCCGGTCTGGTCAATGCGGAAAACTATTTTCTGGGTATCTAACTATTCCATGAATATTAATATATTTTTTTCTTGATTTATCGAATAGTTAATAATTGCGGTTTTATAACATCGAATAACATTTCACAAAAAAAATGTTTCGCAATAGTTATGTTAAGCAGAATAACGATATATCAAACGAGTGTTTCATAGAATTATTAAGTGTAACGTAAATACTTAAAATGCAAATTATAAGAGATATAGAAAGATGCGCATGCAAGTAAAGAGGCATGCATGAAAGCAAGCAGGCATGCAGCAGGTACTCATGCATACATGCATGCATGTGCTTACTTGCATGCATACGCATGTAAGTAAGAAGGCATGCATGCATGCCTTCTTACTTAATACTTAATTGCGTATAAGTGATGGGTTCCCCTATTTTCTATATTGTCTCGGGTCTACTTGTTGTGGTACCGGTGTCGTAGCACAAGTGCTTCAACTACTTACCACAGAGCAATTAAATGTGAATATGAAATATGTTATTTGAAATCTTTGAATTTCGGATTATTATCTACCTTGTATATCGTATTATATATTTGTATGTTTCTGATTTAGTTGAGAATTGTTAACATTTTGTTATAAAGCTCGGAAATTAAAATCAATAAGCTTTAAATCTTATTACGCGCTAAACATTTTGTTTACGCTAGTATTGGCCTCCTCTCGGATAATCTTTGTGTAACAATTATTTAGTTTTACCCACAATTTTTTGTTTTATTCCAAGACATCTTACTTTAATATCTTAGTTAATTTTTAGTTTATATTACATTTCTCATGTAAGTGAAGCATGACAATAAAGTAAAGTAGCAGTAAATTTCATTCAAAAGTGGTAATTGAATGCATGTACTGATTTGCAGGAATCCCTACTAATATCATAAATACGAAAGTAACTCTGTCTGTCTGTCTGTCTGTTACGCTTTCCTGCTTAAACCTCTCAACCGATTTTGATGAAATTTGGTATAGGTATACGTTGAATCTCAAGAACGGACATAGGCTACTTTTTATTAAAAAATAAGGGGGGGGGGGGGTAATACCACCTTTGAAAGTTTATATGGAAAAATGCTTATTTTTGAAGTAAGAGATATGAAATTTGGCACAAATATGGCTTGAAACTTGGATTAAAATATAGACTACTTTTTGTTTCGAATATTAGGGGGAAAAGGGCTAAAACCGACTATAAAAGGATGTAGTCCACGCGAACGAAGTCGCGGGCACAGCTAGTTGTTGTACTAGTAAAAAGTAGCCTATGTCCGTTCTTGAGATTCAACGTATACCTGTACCAAATTTCATCAAAATACGTTCAGCCGTTTAGGCGTGAAAGAGTAACAGACGGACGGATAGACAGACAGATAGACAGAGTTACTTTCGCATTTATAATATTAGTATGGATAATATTCCTCGGCCAATTATATCCTGCAGTATGAATAGATTTGAAATGTTAATTAAATAAGTTGTATATTAAAACAGTACTTACTGGTTTAGTACCTATTTACTACAATGTGATTGAAAGAAAAATATCTGTGAAAATGATCGTATAAGGAAATCGGAACGATTTTCCTTAAAAGTGTATTTTCCGTTGTAGCACAATAATTAAGAATGTCTTCCTCTTTTGAAAAAAAGGTATTTGTGTAATCCGAGAGCGCGATTGGTGTAAGGACTTTTTTGATTTTTTACTGAAAATTACTTTTTTTTTTAATGAACTTACCAGTAAACTTTATTTCCGATTTCAAACATGAGTACTCGTATCTACTTCATATCTTCAAATAACGCGTACAAAGACTTGGGCAACAGCAAATCCTTCCTAATATTATAACGTTTTTCCGCTTAAACCTCTCAACCGATTTTGATGATATTTAGCACAGGCCAATCTTTAGACCCTGAGAAAGGACATAGGCTAGCTTTTATTGCGAAAAAAAGGTATACGTGAACGAATGAAACGAACGAATTTTATCGAGTACTAGCTGTGCCCGCAACAGCTAGTGCTCAATAAAATATAGCATAGATAAGTATATTGGTGTTTCAATGTCAATTTCCTATATTTTATATCTACTCGTTCATAACTTGGACCAACAATCAGTGGCATAGAAGATAATTATTATGCCATTAGTAATTTACGTTCTCCGATAAAATTTCTATAACCTTAGGACTCGGAAACGTAATTTATTTGGTTTGTTTTCGCTGTCTGCCTTTGATATAATAGAAATAGGATGATAAAACCACACATTTTTCATGTTGAATGAACGTTTGGGCTTTGTTATGAGTATTATTCGTTTCAATAATGGAATTTTCGATCAAATATTTTGAGCTATACATTTGCTACATAAAAATAGCGTCAGGTAAAAAAGCTTAAAGTCTCTGTGATCGCGTGCGTGACATTAAATTATTTATTTCCATAATAACATAAGGTTTAAATTAGATTAGACCATAAGTGACTTCAGTATTACTACATGGTATAAAACCAAGACGCTTTGTCTGTATGTCCCTATGTATGCTTACAGCTTTAAAACTACGCAAGGATTTTTATGTGATTTTTTATAGATGGAGTGATGTATGGGGGAGGTGTATATGAATAATCTAAACATATTAATGTACAGAAAAGCCGAAATCTTCATTTTTATTTACTTGCACCCGTGCGATGCCGGGGAAAGTAGGTAACTACCTACGTATCGTATAACTATACCCACTACATGAGACACTCAAGGGGAAGGAACTTACAAAGGAGGTATTTTAGAATTGCCTTAAAGTATTATTTTCTTTGAAATCCGGTTTACTATTATGTATGGGGGCGTAAATTGCGTTATTTCGGAGTTAAAAGTATAATCATGTGTTTTATCTTGTTTAGACCCAAACGAACATTGAAATGAGTTTAAAGTAGTTTACACTGATTTCAACACTAAAGTCAACACGGTGTTCTTGGAAGCTAGAAGTGAGAAAAATCTCCATAGTTTATTTAATATTAGCTGTGCCCTCGACTTCGTTCGCGTGGGAATTTTGCAATATCCTGTTGCAACTAAGCTTTGAGTTTACTAAGATACCTGCATGCCTTATTTCAAGCGTTTAACTTAAGCGGTTTAGATTTTTCATACAAAAGGAATTTTTCGCTATTTTCCGTTTCCGTGGAAATTTCGGGAATTTCTTTCTTAGTGCAACTCTACGGTACCTAAGCTACGTTCTTTCCAAATTTCAAGTGCCTACGTTTAGTCGTTTAGGCTGTGCGTTGATATGTCAGTCAGTCAGTTTCTCCTTTTATATTTTAGATTATCTCAATAGCAGGAGAGATGCCTCTTGTAACTTGCGCCCCCCCAGAGTTCAGTCGGTGATAATCACGCCGTCGGCTTCGGAATTAAATCGCGGAACGCAATCAATTACGGAGCCGTCCGAACGGAAATATCCCCGTTTTTCTTCGGAATTATGTTGTTGAAGTCGCTTCTAGCTTCGTTGTTTATGAATTTACTAGCGAACAGCCCTGACTTCGCATGGGCTTCATGTGGATACTAATGTTTTTCTGTACTATAATATATATGTATTGTACAGACACACAGCAGACTTTACACCGTATGTCGTACGCACAAGATCTAATATCAAATTGCAAGTATTCAACTTGATGTGCTGTCAACCGTACATACAATCTTCCTTATACATTAATTTAACTATTTATCTATCTTTAAAAGCCTGCTGAAATAATAAATGTGATATTATTGTTATTAACATGTGTTTTTAAGCATTGGTATTAATTAAAGAGCACACAGTTAAGTAGGGAACGAATGTTCTTTTACTAAAAGTGGAAGTACTTCCGCTGAGCTAGGTGTTATCTGTTCGGGGACCAAGGCCCAACTACCAATCTTGGTTTGTTGTATATATAGTTAGTGGCGTCAAAAACTCTGACACCACTGTAGGATTGATGTATTGATTGGCTAATCGTGAATTACGTATGGAGCGTAGTTTACTATGACAATTCTGCTCACGATGTATTTGTGTCGACTTGTAGGTAATGTCGAAGGTCGGCACAATTTAATACAGAACAATGCGACCGCACTACCGTGCTGGACAAAGAATGCTCCCATCTTTTTTTTTATATTGCACTTCAAGATTGACCTCATCCCACCTGATGTTAAGTGGTAATGAGGTCCTAGCTTAAGGGCGACATGTACAGCATAATAAATCTGTTACTGGACTTGTCGCCCTTACCTTGAAGGCTACCCCTGCTACAAATGTAGCACCCCCCAGGAGCTCTGGAAACCTTACTCACACGCAGGAACACAACAACACAGAAGTGATTGTTATTTGGCTGCGGTCTTCTGTAAGGTGGAGGTATTTCACCAGTCGGGCTGTTCCAGCTCGAGCGATAAATCGCTATGCCCCACCTCTCTTTACCATCTTTTTTAAAGCAAACTCTACTAAAAATTAAAAGCGTTGTAACCTGTGCTATAGCTAGGGCTGGACGCGCAAAGTAACGGCTTCAAATTAAATAGCACACTGCACGCGATTTTGTTTGTGGCGACCATGTTTTTTGTAGTAAAATGTTTGGAAAATATAGAAAAGAAAATAACAATCTACAGATCTAAACTTAGGTTCCAATACTTTGCGATTCGTAATGTGTTTATATGGAAAAGAAAATAAAAACCATATATTCCTAATCCAGATATTAAGTGACTATGTTGTTTGAAGTAAAATGTTAGGAAAATAATAACCCTACAGACCAAAACTTAGGCATCTTAACCGGTGTTAAGATAGAGGTTAAATATTGGACACAGTCTAGAATATCGTATCAGGTGATCGCTTAGACTTTAAAAACAGATGGAACTGTTAAGCAATCAAATAAGTTCCAACCGTCCCCTTGTTGCTAAAGGGGGGACGAATGAAACTTTTTATTCCGTTCTGTCCCCATGAGGGGACAGAGCAGGGTGACGGATGGGAATAATTCCTAGACAAATAGACTACTGAGTACAAGTATGCCCATTGCGTATTATTTCTTCGTTAAGTCTGATGTTAAGCGGTAATGAGGTCCTAGTTTAAGGGCGACAAGTACAGCATAATAAATCTAAAAATATCCCTATCCTTTGAACTATCTTCACTTAAAAATCACATCAGTTCGAAAAAAGGACAAACATACAATCTTTTTCCCTTTTATAATACAAGTATGAGTTCAAACCGAACAAATTATTCACGTTACCAATACAAACTAGTTCGGAACCGCGGAGATCCGGCACATCCGCGCAGATACCGCGCTCCCATTCACGTACTATCGCGATTTATTTCTGTTGCACCGCTCGTATATCACGCCTCTATTTGTCTCTTCCATGCCACTCGACGCAATGTCTGTGTCGCAGGCAAACTGAAAAAAAAAAACAAAAAAATTCGTACATCTGAAAAAAAACTGCCTTATTTTATTTTTTATTTAAAAACTTTATTACACAAAAAAAGTACATAAGGTGGACTTAATGCTAGGAGCATTCTTTGCCAGTCAACCGTTAGGTCATGCAGATAGTTCGTTAATGGGTGCGGTAACAGTAAAAATGGGAGTATGGATTACAACAAAAAATAATGATGCTAAATAGTAGAAAAAGTAAACACGAGAATAGAATATTCATACATAAGTTCATGATAAATAAATATTATAATTAAACAAATATAACTGACAACTTATGACGACCTCGGTAGCGCAGTACCTAAGGTAGGCGATCAAAGCGCGAAAGGTCCCGGGTTCGATTCCCGGTCGCGTCAATTTAGAAAAAAGGAACTTTTATAAATTGACTTGGGTCTGGGTGTGCTGGGATGCCGCCCCCAGTTAGTATCCGTCGTCTGGTGCTCATAGTTCAAGAGAAAACCTTAGTTTGAGACCAGGTAATTGGTGTGATTGTCTGGCGCATTTATAGATTATACCATGTGATGCCGTGGTTTCAAATATCATCTTACATTGGTCAAAGTTTTCCCTTCGGTTAAGATAGAGCATTCTTCTGCAGATGAGCGAGAGAGAAATAAAAGCTGGAAAACCTTCAAAACAACGTGTCCAAACAAGAGTGCCTCTCGCTAATGACCCAACGAGAGGCACTCTCTTTTTTTTGTCGAGGGGGAAATGCCTACCGCACCGTCACTCTCAGCGGGAACAGAAAGTGTCTGACTCGCATCGATTAAAACCCCCTCGGTGGCAAATATAGCGCAGTTGTAGGGGAGCCAGGATCCTTTGCGGACTCTCAGGCTGCCCCACAGCGCCTACCGTTAAGCGGTCCTGCTCGCCGCGCATATCGCGCGCGGTTGGAGCGTGCCAGGCCATCTGAAACGTCCCACCCCCTCGGGACCTAGATAACGGACGCCAGGCTTACCCCACGCCTTATGTCTCCGGTCCTAGCAGCGGATATACTAGGGAGCGTAACTCCCTGCCTCATCATGACTTAACATCAGGTGAAATACAGGCTAATCGCAACAGGCCTAGTAAAAAAACAAAAAGTATACAATAAAGTTTAGTTTCCTTTGTGTGTACAGAATCGCCACCATTACCTATAAAAGATGGTAGATGTGATCAATCACAAAGTGTGCCAGATGGTGGTAAACGTACAGGGCTTAAGACTTTCGCGTTCAGCTTTAAACCGTTTAAAGTTTTCAACCAAAACTTTGGGCAGTAAGAAGATCGCATTTTAACTTTTAAAAATGTTTTAGGTTTAACTGGTCAACTTGTTTTTAATATTTAATAGCGTTATTTTGATAAAAAGTTTTGGAAATGCATAACTCCGACCTAAGGAAAGGGTCCAGTTAAACAAGACTTGTTAGTCAGTTGAAAATGAGAATGCGTGCCTTTGAATACGAAATTGATATGACAAATTGAGTTCTAGATAGTTCGTGGTAAGGCTGATTTCAAATTGTATCTACAACGCATGTAAGCCTTCGGTATGATAAAACCCGCGACCTTGGCTATCTGGGTCACTAGTTCGGTGTTAATAGCATTTCTGCGATTCTAACTCGGAACTCGGAATTGAACGTTCCGCTGATTCGGAGGCAACCAAAGGTATTGTATGCTGAGTTGTTAAATGTTAAGGTACTCCCACACCGGAAGCATTCACGCATAAAATTCCATACAAATATTATAAATGCGAAAGTAACTCTATCTGTCTGTTTGTCTTTCCGGCTTTCACGCCTAAAACACTGAACCAATTTTCGAGCTATATTTAGCACGAATATAGCACGAAGCTTGGACTAAAATATGGACTACTTTTTGAGTCGAATATTTGGGGAGATTGAGGTAAAAAAGACTACGAAAGTATGTAGTCCACGCAAACAAAGTCGCGGGCTTAGCTATTTACATTATAATACTACCTGCCTGATTGACTAGTGTGTAATTTAACTAGAAGTGAAGCGCGTGGATATTTCTAGTTATCTCTTCTCTTATAAATAACAATAAATCGCTATTAGTCTCGCTAAAACTTGACTACTGGTAGACCGATTTGGCTGATGTCAGTTTTGAAATAATAGTGGAGGTACAGGGAAGGTTTAAAAGATTAAAAAAATTTGGAAAAATAAGCGTAGCGACGTTTTCCAGGACGTTTGACAGCTAGTATAAAGATAATTATTACAAGCGAAATGTCATGATAATTTCTCCTCGGTCATAAGGTCATAAATACTGTTTTTGACTCATTACAAGATGCGCGTTGTAATGTTTCGTTCATCCCTTCGGATCTGGGTGTTGTGGTATTTTTGTTGTTTCTGTATTCTGTAACTCGAGTGCTTAACCTACTTACCACATAATCAGAGCAATGTATGTGATTTATGTAATGCTTGAGCATTACATTGCAAAAATACTAAGTCAAGGATAATTATGACCTGTAACGTTATATAATTATGCCCCGAGAGAGGAAGCACCTTAAGGTAAATTTGCTGAGTACGACTCAGAATATGGAAACCGGATAAGTGAAATAATATTGACTAACTTTAAACTGTGTGTCAGTAAATTTGAATAATTTCGTAGGATAATTTGGTAAATCTAGTTTTTAGAGTTTCGTATCCAAAGGGTAAAGATGGGATTACTAAGACTTCGCTGTTCTTCTGTACGTCCATCCGTCGCCAGGCTGTACCTAACAGTGAGAGCTAGACAGTTGAATTTTTATTATTTTTATGGTGCATTACGTTTTAATTTAAAAAATATATTTCGATTAAGATTCCAAGGTGTCTTCGATGCCGTGGTTTTGAAACATTTCTGCTACGAATGTACCACGGGCCGATAAGTACCTATGTAGTTCTAAAGGGCACTTACCGTGGGCTAATGCGTAGATACAACAGAACAATTTCATCGCCGACGATAACTTGCGGTTAGCTTTATTTTCAAAATTAATTTTAATTCTTTTGTTGCATCATAAAATTCGTTCGTATTGTATTTTGAAAATATAACTGACTTGCGGTCCCAGCGTACTTCGTTTCGCCTTAGAGGTTTTTTCCCGCTTTTCTGTTGAAATTTTTCAAATTTTACCAAGGATCCCTAATTTTGTAGCCTATGTCAAATTGGAAGAATGTAGCATTCTATTGATGAAAGAATTTTTTAAATCGGCCCAGTTCTTTTTGAGCCTATTCATTACAAACATACAAAAATAGGTACAAACCTTTCCTCTTTATAATATTAGTATAGAGTATAGACTGATTCAATGGAGTCATTGTTTTTTTCTGAGTCATTAATTGCAAAAATTAACTACACTAAAGTCTAAAACTAATGAAACACGATTAATTTCACTTTAATTTGCATGGGCAAGTCCCCTCGACCAGTGAAGCGTGGCGGCCACCCATCACACTCCGCCTATCTTGCTTAACAATCGCTGTTACCTAGATAAGGCTTTAGAGAATTCACGGAGTAGAAATGTGGGCGTGGACGGTGTTTGGTAAATAAATGTCCTGAGACATTGAATTTTACCACTTCTTAGATAGATTTTATATACCCGTACTAATACCGTAAAGATATCGAGTTTATCTTGTTTGAATGCGATAATTTCACTGGTTTAAATTGAAAAACAAGTAAAGTCTAGTTATCCAGGAAGACTTAAAACTCAAAGTAAATAATCAGTGGAAATTGTGTAAAAAACGGGAGTAGTAAGTGTGCTTAGTTGTTGCGGACCACTAGGGCCAAGTGGTAGTTGAATTAAGAATGCAATAGCTTTAATAACGCAACGAAAATAAGAAGACTAAAATGGAGATGGGCAGGGCATATGATCAGAGGTCACGATAAATGGAGTAAAAAAGTCACAAGATGGTATCCCAGAGAAGGCAAAAGGAAGAAAGGTAGACCACAAAAAAGGTGGGACGATGACATCAGACAGGTTGCTGGAGTTATGTGGAACAGAGTAGCCCAAGAAAGGTCAGAATGGAAAAGGTTGGAGGAGGCCTTTGCCGATTGGCAAACAGATCTGCAGAAGTTAAAGAAATCCCAAATAGTAGAATAAGATAAAAATATAATATATATGTATATATATACTAGTGTAATAGTGTTTTTCATGTAAGATCTGAATAAATGGCTAAATTATTATTATTATTAGCTTTAATAAAGCTTATAACAAAAAGATGAGTATATGGAGAATACGCACGATGTGTGCGTGAATGAGGCTTGTGATAAACTTGACCATAATATATATATGTATGTATGTAACGCTACAACGATTACTGTTGCATGGTTAAAAAATTAGGCTCAAAATCATGCAGTTCGATGTTTGTTCTATGCGCATGAAATATGAGCGGTGCAAAGTACAAAATGTATACAAGTAGTCTGAGTGCTTTTGGTAGTACCGTGGCGTCTCACCAACTAAATTGATGTAAATAGTTTTTCAAATACCACCCTTTTGTAGAATATAAATTCTTTTCACTTTAAAGAAAAATGATATGCTGTCACCTTGTAAAAAATAGTGGTTTTGGATTGTTTTAAGTAGAAACATAAATTAATGTCCCACATGATATTGCGACACTGCGTTATCATTAACATAAGTTTATTTCAATTATTCTTTGTACAGTTTCATATTTTCCGTGCTTTCTCTTCACTCCTATGTAAATATTCTATTGTGACAAGGTGTGTAGTGTAAATAAACTTTATACATAAATTTGTGATTTATTCTTAACCCAACATCTCTCCCTACCGAACATTTGGTCATTTGGTTTACTACAATTTTAAATAGCGTTTTTGCGCGCAAAAGTCGCCCGTGTTACCCTAATACTGTTGACCCAGTGCTAAAGCCAGGCTTCGCCCGAAGGAGCGTCGAGCGGGCGGGTCTTGGCGGGCGCACTTCCGTTGCTGCCGGCGCGGCCGATACCGCTGCATTATGCTGCACCTTGTACATGCACCGATATGAGATTAGCAGCGATATAACACATGGGTTCTCAAACTTTTGCAGTAAACTTTTGCCCGTTTTTAGCCGACATAAAAACAGATTTCTAAATTCGATTGTAGATTTAAATCTATTTAAGCGAAAGCTCTGACTGACTGATCGTAAAAACGCAGGGCAAAAAAAAATATTTCTAGCGTAGGTGCCTTTTATAGCGCAGGGGCGTATTAAGAAAGGATTTATAAAAACTATGTTTAATTTTTTTTTTACATTAAATACGACGGTGTGCTCTCAAAGCCAATAAAAAAATGTAAAACTTTTGTCGTCTCATGCGCGAAATTAGACTTTGATGCAAGACAGAGATTTAAGAGAGCGCTGGGGGATTCTACATTAGTATCAGTGGTCAAGCCTTCGAGGTAAGGGCGACAAGTCCAGTAACAGCTTTATTATGCTGTACTTGTCGCCCTTAAGCCAGGACCTCATTACCACTTAACATCAGGTGGGATGAGGTCAATCTCGAAGTGCAATATAAAAAAATGCTCGTTGTAGGTCACTCAAGCCAATTTTTCTTCTCTAATAAAAGAAACACAACCTTATGTTTCCTTAACCCTACGTATTGCTTATGTTTTCAATGACTTCTCGCTGACCTTTTGTGCCAAAAGAGCGTTTTCGCCTACTTTGAGAAAGATTGGCATACCTAGCCCGTCCGTTCACATTCAATTTTGTCGCCGGATATAATCGAATAGATCGGTCAGAACGCGATAAGCGTCGCCGTTGGTTCAGCTCGCGTGGTTAATACTCATAAATAAAGCTGTACATTAAATTATCTAAGAGGTTATGACTTGTATGTTTTGGCAACTAATTTATTTTGAGGTTAAAATTGTTATTAAAGACGCTTGTAGCACTTTGGTGGAGTAGATGCGGTAACGAAACTGCAAAATAACGATAATATTTTTAGCTTAAATTACGTTCACGGTTTTGCCTTTTTTTTAAATGGCTCTCTAACGTCACATAATTTAAAAATAACATTTTGAAATCGTTAAATTTTTTAGACGCAGAGAACGAACGTGTGTGATTCCTTGTTTTATAGAACAATATTTATTTTGTGTTCCCTAAGGAATAATGATTAGCTTCGGATGGTACAAGAATAAATATTCTAACACCTGAGTTCGTTCCGTAAAATACTTAAAACATGTACACAACTTATTTTCAAACATGTTTTAAGTATTTTATGAAGTAAAATTTAAGTTTTAAGTAGTTTTAAATACAAAGTATCTGTAAAACTATTTATCTTTACTTGAATAAAACTTTAGAACAGAAAGATTTTTTCTCGATCTAGGGAGGGGGCGCGTGGTTTGATTGTGTAGGAACTAGTGCTGCTCCACCTTCGTTTAGGGTCCGATTGTCTACTTATCAGTAGAATATAAAACACTGAATATTGTTAAAAGTCCTTTTACATATGCACTTGCATTGTAATTTATTAAACGAGTCCACCGTATTCAACAGTTAGCATATTTAGATTATATTTTTTTGCTTTTAATAATAAAGCTTGCATAAAATTAATTCGGACGATTTATATTTTTGGGCGTAAACTTACTTTCTGAAAACCATGACAAATCATAATGGGGAAGTTAATTAACGCGCGAGTTTATTTATGAGGGACAACCACGCAACGATGTAAAAAAAAATATATCTAAATTGATACCACGCCTTTGGTTTTGGAGCGTTTCAAATTAGACATTTGTAATTTTAAAAAGATATTAATAATAATTACATCAACATGTAGTGTTTGATAACATCTGCATTAGTTAAAAACTGTGTCGCAGACATTAACGCCCACCTCAAACAGCATGTGGAATCAGCGTTCCTCAGATGTCTTTATAGTTACTAAAAAAATATATTGTTTGATTATCCTCCTTCTACTAGTGTCTATCTCGATTCTATATCTATGAATATATTAAATAATTTAACGAGTCACCATTTTTATTTAGTAGTTAAGGATATGTACATTTTTCAAATAAATAATCAAATTGAAAGAAAACATATATTTATGGGAGGCTCCGTCACAACAAACGTGTTTTTTTTATTTTTCATAGCATACATTTAATAATGATACCCTTTGTGCGAGAATCGGTCTCGACTTACACTTGACCAGTTTTATTTCTTACTAGCTGTCCCGGCGAACGTCGTTCCGCCTACTGTTTTCCAAATGTTCTAACCTTTTAAAACTTCCCTGGACCTCCACTATTGTTTCAAAACCAACATTAGCCAAATCGGTCTAGCCGTTCTCGACTTATAGCAAGACTAACGAACAGCGATTCATTTTTATATATAAGAACTAGCTGTCCCGGCGAACTTCGTAACGCCAATTTTTTTAGTTTCTAACCTTTTAAACCTTCCCTGGACCTCCACAATTATTTCAGAACCAAGATTAGCCAAATCGGTCTAGCTGTTCTCGAGTTTTAGCGAGACTAACGAACAGCGATTCATTTTTATGTATAAGATTTTCGTAATCTTGACTACAACATTACAGCGTCTATTCCACTGTCCTTACCTTAAAGCCAGGTAGATATTAGTCGAGCGGTATCAAGAGTGGTTGATTTATGTATTTCCTAGGTAATTGAATTTGGAAGTTCTAGAGCCTCTCGCAGAATCAATGGATTATAACGACGCTTATAAACTATTTCGTTGAACCGTTCTATCTTGAGATTAAGAGGTGGTGATGTTGGAATGCATAATATATTATACATTTCAAAGTAGCCTTATATTCTTACATCCTTACTAATATTATAAATCGGAAAGTAAGTCGGTTTGCTTGTTTGTTTGCTCCGTTTTCACGCCGTAACTACAGAACCAATTGCTTTGAAATTTTGCAGACGTAAAGTTAGAAGCCCGGATTAAATAATAGGGTACTGTTTCTCCCGGAAAAAATTGACATTCCCGAGGGAAAACAAAAATATAGTTTGCTTGATGGATGGATTAGAGATGGCGCTGTGTATTGTTTTAAACAAGGTAAAATATTGCAAACGAATGTAAACATGTAAATTTAGAAGCTAAATGATACGACTATTTCCGAAAGATGACGTACAATTTGTTTTATTGTCTAAACTGTTTTTTTACATCTTCTTATATAATATAGTGTTCCATTCAGTTTTTGTTTAACAACTAATCGTATCCAGCGTTACATCGCGCTTCTTAGATTTTTCCATGGAAATGAGAAGTTTTCTTATAGTTGTGCTTTATACCGCAATATAACCGAATTCCAAGCGGGCAAAGCCGCGGGCGGAAAACTAGTAAATCTATATAAGCGAAAGTTGACTGGCTATCAACGCCAGGCCTAAACTACAAGGGTAATAAACTTAAAATTCGTTTCTCATATTGACCCGACCGGGGATCGAACCCGGGACCACAAAGATGGCGCAACGCCAAAGTCCGCTCTTCTCTTTGTTGGTTAGTGTGGAATCGGATGTGCAATATAAAAAAAGTCTTGTTCAAGATAATAACGATTCCACGTATTTACTGAAAATATAAGCAGAAGTATTCTTTATTGCATTACTTAAATTCGAAAACAATTTTCCACCAATAAATTGAGATGAAATATCGCATTTGAAACAATGAATCGCTAATTGACTTTGTGAGTTTATTAAAGTTTACCATTTCCCGTCACGCTAAGGGGACTAATTGGTGTAAATTGATTGTTATTTCGTGTTAATAACTCTGAAAGGCGGTGGAAAATTTGTAATTTTTATTTTCGTACACGTTTTCACAATTTTACATGCGGCTTGTTTTGGCTAAACGTATGAAAGAGTTATAAAAAATATTGGCCACCTTAGACAAATTCTTTCGATAACATATTATTATCTTGCTGTTGAAAAATCTACTATTAGTGTTAAAACGACTGGCAGTTATTTGTTAGATAAACATGGTGCCAACGTTTTTCAGGATTTTTGCCGACTATTTAATTTAAAAAAAAATTTGCTTACTTTATACAAATACTAGCGGCCGCCCGCGACTTCGTCCGCGTGGATTTTGGTTTCCATACAAACTTTCACCACCCTTTTCAACCCCTAACAACCCTTTTGCATTAAAAAGTAGCCTATGTCCTTTCTCAGGCTCCATAATATATGTGTAATTTAATTTAAATCGGTTCAGTCGTTTCGGCGTGAAACCCGGACAGACAGACATAATTTCTTTCGCATTTATAATTTATGATGTTATATAGTCTAAAGCCTTCCTCGATAAATGGTCTATTCAACACAAAAATAATTTTTCAATTCGAACCAGTCGTTCCTGAGATTAGCGCGTTCAAACAAACAAACAAACTTTATAATATTAGTATAGATTTCTAATTATTATTGATTCCTGTCACAATCTTAAAAATGTTATTGTGTCGACATAATTTTCGAAGTAACTGACATGGACCTAATATAGTAAATACTAAGCCCATGGTCCATGGTAACTGATGAAGTATGAACGTCTACACTCAATGATGTTGTTGTCTGTGTCTGACGTCTACAACCCATGGGCTCTCTCTTGTCCATTATTCTTACGACATGTCATATTATTTGTCCGTTACTTTAATCTATTAAATACAGTTTTAATTCACTTTGAATCGCCTTTATTTATTTCAGTAACGTTATATGTGATGTAATAAGGTGTACCGAACATCTTATATGTCGAATAATTAAACCTTTGCAGCAACAAACCATCGCACTATGAAATCTTCGGTGTAAGGTTGTCAATGTAACATTTTGGAAAAAAAAATTTTAGAATACACGAGGAATCCGGGAAAATTATGATTTTGTTAAACATCTGTGTTTTATATTCAATAACCGCTTTATTATAAATTCAAATGTATTTTCTAAATTCATTAGAAACATAATGTCAGGTTGAGCAAGCCATCCATTTCTTAGAAAGTCGAAAAAGGAAATTCGTCGGAACTTCGTACTGGCATGAACACACTGGCTAATTTAAGACCTTTTTGTTGTTTCACTTAACGCCGAGGTCATTTTCCACTGCTATTCAGAAACACAATTTATTTCTTGGACCTAATTCAATATTCATCCGTATAATGGCGCGGGAATTGGACGAAAAGAAAAAAAGTGAAAAATAAAATTGAATCGCCCCGAACAAAAGAACGCTGTTTGTTGACAACAATGGTTGGTCTTCTATTCAATAGAAGACTGTAGTGTAGTATAATCGAGATTATAGTAAGTAAGGATGTTGGATGCCTATCTTTGTTGGACTTACGGAGCGCTGGATAGAAATAAAAGCAGTGCGGTTCTTTTTAATGTTTCTAATCAAGAATACACGATACTCATATGCCTCCTCCACACTACTCGCGAAGTTGAACGAAGTTAGACGAATACGATAGTGTAGAGAGGCACCTCGGCTTGCCTCGTTCTCGCCGCGTCAAACTTTGCCTCGCCTCGGGCGAACTTCGCCGAGTAACTTCGCGAGTAGTGTGGAGCAGGCAGTAGGGTTCAAGACTTTCGCGTTCCATTTTAAACATTTAAATAAGCAAACAGTTCGTGTTTACTACTTGGTTTGTGTTAATTTAAACATTAAATAACTAAGTAAGTTTCGACGACCTCCGTAGCCGAGAGGCGAACGTGCCGGACTTGGTGACTAACTATCTCTGAGGTCCTGGGTTCGATGGTCGGTTCGGTCAATATGGGAAACGTACTTTTCTGTATTGTCTCGGGTCAAAGTGTTGTGGTACCATCATGCTTTCTGATTTCTGTAACCCAAGTGCTTTAACTACTTACCATATAATTAGAGCAATGTATGTGATATGGTCCAATATTTATTAAATATATAAGGAAGTAGTTCGTAATAACTAATAAAAATAATATCTTCGCGTTTTGACCCAAATATTTATTTTAAATGCACAATACATAATATATTGCTTCTAAAATGTACAGTAAAGGTATTTTTTTTTTCAAATTAGATCATTATCGGGTTGGAATGTGAAAAAAGACGCTTGTGTTTAAGCAATTAATGTACATAAAGCACGTAAAGCTATCTACATTTAAGGGAATTACTGATTAAACCACGATTAGAAATAGGCAGCAGATTAAAGTAATGGTTACTTATATAACATCGCAAATAATAAATATGTGGCAGCATTATGATCAAAGATTTTTTAGATGCTTAGATACGACTTAATAAATGGCACCAGCCAGGTTTCAAACCGTGTAAGCCTTCTTTTACTCTTATTTGCTTCGTAATTCTCATTATCAAAATACATGTCAATATGCATTAAAAAAGGGCGAAAAAAGCATAAAAAACTTAGTTATTATTAACGCAATCTAAAAGAACCGAGCGGCGAGTGGGCCGGACTTTGGCGTCGCGTCATCTCTGAGGTTTCGGGTTCGATCCCCGGTCAGGTCAATATGGGAAACGAACTTTTCTGTATTGTCTCTGGTGTGGGTGTTGTGGTACCGTCGTTGTTTCTGATTTCTGTAACACAGTGCTTAAGCTACTTACCACAGAATCAGAGCAATGTATGTGATGTTGTCCAATATTGTCCAATGTAATTTATTAAAATAAGCACTATCAATAAGAGTACCAAAATATGCAATAACGCTACAAAAATATAATTATATTCATTTAAAAATACAAACATGCATATAATCCGATGTTTTTATTATATCTAACATTTTTTTTGTAAATTATAAAAAAAGTATATGTCTTATATTTTTTGGTAATCCAACTGTTGGAACGAGCATACATTTTTAGTCATCAACTCTTTATTACTTCCTGTTTGCTATTTGAAATAAAGAAAGCAAGAATGAAAAATTTAGTGATATGAAAAAGTAAATAACATACCACGGCGGTCAAAAATCGTCAGACTATTAAATCCGCGGTAGCAGAACATCTGTTAGAAATGGGAGTTAATCATTGGATGGAGTTGCACGACCCTAAAATCCTCTCTACCGATCGCCACTACCATACTAGGATAGTACGTGAAGCTATTGAAATCAAAAAGTACAAAAATTTCAATAGAGAAGACGGATTTAAGTTATCATCAGCATGGAATCCAGTGATTAATAAATGTTTACCGCGATTAGAACGATCAAAAACAATTCCGGATACTGTCAGTGTAGTGTGTCGAAGTGACTTCAATAACATTTTGTTATGTGACAATGTGCGGGTGGATGAAGATTTGCAAGCTCCCCCGAACAGACGAAGGCGAGCAAGACCAGTCAGCTCGTGACCACGGTTGGTGCAAACTAACCGAAACGTCGGGCAGTAAGTAGTTCGTATTAACTACTAAATAAAAATGGTGTCGCGTTTTGACCCGTTAAATTATTTTAAATGTTTATTGTATATTGTTTTATTGTTATAAATATATATATTATTGTTCCATTATTATATTTATTTATCATGAACCCGTTACCGCATCCATAAACCAACTATCTGCATGACCCAACGGTTGACTGGTAGAATGCTCCTAGCATTAAGCCCACCTTTTGTACTTTTTTCGTGCAATAAAGTTTTTAAATAATAAATAAGTAACTTAAACTATAATGATGTCACTAATAAGGCAAATACTCAGCATTTCTCGCGGACAGACACCTGACGCTGGTCTTCCGTATAGGTATGCCTTTCAAGTTTAGTTGTAAGTTTCGACTTTTAAAAACCTGTATTGTTGAAAAACAATCTAACGTTTAAGAGTTTAAACGTTATAGCGTTCGTTACTCTTTTCATCAACGACTGTTGCTCCTCCCCCATTAATTTTGCATTGAAGCCGCGTAATTAAGTACAAATAGCTATAGTTTCGGCCCCAGAATTTATGTAGCCAATAACGGTGTGGGCAAAGCTAGGCTTACCGCCGTCACAGGCGGTTCATTTGCTTAAATTGAATTTTGCCTCTTGATATTTACTGCGGAGACGATGCAGGCTCCAAGTGTAGGATAGTGGGGCTCTGTGGCGATGACAATTTGGCTGCTGTACACCATGCTGTACAATATTGTAACATCCTCTTAATATTTTAAACGTGAAATTTGTTGGTTACTTGGCCACAACACACCTTATTTGATGGTGTGAAGTCTGTGGTTATTATTTGTCTTTGGTTTTCATTATTTTTTATTATTTTCGTTAGGTTTAGATTAGCTTAGGTTCTTTGTTTGTTATTTTTGTAAGGTATGCTTCGTTGTTGCTGAACATTTCTTTTTGTTGAAAAAAAGAGGCGTGGTGATATGCAGAGACTGTAGTACATACCATGATACGGAGACTAGGACCTGATGATTGTATTCCAGAGAATTTGATGGGAAGTAATTTATTTTTATTTTTTGATATCATCAATCTGTTTAACAAGTGAATTTTATATCAAATTAAATTTTATATTTCCACTTGGTATTAAATTTATTAGTTGAACTCATAAGTAAACTGTTTGCAACTGTTTTCGTTATAGTTTCGCTGGGCCGGCCAATCCACACACAAAATATTCAAGCACAAAAGATTATAGGAATGTTTGGAGACCTGAATGTATGAATATATGTTTGTTACTCTTTCATGCAAAAACTACTCAATCGATTAAGATGACATATGGTATAAAAATAGATCAGATGCCAGAATAACATTCAAAAAAATATTTGACCCGAAAAAACGTAAGTGAAGTAGCTGGCAACAGCTTGTTTAGTTAATATTAAATACTTTTTATTTTTACAGCCTGAAAGTAGTTTTTAATTGTATCCTCTGCTATAAAGTTTCACAGGAGTCTTATATGAAAATGAGTGAAGCTTACACGCGTGTATCGTTCATTCAAAAACTCATAAAAATAATTCCTCAAAGGGTGCTGTCGCCAGTTAAGATTAATTGCGGACTGCAAACTTTTTGCCGCCGCCCGCAATTATTAAATTGAAATTTGAATAATTCCACAATGAAAATACATTTTGGTGGCGCGCGTTGTAAGCTCCTCCGCGAACACATAATACCTTTTCAGCTTTTTGATACCATTACTTTTTTCGTGTGTAAAAAGAGATTACTGTTCTGCTGTTTAAACACCCTTTTCAATTTAGTCTAATTACATAGTTTTGATCCTAGCTTATGCTGTTTCTATTTACGAAGCTTTTTACGGTTTTATGGGAAACATTTGTTTGATTTAACAATAGGGATAATGTCTTGTTAAAAAGTTATGATTGTATTAAGTGCGGCAGGCAGGTTCTCACAGTACCTACAATCAAAATGTTTAGCTTCAAAAAATAAATTAAAATGGACAATATAGTTAAGCTCAACAAATTTCAGTGGAAGGGCGTGTGTTTAAGTCACTATTTGGTGGAAACTGTACGAAGAAGTGATGTGGAAATCATTTTTTATTAATCCAATGATAAAACAAAGGTAGGAATTATAAACAAACTTTCAATGTATAATCAAAATAATATGTTTACTTACCAGACCTCAGGTTTAGGTATGCAAAATAAGAAAATATACTTTAGACAAAAATTGGTCAAATTTAATAAATGTGAAAGTGTCCAGACAAGTTCAATCAATCAATCAATCAATCAATAATTTATTTGCAAGAATACAATTTTACAATTACATTTGGTCTTAAAATTAATGTAGTAAGTAAGTTGTTAGTATTCTGCCTGCAAGCAGACGTGCAAATATTTATCATTGTCTCCATCCATCCATCCATCCATCCATCCATCCATCCATCAGCCTCTTTTCGTCCACTGCTGGACATAGGCCTCCCCTACAGAACGCCACAACGCGCGGTCCTGCGCTTTCTGCATCCAGCGGCTCCCCGCACATCTGACGATGTCGTCAGTCCATCGTGTTGGGGGCCGCCCCACGCTGCGTCGTCCGGTACGTGGTCGCCACTCGAGGACCCTCTTTACCCAACGGTCGTCGATCCTACGAGCGATGTGGCCTGCCCATTGCCACTTCAGCGTGCTAACTCTTCGGGCTATGTCGAATACACCGGTCCTTCTACGGATCTCCGTATTACGGATCCGATCACGTAGGGAAACGCCGAGCATAGCCCTCTCCATAGCACGCTGCGCAACTTCGAGCTTCGTTATGAGGCCAACATTCAGAGACCACGTCTCAGTTCCGTAAGTCATCACTGGTAACACACATTGGTCATAGACCTTTCTCTTCAGGCACTGGGGAATTTTGGACGTGAGGATATGCCTAAGCTTCCCGAACGCTGCCCAGCCGAGTTGGATTCGTCGGTTGACCTCTTTCTCGAAGTTGGATTTGCCTAACTGGATAGTTTGTCCCAGATAGACGTAATGATCGACAACTTCGAGAATCGCATTCCCAACAGATACTGGTGCCGGAGTCACATGGACATTGAACATTACCTTGGTTTTATCCATGTTCATCCGTAAACCAACCCGTTGGGAAACACTGCTGAGGTCATTGAGCATTGTGCCAAGGTCCTCCAGGGATTCTGCCATGACCACGATATCGTCTGCGAATCGAAGGTGAGTGATGTATTCGCCATTGATGTTGATGCCGAGTCCGGTCCAATCGAGAAGCTTGAAGACGTCCTCCAATGCAGCGGTGAACAGTTTCGGGGAAATTACGTCTCCCTGTCTGACACCTTTCTGCAGTGGGATCGGTCTCGTGCCTCTATCTTGGATTCGAACTGACATGGTGGCGTTTCTATACAAACACTTCAACGCTTCGATGTACCGATAGTCAATTTGGCACCGCTGGAGGGACTGCAGCACCGCCCAAGTCTCGACTGAATCGAAGGCCTTCTCATAGTCCACATACGCTAGACACAGAGGCCGATTATACTCCTCGGCCTTCTGTATAATCTGACGCAGCGTATGTATGTGGTCTATGGTGCTAAAGCCTTTTCGGAAACCGGCTTGTTCGGGAGGCTGGAAGTCGTCGAACCTGCGCGAGAGTCGATTTGTAATGACTCTCGAAAACAACTTATAGACGTGGCTCAGGAGCGAGATAGGTCGATAATTTTTCAAGCGGGTTTTGTCACCCTTCTTGAAAAACAACACCACCACGCCCCTGGTCCACGCCTCTGGAACGATGCCCCCGAGGATGACAGAATCGAATAGCTTCTGAAGGGCCACTAGGACCGGCTTGCCGCCCGCCTTCAGAAGCTCCGTTGTGATTCCGTCATCACCCGGTGCTTTACCGTTTTTAAGCTGCTTGAGAGCCATTCTGATCTCGTTCAGGCTGACGTCCGGGATGTCTTCGGTATAGTGTCGGGTTAACTTGGATCGTGGATCTTGGACCAAGTCGACAACAGGAATATGGGATGTCTTGTACAACTGTCCATAGAACAGCTCGACCTCACTCAAGATCTCATCTTTGGAGGAAACGACAGTGCCGTTATCGGTCTTCAGCCTGGTTAGCTGGCTCTGCCCAATAGACAGATCTTTTGCGAACACTTTGGAGCCTTGGTTCCGCTCGATCGCCTCCTTAATACGGTTTGTATTGTAGAGGCGAATATCGCGTCGCACCGATTTCGAGATCTGTCTATTTAGCTGCCTTAGCTCAGTCCAGGCGGCTGGAGACTGCACCGTCATCTCTCTCCTCCGATCCATGAGCTCGAGGGTGTGGTCCGAGAGTTTTTTGGTTCTATGGGAACGGCGGGTCCTGAAGAATTTCGACCCCACCGTGTGGACAGTTTCCACAAACCTGTTGTTCATATCGTTCACATTTTCGCACTCGTCTAGGCATTGGAAGCGATTTTCGAGTTCGAGCTGAAAACTTTCGGGGTTTTCGCACTCGGCAGACGTAGGTCGTAGGGTAGACTTCATCAGTCGGCACCGCTCGGCTTTGACACGAATATTCAATGTGCCTCGTACCATTCGGTGATCGCTCCCGGTTTTCACCATGTTGATCACCGAGACATCATTGAATATTTGCCGCTTGTCCGACAAGATGAAGTCTATCTCGTTCCGTGTCGAACCATTAGGGCTTATCCAGGTCCATTTCCTTTGTTGTGATTTTTTGAAGAAGGAATTCATCACGTAGAGATTTTCCTTCTCCAAAAAATCAACCAACTTCTGCCCCCTCTGGTTTCTCTGCCCGAGTCCAAATTGCCCCACTTTCAGCTCATCGCCTTTCCTTTTGCCTAGTTTCGCGTTAAAATCTCCCATAACCACAGTGAAGTGAGTTTTGGATGAGTGGATGGCTTTCGAGATGTCCTCGTACAGAGCCTCCACCTCATCATCCGGGTGTGTCGAGGTTGGAGCGTAGACCTGGATGACCTTCAGCGAATACCGTTTGTTTATTCTGAGTATCAGGTACGCTACTCGACTCGACACACTCTCAATCCTCTCCACGTTGGCTACGAGAGACTTGTGAACGATAAACCCGACACCGCCCTGCGACAAATCGTCGCCTTCCCGGTGGTAGAGCAAGTTTCCAGACCGGAGGGTTATCGTGTCCTCCCCCTGTCTTCGGACTTCTGATAACCCTACAATGTCCCACCGGATCTTGCTCAATTCCTCTTCCAGTTCGGCGATCCTCTCGTCGGTCCTGAGTGTGCGAATGTTATGTGTTACCAGGGCCAGAGTTCGTTTGTTTTGGTGGCTGGATCTCGACCGGAGATTCTTAGCACCCCGCACCCCGCCGTTACCAGGCCCGCCACCGTGAGCCGGAATAGCGGGGCTGCCGTGACTCGGGGCCGTTGTGATAATGCCTCTGTTCATGTAGGAGGTTTTGCCGTAATCGCCACGCTTGGCAGGCGGGTTGGCGATCGCAGTAGATGTTGTGTTACTCAGGAGAGCGCTGCTGCCCGTTCTCCTGGTGCTCCCTTAGTCGCCTTTTACGACACCCACGGGAAGAGATGGGGAGGTGCAATATTCTAAGCCGGCACCCCACGGCTTTCATTGTCTAAAATATAAATAAAAAGAAGAAAAAAGTCAAATGTATTAAATTACAAAATAAATAATAATAGTCAATTAGAAACAATTTTTACTGAAGTCAACAAATTCCTTAACACTATAAAAACAATTGCTTAGAAGCCAGTCAGTTAACTTTGATTTACATTTATTACCTACATGTATTTTTATGTCATCAGGAAGCAGATTATACAAGTATATTGACATATTGTACACGTTTTTGCGGTATAATTGCTTATGGCTAGGTGGCTGATACAATAGATGTTCAAACTTCGCTCTCTTTTGTCTAGTATAAATTTCGGTGTGCCTACTGTAATGGGTTGGATTTTTTCTTACAAACAGACACAAATCTCTTATGTAGATGCAAGGCAAGGGAAGAATCCTACACGTCTTAAAGAGAGGTCTGCACGAATCGAGAAACCATGCCTTGTTAATAACCCTCACACAGCGCTTCTGCACCTTAAAGTTCAATCAATGTTTAAATGCTGTTTCATTAAATACGCAACCACGTCATTCATTTACCATTCCAATAGATTAATTTAAAATGCAATAATTGTAAACATAGTATAAAGTTGCTGAAAAGAAAATGACGAAAACAACTCCGAATTATTTGATCAATGTGGTAAACGAAACAGTCTGCTCCAGAAAGCCTTTTGTTATGAAAAAATGCTATTTAATATTCTTTCAGATCAAATTATCGCCAGTTCGAATGATCACAGATAATATTTCTACCAAACCAGATTCTTGGAAAATAAACTCTTACGTAATCCGAGCCCAAGAGACTGGAGCAAAAAATAATGCGCGCTTATTTTATACTTCAAGTTCTTATTGAGCAACCTTTGCATGGTATCATGATATTAATCAAATCTTTTTAATAGGCAAAATGATTGTAAGAATGTTTGTTTGAATGATATTATATATTGAATTATGAATGATATTACTAGTGGTCCCGGCGAACTTCGTTTTGCCTTTTTTTTTTTATATTAGCGCAGTATATTGGCTCCTCCCAGCCTGATGGTAAGCAAGAGAGGAACCCACATCGCGATGACAACGGATTTGATATCAAAATATCCTATCCGTTAGCATCGCCATACTGGCCCGCAAGATGTTTCTTCACGCTCCTTTCGAAGGAATACATGTCAAAGGAAGGAGGAAACACATGAACCGGCAACGAGTTCCACTTCTTTATGGTCCGGCAAAGATAAGAGTTACCGAACTTTTTGAACCTTAGAGGATTTTCCCGCTTTTCTGATGAATTTTTTCCTGAATTTTCTTAGCTATAAACCTCACGGAGCCCAAGACCTTTCCAACGAATGCAAAACTGTGGAAATCGGTTCGTGCGTTCTGGAGTTATAGCGTCAGGATGGAAAACCCGACTTATTTTTATGTAGTAGATATATTATTTTGTTTTATTATTATATCAATTTTCCGTGTTCCTTTGTATGAATATTATATTCTGGTGTTTAATTTATTGCTATTTATTAGTATTCATTTTGTTGTTAACCATACTCACATTTTTACTGTTACCGCACCCATAAACGAGCTATCTGCATGATCCAGCGGTTGACTTGACTGGAAAATCTCCTAGCATTAAGTCCGCCTTTTGTTCTTTTTTTGAGTAATAAAGTTTTAAAATAAAAAATAAATGATTTTGTTGTAAAAAACCTCCGAATAGATTTGAATGAAGTTTATCAAAAATATATCAGATTTCAGATGAACGAAATCCGTGGCTACATCTAGCATAAAATATAAAAATCTTAAAGTTACTAGCTTAAGACACGTCATAATATATTTAAATCACTACATAGTATAAAATAAAGTATATTTTATGTCCCTATATCCCTTTGTACGCTTAAATCTTTAAAACCACACAATGGATTTTGATGCGTTTTTTTTCATAGATAATGTGATTCAAGAGGAAGGTTTTTATTTGCAGAAAATAATAGAAAAGCCAATATTTCTAAATATTTACATTACATCCATGCGAAGCCGGGTCGCTAGTACATTTATAAACCACACAGACAAACAAAAAGCCACTCAACATTCTGCATAATACCAGTTAAGTGTTTGGTAATTTTGGACTTTGAATTTATCGACTTGCGGTTCAAAATCCGACAATCTTTTTGGTTTTTACGTTTTTCCAGGTTAAGCATTAGAAAATTATTCAAAGTCAAAGTCAATATTTTTTATTCACATAGATTACATTAGTAATACTTATGAATAATCTTTATATAAAGCAAATGAAGCTACCTGATTGATTAGATGTGTTCAATAGTATAGTTAGGGATAAACATGTTATCAAGTTCATTCTGCCTATTTTTATTTTTGTTTGTAATGCCCCTTTACCATTTATTGGAATTGTCAAAAGACAGAAACAGGTTATAAAACCTAGATTGCACAGAAAAAAATTCGTTGATCTTATTGCTAGAAAGCAAATAGTCAGAGATCTTCGAAGGTTATTATTTCACGGTAGAAATCACGAATTTACGTAGACAATTGTGACTGCCTACGAATCACAAAATTTTGCTAGTATCCCCTAGTCTATAAAATTCTAAGAAATCAATAGAGCCGTAGCGATTCCTCGGAGCCATTTGCTTTGCAGACCGACTTACTTTTTACTGCGTAACGTGAGTGGCCGGTAATTGTGTATTAAGTAAGTATTATCACAATAGTATGAAACATATAATATAATATATAATTAAATATTTATAACGCACTTCAAGATTGACCTCAGCTTAAGGGCGAAAAGTATAGCATAGTAAAACAGTTACTAGACGTGTCGCCCTTACCTTGAAGGCTTGACCCCTGTTACTAATGTAGCACCCCCCAAGAGTTCTGGAAACCTTACTCACATGCAGGAAGACAACAACACCGGAGTGGTTGTTATTTGGCTGCGGTCTTCTGTAAGGTGGAGGTATTTCACCAGTCGGGCTGCTCTAGTTCGAGCGATAAATCACTTTGCCCTGCCTGTCTTAGCTATAGACATCTCTTATAAACACAATTGGTTTTATTTTATGTCTGGATTTTTGGATTTTCTTACGCAAACTTGGATGTCACTTAAGCCTTCAAACCCTGAGCTTATGGCATAAATTAATTTGCACGTAGCACATACAACACGGTTCGACAATGTGACGAATAGTCAAGTTATAAGAAGAACGATGGTGCAATGTCAGCTACGGTGCACTCACAGCCAACTGTTCTCCAAACGAATGGTCGAGCTGAACAGCGAAATGTCACCTTCTTTTAGGAAGGGAAATGCATTGGCGCACCACTTCATTTGGAAGAAGGCAACGGCATGTGTAGAACTCCCCAGCTCTGAAAAGAACCAAACTACCCACTTAAACCCCCTCGCAACCTCTCATCACCTATTGACAGCGCCATGAGAATATTAATAACTGCCACAAGTGACGCCGAAAAACTATTTACAAAAGTATTTTTCACGGACCATACATATCACCGACATATTTAATAAGTTGATGTAGCATTTAACCGAATTTAAGGTGTAGGTCAGAAATAACGAAGGAAACCGCTTTGAGGCGCTGCCCAGGCGCCGTCAACAAACAGAAGTAGCTTTAGTTCGTGAACAATTCTGTACCTTGTCACATAAAGTGACTGTCTATCGGACTTGCGTAGTTACGCGGAGATTTGGTATGACAAGGTACTGAGGTGTATACGAACCAATGATGCTTGCTATACCAGGCTACCACCGCTCCCGTTCAACTTCCAGTGACATAGCCCGTTTACAGATTAAGTCAAATACTTGATTTAATTCAACCAACTCTCGAACGAACTCTCCGTAAACATATTTTGTCACAAAGAATTAATACGGCCCCGTGCACGAGTGTTATTTCACTTTTCACGCCTCAGTAATTCCATTTAGCTAAATTCCGGAAGGTGTCACCCAAGTAACGAGATGGCAAATCCAATTACTTTAAATGCCGTTTCATGTAAAGTAATTTTAAGGGCGTAAGGGAGTTTTTGAATGTCAGCTTGAAATACTCTTCAGTCATATTTGGGAAGGTTTTGTACTTTATTCTTCGTTCTGCTCTAGGTTAGTATTTTCGAGGCGTTTGCTTATTTACCGCCCACGCTAATTCATCTTGACTTATGGTTTTACAAGCAATGTTAGGTTTTTCAACTGTGTAATAAGAAATTAAGGACTAAACAAAATAACGTTTTTCTGATCAAATCGAATAACCAACTGCATCTTTGGTGCAGTGGTTACTAAGTTTGATTCTAAAACGCAAAATTAAAGAAGCGAAGAAAGGTAAATTATCCTGAGAAATATTACCAATTTGGTTACGACTTTGCAGGCTTCAATCAACTAAATCTCAGAAAAAAATAATAATTCCGTGCATTAGAAATCACTTTAAACTTGATCCTATACCTCATATATTAGACACTTGTCCTGACATTCGTAACTCTTTGATGTAAAATTTTGGCAACCACTTTATCAAAACCATAACAAAATTTTGAGGCATAGTAGATTTTGGGCTCCGTTATATATGTATGAATAACCCAAATAAATGAAATGAGATAGAATGTTGCTTCAGATTATAGTTCCATCAAATTGTATCACTGAAAGCAAACAAAAGTTGTTTAAAATTTCGCATAAGCAGCCGTATAAAACAGGTCCGATAGAATTAAGATTTCCATTTGTTAGAAGGGTTTAAACTACCATATTTTTGCGGAACTAAGATAACGGGATAACGACAAGTACCTTTCGATTAACTTGCAATTTAATGGTTATCAATTAATTTTTATTAACAAAGTACATCCCTGACTTGGTCGAGTGATACTTATTTTTTAAGTTAGTCAGTTAATAAAAATCGAACGTCATGTAAGCCAAGATTTCAACGAATGTAGCTCACTTGTGTTTTTGAAATTAGAATCTACCAACTGGAATAACACCACATTTTATAAAACTTGCTGTATTGATAGAGCATGGGTGCTTGAAGGTTAGTAAAGAATTTGATACCCAAAAGCTCTCTTCACATTTTTTTTACCATAACGAATTTTATCACACTTCTGGCTTTACTTAATAATGACCATATTCATATTCATATTCATAAACAAAATACATTGGGTCTGAAATTAGTTACTTTACAGATAATACAAATAAACAGCTACAAAAGACAAACAATCAAACACTATAAAAAAAAATTACAACATATTAAATACAATATTTTATCATTCATTAAAATATTGTTAATTCCTGATCAATAGTCAAATCCTTTCAATTAAAATCAATTTTTATACAAATACACAATAATGTCCAATATTCATCTAGCCACGCTTTTTGAACAATTCCTGAATTGAGTATGGACTACTTTCCAGCAAGAAAGTTTTGCGCTTCGAAATACCTTCGAAAGACCAATAATATCTTAAGTAAATATAGGATAACAGAGGAGGAGTATAAAGGGTAGTGTTCCTCTCTATTTATCTCGTACAAATCCCATCGTAATCTCGTACGCTTCCTAATTTAACAGCATTATGGGACCTGCTTTCCAAACACCCGTGATCAAATCACGCGTCCACCGGGATCCAAGCCTCAACGCCAATCAAACTTAATTCCCATCACGCCTCAACTGTGGACTTTTCACAACTTGTTTTTTCCACATTAGCTCCAAACTGATTTAAAAGTTTCCGCTCCTTCCCCTTTTTATATGCACTCGATATTACTTTTGTTCACAAGTTTTATGATGTTGGCTGTTATTTATTGGGTAGTTACAACTTTGAGTTGCCGAAAGGTGAACTTGCGTTACTGAAGTGGTTAAAGCCAGTATTGGCAATTTTGAAGATTGATGGCCCTCTGAGTTCTGAGACGGGTATAATGTGATTTATGTACTTAATTGTGACTTACTCATTTTGGCTGCACAAATGCACAGTTTGAACAAACATAATTATAGTTTACAAGGTAGAAAGAGATAGGTAAATATACTTGCAAAAAACCCATGGAAATTAAGAATCTGTTGGTGTAAAAGGTTCAATATTATAATCATGATCTAGTGGATTTCACACGCATATAATCATACACACCGAAAAAATTAAAACCAACAAGCCTCTTCTATACTATTCTACTATTCTAATTAGCGCATGAAAAATCATTTCATAAAATTTAATTACAATTCAAATAGGATTCAAACGCCTGGCCTTCAGTTTCTACATTCCTAAATTATTGTATTATTTACTTCATAGCCTTCGTTAAGTGTGCTCTCGCGCAACGCAAGGGGACATGATTTGTTTCCTGTTTCTTTACAATGTTTAGTTTGCTATTGCGGCTTGAAGCATGTGGACAGCACGACCTAAATATAGTTCGGCTAAGTCTATCATGAGCTAGTGCTCTTGAATTTCTAAGTCCAGGACCCAAACCAGTCTAGAATTATCCGGAGGCGAGCGGCTACAAGACGGGACCAGCAAATTTATTCATGAGCCAATCTAACTCAAAGGTCCACCTGCAATCGATCTAGTGGCGTCTTCGTGAATAGCGACAGCATTGAAGGGTATTTGTAATTAAGACTGTGACCTGGAACTGAGGAAGAATATTAGATAGATAGATTACACAAAAAAAACAGACATATTCAAGTTCAACTAAGGCGGTCTTTTTGCTAGAAAGCGACCTTTTTAAAAAACAACCACTAAGTATAGGAATTATTAGATATCGTAAAACGGATATATTGAGCAATATTCTTCCTAGGGTACTGTAAAACGTTGATAATTTGAAAACAGTTTCACGTATGTCGATAGCCTTCGAAAAAATTTTAATATGAAATCATTTGATTAGTTGAATTGGTTAGCGCATTTGTTTTTATCCATTATCCAGAAGCATGAAGCTCAATAGCAAATATGGTTTGCTAAGTTCTGTTGTCGAGAGACCAACGGGCCGGATTTTAAGGTCACATCATCTCTGAGGTCCCAGATTCGATTCCATGTAGGGTCGACTTGCAAACCAGGTAGAGTCACTTTTCTATATTATCTCGGGTCTGGGCGATGTGGTACGGTCGTTGTTTCTTACTTCTGTTACACAAGTAGTTTACTACAAAATCAGAGCAATGTATGTTGTGATGATTGACCAACCGACTACTGTGCGTTGTGCCAGTAAAGGCGCTCTACAATAGGAAAAGCTTACTAGAAATAGATTTTTAGTCCGTTTGTTCTATTATCCATAAATATGCGACACGTATCTTTGCAGACATACAACTTTATAGTTTGGTTTGCTTCACGGCACGCTAGTAAACTTTAAATATTAAAAAAAAAACAAATAAAAAGCGTAGCGCATCACGTGAGGGTCTTAGGTTCGAATCCCATACGGCAAGGAGAGATGAAATTTTCTGTTTTTTTTTTCAAAATACGTTTCTTTGCTATTTCCACCTAATCAAAAATAACGGCGACACATTTAATTGAGTAGTCGCACGACGTCATTTAGTAGGTACATTTTTTTACCCACCAGTGACGTAATGACCCACTTCGGCAGCGTTTGATCGAAGTATTTTTTTATTATTTTGGAAAATTAAAAAATACGTGTCCAATAGTTTTAAATACCTATTTAACGGACTTAAAAAATCAGTTTTTTGAGTAATTTCACAATAGAGACTGTTGCTCTATTGTGAAATTATAGGAAGTATTCCCAATTATATTTTGGAAGTAACCTATGTAAAAGTTTGATTGCATTTTAATGAACACTTATATTAATTTTTCTATCAATTTCTATGAAACTTAAATCAGTTTCATTGATAATATATACAACTGGATTGAACTTTGGCGTACAGTGCGCTCGAGACCAGCCGCTAATCCTACTGTTAGACATTTTGAAAGTGCTAAGAGACACTTGTGAGCCTTGATTTGCACCACATACATTTTCATCATCAGCCTATTTAGGTTGTTTGAGGTCACTGAAATTAGTCCTTCTTAAAATAAATAAACTCTTTACATGGATTTTTTTAAAGATCTGTGTTGCTATTTTACGTACAAACAGTTGTTAGTAGCCTTTAATAATTAACTCGGTTCGAATCGGAGTCGCAAGCAGAACATTCCTCTAATTCGTAAGTGAAGACGAGTAGTAGGTACAATTACCCACCTCCAGGTACGAAGTTCGCCTCTACATAATTAATTGGAGCTAGAACTTAGTCTGCACATAGGTACAGTTAGGTGCTAGCTTTGCTGATAATCCAGGATTAGTATTGGTTAAGCGAGCGGAGAAATGATTTACTTGTGTGGATTCCTTGTTACTGTTGGCTGGTTGGGTTTGCTTCAAGTGTTCAATTACAATGGTTTGTGCAAATGAGGAGGTTCGGGTTCGATTCCCTGAATGTGGAAATGAACTTGTATATGTTATTTCGGGTCCGGGTGTTGTGGTCCTTCGTTGTTTCTGCTTTCTGTAACACAAGTAGTTTATTAAATTACGGCAAAAAGATGATCACTTTTGCTGGAGCGCAGTTATATAACAAAGTACCCCAAATATAAAAAATGTAAGCTCACTTGGTGCATTCAAAAAGAAACTTGCACAACACATTTTAGAATAAATATAACTAGCTACCTACTTTGAGAATGCGCTAGGGGAGTATTTCCTACCTACCATACAAAATCTTCGAACGACGTTCTTTCCTCGTAATAATATCTTAATGTTAAAAATAATAATAATTAGGTAGGTTAGGGGTTATATATTTATCCCCTAACCTACCTTATTATTATTATTCCTCACATTAAGATAAATTATGTTCTCATGTAAGTGACTGTAATTGTTTTCTTTGAGAATAAATTTCTTTAATCCAAAAAAAATCTTACCATAGAATTAGAGCAATGCATGTGATATTTATTTATTTATCAAGGTCATCCTCAAGGTAGTAAATATTTTTAACGATTTATCGCTTGAACTGGAGCAGCCCGACTGAGGTATTTCACCCTCCACCTTACGGAATACCACAGCTAAATAACAATCACTACGGTTGTTGTGTTCCTGCGTAAGTTAGGTTTCCAAAGCTCCTTGCGGGGTGCATTAGTAGCAGGGCTCAAGTCTTCAACGTAAGGGCGACAAGTCCAGTACCAGCTTTATTATGTTGCACTTGTCGCCCTTAAGCTAGGACCTCATTACCACATAACAAAAGAAGTTTAAGAGAGGTAGGGCATAGTGATTTATCGCTCGAACTGGAGCAGCCCGACTGGTGAAATACTTCCACCTTACAGAAGACCGCAGCCAAATAACAATCACTTCTTTGTTGTTGTGTTCCTGCGTGTGAGTAAGGTTTCCAGAGCTCCTGGGGGGCGCTACATTAGTAGCACCTGTCAAGCCTTCAAGGTAAGGGCGACAAGTCCAGTAACAGCTTTATTATTCTCTACTTGTCGCTCTTAAGCTAGGACCTCATTTCCACTTAACATCAGGTGAGATGAGGTCCATCTTGAAGTGTAATATATATAAAAAAAAAATAACATCAGGTCAGGTCAATCTCAAAGTGCAATATAAAAAACTCTCCCTATGCATAGTAGGTTGTTTGTTTCAGGATATATAGATAACGCAAATCCATCCGTTACGTCACTATTCCGTAACGTCACAAACGCCTCGCCCCGGGCCGTACGCGTCACGCACTGATGCGCTCCGCTGGTCAAAGGGACACAGGAGACCTAAATAAACTGACCATTCGAGCTACTACTGGCACCTTTTCAATTACTCTATGTCAGTATATAGCAATATCCCTTATTAACGTTTACTAATGCCTGGTTCCAATATTTGGAAAACGATCCGTTGTAGTAACGGATTGTAATAAATTATTCAAGGCGTAAGCTAAACGACTGATGACAGCTGATATGGAAAGTAAATTTGAAATTAGAATTAACGATTGTCATTTTTAACACATTACGAATCGTAAAATATTGGAGCCGGGCATTAATTACTAAAACTACCCTGACTGCCCTAGCAAAGAAGCAAGTGGGGCAGACTTGGGCGTCGCGCTATCTCTGAGGTTCCAGGTTCTATTCCTGGTCGGGTCAGTATGGAAAAAATACACCTATGTTGACTAGAGTCTGGGCGTTGTGGTATCGTTGTTGTTTCTGAGTTTATAACTTGTAACTTGTAAGTACTTGCTTACGAGTCAATATGGAAAACTAACTTTTCTAAATTGTCTCGGGTCAGGGTGTTGTGGTACCGTCGTTGATTCTTATTATGTAACACAAGATAAATACAGATATATATATTTTTTAAATTGGACATCACATGCATTGCTCAGATTCTATGGTAAGTAGCTAAAGCACCTTATTACTAAATTACTAATACATCACTGAGGTCCCGGGTTCGATTCGGGTCATATATCTAAAATTATCTTGTATCTCTGGTCTTTTGCTGTGATATCGTCATTTCCATTGATTTCTGTAACACAAAATTAATATTTAATTAATTTATTCAATTAAATTACAGAAATATATACGTTGCAGGTATTTTCTGTGATTCTGTCGTTTACGTATGGCAGTTCAGAAACGAAAGCTGGCTCGTAAAATACCGATAGCAAAATGTATACTCTCGTTTCAATATTTATTTTGCCTAAATAATTTGACGATTTATGGTCATCCCAAAATTCCAACTAACGTCAAATTCACCAATTGAAGGAGATGTAATTAACCTAAGGAGTAGTAGTAGTCTATGACGTCACGAAGTTACTAGCAGTTCGCCGATCAAAAGGACACAGGGATCCAAATAGTGTTGCCGGATAATCGATTATCGATTAATCGATTAAACCCCCCCCCCCCCCAATAATCTAAAAATCAATTGTACTATCGATAGTATCAATTATAATCTAATAATTGTCAGCAATCGATTATATTGACCTAAACTTAATATCGATTATATCGATACTATCGATTGTCATATCGATTGTTAGATAATTTAGGCCCCTTTTGCATGATCGATTAATAATAGATATACAATCAAATCGACGGCAACACTAGATACGAAATAAAGTGACCATTCAAGTAGTCTACTGTCGCCACTTTGACTATTCAGTGAAAGAAAGAAAGAAAGAATGAAATACATTTATTGGCTACGAACACATCTCAAATATTTAAATATGTCCTATACTGCTATAAGGTTCGAGCTTACCAACAAAACAAACAACATTAAACTGGTGAGTGTAAAAGTGTGAAAAAGAAAGTTGGTTAAATTTTATAGTGCTTTTTTGAATTTTATTTACGGTAGTCATATGAATATTTTATTTATAAACATACAGGATAAAAATATATTTAGATTGAAAAATTTAACTCAAATTTAATATATGTATATATACGCATGCATAAATATTTATGTAAAAAATCTATCAATAATTTTGCATTTCCTGATAATTTTTCAGTTCAGTTTACAATAAAAATTCAGCTCCTGAGCTTTCGTTAATGACTTATTTCATAATAAGACTGAATTATAACATAATTCTGTGAATCGAAATAACAAATAACAGATTCATACCCGTCAACAAATTATTTAACGATAAAACAGACTGTTCGTTTGGATGCCTTTTTAAAGTTCTCGAAACGAAACGTTGTACGGATAAGCCCAGATTAAATGCCCTCAATCGGGACCCGATAAATCGATGGATAAGTTATCGGAACGAACCCTTTGAATATCATGTAGACTGTGATTATTTAAACTTTCCTAAGTCAGACAAATATATGCTTGTCTATAAGCTACTAACGCACGGTGTGTTTGTAGTTTAGTACAAAAACTGGAACAGGTACAATATGCCAATTTTCAGTGACACACAAACTGTGTTGTTTTAGGATAAATAGTATCTATACTACTAGTAAAAATCTTAACTGTTTGTTTGTTTAAACGTGCTAATCTCAGAAATTACTGGTTCGAATAGAAAAATCTCTTTTTCGTAGTAGATAGTCAATGTATCGAGGGAGGCTATAAGCTACGTGAAAGTAAACAATAAAAAAAATAAACAAATGGTACAGGCAAGCGTACTAGTTAAACTTGTCATCGAAATATACCCTAGATGAAAATTCCAGGGACGCAAATTTATATATTTTAGATATAACGGAATTTTCTTTCTAAAATATATCACTTATATTAAAAGTCTAAAGGCATTCTCTAGGGTAACGAGTTCATCAGTTTGTTGAATTTTTGGGAGTTAATGCGAGACAGGAATTTCTTAAATGGATAGGTTTTTATTTTCTGGCGTTTTTTTTATTGCACTACAAGATTGACCTCATCCCACCTGTTGTTAAGTGGTAATGTGGTCCTAGCTTAAGTGCGTCAAATACAGAATAATAAAGCTGTTACTGGACTTCTCACCGTTACCTTGACAGCTTGACCCTTGGTTCTAATGAAGCCCCCCCCCCTCATCCTCCGAGGAGCTCTGGAAACCTTACTCACTAGCAGAATGTAACAACATAAAAGTGATTGTTATTTGGCTGCGGTGTTCTGCAAGATGAAGGTATTTTACCAGTCGGGCTGTCCCAGTTCAAGCGATAAATCGCCAGTCCCCACCTCTTTTTAAATAATTTTCCATCTAGAGGTGCGTTATGCTACTCTACAGAGTAGAAAATTTCCTTTAATGGCCATAGTTCAAAGTAAACCAAACTGTGAACGAATCATACCAACGTAACCTAAAACTTCAAGTCGAACCGTGAAAAGGCCGTTGTTGGCAATTTAAATGTTATCATGTTTACTCTCCGTCATCGTTCGCACATTACCCCCCAGAAAGGGGGTATAATGGGGAAACTCGCTTCCCATGCGAACTTCCCAATTGCCTTCGTATTTTTTACGGTTGATGTTTTTTCGTACGGGGCACGCAACTTTTTCGTTTTAACAATTTATTTGTGCGGGGATGTGGTTCGGTTATAATTTTGTGCAAGATAGTTTTGATGGGGCTATGATTTATTGGTAGCATTGTATGTTTTCCGTCTTACGAAAACGTGAACGTTGTGACATTTATGTAAATACTATCTTGTATTTAGAAACTCGCTAGTTATTTCAAACTGATAATTTTTAATTAGTGAATCTGAATAATATGAATCAGTATAATATTCGATTTACTTACACAATCGAATATCAAAAAACAAATACAAAAAACAAAAGTACCAAGTGCAAAGAATTTAGCAAAGTAGTGGTTTAAGCTAAGTTTAAATAAAAGATTAAATGTTTTTAGTACAAATGAAAATCATATACCTATCCGCTTATAACATTTTTTCCCTTTATCTTTTACTAGCTGTGCCCGCGACTTCGTTCGCGTGGACTACATCCTTTTATGGTCGGTTTTACCCCTTTCTCTCCTAATATTCGAAACAAAAAGTAGTCTATATTTAAATCCAAGTTTCAAGCTATATTTGTGCCAAATTTCATATCTCTAACTTCAAAAATAAACATTTTTCCATATAAACTTCCAAAAGTGGTATTACCCCCCTCCCGGGGGTAATATTTTCTAATAAAAAGTAGCCTATGTCCGTTCTTGAGATTCAACGTATACCTATACCAAATTTCATCAAAATCGGTTGAGAGGTTTAAGCAGGAAAGCGTAACAGACACACAGACAGACAGAGTTACTTTCGCATTTATAATATTAGTAGGGATAGTATCTCAGTACTTTTCCATTAAAATACAGAGTTCAATCCTACTTCTTTCCTTAAAATTGTTAATAAGAGTTCTTTATCGAAGTTCTTATTCTAAACTTGTAGGTAATGTTGGTAACCACTCAGTTGAATAGTTACATAGTTATATTATGAATTGTTTGTATATGTTTTTATAAGTAATACATATATGTTTATCACGTTAAGGTATTTTGAAAATAGTTTTTAAAATATTTTCCTAATTTATGTTTTTTTACCGTAGGTACCCCTATCTCGTTATCTACTATTTTGTAATCCCAAAAGTTATCTTGAAGAATAGCTTTCTTGCAACAAGACCGCCTAAATGGATTTGCGTGAGGATTGAATAAAAACCATCTATAATTTGTCTGTAAAACAAATTTTTTTGTAAATGTTTAGTACAAAAAAGTAAAACTATATTTTTAAAAAGGTACAGAGAAAAATCACTTCAGACTACACTTTAAACTTTGTACTGCGCTTATATTGTGCACGAAAGAGCTTATATCGAACTGAAAAAGTTTACCATGACGTGCTGTCGACCAGTTAGTAAGACAGTTGATGCTGAAAGATATTAAATGACAGATTATGGAGATAATCCATTGGTGTACCTACATATATAGGAACAGTGAGACCTAATTACATAACTATAAATCACGTATAAGAAATTTGTTTTGGGGGGTGACTGGTGGCACCCCATACTAGACAAGGTCAGTTTCACAAACGTTTGGTGCTTACCAAACGATAAGAGGTCATTTGACCTCGCACCTTCCTTCAAGCTAGGTTACTTTTTGTTTATCTAGTGTTAATGGAAAGTCCCTCCATCTACGCTCATCGTTCTGCTTACAACATTACATTGCTCGGATGCCCGCATCGACCCGTGTAGCCAATGTGCGAATTTCCCCTGGGAATTTCCGGAATTTACCAATTAATTGGGGAAGGTCGGCTCCTAGTAATGAGAAGTAAATAAGTTGACAGAATACTCTATTTTATTTTCCCAAGTACGTGAGATGTTGTGTAAGCATGGCAACACATTAGCCAGCAGTTATTTTCAGGGTCAATGATTGTGACGATGAAGTAATTGCTCAATATTGCAGTAAAAACATTGTACGGTAATTAAGGCAGACTTTGTTCAGCCCTTATTTCGCGGGCATAAGAACTAAAATTAAACTACATATGTTAACTTTGATGAGCTCTTCACCACATAGGAGATCGATGGTTTACTAGTATTTCAACCAACATTTTTTTTTAAAAAGCATGACCATAAAATGTTGGACAACATTACATACCTTTTATACATATGTTAAGCAGTGAAAGTCTTTCGACTGACATGATGCTGATTTTCTTTTAACATTAATATTTATAGTCAATTCAGACGCAGGAGCATGCAAAACCTAGCAGCCTTATACGAACTAGAATTTCTATTACCGTTCCCAAACAGGTAAAAGAAAACAGTATTCAAAACAACCTGTAAGTTCCTTTGACTGATGTTCAGTAAATAAAACTGGAGCCGGCTAAAGGGATGTAAATGATTGTGCCAGAGGTTCCCAAACTGTGTGATCTAAACAGTGAGAACACTCCAGATACAAGATTTTGTACTCGTATTTACTAGTAGCAGCTCAAAACCCTTTAGGATATTTGCTGGTAAAAATTTGAGTGCCCAGTTCCATTATTTTACGATTCGTAAAATGACAAAAATGACTAACCGTTTTTCTCCAATCGACTACGAGTCGTTAATACCGTTCCACAATTTACTTTCCATGTCAGCTGTCATAAGTCGTCTGTCGGTCATTTTTAGCTAACTCCTGATATAATTTATTGCTTTTTTTGTGCAATAAAAACTTTATTGCACAAAAAAAGTACAAAAGGTGGACTTAATGCTAGGAGCATTCTCTACCAGTCAACCGTTGGGTCATGTAAATAGTACGTTTATGGGTGCGGTAACAGTAAAAATGTGAGTATGGATAACAACAAAATTAATAATCATAAATAGCAGAAAATTACACACGTGTATAGAATATTCATACATAAGTTCATGATAAATAAATATAATAATTAAACAATATAATATATATATATATATATATATATAAATAAAGCAAATCAATTGAGCAAACGAAATTTTATGTAGAGGGGGAGGAATAAAATAATTCACGAACTTTTAATTTAAAAATTCCCTTAGTGAGGGATTGTCGAGTTTCGGTGGGTGCTATACGTAACTAGAACCACGCTTAATATTTATTGAGTAAACTGATTAAGATATATATAGTATATAAAAACTGTTTACACAGTTGATCTCCGGGATTAGGAATCTAATGAAATAATATAATTCTACCAAGAGATACCTGTGCCCGGAATAAATGTTTAATCAGTACATTTATATGTCATATTATTATCTTCTTTTCTCTAGATATATACAGACCAGCACATTTACTGACCTGTACATAATATACGTCTCACGTAGAACACGTCTTTAACTTTTACTTTAAAAATATTCGAGATTTATTTTGTCTTGTGACTTCCTGAAAATAATATTTCAATTTTAAGTAAGTCCCAAACTGAAAGTTTGAGTATCTATGGAGTATGTTAATAGTGGCTGTACCGGTAAACTCGTCTGCGATAAGTTTGACATAGTGTTTGGTTAGTAAACATGTGGACAAACATCATATACTGAAAAATATGGCAGACTAATATAATCATTAGCATAATATGTAAATCTACCTGTTCCCAAAGGAAATGGCTTAAAAACTTGCGGTAAAGAAACGAGAAATTTATTTTAACACATATATACTTAGAAACCTTTATAAATATCCCGAAAAAGAACAAATACACTTACAACATTCAAATAATACTTTAAACATACCTAATTTTCTGTTTCTTGGACTTACTTAAGACCGCCTAAATTGTACTTGATTATGTCTGTAAAACAAATTTCTGTCAAATTTTTCTGTGCAATAAAGTGTATCTATCTATCTATACATCTATCTAACAATTAATTTTTATTGTTCTAACTGTAATTTGATGTGGCCAATAATATAAAATTTTTCTTTCCTTAAAAAGGACATAAAAATTGTTCAACACACACTTTAACAAATATTGTTAAATTATTTGATTTGGGCTATACCTGATTAAAGGTTTAGAGGCCTGAGGGCCACAAAGTAACGGAGACCCTTATCCCCAAATATTTTCCAAGTACAATGGATTAGGTACTAGAGTTTACACATCTGAAGTCGGTTTTTATTCTGAGGCTTCTATTGTGAGGGCCCCCGAAATTGGGCCCTGTGATTGAAGCTAGAACTTATGGTTCAACTTCTAAGTATACTAACCATTGTTCCATCGGGTCATAGTCTGTAGACGTCACGCCTACGTATACCCTTTGGATTACCAGCACACTAGTTGAACAGGAATCGAGACCCTTAGAATTAGCATCTTCGTTCCTGTATAGAAATGTAAATAAGCTGGTTCAAAACTTGTACGACAATGCTTCAACCCTGCGTAATGTTTTCGGGAGCACATATTTGCGTGAAAGGAAGTTAGTCCTCGAGCGATGAATAATTAATGGTATGAGCCCTAATTGTGAGCAAGTCAAGTCTAACGTAGGTACAGTTTAAATGCTACCAGCCTGGAAGTGGAGAGTTACCAAAGTTATGGAGTAACGTTGCTTGCTTGAGTGTAGCTAATATTATTCGAGAACTGTCAGATATTGGCGAACAGAACAAATTAATACAGAAAAAAATAAATCTAAGGGGTTTTTTTTCTTAATTTTGCTCTTCAATTTTGACCTCATTCCACCCGGTATTAAGTGGTAATGAGGTCCTAGCTTAAGGGCGACAAGTGCAACATGATGAAGTTGTTACTGTCGCCCTTACCTTGAAGGCTTTACCCCTGCTACTAATGTAGCATCCCCAGGAGCTCTGAACCGTTACTCACACACAAGAACACAACAACACCGAAGTGAATAAATATGAAGGGGTAAATATGAAGTACAAAGAATTCAAAACTCTTGAACCGACAGCTCACGCCACGCTTCTCGACTACGAAGGTCGACAATATTCGTCTATAACAAGCTGCCAATACCGGCGATGTGCAGTGGCACTTCTCAAGGTAGCTAAAAAGAACAGTAATTACTTCAAACCACAAAACAAAGAAGATAATAAATAATTTAAGACTTTCGTGTTCATTAAAAACATTTAAAAAGGTTACATTTCTGAGTCAGCTTGTGACCACGGTATGTGCGTCTAACCAAAATGTCGGGCAGTAAGTAGTTCGTATTAACTGCTAAAAAATATTGTCACGTTTTGACCCGTTAACTTATTTTAAATGAGAGTAATTTAATAAAGCATCCATGGTCACAAGTAATTAAGAACAAATATCAAACTTCAAGAGATAACAGTAATGTCCATTTGACGATACGTTGCGTCAAGTAATCAAGACTTAGGTGTATTGCAATTACGGCCTAATCACCTTATCTGCAACTAATCTTGTGGAAGCATTTCAAAGCTTAATATACTCCACAAATACAGTAAAGATATCCATATATCTTTGCCATCACACAAATATAATTAGATTTGGTAACGATTCGATTTTTTGTTGCCAACCAATACAACGTTTTGTCAATAAGAATCGTGTTTATATTACGAACAAAAATACCTTCGATAATATCAATAGAAGGTGGTTTTAACGAACATTACTATCAAGAATATTAATTTCATGTGATAGTATTTCCGGGTCTGAGTTATCAATAATATCGATGTCTAATGATCGACTTAAACTATCGACAGTAGAGTGTCAATCAGCAACGATAAAAATGTTTGAGAGGTAGGGCATAGCGTTTTATCGCTCGAACTGGAGCAGCCCGACTAGTGAAATACCTCCACCTTACAGAAGACCGCAGCCAAATAACAATCACTTCTGTGTTGTTGTGTTCCTGCGTGTGAGTAAGGTTTCCAGTGTTCCTGGGGGGTGCTACATTAGTAGCAGGGGTTAAGCCTTCAAGGTAAGGGTAACAAGTCCAGTAACATATTTATTATTCTGTTCTTGTCACCCTTAAGCTAGGACCTCATTATCACTTAAGATCAGGTGGCATGAAGTCAATCTTGAAGTGCAATATAAAAAGAAAAATAAAAAACGATATTTTTGGGAAATAGTGGAACAATGATCGTGGCTTACATAATCCGCGGTTTTAAACAGGTTCCAGACCATGTCGATATTTAAGTTGTGTCTTAAGTATTCTACACAACATTGTCTCAGGAAGCAAAGATTAAACTTAACTCTGGGATAAGTCAGTTCTTGTATATTTTAAAGAAGAAGAATGACTGAAAAGTTTATTTTGTGACATGATATATAGAATAGCATAACATTAAATTATGTCACTATAGAGGCAAATACTCAGAATTTTTAAGTTCTTTATTTTAATTAAAATAATATAAATAAACTTTAAATGTATTAAAATAGGAATGGTACAAAGCCATTTAAAAGAGTTCTTTAAAATTTACGAAACTAAGTCTATCGGTCTAATCGGACCAGCTGTCGGCCAGACTTATTTATGACAGTACCGACGCCATTACGTCTGCGTGCTGAATACAAGATGGCCGCCGGTAGTTGGCGGGAAACGCTAAGCGATTACGTTTAGCTTTGGCCAGTTAATGGACGACCAGGGACCGGTCAAGATGAATGTAGACAGTGCTCTGTGAATCTGTGGGTATTGTTAGCTTTAAAATAAAAAAATAGTTTTGTTTAAACTTAGACGAGGAGCGTGCTTTAGTTCTGCCGTCCTAACGAAAAGTACAATAAGTCGTGTTTTTAAGCAAATTCACTTACGTTATCAGAAACTGAGCTCTTTTACTATTTTTATTAGTTTCGGTTCTGTCGGTTATCACAACTGCACTATCTAATATTATGGTTCCTAAGTTCCTAATTAATTATAACCGAAACATATTGAGTTATCAGATAAAATAATAGCAATAAGTTCTTAAATAGTTGGAAGAAGCTATTTCTGTATAGGATATGTGACCACACCACCGCTTTTTAGTAATAGCTTGAACGGCATTGATTCTACACCCATATATTGTCGATATTTGTTAAGTTAGAGACTAATTAGAGGTTATTTGGCGACGTTATAACATTTTTCAAAAGGAAAGCGGACTGGGTCGATAATGCCAGATGGTTTTTAGTTCGTAAAATATTAATCAAAAATATTAGACACATGATTTTTTTATGCCCCAAAATAATACAAAAATACCAAATTAAAACGATGTTAAGTTGCCACTAAGTTGCAATGTATACCCTTACGGCATCATCGACAATTCTATTTAAAGCATCGCCGTTATTTTTTGGTTTAAGTGGAAAAGGCAAAAATAGGTGTCCCATATTTTTTAATAATCTTAAAGCAGAATAAAGATTAAATTATAGTCTGCTTCCTTGTTAATTCATATAAATAATAAGTAAAAAATGCTCATACATCTCATCGTCGAGAGTATTCCAGAAGTATAATATAAGGATGAGCTTGTTAGTACTTTCAAATCAAATCTTATAACCCAATGTACACTTTACAGAAAATAGAGCACCATTTGTGACGTCAACAAGTTCCCAACAATCTCAATTTTAACGAACTCCCGGTCCGTTCTAAAACTATTTTACAAAATTTAACTTTCTTGTTCCTTTGACTATTTAATTTCCTTTGCGACTCATTATTTCAACGCGCAAGTTAATCATGTCCGGGTTAGATGAGGCACCAAAAGGACCCGGACATAGTACAATATGGAACATAGATGTAATTAGCTAAATTGGTGTCCGTGGAAATCACTCAGCAAAGTAAGCTGCAAACCACTATCATGGTTTAGCCAGGTTCAAACCAGAATGGCACCGGAGTTGTGGGGAAAGCCTGGCGTCCGTTACCTCGGTCCCGAGGGGGTGGGGCATGTCAGATGGCCTTACATGCTCCAGCTACGTTTTGCACGGCTAGGTAGGCCGCTTGACAGTAAGCGTTGTGGGGAGCCTGCACAGAATCCGCAAGGGATCCCGACTCCCCAACAACTGCGCAGCGTTGGCCATCGAGGAGGTTTTAGTCGATGTGAGCCCGACAAAACACTTTCTGTTCCCTGCAGAGAGTGACGGTGCAGTAGGCATTTCCCCCTCCAAAAAAAGGTTCAGACCAGGATGCCTACGCGTACGTAGCAGACCAACGCTTTGCTCAGCATAGGTTCTTTGTGCTTTAAATGGCGTAATGCCGCAATGGAGTTGATACATAACAACTTCCCGTTATCTGCATCGTACCGGTTGATAGGATTATGTCACTATTTTGTTTTTTTTCTTATAGACCCTACATTGTCATGTATTGTTTTATGACAATATAGATTTTTCCGTAAACATTTATAAAACGTTTCTTTTTTTTCTAAATTCGAGACTTCCTTAAAATTTAATTAAGTAAGCGCACAAAGTTTTTTTAATAATTTAATTTATCAAATTGAGTAACGTAGAAGAGTCAGCAGAGTTGTATTTATTCAAATTTAAAAATTGAGATTCCAATTCAGAGTTTTGATCTTGTTGTTGTGATGTGGGTCCTTCAAATAAAAAGACATTTTCCAAGTTCCTTAACCCGTTTTAAGTCAATTTTGTTCCGCAAAACGTCTGCAAAAAGTGACGATTTCGATAAATATATTTATTTGCTTATTGCGATAATATTATTATCACAGAACTTAAAACTTTTTACAGGAAAGGACAGCAAGATAGGCATTATGTTAGCTATATTTTCATTGTACTCGTATTACACCTTAAAAACGTTTTTAATCCGTGTGCGTAATGTGGCCTTAGGTCTGTTATATTGGTACTGAAAGTTGTTGTTGCTTTCTTTTTTGGACAATCCACAGAACTCGAATACTTTTCTATGTGTATACTATGGCATTCAGCTGGTATACCAGCAAAGCTCGAAGCCAATTTAGTCAGATTTCGGCGCTACTCGTTAAAAGTTTAACCAGCTAGTAGATTGTTAGCCGCCACTTCATGTTGTGTGTTCCACTAGCACCTACTTTTTAGGGTCCCGTGCCCAAAAGGTAAAAACCGATCCCTTTTACTAAGACTTCTGTGCGTCTGTCACCAGGCTGTTTTTCAAGAACCGTGATAGCTAGAGAGTTGACATTTTAACAGATTATGTATTCCTGTTGCGGCTATGACAACAAATACTAAAAACAAATCAAAATAATTATTTCACGGGGGCTCAACAAACGTGGTTTTTTTGTGCTCAATATTTATTAAAACTCGTTGGATATTCGCAACAGACTATCTTTTTAATTAAAAAAAAATACTACCGTCAGCTAGTTACAAAATTACTCACTAGATGTCACTAGTACTAAACAAAAGTTGTAATAGATAATAATAAGTCCTATTTTGATACCCACAAATTAACCTTAAATACTGATAATATTAAATAAAAGCAACATGTAGATGCTTGAAATATCACAGAGCATTTAGTAATAAATTTGCTTAAAAAAAAATTAAACGTGATTTCTAGCCATTTTTAGCTTGATGCTAAAAACAGCAACGCCTGAAATAATCACTGAACATTTAATGAAATATTTACTTTAAAAAAAAATTTAAACTGTGTCTAATTTTGAATAGATGTACGAAACCCTTCGTGCACGAGTCCGACTCGCACTTGGCCGATTTTTCATTTCTATTTTGTGTACAACGAGTTGGTTGAATAAAAACATCTGGTAAAGTTGAACATACTTTTATTTGTGCTTGTTTAGGTGCTGGAGTAGAAAAATGAACTTTCACTCAAGATGTTAAGGATCTTTTTTAGATGCGACGTGGGTGGGATAAAAGAGCTAAGTATATCTGTTTAGTTCACTTTACTCAAGTCTTGGGCTTGTTTCTGCTGAATAATGGTCTGTTTTTGAAAATGTTAGTACAAGTATTTTTTTTTAATTAATAAATAAACTCTCTAACTACCAACATCAATTTAGTGCAAAATTTGTAATAAGTTTAGCTTTCATTTGTAAAAAAAACTACTGAGTTTCTTGCCGGTATCTTCTCTGTAGTTATAGGTTCCGAACCAGAGATAGCTTCATTTGCTTTATATAGAAACTATTCATAATTCATTACTAATGTAATCTATATGTATAAAAAATATTGACTTTGACTTAGACATCCCTTTAACATTGACTGCATAAAACTCCACGATATAAAAACAGCAATTTCAAACAAAAAAATATCCCCTGACTTTCGTTCCTAAAGTAAAGCCGGCGGTTTAAATGGTAACTTTAAAACGAGATTTAGGTCATTCTCAACTAACTAAGGTATCACTGCTTTCAACCTCTGAAACGCTATGAAAAACTATAGCTTGTTTAAGGGAAAAGAAAATGGTTCCGTAGTAAAAAAGTGTTCAATTAATGTGGCAACCAAATAACAATAATAATAATTCTGACGACGATATAAAGCTACTTTTGGAATGGAAACTATACCATAAATACAGATATTTATTATTCTATAAATTTGTACTAAAAATTTGTGCACATAGTAAAAATATAACAGAGGTAGGGCATAGCAATTTATCGCTCGAACTGGAGCAGCCCGACTGGTGAAATACCTCCACCTTACAGAAGACAGCAGCCAAATAACAATCACTTCTGTGTTGTTGTGTTCCTGCGTGTGAGTAAGGTTTCCAGAGCTCCTGGGGGGTGCTACATTAGTAGCAGGGGTCAAGCCTTCAAGGTAAGGGCGACAAGTCCAGTAACAGCTTTATTATGCAGTATTTGTCGTCTTTAAGCTAGGGCCTTTGACATCAGGTGGGATGAAGTCAATCTTGTAGTGCAATATAAAAAAAATATATCAATTGGTGCTGAATGTGGACTAGGCTAGGTATTATTTAGGCCAGTGCTCAAAGTGTACTTCTTCTTTGCGTTAATTTTACATTTGGTTTATATAGACTATTAGATATTAGTTATTTTGAAATGTAAATAATCATTTATCTTAATCTTGTAAGCTGTGTCTCTTCCTAGCGAATTTCATCCAAGTCCGTTTGGTGGTTTGCGTGAATGAGTAACAAGCACACATCCAGCCCCTAAGCAACAGACAGTGGACAGAAAAACATACAGACAGAGTTACTTTCACATTTATAATATTAGTATGGAGTCTCTTGTAGCGGAATTACAGTTATTTTACAACGAAATCTTTAAAAAAACGACGTGGGGAAAATTTACAAGACTAGTTTTGACGACATGTGTTTTCTGTGAAAAAAAAAATAGACTCATCCATCGACTTATAGTTTTGTTAACAAAACAACACTCAGGAATCATTGTTATTTTTAAAAGAGTCAGCCTAGCATGCACATTACGTCGAATGTATCGCATGAGACGACAACAGTTTTTATACCGTTGATTGGGTGACAGTACACCGTACTCGTGTTTTCAGCCAATCAGCAGTCGACGAATTGATTTTGACATTTCTTAAGAGCGTGATAAAATTTACTTGCGTGGCGCATGCTAAGCCTGTAGTGTCGAGTTTGAAAGCTTACATGAATAAAGATATTTTTTATTTTATTCTAACGTCAATGTCGTGTGCTCAGTCCCAGTCTGCAATAGGAGTTCTAAGAATATGAAGGATCCTCAATTCTCATTCTTACGGACTCCTAAAGGTGAGCACTTGTCGCGACTGTACTAAGCGGGAGTCGAGTGCCCACAGCTGTACTTACGCTCCATCGTAATGGACTTAGCTTTCACCGCCACCACTCCTTCTGACTACAAGCACAATACAAATGAGATTCCAGTCTAGGATGTGAGAAAAGTAGAATAAAACATCGATTTTTATGTTTTTTTTTTGTGTGTTTACGCCGCCCTAGCGAACTTTTAATACTTTAAAGTTGTTGTTCGATTTTTAAATGTAGGTAAAACAAGTACATTATTGCCCAGTTCCAATATTTTACGATTCATAGTGTGACAAAAATGACTATCCGCTTTTCTACGAATCGTTTCTGTAGGGTGCTTACAGTTATGAGATGAGTGCGATGACTAGGATGGGAAATGTACGAGCCCAAAGATAGTAGATCTAACACTGATTTATTTCATAAGAAATTACAAATATATACACATAAGCAGAACGTACGTTTACAATCATGTGTGTGTTTGTTATTGTTTCTAGGTGCCCTAAATTTACACGTCATTGCCATTATACCTATCGTGCGGTAACCCGTACAGTTTCCATATAAGGGAAAGTAAATTTGAAAACAGAGTCATCAGGCGTCCATCGGTCGTTTTTGCTTACGCCTCGTATAATTTATTGCTACCATTAATAAGAACGGACCGTTTTTCAAATATTAGAACCGGACATTAATTTGATAGACTGACTTAATTTGATAGAATTTAATTATTGTTAATTTAAGTAAATTGGAGTATTGAAACCTCGCGGCAAGTTTTTATATCGTATGAATTTTGCAATACGCCAAAAGTAGGACTTAACACATTTTTCACTTTACTTCTTTTGAGCAATTTGTTAACAAAAGATTGAACATATAAAAGCCTAAACGACCTTTCAGCTAGGAGGATTAGAGTGACAAATACTTAGTGCCTGGCAATGTATGAAAACGAAGAGCAAAAGATCGATCGCAGTTGCGTTCCATTGGTGAGACTTAAGTCCAACAGTAGACCTAACGGGTTGATGATGATAAATCAGTTCGAGAGCATGTATGTTACACATTTTCGACTTTAGCTAATGGATATGCAAATCTTCTCGAAACAAACCTTTTTTTATATTGCAGTTCAAGATTGACCTTATTCCACCTGGTAATGAGGTCCTAGCTGAAGGGCGACAATACCGCCTAATAGTAGCTGTTACTGGGCTTGTCGCCCTTACCCTGAAGGCTCGACCCCTGCTACTAATGTAACACCCCCCCCCCAGGAGCTTTGGAGACCTTACTCACACAAAGGAACACAACAACAGCGAAGTGATTGTTATTAGGCTGCGGTCATCTGTAATATGGAGGTATTTCACCAGTCGGGCTGCTCCAGTTCAAGCGATAAATCCCTATGCCCTACCTCTCTTAACTTGCTACACTGCTCAAATTTATATGAAAATTTTGCAAAACTGGAACTAAAGAGTTTAATGGTCTGCTTTCTTAACGTATGCCAAAACTCTGCAGGCTCCTTTAAAGTATGTTCCATAATTTAAAGCTTTCAAGTGACTCCATTCGTGCAAAAGACTTGAATGAAAACTGTACCAAAGACGAATATTACTATTTATTCACTTAGTTTTTAACTGATTTAAAAATGGAAGAGGTTTCACAATTCGTTTGTATATGTTATTTGTGCTTTTAATATGTTTTTGGAGATCATTTTGTCATTTTTGAACCGAGTTTGATGATGTATTTTTTGAGGGAGAGGTTGTATTATCTCAAGAGTGGTGAGAATAAGTTTCAATTGAAAATACGCATCTACAAGTAGGTTACTTTTGAACGTACGCACTTGTGAATCGTCATTTACAAAGAAAATAGTGGTTTTACTACATCTCGATTTGGAACCTGCACCTAGAAGATACCCATAAATAAACTCAGAACATGATTGTACAAAAGTATATAATTCAACTTTTTATATCTCAATGAACTACATACTAAAAATAGCTTTCCTAAATACACCACCCAATTTGCGCAATGAACTCATACAAAGCTATTCCCTTGAACTCATTCCAAAGAAGAAAATTATACAACACATTAGGACACAACAGAATCCCCACCTCAAATTAAATCTAGCCTAACATAGGCCCAACCTAATCCAAGTTCAGGAATGTCTTGACAAGAGACAATAAGAAGTAGTGAAAGCTCAACACATCGACATACAAGTAGCCTCAACAATCTGAAGCTTGTCCAACTTTGGATAAGCCGACGTACAATAGTGACAGAGGCTAAACGCTCAAATCGTCATTGCATTGTTGCTAACACGATCATCACAGCGTCATTGATGGCAAGGGCCCGGCCGATGTGACGGTCTTCATAATGTTCCGGTTGCTCGTAAAAGTATACTGCGGACTCGAGCCGGGCTTATATACTGAGACACACAGTTCCTACGTGCGACAAACTTCGTCTTCTGTTACTCTGCTTACTAAAATGAAGCTAGTCAGGTTAGGTGAAACGGGCTGGTTTCCGCAAACGTTTTGCGCCTATTTTGCGTAAGTGTGGGAATTTCATTCGAAGTTATTCCGGAATAAAAAGATGTCTTATTGTAAAACTTATCTAATCTTTCTAGTTTCAAAAAATTATGCAAAACCGCAAGTAGTTTTTGCATGAAAGAGTAGCAAATATTTATTACATCATATAAGAAGGAAAAAAATCACTATAAACTTTTACGTTTCAACTATTGAACTGGTTTTAATGAAATTTGAACACAAATATAGACTAGAAATAACTTAAATAACATTCTATAGCCGTATAAAGACGTTAGAACAAACTTTCATAGCCATAATACACAAACTTCGCTGTTTGTAATAAGGAAATAAATAAGCATGAAACTACAATGACAAGCTGTAATAAGTAAAAGGGTATCAGACGCAGGTTTCTGGAGTGATCGGTGATGCTGCTATAGATAATACTATGCTTCCATGGTGCCATCACTAGGCAATAAGAGGTGCAAAGGGTTTTATTGGGCGATCTCTGCACTTTTTAGAGCACGGAAGTCCCACACCCGCCGATGCCTTCCCAGAGGCAGCAGTAGTCTGTGCTAATGCATTTTCTCCCATAAAAAAAGGGAAAAGAGAGAGAAATAACAAACATATCGGGCCTAGTAAGAGAAGCAACATTTTCGTTTGCATGCTTTTCAAATAGTTCGCCGTTCCTGTGTGCCGTGTGTCCCCTTGCTTCAGATACATTTTATTACACAGCGGGTGACATGTTGAGTTGATGGCGCGGTATCGCCGGCGTCGGTACGCGCCCCGATGGGCAGTTCTCACCGGTTAACGCGCTCTGCCCGCTTGCCCGAATATTGTTTCGCTTTGGACACTGTATTAGTTTTTAGGATTTCGTTCTTTGGAAAGATAGTTTGACGACCTCCGTAGCCGAGAGGCGCGCGGGCCTGACTTTGGCGTCGCGCCATCTCTGAGGTCCCGGGTTCGATCCCCAGTCGGGTCAATATGGGTAACGTTCTTTTCTATATTGTCTCGGCTCTGGATGTTGTGGTACCGTTGTTGTTTTTGATTTCTGTAACACAAGTGCTTAAGCTACTTACCACAGAATTAGAGCAATGTATGTGATGTTGTCCAATATTTATTTATTTTATAGTGAAGACCTCCATAGCCAAGCGGCAGGCCGGACTTTAGCCAATCTGGCGTTGTATCTACGGACTAGTCAATATGGAAAATACACTTTTCTGTCTGTCTGTCTGGGGACTGGAAGTTTTAGTACCGTCGTTGATTCTGATTTCTGTAACAAAAGTGTGCTAACTACTTAACGTAGAAACAGAAAAAAATATTTGATGCTGTCCATTTAGGTAATAAACAGTTAAGTTTAGGTGGCCACTGGACCATAATATTTTCAACCATTGGACGAGTTACCCATTCTTCGAAAACGGTAGTGGTCAGGTCGGCCACACGGCCATGCAATTCTCGGCTCGCGGTCGAATGGTAACCTTTTTAAAACTCTCAGTGGTCGACTCGACCAAACTTCTCATTTGGCAATGTTCTGAATACACAAAATATTTAGTATATATATATATACACGTAAAATGTATGTAAAATTAAACAGTGTACGCGATATTATTATGAATATTGACCGATCCCAAAGTAAATAGCATATGCTCTTGTATTATGAAAACCATTACCGTCAGTGGTACAGCAATACCGATAAAATCTTAAAAACTTAAATATCACCCTTTAAATCATTTTTTTAACATCTTACTGTAGACATTTTTTTTAAAATATAGTTCCAACTAGGAGTTTCTTAGATAACAACGTTTAAACAAACAAACTTTTCAGCTTTTAAATATTAGTATAGATACAATGCTAGGCCGATTATTTGCTTTTTAAGGTAGGTAAAACTCGTTCAAATACAGTCGTGTTGCTAGAAAGTGTCGCCACTAAGTACTCTGCATAGCCCAAATGAGGGGAAGAGTGTACTTAAAAGGAGGTACTGTCTTTGAAAAGGCTACAAATGCCACTTTCTCAGTAAAACTTTGTGGAACTGCGCTCAAAATGGCCAGTTGGGTTCGTAAAACTAAGCTCAGTTACTGCATTGTAGGCGAGCCAGGTTCTGTTTAAACTAATGAAAATACTCTTTCAGTGACGATGAGGCGATAGTCTCGGCTACTTTCATAATGGGACCTATTCATATTGTTATTAGTGCAGTTTTCCCGTGATTACGTTTTCTTTTATAGAAAAACATATAGACGGTTTTTGTTTGCTGAAGGTAGCATTTTATGAAAAACTCAATTTAAAAAATGAAAAGCCTGCCAGTAAACAAAGCAAACCTATTAGCCATTTGAATTCTAACGATATTTCAAAGACTACTTTTACGATATTTCTTATAACGTCAAAATGTAACGCACAATTTGGAAATACTAATTACATAATTTATATCAAAACTAGGTGATAGTAAAACGCGAATCATGAAAGCATACTATAAAGAAATAAAATCATTAAGCGACTTTTTCTTACTCGTTACGCAATATATAAAAAATACATAAACGAACTTACTCAGTACTGACTGAATAATAAAACGTAATTTTGAACACATATTTTAATTGATTTACAATTAAAAGCGTGTTTCATGTTGATGACGAAAGAATAAACAAAAAGTAACGCGCCGGTAAAGTAATGCAATTTTATTATTTTATTTCTTCTATCATCATGGTTCATGCAGGCCTAACATACGCCGCGACTAAATTTTATCGCGCTCTTAACAAATGTCAAAATCCAGGATTTGAAGCCAGGGCGTCAGCTGCTGATTGGCTGAAGATACGAGTGCAGTGTGCTATTAGCCAATCACCAGTATCGAAACGGGTCAAAACGCGACACCATTTTTAATTAGTAGATAATACGAACTACTTACTGCCCACGTGACCACGGTTGGTGCAACCTAACCGAAACGTCGGGCAGTAAGAAGTTCGTAATAACTACTAAATAAAAATGGTGTCTTGTTTTGACCCGTTAAATTATAAAATAAATACAATTTAAGAACAGATAGTTTTAAGATACAGTGCAACTTCATCTCCAAACACTCTAGACAGCAGACAATTTAAAATTCAAGTCTCTTACTTCAAAAACATAGGACTTACATAGAAACTTCCAAACCCCATTTTACCCTTAGGGTAGAGTTTTGTAAAGTCTGGATCGGAGTCTTTACGATACACACCCTATTAGGACCTACCTGCCAAAGTTCAAGTTTGTAGGCGTTATACTTTATTTGATTTATTTCAGTTTTTTTTTCTTTGTTTGCTAATTTACTTTTACTTTACCTTTTATCTGTTCGTGTCACATTTTCGTCTGTATTGTTTACTGATTGTGTGTGCTAATAAAATAAATTCTTATTCTTATTCTTATTTATTGGTATTACGATTTAAAGTGTGCTTAAGGCCTCCGCTCCCTTGTAAGCTCGGTGAAGATGAAAAGGCAATCTACGACCATCATCTGTCTACTACAGATGATAGTCGTTAGGGCAAAAAAGGTATTTCTATATTTGCAAATAAGGTTTCAAACTCAAAATATTCTTGATTCTCATCCGTAGTTCAGCCCTGTAAACTTAGGCCAAGGTAGGAACTTCCTCCTAGACCCTGGCGACGCCATCACAGCCGCCATGGCCGAAGCCAAACAGCTCGCAACAGTCCACCAACAACGACTGCTATACCGTCAACGCCAGAGGGGAGGCGAAGAGAAGCAACGCGATACCGGCACGTGCCTAGACCCCCCGCTCCCCAAGGTACCTTAGAATACCATCTTCCAACAACTAAGAGAGGTAGAACATAGCGATTTATCGCTTAAATTAGAGCAGCCCGACTGGTGAAATACCTCCACCTTACAGAAGACCGCACCCAAATAACAGTCACTTCGGTGTTGTTGTGTTCCTGCGTGTGAGTAAGGATTCCAGAGCTCCTGGGGGGTGCTACATTAGTAGCAGGGGTCAAGCCTTCAAGGTAAGGACGACAAGTCTAGTAACAGATTTATTATGCTGTACTTCAGGGTGACAAGTAGGTCACCCTTAAGCTAGGACCTCATTACCATTTAACATCAGGTGGGATGAGGTCAATCTTGAAGTGCAATATAAAAAAAATAAAAAAGACTGCCCAACAAGACCAGAGCCTCTACGAAGCATCATCTGGCAGTTGTTTACATTGTTAATTGTTTATCATCAGTTAATCAGTTAGAAAATCAAAGTCAAAGTCAATTCATTTATTCATGTAGGTTACAAGTAACACTTATGCATCGTCAGAATGAATACAAACCAAAATTGAAGCTATAGCCGGTTCGGAACCTAATCCTACCGAGAAGAATCCGGCAAGAAACTCAGTAGTTATCCTAATCTTTACAATGTTTAGAGCTAGAGAACTTAAAAACTATGGTGTGCGAGCGAACAGACAATCATGTCCATATATGTTTATCGTTTAAATATTCATCAAGTTTATAGTATCCTTTTCGCATTAAACATGATTTAATATGGATCTTAAATCTATGCATAGGTAAATCAACAATACATTGCGGTAACTTGTTGAATATTTTTATACTTAATCCCACGAATGTTCTACTGGTTTTACGAAGCCTATGGTTTGAAATAGCGAGCTTATGTTTATTTCTTGTGTTAAAATTATGTGTGTCGGATTTCTTATAGAACAAATGAAGATTTTTACGTACATACATGATGCAATCAAAGATGAATTGGGAGGCTACAGTTAAAATATTAATTTCTTTAAATAATTCTTTAAGTGAATCACGCGATCTAAGGCCGTAAATAGATCGAATAGCTCTCTTCTGTAATACAAATATAGTTTGTATGTCAGAAGCTGAGCCCCACAGCAATAGACCGTATGACATTAAACTATGAAAATAGCTGAAATAAACTAGTCTCGCCGTTTCAACATCAGTAAGATGCCTAATTTTTCTAACTGCATATGCGGCAGAACTAAGTCTTCCTGCCAGAGCACATATATGAGGACCCCATTGTAGCCTCGAATCTATAGTGATTCCTAAAAAAGTTGTTGTATTTATGACTTCGATTTGTTCATTATTCATAACTATATCAGTTTTTATTTGCCTTACATTTGGCATTGTAAATTTAATGCATTTAGTCTTTTTTGCATTGAGGACGAGGTTATTTGTAGTAAACCAATGCAAAACTTGTGAGAGCGTATTATTTACATCGTCATAGGATTGCTTATGCCTGTCAACTTTGAAAATCAGAGATGTATCATCTGCAAACAACACAATCTCACATAGACTTTTGGCAAAGTGAGGAAGATCATTTATATAAATCAAAAAGAGAAGAGGTCCTAATATAGAACCCTGGGGCACTCCCATGACTAGTGGTGCGCCAGAAGAAATGATTCCGTTAACATTAACTTTTTGTATTCTGCCAGTTAAATAAGATTGGATTAAAGATATAGCAGGACTTGAGACACCGTAATGTTGCAACTTCAAAAGCAAGGTTTCATGATTGACACAATCAAACGCCTTTGACAAGTCGCAGAAAATACCAATGACATCCTGCTTTCTCTCCCACGCATCCAATATATGTTTGACGAGTGCCACTCCGGCATCAGTGGTCGATCTACCTTTGGTGAAGCCAAATTGTTTGTTGTGTAGTAGATCGTTTTCATTAAAATGTGTTATTAATTGATTGTATATAATTTTCTCAAAGATTTTACTGAGTGCTGGTAGTATGGAGATGGGTCGAAAGTTAGAAGGGTCACTTTTTACCCCTGACTTAAAAAGGGGAATGATTTTACTAAATTTCATTAGATTGGGAAACTGACCCAGATCTATGCACTTATTAAATATGTAAGCTAGATGAGGGGCAATAGTAGTAATAATACTTTTTATTATCTCTAAAGAAATCCCCCATAAATCCTCAGTCTTTTTAATGTTTAACTCTTTGAATGTTTTAACAATTTCATGATGATTAATGTGAGTAAAGCTGAAGGAGGTTAGACATTCACATACATTAGACTGGAGGAGAGATTGAGCAAGATGCGGGCTAGAATTTATTCCACTAGTAGTAACTGTAGGAATTTTCGAGAAATATGTTTCAAATGCATTGGCCACTTCATTGTCAGAATCAATTGTATTTTCGTTAATTTTAAGAGAGAACTTGTTTTCTCGAGTTTTATTTTTACAAGTCTCTTTGTTAATAATGTTCCTAGTGGCCTTTATTTTATTAGTCGATTTCTTAATTTTTTCCTTAAAAAAATTTGATTTGGCTATTGCGCCTTTTAAAAAGTTTTGAATACATTTTAATATATTCTATTATATTAATATCGGTACTATTGTGTTTAATATCATATAATTCAAAAAGTCTTCTTCGACTTTTATAAATACCTTTCGTCGCCCAATCACTAAATTTGATTTTAGGATTGTCTATTTTAATAACTTTCTTAGGAAAATGTGAATTAAATTGGTCCATAATTGTATCGAATAATGTTTTGTACAACTGATCAATGTTGTTGTTCATTATTGGACTAAGGGATATTTCATCACGAATATGTTTCACAAACTTCTCAACGCGACTCGTACTGATTGGTCTGCAAGTAAACCTTGAAGAAGCTAAGGTATGATGATGCTCAAGCACTGCTTTCTGCCCGCTGTGGTCCGAGCTTACAAAATTTATTATTGATTTTTCCAATGCTTTACAGTTGCAAAATATATTATCTAAGCAGGTAGCTGACGTGGGCGTTACTCGAGTTGGTTCAGCAAAAAGGTGATGTAGGTCAAAAGACTTAAATAAGTTTAAGAACCTAACCGAGCATTGTGAATTTTTATCTAAAATATTAATATTAAAATCCCCACATACAACTACTTTTTTATTGCTTTTACACACTTTTCTCAGAACCTCTTCCATGGTAGACTCAAATACAGTAAAGTCACTGGAAGGAGGTCTGTATACACAGACTATGATATGTTGCTCAAGCTCTGCACACGAAAGTTCAATAGTGCGCTCAATAGAGAGTGATACAATATCTTTACGATTTTTTGATGTTAACGATTTATTTAGTAAAATTAGTGACCCACCTCTAACAGCATTCACCCTAGTGAACGAACTAATGAGCTCAAAGTTATCAATATTAATTAATAATTCATATTGTCGAAACCAGTGTTCAGTAATACACAACACATGAATATTGAATTCATTTAAAAATAGTTCTAACTCTAGTTCCTTGCCAGTAAAGCCCTGAATATTTTGGTGTATGATATTTAAATAATTAGATTTTCTAGTTGTCAAAATTAATTTGCTAGAGTTATCCTCTATTGTCTTATGGTATAATTTAAATTATTTGGAACAACTTCCAAAGTCTCATTTATAATGTCATGATTCTGCTCAATAGAAGCAGCCTGAGTAGCCAATTTCTTGGCTGAAATTTTTATAAAATATGATAGCGACATTGCTATCTGTCTCTTATAAAATTTAGAAAGATAAAAGTTATCTTTTGTCGAATAAAAACTTGAATTAAATGTCAATTTATTTGTAAAATTAAATGTCATATTATTAATATCAATCATATGAAATTTTTCTGAATAATTATTATTACATGTCAATGTGCTCATCATTGTATTAATTTTATACCTAAGGTCATTTTCTCTCTGTGACAAACACTTACTATATGGAAGTGTAAACAATACAATTTGATTTAAATTCAATGCATTAAGACACTCAAAACATTGAATAAAATCCCTTTTGTTTACATTTCCTCTATTGGCAATCAATAATATCAGAATAGTATTTTCTGAGAAGTTATATTTACAAATTCTTTTTACAAATAAAACTTAATTCCCTAACCAGTTCCGTGAGATGTGATTTTTTCGATCCTAACAAAGTACTGCGATCGCGCCGTATTCGGGGCAGGTGTTTCTGCCCAATATTAAGATATAATCTCGATTTTCGGCACACTTAGGCAAATTACATCGTTCGGCTTATATCCACTTCGCGTTGGTGGGGGGACCAAATTTTTATATTTAAGCGGAATTTTCACCTGAAGCACACTTGTTTACGTCTGTATTATCGGATTAAAATGTGTAGGGCTTTTTAGGGTGAGAGTGTATTTAAGGTTGATACTGGCCCAATGAATTCAGTAGATAGATAGATAGATACATTTTATAGCACAGAAAAATTTACAGAAATTGGCTTTACAGACATAATTAAGTACAATTTAGGCGGTCTTATTGCTAGAAAGCAATCTCTTTCAGTTTTCGGTGTCATGGTTCATTTTTCGTGTAAGACAGGGTTTACCAGAATTTAATAAAACAGGACGAGAATTCGGTTTGGCTGTATTTTTTATGTAAATTTATAACTCATTCGGAACTAGATTTCTTTCTTTTAAGATTATTAAGCTAAGGTTTAAAACAGAACTGGATGTAGTTTCATTTGATTTTTTATTTGTTTTATAAATTTTACTGATATAATTTACACGAATAAATAGATTGGATGTAATCCTACATTCTTTCTAACTATCCAGTTGAACAAGATAAAATGAAGCCTTTTCCATAAAATAGCGGATTGATGGCCGCCTTAGTTGCGGGAGGCAAGTATCAGTGAGAAGCTCAAGTATTCGGTAAGTTTTAAAGGATTTAGTTCTCAAGGCTGCCTTAACTAGTAACGCTTTAGACTGTACCCACTGAATTTAATTTGGAAATTGAACGGCATTTCGCTGTGATAAAATAATACATGGTGATCTTCGGTGAGTTTTAAATTAAACATTTTAAATTGTTATAGTGGTTTTGGATTAGATTTTGAATATAGATAACCTGTATTTGCGCTAGTTAGGACTCAGGAGTATGTAGTGACGGAAAAGAGTAAGTCCTTTAGGTTGTTTAAAAAAAGACTTGCCTATTATAACACAATTTTGATTTAATTAAGACTTTAGGCGTTATTCTTAAATAATACAACTTAGTCAATAAAGGTTTAAAACTTAAGTATATGTGGACTAAAACGATTTAAACGCCATTAATGACTAAAATTATTGAACGCATTATGTACTACTGCTAAACTAACTATATCTGTACTTATATTATGTTATGATGTCGTTAAGTAATAAATGTTTCTTTTCTTTCTGTTTGATCAGTCAATTAATCCATTTATATGCAGAATATGGTTACATTGGATCTTATAATAGGAAAATTCTAGCATATTCTAATCGTTTTTTTAAATTATTCAAATATTTAACCTAACAAATTCTTAGATTAATGTATTGTTTTAATCAAGTCATAATAATATTAATTAATAAGTAACGTATCATTAAAATTATACCATTCCTTTCTTTCTTTCATTTTCACAGACAATCAGCTTGTTATAATAGTTTGTAAATTAAAAAATGTAAAACAGTCATAAATTGTATTTTTATTGTGATAAAGCTCGCTCGCACCTGCGTTTTATCGGCTTACAAACAGAAGCGGGTAGTTTTAACAAAGTTTTATTGGCAATAGCGTCCGCTCTTTTTGCGTCAACACTCATTTAAGTTATTGGCTGTTGTATAGAGCTATTTAGTTTTAAACGGAACAATTTGTTCGAGAAACGGTGGAAAGCATTCTTCCTTCTATTTGTTAATAGGCAAGATGTTTCAGTAAAAAAGAAGGATTTTTGGTCCGTTTATAATATTTTTATGCTTCAACAGAGATGTGTGACTATTTAGTAAAATTGTACGAAGAAGAGACGTCGTATTAAATTTAATAATGCTATCTTTAATAGGCCTAGCATGCGTCAATTTTTTCACATAAGACGAAAAAAGTTTCGATACTGTTGATTGGCTATTGTTATTAGCACACCGCATTTTCATCCAATCAGCAGCTGACGCACTGAATTCAATCGAGTATGACGTTTGTTAAGAGCGCGATAAAATTTAGTCGCGTGACGCATGCTAGGATCGATAGTCAATCCGTTGAGTAATTACCTGACATATGTCCAGTAAAATCTGTAACTAATCAAAGGCTGAATATAATAGAATAGAAAACATCTTTATTCATGTAAACTTTACAGAAGCACTTATGAATCGTCAGTACAAATTAAGTATTCTACCGCCGTGTTCGGAATGTTGATCATGTCGAGAAGAACCGGCAAGAAACTCGACACTTACTCTTTTCAATGTAACAATGTTCCCGTATACTAGGTACTTAAATAAAAATATACAAAGCTTATATAAAAAAAATCCGAAAATTAAAGTTATTCTAGACCCACACTGGACTATAAACCCCTTGATCACCTGACTAGACATTTTTTATAATATAAATCGTTCAATTTTTTTTTTAACAATTTAATATGATTTTTAAAAGAAAAGATTAGATAGACATTGCATTGTAAATTATGTTATGGGTACTTAAATACTGTTAAGAAATTTTGAAGGAAAACAGTGATTTTGAGGCACGTTAAAAAAAACTTGTATGGAAAAAGTGTTCATGGTTTTCTTTATTCATCCTTCATTGCAAAAGCTATTAGCTAAAAGTACTTAGGAAAACACTTGATTGATGAGTTAATATGTTTTATTTGTATGTTTAGTTTTTTCACGGTCTTGAAAAAATCTAGATCCATGACTGCAACCCCGCACTACCCCTTAGCTACCGCGCTGCAACCGCGGTCCGTCGGTCATGCACTTTACGTATTAGACCATTTGCCCCGATGAGAAGGCTGCAGCCTTTAGATTAAAGTACTGGCTAGCAGATTGATGTTTCTTCCACTTTTACCTTAAAAAAAACAAAGTTCAGTAAAAGTGATTTTTTACGTGTGAGTAACGAAGTCAACATATATTATATATAACAAAAATAGCGGGCGCCGGTGATCTCGTACGCGTAGATTAAAGTACTGGTTAGCAGATTGATTTTTGTTTCATTTTTATCTGTACGGTTAAATTTAAGAACTTTTGAATTTAAAGAAATCGAATTTAGGAATTTCATTGAAATCAGTGAATTTTCATACGAAATTTACAAACCCCCCTTTTCCCTTGTAATGTTGTAAAAAATGATTTTTTGATATATTCATATGCATGTAAAAAGCGGTTATTTTAATATTACAAACAGACACACCAATTTTTTTATATGTATAGGTGTATGTGGAAAACGAATATATTCAAGTCACAAAAAGCTTATATAGTAAGAGCAAAAGTAGAGTCAGTCATATTGGAAACGCCAGGCCCATGGTTCTCTAGAGGTGTAAAACAGGGAGATCCGCTCTCGCCACTTCTTTTTATAGCGGCCCTAGAATCTATAATAAGCAAACTTGACTGGAAAGAACGCGGCATAAATATCAATAATAGGTATCTGAATTACCTCTGTTTTGCCGACGACCCGGTCCTGATAACAGAAAAAGTGCCGAGCTACAGTACATGGTAGAGTCTCTAAATAACGCCAGTAAGTGTGCAGGGTTAAAAAGGAATCTCTCGAAAACCATGCTAATGACCAATAGTACCAGAGTACCGATACATGTAGACTGTGAACCTTTTAAATACACTGACCAGTACATCTACCTCGGTAAACAAATAAGCCTTGATGGTTCAAGCAACTACCAGGAGGTAGAGCACAGGGCACAGCTAACATGCAACAAATATTGGAGCCTAAAAGATATACTTAAGAGTACAATGCCTATTAAGCTGAAAACAAAAGTGATGAACTCCTTATACCATGCCTGACGTATGCTTGCCAGACTTGGAAATTTAACAAAAATGTCAAAGAAAAAATCTTAACATGCCAACGCGGGTTGGAGAGAAGTATGTTAAATATCAAAAAAATACAAAAAATACGACACACGGAAATAAGAAACACCACCAAAGCAAAAGACGGTCTGGCACAAGCACTATCACTGAAGTAGAAGTGGATAGGTCATGTAGCGCGCCTTCAAAATCAAAGATGGACTAAACATGTTACTGTGTGGAGAGGTCCAACAGGAAAAAGGAAAAAAGAAAGACCTCGAAAAAGATGCGAAGACGAAATTATACACACAGCGGGACCAAATTGGATGCAGACTGCAAATTCGAGAGAGGATTGGCACAATTTGGAGGAGGCCTTCTCCTGCAAAGGGTTCTAGCAGATTAAATAAAAAAAAAAAAATAATTACTAACAAAATATGTAACACTCAACTGTCTTGCATGAAATACAGGCTTTTTATTTATTTATAGGTGTATGTATAGATGTGCAACCGATGAGTAGCGTAAGTCGGCAAAACTCACATTGATATGAATATCATATCACTATCGTTTGTACTGTTATTGCTTAAAGGATCAAAAGCACGTAAAGGTTAATACTTGCAGTTCGATATTAGACCTTATGTCAACGACATAATTTCGTGGCAAACTCCAAAGTGCTTAGTCTAACGTGCGTTTGTTTGTACCTTTCACAAGGTTTACAAATACAAGCATTAGCGGTATATAGTCTGAACTATGACATATAACAGTCGACATTTTGATTTTGACGACCGCCGTAGCTGAGAGAGCGGGCCGGGCTTTGGCGTTGCGCCATCCCTGAAGTTCCTGTTTTGAATCCCAGTTAAAACAATGTGGAAAACAAACTTTTCTGTTGTTCCTCTAGTCTTGGTGTTGTGGCAGAAGTGCTTTAGCTAATTAATTATCATAGATTCATACAATGTAGATATATCATGCTGTGCAATCTAAATAATATATAAAAGAAGAAACTGACTGACTGACATATCAACGCACAGCCTATACCGCTTAACCTAGGCACTTGAATTAACCTTAGACAATTTCAAATTTCTACTGTACTTAAGTTATTAAGTACAGTAGAGGTGCACTAAGAAAGAAATTTCCAAAATTCCCACAAGAACGGGAATTAGCAGAAAAATCCTTTTGTATGATCTAAACCGCTTAAGTTAGACGCTTGAAAATTGACATGCGGATACCTTAGTAAACTTAAAGCTTAGTTGCAACAGGATATTGCAAAATTCACACAGAAACTGGAGTTAGCGGGAAACAGCTGGAAAAACCCTGTGGTCCACGCGAACGAAGTCGCGGGCACAGCTAGTCTATACATAAAAATAAAATTAGATTATATTTGTAAGATTGAAATAACCACCTTTTTCTACATGCAAATGAATAAATATACGATTTATTTACCAAAATATTTTTTAATTTGCTTGTCTGACTGTCTGTTTGTTTGTTACAGCTAATCTCTGAAGTGGCGGCACCGTATTTGACGGGTTATAACGAGTAACTTAAAAAAACCTTTTTTTATATTACACTGCAAAGTTGACCTCATCCCACCTGAAGTTAAGTGGTAATGAGGTCTTAGCTTAAGGGCGACAACTACAGCATAATCAATCTGTTATTGGACTTGTCGCCCTTACCTTGAAGGCTTGGCCCTGCTCCTATTAAGGGCGACAACTACAGCATAATCAATCTGTTATTGGACTTGTCGCCCTTACCTTGAAGGCTTGGCCCTGCTCCTATTAAGCACCCCCCAGAAGCTCTGGAAACCTTACTCATACGCAGAAACACAACAACACAGAAGTGATTGTTATTTGGCTGCGGTCTTCTGTAAGGTGGAGGTATTTTACCAGTCGGGCTGCTCCAGTTCGAGCGATAAATCGCTATGCTATACCTTTAAGTCTAGTTGGTACTTTAATTTGCTGGGTGCATTATTTATTTGCTTCATTTATTGCAGTCTTAAGCTGGATTGCAACCGCTCCCGCTAATTCCTTTATTTCGTCCATCCCTTTCCTATTTTAAGCTCGAGTTTGCTATTCGACTCACGTCTCTATAATGCCGGTTCGTTGCCGGCAAATCGGGAAAATCTCGATGACCACTATTTCACTTACTGTTATACATTTGTACTGATTTTCCTGAGCGCCCCCTCGAAGCATTTGAAGTAAACAAGGACTCGATATGCAGAGGAACTGGAAACGATGCTCTTTGTGCGCAGAAAACATTTATTTTGAGACTAGCGGCACCTCGCGGTGACTTAGTTTTTCCTAGCAATGATATAGACGATCATTTTTACTCCTATCTCTCCTAATACTAGAAACAAAAACTAAAATTTTGATCTAAGTTTCATAACTATCTTTGTGCCAAGTTTTATATCTCTAACTATGGGAAATTGTCTAATTTTTAAAATAAGACAATTTCCCATATAAACTTTTAAGGGTAGTATTGGCCGCCACCCCCCATTTTTTTCAAAACAAAAAGTCGCCCATGTCCGTTTTAAAGGTTCAACGTATACCTGTACAATATTTATCGAAATTGGTTCAGTGGTTTAGGCGTGAAAGCTGGACAGACAAATAGACAGACAGAGTTACTTTTACATTTTGTCTAATATGGACAAAATATATTTCAAACCACGAAGACTCGTCCGGTCCATCCTGTGTATCAAGCAATGAGTGTACACGCACACTTGATAAATAGAGAGAACGTCACGAGTAACTGAGGTTTGGCAAAAACTCTCCGCGCCTCCCGCTTACCCCTCATGCACCGCGATGCCCATATCAAAAGTAATTGGCACTTTTTCGTGGATTGTACCAACTATATATGTACATATGACGACCTCGGTGGCGCATTAGCAAAGCGCGAAAGGTTCCGGGTTCAATTCCCGGTCAGGTCAATTTAGAAAACGAACTTTTCTAAATTTACTTGCGATGGGTGTCCTAGTATGACGCCCACAGGTAATATCTGACGTCAGGTGCTCACAGTACAAAGTATAACCTTAGTTTGAGACCAGGTGATTGGTGTTATTGTCTGGCGCATTTATTATTTATTTATTTCTATGGAAAATTTACTTAAACTTTAAGTTTACTAATACCTGTCAAAAAAAACATTATTATTGTACCCTCATTTAGATTATTTGTGATTTGTATCCTAACAAAATTACTTCCAACATTTATATTGAGAAAATAATTCAAAAAGCTAGACTGAAAAACAGATATCTGTACAATTCGTCGTTTGTCTGCAATCAATTGAAAATATCGGAAATATACGAATAGACTCACAGGCTTTGCCCCGTTTTATTAAAGTGTAGAGGGTTGTGCGAACGTAAAACTAATAGTCGGTTCCAAGTGGCTTGTTAGGTTTGAATTGTTTTAGAGTTCCAAGAATGAAGAGGATGTTTGTCACAAAAAGGCATCTATTTGCAAGTCTAGTGCTAGTCGTTCAACATATGTGATACAGGCCTTGTTTAAAAGGTGAAATACTTTGACGCGCCGTTTCGCAAAGGTGGTACCACAAATTAACTTGAATACTTGTAAAAACACCCAAATAGAAAACAATCACGAATACTTCTGGATGAACTTAGCTGTGGACTTAGTGCTCTAGCGCGATAGGCTTCGTAAAACCAGTAGAAATTTCGTTAGATTAAGTATAAAAATGCTCAACAAGTTACAGCAATGTGTTGTTGAGTTTCCCATGCACAGATTTAACGTCCATGTTTAATAAAAAACACACACTTAATGAATATTTAAACGTTATGATTGCTCGCTTGCACATCATAATATTTTAAAGTTGTATCTAGTCAAAGATATTGTAAGGATATGGGTAACTGAGTTTCTTGCCGGATTCTTCTCGGTAAGATTAAGTTCTGAACCGGCTGTAACTTCAATTTTGGTTTATATTTGGTTCCGACGATGCATAAGTGTTACGTATGAGCAACATGAATAAATGAATTGATAAAGATTATAATAAGGCTTGCTAAAGTAATAATAAAAGTAGTTATGTCATACAGTTATACTCCCGATATATAAAGCTCTATAAATAAAGTGAAATGTGAAAGGTCGTGGACTCCTCGAGTCGTTGCATTGCGAAGAGCAATTGTCGAAATTTTTGCATATTGCATGAAATCCTTGGATACCGAAGCGCTATTCCCCTCGGGCTGCATTCCACACCAGGGATGTGGGCGGGCGTGGTACAAGTCTTAAGAGCCAGATAATCAATAAAACTACTTAAAACCACAGACCCAGAACTACAAGAGCCAACCAACGATGTCATCGCTTCATCGTGGAAAATATTCCAACGCGAACCAAAATGTTTGGTAACTCGTATCTTTGCCGCACCATTAATAAGTAGAACTTGTTGCCGGCTCATTTGTAGGAAACACATAGTCTCTCTCCACTTTATCTGTTTGGAGCTTGAATATATTCATCCACCCTCATATTTTCACTTAACAAAATGATATTGAATTCACTTCGATACACTACATTCACAGTATACGCTATGGGTTCAGATCGTTCTATCCGCGAAAAATATAATTGTATTACCTAATCACTAAATTGCATGCTTATGTTTACATACACATTTTAAGTATTTTAAATGGAAAGTAAAGTATATGCAACATAAATCTGTTATGTATTATTATAGGTAACTGTTTAAACTTCAACATTGTTCAATTTCCGGGTATTGTTGCTATTATAGTTATGTATGTTTAATTATTATTTTATACATACAAAAGTACGTCAGGCTTCACACTTGGGACTTTGTAAAGCCTTTATGTAATGCGTATAAGAACTAATTTCGAACTGTAGGTGTGTTAACTTTGACGACTTGTCAACCGTTCTTAAGTTATTACTTGCTGTGTTCGCGACTTCTTTCATAACTAACTTAAAATATGTTATAGAACACTTCGCAGGCGAAGGCGGCTTAGGGCGCGGCGACCGCGCCCAGCAACCGCGTGGGGACCGGCCCACTGATGGTGTGAGTGCGCCTCAGCTGGCATTGCACCGGTTACTACTGCTAGGTGGGGATGGTTCTGTTGGACCGGCCATCCCCCCCGACCTCTGTAAGTAGCTATTCCGCCGGCGGTGTTGTGGTTGAAAAGGCTGAGTAGATTTCCCACAACGCCGCCATTAAGGCGATGGAGGTCCAATCGGGGGTTTTAGTGGGTAGTCCTATCCTTTTCAGGGCACGGAGTCCCACACATGCTGTAGCCCTCCCTCGGGTAACGGTACGGTGCATCGACGCATTTCCCCCTCAAAAGAAAAAAAATAGTATGGATCATTATCAAACCACTGTGTATTTCATTCCGTAGGTATTGTTACTACTGTTAGTTTATCCCTTTTTTAATATTGATATGTACTTTTTGTGTTATTATATGTACTAATTTTATGACAAAATTTTCATTCAATTTATCATCAATAAATGTTATCTAAGACCTCTGCGTTTCCTGGTCTTTGATAAATTGTTTGAAACGCAAACTCTCATAAATAGCACCGCGTTTCATGTTAAGTACAAAAGGTCTCAGAATAGGGATATTCAATATTCATACGGAGACGTTTATTAGATTTCCGCATTCTATTGAAACGCGTAAATGATTAATCGCCGAGCTATTCCGTTGAAAATTAGATCGCTATGACAGTCAGCGTGAAATGCTTTTGTTGAATGCAAAACAAAGCAAAAACTATTAAAAATGTTTAACAGAGTAAATGACAAAAAAATGCAATCCATGAATTAAATTACCAAAAAATTATAGAATACGTGTTTTTTGTTTTATCGTTTAAACAAAAAATGGCAAAGAAATATTGCTCTAAAATTCAGCGTGAAGTTACTTTTTCGCAGTTTTATTTATTTATTTATTTAATAGGTACACCAACAGAACATATACATAGCATTTTAGGGGTATGTGATACAGAGGTAAGTTCTAGTATATGCTCCAATAAGAGGAGTACACAGCATTCAAAATAGGAGCAACACAGAATTAGATAAATTTAATTTAGAAGAAATATAACAAATTTAGTCAGATGACGTATTGTGCAATGTGGATAAGAATTTATTTTTTGAAAGGTGGAAACTGTCAAGTTCAGGGTGTTTTTTGCGGAGTAAACTATATTTACAGAAGCATCTGTGTAATGGTGAGTGGTGACCGAGATTCGTTTTGCATCTTTGAGTATGAAAAGTTCTGACAATCGGCTTGCGGGGAATATTAAAAGGTACTGACACTTTGACACGTTCCACGAGATTAGGACATTTTATTTTGTTATGAATGAGTCCGTGCAAGAACGTTAAGTCCAAAACAGTTCGTCGATGATACAAAGTCTTCATTCCGAAAAAGATCAACCTGGAGTGGTAAGGAGATCTATGACTTATTCCCGAGGACCGATAAGCAAGTGATCGTGTAAAAGAACGTTAGATTCTCTCTATCCTTTGGGAGTGAATTGCATATGAAGGATTCCATACTGCACTAGCGTATTCAAGGTGACTTCTTACCAATGCATTATAAAGCAATTTGTGAGTGGAGTTAAGCTGAAAGCATTTGCTATTTCTTCTCACAAATCCCAACATTTGTGCAGCTTTTTTTACAATGCTATTTGTGTGCGAAGTAAACTTTAAAGATTTATCCAAAATAACACCCAAGTCACGGATCTGCTCAACCTCAGCCAATATTGAATTATTTAATGTATAAATAGACAGGTGTGGAAATCTTTTACGTGTAAAATTAATATGATAGCATTTTCCTGTGTTCAAGATCATGTTAATTAAAATACACCATTGGCTGATGCTTACAAAATAGAGACCTATGAAAATACCTCTACAGTCAAGCCCTCTACTGAACTTGGTTGGATCATTCCTTTATTTTTAACTGACTTCAAAAAAAGTAGGAGGTTCTCAATTCCACCGTGTATATGTTTTTTCATGCTGAATTCCACGCGCGATTTTCGGAACGGGATAAAATGAACCTTAGATAAATAGGTACAAAGTTGGTCGCGCTGTTATGTAATTTATTGTGTACAGGTAGATACAAATTATTCGATCCCGTAGTAGACTGGACTAATGCCTGGATATATGAGGATAAAGCACTAGAGTTCAATTCATCTAGTGACTGAGATAGACTGGTATTAGTAATTTAAGTGAATGCCAATAAATTTGAAATGTGATTTAATCTATTCAATCTCTGATACTATAAGTTATATATGTCACAAAATGTATAGTGCAGTTATAATGTCAGAAAAAGAGGCATAGAAATTTGTATTTCCGAAAAATCGGAATATGGTTTTTTTTTCAAAAAAATGCTTTTACGCTTCCCCTAATTATCATAAGGGGAAGCGTAAAAGCAAAAAATATAGAGTAACAAACATTATATATCCGGACATCCAAACATTTTTTCATATTTCCTCGTTTTTAATATAAGTATATTCATCCTTCTTATGGGATTATTCCACTTTGATCACCTGGGTGATATCACCCAGGTGGTTTATTTCCGAGGTGATCAAAGTTGACTAATCTATTCCACTTTGATCACCTGGGTGATATCACCCAGGTGATTTATTTCCGAGGTGATCAAAGTTGACTAATCTATTCCACTTTGATCACCCGGGTGATATCACCCAAGTGATCAAAGTGGAATAATCCCTTCTTATGGGTACGGGTGATGTACGTACTGACGTGAGGCGCCGCTGTAATCGACTTATGCGATGCTAATGGTCATATTACTATCAAAAATGAAAAACACATAAACTGAACTGTATGTCGAATTGCGCTCTACAAGACACAAATCTTTTTTTCTATATCTTTAGCGAGAAAAGAGAAAACACAAAATTTTTGCTAAACATTTTTTTAATTTTTCGGTCGATATTTCAATAACAACGAACGATAGGGAAAAATTGCGAAGGATCAAATTGTAGAGTGTACAAAGAGTAAAAAATACTCCTGGTTACAATTTTCGTAGTTTGAATGTTATTGTGAGAATGTAGTGAATTTTTTTAAAGTTTTTTTTGGAAATGTAATTTTTACTTAGTTTTCCACATAATCAACATCCAGCATTCTTGCAAAATTTGCATTTGTAAACAACTGGAATCTCATGCGTTTACAGTCTTATGCTAGGCATTATTATTAATCGATTAAAAAGTTAATATTTTTTTTAAATTAGTGCAGAAATTATTAAAAAAAAATACTGCTATTCAAATTTCATCATGGACAATGTAACCAATTTAACCTCTACGCCAGTGGTTAAATTAGTCACCCGACCAATTTGGGAAAAAAATCTTTTCAAAATTAGTTATTTTTTACTAAGAAACTTAATAAAAATCTTTACGCCACGTCAGCAATTTGATGGTTAAGTATTAAAATTTTCACATTTTAAGTTGTGGGAAACGCAACAAATATTATGGTTAAAATTACTTCACTGTAAACTGCTTTGGTTCCATATTAATTCTTGTTGCGGTTGTTAAGGGATTAGAAAAAGAAAAAGTATATAATATAAGTAAAAAAAGGATATTAAGGAATATATAAAAGGGACAGCAGAAAGACTGACAGACAGAAGATTAAAGAAAAGGAATTTTGAAATCACATCCAAAATAGAAAATTATGTGAAGTATGTAGGTTTGCTCCAGATTAACTCTCGAAAGTAAATACTTACTTGAGTACTTAATTGTTTCATCACTCATCAAAACGAAACTATATGACTTGGTCCAAAGTGAGCTCACACACAACACATACCGATAACTTTGATACTGCTACTGTAACTAATCTGCTGAGTTTCTTGCCGGTGTCTTCTCGGTAGGTATAGGTTCCGAACCGGCAGTAGAATCACTTTGTATTGTATTCAATGACGATTCAAAAGTGTTACATGTAACCTACTTGAATAAAGAAATATTTGAGTCTGAGGTTCAGTTGGCTACAGTTCCTATTCCAATGAATTAAGACGGTACTAAGTCCAAAGTGTTTAGCATTAACGTCTTACTTTTGACAGTACATATAAGGTATTAAGTATCATAATCCCCTGAAACCAGTCTTGGTCATGCTTACTCCAAATCTGCCTACAACCAGTTCTAATCCAAGTTGATAGGAGCTTTTGTCTGCGAGGTCTAGACATCCGAACGGATTACCGTCAAGCATAGTAATACATCATGTTCATACTGCGACTGACGTAGATGGAGTTTATTATATTTTTGTTTTCGTAATACAACAGCGAAACGTGCTTTTAAGTTATAAGGCTCTATTTTCGTACAAGCTATACACAATGTACCTTTTTTCATTTCACAGTTAAGTAATAAGAAAACGACATGACTTGATGAAAGCTATGAATCAATGCTTGTAAAGTACTTCCAAGATTACAAAATCTTAAAAATTAGCACAAAGTGACGTTTTATAGCAAACACGAAGATTCATGAACTGAGAATCTTAAAAATTATCACGAACTGACGATTTCGAGCACAGATAAAGGAAAATTGCGTGAACCATACATATTTGCTCACGTCTGTGACTAAACATATTTATACTTATAATAAATCTGTGGAGAGGTCAATTCTGTACATGAAATATATTTCCAAAATAACTCTCAGGGGATGATTAGTGATTGATATTGATGCCTAAAATCTATAGAAAAAATAGTAATAAGTGTAGCTTTCATTTTAAAAAAAACCACTGAGTTTCTTGCCGGTATCTTCTCTTTAGTTATAGGTTCCGAACCGGAGGTAGCTTCATTAGCTTTATATAAAGACTATTCATAAGTAATACTAATGTAATCTATGAAGATTGACTTTGACTTTATCTATCTGTCTGACTGCATGTTCGTTATAGATACAAAAACTATTCGTCGGATTCTACGAAACTTGGTACAATAAATCTGCATACTTCTAGGCAGGTTATACTTTTCATCACGTTGTGATCAATAGGACCAGAGCAGTGAAGGGCAATTTTGGGAAAACGGGAGAAGTTAATCCATATTTGAAGCTTCTGTCACGTGTGCAGCCTAAATAGTTAAAGCTAAACAGAAATAATGTATGACGGAAATGTTCTCCTTAAAACTACCTAAAAAATTCTCACAACAACATATGTCTATTTTTTATGGTTGACTCACAATAACACATGTAACTCCCAATAGCTTAGCAGTTCGAAACTTTCTGATTATATTCAAATTCAAATTCAATATTTGTTTATTCAAGTAGGTTACATATAATAACACTTTCGAATCGTCATTGTATATAATGCAAAGTGATTCTACTTCCGGTTCGGAACCTATATCTACCGAGAAGACACTGGTAAAAAACTCAGCAGATTAGTTACAGTGGCAGTATCTAACTTATAGCTATGTGTAGAACACTTTGGACCAAGTCATATAGTTTTATTTTGATGAGTGACAAAAAACATTAAGTATTATGTTATTTTAATAGGTAAACTGGAGCAGACCAGTCCCCAAAGTATTTGTCTACTCTTATGTTCATAACACTCCCACTTATCCCCAATAATAAAAAGTAAGTAAATTCAAAATCATGTCGTCCACGCAAACCAAGTCGTTACAGCTAGTTTTTAATAATTTTAAACTTACTAACGAACTCTTAAAAGCGTTGAGGTGTTGCAATAAAACAACAAATAAATTCGTTGAATTGCAACTATAATTCAATTCAATTCAATTTATTTATTCAAAAACAATTTACATTGTGTGGAATATTAAAATAGTATAATTTAAACTAGCCTAGCAAATTTAATTATAATAACAATAAAAATATAAATTAAATAATATAAAATGTCACTTCAATTTATTATTAAGATTATGTCCATCAATGTATCCTAAAATTCCTTATTTTTATTATTTTGCTAATTGGTTGACTGTTTAACATGTCATGTCTTTATGGACACTCAGTAAATTCCTCCACGGAGTAGTACGACTTTTCCAACAAAAAAGACTTGAGCTTATCCTTAAAGCTACTAATATAAACTATACTTTTCAATTCTATTGGTAATCTGTTAAATAATAATAATTCTCTGAAGCAGGAGCCTACGCTCGCTGTACTAGACGACAGAGTAGGTTCATATGTATTTATATCTCGTTTATGCATCGCGCTATGCAAAAATGCAATCGGTTGTATGCAGCTGCGACGGCGGCGCGATTCACACAGCGCGTGACAAGAACACAGTATTGATGCAAAATGAAGAGTGAGAGGACACATTTGTAGTGGTTCTGTAGTACATACCAAACAGGCAATGGGAAAATAGATAACACCTCAAATTGAACCTTAGGACCTTGACATACCGGCGAAAACCAATAATATACCTAATAATTTCGATACTCATGGCTTGAGTTAAGGGTTAAAATGTACGTTTGTAACAGTCATTTTTTTCCCACGACACATTCATCGATTTAAAACGTTCGTTCGTTACATTCCCTTCAATATGGTTGAGTGAAGCGATGGCTGGCACATACATCATGCTTGTTAATAGGTGCGACTGCGGTAACTGGTCTGCTCCAGCTTACTTCTCAAAAGTAAACACCTTTACAAAACAAAACTGTACCACTTGGTCCAAAGAGGTCTATATGTCGCAGTCATCTGGTTGAAACAGCTATTTGATTGAATCACTAGCGTGTTTATTAAATGGCGACGTTTAATTGAATGACTAGGCCGAACGTTGAATGAATAAGACTGACTGAACGTCCAACAAGTTAGCGGATTGTAACATAGCCCTTTGAACATAGCGGACGTAATCAGTCAGGTGATTGTAATTTAGTGCATTTTTTTTCCACTGCGGCGTTAGTGCTCATCAAAACAAACATGGCGTCAAACAGCTGGTACAGATATAATCGAATAGCACTGTGTTGATAATTTTTAGAGTGAAATTGAGATATAAAGTGACTTATTCGTAAAAAAATATTTCTTTAGCCTAATTGTCTTAAGACTTAAAATTGTTAAAACATATTAAAAAATCTTATTAAGGTGTGTTATGTCATGTATGTCAACTATATCCCATTCAACGACTATGCTAAATGACGTTCAGTCAAGAAGTTTAACGTTACATTAAACAATTTGACGAGTTGTCCTTTAGTCATTCAATTAAACGTCGTCATTCAATGAACGCGCTAGTGATCCAATCAAATAGCTGATTAAACCAGATGACTGCGACATATACATAATTAATATAAGTTAGATAACTACTGCTTGTGTAACTAATCTGCTTGGGAACGGTTCGCCGAATCAAACAAAGTTATATTATTCGGGGAAACGATTTTCCATGAAACGTAGCCTCGGTCAAATATAATTTAGTAAAGTGATAGGTAACCATACGAATAAACCTTATAAATGAAAATAATAATTTTACTTTATGTATTGAAACAGATTTTAAGATGAACTCTATGAAAACGTGATAAAAATAAAGTTTAATTTTACTGTCCGTGATTGTACATAGTGATAGAAAATAAACCATTTATGCTTGGACATTAAAATGGTGAAAGATGCGAAAAATACTAGGCAAACATAATTTAAAGCTAGTTGATATTTGTTCTTTCTCAAACGACATAAACGCAACAAAATCCAAATTAACGAATTTCCTAATCCAGTAAACTCAAACAGAATGATTCGTTGGAGCATTCCATTGGAAGCTTACCAAAGCGGAAACTTTTTAAATAAATAACTATGGACATACATTCGTAGGAACAAAACAGGACCCTAAATGCAAGGATTTGTAAACAAGACTTTGGCACACCGCTCTTTGGAGTTGTGTCAAATAACGGACTGCGAGAGGTGTTTGCCAGCTCACCAACTTTGCACTAGATATTTTAGGATTGCAGGGAGACTGTAAAATTCGGCTTACGGTCCAAGAGAAGGTCTTAGAAAGAGTGTTGTAGCTGTAGAACTTCATTCTTGAGCTGAAATTTTAACGCATACTTCTATTCTTGATATAATGGGAAAGATTTACAAATATTTGTTATGGATGAAACCGCATTAATCTATACTTAAATTATTAAGCTAAAGTTTGTTTGAAGAGCTAATCAAACTACTACTGTTTCAAATTGAAGAAAGATTTTGTGTTGTCTATTTATCGAGGAAGGCTTGAGGCGCTATAAAAAATCACGCTGAAACCGAAGCGGAGAATCTCTAGATATCGTGGAAAATAAGGAAAAAACGGGGAAAGCACCCTGTGAAGTTACTCTACTGAATTTGATTCCACATTTTATATTTTTATTAGTTTATAAATTTCAGTCTAAGGAGCATATTTCATTTAAGGTGACGTCACCATAGCCCGTAACAAAAGGTTTTAACGTTCGACACTTCGTTAATTAAGAGAGGTGGTGAAATACCTCCACCTTACAGAAGACCGCAGCCAAATAACAATCACTACTGTGTTGTTGTGTTCCTGCGTGTGAGTAAGGTTTCCAGAGCTCTTGGGGGGTGCTACATTAGTAGCAGGGGTCAAGCTTTCAAGGTAAGGGTGACAAGTCCAGTAACATATTTATTATGCTGTAGGACCTCATTACCACTTAACATTAGGTGGGATGAGGTCAATCTCGAAGTGCAAAATAAAAAAATATGATTAGTTAGATGAGCAAATTAAATGGACAAACCTGAGACAAAAATAGTCTCCTGAATATAACCAGTAGTCTTCGTTATATTTTTAATATCCTGTCTGTAGATAATGCTTATCCCACAGGCAGTTCCACGACGCGCCTGACAATCGCTATACTCCAAGGATTACAGTAGCTGCGGCCCAACGCGTGTTTTTATTCAATCTACCCGCATTATCCGAGGACTCTATTTATTCAGATTGATCATAGTTCATGCACTGTACGAGATGCGTGTTAATCGGTTTAGGAGTATTTTATTTCAAGTTGTGGTCCTAGTATCCTGTCTCTTTCACTTCATGCTATAAATGTATTTTTGCCCTCGATGACTTAACAGTGCAGTATAGTACTTAAAGTTAGTGTTTTAAAACATTTTTGAAAATAACATGAACAGGAAGTATGTTGTTTTTTAAACTTAATCTTATTAAAAATATTATTTAGTTCACAGCAATAAAATAAAAATGGATGTATTAAACTTTCGTTCTCCAATACTTTCGGTCTAACATGTTTTTAACAGCCGACGCACAAACGACGGGATGTTATAAGTTTGACGTGTCTGTGTGTATCTGTCGATGGCAGCTCCCGAACAAATGAACCCATTTTCGATTGATTTTGTATTTCATGATTTATTCTAAAATCGGTATTTTAATGTTGGAGCTACCGCTCATCATTTCGAGATTTTCTTGAGAAGTGTGGACATCACTTCATTGCTGGGCTGGCCATTCTCTAGGACCCCATGAAAGATTTTTTTTTTATCTTCGGTTGAGTTTATTTTGGTATTAATTTCGGTCTAAATATGGGGGCATATTGGGTTGGCGTTAGATTATTTAAGGATAGGGGGTAGCTTCCCGACCATTTATAACGTCAGGTTATATAGAAAATCTGGGTGGATTGGGGCTAAGACTTTCATTAATTTAAGGGGTGGATTTGGGAGAAATTTAGGGACTATTGAGGAGTTTGGGGATTTGGGATGGAGGGGCTTATACTTTCTAGGGACTACTTTGTCTATTGTATGGTGTTTTTTTACTTATTTATATCTTTTTTACCCCCATTGAAGGGAATGTACCCCAAGATTGGCGACCTTAGTCTTAGTGCAGTTATTAACCCATGACGAATAACTATTCTATGCTCCCACTCTGTACTAAAGTTAAGTAAGGCTAACCGATTCCACCATGTTTAAAAAAAATTATAAAAGATGATAAAAATATATATTGAATTTACTGGATTAAAAGTGATCTGCCTCATTCAAATCAAGGTTAAAAAAAGCGTGAAACGCGAAGTCCCTTGTAATCCCTAATAGAAGCCGTATAATTATAATGTGCTAAGGATCACTAGTATGTGAAAGACGCCGAACTTATCAGAGTTGTCGTGGTCATGTCAGTTTACTCGTGGATCGGACATCCTCGCTCCTCCACAAACTAATCTTGGGGAGATGACGGGACTGCTTAGTTAGCGACCATTCCGCCAGTGATGTTGTGGTAAGGCTTCTGCTCCCACGGCATGACCATCAAGGCAATGAGGTCCACCGGGGGGTTTTAGTGGGAGTCCCTGACACGCCGTCACCTCAATGCATTATCCCTGAAAAAAAAAGGTCAGTTCTCTCGTGATACAACTTCTTCCTCGTTCATGCACATTTGTCGTACCCAAACCCAAAGCCATGTAACATCGTCACAAAGAATGTCTACTTGTGAAACAATGCGCTCCTTACTTTCTCCAAACATCTCGTATGTAGTCCCTAATCGTTCGCAGTCTACCTAACACGGCGGTTGCTCTGCAAATTGGCTTGTGAAATTGCCCTTATAAATTTCAAGGATAAGTTCCACGTTTAGCCCCCTGCTTTCAGGTAAACTGGAGGCAAGCCAGCTCAAACTTTAGATATATTAATAAACTTATATGTGTAAATAAGGTCATGTTTGTCCAACATAATTCTTAGCGACTCTGTTTATTTCCTTTTGGGAAGAACTGCCATTTGGAAAAGTTTGTTTGGAGAAGTAAAAATAATGTTTTTTTACTTACTTGTTGGAGTCATGGTTAGAGCTCCTGGCTGTTAAATATAGGGTTTAACACCCTCCAAGGACAAAGATTCGTGTGATAGATAAAAATCTATCACACGCATCTTCACACAAAAGTGTGTATTCTGTGTCCGGGTTATTTAAAATGTATTTACGTATTTATTTTTGATAACATCACCTTGCTTTGATTCTGTGTTAAGTAACTAAAGTAGTTGTTTTACAGAAATCAAAGTTAATGACGGCACCACAATACTCAGACCCGAGACAGTATAGAAAAGCTCATTCTCTAGAATAATCTGACCGGGAATGGAACTCAGGAACTCAGAGTGATGATGCCAATATCCTAACCGCTCGTCTCTTGGCTACGAAAGTCTTATGGAACCAAAACCTCTCTTCGCTCTGGTCTCCATCCCCTGTGCTTAGGCACTTGCTTTAGGACCAAGCCGATGAATATTATTGCATTTTAGAAGATGCATGAAGGATTATGTAAGTTAAAATTTATTTACATAACCACAGAATGCCGTTACCATGTTCATGACACGTCAACAGTTAAAAAAAAGTCAGATGGCAACCGTTTTTATCAAAAACGTATCAGGTAAGCACGATGGTATTATCAGATATTTATCCTAGTTCCAAAGAAGAGAAATATCTAAACACACAGTCATTTTCCCTTTTAACGACTTAACAGCAAAAAAAGCAAAAAAAGAATGAAGGTAAAATAATAAGTCGCTAAAAGCAAACAAAAGCCACATAAATAGCTTGTTTTTGAATTTTTAGTTATATATTAAGTTCAAAGTCAAGATTTTTGTTTTCTTTGTTATTTGTTTATTTGCCAAAACGCATAACACCCACTTTCAAAACACGCAAATTTTTGTAATACAGTTTTCGTCCGGTAGAACTAATTAACCCTTTCTACCGACCCTATCAAGTCGACCCCGTGCACCAGAGCATGCAGCGTCTCGGGCGTCATGGTGTCTTGGCTGAAATATCGACGGGCCCTGCGATAATTTAGGGTTAGCTTACCTAAGTGTGGTCTAAGTTATGAGGGTTGCACTAGTATTTTTTTTTATATTACACTTCAGAATTCCCCTTATCCTCATCCCACCTGATGTTAAGTGGTTATAAGAGCTTAAGGGCGACAAGTACAGCATAATAAATCTGTTACTGGACTAGTCGCCCTTACCTTGAAGGCTTGACTCCTGTTTCTAATGTAGCACCACTTAAGAGCTCTTGAAACTTTACTCACATGTAGGAACACAACAACACAGAAGTGATTGTTATTTGGCTGCGGTCTCCTGTAAGGTGGAGGTATTTCCCCAGTCGGGCTGCTTCAGTTTGAGCGATAAATCGCTATGCCCTATCTCTCTTGATATGATATATATGATTTACGATATCATCTCTTATGGCGATGAAGTTAGTTTTTAGCGGGTAGTCCCCGCCCCTCTCAACACACCACCCTAATGGATCAAACTAATTTGATTATGTTGGTTTTGTTTATGATATTAAATAATACAAAGTGTTATAACTATTTATGGAAATCGATCTAAAATAGCCGACACCACCAAATGTCCGAATACCTATTTTGACACACCTTTCTTAATACAGGTACACAATTAAAATGCTTGAATAGTCCAATAGATTATGAGAAATTTCAAACCTATCAAAATGTCAGCGGCTTAAAAAAATATTGTTAGGTACTGTAAAGGGCGAGTGCAAGAGGCATAAAAATTTAAGTCAAGTCAAATCTTTTGTTTTTATTTAACACTTATGAATAGTTTCTACATAAATCAAATAAAGCTACCTCCAGTTCAGAACCTATAACTACCGAGAAGATACCGGCAAGAAACTAAGTAGGTTTTTTAACAAAAGAAAGCTTAATAACTTTATTACTAATTTTGCATATAGATAAAATTATATATCTAAATATAAATAAAGAAAACTATATATAAATAAAACCCTCGCATATTCCCATCCCAACAGACGCTACCAGCAACCCGAACATTTCCTGCAAACCGAATGAAACATAAACTCAACCAGAACTTGGGCCACAGTGTAAGCACATTAGTAAGCTTAGTTTACTGCGACAAACGCAAAGCATTGTACTTAGATGTTCTACTAGATGGAATGTTTGTTATGCAAAACACAAACAGCGTATCTCATAACGCCCCATTATTATATTTGCTCTAAGGGGCGGCTGTAAATTTTGGTCTGCGACGCATCAGATAGGTACAGAAGGGGGACTGTGTTGGTACGTTAAATGGTTGTATTTGTCTATGAAATGAAATCAGTCAAATATTTCTTTATTCAAGACTAGCTGTCCCTGTGAACGCCTATTTTTTTCTAAATTTTCTAACCTTTAAATCTTTCCTGGATCTCCACTAATAGTGGAGTTAATCTCGATTTAACTTGACGACTTGACCAAATTGGCTAATGTTGGTTTTAAAATAATTGTGGAGGTCCAGGTTTAATTCAATGGTCAGAAAATTTACCAAAAATCGACGTTACGACATTTGTCAGGACAGTTAGTTAAATATAAAAATAGCAAACAAATTAATGCCTCTTGAACGGGAGCTCTCTTTAAACGTTTGTTTATATAATAACCAAAAACTGTAGGGTGTTTACAGTTATAAGATGAGTGCGATGACTAGGATGAGAAATGTACGAGCCCAAAGATAGTAGATCTAACACTGATTTATTTCATAAGAAATTACAAATATATACACATAAGCAGAACGTACGTTTACAATCATGTGTGTGTTTGTTATTGTTTCTAGGTGCCCTAAATTTACACGTCATTGTCATTATACCTATCGTGCGGTAACCCGTACATCCTGCCCGCCAAAAAGGGTGGAAATAATAATAATAGTAAAATATAAACAAGTAACTAACTTTACAAATGTAAAATAAAATATGAAATGTAAAAGATGCTTCATAATAACAATAAACTTTTATAAACTTAAATATTTCATCACTGATCATCACTTATATTAGGAATGTCCAGCCGAACGCATCAGAGGAAAGATTTGTACCTATATTGTATGTTTGTAATGAATAGGCTCAAAAAGTACTGGGCCGATTTAAAAAAATCTTTCACCAAAATAGAATGCTACATTCTTCCAATTTGACATAGGCTACAAAATTAGGGATCCTTGGTAAAACTTGAAAAATTTTAACAGAAAAGCGGGAAAAAATCTCTAAGGCGAAACAAAGTTCGCCGGGACCGCTATGGATTTTATCATAATAAATATTTTGTGAATAACTCAAGTGTCCATCAAATTGCGGTTTTAATGTTGAACATCAATGAGTAAAATAGAACGTGTGTTGTAAATACATTTTTATTTTGTATTTAAGTTTTTTTTTGCTAAAGCGGCAACACAATTACCTGCTTTGGTAAAATTTAATTTAAATAAAGTCTGGTCCTACAAAGATGGACAGCGAGAACTTTTGAATACACCTTGACTCTAGCTTAATGCAATAATTGTCGGGTGCACCTAAATACCTACGAGCCATCTGTATCTGTATTAATTTTGTTTGCGTCTTACTAAGATGTATCAAGGACTTTACGTTGGAATACAACTGAATTTAAACTACATCATTATTGGAATACTGTCTCAACGATTGATGGCATTAAGTTGAATGAGAATTTACAGTCGAATTTCAGTTACTATTTGAGTTCGGTTTATTTTATTAAGTTCGGGCTTGATTTTCGGCGTCAAATTTGCATCGTTGAAAGATATTGGGCCAATTACGGCTTTTCATTACTATAGTAACGATTTAATAGTATAGATTTCAAATTGAAATTGGAGAAACTTAAAAAGAAATCTCATTCTGTCTTACATTTTATTTTCTAGTTTTGGGAAAACAATGTTGTTATGATATGTGTCATATTGCTTCGTTCGGGAAAGAATTCTAAAATAACAGCATTCATGATTATTCCACCGATTAGCCTTAATTAATCTATTTAGTCATACATGCAAATTAAATTGGAGTGTTTGTTTGTAAAATTAAAATTAGCGCTTTTTACTTCATGCATATGAATATTTACAGAAATATAATTTTTTGCAATGTATGCCAGTCTGTCTGTTTGTTCCGGCTAATCTCTGAAACAGCTGAACCGACTTTGACGGGACTTTTACTGGTAGGTAGCTGATATAATAAGGAGTAGCTTAGGGTACTTTTATTTTAGAAAAATAATTTAATTTTATAAAAAACAAATCGAAATCCTGTAGTCCACACGAACGATGTTGTGCCCGCAGTAATTACATAAGAATGAGGGATGTGACGACCCCACTGGTGAGAGTTGGTGATCTTCGCACTATTATGAGCAACTACTCGCCACTCCGTTCGCGCTGTCTGGCTTTACATATTGGGGAAAGCTGTTAGTTTGTGGTAACACCACGGATTCAGACCCTCTGTGGGAACTAAACATCTTTCTTCCCCCTCAGGTTTGCCTTAGTTTGCCGAATACTTCTTCTGTTTTATGCCCTATGGTATGCTTTCATTATAAAAAGACGTTAAGAGTATCTAGGTGTTAGTTCTGAGCCCTGCTTTACAAAGAACCGGTAAGGAAAGCATCCCGTGCAATCCAGAAGAAGATAAATAAATATAAATATTGGACAACATCACATACATACATTTCTCTGATTCCGTGGTAAGTGTTACAGAAATCAGAAACAATGACAGTACCACAACACCCAGACCCGAGACAATATGGAAAAGTTCGTTTCCCATATTGACCCGACCGGGGATCGAACCCGGAACCTCAGAGATGGTGCTCGCCAAAGTCAGGCTTCTCGGCTACGGAGGTCGTCAAAAAGATAATTTAATAATAATACGACGAACTCCATAGCCTAGAGTAGAGCAGGGCAGACTTTGGCATCGTATCATCTCTTAGGTTAGGGGTTCGATTCTCGGTCGGGTCAATATGGAAAACGATTATTGTCTTTGCTAAATTATCTCGGGTCTGGGTGTAGTTGTAGTATAATCGTTGTTTCTGATTTCTGTAACACAAGTGATTTAGCTACTTACCATAGAATGAGAGCAATGTATGTGAAGTGGTCCAATATTTAATTGATAATCGTGCTGGGACGACGCCCCCAGTTATTATTCGTCGTCTGGTGCTCATAGTGCAAGGGAAAACCTTAGTTTAAGACCAGGTGATTGGTGTGGTTGTCTGGCGCATAAATTTATGTATTTAATTAGTTACAACCTAATTTATAACCAAACAAAATTACACTACTACTACACAGTTTAAGACCGCTTCTTCCTAAAAACCAGCATAAAACAGAGATACCATAAGTTAAAAAAAAAACTAAAAATCCGCCATTTTGTTTCATGCATTATGAACAACCTTTAGATTTATTCGTTTTCTAAAGTTTATTTTTAAAATTACTTCAATACGGAAGAAATCAAAACTCTTTACAAGCACAGATAATGATCAAAAATGCACGTTCAAAACTTACTTCGGTTGCAAATACTTTATAAATTTATTACCGGAACATTTTAGGGGAACAGTTTAACTTAACGACCTTTTCATGCAAACGCGCCCAAAAATATTTGGCAAAGTATCTTTTAAAACAAACAAAACAATAAAACAACGACAAAAGCCTTTGAAGAGCTAATAAATGGCAGATTATTGTTATTCGCCCTTTATGTCGCCAAAAAAGGAAATAAATCGACGTTCCACGGTTTTAAAATAATTACTTTCGTTTTTGAACGGCGACGGACAGGGCTGAGCGATTGCTTAAAAAGGTTTTTTCATTTTTATTTGGGTAATGCATTTTCTGATTTGGAAACACCTTTTTTAAAAGCTGTATCGGGATTTTTTTTATTTGTGATACGGGATCACTTCGAAAGATATCACTGCACGGTCGGATATTATGCGTAGATCCTTCATGACTTCATATTCCATCATCTCGATTATGTTAATCGGAATAGCATAAAGCATTATACATTCGATATTGTACAAACATAACGAGCTTCAAGATTCTGTTGTGGAATGTGATTCTACCGATTTTTCAGGTAGTTTGAAATATTGCAATTAAAAATAAGAACAGTACTCAGTAAAGAACATATTTTTGCATTTGTCACCTATTAAAAAATATCGGCGATATGTTGGAATGAATTGTCGCATAAAGTTATTAGGAGATGCATTTAATACCCACCAGTTATGTAAAGAGTATTATTTTATTAATTGAGCGAAGTAATAAATACGTGTTTAGTATTATTTTGATAGTTATTTTAACAAACTAAAAACGTATGTGTTATAAACTCAACAAAGGTTGAAAAACAATTTTATCAATGAATATGTATTGTTACCAGATCAATTTATACCTCCGTGCGGTTAGCAGAACTTTGTAAACTTCCAAAGAGTTAGCCGTTGCTCAAAACGGAGTAGTCGTGAGAATTTCCCTACTGCTGGCAGATGTTACGAAAAATGGCGTCTCCTAAAATTCCGTGTTTCCGTGGAAGCCAGCAGCTTACAGCTGTTCCACTCCACAGACATTTGCTTTTACAGTTTATCCTGTTGCTAGACGCCCCTGAATTTTATTTCCATGTTGGGTATTAAGGAAAGTTATTTGCGCAATGATTGCAGTTGTCTTTTTTTGCAATAAGAAAGAAATCGCACACTTATTCAAATATCTGTAAATGTTATTTTTACAGTTTATCCTGTTGCTAAATGGCCCTGAATTGTTGTCTTTTTTTGCAATAAGAAAGAAATCGCACACTTATTCAAATATCTGTAAATGTTATTTTTACAGTTTATCCTGTTGCTAAATGGCCCTGAATTGTATTTCCGTTTTGGATAATAAGGAAAGTTATTTGCGCATTGATTGCAGTTGTCTTTTTTTTGCAATAAGAAATAAATCGCACTCCTATTCAAATATCTGTAAATGTTATTTTTACAGTTTATCCTGTTGCTAAATGGCCCTGAATTGTATTTCCGTTTTGGGTCATAAGGAAAGTTATTTGCGCAATGATTGCAATGGTCTTTTTTTTGCAATAAGAAATAAATCGCACACCTATTCAAATATCTGTAAATGTTATTTTTACAGTTTATCCTGTTGCCAAATGGCCCTGAATTTTATTGCCGTTTTTGGTATTAAGGTAAGTTATTTGCAAAATGATTCTTCACAATCATCTGTGAATGCTATCTACAATTTAAATGATATGTGTATTATAATCGTATATTTAAAAAATACCGTAATGTTATTTTTAATGCTTAATTTATTGTTGTTTAAAATGATTTCTTTTTTTTTCTACCCTGTTGCCGCACCCATACAAACTATCTTCATGACCCAAGGGTTGACTGGTAGAGAATGCCCCTAGCATTAAGTCCACCTGTTGTACTTATTTGTGCAATAAAGTTTTTGTATATAATAAAAAAAATGTATATGAACACACCGCAAGGGGATATGGAATGTTCAAGTCACCAGTCTCTAACTATACATCATTGAGATGGTGTTCCACTCACTCACAGTGTTAGTAATTGAATGTATGAAATGTTTAAGGCTTTATAAATTATGGCTGGGTATAAAAGTTTGTTTACGTATTAGTTTATGTAACATGATAATTTATTAAAAACTAGCTGTGCTCACGACTTCGTTCGCGTGGACTACATCCTTTCATGGTCGGTTTTACTCCTTTCTCCCCTAATATTCGAAACAAAAAGTAGTCTTTATTTTAATCCAAGTTTCAAGCTATATTTGTGCCGAATTTCATATCTCTAACTTCAAAAATAAACATTTTTACATATAAACTTTCAAAGGTGGTATTACCCCCATCCCCCCCTTATTTTCTAATAAAAAGTAGCCTATGTCCGTTCTTGAGATTCAACGTATACCTATACCAAATTTCATCAAAATCCGTTTAGGCGTGAAAGAGTAACAGACGGACAGACAGACAGACAGACAGAGTTACTTTCGCATTTATAATATTAGTAGGGACTAGTAGGGATGGCGCCGTCTATTACATGCAAAAAATCTTTACTTGTAACTTGGTGGATACAAAATTTGTAAAAAAAAAACAAATTGGACAACATCACATAACTTACTCTGATTTTATAGTAAGTAGCTAAAGCACATGTGCACAACAACGCCAGTGCCATAACATCCAGACCCGAGACAACATAGAGAATATACGTTTTCCGTATAGACCCGATCGTAAATCGAACTCTGAAGTCCCTTCAGAGATGGCGCTATGCTAATGTGCAGTTCGCCCGCTAAGCTATGGAAGTCGTTAAATAAATTTTCTTTCTTTCTCTAGGCGTTATAATATAAGGTTTTAATTCCCTGGTCGAGTAAAAAGTTGTTTCGAATTTGTAGCTATTGACGTACCTAACTAGGATTTGTAATATTAGACCAGTACCTACCCATTGTTGTAATATTTTGCACGACCGCACCCATTTCTCGATATCTACTTTTTCTTCTACCTAAAGGTTGTCTGGAAGAGATTGCTTTCCAGCAATAAGACCTCCTAAATTGTACTCGATTATGTGTGTGAAACCAATTTTTGTAAAATTTTCTGTGCACGAAAGTGTATCTATCTATCTATCTATTAACTCCATTTCAATTAGCCATTAAATAGGCTTAAGTTTTTTACTAGAAACACCTAGATAAGATGACACTTATTGCAACCCTAAAGTGGCTTAGTTTTCTAATGTGTCTCCAATCGTATCTTTGCTACGTGCCAGGCGCATCGTAAATCTGCCAATATGATTCCCAATAGACAAAACTTATTCAACATGTTCTAAGCATTTCATGTCTTGAAGAGGATCCCGCGGGATCCTAAGTTAAAGCCGGCTGAAACTCGTGTATTTTCTCTGAAAAACATTGTCAAAGTTGAAAACTTGAAGTTTGTGTTGTAGTTAGCCGAGTGTTCCTAGATTTTGCTTGGGTACCTGAGGGTGGGGTCCCAGTGAAGCCGAATTGGGACTTATATCATAATTTTGTTTACGATGACGCATTTTCACGATACAAAATAGTATCTCTCCCACTCTCCCTTTCTTTGTCTATTTTTGGAATGATTGATAATTTTGAAGGATGTTTGGTAGGTCGTATCTTATTATTTTTACCCTACTGCTTTAGAACGAGGGTAATGTTTTTTGAGTGGTTGTATTTGTGTGTGTAGATTTCTTCGTTCTAAATTGTTTGTAGGATGACTGACTTTGTCAGAAAAAATAAAAGAAAAATAAAATATACACGTTCAAAAGTCTTTGAATTGAATAAAAGTGTATTAAATATTTGGCTGTTGAACTTGTTTTTCTTGTTTTACTAATACATGGTACATGCTTCAAAATTTACTAGTATTTGCTGTTTTTAAATTATATTGTGATGAGAGAGTTATTAGGTAATTCATTTACAAATAAGCTATTAGCTAATATAAATTAATAGGTCAATTCTTTTTTTTATTTAATTCAGCTAAGATTGGTTACTCCCGCTTATTCATGGAACCTTACCAATTCATGCAATTATTTAACGTATTTTCATTAATGACTTTTTATTGACACACTTTCACTTCTTTCTATATACAAAACCTCAAAAAAAGTCATACAACATTACAAAAAAAGTATGTGCCAGCTCTGGGGTCGCTCGAAGAGTGGAACAGTTTTTGGCCAGAATTCTTAGCAGTTTTATTGTATCAAAAGTCCTATCGTCTCAACGCTGCAAATACCTATCTATTATCGGAAATAATGGATTTGCCAGATTTCAAGAGTTGAACCTGGTCTGCTAATGCGCCAACCCTTTGTGATGTATCTTAAATGTCAGACGTACCCAAAATAAGAATCAAGAAAAGGTAGTGGATTAAAAAGAAAAGCTGCAATAAAAACCATTTAAAGTTTTTGGGAAAAAAGAGCCCTCTAACACTAAGACCGCACCTGACCACCGTTAGAAGATGCAAGTGGGTCAGAGGCACAACAAATAGTGCTAGCTAGAGTTCCTGCTCACTCGGACGGATGCCATCCCTGCTTGCTGCTCAGCGGTGATTCCGCAGTAATTAAAACAGAATCCAACTTTGTGTAGGCTAGTGATGCAAACAACTTGTTTGAGGCCTTGCAGTATCTGCTGAATAAGTAGTCTTAAGAATCTGCTTTGTATGTCCACTGAGTCACTCGGTATATCTACACAGCTTAGGGTACTTCTCGATGTACTGGCATATGCCGGGATGCTTCTCCTTCCAAGGTATGTAAGACTTCCATCTTCCAACAATGTTTAATTGATTAAATTTATAGCGATGTGAACCTTCTACGCCCCCCAAAAGTTGGGTAAAGATGAAAAGGCAATCTACAGCCACTATCAGTAGTATAATAGAAAACAAAACTACATAGTGCCAACATCTGATGACCTCCGTAGCCGAGAGGCAAGCAAGCCGGACTTTAATTATCTCGGGTCTGGGTGTTGTGCTACTGTCGTTGTTTCTGATTTATGTAACACAAATGCTTTTGCTACTTACCACAGAATCGGAGCATTGTATGTGATGATATCCAATATTTATTTAATGATATTTTTCTGGGGACATTGCAATATTTAAACTTTAGCTTTAAGAAATAATTTAGATTTAAACGAATATTCAAATAAATATAGTCTAGATCTAAAATCTAAAAGCAGTCAAAGTCCTTGAAGCAATCATGTAAAAAATAAAGTTTTATTTCGTACTACAAGAACCTGAGTCATGCGATATCGTTTGAAGTAAAATAAAATTTTAAAAGACATTGTTGGCGACAGACCTGGCAACCCCGTTGCTAGGTACTTGTTATCGTGTGTGTGATTTTGTTCGGCTAGCATCGGGGTTCGACTGTGCCTCTTTCGTATTTTTTCTACGTTTATGTGATTTCTTGAATATAAGTTTAAATCGGAATATCTTGTTATTTCTGTCCGTAACAGACATAGTGTTTTACATCACTACGGCTGGAAAAAGTTTCGTTGCAAAAACTAGCTAGTAGCACCTAGTTTCCTATGAAAAAGTGCAGAGCAGGTACAAACGCTTGTTGTCTCAAAGAAACTGTAATGCTAATTGTTGAAACTAAATTAAATAATTTACTTCCCTGAGCTTTAAAGCATATACTATATGGTTCAGTATGCCTTCAACGGCACTAGGGATAGGAGCAGATGGAGAAAACTCGATGGAAAACGAGGTTCCTACCCTCATTCCTGATGAATGCAAGGCAAGAAGTAAGATTTACTATTTAGGGAATTTTAGTATGTCAAGTTTCTGATTTGGTCAGTAATCTTTAATACAATCTAGACTATTAATTATAAAGCCGAAGAGTTGGTTCGTTTTTTTGAAAGCGCTTATCTCGAAAATTTCTGGTTACAATTTAACACAGCACAAATCCACACATAGGTACATACATAAATATTTATATTTAATCTGAGGAACAGGAATTACTCTATTATGAAAACCGGCCTCTCACATGGGCGGAATTTCGTGACTGTTTAAATTTTAAAAATCTTTGTTCCCCTTGTGAAGAGCTAACAGAAATGATAAATAATAGTTATTATAATTATATTTAACTGTCACAAAGTCTCCAGCAACTGCTAGTGCTCGATAAAAGCACCTGAATTAAATTTTGACTTCAAGCATCAAAATGCGACGAACAATTTCCCCATTAAAAAGCCTCACAGAAACGTTATTAAAATTCGCTTCTCTTGCTCTTCGTGACGTTGTACCGGCGAGTTATGAATTGCCCAATTAACGAAGTAATTGCAAGGTATTATTCCGCCTGCCAAACTGTCCGCGACGTCATCCCGCGGCCGTTGGCCGGGTCTGTTATGTTTTCTTGTTTTTTATATCAGCCTTTTTTGATGCCCCGCTGTAGCCTTACTAGCCTTAAGGCTGCCATCGTCGAATTAAAGTCACGGATATAACAATTGGTGTTGGATAGATTTTTACAATTTTTATTGTGCTTCACGCCACAATAGCGAGCTTTAAATATTTTGAAAGTGAAAGTGAAAGTATTTATTCAGCACACAAAAAACGATATAAAAAAAGAAAAAACAATGTTACAAGGAATTATTTTAGAACATCTAATTTTGCTTACCCTAATAGTGTGCTAAAAGGGCAACCATCTCAGCATTATGCCGTGATACCACTGCATGGCACCACGACCCTGGTTTTCAGTGGTTTTTAAAGTTATAGATACAAATTTTCATCTTCCCTTGCGGTATGGGGTTTGCACCCACGACCTTCACGTATCGCGCGTGCTGTTCTGCTGGAGGTTGTTTGTCTAATAGGCCTTGCATGCGCAATATGCCAAATTTATCGCATGAGACGACAAAAGCTTTTCTACTGTTGATTGGCTAATAGCACAACGCACTTGTTTTTTCAGCCAATTAGCAGCTGACGCACTGACTTCAATCGATTTTCATGTTTGTGAAAAGCGCGATAAAATTTAGTCGCGTGGCGCATGCTAAGCCTGTAAGAAAAATTCAGTTTATGATAACAAACCAGATCTATGGAAATAAATTGAATGCGAAATTCTATGAAGGCACATAACTGACTATATTGGTTAATTATTTTTTTGTAACGTTTCTAATTTTTGGATGCGTAGCCACGGTGAGCTTCTAGTAAATAATAAATAGAGGAACTATATCACACACGTCGCTCTGATCCAATGGTACTTACCATTACCACTTAGGTAAAGCACTTGTGTAATATAAATCAGAAAAAATTACACCACCACACCCAGATACTAGAAAATACAAAAAAAATAGTTTTCCATATTGACCGAACAGGTATCAAACTCGGGACTTCAGTGATTGCGCCATGCTAAACTCCGGCCCGCACGCCTCCCAACTATATATGGTACTTTTCTTGACCAGGGTATCGAATCCAGGTACCCAAAATTATGATTTAAACCACTAAACCATCGAGGCCATAAACTTAAAGGAATTTACAATTATTGAGTATGTATATTTTGTTTTTATTTAGTATTAATGTTACAAGAATTCACGGTTTCTTCAAAGGTAACTCCAACGTTAGAAATACTAACAAATACTTTTTACCTTTTGGTAAACCATCGCAGTACCACCTGCATTTTAATAGGGTTGCGGGTTATGGAAACCAAATATAAATCCACGGTTATATTCCACGAGCTTTGTTTTGTTTTGTCAAGACAACCAAAAAATTATACAGGTTGTAAATTTTAAAAGGTTACCTGGCATTGGACAGCATAACATACATTGCTCTGATGCTGTGGAAAGTAGTTAATGCAACAATGATATAGAAAAGTAATCACGATACCTCAACACCCAGACCCGAGACAATTTAGAAAATGTCACTTTCCATACTCTATACTGACCATACCGGCAATCGAATCGAGGTTCCGACCTCAAAGATACGAGACGCTAAAGTCACGTCCACTTGCCCTTTGACAGCTACGCAGATGACAACAGCTTAAATATAAATTGAAAAAGATTTTATGTTCGGGTTCGATCCCCGGTCGGGTCAATATGGGCAACGGTTTATTCTGTATTGTCTCGGGTCTGGGTGTTGTGATACCGTCGTTGCTTCTGATTTCTGTAACACAAGTGCTTTAGCTACTCTCCACAGAATGAAGCAATGTATGTGATGTTGTCCAATATTTATATTTTTTTATATATTGCCACCCCTACTGAACGGCGGTTATCGCCGAGTTTCCTTCGTTCGCGTAAATCCATCGAGCAATTCTAATGTTCGTTTAACACGCCATTTTTATTTGTTTTCGGTTTAGGCATCTATTATTGTTATACATATAATAGCGTACATTCATCATTTTTAGTCACTGAACAACTCAGTACCTTGTTATAAGAAATATTTTACAATTTGTAATGTGTCATTATCATAATCAATTCATATATTCATGTTGGTTTACAAGTAACTCTTATGCATCGTCAAAATTAATATAGACAAAAATTTAAGCTACAGCCGGTTCGGAACCTAATCCTGTTAGTAAGAATCTTCAAGAAACTCAGTAGTCAAAAATGACTATCCGTTTTTCTACGAGTCGTTAATTCTAATTTGAAAGAAAAGAAAGAAAGAAAAACATTTAGTGGCACACACATTAAAGCACAATTACAAACACATGAGAAACATTGAACAGGGACAGTGCAGCCAATGAGGTCCCAGCCTCAGCATGAGCTGCTGCGACAATGGAATCAATGCGGCAGCAGCGCTGGTATTCTGGTGGGACCTTGAATTGAGTGGCGTGAAAAACAAAAAAAAAAAAAAAAAATAAAACAAGGTACAAAAGTCTTAGGACAACACAATACATAAAAAAATAAACATGACAACATTAACAAACTAATTTACAGTTAACACTACATTAAAAGTTTAAGTTAATTTCAACTTCACTTTCCATAACATCATTAAGTGAGGTAGGGCATAGCGATTCGTCGCTTGAACTGGGGCAGCCCGACTGGTGAAATACCTCCACCTTACAGAAGACCGCAGCCAAATAACAATCACTTCTGTGTTGTTGTGTTCCTGCGTATAAGTAAGGTTTCCAGAGCTCCTGGGGGGTGCTACATTAGTAGCAGGGGTCAAGCGTTCAAGGTAAGGGCGACAAGTTCAGTTACAGATTTATTATGCTGTACTTGTCACCCTTAAGCTAGGACCTCATTACCACTGAACATCAGGTGGGATGAGATCAATCTTGAAGTGCAATATAAAAAAAAGCAGTCCACGCGAACGAAGTCGCAGGCACAGCTATTGATTATATATGTATGTTTTCAGTTACCCAATGGGTGAAGGTAGTTTCTAATTACTACTAGTAAAGTTGCGAACGCTCTTTTTGCGTAGCGTTAATGTAAAACAAATCGTATCTCATTAAAACATAATCTGTTTATGAAACAATTTCATGAGATCACTTATAAAAAAATTCACAACGAAAATTAAACAATCTCAAGAGAATTTATCTTACGGAAAATTGTATTGCAAGAGACACTTTCATTAACTTAATGTGGATAATGACCGAAATAAATTCTCATTTTTGGTTTTAATGATACTCTGTGTTTCTTGGGTTTTCATGACATAATTAGTTTTTTTGCTCAGATTAGAACAGAATAAGTCGTGTTATTTGACGACTTCCTTAGCCGAGGGGCGAGCGGGCTGGACTCTGACGTTGCTCCATTCCTAAGGTTCCCGGCTACGATCACCGAGCGGGTCAATATGGAAAACGAACTTTTCTATATTGTCTCGGGTCTGGGTGTTGTGGTACCGTCGTTATTTCTGATTTTTGTAACAGAAGTGCTTAAGCTACTTACCGCAGAATCAGAACAATGTATGTGATGTTGTACAATATTTATATTTATTTATTGTTGCCATACCCTTGCAGGGTGTCACATGTATAGCTTTTTTAATGTACTCGTACCTATCATCTTTAAATGTTGAAAATTGATAAAGTGCAATAACGATATTTTTTTTATAAGCACTTCAAGATTGACCTTATCGTACCCGATGTTAAGTGGTAATGAGGTCCTAGCTTAAGGTTAACAAGTACAGCATAATAAATATGTTCCTGGACTTGACGCCTTTACCTTGAAGGCTTGACCCCTGCTACTAATGTAGCCCCCCCCAGGAGCTCTGATAATTTGAATTTGAATTCATTGCCAATAGAGCCTCGTATACCCGAAAAAGGTTAGCCTTTTTTTAAAGTCACATAGTCTCAGGGCGATATGGCATGCTTACAGGTAGGCTCTATGACATACGCGTACCACTACATTTTCAAAGTAACTGTGTACATTTATCAATTAATTCTTCACGTTTAGTTTCCAAATTCATAATACTTTGCATAATTAAATTTGTTCATTGCTTTCCGTTCTTGACAATTAGCAATAGAGTCTCGTATCCCCGAAAAAGGTTAACCTTTTTTAAGGTCACCTAGACTCAGGGCAATATGGCATACTTACGGCTAGGCTCTATGACATACTCGTATCACTACTATTTTGATTTAACTGTGTACATTCATCAATTAATTCTTTATGTTTTGTTTCAAAATTCAACATACTTTGCGTACTTAAAGTTGTTTATTGCTTTCCATCCTTGATATATAATATTCATTATTACCGATACACAATGCCTATTTGATGGATTGGTTTGTTTCGTTGAATTTATATGCAAAAGAACTGAATTTATGAATCGATGCATCAGATTATTAAGATTTATTCGGGCTCTCATGATGGAGGCGTTGCAAAGAATTCAAATGAGTCACTCTGTATTATGATAAGCAGAGATGATATTTTTAATAATGTTCTTTATTGATCAATATTTTACAAGTCAAAACTTTGGAAGAAGTAAATGTGTTATTTAACCTTCATACGGTCTTCAATATTACTGACGTTGCCGTCCGTTGGGTCAGATTAGACCTACTATTAGAAACAAAATAAAAACAAGTCGTTAAATAACCAAAAGCTTTTTAATGAACATAATTTTATATTATACATTATATGTATTAATTTTTAAGTAAATTAACTGAGTATTCATTACATATTACATAAGAACAAAACGATATTAGAATATTTATAGTTCAATTTTTAGTTATATTTTGAAACAATAATATAAAAGTAAAATACATGAAACTAGTCCTTATTACATTGGGTACATAATATAATTGTATTAGAATGGTTTTTACAAATGATACAAGTGTAGTATCTTTGGTAAAAGCAAAACACGACGAATACAATGGTCTTCCCTTCTTTTCTACAATTTCTGGAGGTAATTCTGGTTTATTTTTTCTCACAGTTCTTTATTTGTTTTTCTAAAAGTTTTTATGCAAGATGATGTGACGAAAAAAAATTGTCAACACTAAGATTATGGCCTTGCAGCCCGTTTATCAAATCTAGGACTACACGCATGCCTTGGTTTTTTTCAGGTAGACCTCCTATTTCTTTGCAAGTGTACGGTTGAATATTCCAAACATAGCTTGTAGCAGAATCACATAAAACCCAAAATTTGATGCCATATTTAGCTGGTTTCGATGGCATGTACTGCCAAAATGGACATCTGTCTCTAAATACCACAAGCTGCTCATCTACTGTTACGTTTTCAGAAGGATTGTAAAATTTTGGTAAAAGGTCCACCCACTGATTCCACAGATATCGAATAGGAGTAACTTGTCCAACAATCGTCGTTCAGATCGAGCTTGTCTGTTATCAAACCTTATCACTCTTGATAATTTTTTGAAATTGTTTAGTGACATAACTGCTGCAAAAATAGGTCTTCCTTTCTCACTATTCCACAGACTTTCAGTACTCTCATTATTTGATCGAAACACACCAGCTAGCAGTAGTAGCCCAATGTATGCAAACAGAACAGTTTCACAAATATCATTCCAATCATCAGCAAAAACGCGTTTCCCCTCCAAATTAGTGTATTTCAAAATAGTGTGTGTCAATGTAGGAGGAAAAAATAAGCAAAAGCTTGATTTTTCTTCGGAGGTAATCCTTGAGCAAGAATAACGTGTCAAACCTGGGATCAAGTTGATGATGTTTTCTCTCGAAGCTCTTCCACAAGCCTGTGTGACAGGTTCTGTAGAGTATTTTATTTGCCCATTTTTTGACGTCATTGTAGTAACAAGCACTTCACTTTGACTTTCACTGTCCGAACTATCAGATGGTTCAGCTTCTTCGATGAAATCTTCTGTTTCAGAACAAGATTCATTACTATCAGATAGGGCGTCCAACTCCGCTTCTATTTCACTGTCTAACATGATTATTATGTAAGTTTGTCACACAATTATAAATTGTTGACGTTGTTCAACTAGGGTTTACTATTTATGACTGAGAATAGTTCGGGTAGAACAAAAAAAAAGTCTCAAGTAGTCACTGGATACATTAACAATTGAAACGATAACAGAAACACTTGATGCTTTTACTCGAGGTCAATTCTGACCCGAAGACCATTAGTGTAAATAAAGTTATAACTCGAATAATAAAAACATTTCTATTAATTTTATTTCAGAAATACGTGTATAACAGTAATTAATTAAAAGTCATACAATATCAAACTCTTAAACCGTTTATTTACTGAAAAAGTTTAACATTTATATCAAAATGGGTCAAAATTGACCCGAAGACCGTATAAAGGTTAATCCTACCAATATTAAAACCGCGAAAGTTTGTGTTAATGTATGCATGAAAGATGTGTAGGTAGTATGATTGTTTTCCAAGAATTATTGCATGGATCTGATTTTTTTACGAGAGATAGATAGATAGAGAAATACACTTTATCGCACAGAAAAATTTACAGAAATTGGTTTTACAGACATAATCAGGTACAATTTAGGCGGTCTTATTGCTAGAAAGCAATCCCTTACAGACAAGCTTTAGGTAGAGGAAATAGTAGGTAGATATCGAATAATGGGTGTGGCCGTGCAAAAGTTTTATTGAAAAACTATTAACAGGAAACATAAATACCATAAAAAGATTAATACAAAAAAATACATAAAAAATAATAACATAAATAAATAAATAGAAAAAATGTATGAAATCATGCTTAACTTTATTTAAATACTTTGATAAAGGATACAAGTTCACGTTTAGTTAAGAGAAAGAAATAAATATTTTACTCTTGATTTGAAAATATTAATAAAAATCAATATTAGTAATAAATATAAAGAGATAAATTCTACTCAAATATACACGTTTTTTTTTATTAGAAACAGAAAATTTTTATCTCCCCTTGCGGTGCGGGAATTGAACCCACGACCTTCACGTATCGCGCGTGCTGCTCTTACCAACTGAGCTAACCGCAAGTTATTGTAGGCGAAGAAATTTTTCTGCTATATCAACCGTTAGCCTTTTGGTAAGTGCCCTCTGCCGAATATGTTTAGAATTACATACTTATCGGCATTAATTAATTAATTCTTTTCTTTTCTTAGCTCGGCTGTACTGCTCATGAAAAAACTACTGTACGAATTTGGATGAAATGGTAGGAAGAGAAAAGATAGATAGGTGCTGACGATTTTTTAGTATTAAAATAATCTTTAAGCCATTGGTTTGTGCTAATTACGTCGTTTTATAGGTGGTTCTGTGGAGAAAAAATAACATAAAAGCCAAAAGACAAAATTTACTAATAAAAATTCAAATAAAATTTAGCGTGATGTCATTTATTTGTTCAGTTTTTACTAAATAGTGAAGAGTACATACAAAATAAAACTATATTACATGGTCCAAAGTGACATAGCAATAAGTTAAAAAACTGCTACTTAACTGTAACTAATCTACTGAGTTTCTTACTGAAGTCTTTTCGGATGATATTGGTTCCTAACCGACAGTAGAATCACTTTGCATTGTATTCAATGACGATTGAAAAGTGTTAGTTTATATGTTACCAAATTGAATAAAAAAATATCCGAGATTGATTTCGATTATCCGGATTAGAACAATCAATAAATTTTATAATTTCTTAGCGACGGAACCAGCTCACTTCAGCCGCACACACTTACCAACTCTCTGTGTAAACTTTATCTGACTTTTTCGTTACTTTTCTAACTAGCTGTTTGCCTTTAAATTTGACTTTCGCCTCAGCAAATACTCGCTTTACCCCTTCGACATAAAGTTGAATTTTGTCCAGAACTTTCGCACAAAATCCGTGTGACGAGACCGTAGGAATAAACGATAAGGTTAGTTCTAAAGAGAGTTTTATTGAATGGTGCCACGCTAGAGACTATGGACAAGCATATTCTGACCTCTGATACTAGGGGGTGTGTTTGATGGGAGAGGTCAAGTTACATAGGAACTTGGATATCCAAACACCGTGGAAGAATGGCTCGATTTGTGGTTGATTTAAATTTATTTTTGAATTGCGCTTTTAATATCTTGTCGTGAAGTACTGATATGGCTTTTTACTGATTTGATAAGATTTCACACACCTACAGATTTGTTAAGTTAAACGCCTCAACATTTAGTACAAAGAATGCAAGCAAATTTAACCTCTATTTACTTTTTTTTATATTGTACTTCAAGATTGACCTCATCCCACCTGATGGTAGTAACGAGATCCTAGCTTAAGGGTGACAAGTACAGCATAATAAATATGTAACTGGATTTGTCGTCCTTACCTTGAAGGCCTGACCCCTGCTACTAATGTAGCACCCCCCAGGAGCTCTGGAATCCTTACTTACACGCAAGAACACAACAACATAGAAGTGATTGTTATTTGGCTGCAGTGTTCTGTAAGGTGGAGGTATTTCACCAGTCAGCCCGACTCCAGTTCGAGCGATCAATTGCTATGCCCTACCTCTATTACATTTTTACTATGTGCACAAATTTTAAGTAATTTATAATATAGAAAATATCTGTATTTATGGAAACTATACAAAAGTAGTAGTAAACTTTATATCGTCGTTAGAATAATGTAGTATTTTGCTAAGAGTTATTTAATTTCTAATCTTATTAAATAGTACTTCAACAAAGGCTGTTTTTTTAGATATATTTTTATATGTTACTATGTAAACTCTGATAAATAATAAACATTCCATGGTAAAAACTCTTATTAATATTTATAAGCATCGATTCCTGATCTGTAACAATTTATTATCAACTTCATTACTTAAAATTTTAAAAGTCCTCTGAGTTTTAGAAAATAATTTGCAAAGGGGGTTGCAGCACATACCTTGACAAGTGCAACGCCAACGAAGTTATTCACGAACACACAAAAAAAAACAGGTTGGAGAGTGAAACCTCCTCTTTTTAAAGACGGTTAAGAAATAATCAAAATGCGCGCTAGCGGTCCTATTCCGCCGCCGCGCACCGGCCAAGTTCTAAATGTCAATTAACGCGACATCACAAAAAGGCGCTACAAAAATATTTTCCCCCGAAAAGTAATTAGCGGCAGAACATAAGACGGTGTAATTATATATTAATTAGCAATAAAACTGCTCCTCTGTTCAATTTGTCTTCAGATACGGCTGTACTTGAGTAACGGAGATTAAAGTTACTCGTTTATGTCTTATACTTAAAAAGGGCGCTTTACACAGAGGGTAACACATGCCCCGAACAGTACGGGCTCATATCATTTTACAGAATATTTTTGTCTCTTTTTAGGTTTCCGTACCTCAAAAGGAAAAAATGGAACCCTTATAGGATCACTCGCGTGTCTGTCTGTCCGTCCGTCTGTCACAGCCGATTACTCTGAAACCACTGAACCAATTGAGATGAAATTTGGTGCACATATGAAAGTTAAAGACCCAAAGGTGCATGTGTAACGTAAATAAATTATGAATTTGGGAGTCACTTTTGGAGGGTAAATAATAACATTAAAAAAAAAGATTCGCTAACCATATTGTATGACATATCAAATGAAAGATCTTGCTGTAAGGATTGCAAATATGTATCTTTTATAATCTTGAAATAATTAGTTTTTTAAGTTATTTAAGAAAATAGGCGAAAATTGACCATCCCCCCCCCCCTATCTCCGAAACTAATAGGCTAAAAATTATGAAATTAATGCGGAATATAGCTCATTACCTATAGATTACAGGAAAACCTATGAGAAGTACATGAATTAAAAAAGGGGTTGTTTTGTTAAATTTACGTTTTATTTATTGTTACCTGCCTGTGCCATGTGATGCTTAATTTCAAAAGGTCTGACACATCAGTCTATGAGCAGATTACACATTTTTTCATCAACTACGGATTGCCCCATGAAGGGGGGTTTGTGGGGCGAAGAATTAGGGCCAGGAATTTGGTATTTTTTTTAAAAGAGAGAGATGGAAGATAGAGAGATACAATTAAGATATTTCTTTGTTTCTCACAATCAAGTGAAGGCAGTTATGAGCCCAACTTACGAAAACCTCTCCACGCGAGTCCTACTCGCACTTACCCGGTTTTTTTTTTCTTAGTTCTGAACCGATCATCGTTTCGCCAAATCAAAGAACTTTGTATGGTGAACCCGAATGGTTCACATGAGTGCAAAGAGTGATATACTCGTAAATCATAGCGAGCTAAAGATATGTATCTTCAATAAGCTCATTTAGTTCTCATATACATGGGAACATAATCCGCTATCCATGCTACCACTCAATCTTTAATTTACTTCTACTGTTTGTATAATTCATTTTCATTTAGAGGTACCTGGTCAACCAAGACACAATCAAAACTATATACCTGGCCTTATGTCAATCTATTTTATCATACTGTATTCCGATCTGGGGAGGAGCAGGCAGCACTGTGATGCTGGCTTTGGAACGGGCACAAAGAACCATCCTAAAGGTAATGACCCGAAAAAATATACGTTTCGCTACAAATTTGTTATATTCGGAGTGCCAAGTTCCAACCGTTCGAAAACTATATGTTCTTCGAACTGTACTGCGCAGACATTCCTCTCTTCCTTTTGATGTAAATATCCTCAGTCATCGACGGGCGGCAAACCACGTATGTCCTACTATAAAATGCCGAACAGTTTTTGCCAAGCGCCAATATTCCGCCCTCTCTTCAAAATTATATAACAGGATACATAAAATGTCACACATCTACAATCTTAATAAATTTGAGGCAAAAAAAGTAATCACAGCTTTTATTTTGCAAATGTCGTATTCCGATACAGAAAATCTCCTTAAATAAATTAACTCGTGTACTTGTCAATAAATAAAACCATATTTATAAAAAAAAAACAAATATTTAGTAAACATATTATTGTTAGAATAAATAGTCACCATTCCTGGAATTAATCACAAACACACACACACACACATACACACACACACACACATCAACACACTCATTCTTTTTTACTTATTTTGTGTTCATGATCCTTAAGCCAAGACTATAATTGTAATGTTGTGGAATTAACTTTTTAAATGTCGAGGAATTACTGACATTGAAAATACAGTTTTTACTAGTTTCGATGTCAGGGATTCATCCCTTTGATTCAAATATACCTACTGATTAACCCTAGACTTATATTATATGAACTGTAAACGGAATTTTGGGCTATGAATAAATGATTATTATTATTATTATTATTATTATTTTATATAATTATAACAACCTGCAGCAGTGCTGTGGAGGTAATGGCAGTACCAAGTTTCCTACATCATCACCTTAACGGCGATGAGGTCCAAACGGGAGGTTTTGGTGGGTAGACCTGCCCTTATTAGGGCAGGGTGTTTAACATGAAAAAGTAATACATAAACAGTATCAGTATTTTTCGTTCATTATGAAAATAAACGAAATCTTAAGTCTAAACTCAAAATTCTGTTTCAAGCAGGTCTTTACAAAATATACAGTTTGGTTCATTCTAAACAAAATGATTACCTCATTTAGCCCGTCAGGTGTAAACGCCCCGCCAAGTTCAGTATACGGTTATGGGCAGTCTTAAACGCTCACCACAAGCGTGTCAGATAAGTGGGGCAACACGGGAGTGTGCGCGCCAAGTCTTCGTCGTTATACAAGCAGCGCCTTGGTTTACGAGGGAATATAACACTATTTGGGGAATGGTTAAGTGGAGTCTTTTTGTGACTTAAATTAAAACCGTGGCCAGACGTTTTAAAGCTACAAATAAAGTAGCGCAGTTTCAATTCTAATATCAATTACACAGTGATGAATCTAAATGGAAATGTATTTTTATCGGTATCTAGCTAAAATTAAGCGGCTTCCCCATTCAGCCCGCCTCGTAAGTGGAAAACAGTAATCACATTTTTTAAATCATATCATAATAAAAAAATAGGGTAGGTAACAAATCTATTCGGCCATATCAGTTAAATTACCTAAAAAAAGAACACACAAATATTTTATTTTTAAGATACATTGTATTAAACTTTTAATGTGATGTCACATCTGTGTACAGTCGTTACAAAATACCAACATTAATACGCCTGAACTTTTATGTGCTGTGTTATCATCACTTTTTCTTTGTTGCATTAAAAAAATATTTTTAATAATATTTTAAAACCTTACTAAAGAACTCAAAAATAATGTTTTTTTTTACCGTGACATCATTCAAATTATTATATTGAGCTAGTTAGTCAGAGCAAAGGGCTTGATTATTGAAATCAAGTCATCATTATATACAGTAATGGTAACGGTCTTCATCATCATTACCACGCTACCATAATGCGAGTTGTTAATTACAAATCCGATCTATACTAAAAACACACAAAACATAATTTGCTGGAACTGAATGCACAAAACGTCAAATTTCTCACGAAACGACAAAACTTTCAACATTGTTGATTGTCTGTTAGCACACCGCACTCGTATTTTCAGCATCAAAAATCAGCAGCGATATTATCAATTTGGACATTTGTTATGAGCGTGATAAAATTTACTTGCTTGGCGCATCTTAAGTGGACTGTAATCGTACTCAGGGCCCCTAGATTTAAAACAGGTACTTAAACTATTAGGTACACCATCAAGACATAAAAAAGTGTAACTAATTCTAAACTAACATTGCGTTTTAACTCGAATATATCGTGACACTTTTTTTTCAGGTCAATACACAAAATAAAACATTTTCCAAAAAAAAACAGCATGTAAAACTGTGCCCTGATAATTCGACCATAAAAATTATAATAGCAAAGCAATAAAACCTAGAGCGATACGAGATTATTCATACATTTATATTAACACATTTGGAGCTGTAAAACTTTTATGGGCCCATAAAGAATTAGCACCGCTTCCCGTATAATAAAGTGTGTGAATGGCTTGAGTTACCCTTACTCCTGCGTGAGTGGGAGCCCTTAATTGGTTCGATAAAAATTCTAATGAGATATTAAATGCGGCTGACACGTGTTTGTGTTTGGAGTTCCGTTCAAGACTAAGCATTTGTGGTCTAAGCACTCATTACTGAAACTGAGCAAGATGGTAAAAAACCGGCCAAGTGCCAATCGACTAAGTTAATCAGCAGTTGGTATGTAACACAAATTTAATGCACGTTTTTAATATTTCAAGCGTTATTTTTCAATGGACTCTTTCCCGCGTTTATAAACATGTGTGATTCCGCCAATGTCAAGTGTTTAGCGAGGGCCTTTGGCAAAATAGCACCTTATTGCAATTTTTTTACCATATCTCCTTTGTGTTTTATTACAGTATGATAAAAACATCTACAATCAAATCGAATCACAAAACATTACCTATAATTTTTTCTTAAATTTCAATTGACGACCACGGTGGCGCATTGGCTAAGGTAGGTTGGTATGATTTTCTGGCGCATTTATTTATTAATTTATTTTATTATTGTTTGAATTTTTTTTTCGTTAAACTAACAGGTTCGGCTTACGAGATCCACATATGCCGTCCTATAATATACTCATACAATTTATAGACCACAGCGGTGTGGCGCCACAAACTGACAGACAGATTTCACGACTCACGCTCTAGTGACCGGTATTAAAGCCCCTGATAAATTATGGCAACACTGATCGGGGATTAATGTGTTCATTTAAATTTGTAAATACAATATCTGAACTGGACGGGGGACTTATGAATATGAAATGCCTGTTGTTAGGATAATTTGTGATACATTTGGATCGTAATCCCTGCAGATATGTAAATAAAAAAATACCACTGAAAGTGAAAAAAGCTCCAGTTCATCTGTAGGTATTCATATGAATTTTAGTCATATTTTTTTATGTCTTATGATAACGACTGACAATATCCGACTAATTTATGGTTTTATTGGTATAGGTTGTGGTATAATGAAAGTATGAATGTTTACGCTCAATGGTGCACTAATTGTCATTGACATGTCTGCAATCCATTGGCGCTTTCTCGTCCATAAATCTAGAGTACTCTCTTTTTGTTGCCTGCGTTTTGTTCATTGCGTTGTTTCTACACGCAGGATAGAGTCCACACGGCGGCTCAGAGTGCGACGGCAGTACCACCGCGCTCAATCACCGCCTGGAGACCGGCCAGCTGATGGTGTGAGGGCACCTCAGCTGGCATTGCACTCACGGTCTTCACTGCGAGGCGTGGATAGTCTAGTGGATCGACCATCCTCGCTCCTCCCCCAAAACATTCCAGGGGGAGATGAGGGGGCTGCTTAATTAGCAGCCATTCCGCCGGTGATGCTGTGGTAGGTCTTCTGTTCCCATGGCATCACCATAAAGGCGATGAGGTCCACCGGGGGGTTTTAGTGGGTATTCTTGCCCGTATAGGGGCAGGGAGTCCCACACACGCCGTCACCTCCCTCAGGTGACGGTATGGTGCGTCAATGCATTTCCCCCCGCTCAAAAAAAAAAAAAAGGATAGAGTCCACAAAAAATATGTATATAGTTATTTATCTTTCTTTACTATTATCATGGTACATCCCATAGTACCTATTATAAAAACGTAGCTCGCAAGATTTCATTACAGACAAGCAAACAAACATGGGACAGGTGAAACTAAATAAAAGCTTGTAAAAACAACCGAACCTTTAAATATAACTTCTCCCCTAACGTTTTATTCACTGTGCGCATTTAATATTCACCAAATCCAGGGTTACAATGCTAATCAAAAACTACTCTATTGACCCAAAACGAACCGAGTTTCCTTAAACGATTCAACAATCTTATTTAACGATTACGTATGCGCCGCTCGGTTTTCGGAATAACCTTATTAATCCGATAGAAGCTATAACGGCGTGAATAGGATTAGTCTGTAATTACTTAATCTGGTAAAAGGTTATCGTATTCATTGCCTTCTTTATGTACACTAGGCTTTATTGTATGTGGATATGGAATTTTTGATCTACGTTGAGACGCTGAAGAAAATTAGGTGGTGGTGGTGTTAACTGATTATATTTCTTGTTTAAAAAGATAAATTACCTTTTCATTCATGCTAGCCACAAAAATATGCGGTAAAAAAATACAAATAAAAAAGTTGTAATGTCAAACCAAATATAATGAAAAAACATAACCTGTAAGATTATTAAGTCTGAAATATAAATTTATTTATCGCACGTTACGCCTACCCGTTTTTCGGTAGCTACTATTTTCCTCTACCTAAAGGTTGTCTGGAAGAGATTACTTTTTAGTAATAAGACCTCCTAAATTGTACTTAAATATGTCTGTAAAACCAATTTCTGTAAACGATTTTATTATTTTTATAGCACTTTACGCCGTACGTACAATTTCTGTAAATTTTTCTGTGCAGTAAAATGTACCTTTCTAAGTTTAAGCTGAAGTTTATTTTATTTTCATGGTAATTAACACCAGTAACAAAAAACCGGCCAAGTGCGAGTCGGACTCGCGCACCGGGGGTCCGTACAAACCTGCAAGGTTTACAAAGTTCGTTCATTACGACAATCGAGTCATAACTATGGTATTTTTATTGCAAAATGAAATTCATAACATTACAATGGGGAAAGATGGAGGGGCATAAATATTTTGTAATGTAACTAAAAATTTAAGGTTTTCGGAATTTTTTCTTTATGTGTGCTATAAAACGTTGCTTCATGCCAAATTTCAAGATTCTAGGTCGACTGGAAGTACCCTTTAGGTTTTGATTCCCTTGCGAGTACTTGCGAGTTTCAAAATATGCAGCTTAAATTGCTGTTTCTTTTGATTGCGTTGACATAGAAGTTTAATTTTGTTACAGCTTGAAGGTATTATATACCTGAGTATTTGGTATGAATTTCAATTTAATACCACTACGCGTTTATGAGGAAATGGGTAGTAAATTTAAAATTATTAAAAAAATATATATTATGTGATGTAACTAAAAATTTATGGTTTTCGTAATTTTTCCTTTATCTATGCTATAAGACGTTGCTTCGTACCAAATTTCAAGATTCTGAGTTCACGGGAAGCACCCTGTAGGTTTTGATTCCCTTGCAAGTGTCGAAAATTTGCGGCATAAACGGCTGTATCTTTTGATTGCGTTGGCTTAGAAGTTTGATTTTTTCACAGCTTCAAGGGACAGTAGACCTGAGTAATTGATATAAATTTCAGCTTCATACCTCCACGCGTTCCTGAGAAAAAGGGTCTTGACAGACGAACGGACAGACGGACAACAAAGTGATCCTATAAGGGTTCCGTTTTTTCTTTTTGAGGTACGGAACCCTAAAAAGGACATAAAATTAGTTATACACATTTTAATAATACTGAAGCTAAGAAAAATGCCAAGTTGAACTTCAAAGTGTAAATTGAATGCGCATGGCGACCCACCGTGAATCAAACTCTGGACCTCACAGAGGGCGTGACGCAGGCTACCTCGTCTCTCCGCTAGGAAGGGTGTCAATTATATTTACATTATTTTGTACTACATTTTCCTTATCTTTTCTAAGCAAATGAATTATAATGAATCTGAAAAGGGATTACGTAAAAATAAATACGAAACGTAGATACAAATAGAAAGAAACGTCGATTTTTCGAAGTCGAAAAATCAACGTTTCTTAACAAGGAAAAACAGATTTTCCTTATTTGTTATTTAAGAACTTCTTTACCCCCAAATTTCCTAATTCTGAGATTATGGAAAGTTTAAATGGTAATGATATAAATTGTCATACTGCCCTGTAGGTCTTGGTGCAATAATAGTTAAAAATTCAGCTTTTTTGTAATAAAAACTGCACAGTTTCTTGCCGGTATCTTCTCTGTAGTTATAAGTTCCCAACTGGAGGTAGCTTTATGTAAATTGTACAATTAAATTAAATGAATAAATTCAATGGAATGATGAAATTGTAAAACATAAAAAAATACAAAATGAATATCAATTAACACCAGCATATATTGAACATATCGACAAACGATTTCTATAATGATGTGGCCAATGGACATTTATACATTTCATAAATAATGACTTCATAAAATTTTCTGATACTTCTTGATATGGCCATTTTAACGAAATAGCCACGACATATTTACAAACAAGATACAGGACATTTACAGGACAGGATTAATAAACAAACTGTAGGTCCTAACGTGCATTGTAATTTACAATAATTCAAAATTTTGCCAACTTCTGAGTATTTAAAATAATTTAACGGGTCAAACCGCGACACCATTTTTATTTAGTAGTTAATACGAACTACTTACTGCCCGACGTTTCGGTTAGGTTGCACCAACCGTGGTCACGAGCTGACTGGACTTGCTCGCCTTCGTCTGTTCGGGGGAGCTTGCAAATCTTCATCCACCCGCACACTCTCACATAACAAAATGTTTTTGAAGTCACTTTGACACACTACACTGACAGTATCCGGAATTGTTTTTGATCGTTCTAACCGCGGTAAACATTTATTAATCACTGGATTCCACGCTGATGATAACTTAAATCCGTCTTCTCTATAGAAATTTTTCTACTTTTTGATTTCAATAGCTTCACGTACTCGTTTTGACCCGTTAAATTATTTTGAATATTTAAAATGGAACGCGAAAGTCTTAAAATTTATTAAACTTCTGAGTATTTGCATAGTGAGATACAACCTTAGCAAACTCGTGTACGCAAACAATGAGCTGTTACATATGATTCATTAGTGATTTTCACAGGTTCGTATTCACACTAGTTAATGGATTATCACGGTATCAAAACATTACGAGCGGATAATCCTGCGTAATTTCTTGTTTACCAAAACGTAACTAACATATTTCTCAAAGTAGGAACGTTTAACGGTTCACGTGATAAAGTAAATAGTTAATTAAATAGGTTCTGCGAAGTAACCTGGCGGTAATACGAATAGTCGTGGTTATATAATTACTCTTCCTGAAAGTGCTTTAATACAAAATCCGACTATTTCATTTAATAAAACTATTGTTTCTGACGTTATAAACTCTATTGAAAGCCTTGTATCAAACCTTCTTACAGGGTGGCCTTTAAATAGGGCTTAAAATAACTTTTAATTAATTGGCTACTTTCCACTAAGAACAAATCGGAAGGATAATAGTTTCTAATGATAAATTAAGATATTTAGATAAGGAAATACGAATTTCAGGAACATAAATATCAAAGATTATTAATATTTTTAGAAAAGAAAATCCAATAACATAGGCATTAAGTCACGTGACTTAAAACGCCGAGCAGAAAGTCACAACGTCACAGCAGCCGATATGTCATATTTTAGGGGTGTCCACTCTGTACCACAGATTAATAATGAACGTACTATGGATGTTTTCGATTTGAAAACTCGGAACGCGAAGTCGATGATTTTTGAAACATCGATATTTTTGAGTATTGATTATTATTCATAATTTTATATGTCCATCGTGACGCTCAGTTCGCAACGGGCCGTGCAGCAGAAATCGTAATATTTTAATTTCGTCCACCACCTCCACCATACTTAGACTGCACTTAGTGATGAAATAATTTATATAGATAAGGATTAATAGCATGAAAATAAATGCGGTTTAATGTGGTCCAAAAAAATTAAATTCAATTTCTTATAACAAAATGGTTGTTGTGCCTTACTCGACTTATGTAGATAGGTAAAGTGTGTCGTGAACTTTTTTGAAGATAGTTATAAGATCTACAATTAATTTGAACTTTTTATGATTCTATCGTTTATAGTTTAGGCAGCGTAAAGTTTGTGTCCGAAAAACCCAAATATTTTACGGAACCCTATTTCTTTTCAAAATGAGTTTCGGATATTATCGATTATTTGTGTGTACTATTTAGGTTATTGACTAGCATATACTCTTAAAAAGATGAGTCATTATTGAATGATCAGATATTAATAGTAACGTTTAGCGTATGTAACGTAAAATTTGTCGCATGAGATGACAAAAAATCCATATTGTTGATTGTTTCGTATGATATTATATTTAACGCATAATTCGTATTTTACGCTACCGTACAGTACTCGTAATTTCAAGTTTTCAGCCAATCGACAGGACGCTCTGAATATTAACGATTTTGACATATGTAAGATTGTGATAAAATTTATTTGTGTGGCGCACTGAAACCTGCTTTGGGTATTCAAAGGTGTCAATACCGGTTAGTGAAACTAAATCGAGATTGAAGTCATATCTTGAGTAGTGTTATAATTGATTTCGGTTCTGTGGTTGTCATGACTCAAGGTTTTTTTTGTAATTTTAATACATCAAAAAAGAATTGTCAAATAAAATTAAAAATATCGAGAAAAAACATCATAAGGCATCCATCAAACAACCTCGATATGACAATCTATGATTAATGACAGCTCTAATCTTGCTAGGGTACATTGACGTCATTTTAGGCGCCATGACAGCTTAGAGCATTTTCGTGAGAAATTTAAAGAGATTAGTTAAAATGAAAAATACATGTAGTAAATATATATTTTTTTCTGAAATATACTTTTCATGCGATGAAATGAGTATCAAGGTTTACAATTAACAAGATTTCAAAATTTTGTCAAGTAGCCAATTAAATTTCAAAACTTTTACATACCTTTTTTTATATGTCAATTGCGTCATATAGTTTAATCAGACGTGCTGCTCTTTGACTTGAGATAACCACAAGATAGATAGGTTGGAATAGCAGAACGTGCGATACGTGAAGGTCGTGGGTTCAAGCCCCAAACCGCAAGGGAAGATAAATAAATAAAATGCGCCAGACAACCACACCAATCATCTGGTCTCAAACTAAGGTTTTCCATTGACAACGGATACTAACTGGGGGCATCATCCCATCACAGCCAGACCCAAGTCATTTGGAAAAGTTCGTTTCCGAAATTGATTTGACCGGGAAGCGAACCCGTTAGCCTCTCGCGCTTTGGCCGCCTACCTTAGCCACTGCACCACCGAGGTTGTAAATGTTTCTGTTTCTTTAAACTATTTCAAGTTCGTTAGTGCGGCGTGAATAACTAAAAAAATGGTCAAAGTCTAAAAAAACATATATGTATTTTTACATACACAGGAGACTACAGTGGACCCAAAAGCTGGTTGCTATCTCGCACAGTGTCTTTCAATTACTACTCAGCGAGGTGATGCAGCCAGCATCTTGGTAACTTGCCACAATGAATATCTTTGTTTACTCAATGTATTTATTTATTTCTTAGTTCAGTAAATTAGTCAAATCCGTTAGTAGTTCGTTTTATTAGAGAGTTAATCTTTCATCACTTACATAAATAAATATTCAGTACATCCACAACACCTTTTTGACGACCTTCATAGCTGAGCGGGCCAGACTTTGACGTCGCGCTATATCTGAGATCCCGGGTTCGATCCCCGGTCGGGTCAATATGGGAAACGAACTTTTCTATATTGGCTCAGGTCTGGGTATTGTGGTACCGTCGTTGCTTTTGATTTCTGTAGCACACATCCCGACTAGTGATACCTCCCGAATACCTCCACTTTACAGAAGACCGTGGCCAAATAACAATCACTTCTGTATTGTTGTGTTCCTGCGTGTGAGTAAGGTTTCCAGAGCTCCCAGGGGTAGCTACATTAGTAGCAGGGGTCAAGCCTTTAAGGTAAGGGTGGCAAGTCCAGTTACAGTTTTACTATGCTGTATTTGTCGCCCTTAAAGCAGGACCTCATTACCACTTAACATCAGGTGGGATTGGGTCAGAAGTGTAATATAAAAAAACACACGTGCTTAAGCTACTTACTACAGAATCAGAGAAATGTATGTGATGTTGTCTAATATTTATTTATTTACAACAATAAAAATGTTTTAAACCAATGCAATATGACATTTATGTACGCATAGAAATAGATATGTTTGTGTTAAGTTATCATTGTGTATTTTCCCAGAATAATATTTGTCGCGCATATTTTCAGAGGCGTGGACCGCTAAACGTCGCGCGTGATGGACGGTGCACCCGAGTTGCATGCACGGCTGTTGCACCGAATTGTTCGTAAAACTGCAGTTTTGGGGAACAGACTGAAAATGCATTTGATATGTTTATTTGTTAATAAAAAATGAACCTTATTTACCGGTAAATGTTTGTGTCATGTACGTAGTTTGATTATGAGTGTGGTAAGGGTAAATGTTTGTGGATGGATTACAAATGTATGTGCGTGAGGATTAAGTGAGTACCTTATAGAAAAAAATAATGATACGCCTATCATTTTAGTAAAAGGTCTAAAACAATTTGTAAAACAAATCTCAGATTTGTAAAATGATACAAGCTGAGATAAATACGTAAACGTATGCTCACTCAGGCCTAACATAGGGGTAGTTAGATCTCCGTTTTACTAGTATAAATAAATAATAAAAAAATAAATATTGGAAAACATCACATACATTGCTCTGATTCTGTGGTAAGTAGCTTAAGCACTTGTGTTACAGAAATGAGTAGCAACGACGGTAACACAACACCCAGACCCGAGACAATATGGAAAAGTTCGTTTCCCATATTGACCCGACCGGGGATCGAACCCGGAACCTCAGAGATGGCGCTCGCCAAATTCAGGCCCGCTCGCCTCTCGGCTACGGAGGTCGTCATATAAATAAGTTTACAAATACCATGTAAGGTTCTATTTTTTGTAAAAACTCTTTTACTCTTTTGAGACCGTCATTGAACCCTTATTAAAATTTTACAGATGGTTCCTTATGCTAATTTGACCCCCAAAATTATTCGAACTAACAACAGAAGCCCATTCAATCACATCCCTTGTTCATGTAAACTCTAAAACTGATTTTGTAAAACATAGAATGTTGAAGGAGCCACCTAAAGTAACAGGTCAATGTCGTTTTCCAATGGTGAAAGATTTTTTGAAACCGGCACGGTACTTTTTTAAGTTTATTTATCTTTTCTCTTTAAAATACTAGTAAAGAAATGTAAATGTATGTAGATAATCGGTAGGATTAATGCCGTATATTCCTTGCGAAATGTGATAAAGAATACTGTTTCTGTAACTTTTTTTCCATAGATTTCTTCGGGTTGGCATCATTAGGTCTTGGTGCCTTTGTCATGGTACCAACATTGAAATAAATCCGATCTAAATCAAATTCGGTCCCGTGACCATACATAAAAAATATAATATACGTAAAATATGCTGTGTCGGGCAACAATAAAAATAATCAAATAGTTTGATATTAGTGAATATTGGCTTTAAAAATAGCCATACTGTGAAGTATACCTACAAGCCTTTTTTTTGTCGGAGGGAAATGCTGGCGCACCATACCGTCACCCGAGGAAGGTGACGGCGTGTGTGGGACTCTCCTGCCCTAGGAAGGGCAGGCCTACCCACTAAACCCCCGGGGGACCTCATCGCCTTAATGGTAATGCTGTGGGAATTTTTTTAAGAACCACCACAACATTACTGGCATACCTACAAGCCTACTCAAAAATCTCTGCCAGCTCTTAGATGACTTATGTATTCTAGGTTTATTCACAGAACTTTTTGTAATAAACGCAAATAAAACTCTCCCTGGCTAGTTGTTAATACATATTTTACTCTCTTAATATTGTAGCGCATATTTTCGAGGCGCGAACCGCTAAATGTCCCTCGTGATATACGGCTGCCGCGACCAGATGCTGGAATGTTGTTCATAAAATGCAGTTCAGTGAAATAGTAAGACAATGTAAATGCTTCATAGTAACATTTTTGTAGACTATAAGAATCAACAGTAAAAGTAAAATTGAAAATAAACTTTTTTTTATCACACTTTAAGATTGACCTCATCCCACCTGATGTTAAGTGAAAATGAGATCTAGCTTAAGGGCGACAAGTACAGCGTAATAAATCTGCTACTAGACTTATCGCCTTTACCTTGAAGGCTTGACCTCTGCTACTAATACAGCACCTCCCAGGAGCTCTGGAAACCTTACTTACACTCAGGTACATAACAACACACAAGTGATTGTTATTTGGCTGCGGTCTTCTGTAAGGTGGAGGTATTTCACCAGTCACGCTGCTCCAGTTTGACCGATAAATTGAGATGCCCTGCTTCTCTTAAAAAACTACTTACCAAATTTCAATATCCACATGTAATGTACAACTTTTAAATTAAATATTTGATAAAGGTATGCCAGTTAAACTATGATCGTTTACCACAAATACATATATCACCAGTTTCAGAGTAAAATGAACTATTGTGTGGTTATCAGAATGACCATATTTACGCGTTACTCGCTTCGGTGGACGCTTGTAATATACGGCTCTATGTTCGCCAGGATGTAAAACCGTGCAAGTGAAATTTTTAATTTTATCACGTAGATTATTATGGTTGTTTGTATAAATACATTATTTAGACAAAGGTACAATTAAATTATTTTCATACTTCCAATAGCCTGTTTTAAAATCTGGCTTATTTTGAGGGGACATTCCTAAAGCATTCGACTAGAAATGACTTAAATTCTACCTCTTGAAACTGGCGGACAAATAATTATTATTTTTACTATAAATGTTTGTTCTAATAAAGTTTAAGGATAAAAAGGAGTTTTATTTGAAGTAACAGGTGGAAAACCAAATGTTTTCAATAATGAACAAAAAAATGTATTAACAGTAATATAATAAAAAGTGCCATGACGATATAAAGTGAATATCTAAGGTCTATATTTTATTAGGTGACCATTGTTTTACCTTACACGTGGTGTGATAATCTGACTGGATGTTTCAACTGAGGTATCAAAAATTAAAAAAAATGTTCACTGTAATGTTTCATAATTCTTAAGTCAAAGAAACATGATAATGCCCTACTTGCCAATACTTTAAAAAAACGCATCACCAAAAATGTACATTTTTAGACTTACACACATCTTGCACTAAGCCTCAACGTGGAGGCTGGATAATAGCTGGATTGCAGTGAATTGTTTATAAAACTACCGTTTTGCGGAAAACAAGTTTAATAATAGACTTTGCTGGCACGGATGAATATAGTTTTGTTAATATTTAATAGACTTTGCGTGCGCGAAATATCGTTGGCGAATAAATTAATGTGAACTGTATAATTAAAAGCAACCCCTACTAGCTGAACCAACATCCAACAAAGGACAACGTACTTATGAAAGGGATCTGGTATTTGATAGGTAGATATATTTTAAAGAAACAGAAAAATATCATCTTCCCTTGCGGTGCGGGAGTCGAACCCGCGTATGTAGTTAGGGCATATTTGGCGGCACTTACCGGAGGCTAACGGGTTGATACAGCAGAAAAATCACCTACCATAACTTACGGTTAGCTCAGTTGGAAGAGCAGCACTTACGATACGTGAGATGGTGGGTTCGAGCCCCACTTCGTAAGGGAACATAAAACTGTAATTTTTCTTCACAATATTTTTTTTTATTTTAGTATACACATTTGTCCAGTTGTTTTCATGCATATACATGAGTATATGAAATTGACTAAACACTATAAATCTATGAATATACTTTTCAAATATATACATTATAGTGGTAAGTTTTATTTTATATTTTGTTTATTTACTATTATGATTTTTTGTAATCCAGACTTATATCTGTTACCGCATCCATAAACTAAATACCTATCTGCATGACGCCAGTATTGAATGGAAGAGAATGCTCCTAACGTTAAATCCACCTTTTGTAATTTTAGTGCAAAAATAAAAACTATAAGAGGCTACGACCATCATGCCGTTTTTTTATTCGACTTTGAATTAGGACACTGTACCCATTTTCATTTAATAAAATAAGCTACAACAACAAATTTTACTTAACAATACTTTACACCCGTCTTGAGTTAAAAGTTTCAACGTAGCTACGTTTGTAGCTACAGCGGTTCCAATTCACGTGTTTAAAGAGGCCCAACCTTTATTATTAATTTCTGCAAATTAATTACTGTGTATAATTCCGTGAAAATTTTTGGCCTCCACCAAGATTAAATTTGGAAGTTTGTTAACCATGAGACGGGCTTGTACCGACATACCACAGTTCTTAGAGAAAATTTCCCAAGCAACAAGTTCTTGACAGTGAAAGGGCGAAACTTTGAAGATTTAAGCCATGACCCAAGTGTTGAGTCACAAGCTGTTTCTGTAGATCATTTAATTTGTTCTGTACCTATTTCATGAATAAAAAAAAAGGTTATATTTTATCAAATACTAGCTGTGCCCGCGACTTCGTTCAAGTGGACATTAAAAAAGGTGGCATTACCCCCCCCCCCCCCCCCCCCTCCCTTTCTAACAAAAAGTAGCGTATGTGCGTTCTTGAGGTTCAACGTATACCTATGCCAAATTTCATCAAAATCGGTTGAGAGGTTTAAGCGGGAAAGCGTAACAGACAGACAGACAGACAGAGTTACTTTCGCATTTATAATATTAGTAGGGATAAGAAATGGTAACCTTACCGAACCTTGTAAAATAGAAGACTATTATTGACTTGATAGCATTAATTATATACACTAGACATGAGCATGACTTTTTTATATATTTCTGTTAGTATTTTTCTCAATAAGCTGATTAAAATGATTTTATTTTTGTGCCCCTCTCTTTCCCTCTCTCTTATTATTATTAGTATTTTTTCTTTTTCTTTTTATTATTCAGTTCTTTCTTTTTTATCAGTTCTTTTTTTTTTATCACCGCGCCACTCAGCTTAAGGTTCCGCCAGAATACCAGCGCTGCTGCGGCATCCAATGTCGTACCAGCTTATGCTGACCTTGTTAGCTGCACAATCACTGTGTTTTTTTCTTTTATTTTTATGTTAGTTTACTTCTACTGTACCTATTAATTGTTTGTGTCACTTTTATGTCTGTGTACTGTGTATTGATTGTGTGCTAATAAATAAATTCTTATTCTTATTCTTATTCTTATGTAGTTATTACATCGCCGGTTAAGGGCCAATAGCACCTTACTGCACTTTTCAATAAAAACTATTTTTATTAATTTTGACACTGGTGCTTAAGAGGTGTTAGAACTTAGCTGTAAATTTGTTGTGTGTGTGTGAATATATTTGTGCAAAAGCATATACTTGTATCTAAAAAAACAAACAGTTTGTTAAAAAAGTGTTTCATTGTAAAAATAAATATTGGAAACGTCGCAAAGATTGATCTGGAATGTCATTCCAGATCAATCTTTGCGACCTCCGTAGCCAAGAGGCAAGCGTGCCGGATTTTGGCGTCGCGCCATCTCTGAGGTTCCGGGTTCGATCCCCGGTCGGGTCAATATGGGAAACGAACTTTTCCATATTGTCTCGGGTCTGGTGGTACCGTCGTTGTTTCTGATTTCTGTAACACAAGTGCTTTAGCTACTTACCACAGAATCAGAGCAATGTATGTGATGTTGTTCAATATTTATATTTATTTATTATATATTTATTATTCCGATGCGGAAAATCAGTGTATCAGGCCTAGCATACGCAACGTGACTAAATTTTATCGCGCTCTTAACAAACGTCAAAATCGACTGAATTCAGTGCGTCAGCTGCTGATTGGCTGAAAATACGAGTGAGGTGTGCTATTATCCAATCAACAGTATGGAAACTTTTGTCGTCTCATGCGATAAATCTGACATATTGCGTATGCTAGACCTGCTAGTCTTTGTCCAATCGATAAAATAAGAAAGAGATACAACAAAGATTGAAAAACTGAATCCAATTCCACCATTTTGTGAATGGGTAACTGTTCATAGGTAGTATGGCGGTTCTACAGTACATATTTTAATAAAAACGTTGTTCATCACAATAATGAATGTATTGGGTAGGGACCAAATTGATTCGATAGCACCAGCTCCCAAATGGGGCCAGCCCACTAATTTGTAGGGCACTGAGACAACTGACGCGCAATACGGGCGCTGATAACAGAACAACTGATTGCGAGGACTGACTTCGACATAAGCAGGAGATAAGACTGATGGTTCTGTATATACTTCTAGAACAGCTGTTCATAGTCTTGTGAGAGTAACTTCTTAACCAATCTAGTTGCTTCTATTTTCTAGTGTTGATATTTTTGTAATACTGTGGTTTGATCGAGCAGAGATCGATTTCATTGAGAGAAATTTCATGTTGTTGATAAAAAAACAACCTCGGCGGCGCAGTGGCTAAGGTAGGCGGCCAAAGCGCGTAGGATCCCGGGTTCGATTTCCGGTCAGGTGACTTTGGAAAATGAACTTTTCTAAATTGACTTGGGTCTGGGTGTGCTGGGATGGCGCCTTCAGTTAGTATCCGTCGTCCGGTACTCATAGTACAAGGGAAAACCTTAGTTTGAAACCAGGTGATTGGTGTGATTGTCTGGCGCATTTATTATTATTATTATAGAAGCTAAGAAGTCGGAGCGTGAAACAAGTGAGCTCCAGGTTTGATTCTCGGTTAGGACATTTTGAGAAACGAACTTTTCTAAATTGGTTTAGGATTTGCTTCCATTTTCGTGTCTGCTATTAGGTGCTGATGATTTAGTGACGCTACGGTTTGATTGAACAATCACTTACTGTCATATTCGCTTCGTAGTTGCTACGAGCTACGATGGGTCATTGACCTGTCTTCTGCCGCAAGCATCAATCCTGCAGACAATCTTCTTTGTTTGAAAACGAGTAATATAAATAACTGGATGATTAGATGCCATATAAAAAATAAATGGTTAATTTAAGTGGGTAAATGCATTAAATGGCAGAAATTAAAACAAAAAGTAACTTATTAAAAAAAATGCCTTCGTAAATTTAGTACTCATGTTAATCCAAGTTAATAACCATTGGCGACGTAGTGGTAATCGCCGACCCACAGATGCCAAGGAACCTATGGATACGAGGCATAGTCTCAGCAGTACATCCAGGACGAGATGGCCAGGTACGATCTGCAGATGTGTCGACGGGACCGGACCGACACACTGGACAGAGACGACAGTACACTAGACCTGTGACCAGACTATGCCGACTTGACGTGCGCCGCGCCTCATCTTAAGTATTGACCAGGGGTCAATACTGTGGGGGGGGATGTTGCGGCGCGACTGACCTCCTTGCCGGCCTGGTGCTGGCCGGCAAGGCGACTAGACGATGACATGACTAGAACGTGAGTTTTTAAATATAGACAGAACGTACATGACAGCGACGGGACAAAGTGTGTAGTTGAAAAATAGTAAGATAATTTGTGTGTATTTTAGTTATAAATATATTTATGTCAGTTAAAAACTCGTACTTTATTAAAACGACGAAAAAAGTATTTTTATTTTACTGTTTTATCTAATTAAAATAAAATACTACTAAATATGGTTCTGTAAAATACATTTAGTAGTTTTTGCTGGAAAAAGTAATAAAATCCATGCCTTTATAATTTATATGAACATATTTAAACTGAGGCGATGAATTTTTTTGCTGTATCAACCCGTTAACCTAAGGTAAGTTCCCTCTGCTGCATAATGTTTAGGACTACGTACTTGTTGGCAGAGCAGCACGCGTAATACGTAAAGGTCGTAGGTTCAATTCCCGCCCCGCAAGGGGGGGATAAAGTTTTTCTGTTTCTTTAAAATATTTAAATTTCGCTAGTGCGGCGTAAAACACTATAAAATCGGTATTTATACTAAGTATTGGCTTTTTAGTGACATAGTATTATTTGTTAAAAAAAAACGTTTTTTTTTTTAAATTCAATGTATGTCACTGAATAAATGTTTAATTTTTTCTTTCACTACTCTCTTTTCGCAGTATTTTAATAATAAAAACAATATTTTAAATTCATTACTATTAAATTTATAAAACCCTACATTATTTTAAGGCCAAACTCATCTCTGTCCAAACTACCCTCTTAATACTTAATGTCTGAATTTTAAGAACGTTTCAAACTTTTGAAACGACTCCTTGAGACTCGAGCTTTAGTGCTCGTAACCTATTAACGTTTGGACCTCATTTTATATAAAATGTTGGCCCCTAGAGTATCTTTAATCCACTTTATGGCAGTGTACAATGTGTAGATGATTAGAACCATTTGTTGGGATTTTATATACTTACCTGTAACATAGAAAGTTACGACCCGACTTATATTAAAAAGTGAAATATTAAAGTTTTTGAGAATAAATGTAAGAATTGATGTATGTTTCTTAAAAAAATAATTAAAAAGAAATTACATAATCACGCTCAAACTACTAAACGTATTTAAATGAAATTTAGTAGGAAGATAGATTACATATTAGATAAAGTACTTTTAGACTTTTATCTCGCAAAAACGAGGGCAAAAACGCGGCTCAAAGCTAGTAGTAAAATAAAATAACTAAGTTTAATGTTTAATTTTACGTTTTAGTAATGAAAGTATGATAGAACGATAAGTTACATTCATATTGAATTCGTAGTCGCTACGAGTTGCTACGAGCTACGACAGGTCATTAACCTATCTTCGGCTGAAAGCGTCAATGCAGAATTAGAGTTGTAGACATAGTTGCTACACATAAAATTTGTGATATAACGTTACCTAGCTTAGCTTTCATCAGAAATTAAATGGGTAATACGAGAAATATCTAATTTTTCGATACAAAGACTACCTCGATGCACAGAAGCTAAGAAACCGCAGCGTGAAGCGTGAGAGGTCCGGGTTTGATTTTCAAGGCCAAATAAGAAACAAACTTTATCTTTTTTATTGGTTATTATTATAAATTTGTTTATAATTTGTCATTGCACCAAATCACAATTATTAGCACATGCTAATATTCGTGATTTTGTGACGCTACGGTTTGATCGAACAATCACTTACTGTCATATTGGTTTCGTTGCTTCTACGAGCTACGACAGGCCATTAACCTGTCTTCTGCCAAAAGCTAGCCGGCAGACACTCGTCTTAGTTTGAAAACGTGAAAAATTAATAACAAAAGGCTTTGATTCCAGTTAAAAATAGAAAGTTGGCAAAAACACTTTTAAAGTATAAGAAGTATTGATCAATTGACCAATTAGTTACCATCAAATTAGTTTATAATACCTGCTACGATGCTGCCACTTCCTTATTTTGTAGAACTTACAGTTAAGGAAAATTAGGGGGGAAAAAGGAAAAAATAACAGATTTTAGAATTGGTATCAACTAAGAAAGCTATATTGAAAAGCAGCAAGCGTAACAACAATTTTTTGACTTGCCAAAACTGAGTAAAAACTTTACTGTTTATTGAATAAATTTTCCAGTTAAAGAAAAAACATAGTTTACAGTTAAAATTAAACTAAAAGGGCAAAATCGATTTATAAATTATAAAACAGTAAAAACTTCTTCAGCAACAATCCTAAAAACAAATTCTCGAGCCGAGAGAACACTTTTAAGGAGCAATTCATCGATCGACCAATTACTTACCGTCATATTAGCTCGTAGCTGCTACGACGCTGCTACGGGCTACGACAGGCTATTAACCTGTCTCCGGCGAGGTTCACTTCTGACGGTCGCTTTAGAATAACGTTTTAAATTTCATACACCTGGGTGCAGACACGTGGCATTTTTGATGACGAAACTTCGCTTCACTATGATTTTGGTTAGCGAAGCGAACTTTCGCTATCGCTATAATAACGCTGTTAGTTAGTGAACCATGCTTTATAATAATAAAAAAAAATTTTTTGAAAGAAATAAAAAATTAATAAAAAAATAATGGGAATAAATAAATCGGTACTTGCTGTAGTGCGCAATTTTCCCCGCGTTGTTTTTAGATAAAAAAGATGAAGTTTATCTCTAGCTAAAACATTGTAATGAAAAAATGTAAGAGGTTAAATATATTTTTTGAATTATAAAGATATCAAAATAATGACAAATGTGACGTTAAACGATCTTCAATGCAAGTTAACCTTTATATAAGATCCAAAGGTACAAAACTTAAATTAGTTTTTGATACAAAGTAAAGTACTTGAACTAATAAAAAGTAAGCCACATAAAAAACGCCAAATAAATCACTTTAATTTTGCATACTGTGGCGTATTCAATAATGAACACTGAAATTATGAATTAACATTAATAATATTCTGTTTAATGTGATTCGAGTTAAAATTGCATTATAATTAGGCTGCAGAAGAATTGAAAAATTAAAGTTAGTTTGATAATTAATTAACGGATATTTTTATTAATTGGTTGTTTATTTGTAAATAAACATGTATATTTTTGTATTTAAATTCTTGTACTTTTAAAAAGACGTTAAAAGATAATTTATCTTTTCTAGTTGTCGATTGATCATTTCGTATTATGTTCGTAGCTACAACGACTACGAGATGCTACGACAGACTACGGCTGCTAAAAGCTACGACGTGCAATTAACCTGACGTCGCTCTAAAATACTATAATTTATTTTCAGTGACGTTGAAATTTTGTATGCATAAAAGATTATTTTAAATTGCATGAAAGATATTTTAATACTAGCATTTTTAGTATTTGATACGTTGTTAACAATGAAGTAAAAAAATTTAACAGTTTTATATACAGTTTTATATTTTAATTATTTAATAAATTTAGTTAGAATACAGGTTTTTGTCTTCGCACAGACCTTATGTCGTCAGCATAAGAACGATTTTTGATTTGCCGAGTAGATTGGTGCCCAATAAATTAATGAAATATGTTACATTACCAGTACCTATCTTACTTACTATATTGCCGACCTCCATAGCCGAGAGGGGAGCGGACTTTTGCGTCGCACCTCCTTTGAGTTCCCGGGTTCGATCCCCGGTCCGTGCAATATGGGAACCGAACTTTTTGAATTGTCTTTGATCCAAATATTTACTCAATTTAATAGAAATAGGGCATAGCGATTTATCGATCGAACTGGAGCAGCCCGACTGGTAAAATAACTCCTAGGACCTCATTACCACTTTACATCTGGTGGATTGAGGTCAATCTTCAAGTGCGTAAAAAAAGGGAAGAGCGAAAAGTCCAGTAACAGCTTTATTTGGCTTTAGATGGTTATTACGAGGCAAAAAATAAAAAAAATATATCCGGCCGAATTGAGAACCTCCTCCTTTTTTTGAAGTCAGTTAAAAAAGAAAGAAGCCTACAGACCTAGCGATGTGACAGTCCAATTCGCGCTTAGCCGGGCTTTTTGATATAATAAGCATTGTTCGAGCGTCACTTTGTTTCTCAGACAAGGCAGAATCCATTTTAACAAGCGTCTACAATTGAAATCTGCTTGAAAATTAAAACCTTCAGTTTTATTTTTGAACTCTCACGTTATCGGTGGAAATTAATTTTGTGAGCAATGTAGACAGATTAATGTAAAAAGATTTTAATTTTCTTTCATACACGCCGCAGTAACAAACTTTTAACATTTGAAAGATATAAATAAACTTAATCATCCCTTTCCTTACACTTGACGACCTCGGTGGCGCAGTGGCTAAGGTAGGCGGCCAAAGCGCGTAAGGTCCCGGGTTCAATTCCCGGTCGGGTCAATTTGGAAAAACGAACTTTTCTAAATTGACTTGGGTCTGGGTGTGCTGGGATGACGCCCCCAGTTGGTATCCGTCGTCTGGTACTCATAGTACAAGGGAAAACCTTAGTTTGAGACCAGATGATTGGTGTGATTGTCTGGCGCATTTATTTATTTATTTACACTATATAATTTTTCTCTTTAAAAACAAAATAAATTCAAAACCGGTTTTGAAAGAAAGAACCAACTATTTATATTTTAAATATTTCTAAATTTTATACCTTATTTTTTTATTTTAATTAAATATTCGTTTTTAAATTTTACTAATGCAACCATGACTCAACATGTTGGCATTTATGTATTTCATTAAAAAAACGGACTTGTACACAAATAAGTTATTTACGTGTTACTTGAGCTATGATGCTTTAAAACCACATATATGGCTGTTAGGCGCAGAAAACATAGATACAAAATCAATTATGTTTGGTTTTTAATAGGATATTGGGCCTCATAGATATAAAAAAAACGTTATTTTTTGTATTCATTATATTTCTATGGCCCATTTCTTGTTGTCATCATTCCCTCTACCTCAAAATGTCTAAAACAGATATTTTTCCTAAGATTGCGTTAAGGTCGTCTTAATTATACCAAAAACTTCTCTAAAAAGTTCTGTCTTACTACCTTACATCTTTATATTATTGGGGACTTCCCCGTTTCATCTAGTCCAGTTAGTTCACAGCAAGCTATATTACTCGTGAAACTGAGAGAGATTACGAACGTCCCGCCGTCACTGCGGTGCGAGAGATAGAACTGGCACACAGGGCCGGATTGAGATACATTGTTGTTCAGATTTACAGGTAAATGAAAACAGGTATAATTATAATATTGCGCTGATTCGGTAGAAAATAGATAACGCAATAGTGTTACAGAAATAAGAGAGCGATAGAAGCATAGTGTTAAGATTTAGAAAAGTTCGTTTTCCGTATTGATCCAACGAGGCATCGAACCCTGTACCTCAGAAATTGTGAGACGCCAACATTCAGTCCACTCATGTTGAGTTAGAAAATTTTAGATAAACGAGCCTTAAACGATTATTAAAAAAAGATATATTTTTGTTATAAACATATTTCTACCGGTAAAAACCATCACAACTCAATACATCGTTTTCCTAATACGTCTCTGGGAACTACTGTGAAACATGGTACAAATCGAAAATAAAATAATCCATTGTCAAAAGTACAATAGGCTACAGTTACGAGAACGAGACTGGTGGACGTGGTATAGTAAAAATATTATAAACGCGAAAGTTTGTAAATATATACGGATGTTTAGATATTATTATTATTATTTTGACGACCTCCGTAGCCAAGAGGTGAGCGTGCCGGACTTTGGCGTCGCGCTTTCTCTAAGGTTCCGGGTTCGATCCCCGGTCGGGTCAATATGGGAAACGAACTTTTCTGTATTGTCTCGGGTCTGGGTGTTGTGGTACCGTCGTTGTTTCTGATTTCTGAAACACAAGTGCTTTAGCTACTTACCACAGAATCAGAGCAATGTATGTGATGTTGTTCAATATTTGTTTATTTATTATATACTAGCTGTGCCCGTGACTTCGTTCGCGTGGACTACATCCTTTCATGGTCAAAATAAACATTTTCCCATATAAACTTTCAAAGGTGGCATTAACCCCCCCCCCCTACTTTCTAACAAAAAGTAGCCTACGTCCGTTCTTGAGGTTCAACGTATACCTATGCCAAATTTCATCAAAATCGGTTAAGAGGTTTAAGCGGGAAAGCGTAACAGACAGACAGACAGACAGACAGAATACTTTCGCATTTATAATATTAGTAGGGATAGATATAAATTGGACTACTTCACATACATTGCTCTGATTCTGTGGTAAGTAGCTTAAGCACTTGTGTTACAGAAATCAGAAACAACGACGGTACCACAACACCCAGACCCAAGACAATATAGAGAAGTTCGTTTCCCATATTGACCCGACCGGGGATCGAACCCGGAACCTCAGAGATGGCGCTCGCCAAAAAGTAGTAGAGGTCGTCAAAAAGTATATTACAACGGATAATAATTTAACCCTAAAAGGGTTTTGTTTTTTTTGAGATACGTTGAAAGGCTGACAGACAGTAAAGTGATAAAAGTTTTTTATTTGTAGGTATAGAACCTTAAAAGTAGGCAGCTGCTATTTTTCGCATTCGGCTTAGCAACAAACAGATTAAAATTTCTTTTGACAACCTCCGACCAGGCAGGTAGGGTCCCCGTTCAGTCTGGTTTCCGCTGAAAGGGACAAAAGTAATTAATTATTGCTCTACGCGGGAGTTCGAGAGAACAGGAAATTTTGCGCCTGTGATATTGTTGGCTAGTACATCGACTTTGTTGCGAAATAAAGGGCACATTTTATATTTTTGTAGCTTTTTACAATTTTGATGCCAAAAAGACATTTGATTTATATATTTAAAAGTTACATTGAAAAGAGTAAGTGTCGAGTTTCTTGCCGGTTCTTCTCGACATGATCAAAATTCCGAACACGGCGGTGGAATACTTAATTTGTACTGGCTATTCATAAGTGCTTTTGTAAAGTTTACATGAATAAAGATGTTTTCTATTCTATTCTATTCTTTTCTTTAAGGTTACGAGTAACTGTAAATAAAGAGTGAGTCACAATAGGTCCATTAGATCACTGTGCATAGTTTGCTAGAACTGCACAGCCCCATTTATTTAAATAGTTATCCTACCTGGTCAGAATTATTATAAAATTAATTTTCAATCAGTGAAATTGTAGATAATGCATTTTTTTAATAAAAAAATAATTGTCATTGTATGATGTACTTTAGAAGTGCTTCGGAGAGGACTTTGCCCAGCAGTGGGATAGTTTAAAGGCTATATAAAAATGAAGTTTGGCAATAAAATTTCAAGTACAGTAGCAAAAAAATCCGATTAAAAATCAACAAAAGACTTAATACATAAAAACATCATAACACTGTCTGATATTTATTGAAATTCATATAGAAAAAAAAAACCAAGCTAGTAGTGTGTCGAAGGGACGTCAATATTTTTTATGTGAGAATGTGAGGGTGGATGAAGATTTGCAAGGTCATGAGAAAACGAGCAAGAAATCTGTCAGCACGTAACCACGTCGGGCAGTAAGTAGTTTGTATTAACTACTAAAAAAAAATTCTGCTGTCTTAACCCGATCGTTCGGTAAGTACACTCGGCCGAACATATATAAAAAATACATACTTATCATAGTATATACATATTATCATGGTACATATTATAGTTCGCAAGTACGTCGTCAAGTACTATAAAAAAAAATATCGACTGCTAAAACGTGTTGCCGCGTTAACGTATATTAAATCGTCTGAAGATAATTCTCCATATTAAATAAATAAATAAATGAATAAATAAATGCGCCAGACAATCACACCAATCACCTGGTCTCAAACTAATGTTTTCCCTTGTACAATGCGTACCAGACGACGGATACTAACTGGGGGCGTCATCCCAGCACACCCAGACCCAAGTCAATTTTGAAAAGTTCGTTTTCCAAATTGACCCAACCGGGAATCGAACCCGGCACCTTTCACGCTTTGGTCACCTACCTTAGCCACTGCGCCACCGAGGTCGTCAAATATATTGGGTGGAACCCTCTTTTTTAATTTTTTATTTGAACTCAAATAAATAAAATAAAAATAAATAAATAACACAGCTTTAAACATAGCACCAGAATCAAACCCCCGTGGGTCTGTTAATTGCCCCTCCTATCTCCGATGTGATCCATCAAGCCATTGTGAATATTTTCGGCTTCAGAAAACGGGCACTTTTACACAGCCTTTCAAGCGTGTTTTCCGAAACGGCAGATGAAAAGTATTCATTTGGCTTTCCCAAAGGAACCGGGACTTGTTTGTTGACGATTTTGAATTGAAATAGCTGTTTTGTCGCGGTTTTTCTGAAGGGAATGGCAATGAAATCGCGTTGGGACGTAAACAAGCGAATTTTGTGAAAGCGTTGATGAACTAGCTAACAGGTGAAGTCAGGAAGGAAGTAGAAAACATGTGGAGGTTATAGTGCCTCCAATGAGGTTAAGGGGATAAAAACCCGGCCTAATATCTCAACGTGTAAATTAAGTTAACGGGTCAAAACATTATAACCTTTCACTGTGCAAGCCGCCCGTCTTTGGAATGCTCTGCCCGCTGATACTCGACAATCCCTGACTAAGGGAATTTTTAAAATGAAAGTTCGTGAACACTTCTTCTCTCTCGCTAATACATAAATCGTAGACATGAATTTGTCAATTGCTGAATCCATTTATATATAGTTATTATTTATTTTATATTGTTACGTGGTGTTATACGTGTTTACTTATGTATATATAAGTATATATATGCTCATTATGTAAATATAAGTATAGCTTCATATTTTATATATATATTATATTTATTCATGTATGACTATATGTATATTTAATTGTTTCCGAAATGAATTTTGTAACGCTTGATAGTTACTATTCTCGTGTATTATGTTTTTATTTTATTTTTTAGATTACTTATGCACTTTGTCACTATTACCGCACCCATAAACTAACTCTCCGCATGACCCAAAGGTTGACTGGTAGAGAATGCCCATAGCATTAAGTCCACCTGTTGTACTTTTTTTGTGCTATAAAGTTTTAAAATAAATAAATAAATAACCTGTGAACGAAAAAAACGTGGAAGAATTCACGTCATGCTAACATCAATAGAATAAAAGACACACAAATAAAGCACACAAGCTATAGATACGCAATAATAGTAGAAAAGTGTCGACACTTGAAAAAATACTTTACATTAAAGCGCTATAGGTCCCGGGTTCGATTCCCGGTCAGGTCAATTTAGAAAAACCTTTCCTAAATTGACTTGGGTTTGGGTGTACTGGGATGACGCCCCCAGTTAGTATTCGTCGTCTGGTACTCATAGTACAAGGGAAATTCTTAGTTTGAGACTAGGTGATTGGTGTGGTTGTCTGGCGCATTTATTTTATTTTATTTTATTTATTTATTTTATAATGCGTTTAGGTCGAAAAAAAGACGTTCGTCGTACGTCATCTCATAAAATGTTGCGAAATAAAAACACAAACACAAAGTCTTTAAATAATAAAAACTATAGTTGTGACACTGTTTGTCAAAAGTCCGATCATGCGTGTAATGTCTCTATTTTTTGTAGCATTTATTCTAAAATATATAACTCAAGTCTAGTAAATTTATTGATTTATTTACTTTTATTGATCAAAATGGCATGGAACACGCGCTGTGATTGGTCCGCGCCTATGACTCGCGGCATCCGTGGAAACGGTATTCGAACCAGCGCCAGCTCATTTTTATAAGTCACGCCCACCGTGCCTTACTTTTCGTGGTGCCATTTTGTGCTAGAAATGCTTTTATATTTTTTTCGTTCACTGATGACAACTATTAAGTATTTAATGCTAACTACTTACTGCCCGTCGTTTTGTAACTACGGTTAGTGTTATCCAACTATGGCCAAAATGGAATCAAGGAATGAAGTTTATAATGGAACGTGGAAGCTCAGCTTGCTTATCAGACCGCAACTTGTATCCTTTATCTAAATATTTAAATAAAGCTAAGCATTGGTTGGTATTTAATCTGATTTCATATAAATTTATTTCATATGTTTGCTAAACCGTTTTTTTTATATTGCACGTCTTGATTGACCTCATCCCACCTGATGTTAAGTGGTAATGAGGTCCTAGTTTAAAGGCGACAAGTACAGCAAAATAAAGCTGGTACTGGACTTGTCGTCCTTACCTTGAAGGCTTGACCCCTGCTACAAATGTAGCACCTCCAGGAGCTCTAGAAACCTTACTCACACGCAGGAACACAACAACACCGAAGTGATTGTTATTTGGCTGCGGTCTTCTGTAAGGTGGAGGACGGGCTGCTCCAGTTCAAGCGATAAATAAACAACAAAAAACACGTATATGAATGTATATGTATCTATATATTTATTTATATTATTATTATTATTATTATTTTTTTATGTATTTTTTTTGTATTAATCACGTTATGGTATATATGTTCCCTGATAATATTTTCTCAATAAATATTAAGCGCGGCCGTACCCGTTTCTCGATATCTTCTATTTCCTCTACCTAAAGGTTGTCTGGAAGAGATTTCTTTCTAGCAATTAGACCGCCTACGTTGTACTTGAATATGTCTGTAAAACAAATATCTGGAAATGTTTCTGTGCAATCTAGTGTATATGTATCTATCTTCCAAAGATAATTGTGATGAATATCTTTTAATTTGGTCGTAAATGGTAACCCATCCAATTTCGGATTGTAGCGTGAATAATATTCCTTCAGTCAGGGTCACGTTTTTACCTTTTGGGCACAGTACCCTAAAACAGGTTTGACTACCAAAGTGATGCGTTGCAAGTTGACCGTTACAACAGTAATCTTAGTGACATAAATTATGATAGTAATGAACGGAAGCCGACAAACAAGGGCGCCCGGTAGAGTTAGGGCCAAGTTTTAATGAGCCACGAAGAGTTCCGCACATCCGCTGTACGTGCTGCCTTAATGACTTCCCGCGGTATTGCCTGATGTCATATTGGGAAGGGGTTCTTCAAGAATGTTTAATGACATAGCAACAAGATTTTTTAAGCACAAGTTAATAAAATCTATTTTTTTAATGTGTTTATAAGGCTTAAAAATAGTTGCAGTGCCACTTTGAAATATTAATTTAATTATGAGGAGCTGGTGCCTAAAACTTAGTTTAGCAAAACCTGTATTTTTACCAAGCTTTAAACCAAGCTGCGCTTATTATAGAGATGCCGTAGCAAATAAAGATTACAAACCGGGCCCGTACTATTTTGAAATTGCAATGTTAACGGTTTTAAAGTAAGCCGCGAAACTTTTTCTTTCTTTTTTATTTACAGAGCTTGGTCTACAAATTCATGTAGAGGGTCGGGATGTAATGTGAGCAATTTTATAGGTAAATCAAATAAACTAAAGAAAATAATTAAAATAAACTAAATAAAAACCAAACACATCGTCTTCCTCGTCATACGTCGTCTAGCAAAATGTACCGTCTTCTGTTCATCATCTTACTCTTTCATTCATCATTCTCTATCACTCACACCGTTCGGATATTCGTACACACATTCAACACGTTTGGATACGTTCATATCCCACATTTATGTTGTAAAAATATTTATTTTTTTGTTCAGGTAGCAATTTTTAAAAATCTTGATGAAGTTTGCAACTCATTTAGATAATCCCTTCAACGCGAGCGATAAAAAAACAAACCCGACATTCAAAGTGGGGACCCGAAGGCGCTCAAAGCAAGATCCGGAACTTCCCAGTAAATATAATAACCATCGAGAAATAAATAACGATATTAATGAACAGGGGCACCCGGTTAAGTTAGGGCCAAGTTTTAATGAGCGGGAAGAGTTCACCGGATCTGTAGCCGGATGCCGAATGTCAGGGTAATATTAATTTTACGTTAATGAAATTTGATAGTAGAGGAGAATCAGGTAAACTCACTCACATTATTACTTAAGTTGTGGATCTAGCTGTACAGGCTATGCACGACACGCACGAATTTCCAAGCGTAGTAGGTTTTTATGAAGTAATTAATTACAACAACTTTTTACTAACACTTCACGTCGCACAAACGACCTTTAAATTTTTTAAGAAACAGAAAAATCTGTTGAAAACCGGCAGATACATAAAGGTAAGTCATAGTAAAGTAATCCCACACCGCAACGGAAAATGATTTTTTTTGTTTCTTAAAAATATTTTTATATGTATTCATTTAATATGACTTTTATGAACCAAAGTTTGGAGGCGGCAAACTTTTGATGAAATGAGTGTGTAACAATTTTAATCAATTTTCGATTATGACATTCGGATTACGTAGAGTCCACGTTCACCTTAATGTAAATTACGTAATAATTTAAAAGAAACCTTATGTTTTCATCAAAAGAGCTCAAGTCATTACACTCGTGAGAGTAAAATTATAATTCTGATTATCTATTTGCATAAAATGTTTGCTCATCAAACGTTAACTAGTCTGATTTCGCAATAATACTCTCTTGTTGTAAAATTAAACACCAAACACATTTGTGTTTCAAAATCAGTTAAATCGCGAAATTGAACTCTGCATCGCAAACAATTCGTATTTGACTTCGGGTTAATAAAATAACGCGAGCGTTCAGGCATTTCACGTCATCAACTGCGATGTATCTCAGAATTGTTTCGACGAAGGTAAAGTTATTAAAAACATTGTTAAAATTATTAGAAACAATTTAAGTGTTACGCCGCACTATTAAGAATTTATCTCTTCGCATTTTTCAAGAAGCAGTAAATTGTTATTTCCCCTTTCTTGAGGTTCAAACCCATAACCTTTAGATATCGCGCGTGCTGCTCTTGGCATGCGTTTAAAATATTTGATCGAAGGCTATTAATAGCCATTGCCAATAGGCTACCATACATATTAACCGTATTTATAATCGAAAAATAAAAAAATCAAAACTTACTACGTACATTATTTGTTCAAATATACAAAATTAAATAAAACAAAAATAAGACTGGCCTAAAAACTAATAAAATAAACACGTCATCAAGCATTACCGTCTTGTGGCACTGTACCCAGTACACTTGCCGTATTGCCTCTCTGTACAATAATTGACAGTATTCGTGCAAGAATTGAATCCTCTTATATCCAAATCCCATTTAATATAGTTACACTACCTATGAAAGTTCTAGTATGAAAGGGAACCATGCACTAAGATTATTAGTTGCTGCATTTGTTACCTACACGAGGCATAACATAGCAAAATTTTATAATTTCGCACAATAGAAAATATGTAAGTGCAAAATTGCCTTTTGAAAATTTCATAAAAATATAAGTCCCTTGCTTTAGTGGTTGAACTTTGCAATGACTTAGACATTTTTGTTCTACCGACAATCGCATTAATATTTTTTTATTGGTAATATTTTGTACAACTGTTCTGTATGCTATTGTGTATGGTTTTAAGTCAATAAATAAATTATTATTATTATTAATAAGCATTGTTTCTTTACCTCAAAGGCTTTTTTTTCATTTTATTAAATATCGAACAAGGCTATCATATTGCTAATCCTATAACTAGCCTATGGCCTAAATATCACAGCTTTTGCGAGCTGCGATTAGAATGTAACAATCAACCCATTCCAAAATACCTACAAAAGAGGCGCCGACTAAAAGCTGTTTCACTTACATTGCCTATCTTCAACCCAACTTAACACATTACCTCAAATCACGCACACAATTAGAATTAGTATTCCAACGAGTTTAACCCTAAAATAGCGTGTACTCATTTCGAGCACGCTACCGGCTAGGTACGTTAGAAGTAGGTCAGAGTATAAAACTGGTGTTATGGCTTCATTAAAAGTTGCCGAACCGAACGAATTGGCGAAAGTGTACGTAAACATACCGGTTATCTTTAGGGCGGGGATGATTGAAGGGCTCAACGCTCCGATGATATGTTTTTCCCACGGAAAATGTTTTGTGACGTAAGTGATTCTCACGCTTCGATGGTCTTTTTTTTATAAAAAGGAAGGGTAATCCGGTTTGAACTGTCCCACTGCTGGGCATACATTTCCAGCTTGCTCTATCTGGAATCAGGTCTTGTAAATCTTGAGAAAAACAGTCCAGGTCCTCACGCTAACACATTCCTCCTTCCTTTCCTCTCGTCTCGTCTGTTTTCTGGTGTCCATTAGGTAACAGCAATAAGTGAAAACTAATTATAAACAAATTCAATTAGCAATTATTATGTGCATTGCAAGTGCACTTTTGACATCGATAATTTAATGTTCCCTCACTAACTAACCCGTTACCTGGTCGTGAAGGCATCCGTTGTTCTCATCAAAACTTTTAACCCTTAGATTGATTCGGCAAATTAGAAAGTCATGCTAAAATCACTAGTCGATCGTAACTCGTGCAAAAATAATGTGTCTAGAATTTTTAAGTGAAATTTCACTTACACCATTTTCAGCTGAAGTTATGAAGAGAATAGCTTTAAAGTTTTTGTTTGACTTTGAGAACCTAATTAAAAGGCCTCAAGTGTTTGAAGGTTCTTGCTTAAAATGACGGGTACTTAGTAATACAAATTTTAACGTGATTTATACTTAAATAAAGCGTTTTTTCACAATTGTACGGTGGGTAATGTTAGGTGAAGCTTTGGGGACTGGTTTGCTCAAGTTTACCTCTCGAAAATAAATATTTAATGTTTCTTCAGTCATCAAAACAAAACTTAATTACTTAGTCCAAAGTATTTTTACACATAGATATAAGTTAGATACTGCTACTGTAACTAATCTGCTGAGTTTTTACCAGTGTCATCTCAGTTTGAATTGTATTCAATGACGATCCAAAAGGGTTTATGAAACCTACTTGAATGATTGATTGATAGGTAGGAAAGTGATCTAATAGATCGGTAACCAAATTTTTCGTCATCAAAATAATGATAATATTGAGCTAGCTTTGCAATGCAATGCAAGAAGTACTTTATAATGCGCTAAATTATTTATATATTGTACTTTTTGTTAGTCATCAATACAGTGAAAATAGGAAACGTCTCAAGAAATTTATTTTTTAATGTAGTTTGCATGTTAAGTCGTGAATGTAATACACGTTTTTTTTTAAATTAAGAATTAAAAAGGATACTGAACTATTTACTGTGCAAAAAAGAATATCTATGTATCTTATTAACATTCACAACCTGATTGCTATCCTAAAATAATGATGTCAGTCATGGTCGAATGTTTTCTATTTCGTGTTATTATCTCTGGTTCCTAGGTTCCATTTCAGGTTCAAGCAATGAACCTATGTTTCAAACATAGTTTAGGTTTGTGACCACTAAACCGCATTTGGCAAGCGTGACCATTAAGCCAGTACCTACACATTATTTTAACGATGACTTCCCACTGATGTAGACCTGAGCCCTGCAGTAGCACTTCAATTAGGTTAGTGCTTATAATGATAAAACAAGCACGAAGATGTCATTGATCAAACCGATGGTAAACGAAAATAAAGCCGAAACGCCCACCGTACCCCTTTCATTAAAACTTAGCCTGTTTGGCAGAACACAACTAATGAGAACATGCGGGTAGTATAACACGGCGCTGATTTAATACGAACTTGTTTCGGAACAATGCGGAAAGGCTACAAGCGAATTTGTGGGCGTTTTAGCCGAACAACCGAATGTAGCTCGCCTGTTGAAGGGTTAACAGGTATTGGCTTATTTGATCCGAAAATGAATAAACTGCATTTCTGAGAATAATACAAATCTACGAATACCAGTGCATTTGTGGGAATTAAGATATATATTTGTCGGAGCGTGTTCGATTGATTAATTAAAATGAATTAGTTGATTTGATTTAAATGTCAGGCTTAATGCTTGCGTGGAATCATTGATGGCGCTGCGGTCGCAAACGTCAGTTTGACAGATTGGTGGTTGAAGTTAGTTTGACAGATGTCACTGCCTGAGTGAATTTGGCATCCTTCACTTGACTGTCAGAGGTGACAGCTTATTGAGTCATGATGAAAAATGGCATTCGAGAACGAACTATAGTCGTGACCGCACGCGTATATGAGATTTCTGATTATACTTTCAAGTGATACCTAAGTAAATCAACAGTGTTGATATGAACTCTCTATCTTAAACTTGTATTCGAAAATGAACGATATGAAGCGTAAAGTAATTTAGAAAGAGAAAAATGTTATCATTAATAATAGGCATCAGCTCCAAAGAATCTGATTGTTCGGATTCACATAAACGCCCCACTTCCGTGTCCGGGAATATGACAATGAACGCCGCAAGCCAAGCTCAGTATCTTCGAGATTTCACAATAAATAAAATCTTTGACAATGGCTACCAGATAAAGCAACAAGGAAAAAACAGGGTAACTTTAACTCTGCGATTCAATCGGCCGGTACAGCGTGGTGACTACTATTTGGTCGTTTCGAGATTTAAATGAGAATGTTTGTTTTTCTTTTGTAATCCTCATCATTCATCACGATCATTTCATCAACATAAAATTATCAGGACAATATGGTATTTAACAGCTGTATTTTGACAATGATGTGAGGAGTCATATGGTTATCATCGCATATTTATTACCACTTCCATATTTACATTTTTTATTTCTGTTTTGATCAATTTTTTACTGTAAGGTACGCCAATTTGGTTTTTGTCATTAATTGTGTAAATTTAGTATATTTTTTTTCATTTATGTTTAATAGTAAAAAATAATATATAACGTGCACTGCATTGATTTTAGATTGCGTTAACTGGATCATTTACTTTTCTGGAAACATCCTACACAACCTCATATTAGAAAGAATTATAAAAATACAGTCAAGTTGAGAATCTCCTCCCTTTGTTTGAAGTCGTTAAAAAAACCCCAGTACCTTTATTCTATAGTGAATTTATGCAAATTTTAACCCGTTATTAGCAGAATAAAACTTCGCCTAATGTGTAAAGATACCATTTTACATAAAAACAAGTAACTCGGACCTTACTCATTATTCTTAGTCGTGCACTCTTGACAGAGTGGTCGTGATCATAATGCATCGCTTTTCAGTGTAGCTTTTGCCAGTTGCCTCCATCTACTCCTATTGTTCGCACTTCTGCAACACTCATTCAGAGAAATGTTTGTGGTACTTTTGATGAGGTCCGTCCATCGAGTTGGCGATCTTCCGCGTGAGCGCCGGCCTTTGACATGCCCCTGTATAACCAGTCTCTCCATAGAGTCTTCATTGCGAGTGATATGCCCAAACATTGTGAGTATTCGTAGTTGCACAGTCGACGATAACCTTCGTTTTATATGAAGCTCGTTTAGGATGGATATATTTGTGCGGTGTGCAGTCCAACTGATTCTCAGTAATTGCCTCCAGCACCACATCTCCAGTGCGTCAATTTTCCTACGGTCCTGTTGCCGGATGGTCCACGTTTCCGCTCCGTACAGAAAGATTGGAAAGACCAGGCAGTACATTAGTCGAACCTTGGTGTTTTTGGTTATCCGGCGGTCTTGCCAAATCTTTTTGAGTTTATCAACAGCTGACCTCGTAACGGCGCATCTTCTCTTTATTTCTTCTTCGCAGCTCCCAGTGTAGTTGATAGTAGAGCCCAAGTAAATGTAGTTTTGGACAACCTCACAGTTAGCTATACTGGTGATGTCAGGTCTATTTCCAGTTTTCCTATCTACTATCATCATCTTGGTCTTATCACGATTGACCGTTAGTCCAAAATTGTCACTCGTTTCTTCTAGGAGTTGCAGAAGTTTAGATATCTCTTCTTCTGACGAGGCAAGAAGGGTAGTGTCATCAGCGTATCTAATGTTTGATATCACTCTACCGCCCACCGAGACACCCTTGTCCCATTTATCCAGAACTATTCGCATAATATACTCCGTATATATGTTAAACAGTAGAGGTGATAGGATACACCCCTGTCGAACACCGGCCTGTGTTTTGAACTTAGTTGAGTCAACTCCATCCACCCGAACCACCGCAGAGCCGTCCTCATACAGGCTTCTGATGAGGGATACTAGGTGTTGTGGTACGCCCATTTCTATAAGAACTTCCCAGAGTTTCCACCATTTGACGGTGTCAAAGACCTTTCTGAAGTCGACAAAGCATATAAAAAGGGGGTTGTTAAATTCGCGGCTTTTCTCGATGAGTTGTCTCAGAATGAGTATTTGCTCGCGTGTTCCTCTCCCTTTGACAAACCCAGCCTGCTCTTGAGCGATTTCCCTGCCCAAAAATGCCTGCAATCTGGTGTTTATGATATGGAGAAGAATCTTACTTGCATGACATGTTAGAGAGAGCAAACGATAGTTATTGCATTTTTTCGTAGACCCTTTTTTGTGCAATGGTATAAACACTGATAGTAACCAGTCCTTCGGCCATTCTCCAGTTGTCCAAATCCGGGAGCATATTGCATGTAAAATATCCACACCAGTATCACCCATGTCCTTAATAATTTCGATGGGTATCTCGTCCACTCCCGTTGCTTTACCGCGTTTCAAGTTTTTTATAGCGGCCCTGATTTCGTCTTTCAGTAAGCAAGGCTCCTGTTCATTTGTGTTCTCATCAGTGATAGTAAGAGCTCGGGAATCACGATTATCCTTAAATAAGGATTTACAATATTCTTCCCATACTTTCACAATACTTTCAATTTCCGTGACAGTATTTCCAGCGGAGTCTTCAATTGCCCACGTTTTAGGTTTGAATTGGCGTGTGATGGCTCTAATCTTCATGTGAAGGTCCCTTGTCTCGTACTTTAGAGCGTGTTGTTCCAGTTCACCACAAACGTTTTGCAGGGCTGCATTTCGATCTCTACGGCAAGCTTTTTGTATGTTTGAACCCAGAGTATTTAGTTCTTGAACAGTGACACCTTTTGCTTTCGCATTACGACGTTGCTCTATTAAAGTCCAAGTATCATCAGATATCCAGTGCTGTCTCTTGGTTCTAGTAGGCCTTGGTTGAGTCTTATCCATTGATTTTTTAATAAGAGTTTTCGTTGATTCCCACATAGAGTCAGATGTTCTATCTCTGGATTCATTTAGCCATTTTTGGCGTTCTTCTTGAACCAATTCAACGAAAGACTCTTTGTCCAGTACTTCCATGCGCCTGCCTGTTTTCTTTGTGGTAGAGTTGCGCAACCTTAATTTGAGACTACATGTCAAGAGTTCGTGATCAGAAAGACAATCGGTTCCGGGTAACGTGTGTACATTTACTATTGAGCTCCTCCACCTCGATCTTATCATTATGTAGTCTATTTGGTTTCGGTATTTACCGTCAGGACTAGTCCAGGTGTAGAGTCTTCGTGGGTGATGTTTGAAGACTGTGTTCATTATGGTTAAGTTGTTGTCGGCCGCAAATTGTATGAGTCGCTTACCTCTGTCATTCCTCAATCCCAAGCCATATAGTCCAACTATGCTGCGCAGACTCATATCGTTTTTTGTGCAACCCACTTTAGCATTGAAATCGCCCAGCAAAATTAAAAGTTCCCTCTTGGGGATTTTAGCCATACATGTTTCAAGTTGGTTGTAGAAACTTTCGATAATATCATTGCTTGAAGCGGTAGTAGGTGCATAAGCCTGAATTATGTTAATCGGCGCTGGCGAGGCGCATAGTTTTATTGATATCAACCTTTCGCTAATTGGGTTGTAACCTAAGACAGCAAAGCTATTTTCTTTATTTCCAGAGAAATAGATACTGTGTTTCTCAGTGTCTAGATGGCCGCTGGTTTTTCCAGTGGGTCTCGCTCAAGCCTGTGATAGTACAGTTGCATCTTTCCAACTCCTGATCTAGGATCTCAAGTTTGCCAGTTCTCACGAGACCACGTACATTCCAAGTACCAACGCGGATCTTTTTGCGTAATTTTAGTTTTTCCCTTCCAGTAGCATGCTTTCCAAGGGATGCCTGGTCGCCTGCACCTCCCTGGCCGGTATCCCATTTCACACCCTGACCCCCGGAAAGGTCCGGGCGCCGGTCGCTACTCGGATCACTAGGCAAATCTATCTTTTTGTGCGACATTTCATGACTCTCATGGGAAAATAGTTGCAGTGGTTTCCCGTTGCCTTCTGCCCCAGTTCTTTTTTGGAGTTATTTAAGCCCCAAGGACCACTGTGTCCTCTTCCAGCTGGTTGCCCAGGTGGGTGAAAGGATATACCGCCTTTTACTCGGTCGCCAGAGCCTCGTCTGTTATCTAGCAGGGAGCACCGCGATGTCCAAGACGTCGCCGTCGACTATTCGTACGAACGACCGACGCGTGCAGGTGAGGTTGACAATTGGGACGATTAAGATGTCAGTACCGTTCTCCCCTTACTCCCCCTACTCATTATGAGACCTCAATTATAATTATATTCGATCAACGTCAAGTCAAGTTGTCGATGATTTTTGACGTGACAACTTCTAATAACTCGATACTCCGGACTGAATGCACGAAAAAACGATCCGTTACGCTATATGGCTGCATTTCGTGAGCGAGAGCGCGGCACGAACGAGAGAGAGGCATGATCGGCTCGAGCGATCGGCTCAGCATTGTCACATTAAACTACCATCGGTGAACCAACTTTACAGATAGCCAATTTATTTTTCAATAAATAAAATATTGCAAAGGCGAGTTCGGCACTCTTAGTAGGCGCTGTCACCCGCCGGGAATCGAACCGTGCACAAACCACGATTCGTCTCCATTTGCGAAAGCGGTCAACACAGCCGTTGTGTTGTGACTGCTTTAATTTGTTTCCGTGTCCGTCGCGGAATGGATTAGTCCGGAAAACTGTTTCCTGAAGCAGCGCGGGTAGTTTGTCTTGTTCAAAGTTTTTGTTTATATTTAATACTATAGTATAACAGAATATAATATTAATATACAAAAACATTGAACTATCTTCTGTAGTTGCTTGCAATAGCAATAGAAATATAGGTTGCTAGCTTGTATCCGGCTCAAAGGACCATATTAGTGGTGCACTATATTGGTGACCTAAAGGAAATGTCGTGGGGAATAGAAAAGTTTTTATTTGTTTAAAATATGGTTATATCAAAAAATCTTACATTGAAATATTATTAAAATTTATTTTTAATTTTTATAGTACTTTACGCCGTACTAGCGAACTTTAAATATTAAAAACAGTAAATTTTTATCTCACTTTACGGTGCAGGAATCGAACCCACGACACGTGAAGATCGTGGGTTCGATCCCTGCACCGCAAGAGGAGATAATTTTTTTCTGTCTCTAATATTATTAAAATTATATATTTCGAAGTAAAATTTAAAAGCACAAGGATTTTTAGTTTTGTATTAGTAATTTAACAAGTTTTATTTTCTTAGTTGATTACCACAAAATTTAAACCTATTATGGTAGCATATTGAATATGAAACAAAAGGATCGAAATGTATTTTAAGTATTTTTGATAAACGATCTTGTAAGTATAGAGTTTGAAGGAGTTTGCGTTAGTTTTATAAAAATTTATGACGATTCAAATCAATTGAATTCAAATAATATAACAATACTTAACTCTCTTAATAATAGTTAGCAAAAATTCTAATTAGTGGTTCATATTATTGCTCTTTAGTGACTTTAATATCAGAAGGACGTCTAATGATATTCGATACTTAGTCCAAACACCTGACGTCACAAGAGTAACAACACATGATTTACCCTATCAGCTGACAAAGGTGGGTCCTTCCAGCCCACTCAGCTAAACCTACACTTTGCAAAATTAGTAGCATTCTAAGCCCTATACCGTTGGGTTAAGGGTCTCAGTGTAGTAAGCGGGAGTGGTCCTCTGCATTGATGTTTGCTTAGGACGTTGTTATTTACCGTAATGCTGACAAAGTTGTGCTGTAAGCTGGACCGTGTTTCATCTGTTTAATGAGATTTATTTATGTTTGATACTAATTCCTTTGTTTTGGGGTTCTTGTAAACGCTTTGTCGTATACTCTACGTATTAATAGCTCAGCCCTGCTTTCTGCTAAGTTGGACAAAACGGCCAACGTCTTATTTATTTAAAAACTTTATTACACAAAAAAAGTTTGACAGATGGAATTCATGCTAGGGGAATTCTCTACCAGTCAACCCTTGGGTCATGCAGAGAATTTGTACATGGGTGCGGTGATAGTAAAAAAGCGCGTAAGTAATCTGAAACAATCATAATAAACAAAAATTAACTTAACATTACAAATAACATCAGGGATATACATAAACATACATAATAAAAAATATTTATTTAAGATATGAAGGTAAAATAGTTTTTGCAATTGACACAGTAAACTTGTAGATGTGTTTTCGTACAAAATTAGAGTACATATCGCACCTTCGGTAGAACAAGAGCACATTTGTCAACTGTCTTCAAAACAAAACAAATAAAAAAAACTGAAAGTTCTTAATAATTTTAAGGCAAAAAATAATTTTAAGATCAGTTTAAGTTTAGGTTAGTAAACTAACATAGTTCTAGCAAAAATTGTTACTAACACTATAATTTTGTTAATATGGATTCCTAGTCCGAAATAAATGATTATTATTATTATGTTTGTTTTTTCCAATATCTCGGGACTACAGAGTCCCGGACTTTTGGGAGGCGTGCATGGGGCCGAAGCCAACACGTAGAGGCCCTTTAAAAAACAAGAATGATCTAAATGTAATGTGACACCAACCGACGATTATCCCTGTATACACTGTAAAACGCAGCAAAGGACAACCCCCGGTCAGTGCAGGACTATGGCATGGAGTGGTAAAACAAGGAATCTGGGCTATTGGGTTGAGGTGCTAGTGGACTGGGTAGCCGGGACTATGGAAAGGACTATGGCACCTGCCCGATCAATGTTTAAAAACACGAATAAAATGAGCAGGTGGTGACTCGCCATCTCACTGTCATGGGCCCCCCATTGGTTGCCCACTCAAGGCACGAAGCAGGAGCGACGGGGAGCAACATTGTGTGAGCGGCTCAGGGTGTGGAGAGGTGTGCACCGCTTTCTACCCAGTGGCTTACGCCACTGTGCCAACACGCGACTTAGGCATCTTTCACTTCCACCCTGCGAGCATATAGCTCTGACGCCCCACTCTGGACGGCCGGCTAAGGCAAGCCAGAGGTGAGAGTCCTGCGGCCCCTGTGGGGTCCACTCCCACCGGCCAACTAAGGCAAGCAGAGGCAGGGGCCTGGTCGACTCTCAGGGGCACGGGTCCCAAGGGGTGTCAATCCCATTCAGCCCGCCACAAGCTGCCCTGGGGAGACTGACTGCACTGATAGAGAGTTGTCGCTCTTCATGGTGCGAAGATCACCAACTCTCACCAGCGGGCGATGGGCTCGTCACTTCCCTACGCCATTATTATTATTATTATTATTAATTCTTGTAAAGCACAATGTCTAAAAATTATATAGTATAATAATTTATGTCTTGCAAAGAAGGACAACTTTAGAATAATGATAACAGAGCTCGACCACACTAAAGCAAAAAATATCTTAAAATGGTTCTCCTGTAAAATTGCAAAAACTGCAATTGCAGCCTTGTTCTGCCGAAGGTGCGATATACTCTAGCTAAATTGATTACTATTAAACAGGCATATCTGGTTTCTTTATCAAAGTACCACCGTCATGATATTTCTTTTCCAACTAACATACATCATCAACCGTTACGTGCAGTTTGCCAAGTCGCGGTATTTGCGGTGTATCCTTTGTAGATCAGGTATTCCGATTATTTCCCAGTTTTTATTTATTTATCTAAAAACTTTATTGTACAAAAAAGTACAACATGTGGACTTAATGCTAGGGGACAACCTATTTTATGTAAAACAATGACGAACAACTATATATCTATCCACACACACAAACGTTTACGTTTATTTTTTGACATCTGTCAATGTCAAATAATAATAATAAATAAATATTGGACAACATCACATACATTGCTCTGATCCTGTAGTAAGTAGCTTAAGTACTTGTGTTACAGAAATCAGAAACAACGAAGGTACCATAACACCCAGACCCGAGATAATATAGAAAAGTTCGTTTTCCATATTGACCCGACCGGGGATCTAAATAACCAATCAGGTTGCAGGTGGAGCTTACGTGTTCCTGATGCCATCTAGCGGAATTTTCACACGCTATAACTCCTATTCACGGATCCCACACATGTACCCAAGCGGCCAATACTTCTGCGGAATATTACTGATCTATAAATTGTCTAAACGGTATTTGTACTGAAATCTTGGCATGGCGATGTAATATTTTAGAATGCGAGATATAAAAGCTGGGGTGCGCAAATGGTATAAGTCTTAAATTTTGGATTTGTTCTAGTTCATCACTACATATATCCCTATATAGAGACAGAAAAAGTGACTTTATACTTTGTACATAGGGATGTACGCTTAAATCATCAAAACTACGCAACGGTATTTTTAATAGATAGAGTGATTCAAGTTGAAGGTTTTTATTTGCAAAAAAGAATAGAAAAGCCAATATTTCTAAGTTTAACATTACATCCGTGTGCAGCTGGGGTGGATCGCTGGTAACATATGTTTTGTCAAAAATTACTTGTTAGAGTATTTGTTTTATTTCATTTTTAAATCCTAAACTACCATTGTGTTTTTGCTAAAACAGTAGTAATACATTATCTGTTAAATTTTTAACTATAATAATAATAATAATAATCTTTAAACTTATATATGATTGGAATCTAACAATGCAAGATATGTGTTACAATGTGTGACTGAATAGAAGCTGTGTTTACATAACATAATATATTTTAATAAGTGTTGGCGTGAGTGTGTATGTGTGTGTGTGTGTGTGAGCGTGTGTGTGTGTGTGTGTGTGGGTGAGTGTGTGGATCTATTTGATACATTAGTTACATTATGGCTTCAGTTTCAGCATAGTTTCATGTTTTAAGAGTGTTCGAGAGTATCTTTTTACATTCATATTTCGTCTTAGTGTAGATTTAGTTTCTTATTTATTGTATTATACAGTTTAGCAGATTGACTTAAAAACTGTCTTCTTGCAAAATATGATTTAAAGGGCTCTACAAGGGCCACTGTATGTTTGCGTCTCCTAACTAGTTTGCTGCTATCATATTTAAGGGTTTTGTGTATTTTTAATACCGAGCAAAGGATGTACAGCTGCCTAACCGAGAGGAGACCACAGGAAGCGTGTAGGTCAGTTGTTGGAAATCTATAAGATTTATTAAACCACATTACTTTTAGTAATGATCTTTGTACCCTCTCCAGTTCAAGAAACTTTCCTTTAGTTGCACCTCCCCATACAGGGATACTACAGTATTTCAAAATTGATTCTACTAGTGAAACGTAATGCTGTTTCAGTAAATATTTGTCGGCGATGTGTCTTAGAGATTTAAAAGTCCAAATCAACTTACGAATCCTAGACATAACTAATTCCAAGTGATCATGCCAAGACAATCGCTGGTCAACTACCACCCCCAAGTATTTAGTATGATGAACTTTGTTTATGACAGCGCAAGAGCAATTCCCTCTGTAGTTACAACTATGTATTTTAATTTCTAGATCAGTAGTAGGTTGAGTGCTATTATATTTCGTGAAATAGATATAATTAGTTTTGCTTATGTTAAGTGTTAATAAGTTGTTTCTTAACCAGTACGCTATTTTAACAAGCCCAGCTTCCGTAAATTCTCGCACTGATTCAGGAGTTTTTTCGGTGAATACTACAGCTGTGTCACCTGCATAGGAGTATACTTTTCCGTGGTAAATTTTCATGCTGCATAGGCTGTTTATGTATATTAAAAATAGGGTAGGCCCCAGGACACTGCCCTGGGGGATCCCATGTGTCACCTCAGATTGAACACTGCTGTATGATCCTATTTTGACCGCTTGTTTTCGTCCCTTAAGGTAATCAGCGAACAGTGCAAGCGGTAGTCCTCTAATACCGATGTTTTCTAACCTGCGTAAGAGAATGGGGACAGAGACTGTGTCAAATGCTTTTTTCAGGTCAAGAAACACTGTTATACATTTATTTCCTTTGTCTACTTCTTTCACAATATTGGTTGTAAGGGCTGTTACTGCTTCTTCAGTTGAAAGTCCTTGTCTAAAGCCATATTGACAAGCAAGTTAAACTTCTGAAGATAATCTATGAGTCTCTTATTAATCAGTTTTTCGATAATCTTTGAGATAGCATTGAGAACCGAGATGGGTCGGTAATTTGACACGTCTTCTCTGTCACCACCCTTGTACACAGGTGTTATTATTGCTTGCTTTAACGCAGGTGAAAATATCCCTGAGCGGAAGCATAGGTTTGCCAGGTGAGGTGATTAGGGGCACAATTAACTCATTTGCATATTTTAACAATTTAATATTTATATTGTCCCAACCAGGGGCGCTATCGGATTTGAGACTCATTAGAGTTAGGTAGATTTCTTTAGGGTCTGTATCTAAGAGCACAAAAGATGACATGTGGGTTAACTGTCTAACTATAACCTTTCTTGAAATACAGCATTGTGATAGACGGGCGGACATAGTATTTGTTTTGTTGAAAATGCCTTCCTAATCCAAATCTGCTATATTGCGTTTGACTTATAAACAATGCCGTTATCCTTAATGCTTCAAATGGTTCAATTAAATCTCTGCAATCCATATTTTATTAAGTTTTTTGACTTGTCGCCCTTAACTTGTAGGTTTGACCCCTGCTACTAATATAGCCCCAAGAGCTCTGGAAACCTAACTCACACGCAGGAGCACAACAACACAGAAGTAATTGTTATTTGGCTGCGGTCTTCTTCACCAGTCGGGCTGCTACAGTTCGAGCGATAAATCGCTATGCCCTGTCTCTCTACATCCTTTCATCTGAAGTTTATTGTTGTTTACTATGTTTTTATTTGATTACTTTCGCAATTTTTTACTATTACCGCATCCATGTAAAAACTCTCTGAATGACCAAAGGGTTGTCTGGTAGAGAAAGCCCATAGCATGAAGTCCACCTGTCAAGCTTTTTTGTACACAGAGCACATTCCACCTTCAGCAGCACTTTATCAATTTGTTTTACGACGTTTATTGTCATATACCGAGATAGCGGACGTTTATACGAATCGGGACAATCGCATTCTAGCGGAGCTGCCTCCATTTTTCAATCGAATGGACCTATTTGTTGTTTTCTAGTTGTCGTACCTATTGGTCGGGAGATAAGAGCGAGATTTGAAACAAATCGGTTTTGAACACGTGTTGGATTCACGCGATTAAGCGAGCTTACTGCTTGGTGGCTAAATTTTGTTTCAGAGGATTGTTTTGAGGTGAAATAGTACATCTAAATTATTACAACTTAGTATAAAACAAAGTCGCTTTTTCTGTCCCTATATCCCTATGAATGCTTAAAACTACGCATTGGATTTTGATGCGCTTTTTTAATAGATAAAGTGATTCAAGAGGAAGGTTTTTATATGCAAAAAATAAATAAATAGAATAGCGAAATTTTCTAAGTACATATGTACATTACATCCGTGCGAAGCCGGGGCGGATCACTTGTATTATACAAGTGGCCCGCAGTGTTTTCGCACGCATATTAATTTGTTACAAAAAATGTGATAAATGAAGAACCGCTCGACCGATTTTGTGCAAACGTCACATACGTCGTCAAGAGAGGTAGGGCCTTGCGATTTACTGCTCGAACTGGAGCAGCCCGACTGGTGAAATACCTCCACCTTATAGAAGACCGCAGCCAAATAACAATCACTTCTGTGTTATTGTGTTCCTGCGTGTGAGTAAGGTTTCCAGAGCTCCTGGGGGTGCTACATTAGTAGCAGGGGTCAAGCCTTTAAGGTAAGAGCGACAAGTCCAGTAACAGATTTAATTTGCTGTACTTGTCGCCCTTAAGCTAGGACCTGATTACCACTTAACATCAGGTGGGATGAGGTCAATCTTGAAGTGCAATTTAAAAAAAAACATACACCATCCTAAACAGTCCAAAAAAGCCTAAACAGTTGGCTCCGATAGGTGAGCCCGTTCTAGAATTATCAAATTACGAATTAGAATCACTTTGCAATTATTCAATGACGATTTAAAAGTGTTATATGTCACCTACTTGAATAAAATAAAAAAAAGTTTTGAGTTCCTTTCACTTTTGAGTAAATTTTCAGCACTTTAAGTTCAATTTGCACTGGCCAAATTCACAAAGTAGTAGGTAAAATGTATTATTTGTAACTTTCACAGGAATTTCTATCGCACTAAGTGAAACCACTTCGATATAGCCTTAACATCTTGTCTCCAAGCGTTCCTCTGCGGTGAACTCGACACCAGACAAGTACAGTTCTGAGTAACCTCATTTATACTCTAAACACACCAAACACAAGATTCATATTCGAATGATGTTGTCTACGTGTTTCTTTACATGCTCTTAAGTTACATGCGTACGATTTATGTTTCATTTGTATGAGAAGTACAATTGCGATGACATTTCTAATAGAACAAGCACTGTTGAGTTTGACGTTCTTTGATAATATTCTGGCTAGCAAAATATTGTTTGTCGTAAAAATATAAAACTAAGAAAAAGTGTGTCTATCATTTTCAAAAAGACTAAAACCTACGTGAGATTTTTAATGTGATAACAGCATTATTGACAGGAAGATGAAATAACATGATGTAATAAGGTTATGTGTACAAAAAATTGTAGTAACGCAAGCCGTATTTTTGTACTTATACAATATATAAAAACATGCAATACTAAAAGTGAACTTGTGTCATTCTGTATGTTTCATAATCATTTGGGGACTTAAAAGTACGGCATTATACTACCTCAAATAACGGCTGAAATTGTCAGCATGGTCGGTATTCACTATTTGAAATTCTTACTTAACTGCGATAAACACAAAATTAAATAAACAAAAGACACAGTGAACAGCGAGTTATTCTTCGGCGTACCAAGATTAACAAAAGCAGTTCAATTTAGTTCCTACGCATTTGACATAAGGATAGTACAAAGTCCAATTAATGTAGCCTAACGGGTTTTCAGCAATACAAAAGAGATAAGTTGTAAGAGATATATCTACCTACATATGCGTTGAAAATTGGTTGACGTATCTTCTTTAATTTTTCTAGTGTAAGAGTGTTGCACCAACTTCACTAGCTCTAAATCATCGCGAACATCCCTGGAGAGTGATAATTTCTAAGTTAGACGTTTACATGTCGTCGTTTGTACCTACTGTTAAGCGTTAATTAAAATAATTAACACTTAAAGGAAATACGAAACAATAATGCTTTTCAAAGTATTTACTTCTAACTTATGAACGTGATGTCGACAAAGCGGAATATTTTAGCTAAATAATTATTTATTTCATGGAAAACGTAATTTGTATATGGCACCCAGTTTTAAATAAAAAATGTCTGTAAAATCGATTTGCGTGAAATTTGTATTAAAGATGATCATTATTTGTAGCAAATACCATTTATTAAAAATCGGATGTCCTAATTTGAACAAAAAACTGGAGTTAAAACTAAACGCAAATTTTATGGAAATAATGCCTGTGGTCCAATTTAGCTAGATTTAGAAAAAAAAACCTAGATTTTCTTTTTGGTAGCAGGCATGTTTGTTGGCGCTTTAACAGTATTTTAAAATTAATTAAATTACACCAACAACATGATGTAGTACAATTAATGCACAATAACAACGTCTAATTGACGTATCAGAATTTATGAAGTTTTGAATAAATTGCAGTAAGTAAGAACGAACATGAAAAATCGTGAGTTAGACCCAGTAGACCACTTTAATTCAGACGGCCTTAATTATGGGTTTAAATAACACTGTTCAAAAGATAATGAGAAAGAAAAATAAACAAAGTTAAGATCATGCCTTGTTGTTGTTTGGTATAAAAATACCAAACAAAAAATGCTAATTATAAAACAAGAAATAAATCAAATATTTTCGAAGTTTTAAAGCTTTCATTGAATACATAATCTAAAGACAGCCGTTGTAAAAAAAAGAAAATAAAGTAAATTTATAATATTTTTGATACGCGAAACTTTAAGTTATTTTGCAAAAACTTACGACTTTCATTAGAAAGTCTAAATCTAAATCTAAATCTAAATCTAAATAAAAGTATTAAAATCTTGAATACATTAGTATTCAAGATTTTAATACAATTAATTCCAGCTGAATTATAAATGTTGAATACTCTAATTAAACGTTTCATCTCGAATTCGCGAAGACAAAATCATAGCAAACCCATAGGTACCACCTTAACGTCATACCATATAAACAAAGTATTTGAAACGCCTTTAAAAATCCAAGCACAGTTTAAATAAACATAAACTAAACGAATCCGACAGCTGCTAACCGAATAAGAATTATACCCGTTATAATTTCGCACGTCCCAAAATTGCGGGTAGATATCCCAACCGTTTCATGCGGTCTGGGTTAGTCACAGCTGGGCGAAGGGCAGTGAGGAATCTTTCCCTTAAATGTTATGATTGCCATATTAGTGGATAGCATTATTGATTAACTTTTTCCAAAAGTGGTACTCTTATACGCGTCTCAAATACAACTTCTCTATTCTTCTGTTAAAATGTCGAAAGTTATTCGATTCTGTGATTTTGAAACATTTCTGCTAAAATGTACTGTAGGCCGATGAATATGTAGTTCAAAACCGATTTGCTAGAGAGCTAGAAAAAAAATATGAATCTACAACAATTTGTGGTAACCAAATAATTTGTTACCCGTGACTATTTGCATTAGTTAAAGATAAAAGTAATTTATATCTAAATCTTGTTTATCCATACCCATTTAAATTTAGGTATTTTTATGTGCTTGCGACACATCAAGTAGCTTTTTTATGAATGTAACTGAGGATGGTATTATTTAGGTATATTTTTCATTTTGTGTGCATGTTAAAAGTGTATTAATTTATTGAAAAATGTTTATTTCATGCGTTATTTAATGGTTCAAAAATACAGTCTGTACTGTGGAAAAAACCACGGACCAAATCAACAATCGGCGGATGCTTCACTGCCATTCCCTCAGTTGTAGGGTTTCAGCTAAAAGCCTCGACCGCGGCTGCCACGGTTAATAGACAGGGGACTCCCTAACGCACTAAATGGGAACTAACAGACGAACATATTCGCAATAATTTAACAGTAAAGTTCTCCGGTATGGAATAGTCGCGCTTTGTACGCGATACTATAAACTAGGGACGCACCGATATCGATACTGATTTATCGATGACATTTTTATAGGCTTTCTGCTTAACTGTTTTTGAGGGATTTCATTCAAGGTGATCAATCTCATCATTTTGATGGAATATTGTGTTCAAACAAGCAATAAAAGTGGACAGGTCAAAATAAACAATACAGAAATTAAGACTGTTGCGGTTCATTAAAAAAATAAGTCAACGTTAAGTGGTTCGTACGAGTATTAACCACTAAAATTTAAAAGGTTTTGTTACTCTTGAATAAAATTTTACTACCCTATCGGAACAATTGTTATGTTAGAATACAAATTATCTTTGAATAGACAGACAGATATTGACGTTGACTCCTCTTTTTGCGCTGACCGTTAAAAACCAAATAAATAATGAGAAATAAAAGGTCATATCAACGTATTTTTGCCATAGACTCTTTGGTACAACTTTCTTCCCCGTATATCTCTTGGCTAAAGAAAAAGTCATGAATCGCTTTTAGAATATCACTTAAGTGTTTTTAGTTTTAATTAATATCGATAACTTTTGTAACGCCATCCCTTATCATCCCTTCTCTACTATTAACTTAAATGTTATAGCGGTATTCCCGCATTGACCTCGTTACAAAGATTTTGGAGAATGTTGATAAGTACTCGTATGTGTTAATGTTGATATTTACACAAATTATTTATTTATCATTGTTCATTGATAACAAGTTATTTCTACTTATGTCCTACATAGTAGGTAGTTGTAAGTGAATTATAAATAAATAAAAAAAGAGTAAATAATTATAAATATTGTAACGCATCAAAAACGTAGCTCGGATTTTGTAGTAAGTAGCGAAATCACTAATCTTGAAGAAAACAGAAACACTGACGGTATCAAAATTATGTTGTTCATTTATTGCTATTGAATATTTTATTAACAAATTTAAAGTTGTTGAATGTATTGATTTATCTAAGCTTTACAGAATAAAAAAACAAAGATTTGACTTAAATCCTAGGTGCATCTTCTCCTATCAAGTATACATACAGATTTGAGCAAAAATAAAGCGGCAGTGTACGAAATTCATAACAATAAATATTAATTAACACATTACAAGGTATTGATCAAAAACACTGAACCAAAATGCCCTAAAGATATATCTCCTTATCAAAGGTCATCCCGAAACCTTATCAATAACGTAAACGGATACTGTATTTCAAGATTTAGGTACAACCAGGTAGAAACTGGCCACAACTGACAGCTGACCAATGGCCGTCCACCGCAAGCGATTACGCGCCATTTTGACGTCGGCCATCTTGCTCTCCGTCATCACTCAAATAGGCAAAGGCGATTACTCATTGTCCCACACTAACTGTTATTAATATTGCGTATTTAAACATTAATAATACGGTGAGATGTGTGTTTCACGCACCAAGATTCATTAACATTGATTGCTAGATCGTGTTATTAAAATGATAAATCAATTTGATGTATTTTCGCGAGAACAAATTAAGTGTAACATCTTGCTTTATATTGAAGATTTGAAGCTGAGTGACTAAGACAAGTTCAGAAAAGTTAATTGGTTTAAGACTAAAAGATTTTGCTCTCGAGAAATATGTATTTTGTACGATGAAATCGGGTATTATTGTATCAGAAAAGTAATATTTACTAGTAACGATGAGTTCATACCTACTATTAAGGTCACCCATGTTATGATTTTATACTTAGGTAGGTACATACTTACCTAATGTATGATACTAATTTTATAGCTTCCGTAGCCAAGAGACGAACGGTTTGGACTTAAGCGTCGCGTCATTTCTAACGTTCCGAGTTCGGTTCCCAGTCGGGTAAATATGAATAATGAAGATTTCGATATTTTATGGGTCTGGGTGTTGTGATATTGACGTTGTTTTTTATTTCTGCCATATATGTGCTTGATATACTTACTACAAAATCAGAGCAATGTATGTTGGGTTCTTTAATATTTATTTTATAATTAACTAGCTGTGCCCGCGACTTCGTTCGCGTGGACTACATCCTTTCATGGTCGGTTTTACCCCTATCTCCCCTAATGTTCGAAACAAAAAGTAGTCTATTTTTTAATAGAGCTCTATTTGTGCCAACTTTCATATCTCTAACTTAAAAAATAAACATTTTCCCATATAAACTTTCAAAGGTGGCATTACCACCCCCCCCCTCTTACTTTCTAACAAAAAGTAGCCTATGTCCGTTCTTGAGGTTTAACGTATATCTATGCCAAATTTCATCAAAATCGGTTGAGAGGTTTAAGCGGGAAAGCGTAACAGACAGACAGACAGACAGACAGAGTTACTTTCGCATTTATAATATTAGTAGGGATAGTAGGGATTAGTAGGGAAGTAGGGATGGATGGATGGATTGTAAACATGCTTAACGTTATTAATGGTTTTTACCGCATACATATTTGACTGTTGTATGTTATGCCAATCTTAGAATTGTCATTTTTTTTTAATTGATTCACTAACAAATTATGCACTAGTACATTCCAGCAAGAAACATGAGTAAGTAAATAATTTAAGTACACAGTCAATTACAAGTGAACACCGCATGCATTACAATAACAAGACAGAGACAACAATAGTTACAAATATGTACATATAAATATTATACCTACAAATATAATAAGTTTAAACTTAAAATAATTAATTAAATATTTGAAAAACTTTCTTCTTGAACATTTTCAATGAAACATGATTGATATCGACTTGATCGCTAATACCGTTATAAAGCTTGGACATGCGACAGATTGGCGAGAGTGATCCTAGGACAGTGTGATTTCTTGTAAGAAGTTTGACGTTGCTAACAATATTAATCAAATAGTTTTAGCTACGCTCTCTTCACCATTAAAGACACATTTGGTACATATTAGCATAGCTAATATACATATTAGCTTAGGTAGTAATGCGGCTATGGAAGGTTATATTTTAAGAGAGGCAGGGCAAAGCGATTTATCGCTCTAACTGGAGCAGCCCTGGTAAAATACCTCCACCTTACAGAAGACCGTAGCCAAATAACAATCACTTCTGTGTTGTTGTGTTCCTGCGTGTGAGTAAGGTTTCCAGAGCTCCTGGGGGGTGCTACATTAGAAGCAGGGGTCAAGCCTTCAAGGTAAGGGCGACGAGTCTAGTAACAGTTTTACTATGTTCTTATACTTTTCGCCCTTAAGCTAGGAACTCATTACCACTTAACATCAGGTGGGATGATGTCAATCTTGGAGTGCATTATAAAAAAAAATAGCCGTAGATATAACACGCAAAAGGTAACCAGGTAAAAAAACCTAACTACCCCACTGTCATACAAATACCCACCTATTCACAATTGTATTTGTCTACAGCATCAAAAACAAGCGCAAACTCCCAGTCGTCATACCAAATGCAAATTTAAAATATCAAAATGAGATTTGAGCGTAGTCCTTCAGGAGATCTGAAATTGAATTCCTCGTCGTTTCGGGCGTCCATTGTAGCGGAAGTGGAAACTAAAGTTTCCAGAACGTCCAGTCGTCCGAATCTGAACCTTATCACGCAGGCACAAGATTCCGGTTGTTGGCAAGCTGTGACCGGCTGCAAGTTTTAATCGGATCTTGGGAACGACGACCAAGTATTTATACTCTGTGGGAGTTTGTACCCATAAATTTGCAAAATAGTAAATTTGGAATAACGCAGCGAAGTTTTATCACCTGCAGTGACTGCGCAGTTATCGCCTTAATGTTGAGGGAAGCGCCGCACTTGTTTTAAGACGCTTTTCGGAGAGGTAAATAAGTCGGGGACTTAGAAGATAGTTGACAAGTCTGATAAGTCTTGACTATAACGTTTTAAGGCTTACCTACGCGTTGGTGAAACACAGCGATCAAACGCTGTTTAGGTTGGTTTTAATTGAGGTAGGCAAAGCGATTTATCGCTTGAACTGGAGCACCCCGACTGGTGAAATACCTACCTTATAGAAGACTGCAGCCAAATAACAATCACTTCAATGTTTTTGTGTTCTTGCGTATGAGTAAGGTTTCCAGAGCACCTGAAGGACTACATTAGTAGCAGGGGCCAAGCCTTCGAGGTAAGGGCGACAAGTCCAGTAATAGCTTTATTATGCTGTATTTGTCGCCCTTAAACAAGGACCTCATTACCATTCTAATCTCGAAGTATAAACATAAATAAAAAAAAAATGTCTTATCTGTAAACTTTTTAGGCTTACCTATGCGTTGGTGTAACACCTAAGAATATATCTATGTGTAATCAGATTTTTTTTAGGTTCACCCATGGACTTAATATAATAAACTAAGTCCATGGGTTCACCATCAAGCAATGACGGCGGACAGACAATGTCACATGTTTACATAAAGGTGATGAACGGATGGCGTTGTTAATATTTTATAACTCCATCGTGGTGACACTATTTCACCGTATACACAGGATGTTTGGAATAACGTCGAACATACGCAAATGGGGGGTACTTAAGGTGGTTTGTTAACTAATAAGCTCAAAAGATTTAACCTAGATCTCAAGATTTTAAAATTTTTTGCAATTTATCACTTTTGTACATTTAAAACCTCTTAATATTTTTTTTAATGACCACATCCAGATTCTTTTTTCATTAATAGAGTCCAAGTGGTTGATAGCACCCTTTTAATCAAAAGTTGTTTATTTCACATTACTAGAAATAATGTTATGGACACTGAAACACAAAATAGGTAAGAGTTAAAATACATTAAATAAATAAATGCGACAGACAATCACACCAATCACCTGGTCTCAAACTAAGGTTTTCCCTTGTACTATGAGTACCAGAATACGGATACTAACTAGGGGCGTCATCCCAGCACACCCAAACCCAAGTAAATTGAGAAAAGTTCGTTTTCCAAATTGACCTGACCGGGAATCGAACCCGGGACCTTACGCGCTTTGGGCGCCTACTTTAGCCACTGCGCCACCGAGGTCGTCATTAATACTCAACTTCGCGTAGCATTTAAAAAATGAATACTGATGTATGATTTAATGTTTTGTTGTATGATTTTAGTAATCGTTTGAAGAGTGAAACGTATTTTTCGGGTTCATACAACAAAGTTACAGTAATTTTGCTTCATGATCATGAATCAGTACCAAATTACATAATTCGATAAAGATATCTTCCGTTTAATTAAACTCTCGCTAATTACTTTACAAGATTCCGGGCATTCCTTTGATGGTCTTAAGAAGTCGTTGGATAACAATAGTTTGAATAGTCGCTATCTGTTAGTATTAGTTAGTATCTGGGGGTCTAGCCAAGTGCCAGATATCGTACTTCGGTATCATTTCACGAGTTTAAAATGCATGGAATTGAGGTTTCAAGATGACATGACTTTATGAGTGAAATGTAATTTTTTTTTTCAGAATGTAATATTTTTTACAAAAATAAAATAATTTTGCACAAAGATACGCAGTTAGTTTGTCAATCGCTGCTGTAGTGTTAGAAATAATGCCGTAGTAGCATTTGCTAAGATGGAACCCACTGGACCAGAATAATGTACGGTCAACAACACGTCAATGTAAACATTTGTACTTCGATATTAGAACTTATGCGAATGACATAAGAACGGTGTAAAGTCCAAAGTGAATATCACGTGCTTTTCATCGTACATAGCAGTTCAAGGCTTAGTTAAGGCTCAAGAAGCAACTCTTGCAGATGGCTTGTGACGTAATAGGAATGTCTACAAGTAAATTTTACTAATATATTAATACAAAGTTGGTATAGTTTAAGTTACAAGAGTAACATTTAATTTAAAAAAAAGGTCTAGCTTTGATTAATATGCGTTCGTATTTTTATGACGCAATTGTTCCTTTTAGTCACTTTTTAAGCATTTGTATTTCCCTGATTGAATGCAAATTTTTATTTTATCTGCAAATAAAACACAGTCCCGATACTATTCAATCGCCTTAACGTAGAACGAGACTTGTTCTTTCAACAAGTTTTGTGTGACAACTATTAAGTTGCTTTAATTAAATCCGAGAGGAACCTCAAACGTGACATATTGTGACGTCATGGAATTAAACGTTTGCTTGATTAAGCAAAAGATGTATCACTGATATAATATAAATTTTAAGACTTTCGCGATCCATTTTAAACAACTACTAAATAAAAATGGTGTCGCGTTTTGACCTGTTAAATTATTTAAAATGTATCACTGATTATGACAAAGTTAGCCCGCTGCTTTGCACAGGTACTATCCCTGTTTTTATCACATTTTCCAGTCATTATTCGCTCTTATTGATAGCAGCGTGATTTTATAAAATCCAAAGCCTTTCTCGTTTAATGGATTATACGACAGCCGATACGGCACAAATACTTTTTCAATTCGAACTAGTAGTTCCAGAGATAAGCCCGTTTAAACAAACAAACTCTTCAGTTTTATAATATTAGTATAGATAAATGTCTTATTTTTCTTTTAATTTGAACGGAATGTTTCCGTTATACTACTTATATCGATATTAGAACACAGTTGTAAATTTTCAAGGATTTCGGAGAATCCGATATTCAGAAAGGGTAAATTTATTTAGGTTTATTTTTTCATATTGCTTTTTCTTTAATTTATGTATTATTTTTGTTCTGACGCAGTTTTAAATGCAAACTTGTGTTTTGAAGGTGAGTGAATACATAGCTGCAATGCTATTTACTGGCAGTGGGTTGTTTGTGTGAACAACAGAGAGGAAACTCTCGCGAACGGCTTATTATGAAACGTGATGTCATCTCATCGTGGATTTGTGGGACGAAAAAACATCGAGAATAAGTGATTTTTTTTAAAATTATAACCGTTTTCTAAAAGGCTTTTTAATTCGATTGTGTATAAATTCTGTTTTTGTTAATGATTTTTTGCCTATATCTTTATCAACCGATTATGATTTTTTGATAAATAACAATTATTCTCAAAGTTTGTATTAAAAAGTATATTGTAGCTCATTTGACATGACTGTATTTATATAAATTTTCTCTTTGAAATGCCATTTTCATGATTGTTACAAAGATTTCAGTAAAAACTTCTATATTCAAGGCAATATCCCCCTCGCCCATCGGCCTTTCTGCTGTGCGGACGTGTCGCTGTTTTTCTTTAAATAAATATTTAATTGATTGGGGCTCTGCCCCCTGAACTGCGGTCGTGTTGGCGTCGGCTGGTGTCTCGCTCCGGGACTTCGAAGCGCCCTTGGTTCTCGTACGGATTGGTGAGAAGGCCTGATTGATTTGTTTTGCTTTTTTCCTCGTTGGATTTGAACTGGCGGCCACGTGCATCTCGGCCGGTGTCCTTACCAATTGAGCCAGGAAGTAAGTGAGCGGCTACGACGAATTTAGCGACTACTATCAAACGCTTCTAAATAGATGTACCTACTGCGACGGCCCGTAGTCACAAGCGCTACGACTAGTATTGTCTCACATTTACTTCGGCTAGTACCTGCGTACACGCGACGATACCGCTCTTCTGCTGTACTACTCTGATAAGGCGTTTAAATAGTCCTCATTTGTTTAAATATAAAAATGTCAGTCAAGCGATCTCCACCCTCGTCAGCATCAACTATATCGACTGCAAAGCATTATGCATCGGATACTGCTATCAATGTGGACAATAATGACAATACAGATGACTCGATTCTTAACATCACTAAACGACACAAACGTTCATTCAACGAGTATTCTTCCACGGAGTCTCTGTCAATCTCAGCTGAAATTAAAGCTATGTTCACGGAGCTTAGAAGCCAACAGGAAAGGAAATTTGAAGCTTTAAATAGTTCAATTAACGTCATAGTAAGCCAAAATCAAGAAATCCAGAAATCTATGGAGTTCATGTCTTGCCAATACGAAGATATGCTTCACAAAATCACCAACTTAGAACAAGAAAATAGCAACTATAAAAAACAGGTAGCATCTCTTGAGAGCAAAATCGATTTTCTTGAAAAGACTTCACGCTCCACTACCGTGGAGATAAGAAACCTGCCTAAACAAAACCAGGAGAATAGACAGAGCCTAATACAACTCGTCAACAACATTGGATCTGCCGTCTCCCTAGAGACACCCATTCAAGATCTAGAATTTAGAGACATTCATCGCTTGAGAACAGAATCTGTTGTGGTTGAATTTTCTACGACTCATAGGAAGGAAGCGCTTATAACAAGCTTGAAAAAATTCAACAAATCTAAACGTGAAAGCAAACAACCAATGTTAAACACACAACACATTAAACTATCGGGTCCCTCAAGAATGATTTACATTTCAGAATTACTAACTGATAAGGCTAGACGGCTGTACTATTTGGCAAGACAGGATGTAAAAAATAAGAAACTGGTTGCAACATGGACATCCTACGGAAAGATATACGTCAAAAAAGACGAGGGACAGCCCCCCATCCGAATTGTTGATGAAAAAGATCTATTCAGACTAACCAAATGACTAAGATGCCCTACCAAGTTATTTCATTTAATTTTAACTATTTTTATTTGTTACATTGTAATTTGCATTTTTAGATTATTTATTTTCTATGTAATCAGCTGCAAACATCGTTTTATCTTTATTGCAACGGTTGTCAAATTAGACGTTATAGAAAATAATTGTATTTACAAACTTACACACACATACATACACTACAAAAGTTGTGCGCAAATATATACCATACTCACATCACAACTAACACTTTTCATATTTAACATAGAGGGTAATATAAAAATAAACAGAAATGAAAAGATGAAACTTGACTTGAGGGTCATATCATCGTGGTTAAAGTACGTTAACGCGTCAAATGCGTATCTTAAGGGGTCTGCTTATGCTGGCTCTCTGCGTTTGACACTTTTAGCATGTTACAATAAAACTAACTTGTCATTTAGGCTGTACTACATGTTTTCTCTTACATAATGCAAAGTATCGAATCAATTAATACAGGATTAGACTCATTATCAGTGTCTAATTCTTACACCTGTGATATTGATGACATCAAAGAGATCCTACCTAAATATCCCAACGACTTAAAACTTTTAACGCAGAATATCCGAAGTATCAACTGTAATATGTCTAATTTTTGTACACTCCTCAGTAGGTCAGAGACAGACTGGGATTGCTTGGTACTTACGGAGTGCTGGCTTAAATCTTCTAAATACATACCCAACTTACCTAATTCTAATTATGCTGCAACTACATCTCATAGCACTCAAAACGAAGGAGTTATTATTTACTATAATGATCGGCTTAAAATAATCTCTAACGAACCATTCATCGAGGGAGCCAACTGTCTTGTGCTGAAGATTGCTCTCGATACTTGCATAATAGGTATATATCGGCCCCCGAGTACATATAATACGAATAATTTTCTCGTTTCCCTTAACATATTACTTCAAAGTTTGACTAATTATAAGAACATTATTGTCTGTGGGGATATAAACATCGATGTGTCACAACAAACCACTGATAGGCGCGCATCTGAATATTTAAACATGCTGGCTGGCCATGGAATTCTGCCTGGTCACATAATACCCACTCATGGCAGCTCGTGCCTCGACCATATTATGTTAAAAACTAAGCTAGATGCCACCTGTGTTGTTTTGGAATCATCAATAACTGATCATCAATGTGTTGCTCTTAGCCTTAATCTGAACACAAAAAATACTTATGCCAACAAAACCTTTAACCGCATAAACTTCGACGGTCTGGATGAATCAGTAAATAAAATTAATTTTAAAAACATAATCGACTGCACAGACGCCAACGCTGCGGCGAATTATCTTGTTTTCAAATTGCGGTCAGTGATCCAGAGAAACACTAAAGAAATTAAGATTCCCAGAAGAAAAATGACATTCAAACCCTGGATTACAGCCGGACTATTGCGTTGTTTGAGAAACAGGGATAGATTACATAAAAAAATAAAAAAAAATCCAGAAAATGAAGTACTGTAGTACGGTAGCCACAGGTTGAAGGCTTCGAAGGTGATTGATGGAAACAACAGCGTAGCAAGTGTAGCAAGTTGTATAATATGTATACAATCCTTCTAACAACAGAAGGGGGTGGTCCGTGCAGAGCGTCTTACTTGCTCGTAAAAGCGCTTAGCCGGTAGCCAGGTATACAAAAAGGTAGATATCGACCGTATTCCTTCTCTAAACGTCCGTGGTTGTCCTAACTATTAGAAGCAACCCGGTAGCGTAAGGAGTTAGAATTCTTACATTATCAAAGTATGGCGAGACCTTATTGATCCGGAGAATCACAATGATACCGCGATGTAAATTACTCCCAGCGCCATCTCTTGACAACTTGTAGAACTAACGTCACTAGTGCGGGCGTGCGGCTGTCAAGTTATTGTATGGCGTGTTACAGTCTCCCCCTCTGTCTCTGTTAGGCGTCCCGACGAAGAGACAGAAGATATTATTTTTGGGACGGCCCCGTCCTCTCTTTCGGATAGTTCCAGTGACGAAATTTCCTGACATCACTATTTTTCGGAAGTCATGCCAACTATCATCCAGTGTATTCAATTCTCTTCCGAATGTGAGGAAAGCTGGGGTAACATTCGTTGAACTGCATCGAGCCGTGTTCATCGCAAATCTTATGCCTGGCAGCAGGCCTGGCCAATCTTGATGATTGTCTTCGCTGTAGTTAAGAGACGGCTGGCATATTCAACTGGGTGCTCCTCTTCTCCCTCCCCCTGTACTAAAACTGCTCCGATGGCGTAGTCGCTCGCATGTCTTCAATACACGTCGTCTTGCTTCCGTAGCTTGTAACTACGTACTTAGGTCCGCTTCCTTTCCGGGCCCCGTTGGTCGCCAGTTTGTATTACGGTAGCCCCACGTTGAAGCTTCGGAGGTAGACGAGCAAAACAACAGCTTCGAAGGTGTAGCGAAGATATATTCTTTGTCTAAAATCCTTCTAACAGAAGAGGGTGGTCCGTGCAGAGCGTCTTACTTGACCGTAAAAGCGCTTAGCCGGTAGCCAAGTAAACAAAAATGTAGGTATCGGCAGTTAATTCCTACTCCAAACGTCCGTGGAAGTCCTAACAATTAGAAGCAACCCGGTAGCGTAAGGAGTTAGAATTCTTACATTATCAAAGTATGGCGAGACCTTATTGATCCGGAGAATCACAATGATACCGCGATGTAAATTACTCCCAGCGCCATCTCTTGACAACTTGTAGAACTAACGTCACTAGTGCGGGCGTGCGGCTGTCAAGTTATTGTATGGCGTGTTACAGTACTTAGTATTACCTATAAGAGATATAGAAATTTCTGTAACTCAATAATAAAGAAAGCCAGACGAGATTATGAAAGACAAGAGTTAAAAAATGCAAAAAATAATAAGAAAAAGCTATGGGATGCCATAATTGGGATAAGTAAACCCAAAAAGCCAGAAAACTCAGCACTAAATCTAATTACTACAGGTGACCCCAGCTCGCGTATTAATGATATTAACCAGTTTTTTGTGAATGTTGGGAGCAACCTTGCTAAGCAAATTGCTGCAGACATTCATCGGACAGAGTGTTCAAACAGCCCAGGCTTACACCGTACAACTCCTTTTAGAGATTCGCTGGTTATAATGCAAACCGACGAAGAGGAAGTCAAAGAACTTATTATGGGTCTCCGAGACAATTGTGCAGTTGGTTTGGATCAAATCTCGGGAAAAATATTAAAACGTTACATTAACGTTTTGTTAAGTCCCATTACTCACATTTGTAATCTGGCATTGGCGACTGGAGTCTTCCCTCAGGTTTTTAAGGAGGCAGTTATTAAGCCAATACATAAAAATGGGCCAAAAGACACAGTCAACAATTACCGGCCTATCTCAGTTCTGCCCTCGATATCTAAAATTCTGGAGCGCCTTATGAACAAGCGTTTAATGAACTTCCTTGAAGCCAACAACTTGTTATCCGCTTCTCAGTTTGGTTTCAGAGCGGGCAGATCAACTGACGAAGCGGTGCACGAACTAACTAATTCGATTATTAGACGCCTTGATGATAAGAAGAAGTGTGTTACGGTATTCCTCGATTTGGCCAAGGCGTTCGATGTGGTATCTACGCCACTATTGTTGGCCAAACTGGAAAGGCTGGGCGTAAGAGGAACACCTCTGAAGCTGTTCGAGGATTACCTCACAAATAGAACGCAAAGGGTCAGGATTGAGAATTGGCTGAGTGACGAGAAGGTCGTATACCATGGTGTCCCCCAGGGTAGTATTCTTGGCCCATCTCTATTTTTGGTGTACATAAATGAGCTGTGTCAACTCCAACTCTTACAGGGCAAGATATTCACATTTGCTGATGATACGGCACTTTTTTTCTATGGAAGTAATTGGGAGGATGCTTTTTCAAATGCACAAAGAGGATTTAATTTGGTATCTTTGTGGCTACAAAACAACCTACTTTCTCTAAATGTCAGCAAGACCAAACTTGTAGCCTTCGCTTACAAAAGAAACCTGTTGCCATCACCAGACCTCAGCATTAAAGCACATAATCAACTATGCCTACACCATACTTCAACTTCTTGTAACTGCCCCTCGGTAGCAAGAACGGAATGCATTAAATACCTTGGCGTCACTATTGATGACACATTAACCTTTAAGTCCCATTTGGATATACTCACGTGTAGACTACGGAAATTAATATACGTCTTTAAAACTTTACGTCATGTTGCGGACAAATGCACTATCAAGATGGTGTACTATGCTCTGTGTCAGTCATTGATTAGCTATTGTATCACCTCGTGGGGAGGATCGTCCAAGTCGCATTTGAAAGAAGTAGAAATAGCTCAAAGAGCAGTCCTAAAGACTGCGGCCGGATTGCCTTTTCGTTTTTCCACCACTACTTTGTTTAAGGAATGGGACGTCCTATCAGTGAGGCAAATTTTCATTTTGAGCATTGTGCTCAGACAACACTCTGAGCTTGAATTTGACCCTGAACTACAGAAAAATAGACGTCGTAAGGCTAAAGTCTGTAAAACTGAAACTTTCCAAACTGTGTTCTCTCGTAAATACTTCTGCTACCTAGGGCCATATTTATACAACAAAATAAACAAAATAACTGAAATTTACCCTCTTTCTAAACATGATTGCAAAATAACCGTCACAAAATGGCTAAAAACACTAGACTATGATGCAACAGAAAACTTTTTGACCCATGCACTCTAGAATAAAATACACAACTATAAATCCCTCAATTAATTATTTACAGACAATCGCGCACACTCGTACAGTCTCCTCTTATACTCATACATACATACACACACACACACACACACACATCCACGCACACACACACTCACCCACACACACACACACACACACACACACACACACACACACAAATATTATATATATAAATATTGCCGTTTTACTAAACATAAAATTAAGATCTCGTTCCTCATAAAAAGTAATATTTGTGTCTTCACGACCATTGGCATAACAATATTATGTTTTAGCTATAAGACCCTTAATGTTCTAAAGTGATGGGCGGGGCCTGGTGACCTATAATACAGGTATTATATACCTATCTTAGGCGCCAGACTCTCACATCAATAGGTTAAGACCTTCCTTTTAAGTGTATAGCATAATAATAATGTACCTTAAACCTTTTGTGAAGAGTAAATAAACTTTATTATTATTATTATTATTATTATTATTAATAATAGTGGTATGGTAGTTTTCCGTACCTTCAAATTTAAGGCTTGCTTCGAAGACAAGTACTGTGAGAACAAGCAAGTTTGAATTAAAGACAATAAGAATCGTGCGTGACGTAACGTATGACGTTATGGATTTTTTTTGTGTATTACACTTCAAGATTGACCTCGTCCCACCTAATGTTAAGTGATTATGAGGTCCTAGCTTAAGAGCGACAAGTATAGCATAATAAAACTGTTACTGGACTTGTCGCCCTTACCTTGAAGGCTTGACCCCTGCTACTAATGTACCACCCCCAAGAGCTCTGGAAACCTTACTCACACGCAGGAACACCACATCATAGAAGCCGTTGTTATTTGATTGCTTTGGAATCGAACATTTTGTACATTTGAAAGTCGTATTGTAATAAATAAATAAATTTTTTTACTTTCTTTTACTCGTTCTTATTAAACTTATTCTCGCAGGTTTATTTAAAAACATAATTTATACTCTTTAAATATTAAAAAAAAGTTTCCTATTATCACTCTTATAAAGTCTCAGTCTCAGTCTTCTTGATCATAACAAAGATTTCAATTCAAACATCTGTGTTGTAAGGTATTACATAGCTCCAATGCTATTTATACCTCTAAATGCGAAGCTTGTTTAGTCGACAAGCGCTGTGAGAGCCGGCAAGTCGCTTTAATTAAAGCCAAGAAGAAACTCGCGTAGCAGAGACAAGCGGCGCGTGACGTGACGTGTGACGTTATGGAATTAAACATTTGTTTGGTGAAGGAAAAACTTTGAGCTAACCCAATCTTTTAGAGCTCATTAAGCAAATTCAACGTGATAGTAATTGTTTTTTTTGGACCATAGAGCAGGTTTTTTCAAGCGAAATTAGACTTACTCTTTGTCTTATGCCTGGTTCTAATATTTTTTAAAACGGTCCGTTCTAGTTACGTATAGTAATTTGTATATTATATATAATATTGTATATTATAATATGTATAGTAATTAATTAAACTGGTGGCGAGTCACAATAGACCTAACAGGTCGTAGTGACCACAGTTCACTAGAACTGCACAGCCCCAAGTACCCTAATTATAATAATAATAAGTGACGAGCCCATCGCCCGCTGGTGGGAGTTGGTGATCTTCGCACCATGAAGAGCAACAACTCTCTATCAGTGCAGTCAGTCTCCCCAGGGTAGCTTGTGGCGGGCTGAATGGGATTGACACCCCTTGGGACCCGTGCCCCTGAGAGTCGACCAGGCCCCTTCCTCCGCTTGCCTTAAAGACTATTCATAAGTATTACTAATGTAATCTATGTGAATAAAAAATATTGACTTTGACTTTGAATTTAGTTGGTCGGTGGGAGTGGAACCCGCAGGGGCCGCAGGACTCTCACCTCTGGCTTGCCTTAGCCGGCCGTCCAGAGTGGGGCGTCAGAGCTATATGCTCGCAGGGTGGAAGTGAAAGATGCCTAAGTCGCGAGTTGGCACAGTGGCGTAAGCTACTGGGTAGAAAGCGGTGCACACCTCTCCACACCCTGAGCCGCTCACACAATGTTGCCCCCCGTCGCTCCTGCTTCGTGGCTTGAGTGGGCGACCAATGGGGGGCCCATGACAGTGAGATGGCGAGTCACCACCTGCCCATTTTAATCGTGTTTTTAAACATAGATTGGGCAGGTGCCATAGTCCTTCCCATAGTCCCGGTTACCCAGTCCATTAGCACCTCAACCCAACAGCCCAGATTCCTTGTTCTTCCACTCCATTCCATAGTCCTGCACTGACCGGGGGTTGTCCTTGGCTGCATTGTATAGTGTATTCAGGGGTAATTGTCGGTCGGTGTCACATTACATTTAGATTATACTTGTTTTTTAAAAGGCCCCTACGTGTTGGCTTCGGCCCCATGCACGCCTCCCAAAAGTCCGGGACTCTGTAGTCCCGAGATATTGGAAAAAACAAACATAATAATAATACGTATAGTAATAAATTATACGAGGCGTAAGCTAAAAATGACTGAGGGACGACTGATGAAAGATATGGAAAGTAAATTTAAAATTAGAATTAACGACTCGTAGAAATACGGATTGCCATTTTTGACACGTTACGAATGGTAAAATATTGGGACCAGGCATTAAGGTACATATAATATACTTAGTTACCCTATGTGAAATTATTCGTATAATAAAACATAATGTCATTTTATTGCGATCTGTCCTTTATTTTGTGAATAATATAAGTAAAAGAGCCTAAAATAAAGTTACTTCGTCTATTTTTTGCCTTCAACTTCGTTGAAACATAATTTTAGAAGCTTAAAAATGTATTTTATACAGTCTTATAGTAAGAGTTATTTTTAGTTTATATTTTAGTTAATAAAATATTATAGTAAATTCACAAAAAACTTTCAAGGATTACGTCGAGAGCCTATTTATCCAATTTCACACACATTTAACGTAACTTATGTCTACGGAATCCTTGAAAAGCGACATACCACCGAATACCTTTTATAGTGAAACTATGTCAAATCTCTAGCGATATAGGCAGAAATAAGGAAGTCTAATTTTATCATTAAAAAGTAAAAGTCGTTTCCTAAGGAACTAAATGTACGAAGATTTTTGTTTTGAAAGAAGTTTCCATTTCAAACTATTATGGAGAATATTAACAAAACTTTCTTTTGCCGTTTAACCGGCTTAAAAATGAGCACTTGAGGTAATGAAAAAGCGACTCTTTAGCTGGGAAAAGTTTTGCAGATTTAAAAATTCTTGTACCGTTTTTCAATTCAGCGAGTTTTCGTAAGTTATTATAAAACGGTCTGGATCTTTTCGAGATTGCCTCTTTTGAGTTTTGAATTTTTGATAGCTTTGCGCTCCTTGTGGTGATTTCTTTGATTTTGATCATGGGTTTTATATTTTTAATAATGAATCACTTTGTACTGGCAAACTTTGGTAAGAAAATAGGTGGGTAGCCCGTAGAGATGGCAAACGCAATGTATGCAAAGTGGTCAATGCTTGACAAAATGCACCACTATCTCAAACTTCGAATCATTGTCATACTAGCAACTTAACTTTTGTAAAAAAAAACGTTAGTATCCCAAAGAGAACCCCAATGTATACAAAGTGGTAAATGCTTAACATGAAAATATGCGCCATTATGTAAAATGCCGAATCACTGTGTAGTTTCTATACGTGAGAAAGAAACCATTTATCAAAAAAATATTAAGTAGTGAAATGTCAACCCAATACATTTTAAATTAGTTGAAACCACATTGAAGTTTATCGACTGCCAGTTGGCTGAGAACCCTGACACTGTATCTAGGTCGTCTATTAAAGCCTCAACACATGCCAGCGCCAGATCTGGAACAAATATCGCCATGTTTGCGTCCGTGTGACCGCGGGCTAACAAGTCGGATGACTTTAACTCGCTCACTAGTTAGGAGCAGTTTCATAGTTGTCGTTTGATGATGTCAATTTATTTTAAAATCTTTAAAGCTCGTTATATAAAGTTTCAACAATTCTACGTGCTAGATCTAAAACAAATACGGTTCTCAACTTGTCATTGAGTTTGATGCCATATAAAATGCTAAATCTCCACGTTGTTCTTAAACGCGGGAAGGAATCCATTTATTAAAAACTATCTGACGCCTGCGACTTCGTACGTGCAGAGTTAGTCTATTTTAGCAATAAAAATAGCCTATGCAAATACAAATATTTCCACCTTATAATACTAGTGAACGTGAAAAATATAAATGAACGAAAAGTCGATCCCATTTCCAAACTCGTAGAAGTCGGACGACTGCCAGTTAGCTAAACATACTATATCTATGTCGTCTAATACAGCTACAACACATCCCAGCGCCAGATCTGGAACAAATATCGCCATGTTTGCATCCGTGTGACCGCGGGCTAACAAGTCGGATGACTTTAACTCGCACACTAGTTAGGAGCAGCCTTCGTCTTGTCTTTAGATGAAGTCTCGAACTGGAGTTTGGCCATTTATGTCCCACTGCTTATCTTCATCTCAACTGGATATTTAAAAAAAAATCTGTCTAAATTTTGAGATAATTGTTTTGTGAATGCTTATTGTAGTCATCATTTTAAAATCATAATAATCTGCACAATCGAGCCTGCTGAATAATTATTTCTATGTTATTGTTTTTTCCTGTTTTATTTAGTTTTTTTTTATATACCACAATTCGTTTGCTACCCAATTAAGTAATTCTAGAGTGTGTATTTTTCATTATTTTGTTGATAGAGCCGCTCCCTACTCGCCCTTTAGTTATGTAGATATTGAGTGACCAGTGAAAACCAGGGGACCTACTCCCATAAACGAAATATGTCGGATCCGACAACAGATGGCAATTTTTAATCCTCATAATCATAAAGAAATCACTTCGAATGCAAATGAAGCGTTTTCGAAAAACAAAATATTATTTATGCAAATCAAAAACCACGTCTTCATTCCTAAACTTTTGAATAATTTTCAAAAACGAAACCTTTCGTTTGTTCGTTTCGTTTTTGAGAGTACCCCCCAGGGTCTTTGCATTTGGGCCTCCTATATTTGCTATAGATAATTTATATTCCCATGGTGCCGTCACTAGGCAATGAAAGGTGCGGGGGGGTTTTAGTGGGTAGTCTGCGATCTTCTCAGAGCGGAGGAGTCCCACACACGCCGCTGCCTCCCCCAACGCAGCGGTACGGTGGGCCAAGGCATTCCCCCCCCCCCCTAAAAAAGGTCGAATATTATATCAAATGAACCCAAGAGCTGGTGCTTATAGTAGTTAGTAATTGCAAGCGCTAGATCTGATTCAAACAAGACGATGTTTGAATCAGATCTAGCGCTTGAATGTATTGATACGTTGTCTCTATATATGTTTCTGTATAAATGAGCTCGATGACTAACTGCAGTGTGTGTGTGTAAGGTTTCCGGGCTCATGGAGGGGTGGGTTAAATTGCAATATAATAAAAAACTATGTTCCTATACAGCTGACGGGGCGTCGCGCCATCTCTGAGGTCCCGGGTTCGAACCCAGATCAATATGGAAAACGAACTTTCCTATATTGTCTCGAGTCTGGGTGTTGTAGTACAGTCGTTGTTTTTGATTTCTTGAATACGAATGCTTTACGTACTAACTATAGAATGAGCAATGTACGTCATGTTAATGGATATATACCTAAGGTAAGATCGCTCGCGTGTGTAAACGAAGAACAACTGAACTACATACCATGTACAGGTTTTTTAAGTCCATAAAAACATGTTCCTGATTACACACACTTAAAAATGCACGGATAAAAAGACTTCTTGAGATTAAACATGTCTGTATATACAGTCACAAAGCAAGGATTTTCAGGTACTATCTGGTATACAGAGTATAAAGAAACAACAATTTGATCTTTGGCAGGCAGGTGCGAATGAATCATTTTTGTTTCAATTTGAAATAAAAAAAGAACGCTTCAATGCAAAATCACCCTTCCTTACCTGTACAACCTTTTTATCGAACCGCATACAAATTTTCGCCCCGTCACGCGATCCATTTGCTCTTGTAAAGGAAGTTACGGCTTTTATTTTACCAATTTTATTGAACTACGGTTTCCTCTTGGTGTTGCCTATAATGTTACAGGGGTAAAAAGTACTCTAAGCCTAAAATTCTAGATTTCAAATTACAACTTGCTCTCATGGCTCAGTGACCCAAAGTGTGTGTTGGCACTCGATATTAGATTTCGCCACCTTTCACGATTCTGTGTGCTTGCTCGCCAGTCGCCAACATGCAGCTCCCAAAAATCAGCTCCCATTACATTCCTCCGACCATACCTAAGACGGCCGGGCCAGCCAGGCCGGCTCAGAGAGGCGTTGGGGAGACCAAGACTCAAAGATTTCGATGGCATGGCCATTTAGAGAGAATCGGAGATCAAACGCAGCGTCAAATTACAATTAGGTAGATACTAAAATAAAATAATACTTAATGCTTTTTTCCCTTATCAAAATAAAACTAAATAACTTGGTCTAAAGTGTTCTACACAAAGCTATTAGTTAGATACTGCTACTGTAACTTATCTGCTGAGTGTCTTACCGGTGTCTTCTCGGTAGATATAGGTTTCGAACCGGAAGTAGAATCAATTTGCATTGTATTCAATGACGATTCAAAAGTGTTACATGTAACCTAGACCCCTTGAATTAAAGAAATATTTGAGTTTGAGTGAGTTTGAATTAAATCATGCTGATGGCACTTAGGCCATTATAGGTTAGGTATACTCCCATGGCGCTATCAATAGGCATATGAACTGTGAGAAAGTTTTTGTGGGTTTTCGCTCTTCTCAGAGCGAAATAAAAAAAATATATATATTTAGATAAATGCCCGGTTCCAATATTAAAAAAAAACGATCCGTTCTTGTTACCATCCGTAAGTAATAAATTAAGCAAAGCGTAAGCTTAAAGCGACCGAAGGATGACTGATGGCCGCTTATATGGAAAGTAAATTTGAAATAAGAATTAACGACTCGTAGTCGTAAAGTAAAAATATAAGTGAAATATTGGAACGGGCATTAATAAATCATGCCTAAAATCCTTGAATTTTAATTATGTCTTTATTTTTTTAAAAAGACTGGCGGTCCCAGCGAACTTCGTTTCGCCTTAGAGGATTTTCCCGCTTTTCTGTTGAATTTTTTCTTAAATTTTCTTTGCTATAAGCCTCACGGAGCCCGAAACCTTTCCAACGAATGCAAAACCGTGAAAATCGGTTCGTGCGTTCTGGACTTATAGCGTCAGGAAGGAAACCCGACTTATTTTTATTAGATATTTTTCGAACACAACCTGTGATGATTATTTACCCCAAACCCATTCCGTATACCCGCTATTTCAAAACATCCGTGCAGTATAAAAGTTACTCGAGGCGCAAACATAAAATAGGCGACAAAGTCCCATATCTGGCCTCTGGTCTGAGTTACCTCAAATGCCCTAAATCAGAATCCGATTGTAGGCATAATCCCGCCGTTTGTTAGGGCAGCGATAAACTGAATATATTCGGTCTCAACCGATGTCTTTATTAAACTTGGACTGTCGTGGGGGAATTTATGGGGGCTTATGGGAGTGGATTAGGTGGGAATAAAGTGTTCCCGCTTAAAGGAGATGAAGCGGAATGTGTGTGATATGAAACTATATTTTTTCCGATATTTTGTTTGGTCAATGGAAGAGACGGAACACTAAAATTGTCTTTTACAATTTGTTTTAAATATTGTAACAATTGTATGATTTTATTTCTATATTGTATTTGATTACTGACGATGCATAAGTGCTTTTGTAAAGCTTACATGAATAAAGATATTTTCTATTGTATTCTATTCTATTAAATTAAGTTAAGAGTGTGTGTTCGGTCATGTTTTTTTACAAGTTTGTGTATTATTTTTCGTGTAATTGTTATTATAGCCGCAAGTTTGATTACGTTGATTTCTCATAATTATGGTTGTTACATGAATAAACATCAAACTCCGGATTTTTGAACGCGCACTACGCCAAAGAATGCATAAAATGTAATAATTATTTTGATGTCATATTTGTAATTGTTAGGAATAGGTTTGAAAGAAAAAAAAACCTTCTGAGATAGCAATTATGTGCAAAGCCGCGGCACTGGTTTAAATTAAAGAGAAGAAATGAAATGTCCATTTATTTGAATTGCGTATAACTTTAGATACTGCACCAAATCAGATATTTTTATGTCATGTTCAAAAGTGAAAATATGATATTTGAAAATAAATAAAATAAGAATAAAATTTGCATTAAAAATACTACCTTATTTTTATGTTTTACTGATTGAATCTTTAAACGTTTAAAACACACTCTGTTCTGAAACATGTATATAACTACCTACCTATCAATGTTTTCATTCGATTATAATTTGTAAGCCCTTGAATCTCTTGTTTCTAACTTTGGCGATATAAAATTAATATTCATAATAACTTCCGAGAACATATTTTTACGAGGTTCAAAATTTCATTGCTTATATTCTGTGTACCTAGCTTTGATTTAGATAAAAATTGATGATAAGTTTGATAAAAAGGTAAAAATATTAAGTTCTTAGTCGTTGTATATGACGAAATAAGGATAATAATAAATAATTGTATTGTTGTCACGCCATAAAACAAAAACGGTTTGACCGGCTGAATTTTTTTTTTAGTTTTTTCATACCTTGTACGAGGTTCTTATGGAAAAAAATATTAAGAAAATCTCTCATAAATATTGAAAAACATACATTTAATTTTGCATATTTTAAAAAACGCGCGTAACGAATGTCAACGTCATTGACAGCCATAGACTACATTGAAAGAGCATCGTTTGTTCGGAAACGTGGTTACTTAATTAAATTCTTTAAGGCGTTACGAAGTTCGCCGGGTCAGCTAGTAAGTAATACCTATAACTTGAAGCACATGAAGCGATGTAGCAGCAAATCGTAAGAGACTATTGTAAAAATATTTTATTTGTTGCTTAATTTCCACCTTTTGATTGACCCGACCAGAAATTGAACCTGGGACCTCAGAGATAGCGCTAAGCCAAAGTCCAGCCCGCTTGCCCCTCAGCTAGAGACGTTTTTTTTTATTAAAGCTTCTCCCAGTCTGATGGTAATCGAGAGAGGAACCCACATTGCGATGACAACGTATATGATACCGTAATATCCTATTCGTTAGCATCGCCATACTGGCCCGCAAGATGTTTCTTCACGCTCCTTTTGAAGGGATTACGTTGCAAAAATAAGTGTAAATTAGTTTATTGTTGCTTCAGTTCTCCCGTTGAATGCTCGGTTCTAATATTTTACGATTCGTAATGTGTCAGAAATTATTATCCGTTTTCTTCAAGCGACTTGAAGTCGTTAATACCGTTCCGTAATTCGCTTTCCATACCAGCTGTCATCAGTCATCTGTCGGTCCTTTTTAGCGTACGCCTCGTATAATTTATTCCTATCGTACAGAACCAACGTCAAGGCGCTGGTAGGAAAAAATACTTGACGTGCAAAAGAATTTATTGTAAATCATTACTATCCGTAACTATCGTCACCATCACTATCCGGAACGGATCGTTTTTCAAATATTGGAACCGTGCATAATCATCATTATTTTAAACAGCCACCGGCTGCATTTCCTACTAAAGAAAACCAACAAAGCGAACCTCTCTTTTCCCGCGTTATCTATCCTAAAGCTCCGAAAAAACAGGTCAAAGGAAGCAACCAAAACGCGTAAACGCGAAAGCTTTTAGGAGCTTTCGTTTCGTCATTAACTCCGAGCTTTTGGCGCAGGTTGCCAGCAGGTAGCTTTTGTTACTTTAGAAGTTACTTTAAGCTTACAAAGAAGGTCTAGTGTTTGGCAAATATTTCCTACGGATTATAGCAATTGGATCAATTGTTTTAGAATTCTAACTAGACAGTTTCAGTGAAATCTGTTTCTGCCAATGTCGAGCGAGAATTCAAACCACAACTTGGGTTCTTGATTTGGTCTCCATCGAATTCCGTAGCGACAAATTATAATGAACGAAATCACCTCCGTAGCCGAGAGGCGAGCGTGCCGGACTTTGGCGTCGCGTCATCTCTGAGGTTCCGGGTTCGATCCCCGGTCGGGTCAATATGGGAAACGAACTTTTCTGTATTGTCTTGGGTCTGGGTGTTGTGGTACCGTCGTTGTTTCTGATTTCCGTAACACAAGTGCTTTAGCTACTTACCACAGAATCAGAGCAATGTATGTGATGTTGTCCAATATTTATTATTTATTATTATTATTATTATAATGAACGAAATGCACAATAGGGCTTAGACTAATTTTACAACTTAGTAACTTTATTTTTAAAAAGTTAGGGCATGACGAGTCATCGTTCGAACTGGAGCAGCCCGACTGTTGAAATATCTCCACCGTACAAGAGACCGCAGCCAAATAACAATTACTTCGATTTAACACCCAAGGTGACAATTGTTGTGTTCCTGTGTGAGTAAGGTTTCCAAAACTCCTAGGGGGTGCTACATTAGCAGCAGGGGTCATTCAAGGTAAATGCGACAAGTTAAGAAACAGCTTTATTTAAGGTGTATTTGTCGCCCTTAAGCTAGGACCTCATTACCATCGCCTTGGGAACTGGACGCCCAGGCGCTAGCTAGGGTGTATTTTTGGCAGGCCGAGAAAAATTCATCGCATATGATAACTTGCGCTTACCTTAGTTGGAAAAAAAGCACGCGCGATATATAAAGGTCCTAGGTCTAGGTCTAGGAATTAAAAGGCGTTATTAAAGGGCGTGTACCAGTTTAAATAACCATATTTGAAAATACGGCGCTAGTTTATCTTAATCTGACGATCCATTAATGCTCTTGAGTAGGATGTTATTGGAAAGTCTGCCCCACCAGTCGTTCGGTCGAACAGCGCTGTTCGACCTCACTCCTGATGGAGCAGAACTTCCCAATAACATCCTCAAGAAATTCGGGTTACAAAAATGAAAACTGGAGGACTTACCAAAGTCTGCCATTTCACGTTCACGGTACACGCACGGACCTTTTGTTTTGTTACGACAAATGGCTTCGCGACCACATTACTATTTTTAGTGGTAAAACAAACATTTTCCAACTTTAGTGAATTGGGTTGCTTAACAAATTTCATAATGCTACAAGTGAACGGTGATATGGGAATGAGGTTTTTTTTAGTAATCTCTGTATTTATGGTAAGCTTAAATTTAAGACCTTTTCTCTTATATAAAAAGCTATATATTTTTGTCATCATTATCGCCCTCGCGTTGCCATTTGGTATAATGCATTTAACAAGGTCCGTGCGTGTACCGTGAACGTGAAATGGCAGACTTTGGTAAGTCCTCCAGTTTTCATTTTTGTAACCCGAATTTCCTGAGGATGTTATTGGGAAGTTCTGCTCCATCAGGAGTGAGGTCGAACAGCGCTGTTCGACCGAATGACTGGTGGGGCAGACTTCCCAATAACATCCTACTCTCTTGTAAAAGTTAACATGGAAGAAGACATTTTCTATTCTATTTCTATTCAAACTCAAACTCAAACTCAAATATTTCTTTATTCAAGTAGGTTACATGTAACACTTTTGAATCGTCATTGAATACAATGCAAAGTGATTCTACTGCCAGTTCGGAACCTATATCTACCGAGAAGACACCGGTGAGAAACTCAGCAGATAAGTTACAGTAGCAGTATCTAACTTATAGCTATGTGTAAACCACTTTGGACCAAGTCATATAGTTTTATTTTGATGAGTGAAAAAAGCATTAAGTATTATTTTATTTTAAGAGGTAAGCTGGAGCAGACAAGGAGCTCTACTCTCAAAAACGAAATATGTCGGATCCGACAACGGATAGCAATTTTCAATTCTCATAGTCGTAACCAATTAAGTTCGAATGCTACTAAATCGTTTAAAAAAAACACAATATTATTTATGCAAATCATTAACCACGCTTTAACTCCCGAACTTTTGATAAATCTTCAAAAACGAATCCTTTCGTATTTCGTTTCGTTTTTGAGAGTAGACCCCCAGTCCCCAAAGGTGGCACCTGAAAGATTATTCTTATTAATTGGATATAATGATCTTAAAACGATCAGTTCTAGTTACGGCTAGAAATAAATTAAACGTGTCGTAAGCTATAAACGACTGACAGAAGACTTATGACTATCATTTTTGACACATTACGAATTGGCTACTTGACAGTTTTTGAAAAAGTATTGTAAAATGTGCGCCCGTTCATTTTATATCCCAAGCAATTCGATTTATCTGGAAATAATCTAAAAAACCAGAGAAAAATAAGATTTTGTGTAACACATTTAAAAAGCGCGCGAAAACGCCTAGTCGCGTCACTGTTTCAATTATGACGTCAACGTCCTAGACAACGAACCGATACGCATAGGAACGACTTAATTAAGATAAACGGAAAATGTTTCAATAAATTCTTTATACGATTAGAGACACAATAATTCAATTTAATCGGTAAAATAATCATTGTTTCGCCACATTAAAATAAATAATTTTCGCCGACAGCTGTCATTTCCGAATTGCAATGGTGGTTTCCGTTTCGGTTCTTTTGTTCCACAGATATAAAAACTAAAATTTATTTTGCAAAAATAAAATACTAGCTATGCTTTTAATTAAAAAGTAAAAATGTAAAATGGTTACTTAACTAATAAGCTAACATATCTAATACTTTTCATATTTTATTGTTAACACTGTCAAGTAGCCAATTGTAAAATATTAGAACAGGGCATAAGTCGCTTTGTGTTCAGTGTACTGGCAACCCCAGCATCTTCCATCTCGCTCTAGCATGGTATGCGAAGGCTACATTTCAGGTGTTTCACACTGAAAACAGTTTTATTTCAGGAGGACTCGCGTGCGAGTGTTCTGAGGTTTCCGCCGCAGATTTTATTTTAACTGGAATTGAGATAGGCACGGAATAGTGTTTTTAGAGTTTCGCATCCCAACATTTTATGTTGTTTTATAATATCTTGTTTACTGGGATTTTCGTGTGATATGAAATGCAATATAATTCAAGTAAAGCCATAGGCTTTATCATGGGGAGGGTACCGAGGAACTATTTTCCCTTATCCCACCCTCTCCTTTCCTACACAGAACCACAAGAGCCGGCCAACGATGTCATCGCTTCACCGTGGAAAATATTCCATCACGAACCAAAAAGTTCGGTTACTCTTATCTTTGCCGGACCATAAAGAAGTAGAACTCATTGCCGGCTCATGTGCTTCCTCTTTCCTTTGACATGGATTCCTTCAAAAGGAGCGTGAAGAAACATCTTGCGGGCCAGTATGGCGATGCTAACGGATAGGATATCAAATCCGTTGTCATCGCGATGTGGGTTCCTCTCTTGCTTACCATCAGGCTGGGAGGAGCCAATATAAGTACTGCGCTACTATAAAAAATAATATTTTTATTCATATAGATTACGCCATAACCGTCTTCACCTCAAGGGCACACGGAGCACGTGCACAGGCCCACATCCTCAGGGAGCCCCGAAGGACCGACTATTTCTCTGACCGAAAACCAGCAGCATTCTTATATCATAAATGACTTTTATAACATCAATATTTTTTTCAGAAAATTAAGTATAGCCGCCGTCAGATATATCGGAACAGACAAAGGGACCAAATACTTCTGAACAGCTTAAAATGTCAATAAGTTCCATACACTACATGGCTATCTGAACATTCATTACTTCAGTAATTCTGAACAGATGCCAATAATATCTAAACACTCATAAGTCGACAAGTGTCACGCACGTCATGTGTCACATTTGGCCACCTGTATAGATGAGTGTTCAGATATTAGTGATTAGTTGTACATATTATTATTCTAAAACCGCCTGTATATCCTAAAATTGTCGTAACCGCAATGAAAAATTACAAGCGTTTAATATATTAAATTCTAAATTGTCTTTAAATTAGGCATTAAAGTACCATCGTGATCCTATATTTGTAACACAAGTGCTTTAGCTACTTACCTCAAAATTAGAGCAACATGTCTGATTTAGACCAAATTTTATTTATTTAAGTCATGGACCATATCTGGTATAAAATATAAGGATTTCATCTCTCGTTGCGAAACGGAAATGCATTAAACATTACAGTGCACGCTGTTGCGAGAATATGCAGAACATATAAACTATATGTAGCTGTGTATGTATAATATGTTGTGTTTATGTGCTACCCGTCGACTAAGCTTCCGTTCGAAACGCATTTTTACGGATACACGATAAAAATTTTGAGAGAGGTAGGGCATAGCGATTTATCGCTCGAACTGGAGCAGCCCGATTGGTGAAATACCTCCGCCTTACAGAAGATCGCAGCCAAATAACAATCACTTCTGTGTTGTTGTGTTCCTGCGTGTGAGTAAGGTTTCCAGAGCTCCTGGGGGGTGCTACATCAGTAGCAGGGGTCAAGCCTTCAAGGTAAGGGCGACAAGTCCAGTAACAGATTTATTATGCTGTGCTTGTCACCCTTAAGCTAGGACCCCATTACCACTTAACATCAGGTGAGATGAGGTCAATCTTGAAGTGCAATATAAAAAAAAAGGATTCAATGTACTTTTCTTGTATTTGACGACCTCCGTAGCTAAGAGACGAGCGGACCGAACTTTGGCGATGCGCTATCTCTCGGTTCCAGGGTCGATTCCCAGTCGGGTCAATATGGAAAACTTACAGATCTGTACTGTCTCAGGTTTGGTTGTGGCACCGGCATTGTTACTGATTTCTATAACATTAAAACTCTAGATACTTATCATAGATTCAGAGCAATGTGCGTGATGTCCCAACATTAATAAAAAATAAAAAATCTGTTAAACTACCAAATTTTATCCCAATTGATTAATGTATGCAAAAGAGTAACAATTATTTATATGAGTACAAGTAAGTTTTTCTTCGTTATTTACCAACGTTGTTTCGGTCACGTTAATCTAGTATATTATTGACGACCTCCGTAGCCGAGAGGCGAGCATGCTGGACTTTGGCGTCGCGCCATCTCAGAGGTCCCAGGTTCGATCCCCGGTCGGGTCAATATGGGAAACGAACTTTTCTGTATTGTCTCAGGTTTGGGTGTTGTGGTACCGTCGTTGTTTCTGATTTCTGTAATACAAGTGCTTTAGCTACTTACAACAGAATCAGAGCAATGTATGTGAAGTTGTTCAACATTTATTTATTATTATTTTGCTTTCTACCATATTGTATTCAAATCTGGTCTGTAGTTTTTAATTTTGATTAACAACCATACATCGGGATATCTATACATTCTTACAATATTCGCGTTAATGATATTAGTAGGATAAAAAATTAAACTAAGAAATTATTATGTTTATAATATTAGTAAGCCAAGCCAAAATCACATATTGGAGCCATACTTTAAAAATCCGCTGATATTTTGTTCCACTCGGGAGTCGAACTCTAGACCCTGAGTTAATAATCCAGTACTTTTTATATATTTTCCTGCCGAGATTGACCTCATCCCACTTAATGTTAAGTGGTAATTGTGGCTTAAGCTAGAATTAAGGGCGACAAGTACAGCATAGTGAATCTGTTACTGGACTTGTCGCCCTCACCTTGACGACTAAAGCCCTGCTACTGACGTAGCACCCCCCAGGAGCTCTAGAAACCTTACTTACACGCAGAACCACAGCAACAAGTACCTAAACCACTAATTTCTGGTTTTGATGTTTGAAAAACCATCCGTTCTATTTAGTTTTAGTTATAACTTATAAAAGGCGTAAGCTAAAGCCGACAGACGTACGAGTCATTTTTGACATATTACGAATCGTAAAATATTGGTACCGGGCATAAGCTATCGAGTTCATTTAGAGCCCGAGGTACTGTAGTAATATTTAGACTCGCGCGTCAAACTTCGCATATTTGCCAATCTCCATTGTCAAAGGATCGCTGTATCGTAGGTGAGTGCGGATTTCCGCGCGAATTCGAATCGGAACTCCGCTGCGGCGTCAAACAGATGCGAGGGAGTTTAGTCCGTATTTGCGGAACTACCGTTATTGCGGGAATTTCAAGTAATGATAAGAGAGAATAGAAGATATTATCGCACCTTGCGTTTGCGACGCATAATCTGACATAAGTGCGTTTAGGGGTTTAAGGGTAGGTTTTAAGTGTGACCAAATGGCAAAAAACGGAACCCTTATGGATTTGTCATATCTGTCTATCTGTCTGACACAGAAATAAGAGAATTACAAAACAAAAATATATATATAATAATATAATGTAGGTAATTTACCATGCAAACTTCCATTGACAATTAGGTTTGAACGAGATCTAGTAAGTTTTTTTAATACATCATAAATCGTAAACAGCAATTTATCTTTCATTCAATCAACTCCGATATAAAAAATGATACTATGTTACCGGCTTCTACAGAACCCTTCATGGGTGAGTCTGTCTTGCACTTGACGGGTTTTTCTGACGTTATGTCACGCGCGTTGTCACGAGGCGAATGTCAGTAAGCTTAATACTGTTTGAAGCCTTGTTTTCCCGCTACAATTTTTTAGTTTGCTAATAAATATGTACTAAACTTTTGATCACACAGTCACAGTATACGAAACATACAATAATAAGCCTTTGGGAAAGCTTTGTAACCGATACACATCTGCCTGTTCGCTTGTCCGTAGAAACTATCTAGCAAACGTTTGCTTTTGACTATACACAATGAACCGCGTGTGTCCCGTGACAATGGTTTGAATTTCAATTCGAGCGTACCCATGATTACTGATAGGGCAGTGAAGATGATTGAAATGTACAGTGGCAAGTGCTTAATTTAAGCTTTGTCCATTAAAAGTGTGTAATCCGCATTTAATAATGCTTTATTCGAAATGTTTATCGAGGAGATTAATAGTACTTTATTTTTATAATATCAATGTATGTGATGTTGTCCAATATTTATTTATTATTTGTAATATCACAACCGAGAAATTATAAGAATGAAATCTTAGGGAATCAGTACCTGTTATGATTTAAATAAAAATTTTCTTTGCTTCTTATGTAACAAACCATTTTCCATGATATCATTTCAATTGAAGGTTCGTATATTTTTAACATAACTTAAATTTTTATTTAAGTAAGTAGGCCATTACAAAAAGATTTTTTTTTATATTGCACTTCAAGATTGACCTCATTCCTCCTGATGTTAAGTGGTAATGAGGCCCTTGCTGAAGGGTGACAAGTAGCATAGTAAATCTGTTACTGAACTTGTCGCCCTTACCTTGAAGGCTTGACCCCTGTTACTAATGTAGCACCCCCCCAGGAGCTCTGGAAACCTTACTCACACGCAGGAACACAACAACACAGAAGTGATTGTTATTTGGCTGCAGTCTTCTGTAAAATGGAGGTATTTCACCAGTCGGAGTGCTCCAGTTCGAGCGATAAATCGCTATGCCCTACCTCTCTCAAGTCTATTGGTCTCAGGTCGAAGTGGTTAACGTATGCTATTTTTTTACTTTATTTGTTATAGATTTGATGTATCTGCCTATCTCTCTGTGTTGCCTATTTCTATGACATTGTACTGCCCGAATAGATGAGCCCATTTTATTTTTTTATTATTTTTGTTTGTAAGGTGAATACGTCCGGGATATTCTTAGCTATATTTAATGGAAATTGGTCCAAGATGGCGTCCACCACAAAATCACAGATTACGTAATTTTGATACAATTATACAAAATCAAATAATAGTATCAGAGTGCTATATACACTATGATAACTTTCAAATCCATAATTTTCACCATCACAAACAGGCAAAAATTATCTAATAGGTATAATCACCGTAATAGTTTCAACTTCGATTACTCTTATATCGTAAGCATAAGCGCTAATATCAAACTGTCGTGGGTTCTTTAATTTTAATCCTTGGATCTACCACCATTTTCTACAGCTCCTAACTCCAGTGTGCTATCCGCAATCTGAGAATACAATGCAGCTGCTAATTTCCCTTTCAAATTTGAGCTTAAATGTGTGCCTAGTGGGGTCTGCATTCCAATGACTGCATTCTCGTGGGTCCAAGCTCAAACGAATACTCCCTAGCAACGTTGATGGTGCTCAAACAATCATATAGATTATAGGTGGCCATAGGAGATGTTGCAATGTGTACATAAAAACTAAAAAGTTAAAATCCATTAAAGTTTGTCTGATACTGAAAGCCTGCTAATGAAACTGGCTTTTCTCTTAGAGATATCAAGAGACACGGCAAGAGCCAAACCGTAACTTTTAATGGTTTTACTCCAAAGATGAGTTGCAAATTGAGTTGAAAAATCAAAAGTCAATTACTCGAACCCTTTTATTCATAATACAGATAACAACAGTAACACTTAAGAATTGTATAAATAGTTTGATGTTATCTCCGGGTCTGAACCTATAACTACCGAGAAGATACCGACAAGAAAGTTAGTAGTACAACCCTGCCGAAACTCAGGGTTTCTCTCGTTTTTTTAAATAAACATTCTCCTTCCATCATCGAAATCCAATCATTCGTTTTTTTTGCTTTAATGAGTAACATACTATATCCGCACATCATGACAAATTTCAAATAAATTAATAATAATTAAATTAAATAATAATTTATTTTATAAACAAGTAGTATTTAATTAATAGACTGAATAGCATATAGTTAAGGTTTTATTATTTTTATAGTACTAAACGCCGTACTAGCGAACTTTTAATATTAGAAACAGAAAAATTGTATCTCCCCTTGCGGTGCGGGAAACGAACCCACGACCTTCACGTATCGCGCGTGCTGCTCATACCAACTGAGCTAACCGCAAGTTATCGTAGGCGATGAAATTTTTCTGCTGTATCAACCGTTAGCCTCCGTACTATACTATACTATACTACACCGCAAGGGGAGATAAAAATTTTCTGTTTCTAATATATATAGTTAAGGTTGCCCCCTTATAGTGCCTTAAGACATCATTCGTTAATACATAGATAAAAACACGCATATTTGCAAAAATTAGCATCCGGGAAAGCAAAATATTTTCTCGTAAATAGCCTACCTATCGGGAAATTTCTGGCCAGGCATGAGTCAGCATAGCTTTTGTGAGCTAGCTCGAGCATATTTTGAAATATCCACGTACAAAATAGTTTTATGCATGTTTTTAAACGAAAGGAAACTAGAGGCCGTGAAAATTTGTAGTGCATCACTTTACAATACCTTTTAAATTCCAATTATGCCCAAAATCCATTGGTTTCTATAGTGATCTGACCGAGAATCGAAACCCGGACCACAAAGAAAGCGCGACGCCATCTCATCTCTTGGCTATGGAGGTCACCTTAATAACCAACAGTCTTAAATTCTTGTTCAAGATCAACAATTAACCCTATATTCGATTTTTAATCTGGAGCGTATTCCAGCTAAATAAACTCAAAAAGATTTCTAATCTGCCCAGGCTGATGAAATTGGTTATCACTTCAAAAATACCGTTAAAAATTTAACAACCATGAAACAAAAACATCAAACTGTCGAGTCCAACTTTATGACGAAAAATAAAATCACATTTTTAGAGCTTGCACCTTATTCAGCGAAATAACTTGCGAGTAGAATGCATTTAAGGGCGTCATAGACGTTAACAAGAAAATTTTTGCGGTGCGTTGTGCTTAATAAAGAAAATAAAAATTGTTTAAGCATATGCAAATGAAAAAGGAACATTGCGAGCATATTTTCCATCAAGGTCTGTACTTAAAGGACAAGAAGAGATCGTTTTGTAAGTAATTGTATTAAAAATAAGCAATTGTTTTTTTTTATGCAATAAAAATATGATATATGATAGTTTTGACAGCTGTAAAAATATATTTTTAGTCGAATCGAACCCCCTTAATTTTTCTGTGACGTCATTATCTAGTGTCCGTGTCACGGCACCACCTTTTAAAAGGAGATATTTCTTTCCAATAAAAAAACGTCAAAATTGGTTTATAAACGACAAAGTTATTAGCAAACACACAATAATAGGCTGAATTGCGAAACCTCCTTTTTTAAATTGGTTAAAAATCATTATTTATCTGCATACTAAAAAATCCTACTCGTTTATCGAAATTAGCTGTGCATTAATTATTATTTATGTCTATTTTTCGTTAGGTATCTAATTCGTTGGAAGGGTTGGGTATCTCTAATCTAAAGGGTGGGTTAGGGTATTAAAACTTTAGTTTTTATTATAACTTCATTAATTTTTAACGCTTTTAAAATGTATAAAGTAGAATAGCCTAGATAATGTACATTCGTAAAAAAACATTATCAATAGCATGAAAAAGTCTGTCAGAGCCTTAAATAGGAAATTCTACAGCGTAGCGTAAGATATTAAGAAATTTCGTAATATGGAAGAACAGATTTATGAAGCAGACGCTGTTTAACATAATAGTTTAATTTAAGCAGATTCACAAAGCTCGCACGAACAAAAGTGTTTCGCGTAACAAGTGAACCGATTTTATTTCTCAGGTAAAGTTGAAAGTGCAAAGTGGGAAAAGCGCTGTTAAAGAAACTGGAACAGTAAAATTGTTTTGAGTCTAGACACATTCAAATCGACTTTGTTAGTCTCAGATCCCATTCCATAGTGATGTCTTCCCTACACATAAATATAAAACGATTCCTATCAGGTTATTCATATTTTTACGACCTCTGCAGCCGAGAGGTGAATGGACCAGACTTCGCGTCATCTCTGTAGCCCCGGGTTGGATTGCCGATTGGGTTAATATTGGAAACGAACAAATTTAAGAGAGGTAGGGCATAGCGACTTATCGCTCGAACTGGAGCAGCCTGACTGGTGAAATACCTCCACCTTACAGAAGACTGCAGCCAAATAACAATCACTTCTGTGTTGTTGTGTTCCTGAGTGTGAGTAAGGTTTCCAGAACTATTGGGACAGCTTGCTACATTAGTAGCAGGGGCCTTCAAGATAAGGGCGAAAAGTCCAGTAATACATAGATTTATTATCCAGTACTTGTCGCTCTTAAGCTAGGACCTCATTACCACTTAACATCAGGTGGGATGAGGTCAATCTTGAAGTGTAATAAAAAAAATTAAACTGGTCTGAATCTATAGGAAAAATCGCGGCGTGATTTTTTTAATTTGAATGAAAAAATATTGTTATCAATCACTTGTGTTACAGAAATCAGAAACAATGACGGTACCGCAACGCCCAGACCTATTTTTATTTGTCTATTATGACTCTACTGGGGATCGAACTTGAATATTATAGTATTGACTTGGGATTGTAATGAAGGTTAAAACCAACTTCAAGTCGTTGGATAACATGTTTAAGGGAGATGAAACCTCATGTGCCGCTTAAAACGTCAATAAATATCAACGTAACGTTGCATTTTTTAAATTCTCATGTAAAAGTAAGATTCTAAATTATATATTATGAAATTAAGTTCAAATACACAAATAGAGACGATAATATTTGCAGAAGTAAAGACGTAATTATTTTAAGTCCACAAAATTCAACTCTAAGTAAATAGTTACCTCGGTAACTTATTAAATCTGTGCAAACTATATAGCGTTCCAATCAATTGAAGCAGTTTCACAAAATTAGATTTATCTACATAAATCATTCAGAATTCAATAAAAAGGATAAATCAAGTTTGCTAGCGTTTATTTTTAGTTTTGTGCAATTTGAATCCCATTAAATGTAAATGTCTTTAATTTTAGGTAAGAATTATTTGAATTGTAAATTTCAAAATCTTAAAAACGTGGTACCTACACAGAATCAGAGCAATGTAGGTAATGTTAAAAAATATATACATTAAACTATAATAGAATAAGCTATGTTTTGATAAATGGAGACTTCACTTTCACGGTATATCAATAATTTAGTCAAAAGCAATCATTTAGGTACTGCTACTATAATTCATAAACTGAGTTTCTTACTGGTGTCTTCTCGGTAGATTTCAAGGTTCCGAACCGACAGTAAAATCACTTTGCATTGTATCCAATGACGATTCAAAAGTGTCATAAATAACCTACAAAGAATTATTTGACTTAAAGAATTACCTATAAAGAATTTATTGACTTTGAAAACGAACTAAACAAAATACTCACTGATTTGTACCTAGTCATTTCGAGGAGTCGACCTTCAAGCTGACTAAAACCGACGTAAATTAATCCCAGCCAAAATTTACCAAAACCACAGAAACGAGATGAAAACTATACTGTCTCAAGTCGTGTTCCTTCATTAGCTGGTCCTGAAACTCACATGAGGCACTTCTGAATTGGGAGTTGGCAACACTGACTAATAAATATTTTCCTTTGAGAACTAGTTTTACGTCTTTTGGGGAAGCTCGCGGGCACAGTCCATAAAAGATGACAGAGAAGTAAGAGCAAGCTTAAAATGAAATTTGTTAAAACCGGATTACAAAATACTTTTAAACACGACAAAATATATTAACTTAATTAACTAATATGTTTTATGTATAAACCAGATTTTATAAGTGAGGTTATATCTACAGGTGTGTCCGGACTGTGTAATGTAACCAAGCATATTTTGCTTTTGAAATAAAATTTTTAACTTTATGAGACTTCATATTTCTTACTGCGGATGATGAAGAAAAATAAACCCAATAAAATTAAAAATAAAAACTTTACTGTTTTAATAAATAATAAATGAGAGAAAGGTAGGGTATTGCGATTTATTGCTCGAACTGGAGCTGCCCGACTGGTGAAATACCTTCACCTTACAGAAGACCGCAGCCAAATTATAATCACTTCTGTGTTGTTGTGTTCCTGCGTGTGAATAAGGCTTCCAGAGCTCTTAAGGGCTGCTACATTAGTAGCAGGGGTCAAGCCTTTAAGGTAAGGGCGACAAGTCCAATAACAGATTTAATATGCTGTACTTGTCGCCCTTAAGTTAGGACCTCATTACCGCTTAACATCAAATGGGATGAGGTCAATCTTGAAGTGTAATATAAAAAAAAACATTAATCTATAAAATTGTTGAACAAGAACTAAAACTAGTGAAATGATATAAATCCAATATGGTAATGATGACGTCATATCACATTTACATAATATTTTTTTTTATTCGCATGTAACGCGCACCAAGTCACGGAAAAAAGCTAGTTTAACATCTTTTGAATATTTATCAACCAGAAAAGAACAAATGAAACGTTTTAAAAGTTCTCAAAGTACCTTACTAAGACCTCTTGTCACATTAAACTAAAGCTGTGCAAAGGAAATGGTAGCAATTTGGACAAGCTAAGACTTTAGACGCAAGCATTCAGAGCAAAAGCAATGGTTAATTATACGAACTTTAGCCTTGTGGAAACTTGCAAAAATCACTTCTCCTAAATGTGAACTAGTATTCTCTAAGTACCTATTCAATGTAAGAATTTAAAGCAGGCATGTTACCTCTACAGCCCCAGAAACTGACGTTTATAATGACACATATTCGCAAGTTGGCAAAATTAAGGAAGTACAGCTCGTTTATCAATAGATACGTATACTTAAATTGATTTTTCAATTTAAATCATTCCTTTGAATTAATTTATTTCTACAATTGCATGTCTTAGTGCAATATTGAGTTATAACTTCAGCTTTAATTGTATTGAAAACTTGCAGTGACTTCGTAAACTACGATATTTCGAACAGATTTTCACACATATACAAACAGATCATCAAACGTATCCCCTCATTTTGCATCGGTTTTAATATTTTTTTATTATCAGCATTCCAATTTATAAACGTGAAATTCCTGTATTGTGTCTTGAAATATTGATTACTGTAACAACATATCAGATACTTTTTATCCCGATTCAAAGTGAAAGTCAAATTCAAATAATTTGTTGCATTCCATGAATGTGATACAAAGGTGGAAATATATAAATAACAGTACATCATGTTACCCATTTAGGCACAGCAATACAAAATATTTAATAATGAACATGGACCATTAAAGCGATCAATGTTGTAGGAAACTAAATATATTTGTTACTAACAAGCTCGCAAAATCATTTTCGTAACCTAAACATTCTCACATCACTTTGGTTTGCCAAACTGGTACTCGCACCGTCTAAATTCTCAGGAAATGAAATATACATGCGCTCGCAGGAAACTCGGCGGGGCTGAAACCCGAGCGCGGCCGCACCTAGCCGCAATAGCGGCTATTTCCGAGCTGCGGCTAAATCCGCGTTCGGCCAATTGATTCAAATACACGAGGCGCAGTTGAGATTACATTCGTTTTTAATTTAAAAAGAGCAGCTCAAATGAAACAGCCGAACTCTGCAGTCGAAATCGGAACAAGCTTTGGTGTCGCGCGATTTCTTTGTGCCATCTCACTTTCTGGGTTATTGAAATCGGATAAATAAAAATAATAGACTAATTCAATGAAAAAAATACAGTCCGCGTGAATTACTTCAAATAAGTTTCCTATATTATTTTAGATCTGGGCGTTGTGGTACCGTCGTCGTCGACAGTGCTTTAGCTTCTTACCGCTGAATCAAAGCAATGTAGGCGATGTTGTCTAATATTTGTCACATAATTATGACTAGCTGCCTTTCGCGACTTCATCCGTTTCGAAAACAGACTCCATCTTTTTTAAATTATGTTAACTCTGCATCATCATAACGGACACATCATCATAACACGTTTTGAACATCATAAGTGCGGAAGAAAGAGATTTAATTCAATAGACATAAGAACATAACTGTCTATTTATACATCACTTTATCTATGTGCGAAATTCAACCGACAGCGTCACCTAAAAAATACAATCATTCGCAAATTTTTGTACGACAATACAAATTTAAGAAAAATTTAAAAGTGGTAGGGCATAGCGATTTGTCGCTCGAACTGGAGCAGCCCGTCTGGTGAAATACCTCCACCTTACAGAACACCGCAGCCAAAAAACAATCACTTTGGTGTTGTTGTGTTCCTGCGTGTGAGTATGGTTTCCAGAGCTCCTGGGGCACCCCCCACTTGCTACTGGCCACTTGCTTTATTAGCACACATTAGTAGCAGTGGTCAAGCCTTCAAGGTAAGGGCGACAAGTCTAGTAACAGTTTTACTATGCTATACTTTTCGCTCTTAAGCTAGGAACTCATTACCACTTAACATCAGGTGGGATGAGGTCAATCTTGAAGTGCGTTATAAAAAAAAACAATATTTGACTACACGTCTAGAACGCCCAGTGTCCCAGGTATTCACTGCAATAAGGCAGAGTTTTGTACACCGTTTATAAAATTAAAACCCAAATATCTCAAACCAATAAACAAAAGACGTTCATCATTATTGCGGTGGACCCTTCATTTGAACATCACTTTATATAAGTGTGAAATTTGGCCGACAGCGTCACCTCAACAAAATAATCCTTCGCAAATTTTAGTACTACAAAACAAATCACACTTTATCAATAAAAAAATATTGACCTGACTTGACTTGAATCACACTTTAACATGTTAACAAAATCGTATCTCAATACAACACCCTATTCTCACGCTTATCTCAATAAAACTCCTCGCCAAGAAGCCAAATTTTCCATACCGAAACCTCCGAATTCAATTTCGAACTTTAATATTTAAATTTGGCAAGCCACTCCTGTGATTAATTTTAACTTCCAGTGTTTACGGTCATGAGCATTTCTCCCCGATGTATGGTAAAACAGACTGGGCAAGCTGAACACTTGGCAATATTGCCACATAATCCATCTTTATTTGTCACGCGCGGTGATCTATTGCCACCACCGCACGACATTATTAGGTTACAGCTCGAATCGTGGAAAAAACTTTATCTGCTGGATGAGCCAACTAGAGTTTTCGTTCTATAAAGGAGCTGACGCCAGGTTCCAATATTTTACGAATCGTAATATTATGTCAAAAATGACAATCCAATAAATGTTTTACTCCAACTGACTACGAGCCTCGAACAGTTTTAGCTTATGTAATTTTTTAATTACGTAGACTTAAATGCTTTAGAAAAAATGTAATTTCGATGATTTACGATTTCATGAATGTAAAATTTTGGTGTCTAATAACACCAATAGTCACGTTCAGTAGCAAGTGAAAATTAAATAGTTATTAAGAATTCTACATTGCGTATCAAGTGCCTTGCTGTTCCAAATGAACAATATGTTTGAGACCCGATTGTCTCTTGGAACGAGACTGAACTGGATACTCGCCTCCACGAAACCCTCGCAAAGTTAAAGTCAAAGTCAATATTTTTTATTCACATAGATTACATTAGTAATACTAATACGTCTCGCAAAGCTATGTAGCACCAAATACCCGTGTTCTATATATTATATTCTATCTATGGAGATGTACTAATTCTCACGTGATACTGGCAGAGGAAGACTTCGCAAAAGAATGTCAGTTGACAATAAAATAAATAAATGCGCCAGACAATCACACCAATCCCCTGGTCTCAAACTAAGGTTTTCCCTTGTACTATGAGTACCAGACGACGGATACTAACTGGGGGCGTCATCCCAGCACACCCAGACTCAAGTCAATTTAGAAAAGTTCGTTTTCCAAATTGACCCGACCGGGAATCGAACCCGGGACCTTTCGCGCTTTGGCCGCCTACCTTAGCCACTGCACCACCGAGGTCGTCAATAAAAATAAGCAACAGAAGACCTTTTCTTCATAAATGATCTATGCCTCTTTTAGGAGTACTTTATCTCCTTGCATCAAACATACGTGTAACTATGCTGAGCTCTTGTGGGATAGGATACTTTAGACTGTGTTTGTATAAATTTTCCGTTATGGGGCCAGTGTGTCTTCACGTGGTTTTATTGTTTCCGAAACAGCTCAGTTACTTGCTTAATGGAGTTTATTTAGATCGGAAATTTGCAGGCAAATCTTTCTTCATTGTAATGTTTTGTTAATGTAGACCTGGCTAGTATTAGATGGAAGTTAAGGATTTCAATATTTCCAAGTTTGCAATTCCAAGGTCTTGAATCTTGTATACCTTGGTATTGCAAAATTAAATGTTGGTTAATAGCAGCGTTTTCCCTGAAAGAAAACGCATATTAAAATACTTACCTAATTCGAAGCTTATATATGAGATAGGCATATCCGTTTCCCGTAGTTTTAATCATTTTAGTACTCTGTGATGACGTATTTCCGTTGGCTCAGCAGGCAGTGGCGCCATCTGTGAACTTACCAAATCGACTGGCGACATTTTCTGTGCATTGGCTTTTATTCATCAGACAGATTTATAAAGTAAGCTTCGAATTAGGTAAGTATTTTAATATGCGTTTTCTTTCAGGGAAAACGCTGCTATTAAAAGTACTTGACCGTAATTCGAAGCTTATATATGAGAGGTGTTTGTTTTCGTCTGATGAGCCACGGTAAAGTAAGAAAAACGCCAATGTGATACAAAGAAAAGATAGTTTATTACACGTTACATCAATAGTATATAATGATTATGAAATTAACTTAAATGCATTGACTTTAACACATTAAATCAAATAATTAAGTAAACAGGTTTCTTAAGTTTTTAATTACCTAATTAATTAAAATAAAAAACTTTACTTAGGACATTACTTTACTGGATTAAACAATCTAGTTATACTAGCGGAATCAATTGTAGGTATTATTTCACGTCTGTAATATTTTTGAAACGTATTGGCAGAGCGCCAATTACCACGAGCAAGGATTTCATCTAATGGGTAGTTATGCCAGTTTTTGGATGCAACTGCTGATCGAACACTTCCGGGACTAAATTGAATATCGGCATCTTTCATCAAATGCTTAACCCAACCCGCAATGACAGCTCGTGAGGCTGGCTTAGAGGGACCTCTAACCGTTAAAAATAAACAGCAAGACTGAGCCGCAATTCGCCGATTATTTAACAAGGATATTGTAGTTTCTACCCAAAATACAGGATCTAGTTTTGAATTTTCACCATTAGCCATTATCTTCCAGCCAGACTGCCTATAATCACAATTATCTGTTTTGGACCCAAATTCTGGCCAAAAAACTAAAGCATCTCGAGATCTTATACAATGTTCCGGATCTACTCTTAGCAATGTGAGGTCATGGATGCGACGACCGGAGCATAATAGCAACAAAGTAGCCGTATGACGAGATACTTGAAATAAGTTATTTGTGTCTATTGAATATGATAATAAATAGTCAATGAGTTTATTTATATCCCAAATTGGGGGCTTCATATCCTTTCTACTCTTTAAAGCAATCGATTTCAATATATGTTTAACCAAAACATGACCACTTAGTAAACTTGAAGTATGTGAATTACAAAGAGTGGAGACAACAGATTTATGTAAAAGTACGGTATTATATGATAACTTATGAATAAGATGTAAATCGGCCAAAAATTGTGCCAGCTGTGACCCGGTAGGATTTTTTACGTCTATTTTGTTCGATTCCGCCCATGACAACCAACGATCCCAAGCTACTTTGTATGTTTTCAGAGTCGATGTTCTCCAAGAATTTTTCAACAAGGTTATCTGATCACTATTCCAGTTAATTAACTCCTCGGTCCACCCCCACATCGCCAAACTTCCAGTGTTAGATTTTCTGTATTGGGAGGTGGAAGGCCTGTCGAGGTGTCTATTAGGTTGCCCTTCAGATTCCTCAGCACAAGCGGAGCTTCGAGGGCTCTCGCTCTGAGATCTGCCCGCCAGAACACTTTCTGCCATCGTGGTACTACTATCAGATACACACCTGTTGCCTGGTTCAGGTGTGATAGTACTTTGGGTACTAGGAATGGAGGGGGGAATAACCACGCGAGAGGGTAATTCCAGGTCAGGCTGAACGCATCGTAAAATAGGGCTTTTGGATCTGTCTGGTCTAGGGACACGTAATTGCAGACTACGTGGGCCCTGTGTGATGCAAAGAGATCGATTACTGGGGTTCCCCATTTCGAGAATATCACTTTCAGGCTTTCTGGTGTTAGATGCCATTCGGGAGGAAGTCGGTATCTTGACAGATGATCGGCATGGTTGTTGTACCGGCCCGGGAGGTAACGTATGGTAAAATAAATCTGATGCTTGTCTAGTAAGGTCAACAATTGACGAGTTAACTCCATCATTGCCATCGATCTGGTTCCACCCTCTTTTTGCAAGTGGGCTACCACGGTCTTGTTGTCGCACTGAATTAATATGGAACTGTGATTTAGTAGCCACGTGTAATTTCGAACTGCATGAAATATAGCAAGCATTTCTTTTTGATTGCAATGGAGGCTCTCTTCCTCTGGAGACCAAGTTCCCCTTAATGATATGTTGTCTAGTTGAGCACCCCATGCAAGGTCTGATGCATCGGTCGCTAAGAAATGAACAGGGGGAGGATGATGTAACTTGGTAGAGAGATGGCAGTTTTGGATCCACCACTTCAGCTCTACTTGAACCGTTTCGGGCAATGGAAATTTCATTCTTGGCTTGCTTAGTATAGTATTCATGAACCTCAGTAGCTGACGATGTTGTAAACGGCCTCGTGGTACCACAAAGCTGGCGAAATTTAACAGCCCTACGAGGCTTTGGATTTCGTTCAATGTCACACGATTCTGATTCAAGATTCGTTGAGTCTTTTCTATTAGTACAAGAGCCTTTTCTTTTGGTAATGACTTTAGATTGTCCCATGGTTTCCACAGTATTCCTAAGTAAGTGAGCGCTTTTTGGGGGACAGTTACCGACTTTTCCATATTGACACACCACCCGAGAACTTTCAGAATCTTTAAGGTCGTTTGTATGTGTTCGCGAAGAATGACAGGATTTTGATTGACGATTAAAAAATCGTCGAGATATACTAGGATCCGTATATCTCTTTGACGTAGTATTTGAGCTACCCAGTTTGTGAGCATGGAGAAAATTTTGGGTGCCATGCTTAATCCAAACGGAAGACAGGTTATTTCTAGCAACTCGTTGTTGTAAATCAGTCTCAGAAAACGTCTGTGCGCCTGCGCAATTTTTATATGAAAGTATGCCTGGCTCAAATCTATCTTGCATAACCAATCCTGAGGTTGAAGGAATCCGGGAACCCGATACATATTTATGAGATGAAATGGCTCTGACTCTACAAACTCGTTTAATGCTTTTAAATTGAAGATTGGGCGAAGAGACCCGTCTGTCTTTGGAACCAGAAACAGTGGTGAAATAAAACTGGGGGACCACTGTGCCGATTGGAGAATGCCTTGATCTTTCATTTTTTGGATTATTTGTGTCATTTTCTTCGAAACATGAGTTTGACGAAGATTGCTTGCGTTTGGTATCGACAATGGAGGCTTTCTGGCAAACGGTATGCGACAGCCCTTTATTAGTTTTAACAATGTTTTCGGGGCCCCCATTTGTTCCCAATTTTGGTAGTAGAGAGCTAACTGGCCTGCTTGGAATGACTTTGAGTCATTGTTCATATTTATTAGATCGACCTCTAGAGGCATTACCTGAATGTCCTCGTCCCCTTTCTCCTCTTTGTGAACTACGTGGCCTCGAGCCTCGGTACTGAAAGGACCCCCTTGCAGAATTGCGAAAGGCACTATTCGCATGATCCATGTGGTTCATCGTCATATTATTGTGGTAACCACCCCTTGAGAGTGGTACATTGCTATATGCGTGCATAGGTCTAGACGGACCTGCTGCGTAGTATGGCAATTGAGTTGCACTTGATGAAGTCATGTATTTTTTGGTAGTATTACCCCTCGAGGGCTGACTATACATCTTATTAAGCTTTCTTTGAAAACTTTCAGATTTAGGAGGCCAGAAAGCTTTACGAACGCCCCCTGCTTTTTCTAATGCCGTCTGGAAGGAATTCGCTTCAAAAATATGCGTTTCTGATGGTGGAATTTTATTAAGAGACGTTTTTAATGTAGGTTCTTTTATATTCTTTAAGATTGCATCCCTTCGTACTTGAACGATTTCTGATCTATGACCACATACTATCTGTAAAAGGTCATTTGAAATCCTATGGAAATCCCCTTTTAAAAACAATTCTTCAATTTTAGAGTTTTAGTTTTCTAAATTAGGTTCAGAACTAGCCCAAATTAACAACTTTCTTATATTTTCTTGTAATGCTTCTTTTTGCTTCAAAATGCAAAAGGTAATCGCAGCATAAGCTTTATCTGCTTTGGCCAAATGTGGCAAAGATTCTAAATGTTGAATTTCTTGGTTAATTTCCAGATCTACAAACCCTGGAGTATGGTTATATTGTTTCTGGGTATCTGCATACCTAACTTCAGACCAACTAGTGCTGTTAAAACGTTGCACATCAGCAAACATCTTCAGAAATTTATCGGAAGCCGTTGGAACAGAAGGTTCCTTTAATTTGGTTTCAATGTTAAAAGTAAATTCAGAAGGAGGTGTTTTAGAATCATCCCGAATCATATTATCATCACCACCCTCATAAAGCTCACCACTAACACGTGAACAAATAGATACTTGGTCAGGAATATCGTCATTATGATATATAGGAGGCTGAGAAATAGCATTGCGCAACTCACATATTTCCTTTGTTAACTGACGGAGTGACTGGTGGCTTCTTTTGTTCTTTCTATGACGACGTTTACGCGACCGCTTGTGTTTATGGCTTGCAGATGAAGCGCCTGAGCTCGAGCTGGTTGAGGAACTACTGCTGCTGCTGGTGCTAGAACTGCGCGTGCGCTTGCGTCTCTCATTACTCGGCCCCGCCACTGGCTCCTCAAAGGGAGGAGGATTCAATTCACTCATTCTGAAAACACATATGTATTACGAACTGTTTCCAAACCCCGTCTCAAACCCTCTGCAAAACGCAAAGTAAAAAGGACTGATTATATTAATATAATTTAAAGAGATTAAATACTAAGCTAAATTATATAACTATAATTTTCGATAAACGATTGTCCTTAATATTAACCTTTTATAACGTTTATTATTTTATCACGGCAGGCACCATTGGTCGTTAGATTGAAATTGCATTAATTCATCACGGCAGGCACCATTGATCGTAGAATAAAAATAAAATTATTAATTTATTAACTTCAACTGCGGCCCCGCCTTTTGAACGGAATAAACCGTTAAATAATGATTTCGTGAACTATTTTCCGTTTAATATGAAGGTACTCACTTTTTTGCTTTTTTCCACTGGAACTTCTGGATATCACACTAGACACCGATATTATTTTCACGAATTTATGGTTTTCACAGTGATAAAATTATTGCTAATACGTGCACAGAAATCTGTGTTACTGCTACGGGAATCAAAACGCCAATGCACAGAAAATGCCGCCAGTCGATTTGGTAAGTTCACAGATGGCGCCACTGCCTGCTGAGCCAACGGAAATACGTCATCACAGAGTACTAAAATGATTAAAACTACGGGAAACGGATATGCCTATCTCATATATAAGCTTCGAATTACGGTCAAGTACTTTTAATATCTATATACTAGGCACTATGTCAAATGAAAAAGCGGACTGTATAAATTATGACCGCTATTAAAACTCGTTCTATGCTTGTACCCGGTATTTTAGGTAAGCAACTGATATGTTTCAATATTTAAAATTCAATATATAAACCGAAACTCGACAATCCCTCACTAAGGGAATTTTTAAATTAAAAGTTCGTGAATTCTTTTATTCCTCCCCCTCTACATAAAATTTCGTTTGCTAAATTGATTTGCTTTATTTATTAACTTGTTTGCATATATTTATATATATATTACTTTGTTTATATATATATATATATATATTGATTAATTATTATATTTATTTATCATGAACTTATGTATGAATATTCTATTCTCGTGTGTAATTTTCTGCTATTTATGATTATTAATTTTGTTGTTATCCATACTCACATTTTTACTGTTACCGCACCCATAAACGTACTATCTGCATGACCCAACGGTTGACTGGTAGAGAATGCTCCTAGCATTAAGTCCACCTTTTGTACTTTTTTTTGTGCAATAAAGTTTTTAAATAAATAAATAAAATATAACGCGTAAATCTTGAATTATTTATTTCTGCTCTATCGTCCAGTAGTTCTGCAAGTTTTATGGCCTATCTTTTCTACTTTAGTTTTGCTAATAAAAACTATTATATTAAAAACCTTCTTGCCTTTAAATCCATGAAATATTTCCCAGGGCATACGCAATAGTTTACTATGGTGTGATTAGAAATGTGACAAACTTGGCAAAATATTGACTGTTTACAGTTATTTCTGACAGCTCAGTTAAATTCAAGCCGTTGAAATTCTGAAATCCTTTGCGCCAATTCTGCGCACAAGATACTTCCTCTAAACTTTTTGTTGACTTAGGCTATTGATGAGTTTACCTTGAGTCTATAAACCCTTTCACCAAGCAGTGCCCAACTATAAATGGCTAGGAATTAATCATGGTACTTGGCACCTATACATCTAAGGAACTTTTGGTATATAGATCGTGTAAAAGGAATCAGCTTTTATGCAATGGATAATACGGTTGATTTATCGCTGTCACGAATCGAATTTGAGACAGGAATGAAGCCTAAGTTTATTACTAAGAGGTAAACTTTGGTCAAACGTGTGGATGAGGTTACACACATAAGGTATACAGATTAAGAGAACACTAATCTTTTTATTTTCATCGCCAGCTAAAGACTATTCTAGTTACGTCTATGGAATTTCTAAGGGACAAACTTTATCGCCGGAAATTTCTAAACGCAGGGTACACAAGCGTGGTGGAAAATGTGAGTATAAGACTGTTGTCACTTTAAGGGTATACTTACCCCATATTTACAACTAAAACACTATAAAAGTTGTAGAATAGAAGGGAATGATAAATTTCACCGAAAATTGGTTTGAACGAGATCTAGTAGTATTTATTTTAAGCGTCGTAAATCGTGAACCGCAGTTTACCGTGAATTCAATCAACTCTAATATTATTAACTTTTATTTTATGTTACTTGCTGCTAAAGAAACCTTAATCAGCGAGTCCGACTCGCACTTGACCGCTTTTTTGAGCATAGAGTTTCTTTACATCTGTGTAAAAATGGATCAAACCATGTGATATCATTTTAATAACACTTAATCCGTCCACCAACCTTATTAAAATTTCAGTTATCAAACAAATATCAAGTATTAATTATTATCTGAAAAAAATAATAATGAAAGACATCTCTCAAAACCGACGTAATCCTCAAACGAATTTGTTAGCGATTAGAGGTACGGAATCCCAAAAACTATCGATACCGAAATTTGTTCACGATATTAAACCAAAGTGAAATTGATAAAATGAAGTATTTACCCTTTGCCCTAAACATACACCTTGATCCTAGATTGTTGTTAAATCTGCCCAGAGTCCTTAATTTCAATGAAAACTTTCGGATACCGTAATAGGAATTAGATTTACCCTTTAGTTTGGTTTTCAGATTAGAATAACTTTGCTTGATGAATCTAGAGATAACCCAGTACTAACAACAATATTATTGGTTATTGTTTAGTAATTATAATAATAAATAAGCCTTTTATGGTACAGGACTCATTTCAATATGCGATGCAATTGAGTTGACTCTACCACGCAAGGAAAAAAAACTACCTATTTGTGCAGTTGGCTGCTTTAGTTTATATGTTTTCAAATCTGTTTTTTGCGAAGCTTCTTCTCAACAGGACCAAACGTCGAATTGGTAGTGGGAAGAAAAACCGGCCAATTGTAACACGGACTCGCCTTTAAAGGGTTCCGTAGCAGCAATTAACATAATTTAAACGTTTATATTGGAGTTAATCGAATTAAAGGTACCTAAATTGCGGTTTAAGATTAACTCGTAGGACGTATACAAACTACTTGCTTACTACAAACTACGAAACTCAAAAAATGACGCGTAAATTTTTTTGAGATAATTGTTTTAAAAGTACTTGAACCATAGTTCATTTCATTTCATTTCACTTAGATTGTTCCAGTATGAGTAATCTTAAAAATTTTATTCCATATATTTAAGACTTGTAAAAACGATATCAAAGTTCAATAATTGCCATTTTCCAGCCTGCCAAGTCAATGTATGTTGTGATGTTTAAATGCCTTTATTAATTACGCAATCCTTTTATTTAAAACGAAAACAAACATTATCTTTCAAGCACCAAGGAACATTTTAATAAAAGCGTTGCCTCAACCGCGTAAACACGAGTGTATATGAAATACTCTTCTGAATCTCACAGAAACGTGACATGTGTACATTTATTGTTAATCCCTCTGTAACTCTAATCTTTCGCTTATAACACGATACATTTCCCCCTTTTAACGACTGACTGAGAACATTTTCCTAGGAAAAGCGGTTATGGAGAGGGAAAGGGTAGTAGGAACGAAAATTTGTTTGCCAGTTAATAGGGTCAGGCCGAATGCGATTTTCGGCTGAAGCCGAAAGCTCTTCTAAACATTCAAGTCAACGTCGAACGTCGGGCAGTAAGTAGTTTATATTAACTACTAAATAAAAATGGTGTCGCGTTTTGACCCGTTAAATTATTTTAAATGTTTAAAATGGAACGCGAAAGTCTTAAAAAAAAATTAAAGCTCTTCTGTGTCTTTGTATTTTAATAAACTTTGTACAACATTTAAATTTAACATTTAAAAAATCTTGTCAAATCATTTACAAAATGTACTGCTGGTATGTTTCACGTTGTAATATCTATTACTTTTAGAGTTTAACAATGTACAGATGAGTAATTTATCTATCACAAAACTGTAATTAGAAAAAAAAACAAAACTTAATTCGAAAGCATTTGAATATTTTAATCGTGAAACCTTTAGTTAAGTAATTTATTTATCACGATCAATAGGTTTTTGTTTTCGTGAACTTAATTTTCGGCATTTTGGCAATTTCTATGGTGATTGTTGGAATAGCTAAAGCCGAAACTAATGCCGAAGTCTTCGTAGGACACCGCCACACTAGCAGTTAAACAGAATAGAGTAGTTATTGCGTCCGCAGCTAAAAGTGTCGAGTCTTACGTTCGTGCCTTGAATTACAATAATGTGCCGGAGGCGACAACATTAATACTATGTACGAGACGCACGGCAGAGTGCACAGCTAAGTTTTGAAATTAGTAGTTCGAGAAAATAATATCTGAAATTTAAAATAAGCTGATTGTTAAAAACAGTTACGGAATCTTACACTAGCAAATTGATAGTGTAAACAATTTTTTGTTATGTTCAAATGTTATCAAATAATTAAAATCAAACAAATGGCCAATTAGACAATTTGATGTTGTAAATTTTAAAATTAATAAAATTGGTCTGTTTGTGAACACGAAAATACTTTGATTTGATTCTGATCCTCAACTGTTTGGTTCTGTCAAAAATGTTAGATTTTATTTACTTGCCACATCATAATCATCGCATAATTAGCATCTTGACTTGCTGCACACTCCATAACCTAGTCATATTAAGTAACTACCTATCTTGACGACCTTTATGGTCTAGTACCGCAGGTACTCACCCGAAGCCCGAGTGGTTCCGGGTTTGATTAAATTTTTTTTTAATTTACTTGGGTCTGGGTGTGCTGATTTTATATCCCTACTTGATGTCCGTAATCCTCATAATAATTGAGAACAGTCAACTATAGTTAATTAAAAAAAATGTTGCAGAAAATAAATTTGAAAACATACTGAGGTATGTATCAACCAACGAAGCTAGAAACCATTGTCTGATACCTTGGGCATAACCGGTACGGCGCGTTAGGAGAAATAGCTAAGAGCAACTTTAGTACCCAACTTGGCCTTCATTTTCCCTTAGATGTTTTCAGTAGATCTACGCTTACAAGGACAAAGGAGGTAGATGTAAGGCCGTATAAATTGTGGAACTCACGTGGGAAGTGAAAGGATGAGTGGTTTGTAAATTAGTTCTAGGAGTGTTAAATTTATTAGCCTAGATTAGATGCTGACCCGCTAGGTAAATACTGAATAGAGTTTAACTTAGCTTGCCTATCTTGCGCCAGAACAGGGAATTCTGGTGACAATGTGGGAGTTGGGGACTGGCATGGTGGGTGATCCAGCATGCCCCAAGGTGCGACTACAACACCCAGGCGCGCTGCGCTGTTGCGCATCGGTTTGTTGCATCTCACTCAAGCACAGAATTTTTATATTATTACTAGCTGTGCCCGCGACTTCGTTCGCGTAGACTACATCCTTTCATGGTCGGTTTTACCCCTACTCTATATTTTAATCCAAGTTTTAAGCTATATTTGTGCCAATTTCATATTTCTAACTGAAAAAATAAACATTTTCCCATATAAACTTTCAAAGTTGGTATTAATTAATTTCTGACAAAAAGTAGCCTTTGTCCCCTCTTGAGGTTCAACGTATACCTATACCAAATTTCATCAAAATCGGTTGAGAGGTTAAGCTGGAAAGCGTAACATACAGACAGAGTTACTTTCGCATTTATAATATTAGTAGGGATATTCCATGTTGTTAAGCGTGTTAGAAAAATCGTCCGATTTAAAGCTTTTTGGTTAAATAATTTTGAATTAAAACAGGTGAAATAAAAACATTCGATATTGTTATTTTTTTTTATTACACTTCAGGATTGACCGCATCCCACCTGATTTTAAGTGGTAATGAGGTCCTTTATTATTATTTTTTTTTTTGAGAGAGGGAAAATACCTTTGCCTACTTTACTACTGCCGTGGAGACGACAGCGACGTGTGAGGGACTCCCCCGCGAAGGGGCAGGGACTACCCGAACTAAAAACCCTCCCTACCTTCCCATCGTCTATTGACGGCGTCATGGGATATCGGGCGACCCATGACTGCCACAGCGAAGTGGTAATGAGGTCCTAGCTTAAGGGTGACAAGTACAGCATAATAAGTCTGTTACTGGACTTGTCGCTCTTACCTTGAAGGCCTAACCTCTACTACTAATTTATGCCCCCCAGGAGCTCTGGAAACCTTACTCACACGCAAAAACACAACAACACAGAAGTGATTGTTATTTGGCTGCGGTCTTCTGTAAGATGGAGGTATTTCACATTATATACTGTTTAATTTAAAATATGTTAGTAAAATAATCTTAAATTTGTAATTTATGAGACGTAAGTAAGAATCCCCTCATTTTGCAATGTAATATCATGTTGAATCCACGGTTCGTCATTTTCATCTCGCTTCAGCACAGAGTGTGGTAATTACAATTCCTCATTTCATCCAATTAGGTGCCTGTGTGTATTGTGAACGTCAGAACCTCTCGTCAGCGTCGCGACGGCTAATGAAAGACTGTTCGTGATGAACTTGAGGAGGTCTTGAGTAAGTATCATTAACGAGAATTGGTATTCGTAATAAGTTTTTGTCCCTAATATTGTATGTACAGTGATTCTATCTCATGAGATCTTTTCTTGTTGTCACACTAATATTTGAGAGAAACAGAAAAAAATCACCTTCCCTTGTCCCGTAAATAAACAGAAAAAAAATATCCTCCCTTGCCTCGCACCGGCTCGAATCCAGGACCTTCACGTATCACGCGTGCTGCTGTTTCAACTAAACTAACCGCAAGTTATCGTAGGCGATAATTTTTTCTGTTGTATGCACATTTTAGACTCCGGTCTTAGCGATACGTGAAGGTTGTGCGTTTGAGTGCCGCACGCAAGGGGAGATGATTTTTTTCTCTTTTGTACAGCACTATAAAAAAAATTAAAAATCTTTTTCCTCCCCACTAATATTGTAAAGTGATTCTATCTTACGAAGTCTTTCCTAGTTGTACCAACTGAGGTGTTTTTGATAAAGTGGGGATCGTTAAGCCATTGTTTCACTTGTCTTATCGTTTTCATAATTTGGAATGGTAAAGATTAATATTTAAAAGTTATGTTTACAGCGGAAGCTAAAGAGCCGGTATGTTGCGGTAAATATCATGGCAAATGCAAGATTGAGATCTCTACCTATGTACGAGAGGAAGTACTGACCGTATACATGTGTGTGTGTTGACCGTAGCCGAGAAGCGAGCGTGCCGGACTTTGGCGTCTCTCTCGCCATCTCTGAGGTTCCGGGTTCGATCCCCGGTCGGGCCAATAAGGGAAACGAACTTTTCTGTATTATCTCGGGTCTGGGTGGTGTGGTACCGTCGTTGTTTCTGATTTCTGTAACACAAGTGCTGGAGATACTTACCACAGAATCAGAGCAATGTATGGGTTGTTGTCCAATATTAATTTATTTATGTTAGGATATATAATATAATGGAAATTTATCACATTTTAATTATTTAAAAGTAACCTTACGGTTTTATGTATATGAATAAATAAACATATAAAGAATGCTGGACAACATCACATAGATGTCATTAAATACATGTATTTACATTATTTTTTTTAATCTTATACGCACCACAGATTTGTGTTTACCTTCCTTCCGTGCTAGTAGCAATTGTGTCACGGCAACGTAAGATTTGATTCATGAGCCTTTTGACAAATAATAAATTCAAGCTTATACGTGAAAGAACGTTATTTACTTCTGCAATAAAATCCTAATTGAAAAGTATTTTATTTAATACAGAAACACCAAATAAAATTCTAAACCATGTATCACACAGAGGAGGGGTATAAAACACCCCTCCAGCGGACTAAGCAACGTTGTTAATTAAAAATAAAAAACCGCCGGGGCGTAATTCACACGTGAACAGGTCACGCTCCTCACTTATTCATAGACATTCCATAGACAGCGCGAATGGCGCGGCATGTGTGTCGAGGGCGCCATATTGGACGCGGCGTATTCAGCCAGTAAGATTGGCGGCGTGAATAGTGCCGTGCATTCTGGCGGTTGGGCTCTGAAACAGGCGAAGCTTTGTATTGAAATCAATTAAAATTAAAGAAAAACTAAGCAGTTTTGATGTAAACCTTTCTATTTACGTCAAATTACAAACTTTCACATTGATTATACCTATTAAAAATTGTGGCTATCTGAGATATTTAATTTAAAATAGTTAAGCAAACGTTTTTGGTAACTATATTGAGAGACTTGTGGCAAAATATGCAATGCGACATTTTGTGCCCACTATTCGATTTCAGTTGTCCTTTTTCCATGCATTTAAAAAGTCACAGTCATTGCGGTAACTACAATTGTGTCAATATATTTTTCTCACTTTTCACTTATTCATAGACATTCCATAGACAGCGCGAATGGCGCGGCATGTGTGTCGAGGGCGCCATATTGGACGCGGCGTATTCAGCCAGTAAGATTGGCGGCGTGAATAGTGCCGTGCATTCTGGCGGTTGGGCTCTGAAACAGGCAAAGCTTTGTATTGAAATCAATTAAAATTAAAGAAAAACTAAGCAGTTTTGATGTAAACCTTTCTATTTACGTCAAATTACAAACTTTCACATTGATTATACCTATTAAAAATTGTGGCTATCTGAGATATTTAATTTAAAATAGTTAAGCAAACGTTTTTGGTAACTATATTGAGAGACTTGTGGCAAAATATGCAATGCGACATTTTGTGCCCACTATTCGATTTCAGTTGTCCTTTTTCCATGCATTTAAAAAGTCACAGTCATTGCGGTAACTACAATTGTGTCAATATATTTTTCTCACTTTTCACTTATTCATAGACATTCCATAGACAGCGCGAATGGCGCGGCATGTGTGTCGAGGGCGCCATATTGGACGCGGCGTATTCAGCCAGTAAGATTGGCGGCGTGAATAGTGCCGTGCATTCTGGCGGTTGGGCTACGGAACTAGCGAGACTCTGAATTGAAATTAATTTAAATTAAAGAAAAACTTAGCAGTTTGGTTTAAGCGTTTATATTAACGTCAAAGTCCAAACTGTTACGTTGACTGTACAATAAAATATATTTTAAAATTTAGCCATTATGTGATTGCGGCCATCTTGGATTTGAAATGTGCGTCAAACGCTTGACGCAAATTGTATCAAAAGATCGAATTCGACATTTTGCGGTTAAAATTATGTTTTTTTTACATATTTAAGACAATTAAACAATTATGAGGAAAGTTTAACGGGTAATGAGTAAAGTTGCTCGCTGGTTTCGTAGCCCAATCTAAAGCAAGGTATAACCACAGCCATACTTTAGTATATTAAGGCTCTCCATGGCATTTAGAAAGCAGTTTCCCAACAAAAGACTATGTTTATAACAAAGCTGGGCTTACGTTCAACTTGCTTATTGGTATTTCCTAGCCAGCAGTATCGGACATCACATGCATACATAGACCATACTCACATGATTATGGAATAAGATTTGAATGTGAAAACTAAGTTTTGCCTCTTTTTTTTCTTACAATTGGAGTGTGACAAAATAAAGATTTTCTGTACTCGAGTCAAACACGGACACAAATTTTAAGTACATCTTAAGTTAAGAGGATTACCTATTACCACAATTGTTTTAATGTAATACTACACATTGTTTTTACGAAAGTCACATACAGATACAGAAAACTCTGGTATCAACAGATCTGAAAAATTTAAATTGCACCCGCACTATTCAATATAATGAAAAGATGTTTCATTTAAATACAAAGAAGTATGGCTTTTCCATGAACGCTTTTTATTACAAAACGAGTTATTTACTATAATTTCGGTAAATATTCTGATAAAATATATTTTCGTACTACACTAACACTTCAGAAAGTAATTTGAAAGCCTACAGACGAATGAAAACACTTGGCAAATAAATAACAACATTCGCAATAAAATACATAAAGTACTTCTAAAACCAATTTCAGAGTCAAACTAAATACAACAGTTGTCATTTAATAAATATGAAACTTTGCTACGACCTAAATGATTACTTTGTTACTACTTAATTCTATGGTAATGGGCAACTCTAGCTGATGGGACAGAAAAGTTATAGAATCGTAACTACGTAACAGAAAACGCAACGCTTCTCAAGATGGACAGACAAAATATTTTTTTTCTATCCATCTGAAGGCGATGAATAGAATCAGAGAACTGTACAGCTAGGGGACTTGTATAGTACTGGACGTCTTTGAGCTAAAATGAATGATGACTAAGTGCTCGTTTAGCGTGGATTGCCGCCGCGTGTTGGGCGATTCTACCATTTATAGAAAGCCGGCACGTTATGCGAAACCTGCGTCATCCCACGCACAAACTCAAGCATGTGGCGGAACTTGCTAGATCACCCGCCGCGTCATTCGCGGCGTCGCCTCTGGCGGAACTTACTAGTTCACCCGCCACATCCTTCGCGGCGTCGCCTGTGGCGGAACTTGCTAGTTCACCCGCTGCGTCCATCGCGGCGTCGCCTCCGGCAGAACTTACTAGTTCACCCGCCGCGTCCTTCGCGGCGTCGGCTGCGGCTTCATTTGCCGCGTCGGACGCGATTTCGCTCGTTGCATGTGACGCTACACTTCAAACAAACGCTTCTCTTTGAACGTTCCAAACGTCGCAATAGTTTTAAGTTTCTAGCAGCTTGCTTCGTGCACCGGATGACTTGACTTCACACGTGAGACGTGATCAAGCTATTTACTGTTGTTTTTATCAAACGTCAACGGATGGGGTTGGTATAAATCACGTTCTTTCGTTAGCTACAATATTCAGCGCAGCAAACTAGCTCTCAGCAGTCCATTATAGGCACGCGCGGGAAATGTAACGTGATAGTTTACGAGAAAAAAAAAGAGGAAAGATCGCCGCCATATTGATTAGAAGTTTGTTCTAAGAAATTACAGGTGGTTCCACGAGTAGCAAATAATTGCCCTTGCCGATAGAGCCCCGTATACCGGATAGTGGTTAGCCTTTTTCTTAGGCTACCCGGTCCCTGGGCGTATATAAGTTCCACTTATGGCTAGGCTTTTCCTCATACTTTTTTTGGCATGGCAGATGGAAAAGAGACGAGAAAATAATGATACAGGGAAATGGATGAATGAGGAAGATGAAGAGGAATAAGATTCTGCCGTCTCGGAAGACTTGAATTGAGTTCATAGTAGCTCAAGAAGCAGGTATAGCTTATCCGTATACTGTTCACAAATGACTAAACAGGGCATTGCTATCAGTATTATCTGATTTGGAACTAAACAATGTATTATATTCAACACAATACCGACCATACGTCTTATTTTCATTGTTTACCAACATTTTGAATTTCATTTGGTATAATGTAAGTTGTTCCTGTTTGAAAAGATAACAAAGAGTCATTGTTAGCCCACAAATGACAGCATAAAGTAATTCTACTAGGTAATTATGTGTCATCGTAACGTAATGAAAGTTACGCAATAAGTGGTATTGTGAACGCACCATAATGGAATATTGCTTCGTTAATTTTATATGAATTTCATTGGTACGGACATGGTTAATTAGTTGACAAAGTTCCCAAATTGGAATGTTGCATAACTAAATTGCTCTTTTAAAATGAATCGAACTGGTACAGAATAATAGGGGTTGTTTACGTTTCAAGTGAACAGCGGGTTGCAGTTTGAGAAAAAAGCGAGAAGAAACATCTTGCGGGCCAGTATGGCGATGCTAATAGATAGGATAATACGGTATCAAATGCGTTGGCATCGCGATGTGGGCTCCTCTCTTGCTTACCATCAGGCTGGGAGAAGCCAATATACCTACTGTTCTTCTATTTAAAAAAAATCGGAAATTGAGCATGAACGAACATAAGATTCAATACATTTATATCTATAGTCTGTCCAGTGATGATGGTAGTCCTCCTTTAACTTACTCCTTTAATAGAGAAATGTGCTCTATTCCGTTTTTCCCTCATCAAGCTTCGCCAGCAATCCTTTCCAGGTCATCAGTCCAATGCCTTACAGGGCGTTCTACACTACCAATAACTAAACGCGGTGTCCACTCGTGTGCTCCACCATTGGTCAGTTCTACGGCAGACATGCTGTCTGACTGTCACTTCAGCATACTTAGACTAAATTGATAACTTTCGTCTTCCAACGTATATGCTTATTTGGGAAACTGCCTTTTAGCGAGATACAGAGCCTGAGATATCCTGTTGAGGAATTCTTATAATGTCAAACTTATGAATGTGACAATCAGGCCTAGCATACGCAATATGTCAAATTTATCGCATGCGACGACAAAAGTTTCGATACTGTTGATTGGCTGTTAGCACACCGCACTCGTATTTTTGGCCAATCAACACCTGACGCACTGACTTCAATCGATTTTGACGTTTGTTAAGAGCGTGATAAAATTTAGTCGCGTTGCGTATGCTAGGCCTGAATGACATTTAAGAGTTTCAGTTTCAAATTCTTCACATTAACTTTTAAATTACCATACGTACGATGGAATTCTGTATACAACCTATGTAGATACTGATATATTTCTTAAAATTATCAGTAAGTACCTTGACAAAACATTACATAACCTGTCATTCTTTATTGTTAATAACACCGATACGAGATAAGAATTATGCGTTGTGTAGTTTTTATTCAGAAAAACGCGAATAAAGTTGAATATATCTTATACTATCAATGTAGTCATTACATTTATGTGACTAATTAGCAAAAGTACATACAAGGAAGAGATTGTTTTCTAGCTAACTCTATAATGGCATTATAATTTGTCTATATTGAAGTAGAATATAATTATAAATTAAATTATAGTCGCATTTAGTATGTACATTGTATTTTGACAAGTTAGCAAAGTAAACAATCTACCTGTTGTATTTTATAGTTTTCACATCTCGTGAAGTAAAGAGTTTATACTATATATAACCTATTTTTGTAAATGTTTTGTTTAAATAAATTTATTTATTTATCTATCTAGTTCACGTACTTTACACAAAAAAATGATACTTAATCCGTGCCTCGTTGGATCGGGGAAAAATCTATCTACTAGAAATCAAAAGCTAATTTCGAAGAGTATTTTGTAAAGACAGTGCAACGTACTCTCGTTCAAGTTATTTAACGCATCACCGAACTTAAAAGGCTAACTTACTGCAGACCAAACGTTTGATTTTCTTCTCTTATTTTCTTTTTTGTGTCTGCGACACACGAGATAAGGGCAATTATTTTTAAGACGTCGCTTGTTGAGGAATTAAATTAACGTTGTTTTGTCTTTTTTTGACGTATTTCTATTAGGTTTATGCTTCCACCATATTGGACATTAATTATTGGGAAAGGATTTTACTTCAACAGTTTATAAAGCTTTTTTGTTCATCTTAGGTCAATTTTGTTTTTATATGTACCAGGGCAACAGCGCATTCAGAGAGCATGTGGCTAGAGTGAGCAAAACAATGGTTTGACAACCTCCGTAGCTGAGAGGCGAGCGGGCCGGACTTCGGCGTTGTACGTTCTCTGAGGTTCCTGGTTCCATTTCCGGTCGGGTCAATTTAGAAAAGGAACTATTCTATTTAAGACTCTATAGTAGGTAGGGCCTCATTACCTCTTAATATCAGGTGGGATAAGGTTAATCTATAAGTCCAGTATAAAATATATTTTTTCAACGCCTAACATACTACATCATGAAAACGTAATTCGAGAATGAACTCCAGCTATCATCAATCTCGCATAATATGCTCTCTCGCTGTTCTGTTACTCTGGTACTTTTCACTTTCAGCTGTCCAAAATAATCACGATGGTAAGCAAAAGTTGGAAGGATAAATTAATTTCAGTAAAGTTTTGCTCTTAAATCATCAAATTTAATAGACTAGCCCAGTTCCAATATTTGAAAAACGATTCGTTCTAGTTACGGATCGTAATAAATTAAACGAGCCGTAAGCTAAAAACTACTGACGGACGACCGATGACAGCTGATATAGAAATTAAATTTGAAATCAGAATTAACGACGCGTAAAAAAACGGATAGTAATTTTTGACACGTTACGAATCGTAAAATATTGGAACCAGGAATTAGGGGACTGTTCATCCTCAAAATATTTTATCCTTGTAAAAATCGTTTATCATAAAATGCGATCCCCGCTTTTTTACATCTTATATCAGTTTTTCGCGGCAGACATAAAATAATGCTATGTAGGTTTCCTCTATAAATTGACTATTCAGCACAAAAATAATTTATCAATTCGAACCAATAGTTTATGAGATTAGCACATTCAAAGTCAAAGTCAATCTTTTTTATTCACATAGATGACATTAGTAATACTTATGAATAGTCTCTATATAAAGCAAATGAAGCTACCTCCGGTTCGGAACCTCTAACTAAAGAGAAGATACCGGCAAGAAACTCAGTGTTTTTTTTTACAAATGAAAACAAACAACCTTTTCAGCTTTATTATATTAGCATAGAATAAATAACAAAAATTAAAATGTTTGCATCGACATTCATCCATCCATTCAAGAACTGATTGCTAAAAATGCGATACGTCCATTGAGCTAAATTGTTCTTCCACACAAGTTTTACCGCCATTTGTCCGATCAACAAATGGCTGGCCGGGCTGCGTCTATAAAGGTAATCACCGCTGTTACTGAAGCGACCAGCTATCACCAAGCAACTTGAATTCAACGATGTATTACACGATTGATGTTCGGCCTTGGGTCTTAACGAATCATCGAAAACATTTTATTGGATGGGTTTTTGTTATATTGTCATTCATTTTTAAGTAATTAAGGGCTACTTATGCATTTGTAGTTGATTGCTGAGATTATTACTATTGTGTTTACCGTTTTTATTTTTTTGGGGTGTAAACATGTTTTTTATAATTTTAATTTTTAATGATAAAAATAAATAAGATTCATTGAGATTTCCTGTGCCGTTTACTGAATTCCAACTTATGAGATCATTCAAAGGTATTGAAAACACAGTTCAACCAACGGAATAGCGATCACTTGCATGCGCAATACTTGAAGGGCGTGGGTTTGAATCCCGCATCGCAAGGGGAGATTTTTTTTCTGTTTCTTTAAAATAAATAATTTTTAGGTTCGCTAAGATAACGTGAAGGCCTATTTTAAAAATAAAACAGTCTATCATCATGTTCTTTCATAAAAACACAACGTTTGTCTCCAGAAATACTTAATATAGTAAACCTTATTTTGTTAATTCACAAGTCAGTTTTCGAGTCGTATTTTTTCCCATCCACAACAGCATGATATTTAACCCAAACATTTTAGAATCGTATTACTACTAGCTCCGAAACCAACAATAAAACAAGATCTAATTATTTCAATCAACAACAACGTGATGTTTGTCTCTCTCGCAATAAGTTGCGTAATCACAAATGAAAACAATCCTAAGCCTTCGCAAAAAGTGTGTGTGTGTGTGTGTGCAAACACGGGCCTCGGTCGCATCTGTGAGCATTTATGTTTCTGATTAAATTACACCTTTCGTAGATACTACTAAAGTTCTAAATGTCACTCGAAGGTATGTCGCAAATAAAGTTGAAGTTCCCGTAGCAACAGAGATGATGACTCGGTAAAAAAACAATGATTAAATAGATCTATCTATTTGATTTCAATATACTCGACTCGTTTTCCATATGACCTGAACGATAGAACTGCATCAATCTCGCATGTTACTTTCCTTAAATATTTTGAAGTAACAGAAAAAATTCATTTCCCCTTGCAGTGCGTTGCTCAAACCCGCATCCTTCACGTATCGCGCGTGCTGTTCTTCCAACTGAGCTAACCACAAGTTATCGAAGGCGACGATTTTTTCTGCTGTATCAACCCGTTAGCCTACGGTAAGTGTTCTCTGCTAAATATGTTTAGAAATACATAGGTTCTTTTTATTTTTATAGTACTTTACGCCGTACTAGCGAACTTTAAATATTAGAAACAGAAAATGTTTATCTCCCCTTGCGGTGCGGGAATCTGACCCACGACCTTCACGTATCGCGCGTGAAAAAGAAAGGAAAGTGAAGCGATACGTGAAGGTCGTGGGTTCGATTCACGCACCGCAAGGGGAGATAACATTTTTCTGTTTTTAATATACATACGTACTTATCGGTCCTACCACGGACGGTTTGTTGCAGAAATGTTTGAAAACCACGGAATCGAAGACACGTTGGCATCTTAATCGATTTTGATTTTTTTATAATGCTTTACGCCGCACTAGCGAATTCGAAATGCTTAAAGAAATAGAAAAAAATCATCTGCCCTTGCGGTGCAGGGCTCGAACCAATGACCTTCTCGTATCGCTTTACTTCCCTTTCTTGTGTTTGCACATGTCGTTATTTCTATCTCTAAAAGTTATGCCAACTATTATTCTTTCTAGATTTAATTATACTACTTTTAATTTTTGAAGGATCTCCATTAACGTAATCTTTATAGATTTGCACTGGCAAAATGGATTGGTCGAATATTTGCCTTTTTTACTGTAGGTCACGATAGATTCATGCAAAAATCAAAACTGAATCCGGAATAGGCTGCTCATTCCAGTCGAATACCGTTAATCAAACTATCAATATTTAAATAGCACTAAATTCAAGAATAACTCACGCTGCTTCGTAAATGAAATGTGTTTTCATCTGATTCTACTAAAACAGGACATTAGTAAGGGTTATAGAAAGCTTTACAGTCAATACTTGCTACACCTGATCTTCTTCAGCTTTCAAGGTGTTCTCTAAACAATGAAGGTATTTGGATTCTAGTTTGCCTACATTTGTCAAAAGTATAAATCACGGTCTTCGTGTAAACTAATAGCTATCAAAATCCTTAATCTACATCTACACTAGTATTATAAAGAGGAAAGATGTGTGTTTTTGTGTGTATGTTTGTAACGAATAAACTCAAAAACTATAGTGCCGATTTTAAAAACTCTTTTACTTTTGGAAAGTACTATTTACCTAGAGCAATATAAGCAATATATTTATAGCTTAAAAAAATAAGACTATGTCATGTATGTAGATCGATAATCGAAAGATGCTGCGTAATTTGATGTCTATGTAATAGAACACCGTATGATGTAGCAGTGTAGCGTATCATCATTGTTTTTATTTTCATTCAAAAATCGAATGTCAAATGCTAAACACATTGAGGTTATTTTCAATGACTTACTTTTTTTATTCCACTTCAAAATTGACCTCATCTCACCTGATGTTAAGTGGTAATGAGGTTCTAGTTAAAGGGCGACAAGATATTACTGGACTTGTCGCCCTTACCTTGAAGGCTTGTCCCCTGCTTCTAATGAAGCACCCCCCAGGAGTTCTGGAAACATCGAAGTCATTGTTATTTGGCTGCGGTCTTCTGTATTCACCAATCTTTCACCAGTCGGGCTACTCCAGTTCGAGTGACAAATGCCTTCCTTCTCTCAAACTATCACAAAGTACCAATAACTATGAAACTTTTGAATTAGAGTACCCGAAAAAGTAAGTCCCAGGGCACCTAGTTCCATATCATTAAGGCTTCTTATCTAACTTTTTATTCCAAGTCCCACTTCATTACTCCCTCAAAGACTGCAAACAAGTCTTTGTGTGAAACATCAAACATTTTTATAAACGCACGCTTTATGCAAAAGACAAATTGCCGAGATGGAATATTGTTTTGACAGCCTCATTAGTCAGCCAACGATGTGGGGGCGAGAGACAAATTACGTCACGTCATATACATACGCACAGTCACGTGCAGTGTACGTAAACAAACACATTCTAAAGTGAACTTTAACGTAACGGATCAAGAGCTAAGTGTTTACAATTTAACCCGTAACCCGTCTAATGACTATTGTACAATTGTGTCTGATTGTGCACGATGTAAGGTCGTGTGTTCTATTAGCCCAGTCATATTAGGGCTTTCACCTCGGAATGAAAGATAATAAGCTGCAAATCGGTATGAACCTTTGTTTTGTCATTCTAAATATTGTCTCAAAAGTCACAATCGTTATCGTGTCCGCGTCTCAAGATATTCAAGGTCAAAGGTCACAAAAATCGGTTTTTCGCGAATATCTGGCTTCCTATCGGTTAAATGAGATTTGCATTTATTATAAAAGTTGTAGGCTATAAAATTCCCTACAACTTTTGTTTTAACTTTTTTTTCATACGACCAACCGTTTTGAAGGTAGAGCGCGAAGAGTGCACATCGTACAGTCATATACGGCCTAATGAAAGGTCAAGCGTTGCGTTGCGTGTTGATCATTTCCGCTACACGCAATTCATCAAATTTACAAAACTAAATAAACCTGTACAACTGTCAACACTTCCACCAACAAGTGTAGCAGCTCATCAACACATAAAACGTGTCTACTACCAGATTCAAACGTGGTTAGGGAAGGACTTAGAACCTCAAGAATGGGGCTGGATTATTATTAGGGGTACTTGAGGCTATGCAGTTCAGTGAACTGTGGTCACTGCGACCTTTTAGATCTATTGTGACTCGCCACCAGTTAGAGTAACTTCGTTAGCCGGGTCGATTCTAGGAAGTCTAGTATTTTCCTAGCTTTCAGGGTTTTTAATTCATCCGGTTGGGCTATATGTCGTCCCAGGTGGATGCTTCGTTTGTGGATCAGAGATTCACAGTCGCACAGGAGGTGAAGAGGTGTTTTCTTTTCCTCCTTGCAGAATCTGCATTCATCAGAGTCACTCAGCTTCATATGAAACTGGTGTCTTTTTAGTTTGCAGTGTCCAGTCAAGGCTCTAACTAGCGCACTGGCCCTAGGCCTGCTAAGTTGTAGCAGTTCTTCGGTCCATTTGCGCGAGTAGCCAACTATGAGTGTTTTTGAGTGTTCTAAGCCTGGTTTATTTATCCAGTATTTTTCCGACTCGACTTTTAGTTTTTCTTTTAGTAGTTGCATAGCTTGGTTCTTTGAAATGCCACAGAATGGTTCTGGTCCAAACTGTTGGCTTTGCGCCCCAGCTTTAGCAAGTTGCTTGGGGCTTGGGGCTGGATGCTTGAAAATGAAATCCTGGAGCCCATACGAACGTTATTACCTCCAGCACCAGCCGAACTACTAAACGTAATATTTTGCAATTGCAAAAATGGTTGTGGTTCCCGCTGTGGATGCAGAAAATCAGGGCTACAATGTTCTTTAGCTTGCGGCCAGTGCAACGGACAAGTTTGCCTCAACGCTTCACTGTATCCAAGTAATCCCGATGAAGAAAATACATATGATCCCGATATTCTGGAAGGTTTGGAGATGAACATGACAATGAATCGAACATTTTTGAGCGACAAGAACAAGAAGACGACGAAGAAGAAGAAGATAATTAGCTTCCATTTCCAATTTCATTACAATTAAAATCAACAAAGATACTTTTGATATTTGAACTCACATTTTGATAAATGTACCTATATTATGCCGTATTTAATAATAAATAAAAATATGTGTAAAATATATACTCTTACTATCATTTTAACTTAAAATAAAACTAAAATATATAATCCAGAATTAATAATATTTTATACTTAATTAGTTAAATATGAATAATTATATATAAATAATCAAGTTACTTACTTTAATTAAATATAAATAATTAATAGTTAGTACATAAATAATGGGCATTGTTTAATAATTATAATTTCCAAGTAAATAATTGACTTTATAACGTACTGATAACCATAACTCACGCTTGACCTTCCATTAGGCCGTATATGACTGTACGATGTGCACTCTTCGCGCTCTACCTTCAAAACGGTTGGTCGTATGAAAAAAAAGTTAAAACAAAAGTTGTAGGGAATTTTATAGCCTACAACTTTTATAATAAATGCAAATCTCATTTAACCGATAGGAAGCCCGATATTCGCGAAAAACCGATTTTTGTGACCTTTGACCTTGAATACCTTGAGACGCGGACACGATAACGATTGTGACTTTTGAGACAATATTTAGAATGACAAAACAAAGGTTCATACCAATTTGCAGCTTATTATCTTTCATTCTGAGGTTGACCCCATTTTTTACCTAATATGACTGGGCTATATTGTTTTTGAAGAAAGAACATGAGGTTTAAATTAAAAAAATGTATTAAAACAAATGAAACTCACTCAATAATTTGTATTATCTAAGAAATAATATATAAGAAGCACATACCTCATTTCTTCATAAACATTTAATATAAGTCAATGGGTCAAAACGCGACAACATTTCTTAGTAGTTAATACGAACTACTTTTTACCTTAAAATTCTTGTTTCTTTTTGGAAGGACGAATTCAAATCGAACTGCAAATTCAACCAAGGATCGAATTCACATCTTTTATTTTAGGTAGTAATCCATCAGAAGACATACAGGGATTTCTACTAACAGGTCTATTAGACACTTCAGGACAGTATTCCTACCCGGTGTCCAATTACGGCAGAATTTTCTCGCCCCGGCCAAACTAGAAATTGGCTAGTTTTGCAAACGCGTAGCAATCAGCCCAACTTGCATACAACTTTGCCAATCCCAACTTTACCAATCAGATGTCCATCAAATGCATTTGATGAAGATAACAAGGGAACTCTTATTGGTTTTGTTGGGAGATAGGGATTTGAAACAATTGCGGAGTAATTATTAGTTTGATAATACAATATTTTGATAAACAATCAACTGTTTGATTAGGCTGGGTAGTGACGTCTAAATTGGAAACGAAACATGTTTTAAAGCAAAATACTTGCTGAATTTATTGTTATTTATTTTATTGTTACACTTCAAAATTTGTATTCAAAATGTAAAGATAGGAAAACATTATGTTGTACATATGCAGTGCTTAGCTATTTATTCTAAAAAAACGGAAAGCAATGTTGTCCACCCTAGAAGTCATGTCAAGTCTAGAAGGTTGAAGAAATACAAAATATAAGCAGACAAAGTCGGTTTTATATAGGGTGTACCCTATAAATGTGGGTAATTCTTTTTTTTGTTCTCACATTCTCTTATCTTAACTTTTTAACGTGTTATTGTATTTTAATTCTTCTTTAAGTGACGTTTTTTAAAAGAAATATGGTGGACATAAACTGCCAACACAATTTTTTTAAAGTGTGTTTGCCTTGCCTTCATCTTTTATTTATTTAGATTTTCAGTCTACTGGAATTTAATTAATAAGCCCAACGTTAAAAAAATGTTTGAAACTAATGAAAGTTGCCTGCTTTATGATACAACTGTAATAAAATACGAACACTGACCATAAACGACGAGATATTGGAAAACTATTGTACTCAACAAAAAGTCGACGCATTCAACGTTGCGACGTACTCTTAACTCAGACAGATAGCTTTCATAAAAGACCGCGTTAGGCCTAAGTGGCATCATCTGGAATAGGCCTGTATAGGCAATTTATAGGATTAAGCTCGTTTTATATTGCGAGAAGAAAAAGTATCGTAGTTGGAAGATGATTCAGGCCGCTTTACGTTATCTGGAGTTTTGTAGAAAAAAATTTAGAGCGTTTTATTTTACGTCATATTATTTAGAAAAAATAGGATTATGTCATCTCCTCTTTCAAACATTCATTGTTTGTGATAACTTGCGGTCAACTCAGTTGGAAAATCAGCATGCGTATTGCGCGGTGAGGTGGGTCGCTTGGCGTTGGGCGCTGTGGGGGAGCCTGTGTATCAGCAAGGAATCCCGACTCCCCCACAGCTGCGCAGCGTCAGCGTTGGCCACCGAGGGGGTTTTTATCGGTGCGAGCCTGACACACCACTCTCTGGTCCCCGCTGAGAGTGACGGTGCGGTAGGCATTTTCCCCTCGACAAAAAAAAGTTAGGAAAACAGCATGCGCGCCACGTAAAGTTTTCTGTTTCTTTAAAATATTTGAAGTATGCTAGTGCGGCGTGAAACAATAATAAAAAAAATTGCAACATCCATACGTCACAATGATTGTAATGTTATTATGAGCACACAAATGATTGGAGCCATTGTTAGTCATTTGGGCTTTAAACTCTTAAGTAACTGGAGGAGATTAAGATAGGTTTGATTTGTTTCTGCTTCTGACCCTACAGTTCCTCAGTGGGAAACACGGAGCGATGTGTTGAGCTTGCATCGACTTAAACCCCTCTGCAGGTCAGTGAAACCTCTGCGTAGTTATAGGTGAGTCGGTATTGAAATAAAATATCAATAATGCAAAGTTACTTACGCCAAATGTTTGCCAACTCATTATCTTTGAAAGTTAAACTTGGGAATAGTGGACAACTTTATTTACCTGGGTTCCAATATCAGCAATGATGGGTCGTGCGAAAAGGAAGTGCGTAGGAGAATTGGCATGTCCAGGAGCGCCATGTCTCAGCTTGAGAAAATCTGGCGAGATCGTAACATTTCCGTAAAAACGAAAGTCAAACTGGTACGGACTCTAGTCTTCTCGATCTTTTCGTATGGTGCCGAGACTTGGACTCTAAAAGCTGCAGACCGCAAACGCATTGACGCCTTTGAGATGTGGTGCTGGAGAAGGATGCTCCGTATTCCTTGGACAGCATTTCGGACAAACGTCTCCATACTGCGAGAACTTAGGATTTCCTCGCGGCTGTCATCCGAGTGTCTGCGTAGAACCCTGGAATACTTTGGTCATATTGCAAGGAAACAAGGTGACAACCTCGAGAAACTTATCGTGACCGGCAAAGTAGATGGAAAAAGGCCGCGTGGGCGCAGCCCTATACGTTGGTCCGATCAGATCCGCACTGCTCTCGACTCTACAGTTCACAACGCCCTTCACACCGCTGGAGACAGAATTAGTTGGAGGAAAATCATACGGATGAAAGTGATGCAAAAGGGAGGTCACGACCCTCAGCAGTGAGGAATACGACGCAAGGAGGGATCTTTGAAAGAAATTATTATTGCGAGCGGCATTTTAGACTTTTATCATGGCTTGTAACCTTGCTAGCCTTAAAAAGCCCTAAAATGGAGCCTAACCAGGTTGTGGATACATTTAGCACACAAGAATACGTTTCCAACCTTCAGGGCACTATTTTTTTTCTTATTTTTTTATTACTTTACAATCTCTGAAAAGACCAAGAGGTTCTAGTGACTTAGGAATAGAGGTTGTGGTAAGGAAAGAGCACAAGACATAAAAAAAACTGTCAGGACTGGAAAATATTTTAATGTTTTCTGGAAATCTTTCCTTCATAAATAAATTCTGTTATCAGCTTACAATTGATAATACAATAAAATGAATGTGTTCTGGTCAATCAGGTTTAGTGTGAGACCTAGGCGTCTACTCTTGAAAACGAAATATGTCGGATCCGATGACGTTTAGTATTTTTTATTGCTCATTATCGCAACTAACACACTTCGAATGCGAATAAAGCGTTATCAAAAAACAAAATATTATTTATACAAATTAAAAATCACGTTTTAAATCCCTAACTTTTGATCAATCTTCAAAAACGAAACCTTTCGTTTGTTCGTTTCGTTTTCTAGAGTAGACGCCGGGTGGATTCAAATATGTTAGCGTAAAAATAATACAAAAACTAAACGCAAACAATGCTTTAATAAGAAAAGATAGTGACAGAGAATTAAATGAAAAACTAAGTATTAAAAACATATCAATATATGGTATGAAAATCATATATATGAAAACAAAACAAGTAGGTTCTAAAGTACACTATTGATAGCAAATTCGTTATTAAAGAAGTCTTATACAGTACTACCTAGGGTCATATTGCATTTCATATAATAATTGGCAATCACGCGTCTCTTTGAGAAAATCAAAGTGCACGATATCGTATGATACGTGTTTTTATTCCAATGTAATAACTCTACCTCAGGTTCAGGAATAATCTAACCGCATTCATTTTTCTTGCGAACTGCTCAAGTTTCACATAATTTAAGTTATGATAATCCATCCCTACTATAATATTATAAATGCGAAAGTAACTCTGTCTGTCTGTCTGTCTGTTATGCTTTCCCGCTTAAACCTCTCAACCGATTTTTATGAAATTTGGCATAGGTATACGTTGTACCTCAAGATTGGACATAGGCTACTTTTTGTTAGAAAGTAAGGGGGAGGGGGTAATGCCACCTTTGAAAGTTTATATGGGAATATGTTGATTTTTTAAGTTAGAGATACGAAAGTTGGCACAAATATAGCTCTATTAAAATATAGACTACTTTTTGTTTCGAATATTAGGGAAAATAGGGGTAAAACTGACCATGAAAGGATGTAGTCCACGCAAACGAAGTCACGGGCACAGCTAGTATAAATATATACTTGGATCTGTTTCATAAAATTGTGATGGAGTTTTTGCCAAAAACGTGTACCAAAACAAAAGTGTTTGACCACTTCACGGAAAGAGATGTGACGTAATGCTTTATCTGAGAAATCAAAGTTGTGAAAATATTATTTTTTTTTGTTTATTATTTATTTAAAAAATCCATTATTATCAGACATCATGACTGCATCAAGCGGTGAGCGAAGAGAACCCAGATTTTCCAAAAAAATGTTATTATTCATATTTTTTGTTTGCTTTTTTGTTTCCAATCCTTTATTATTTCGTGTAATTATATAGCTCTGTTGTGATTTCCTCATGTTATAAATGATATATTTCACGCCCATAAAACTGTTTATTGTAACTGTGTATTGTCAGCATGATCAGAATTCTCGTGAACATCAACTTATTAGTTAAATTAGTTTTGTGACAATCTCATTAGCGTAGTGGCTACGGTAGTGCCTAAATTGTGAAAGGAGTCAGGTTCAATTTTTAGTTAACACTTTTTTAATTGGCTTGTGTCTGGGTGTGAAGAATAAGTAACCTGGTGCTCATGAGGAGAAAACCGTACTTTGAAAATATTTGACACATTTATTTTAATTTTATAACTTTTAAATGTTTCTTGACAAATAAAAAAATAGAATAAAATTTACCGTTAAAAATCAATTTATGTTCCATGACGGTACCTATTTCTCGTCATCTACTATTTCATCTACTTTGTCTGGACGAGATCGCTTTCTAGAGATAAAACCGCCTAAATCCGTCTATAGAAATAAAATTACAATGCCTATTTGTGATATTGAAAAAAAACACTTTTTAAATGTTTGTCTGTCTTTTTATTTCAGCTGATGTCTGAAATGGCTGGACCGGTTTTAATGCGGGCCTTGTATTGGCACGTTATCCTCGTGACCAAAGTCGCGTGCACATCTAGTTGTACATAGGTACTAAAATATATCTGCAAAACCAATTTCTATAAAGTTTTGTGCAATAAATTTTATTATATATCTATTCAACTATTTAACCCTCATACACAAAGTTATTACTCGATTTCATTGAAAAACTGCTTGCAAAACTTTAAAGTAATCCACGTGTATACCCTTTTCGTATTTCCACTCATGCAGCGTCATCTCCGGTAAAATTTAATATTTCCTCCAGGTGAAACGTGGGCACTCCGACTTACCTACATGTTGAAAGCGAAAGGTCGTACCGACGCAAACATGAAAGCAACAAACTCGTCAACTCATAAAGAAATATAAAAACGCCTTATCCCGTGTATTTTGTTTAACATTCGTATGCGTCCACCGTACCAAACGTTAATGTTGGGTTTAGGCCACGAAAACAGAGACTTTTTTTATATACTTTGAAAGAAAAATAAAAAACTGGCCATATGCGAGTAGGACCTGCCCATGACGAATATACTTGCTGCTACGGGTACCATGATATAGTGTATATTGAAGTTGCTTGAATTAAAGGGTCTACCGAATTTATTCATCAAACACAAATTAAAATTGTAAAATTGTAAGAAACTCTTAAACTAACTTATTAATAAAATTATAATTATAAAAATAATAAAAATAATCAAAAGAAAATGTACAGAATATTTAATCTATCCGTTAGGGTTGTCCGCTCCGGTATCAAGGGTGCCCAGGATGCTGGCAACGTTACCTCTTTGGATAGCCAGACTAATGCGTTGGCCGAGGTAGTTGCCAGCATTCCGGTCACCACAAAGCTCAATAAGCCGAGCTGAATTAAAGAAAATTGCGGTTTACGATTTATGACGTATTAAAAAAACTACTTCCTACTAGATCATTCAAACTAATGTTCGGTGGAAATTTGTTTTAAATTTTATCATAAAAAATACACCGTACATTGTTAACAAATGTTTTATTGACACACAAAACATTTTTAAGTAATAACAATGCCATAAAAGAAGAATGAATGTTACATCAGCCAAGTATTTTTTTGGAAATTACCTTTGTAATGCTATTTTTAAATACTCCAAAACTTTACAATAGTCAAAGTATTGGCTCCAAACCAGATTTATAATCATTTGATTTATATTCAGGAGTCAATTCATAAGTGTTTCTTATGTTATCTATATGAATAAAAAGATTTTAACTTAAGTTTTTTTTATATTACACTTCGAAATTGACCTCGTCCCACCTGATGTTAAGTTGTAATGAGGTCTTGGCTTAAGGGCGACAAGTACAGCATAGCAAATCTATTTCTTGTCCTTACATTGAAGGCTTAACCTCTGCTACTAATGCAAAACGCCCAGGAGCTCTGGAAACTTTACTCACACGCAGGAACACAACAACACAGAAGCGATTGTTATTTGGCTACTGTTTTCTGCAAGGTGAAGGGTTTTCACCAGTCAGGCTGCCCCAGTTCAAGCGATAAATCACTATGCCCTACCTCTTGAATAAAATGAAATTAAAATTTAAACAATTTTCCTCAACAACAATGATTGGAAATAATAGGTTGTAGAAAACAAGCTATTACCTCCCAATTGCATCTTAAATAGGTTATGAATAGGTATGAGTTGATTTTAAGCAAAAAATAATATTAAATATTAATAAATAACATCAAATGTATTTAAAACTGTTAGTTTATAATAACATATATTGCAGATTATGTGATTTGGTAAATTGTAGCTGAGCGTTACCTTATATTTAAGATCATTTCATGTATACTTACAATTAGCAATACAATTTCTGATTTCTTATTTTGCACAAACATAATATTTAATACCTATCCATCGGTCTGTTATATGTATAGTGTATGTTAATACTCTGACAATATTTAGAGGAGCTAGAACGTGTTTACTTTACACCCACATTTACGTCATCAATATAAATGGCTTGCCGACATTGTTTATAGGACTGTAATAGTTTGATGACGGTCAAATGTGGGGATTATAACACGTACTGTCTCGATATACTAAATGTTCGTACTAATAAACTAAATATTTCAGAGTTATGGTTGTCTGAAGTCAGTTGAACCGGCTGTCATTTTGTAAGTTGTGTAACGGTATTGGTCAAATAAACTTAAATGAATGTAAAGGGTGAGATTGAATATGTTAATAAAATATAAAAATATTTCTACCAAAACGCTTTTAGTTAGGAAATATTTTTTAACTTTTTATTTATTTTTTTACTCTAGCTCTAGTCTCCAGAACATGAACTACTTATACGTTCAAACATTAATCTTACGCTTGATAAATCTTTGTAGATTTATCAGAAAATTGCGAGTGGTTTACGTGGGATAGTTTCCACGTAAACCAATAACAATAACTTTTATAAAATTGCTTTGATTTTTTATTTTTATATTTCCTTTATTCACAATATCTTTTTCCTTTTTTACTTAGACTCTAGCTATCAGACTTAAAGCTTATTTCTTCTGCAGCCACTAGAGTATTATCTCAATTTCATAATACAACACGGATGTTTGATGTTCTTTAGCGTCTCTGGGGTTTAGTAGAGGCCAATGATCCAAAAAAAATCCAATGTAAGCCCTTTCAAGACACAACTGATTCTCCCTGAATATTTTTAAAATTATTATTTCCAAGCAACTTGTTTACGATTGTCAGTGCGCGTTTGAATGCCGTTCACTTTAAATATTTGTTACCCTTTTTAATTGTCAAGAATTACTGAATAAAATAACAGCAATAACTGAAATTTGGTGCTGTTTTTTATTTTACTTACATCAATAACTCGGATAACCAATGCTTTTTTTCCGCTATTGTCCTCCAATATATAATAAGGAAACTATAAACATTTGTCTTTAAATTTCCTTTTTTTGATGCTAATGTGATATGTCTTTTTTTTTGTTGTAGCGCAGTATATTGGCTCCTCTCAGCCTGATGGTAAGCAAGAGAGAAGCCCACATCGCGATGACAACGGATTTAATATCAAAATATCCTATCCGTTAGCATCGCCATACTTGCGGGCCAGTGCCCGCAAGATGTTTCTTCACGCTCCTTTTCAAGAAATCCATGTCAAAAGGAAGGAGGAAAAACGTGAGCCGGCAATGAGTTCCACTTCTTTATGGTCCGGCAAAGATAAGAGTTACCGAACTTTATTGTTCGTGATGGAATATTTTCCACGGTAAAGCGATGACATCGTATATCGATGTCTGCCATATAAAACTGTTTTTTCACGTCATACACATACAATTTTCAGACATTTTCTAGATATCACTATTGTTACGAATTTTGCATTAATGTTGTAATGAAAAAATCGCTTGGATTTTTATTTTTAATTTTTGAAATGTCAATATTTAATGAATGTTTTAAATGTTGCTTCTACTATTTCTGAAGTCTACGTTTATTGATTTAGTTTATCGTAGAATATTGTTTTAATTTATCGTGGGGTATTAATCAGTTCCTAAAAATGACACGTTTCTTTCGTGGCCCCAAAACAACCCCGCACCTTCCCCTCGTCTCTGGAAGGATAATCGTTGATTTATGGGTAATATCGCACACGATTTAGCAGTTTTTACCTTTTGAATTTTTTGTTCTGCGTTTTGCAAACGCGTGAATTGAATTTTATTAGACGCCTTTATAGGCGGTAAAGAGACTACTGATTGAGTCGCTTTAATAGCCCTTTAAGGCCCAAGTGACGGTTAGCTGGATTTGTAATGCCGCTGTTAAGGGTTATTGCCATTCGCGTCGATATAAATGCTTAAGGGCAAACGGTATGGGAAGGGTCATTTGGTGCCCTTTGATTTTAGCTACAGTGTTGTATTTGGTGCGTGAAGTTAGTGGATTAATTTCTGATTGTCATTGGTTTCTTAATGTCGTTTGTTTTTCTCGTGATAAAGAAAATGATTGTCAAGTCAATTTAAATAGTCTTAACTGTCGAAACATGGCTTCGGCGTCGATTCTGTTAAGGTAGTTTACCTGATTGAAAGCATCTATGAGTAATATAATATAAAATTCAACATTGAGTACTGCCTCCCTAGCTGAACAGCATTGTCGTGCATCTAGTATGATAATTTTTTGTTTGAAATTAAGCACGTTGATGTACCCAGTTGTCTGATGATGTTACACATTTTATCATTACAAGTTTTGCATTGTAATATGTGGTTGTTTTGTAATGGTCGGTTACCTCCCTCCCAGATATAATTCTTGAATCTAACGTTACATTACACGCACATTAGAATATAGTTTTTTTCTTTTTTTGATCTGCTGGTTTGTCTTCTTTTTCTTGGTTATTTAATCTATTTATGTTAGGCGTCACTCAAATAGGCCGCACCGCAGCAGCCTTGCGCCGCTGCAGCATACAACTGAGGTGTGGCCTAGTTGACCACTTACCCATTTAGTTTTTTTTTGTTTTTTTTTTTAACTATTTCATGTTTGTTTTTGTTTTACTTTTTTCTGTACTTCCTTTTGTTTTTATTTTTATTTTATTTGTCGTGTTGTGCTGTCAATTGTAAACACGCATCTTGTGTGTAGTGGTAAATAAATGTATTTTCTTTCTTTCTTTTTTTGATGAAATTGCAGTTAAAATAACAAAATTGGGACACCACTTTTTTTTATTGTTGCCAAATTGGTAAAATTTAGATTTGTCACCTTAGTTGGTTTGTTACAAATAATTGAAAGATTTGAATTAGTAAAAATAAATCCAACAAATTAATTAGTTGAATTGTATCTGCATCTTTCTCTCATTGTGAGATATTTTGTTTAAAACAGCAGGAATAAAGCCTCTATTATCTATTGTATCTATTATCGGACGAAATCTTTACAACAATGAATAACGGATTTATAATAAACATTAATGCGTTTGAGCAGCAGACCCAATTATTTTAAGCATCAGGATGCCATTATCTTTTTTACAAATGTACTAGCAGCTTCTCATGCGTACTAACCTAGTTCTTTCCACAATTTCCACAGATTTTTCGCTCTTACACAGGTAATGTTACATTGCTTAAAGCCTTCCTCGATAAATGGACTATATACAACACATTTTTTTTAATTCAGACATGTAGTTTCTGACATTAGCGGGTTTAAACAAACAAACAAATACTTTAACTTTAAACTATTATTATAGATATATGAGTAGGGATCTTCTCTGTAGGTTATAGGTTCCGAACCGGAGGTAGCGTCATTTGCATTATATGGACGTTTCATAAATATTACTGTTGTAATTTACATGAATAAAATAATATTGAATTTGAATTTGAGTATCTTAAGATTAGTCGAGCAAACGTTTTTATTTCTATCAATTAATAAAGTAAACGTTGACTTTATTAATTTATCTTCATTTAGATCAGATTTTTTTTTAACTATCCAGATAAATTAAAATGACTTTCTATGTGTCAAAGAAAACAATAATGTTTTGATTGCGTCTGCACTAAACTGTCTAGACCAGAGGTTCTCAATCTTTTTCATTTCACCCATTTTTTGTTATCTTTTTCGCCACATTTAGTAATTTATCGTGACATAAGCCACGAATGAACGACTAATCGAAAACTTTCTGTGTTAAATGATGCCATTATTTATTTTCGACCCAAAAATTAAAATGAAAGTGTATAAATAAAAAAAACATTTAAAATTGTAAGTTTTGGTTGACAGCATGGAATTTTTTTTACAAATAATTATCTTAGGCAAACAAATTTTATTAAAGTTTTTTTGTTTTTTATACGGTACACATTTTTAATCAAAGTTTCAATTAATTTCCCATCTTTGATGAACGGTGATACTTACTCTCGTATTTTTTTACTTTCCTTGACAGAAAAAAAAATGAATTCAAAATTCTAAAAATGAATTGACTGTGCGCAGATTTTTTTCAAATACGACATACCTATATACCTTGTTCATGCAAAAACAACAAAAAAAATTAAACATTATGAACTGTATTAAAAATAGACCCGAAAATTAAACCGAATTTAAAGCCAGCGGGATTTGCAGATCCTTCACAAATTTACTTCCATCGGGAAAAATTGTCACTTACACGTGTTGACAACTTTTGTTTGGTCGAGATTCGGCTTTACACACGCGTACAGTTTAAGAGCCAATGGACTAGACTTCAGACTTCGACACACATAACCTCTTGACCTTACAATGAGACGAAAAACAGTACATCTTTAGCTGAGAAGTTGAGAACGATTTAGATGACAGATAAGAGTTAAAGATTAAGACTTGTTGAATTGACTACTTGACAGTTTTTGAAAAAGTATTGTTAAATGTGCGCCCCGTTCATTTTATACTCCAAGTAATTCGATTTATCTGGAAAACGTACAAACAACCAGAGAAAAATAAGATCCTGTGTAGACATTTAAAAAGCGCGCGAAAACGTCAGGTCACGTCAGTGTTGCAAGTATGACGTCAACGTTCTAGACATCGAACCGATTCGCATAGGAACGACTTAATTTAGATTAACGGAAAATTTTTAGATAAATTCTTAACACGGTAAGAGATACAATAATTCAATATTGCCACATTAAAAAAAAAAAAATGCCGACAGCTGTCATTTCCGAATTGCAATGGTGGTTTCCGTTTCGGTTCTTTTGTTCCACAAATAAAAAAAGTCAAATTTATTTTGCAAAAATAAAATACTAACTATGCTTTTAATTACAAAATAAAAATGTTAAATATTATTTAACTAATAAGCTAACACATCTAACACTTTTCATATTTTATTGTTAACTCTGTCAAGTAGCCAATTGAATGTTGACTATCTTTCAACCTTAGTACTACTACAATTCATAAACTGCTCCAATAAGCAGCAATATATAAGTTAGAAATAAAATTCACTCGTAATCGTAATACTTACTAAAATTATACAGGTGATCAGTTCGTTTGGTTGTTTAAACGCACTAATCTCAGTAACTACTATATAAAAAGTATTTTTGAGTTGGATAGCCCTTTTATTGAGAAAGGTTTTAAGCTATTTTACATGACGTTGTGACCAATAACAGCGAAAAATCAGTGGAAAGGGTGTTAAAAACGGGTATAGTACGCATGCGTGAAAACAAGCATCAACTGTGTATTAGAATAACTACTGAGTTCATTGCCGGATTCTCCTCGGTAGAATTAGGTTCCGATCCAGCTGTAGCTTCGATTTTAGTTTATATCAATTTTGGCGATAAATATTAGATACTTGTAATATGAGCCTGCATGGAATATTTTTAAGACCATAGCACCGAACGCCTTTTTTTTGTCGAGGGGAAATGCCTACCGCACCGCCACTCTCTGCGGGGAACAAAGAGTGGTGTGTCGGGCTCACACCGACTAAAACTCCCTCGGTGGTCAACGCTGCGCAGTTGTGGAAGAGTCGGGATTCCTTGCGGATTTTAGGTACACAGGCTCCCTCACAGCGTCTACCACCAAGCGGCCCACAGCGCCGCGCAAAACGCAGCTGGAGCGTGTCAGGTCACCTGTCACGTCCCTTCCCCGCGGGATCGAGGAAACGGACGCCAGGCTTACCCCACGCCTGGCTTCTCCGGTCCCAGCAGTGAATCTGCTGTGTGGCTCCGCTGCCTACCGCTACTGCAAGCACCCGAGACTCTCACTCCAGCTCTCCCTTGGAGAGCCAGATGGAGTCCTGAAATCCCCCGGCCGCGGAGGATAGGGAGGCCGGTAAACGCAATACCGCATCCTCCTTCCCACCGCGGCCCCACCGCGACGCGATTTGCGTCCCGTGCGGCAGCGCGCCACTGCCGGGTCGCGGAGGACAGGGAGGCCGGCAACGAAACACTGAGGTCCTCCTCTTCCTCCACGATCCACCTCTGCCCTTGCAGGCTTGCTGCAGAGAGCCACCTGCTCTCCACTCAGCTCGAAATCCATCTTGGCTTCACCCTGTGCGGTATCTGAGGCTGATTGACAAGGCCAGCCTCAACGTTTCGGACCACAGGGTTACTGAGCACCCCATCACGACAAGGTGCGGAACCCAGCAAGGGATCGAACGCCCCTATTCTACCGTTGGGTTGTGTCAAATTTTACCTCACGTGACACTTCCTGAGGAATACTTCGAGAAACATTTCACTGCCATACAAAGAGAAAAATAAGTACATAATTATATGATTATTATCTCGAAATATAGGTCAATATTACTCTGCTTGAGTTCATGTAAACAATGTATTAATTTACATCTTAATTGCCCCTTCACCCTCAAAATTACCGCCCTCCGTTGAAATACGAATAATTGCAATAAACCTGTTAACGCTGCTTAATTACATTAAATAAATAACTAGTTCTACGGATACGATTGAGGTCGCTTGTATTAAATTTGGATAGGATTTAGGGCTTTTTTTAGCTCTTCACTAATGTTATAAGGAGGAAAGATTTGTATTTTTATATGTTTGTAATGAACAAACAGAAAAAATATTGAGCCAGTTTTAAAAATTATTTCATTGTTGGAAAGCTACATTTACTTGGAGTAAGATAGACTAGCAGGCCTAGCATACGCAATATGTCAAATTTATCGCATGAGACGACAAAAGTTTCGATACTGTTCATTGGCTAATAGCACACCGCACTTGTATTTTCAATCAATCAGCAGCTGACGCACTGACTTCAATCGATTTTGACGTTTGTTAAGAGCGCGATAAAATTTAGTCGCGTTGCGTATGCTAGGCCTGTATATTTATTGCTAGATAATACTAAATACGAAATCGGTGGCGGCCCGCTCGTACTTAATAAATTGAATTGAATTAAAGAAATGTGATGACCTGTAATAAAAATATTTAATAGACGATCTCGGTGGCGCAGTGGCTAAGGTAGGCGGCCAAAGCGCGAAAGGTCCCAGGTTCGATTCCCGGTCGGGTCAATTTGGAAAACGAACTTTACTAAATTGACTTGAGTCTGCGTGTGCTGGGATGTCGCTCCCAGTTAGTATCCGTCGTCTGGTACTCATAGTACAAGGGGAAACCTTAGTTTGAGACCAGGTGATTGGTGTGATTATCTGGCGCATTGATTGATTTGATTTACTTTTATTATTACTTTGATACTAAGTACAGTCGATGTTACGGTTCGCAATCTTTCGTTAATTCACAATCTAGCGAGATATAATTATAATCTAACATTATTTACAATTTTATGTACAAACTAACTGTGCTGGCGACTTCCTTCGCGTGTACTACATGTGTTTGAATTTAGTTTCCCTTAAATAAAAGTAGCCTTAATTTTTCTTTATTACATCAGCTACCTGCCAACAAAAACGGTCCAGACATTTTAGAAAACCGAAACAAATAGACAGACATACACACAATATTTGTAAACAATGTTATCTTGGTGTATGTACCGTATCTCTAACAGACACTCCAATTGTATTAATATGTCTATAAACCGTAATCAATGTAACTAAATGCTTGAAGTATTTATTAAAGAAACATACATGAACTTGTTTTATGTACAAAGTAAACATGTTGAGTGTTTAACGGATTTTTCACTTTCCTTTCATAACTTTACTGTTATTTAAAGCAAAAAATAAAACCAACTAGTATCGATGTGATGGGGAATATTATTGGGTCTCATGTAACACTGATAAAAACGAAGGTCTAAAGTTATAAAAATAGAAAGTGAACGTCTTATCAAATCCAATCATTTTAAGAGAGGTAGGGCAAAACGATTTATCGCTCGAACTGGAGCAGCCCGACTGGTGAAATACAAATGAAATAAAATAAAATAAAATGAAATACCTTACAGAAGACCGCAGCCAAATAACAATCACAACTGTGTTGTTATGTTTCTGCGTGTGAGTAAGGTTTTTCAGAGCTCCTGGGGGGTGCTGCGTTAGTAGCAGGGGCAAGCCTTCAAGGTAAGGGCGATAAGTCCAGTAACAGAATAATTATGCTGTACTTATCACCCTTAAGCTAGGACCTCATTTTAATAGTAACAACAAAATTAGGAAATATGTTAAAATCACTAAGTTTATAAATAGGACAGAAAAATTGATCAAAAAGCAAAAATGTTTTCACAAAAATGTATCTCTAAGAAAACAAAGGCTAGATCTATTTGATACTGTAGAATTATATAGTAAAAAGTTAGATGAAAGTAGGCTTAGGCATGAAAAAGATATTCAGGGGCTGCAGGCTGATATGTCGCGGTTGCATGAGTCCTTAAAAACCATGACTGGCAACTACAACTCTGCCCAGGCACAACTTAATGAGCACATTCTTGCTACAAATAAAATAATAGACTCTTGTAGCTGTAACCAAAATTTTAGTGACGTGGACCAGCACCAAACTGATGACAGCCAGCACCCTCTGTCACACAACATAAAAGATCTGTCTAGCACTAAATTAAATAGTAACAATGTCATACTATTCTCTGATAGAATTGGAGTTGGCTATGGGTCTATTCTCAATGAAAAATTGAAATGCAATGTTATTAATTATTGCTTACCAGAGACACCATTTTTGGAAATATGTATGAAAATAAAAAAATGTAGTTATAATAAGGACTCAGTAATTATAATTATGATGGCAGAAGGCTTAAATACTTGCAAAAGAGACATTTTAAGAGGTTTTTCAATACTTTTAGAACTTGATGTAAAAAAAGTATTTTTGTGTGCCTTTCCTTTTTGTAAATATTACACTTCTAACCAGAACAACTGTATTCACATATTGAATACTCAATTATACAATTTGTCATACAGTCATAGCGACAATTTTGTGTTTTTTGACACAAATAAATTTATTAATAATAGATTAATGACTGGCAAAAGTTTTTATTTGCCTTATAAATTTAAAAAACAATTGGCTAGCTTGTTAGCCTACAATATAAATATTATATTTAATCAGACATTGGAACTCGTTCCAAATAATTTAAATGCTTGCTTAAGACAATAGAGGACCACTCTAGCAAACATGTGACCAAGGAAAAGTCCAATTACCTAAATATTATTCATCAAAATATACAGGGCTTTTCTGGTAAAGAATTAGAAATAGAGATATTTTTAGAAGCAGAGAATGTTCATGTCTTGTGTATTACTGAGCACTGGTTGAAACAGTATGAATTAATGATTAGTATTCCCAATTATAAAGTTAGTAGTTTTTTTACCCGAAAATCCGCGATAAGAGGCGGATCACTCATATTAGTACGTAAGGCCCTTAAGTCTAAAGAACGGAAAGATGTCGTTTCTCTTTCGATTGAACGAACAATTGAGTTAGCATGTACAGAGACAGAGCAACATATTATTTTATGTGTATACAGACCCCCCTCATCTAATTACATGATCTTTGAGTCTGTCATGGAAGATGTTTTAAAAAAACTTTCTCAATCAAATAAAAAAATCATAGTGTGCGGAGATTTCAATGTCAACATATTAGATACGACTCAAAACTCAACAAGGTTTCTGAATCTTTTTAATTCATTTAATTTGCAACAACTTTTTAACGAACCTACCAGAGTTACTCCCACAATAGCAACTTGTTTAGACAATATTTTTTGCAATTGTGTTGTGTTGAAAAAATCAATCATTAACTTTATAAATTCAGATCATTCTGGTCAATTAGCTGTTTTTGAACACCGATATGCCCCCTCTTCGTTAAGTATTGTTTGTAGACCAGTCACCGCATCGCGTGTAGACAGATTTAGAGAAAAAGTTTCTAATAAAGTATCTTTTCTAAGTTTCCATGGTAACAATGTTGATCAACTATATGGAAACCTATTTAATATAATTGAAAATGAAGTTCGTGAGATTTTTACGAAAAAAACACTTAAAATCAGTAGCACTAAATCAAAATTTTGTGAATGGGCTACAACAGGTATATATAAAAGTAGAAGAAAATTGTTTGAATTGTACGAAATAAAGGCGAACTCAACCGATCCTTCATTAATAGATTATGTTAGGAAATACTCAAAAATATTTAAGCAGGTATGTTTATTTGCGAAATGTAACTATTTGAAAGGAAAAATAATATCTGCTCCTAACAAAAGTAAAGCAACATGGAACGTTATAAATAAAGAGACTTGTAAAAACAAAACACAAATTAACAAGTTATCTCTCAAATTAGACAATAGGCGTTTTGATTCCGATTCAGATGTTGCAAATGTATTCGAATCTTTCTTCACAAATATACCTGTCACTACGACGAGTAGCTTAAACTCCAGCCCCCGTCTTGCCGAGTCTCTCCTGAAATCTCATGTAGATAAGTGTCAAGCTGATTTTAACTTTACTCATATTTGTCCTGCGGAAATTATAAAGAGTTTTAAGAGTTTAAGTATGAAAAAAACTGAGGATTTATGGGGCATTTCCATTGATATACTCAAAAACATAATTCATGGAATTGCACCTTATTTATCCTTCATATTTAATAAATGTATTGACGCTGGTGAATTTCCTAATTTAATGAAATTAAGTAAAATTATTCCACTTTATAAATCAGGCGATAAAAGTGATCCGTCTAACTTTAGACCAATTTCCATATTACCAGCACTTAGCAAAATCTTTGAAAAAATTATTTTCAATCAATTATTAGCTCATCTTACAGTTAATGCTCTGTTACATAGTAAGCAATTTGGATTCACTAAAGGTAGATCTACTACGGACGCAGGTGTGGCACTTATCAAACATGTTTTCGATGCTTGGGAGAGAAAACAGGACGCCATTGGAGTTTTTTGTGATCTGTCAAAGGCATTTGATTGCGTTGATCACCAAACGTTGCTGATGAAGTTGAGGCATTATGGTGTTGTAAGCACTTCACTGAGTCTTCTACAGTCTTACCTTTCTGACAGAACTCAAAGGGTCAATGTGAATGGAACTAACTCTTCTGGTGCACCTCTAGCGATGGGAGTGCCCCAGGGCTCAATATTGGGACCTCTGTTGTTCCTTATTTATATTAACGACCTTCCTTACTTTGCGAAGGATCTCTGTGAGATTGTGTTATTTGCTGATGACACTTCTCTCATCTTCAAAGTTGATAGATGTAAAGAATCATTTGAAGATGTAAATAGTTCTCTCTCACAAGTGCTACATTGGTTCACGAATAATAATCTCCTGCTTAACACTAAGAAAACGAAATGTGTCAAATTTACAATGCCGAATGTTAAAAAAGTCAACATCAAATTGTCCATGAATGGTGAACCTATTGAAATAATTAATTCTACAGTATTTCTCGGCATTACATTAGACTCTAAATTGCAATGGGGACCCCATATTGTTGCCCTGGCAGGAAGGCTTAGTTCAGCTGCATACGCTGTAAGAAAAATTCGTAATTTGACTGATATTGAGACTGCAAGACTGGTTTATTTCAGTTACTTCCATAGTGTTATGTCATATGGTCTCCTTTTGTGGGGAACAGCTGCTGACATTCAGACTATTTTTGTTTTACAGAAGAGGGCTATCCGCGCCATATATGGTCTTAAATCACGGGATTCTCTCAGAGACTTATTTCAAGAAATTAACATACTTACCGTTGCATCTCAATACATTTTTGATTGTATTATGTATGTACGCAAAAATTATAATCTACTTTTTAAAAAATCTGACTTCCATAACTTTAACACTAGAAATAAACACAAGCTTGCTGTTCCATATCTAAGACTACATAAGATAAGTAATTCCTTTGTGGGTTTAAGCGTTAAATTATTTAACAAGTTACCTGAAAATGTTATCCAGTTGCCCATGCATAGATTTAAGTCTCATGTTAAAAATTGTTTGATAAAAAAGGGCTACTACAAAATTGATGATTATTTAAATGACAAAAATGTATGGGTCCAGAATAACTAAATTGTTTGAAATCTTACTATAGCTTTGTATACTTTATTTTAGTACCTAGTTTAAGGACACATTGTTATATTTGAAAAGAGTAAGTGTCGAGTTTCTTGCCGGTTCTTCTCGACATGATCAACATTCCGAACACGGCGGTAGAATACTTTATTTGTACTGACTATTCATAAGTGCTTTTGTGAAGCTTACATGAATAAAGATATTTTCTATTCTATTCTATTCTATTCATTACCACTTAACATCAGGTGGGATGAGGTCAATCTTGAAGTGCAATATAAAAAATAATCATATTATTTAATCTGAGTCGAAGTACCTACTTATACGCAGTACCAACCTCGCTTGATAAACCGAAGACATAGGAAAGCTGTGTTATTACTCAGATTGAATAAATTAAACTGTACTGCCAGGTTTACACGTAAGAGCTTAACCAATACTAAGCTTGACGCATATTAATAGAACTTGAATGATGAAATAAGCCTTATTTCACTGAATAATTGTACAGGTAATATGGTAATAAAAATACTTTTTGGACACATAACTAATGAAAAAAAGAAATCTGTTTATTTATGTAAATGATATCATTAATATGCATGAATCGTCTATATGAAGAAAATGAAGCCGCCTCCAATTCGGCAAGAAAATCGTTAGTTTTCTTTACAAAGAAGGCTAAATTAATAACTTATTTTGTTTCAAGGCAAAGGTAATACATTTTTTTAACTATGAAAATAAAAAATAATAATATACAAATACAAAAATCGAGGACTAAAACCAAAATAATTTGCAAATGTGTAATATGCTTCAAAATTATTTTTCCTACTTGCATGCATGCGACATGAAAAAAATGTTGCTTAGATTAATAATAATAATAATAATAAATATTGGACAACATCACATACATTGCTCTGATTCTGTGGTAAGTAGCTTAAGCACTTGTGTTACAGAAATCAGAAACAACGACGGTACCACAACATCCAGACCCGAGACAATATGGAAAAGTTCGTTTCCCATATTGACCCGACCGGGGATCGAACCCGGAACCTCAGAGATGGCGCTCGCCAAAGTCAGGCCCGCTCGCCTCTCGGCTACGGAGGTCGTAGATTAGTTAGTTGTTAATGTTATTTTGTTTTTCAAATACCTATATTACATAATCAATGTAACTTTGCATATAAATTATAAGCAAACTATTACCACACTATTTTTAGGATCGCGATGTTATGTTTCTTTCACTTCGTTTTAATCTTAAGCCATCAATATCAAATATAATTACAGAATTTATTATAATAAGCTAGAATACCTTATCACAAGATGATATAACAACTTGTCAATTTTGACAAGATATGTATGCTCGTAATAACCTAGGCCAAAAATATAAAAAATAAAATCAATTTACTAATTTATGCACAGGTACATTTCACGACAAGCTTTTATATCATGTACATTATGAGTTGATATTAAACGTTTTTAAAATCAAAACTTCTAACGGATTTCATTAAAACGCTGATTAAACTTTTGGTTATTTTTTACTTTTTTATTAAAGCTGGACAGGTTTTACAGACAGCCCTCATTTAATGAGATTAAAATCAACAAAACCGTGAACCTTATTACAATGTCTCATTCAATGACATGTGACATTTCATTTTAAAGGCACCGAAAAATTTCGTCTTTTTTTCGGTGTGGGCCTTAACCCACGACCTTCACGTATCGCGCGTGCTGCTCTTCCAACTAAGCTAGGCTAACAGGCCTAGCATGCGCAATATGTCAAATTTATCGTATAAGACGACAATAGTTTCGACATTGTAGATTGGAAAATAGCACACTGCGCTCGTAGTTTCAGCCAATCAGCAGCTGACTTTAATCGATTTTGACGTTTGTTAAGCGCGCGATAAAATTTAGTCGCATGGCGTATGCAAGGCGTGTAAGAGGTTAGTATAACAAAAACATTTAACGCTTATGATTGCGATTACCTCAGGAAGAGCAGGAAAGGCCGCTTGTCGGTACGTGCTGTGGGAGAGCCTGTGTAGAATCTGCAAGGAATCCCGACTCCCCTGCGCATCGTTGGTTTGTTGGCAAAACTGCGCAGCGTTGGCCACCGAGGGGGTTTAAGTCGGTGCGAGCTCGATACACCACTCTCTGTTCCCCGCTGAGAGTAACGGTGCTGTAGGCATTTCCCCCTCGACAAAAAAAGGAAGAGCAGCACGATTCCTGAAGATCGTAGATTTGGGCCCCACACAGGAAGGAGAGATGAAAATATTCAGTTTACTTAAAATGTTTAAAGTTCGTTAGTGCGCCCTTTAGGCTATAAAAATTGTAAAAATGTATGTGACATTTTATGAGGGGAGTAGGTTTATCCGTATCTCGCACAGATTAGCTTGAGACGCGAGACGGCGCCCGCCGTGTGATCAGATCGCATAAATTAAACTGTACAGACAGGTTTACACGTGCGTATGTAAATATCTAGACTTATCTTGGCGCATATTTAGCAAACATGAACTTGGAAAACTTAACGTGAAAAGAAATTTTATTTGGAAAACTTCAATATAAAATCTTTGCCGAATTAGTAACGGAGGCAAAAGTTTTATTGTGAAACGTAAGAGTTCTTGCTTCGTAGGTAGGAAAGTAAAGGCAGAGCAAAGCAATTTATCGCATGAACTGAAGCAGCCCGACTGGTGAAATACCTCCACCTTACAGAAGACCGAAGCCAAATAACTTCTGCGTTGGTGTGTGTAAGGGTGACAAGTCCAGTAAAAGCTTTCTTATACTGTACTTGTCACCCTTAAGCCAGACCACTTAACATCAGGTGACATGAGGTTAATTTAGAAGTTAAAAAAAGTTTATACTTTCTAATTCCGTCCACCCGTTGTGCTGTTTATATTTTAATTTTAAAAAAGTAACTTTTTTTAGCGTCAAAGTTATAGTAAAAATAATACTTGAAGTATTGTTAAAATTGTATAACATTGACATAAAATAAATCTACTAGCGCCATCTATGTTAAAATATTGCAGTTGCTAAAATGTAATGTCATCTTCTGTAACGAATAAATCAGTCGTGTCTTTTGCGTTCAAATAAACTGTCGTTTTATTAGGTCATGGGCCCAGTATGTCCTATAGTTGAAATTTGAAGTAATTTCTTTTAGCTTAGGCGCGGTGTGTAATATAAATAAACGGCTGTGAGAATCAGTGAATTAAATTAACGGAAATGGCTACAAACTCTTTCTTAACCAGCATTCCAAAGCTGAAAGGTCGGGAGAACTACGACGAGTGGGCGTTTGCGGCGGAGAATTTGCTAATTCTAGAAGGAGTGGCTGATTGTATAAAGCAAGAAAGATCAGCAGAAAACACAACAGCAACCGCAGTAGCAGAAGATGCCAAAGCGAAAGCCAAGTTAATTTTAACAATAGATCCATCATTGTATGTTCACATTAAGGAAGCAAAAAATACTAAGGATTTGTGGCAGAAATTGAAGTTGATGTTTGATGATTCTGGGTTTTCAAGGAGAATCACATTGCTACGTAACCTCATATCTATTCGCCTGGACGGTTGCGACTCAATGACTACCTACATCACTCAAATAATCGAGACGGCGCAAAAATTAGCAGGTACGGGATTTCCAGTGAATGATGAGTGGATCGGATGTTTATTGTTGGCTGGTTTGCCTGACAAATATTTTCCAATGATAATGGCCATCGAGCATTCCGGCATCGCCATTACAGCTGACGTAATAAAAACGAAGTTGATTGACCTGTCAGTTGACAGCTCGGAGGCAGGAAATGCGTTTTTCAGCAGAGGGCAGCACTATCGTCAACATCGCAATGTTGGCAATAATGAAAAGAATGACAGACCTCGTAGCAACAATGGCGGCGCCGGCGGCGGTACATCAAGTTCGGACAAAAAGAAAACAGATAAACAGAGAATAAAATGTTATAAGTGCAAAGAATTCGGGCATTACAAGTCTCAGTGTACCAAGGAACAAAACCAGCAACATGTAATGAAGACGACGAACGCTTTTTCCGCAGTTTTCTTAAGTGGAAATTATTGTAAAAATGACTTTTACTTGGATAGCGGTGCCAGTGTTCATATGACCCCAGATGTAAACATTGTGAAGAATCCATGTTTTACACCTCAAATTAAGGAGATAATAGCAGCAAACAAAAGTGCCATGCCAGTATTGTGCTGTGGTGATGTAAACATAATTACAAAAACAAATGGTTGCAGATATGATGTGACTTTAAAAGAAGTTTCATGTGTTCCTGACCTCTCCACAAATTTAATTTCTATTAGTCAATTGATCAAAAACGGCAACAGTGTGCAATTCAAAAATAATTGCTGTTATATTTATAATGCACAAAACAGTTTGGTTGGAATTGCTGATGAAATGAATGGTGTTTACAAGTTGAGGTTGGAAAACAAGCAGTGTTTGTTTACTTCTCCTACTGAAGATACTAGTAGTGAAGTTTGGCACAGAAGAATGGGACATTTGAACATGAATGATTTAAAAAAAGATGAAAGATGGAGCAGTCACGGGTATTTCATACTCAGATAAGTCGGAGATCAGCAAAAGTACATGTACAGTATGTTGTGAAGGAAAGCAGTCGCGCTTGCCATTTGGTCATGCAGGAACAAGGAGCAGCAAGCCTTTGGATGTTATCCATGCTGATGTTTGTGGACCAATGGAGATAACTTCAATAGGTGGATCAAGGTACTTCCTTTTATTTATTGACGACTTTACCCGTATGGCTTTTGTTTACTTTCTCAAAGCAAAAAGTGAAGTTTTTAAGTTTTTTAAAGAGTTTAAGTCGTTGGTAGAAAACCAAAAAAATGCAAAAATCAAAATTTTTCGGACAGATAATGGCTTAGAGTTCTGTAGTAATGAGTTTGAAGATCATTTGAAAGCTGCAGGTATTATTCATCAAAAGACAAATGCCTACACTCCTGAACAGAATGGTATGAGCGAGCGTATCAATAGAACTATTGTTGAAAGAGCTCGTTGTTTATTATTTGATGCTGGGTTAGATAAGAAGTTTTGGGCAGAAGCAACAAATACTGCCGTCTATCTTAGAAACAGATCAGTTGCATCAGGTTTAAATAATAAAACACCATATGAACTTTGGATGAAACAGAAGCCAGACTTAAGTCATATCCGTATATTTGGTAGTCGGATAATGGTTCATATTCCGAAAGAAAAAAGGCTCAAGTGGGATTCTAAATCGGGGAAGCATATCCTAGTTGGTTTTGCAGAGAATGTGAAAGGCTACAGAGTGTATGATCCTGTAAAGTGTAATATAACGACAAGTAGAAATGTTATAGTACATGAGAATACTGAAAGAAAGAATATTGTAGATGACAGTATAACAGTTTCAGTTGGGGACACAATTCAAACAAATAAGTCAGGCAGCTATGTTGAGAGCAGTGAGAAAGAGATATTAGAAGAAATTTCTCAGAATGATGAATGTTCAAATATTTCTTCAGAATCTGAATATCTTAACGCTTTGACAGAATTGGACTCTACCTTGCAGCAAACAACAGCATCTGAGGAAGATGATGAGCCAGAACTAGAACTAATTACTAAACGAATAAGGAAGCAACCAGAGCGTTATGGTTATACAAACCTGTGCGCTTCATCCAGTACTGAAGTTACCAAGGATCCTGTCACCATCCATGAGGCTCTGGAGGGCTCAGACCGAGACAAGTGGATCGAGGCTATGAAGGAGGAATTGGAGGCGTTCAAAGAAAATGATGCATGGTTTCCAATTGATAAACTACCTTCTCATAAAACTCCAGTGCAGTGTAAGTGGGTGTACAAAAAGAAAGTCAATAGTGATAACAGTGTTCGGTACAGAGCGCGTTTAGTGGCTAAAGGTTTCACGCAGAAGCCTGGTTTGGACTATGAAGAAACTTTTTCACCTGTTGTGAGACATTCTACTCTTAAGATGTTATTTGCTTTGTCTGTTCAATTAGGTTTAGATATTACTCATTTAGACGTGAAAACAGCATTTTTAAATGGATTTCTCAAAGAAGATATTTATATGTTTCAGCCAAATATTGACTGTAATTCTAACAAACAGAAAGTTATTGTAAAATTAAACAAAGCAATTTATGGACTAAAACAGTCATCCAGGTCTTGGTATGAGAGAGTAGATCAATGTTTAAGTGAAATAGGGTTTAAAAAGAGCTGCTTAGAACCATGTGTTTTTACAAAGATCAGTAATGATGTAAAGGTTATCATCGCTTTGTATGTTGATGATTTTTTTGTTTATTCTAACAATAAGAGTGAAACTGAAAATTTAATTTCTGTATTAAGTTCTAAATTTAAGATTAAAAACTTAGGACAGGTTCAACAGTGTTTAGGTATGAGGGTTAAGGTTGATAAAAAACACAATATTGTAACTTTAGATCAAGAGAAATATATAGATCAGTTATTGGATAAATTCAATATGTTGGAATGTAAAGAAGCTAGTACTCCAGTGGAATGTAAATTAGATATTGAAAAGTCTGAAACTTGTGATAGCGAGATTCCTTATCAACAATTGATAGGAAGTTTGATGTATTTAGCGGTGCTGACTAGGCCAGACATATCTTTCAGTGTGAGCTTTCTTAGCCAATTTAATAAATGTCATACTAATGTTCATTGGAAGTATGCTAAGAGAATACTCAGATATTTAAAGAAAACAAAAAGTTTTTGCTTGAAATATGTAAAAGGAGAGACTGAACTTGTAGGATATGTTGATGCAGACTGGGCTAGCAATTCAGTTGATCGTAAGTCTTATACAGGATATTGTTTTGTACTATCGGGTTCAGCTATCTCATGGGAAAGCCGTAAGCAAAGGACAGTAGCATTGTCAAGTATGGAGGCTGAATATATGGCAATAGCAGAAGCGTGTAAAGAGGTCATATATTTGAGAATGTTACTATGTGAGCTTACTGGTAGTTTATGCACTGTAAAACTGTACAATGATAGTCAAAGTGCACAGAAGTTGGTGGCAAATCATGTGTGTCATAGAAAGAGTAAACATATTGACATAAGATATCATTTTGTCAAAGATGTAGTAAATGATAAAATTATAAACTTGCAATATTTGCCAACAACTGCTATGCCAGCTGATGTTTTAACTAAAGCTTTAAGTCCTATGAAACATTATAAGTGTATAGAAGGCATAGGTATGTTCAAGCGTTAGTAATTTCATAAGTAAAAGATTGTTTGTATTGTGATATTGGTTTATTTTCTGTAGTTGGGGTGTTAAAATTGTATAACATTGACATAAAATAAATCTACTAGCGCCATCTATGTTAAAATATTGCAGTTGCTAAAATGTAATGTCATCTTCTGTAACGAATAAATCAGTCGTGTCTTTTGCGTTCAAATAAACTGTCGTTTTATTAAGTATCATGTGGAACCGCCCTAACTTGGACCTTTTATCTTGTCCGCGCCTCTTAAGTTTGTTTGGCGGTTCCATTGATTCTATTTGTTCTCGCACCCGCGTCCACTTAATTGATTTTGATCGAGATTTCCAGCAAAATAAACTACAACAATAAAACTAGTATATTTGAGAACTAAAAGTATAGCCCTCGAAGGGTAAGGAGTATTATAATAATGCTACGGTTAAAATACTTGATACTGAATATTTTTATAACTTTGCAGACTTATAGTCAAACTTAACGGACGTACTTTTGTCTATTAAAATCTTTTTAATCGACTTCAAAAAAAAGGAGGAGGTTCTCAATTCAACCGTGTATATTTTTAATCACAATTAGATAGTCATTTTTAATTGTATTGTAATTCATTTTTTTTAAATGCATAATGAAAATTTTATATAAAAAATTTGAAATTTGTACATACAATAAAATATTACAATTATACATTTTTACTAGGTTTTTGTTTTATAGATATCGTTCACACAAAAAATGTTCAAGTGTAAAGTACCTTTTTTGCACGAAGAACTCATGTGGGTTCTTTTTGACCTCGTAAAACCGAATGTCCTTTTAAAACCCAGACACAATTGATTTTCTATTGTGTCTTAATTTCTAGGTCTTACAACTTTAAATATAAGAATGAATTTAATGAAATACCGTGCATTATTAATTATTGTGTACTCGATTCTTAAATTTAAATAAATTAACGCTTGCTTTGACAAAAGCTGTCTTCTGTTTTTATTGTTGGGTTGTCAAAAAACGGCAGACCCTTCAGACTATCTTTGTGCACAATCATCAGGATAACTTCTAACAAAAACGGAGCAAAGATTGAGAAATTTCGTTGCCTTAAAACACAGATTCCACAACCGTTTGTACATACTACATTATTCCCAATCCTCGCTTTCACTCGTAAAAATAAAATACAACACTCGATTTACCATAAACATCTACTTTTCATACACCTGCTACATAAACATTAGAGTACCCCAAGGGACTATCCTAGTCCCGCATTCAATAATAATATATTATTCAACTTGGAAGAGCTTTATGCTGAATAAAATAAAACCTAGAATAGAAGTCTTGTTTAGTGTCGCTTGCACGCCGTAATGTAATAGCTTCGTTGACAATACTGTAATCCCAAGAAATTAGTTTTTCCCTATTTAAAATAATAATATATTTGTAAGCGATCGAAAGAGATGCTTATTGTAATGATTTTAAGAATCATAATTTTTAGTTTAGAAATAAAAAAAATACCGATTAAAATGATGCGTCCTTTACATTAATCTTAATTACGACAGAAAAAATGATAATAAAGTAATAGTAACAAATATACTTTTAAATGGTTGGAATTACACATGTGGCGCAAAAAAAAGTTTTAATTTATTTTAAAATGAAAATGTTATTGTTTTTAGAATATTATGTTGTCTCAACTGCATTTATTATCAATATTTATCATTGGTTAAACAAAAAACGGCATAAATAATATTATTATATTGCAAAAACGAAAAATTCAAATGCAATACCAATTCAAAGTATATCTGAAATTTCAACCAAATCATAATAAATGCGAATAAATTGGAAATATAACGCGGATCAGATTTAAACAGTTTCATTTCATTAAGATAACAAAAAAATAACAATGAGTAAACCATTTAATATTATGTATCATAAATAAATTATACTATAGTAATAATATAATATAATTTTATATAGTATATGAAATTTTACTATAGGATTCATGGAAATGGAGAAGGTTGATCGCTTTGGCAGATGTGGATCTCTCGTTTTTCCACAGCACCGTCACGCCGAGAAAAAGCCCCCTTTTTAGTTAGGGTAGTCGTCGCTCCTACTGAGCGGGGAAGTCCCACACACGCAACTGTCGTCCCCACGACAGCAGTTCGATACGCAAACGTATTCCTATCCTTAAAAAAAGGGGAGAAGTATGAGTCAAATATTTATTTATTCAAGTAGGTTACATGTAACACTATTGAATCGTCATTGATTACAATGCAAAGTGATTCTACTTCCAGTTCGGATACTATATCCACCGAGAAGAAACTGGTAAGAATCTCAGCAGATTAGTTACAGTAGTAGTAGAGTATATAACTTATTGATACTACTTAGGACCAAGTCATATAGTTTTGTTTTGATGAGTGAAGAAACATTAAGTACTTATTTTTGAAAGGTAAACTGGAGCAACCAGTCCCTAAAGGTGGCACGTGTTCACAAGCTTGGCTTTTGTGCCAGCCATCGCTTCACTCAGCCATATTGAAGAGAATGTCCACCCGCCACATAGCGCCACCACCTAAGTAACGGTGACGTGATGATGAAGTACTAACATTTGCTTGAAGAAGCGATTGCGGACAAGTTCCAACGATGCAGGTCTGCTTTGTGAGACACCCTATCTAGACATAAAGCCGGCGTCACACGAGCCAGCCGACGCATAGATTACATTGTGTCCACGGTGCATAAGCCGCTTTATGTGAGTTTGAAAATTGCATTAAAACCGGAACCTCCTGCGCCCGAACCGGCTTGCAGGGAGATTTTGAAGCAGCTATGCGGTTTGAGCTGAACACGAGTAATGGTGAAATAAAGATGGCTTTAACCGATTTTGTTTCTCGAGAATTTATAAGCTAATACATTAAAATATAATTCAAGTATATAAGTAATATACAGTTAGTGACAGTTCAAAAAAATATTATAAACAAAAAACATAAAAAAACCTACAAATAAAAAATTTGTCCCAGGTCACTGCCAAGGGGCATGGTACCAAGAAGGCTAGCTGCGTTCCCTCTTTGTACGGCCAGACTTATTTTCTGGCCAAGAAAAAAGCCAGCCCTCTGATCTCCCGACGCTTCTTTAAGCCGTTTGGCTAAAGCGCGGAAGAGGCTGTGCGCGCCCGGTCCTCACGGCCCCAGAGTCTCGACTCCAAACGTCTCAAATATACAGGTTTTAGTAAGACCTGAATATTTACGCCGTTTGTTCGATTCAGCTGAAGCTGCAGCAGATCTAGCCTGCAACGAAGTTTGTGAAAGATGAGACGGCGCCAGAGTGTCGACGCAAGTAGCGTCCCACACTAAAGGCCGTCCCATCTTCCAAGGTATCAAAGTCATTCCGTCGGGCCTCTTGCCGTCGCTAATTATATTTTAAGTAACCCTTTTATCGGTGATCAGTATGGCGTTCCGTTCCAACCAATTACTTTTTTTTTTAAAGTTTCAAAAGTTAGAAGTAACGTTACAAAAGTAAGTACTAAATGGTACAATAAAGGTATAATTTATTGAATTAATCTATTTTGGTAATCAAACCCTATTTATGGAAGGTAGTAACGGTCTAACGAAATTGCTAGTTGTATTCCTACACATTTTTTAAAATACTTAATAGTACTTACTGTCTCCCATGGTTCACTGACCTAAAGTGCCTTGTGATATGAGATCTTTGACGATCATGTGTGCTTGCCTTGTCACTTACGTAGAGCTCCCGAAGATCAGCTAATGCCCGGTTCCAATATTTTACGATTCGTAATGTGTCAAACATTACTATCCGGTTTTCTCCAACTGACTACGAGTCGTTAAATCCAAATTCAAATTTACTATCTATATCAGCTGTCATCAGTCGACAGTTGGTCGGTATCGTCGTTTATTGTTCCAAATAAATAGTTCAATTACTTCTGTTATATTTTAAAATAAATCATCATGGCAACTAAAAATACTTATTTATTTATTTATTTGCAATCATGTATATCCAATAAATTAATTACGTATGATGTTTAGTAGTAATAAAAGTTAGTATAGGTACTTGTATCCTGTTAAGGTGTCGCAATAGTTAAATGGTTTATAACATAAGTTTGTATTTAAGTATTGTACTCTCATCTAAGTTTAAGGGTCTAGATGTCAGTTTCCAAAAATCGGGTTTTTAATAAAACAACAGAGTACTTGACACAGACTAACGTTTTATTTAAACAAGAATGGCACATACATGAAATGTTTACCAACAGGATAACTAGATGTCACTAGTGGTTATTTGTTTAGATAACATTAACAGTTTTCCTATACAAAATCTTTTAATATTGTAGTGTCTATCCTTTGTCATTAAAAAAATCAGTTTACTTTCGTTTCAATAGATAAAATCTTGTTTCGCTCGTACGAAGTAACGATGTGTGATTATGCGATAAAAAAAGATCTATGTAACGGATTTATTATCTGTATTAAAATGTGGTAATTCCAACAAACAATATTAATACTAAGAAACTAATAACGAACAAAAATTAAAATTGGTTGGTTTAAATTCAAATATTTTGTGGAATTTACGATCGCTCGTCTAAATTCAATTTCATATAAAATTTGATCTTCGATTGCCATAAAATAAATATTGCTGTGAACAAGATTTTATAGAACAAAGCGGGGATGTTATTTCAAAAGTCATATGAGATATTTTTACTGCTTAAAATTGTAAATTTGTTATTTCTGTAAAGATATTAAAGAGAAAGCTTGAGGTTGAGGTTAAGCGTAAGCCTATTTTGTATATTAAAATGATCTTTAAAGCTTTTATCACATTCCTTAATACTAAAAGCTGAGTTATTATTAATTATTACGTGTCAGGTAAAATAGAAAGACTATTCTACGTGGAATTAGTCTATGCCTACATAAAAAAATGTTTTTTTTGTGTTTAATTTCTAATAAAATTTCATAGACTCCGTTTAGAATTTGAGATGATAAATCCATCTATTTGAAACACGAAGGCAATACTCAAATTTTATTGGGATTATTGGAGACACTTCTCTGCCCGTCATCATAAATCATCAACTTTACCCAAACTAAACTTTAAATATTCATTAATAAGTGTGCAATTCACTCTGACGTCTAATTTTTAAGTGCCCTTCATTTCAATAAACAATATTGCTTCTTACCCACTGCAACTCCTGATTGCAACTTCATTATTGGGAAAGTTTAAAGAACCAATTCCAAATTCTTCAACGCCAACCCAAATCCAACCTTCCGCATAATATCTCCAAGGTAGAAATTGTTTGTGGGAACATTTTTGCAGGTCCAGTAGCAGGAGTCGTCGTGAGCGCGTGTTGGAAAATAGTCTTTACGGTTGAAATAATACGGCTGTGCATGGATGAATTGTTTTAGAGATTCGGAGTGCACGATGGCTGGAGCTTCAATGCTTGCACGTTTTGTGTCGACAAGGTTTAATGGAAATGACAACAATGCGGAAAATACATCTTCATATTTCCCGCTCTGAAAGGGTTACGTTCATGTTGTTATGTTTGGAATATTGCGACGCGATGTCAAACATCAAAATGTATATAAAAATAAAGGAACATGACGTATTCCTATTAGATAAAACTCCTTATATAATTTTTCCCCAGTAAAAGAATTTATAATTTTTTACGGGATAAAAATGATTACCGGAATAAATCCATTCAAAAAAAATATTTTCTTCAACGACAAAGTTATCTGCGAATACCTACAGCTAAAAACAGAAATGATTTAAAACGGTACAAATTGAATAACATGTTTTTTCTTTAAGTCGGTTAAGAAATAGATAATATTTCATTTGTGAATCAAAATTATGAAAAACAGTAAACCCAGTTAAACAGTTACTTCTACTTTAAATTCCTTGTATCGTAGTTGAGTTTGTGTTATATGATGAAATATTTATCCTGAAAACCAATGAAAGGCATCTGCCTTATTATTATCTATTATAGGACATCTACTAGATGCATATTTAATGTTATATTGAACTAACTTCCTCAGTAGCCAATTAAAGGGCTTGAGACAAATTTCAAGTCCAAGTTGCGCTAACATCAAACTGTTGTTGGATTTTTATTTGGTTTTATTTCGTTGGTGGTAAAGTTGAGGAGTTCCTCAAGACCCCGATCCTCTCCCAGAGAGCGATAAGGTGCAAAGACAGACTATTCCCACCTTTTACACTGATACTTTGTCTCGCTCGCTATTTAATGATAAAATTATTTACTACAACTTTTGTTATACTTATATATTTTGTTTGTTTTTATTTTCCTATCCTTTATTTTTATATGTTACTAGCTGTCCCGGTGAACTTCGTAACGAATATTTTCTTAGTTTCTAACCCTTTAAACCTTCCCTGGACCTCCACAATTATTTCAGAACCAAGATTAGCCAAATCGGTCTAGCTGTTCTCGACTTTTAACGAGACTAACGAACAGCGATTCATTTTTATATATAAGATTTTGTGTATATTAGAAACAGAAAAATTTTATCTCCCCTTGCGGTGCGGGAATTGAACCCACGACCTTCACGTATCGCGCGTGCTGCTCTTACCAACTAAGCTAACCGCAAGTTATTGTAGGCGATGAAATTTTTCCGCTGTATCAACCGTTAGCCTTTCGGTAAGTGCCCTCTGCCGAATATGTTTATATCTACATACTTAACGGCCCGTGGTACATTCGTGGGTTCAATTCCCGCACCGCAAGGGGAGATAAAATTTTTCTGTTTCTAATATTTAAAGTTCGCTAGTACGGCGTATAGTACTATAAAAATAATAAAATCGATTAAGATGCCAGGTGTCTTCGATTCTGTGGTTTTCAAACATTTCTGCAACGAATGTACCACGGGCCGTTAAGTATGTAGATATAAACATATTCGGCAGAGGGCACTTACCGAAAGGCTAACGGTTGATACAGCAGAAAAATTTCATCGCCTACAATAACTTGCGGTTAGCTCAGTTGGTAAGAGCAGCACGCGCGATACGTGAAGGTCGTGGGTTCAATTCCCGCACCGCAAGGGGAGATAAAATTTTTCTGTTTCTAATATTTAAAGTTCGCTAGTACGGCGTATAGTACTATAAAAATAATAAAATCGATTAAGATTTTGTGTGCTAATTAAACTATTTTATTCTTATTTCAACGAAGAATTAAGCATCTCTTCCAGTGTCCCTATGTCTACAATTGGCCGGCATCACGCTTTCACCAATGAAGTGGGTCAGGCCTTTGGGCTTGTTCTATTAATTCCAATCGATATAGCCAATATACTAGAAGATATATCTCTCGTAATGTCTCGATCCTGGAGAGATGGGACTAATCTAATTTATGTAGTTTCAATGTATTTTAATACTGATGAATTGACATTAGTACTGTTTATCTCATGGAATAGTTAACATTAATCAATGCAACTTTATTACCATATACCTTAGGCTTATATTGTTATAAATTAATAGAAAATATGAAAATAAAAGATATGTCATACGTCTATCTTTTATTTTCCCATTATAAAGTGAATAGTTTTAGCATTGGCTAGTGATACTCAAATGCGCGAAATAATAAACATTATAATTTGTGCTTTTTAGACGACTTTAAATAAAGGAGGTTCTGTGTTCGACATGTTTGTTGTCTGTATGTATTTATGTGTTGTATGTATGTTTTTTTTCTGTAGACAAAACTATACGTGACATGTATGTTCACGTATACTTTTGTCTACTGTGGACAAAATCCGAATGTATTTGGGTTTACTAGGTATAAATAGGTCTGATTTTTTGTAAATTTTGTGCAAAAATAAATTTCATCACACCAGTCCTTTCACCACTTACCTAATCATATAGGGGTTAATTAAAAAATGCATTTAAATTTATTATTTTTGTTATTTAAAGGATAACTTATTTAAAATGTATTCCTTATGTTACGTTATATATTCTTTTAACAAATCAACAAACATAATATTTGCTATAAATTTTATAATGGATTTAATTCAATGGATACATTTGGTTGCAGTAGGAAATCAACTTTGCAGATATACCTACATAAACATTTGCGAGTAAGGTTGTTTACTTTTTCATATATGACTGCCAATCGAATTATCTCACCTTCAGATAATAGATTTTTGTGATCTCATCCGATGTCATATGCTGATATGGTTGAAGGTGGAACTCAGTGGGTCAGTTGTAGCCTATTCTATCTCATTCTGAAAGGTACCCAGATGATATTGTCTGGAAAAGCGGAAGCAGTAGTAGCCTTACGCTCGTTCACTGGTTTTATTTTTTAAATTAACAAGGACAAAACTAGAAAGAAAGAAAGAAAAGACATTTATTGACCATTAATACATAGATACATACAGAAAATACTAAAGTACAATGGTATATTTACAGGATCTTACGAGTATTACTTTTCTAGTCTGAGCTATTCGCCTTTGTACAAGTTTATTAAATTCAAATATTAGTTAGTTCTTGGGAATGAAAATTAGGTATCATTCTCATGAAAATGTTTTCATCTAGATGCTACAAAGGAGATGAAAATATTTTCACGAAAATGTCTATAAACCTTATGTTTTTTTAAGGACAGGTTTAAGTAATAATGTAAGCAGGCTGGTTTGAATTTAAGAAAGTTTTAACAGAAAGCACTAGCTTACAACCAGTTTTAATATTGATTTCCTCTTAAATAGCAGATCTGATAAAATATGTTCAATTATATCACACAAGTTTGTTAATTAGAAAATTGCGCCCCAGGGCATAATCTCAAATCGACTTTAGATCTAGTGTACGAAAGTTTTAAAGTTAAGAATGTAGATTTATAGGTTAGTTTTCATGATAACTTCATATGCTTTATATAGAGATTATTCATAAGTTTTACTAATGTAATCTATGTGAATAAAAAAGATTGACTTAAATTTACCCGTCTTTACAATATCTCAATCTAATACTAATAAAACAATCATAAAAAAGTTGAATGTCACCGAATGACCACTTCTTTTTTTTTTTATATTGCACTTCAAGATTGACCTCATGCCACCTGATGTTAAGTGGTAATGAGGTCCTAGCTTAAGGGTGACAAGTACAGCATAATAAATCTGTAACTGGACTTGTCGCCCTTACCTTGAAGGCTTGACCCCTGCTGCTAATGTAGCACCCCCAGGAGCTCTGGAAACCTTACTCACACGCAGGAACACAACAACACAGAAGTGATTGTTATTTGGCTGCGGTCTTCTGTAAGGTGGAGGTATTTCACCAGTCGGGCTGCTCTAGTTCGAGCGATAAATCGCTGTGCCCTACCTCACTAAAAATGAAACAATAAAGTGATCGTCTCACCACCTAAGCTCATGTAAATAGTTTTTGATACCAAACTCCTTGTATAAATATCTATTCCTCAAACTATAAAAAGAAAAATATTGCCTGTCATTGTACATATATGTCATTGTGTGAAAATTGTTCATGTTGGTTATTTTACGTTTATGTTTATTTTACTTGCTTATTGTGTACAGTTATATATTTCCGATTTTCCTCTTTCTCTACGTCTTTGTAAATATTATTTCTAATCTATTGTTGTTAGGTGTAAAAGTGGTGTGTAAATGAACTCCTGTACAGTATTTGTGATATATCATTCATAACCTGCACATCTTCTCTCTACCCTACAGTGGTCATGATTATTTTTCCATAATTATTCTTACTTGTGAAACACATTTTACTTGACTGATGTATTTCGTTAAATCTCTATTGTGAAAGCCCTTTTAACCGACTTAAAAGGTATAAGAAGGAGGTCTCTCAATTCAACTGTACTCGTATATTTATTTATATTTCTTTTTAAGTACAAATTTAGTTTTTCTTTATATTACTTAGTTTGGCTCTTTGTTGCTGTGCTACAAAATTTGTGAAAATTTTTTGGTTTGTACAAACGTGTTTGAGAGCCGATATGGAATGGGTGAGCAAGTCTATCCAAGTCATGTTATTAGTAGATGTAAGGAACGTATTGTTCTTTACTAAAAGTGGAAGTACTTCCGCCGAGCTAGGTGTAATCTGCTCGGGGACCAAGACCCAACTACCATTCTTGGTTTGTTGTATATATACTTAGTGGTGACGAAAACTCTGATATCGCGATGTAGGATATCGATGTTACCAATTCTGCTGACGCTGTATTTGTGTCGACTTGTAGGTCATGTCGTAGGTCGGGACAGTTGACATCGATAATATGTCGATGGTTAATAGTTACAATGAGATGGGTTACATCTGTACTAATATTATAAAGCTGAAGAGTTTGTTTTGTTTGTTTGAACGCGCTAATCTCAGGAACGACTGGTTCGAATTGAAAAATTATTTTTGTGTTGAATAGACCATTTATTGAGGGAGGCTTTAGGCTATATAACATTACGCTGCAACTATTAGGAGCGAAGAAATAATGGAAAATGTGAAAAGGGGGGTGAAAGTTTGTATGGAAACCGAAATCCACGCGGACGAAGTCGCGGGCGGCCGCTTAAACTATATGGACTGAGGGATAATAAGAATTTTAAAATAGGGATTTCATACTTTTGTTAATTAATTTAATATTTTGGATGTGTTTTTACATGTATAGAACTCTAAAAACGTTTACAAATCCTATGATTACAAAAAACTTTTCTGCACTTTATACCAACGGAAATTATGTAAAATCATTTTTCCCAGTTTATATAAAACAAAGGTAACCATACGAGTTTATAATTTTTATGACTCAACATACAAGAACATTTACTTAGAGCTTTTATCCCATCGCCAACGATTCACTTGATGTAAAACTTCTCAAATATCCACCATAGAAGAAAACCTTCCAAATTATTCATAATATTGCAATTCATAATACAATATTTAAGCGGCAGCCCCAAAAACATGGAACAATCGTCAGCCGAGTTGAGAACAGTAATTAATGTAAGATAAAGTTATAATAGCCCGCCTATTAGAGATACCATTAAAAGTGTCGACCCAGGAATTTCGCCACTTAAGGCGAAGACGTAACGGCTACCAATTATATCAGATATTTCAATTTGCTCGTACATCCTTGACATAGTTGAGAAGTTTGTAATAAATAAGATCGTTTAAGAGCCGGACACGAAGATTTTGTTCGGATTGATTGTTCTAGTCAATCAGTTTACTAAACTGTTATATCCATGATAATAATTTTCATTCAGAAACTAGTATTTTGATGAAAAAATAGAAAAAAAGAAAGGAAGAAAGAAAGGAAGAAAGAAAGGAAGAAATAAAGGAAGACAGAAAGGAAGACAGAAAGGAAGGAAGAAAGAAAGTAAAAAAGAAAAAAAAAGAGGAATAAGAAAGAAAGAAATAAATGTTAATTTAGTGACACGATATAATCAATTATAGAAAATCGACTTATAAATAAAATTATATTTTAAAGGAACATAATATAAATTGTGTTCGATTCCCGCACCGCCATGGGGTGACAAATTTATCTGTTTTTTTTTTAAATATTTAAATACAATATTTAAAAAAAATTGCGGCGTAAAGCACTATAAAAATAACGTTATGTCACTAAAAACGCAAATTTCGAACAAAAGAGGTGATGATACATTAAAAAAGCAATACATAATTCCATTCAGTCCGTCAATTACATTTTCAGAATACAATAAAAACGTCATTTCGTATGTCCAAATAATTGAAAATTGGTAATACTGCATATCAAAGTCTAGTGAATAGTTTATGTCACTAATTCTCAAAGAACTGTGCGAAATAGGATGGCACGCTAAATTTTAACCCAACGTGTCTTAGTAAATTTATAACTGTTTACATGAAAAATAAATCAATTATTTGTCTTATATTATTTTGATAACTACTGAATTAAATATTTTACTTTTCTACTGCAATAAAAACGTATTTTATGCATCTAAAAATAAAATAAAAATTGGTGAACATAATAACTGTTCGAAGAATCTACGTCGTCGTAAATATTCGTTTAGTTGTTAAAATAAACATATATGTGTCTGATTTTATTTGGTACATATATTTTTATTCATCTACTCAACTATTAGTGATCCTACCAAACGATTGCTTTCAAAATACAGGATGAAGCTGTTTCAGTAACATATTTTTCACCCAAAGCACAAGCGATATTCCAAAGTGGTTAATAAAAATCCCGTATTTTGTGAGTTTTTTAAATAGCATCATCATTTCCTACGAGAAAAACAATGGAAAATAAGAGTTTCGTGCGATTTTCAATCCTATTGTATCATCTCCTAAAAATATCACTCATTGCCAATTACTTCGAATATTTCGCCGTGATAAAACAGAACGTCGTATGTGCCTACCAGTTATCGGGCGCATACAACGTTGTTTTACAGCCTCTACGATTTATTTTCGTTTGTCCTTGACACATTTCTGAGAAAGACACAGCGTAACTCAACTTGGTAACAAAGTTATCCTACTTTTATTCCGTTCTTACCGTTGCTTGATCCATTTTTGTTTTGGAAGAGACAAGAATTGGATTAATGATAATCAATAAATAGACTTAATAAATTCATAAAAACTGCACATCTGAAAACTATATAAAATTTGTCTCGAGGGCATTATAAAAACTAATACGAAACTACAATTTGATTAAATACATAATCATTATGCTAGAAATGATTGGATCGGACCACGGAAACAATTTTCTAAGCAATTTAAGTATACCCGTAACTAACATATTTGAAAAGAAAAAAGATGGAAAATAATGCTGGGGAAAAAAAGACAGCAGATGGTGGTATCTTTTTTTCAGCATTATTTTATACAAATGGTATGTAGATTAAGTCATTTACATATTTATTTGAAAAGCTTGTGACCGTGTGAGCTCTGAAAAATTAAGTCAATTCAAATAACAACTCACAGCTACGATGAGATATAATTTCAGTGAGACTTAAAATCAATGTGAAAGAAAATATTTTTAAAATTGTAAATATTGAAATCATTTTAATACATACAATAGAAATTTACATATTTTTATTTAATTATATTTGGGCGATAGCCGAATCAAAACCAGTACTTTATAGACATAGATTAAATTAAGTTAACGTAATGCAAGCAAGAGAGACAACATTTATTTTAAAGTCTGGAATATTCCACGGAACGTTTTGTTGTTGTTGTCAATTTTAAACATTCACTGTGCTCTGCTTTCACCAATAAGTAGGTAAATTTTGAGTACAGGTAAATCTTTTGTCGTGTTAATAATCAAACATCTAACTGCATTTTCTCCAGCTTGTCACCTCCATTTTGATAACCAGTATACTGCTTACGAGTGCATGGGCAAGGGGGGAATTCTTAGTATGTTCAACTTAACCTTGACATGTTTTTTTGTGATGAGATAACACATTTACGGTGTATGCAGTTCCTCTTTAAGTTTTGCTGTCAGATCTTACTTCCCACCACATTTCATAATCTTAGGTCTATTGGAAATGTTTCATAGGTTCATTACCCTGCGAAATGTTAAAAAGTAGCTCTGCAATAGAAGACTATTGAATAAAAATAATAATAATAATAAATAATAATATAAAAGGTGTAGATGTGTTGTATTTCTGGGTGTGAGTAAGGTTTCCAGAGCTCTTGGGAGGTGCTACATTAGTAGCAGGGGTCAAGCCTTCAAGGTAAGGGCGACAAGTCTAGTAACAGTTTTACTATGCTATACTTTTCGCCCTTAAGCTAGGAACTCATTACCACTTGACATCAGGTGGGATGAGGTCAATCTTGGAGTGCATTATAAAAAAAAAAGAATACGAATTCTACAACTTTTATATTGCATCGACTTAAAGTAGAAACCGATTAGTTTACATCTTCAAGAAACTTTTAATTCCAACACGTTCAAGTTCTCGAAAGAGGTATCATTTCAATATTGTGACGGAAGTGATCCCTTATACAATTTTACCTTTTGAAAAATAATAATCAGAACAGAAATTTGTGTGGCGTTGATATTAGTAAAGTAATCTTACCCTTAAGTGTGAAAAAGATCCGTAAAACGTGGCAATTGCGACCTGATTCCTAAATCTGATTCGTTGTACAAACTCGGCATGTCAAGCCGCCAAAATGATTCGGTATCAGGTGTGGCACTCGCCTCAACCACGTATTAGGCTTTTGTGCTGTTTACGTAAGAAATTAGAAACTCGCTAAAATAACAGTCTTAGGCTAAGTTCAGAGAAAAGCACGGTGTCAGTTGGTGTCGGGTGTGTATAATTATGAAAATGGCAAAATATATTATTTATTTCGAATCTTTTTTTCTTTCCTTACAAATACATGACATTTTTGTAGTAAAAATTAATACACTGTGCATTTTTTTTAAATAAATTATTTAATAACTATTCTTTTGTGTGGCAATTTCAGCACTTCCGTTACTCATTTTCACTGTGCTACTTCCATTTATCTGAATTGAGAAGAATTAAAGTTTAACTACATTACCTACTTATAAATTATGCAAAAAAAATACAGTATCAATTACTTTGAAATTAAAATTAAAAAAATTTATACACTTGATTCAACAATGGTTCTGTTTTTTTTTTTCAATTTTCAAACATATCACGGGTTAATCACCACCAACCGGCATGTCGCCAGCGTAGTGATCAATTGTCATAACGATGACTTAATTTTCATGATGGAGAAGGCTCCCATACCCTGAAGCTAGATATAAACAGACTAATATATCTAACACTTCTTCATTAGAGCTCATCTAGCGACATCACAAACATTATGAAATATCTATAGAGCTAACCCTAGCTCTATAGATATTTCATAATGTTTGCGTCCCCAACAGCCCGCTTCGCGTGTCGCTCCGCGAGTCGTTCCGCCCAACGTTCCGCACACCGCGCATCCTAACGTACCGCGCTTTCTATAAGCGAACCTTTGAGTTTTCAGAGATCTTAGAACGAGGCACTTGTAAATGTTAATTAAACACACCCATTTTGTGAAACTGTGCACTATGTTTGTGGTGTAATTGAAACGCTAAGTGCGTACTACAAGATGAAATGAAACAGGAGTAAGTAAAGCGACTGATTTTGCTTTGTAAGTAAACAAACAACAACATCAACATTAAATTCAACGATTTTAAGTATGGAATAGGATATGCCCTTTGTCTTATTACGTGAAACTACTCGTATGTAGGTGCATAATATACTAGCGGCCTCTCGCGGCTTCGCACGTGTTTTATCCCCTTTTTTCTACATTTTCCAATGGTCCTTAACTCCTTTTGACAGTTGTTAGAACTTGATGTTATATAGCCTAAAATCTGCCTCTATAAATTGACTATCAACAACAAAAATATTTTTTTAATCAAACCGGCAGCAAAAGTATTTTATTTTATGGTAAGCCATATTAGTATAGATAGATAGAGCACCTTTGATTTTTACAATCACTTAAACATTCAAGGATAACATACAAAACCGCAGGTCACACAATTATCTTCCCAATTTATTTAGTAACTTTCAAACAAAACTTTTTCAACTTGGAAGGGAAATGCCCATACATACACGGTCAGCAATATCGGGATGTTGAATTCGATTTTGAGCCTTATGTGGAATTCTTACGTCTGAAAACTGTAACGACCCAAGGTCGTATGAAGAAAGGGTTGTTGTTTTTGATATAAATCACGTATGTCAAACTTTTCAGGTCATCATTCTTCTATTTTTCCTGGACAAAAATAGTCCTGTGTTTTTCTTCGCTGTTTTTACAAATAGGCACTTTTTTATAAGATTTATGAGTTTATTTAACTACAAGAGTTGTGTTAATACGTTTATTGGAATAATAAATAGTTTTGACTACTAATAATTTACAAATTGTTTAATATTCATTGCAATTTGGTAACTGATTGATGAAACATGACTGGAATTTAATTCTTTTTGGATGCGATTTTATTTGTTTTCGGTAAGAAGATACCGGTTTTTTTGGATAAACCAGATTTTTTTAGTTTTTTTGGTTTCCGTTCCACCCAAAGAAGAAAGAAAAAAAAAACAAACCCTTACAATAATGATTACGTTGTCTGTTTGTTTGCCACCAATCTTTTATCAAAAAAATCTGGGTGGGTAAATTTGAAATATATCATATTATAGCCGTGAAAATTCGGATGTCTGATTATGTGGGTGGTCTCTTTAACGCAAAAAATACTGTGTGTGTTTGAAATATGGGAGCTAGAATTTTTTTAAATTTAAAAATAACGTTGTTTAACTGCGGGCCATTATTAGCAGTACAGAAGTTTGCGATCCCATGGAATGAAGAGAGTCCAAAAAACAAAACACCTAAGGTTACGCAATTAAAAGCATTCCCCATGGACTCGCAAAGGAAATCAAGCCAACAAAATACTCATGGTACGGAAGAAAGGACTCAAAGCACAAACAGAGGTAAAATTCCGAAAATTGTTAATTTACTGTTCCGTCACAAAAGAGGTTTCGTTTACAAACATGTTTGACCTCGAAAATGAAAAATAACACCGGCCAAGTGCGAGTCGGACTCGCCCATGAAGGGTTCCGTAGCAACTTTTTTTTTTGAGTTGATTGAATATACATTGCGGCTTACGATTTATGACGTATTGAAAAAAAACTTCTTACTAGATCTTGTTTGAACAAATTTTCGCTGGTAGTTTGCTTGGAAATGTATATCATATATTTTTTTTAGTTTTCTTATTCTCTTATTCAAAAAATTATTATATTTTATTGTATAGTATAGTATATTGTATGTTTATTATATTTTATGAACATAGTACTAATAAAGACTTAAATTGTTATGTTGTATTATCACTACATAGTATAAAACAAAGTAGCTTTTTCTGTCCCTATGTACGCTTAAATCTCTAAATCTATGCAACCGATTTTAATGCAGTTTTTAAAATAGATAGGGTGATTTAAGAGGAAGTTTATTATTTAATAAAGAATAGAAAAGACAATATTTCTAAGTATTTACATTACATCAGTGCGAAGCCGGTGCGGGTCACTAGTAGATAAATAAATTCGTAAAAAATATACAATTCTTCTCGCAATGTGGAATTCAAACGTTTCACTTATTGCGCCTGATGCTCTTAGAATCGAGGCCGGTTCAAATATTTGAAAATGCTACCTTGCGGTTAGCTCAGTTGGAAGAGCAGCACGCGCGATACGTGAAGGTCGTGGGTTCGTATCCCACACCGCTGGGCGAGTTGAAATTTTTCTGTTTCTTTAAAAATATATAAAGGGTTATTTTTAAAACATCAAAAACCTCGCAGTATTATATTACCTACATCATTTACAAGTTTGTTCTGCAACTTTCCCAAATTTGACAAAAAACCAAACAATTTCAATGCCTAGCTAAAATCAATAAATAAATATTGGACAACATCACATACATTGTTCTGATTGTGCGGTAAGTAGCTTAAACATTTGTGTTACAGAAATCGGAAATAAAGACGGTACCATAACACCCAGTCCCGAGACAATATAGAAAAGTTCGTTTCCCATATTGACCCAACCGGGGATCGAACCCGGAACCTCAGAGATGGCGCAAGTCCGGCCCGCGCGCCTCTTGGCTACAGAGGTCGTCAAAAGTATGTATAAAGAATCGTATTCTTGCCGCTAACGCAAAGTTCTAGAACAAAAATTGTTGATGATGAAATATAATCCTCCGAGAGATATTGATGTTTCAAACATAACTCTATTGAACAAGAAATAATGACCAAATTGTGATTTGCCTCTAGTTCAGTCCACTGCTAAACATGAAGTATTCATCGCTGCACGCCACCGATTATCGGATTTCAGTCTAATTCTGATTTTTAGTGCTGAAACACAAGGTTAAAAGTTCAGTGAACCTTCGTGTCTCCAACGATCCCTCAGCCGCGGGTCAAATTACCTTGATCCACTTGGCTCTTTTTTGCTATCTATCACTGGGATCCAATTTCGCGTAAAACTGAACTCCGAATGATATTGAAAGTGCGACAGGAACGCGTTTACCATAGATCAGAAGGCCTATCTAAGAGGCGGTCACTGAACTTCGAAATCGTTTTGACTAGTCCCTACTAATATTATAAATGCGAAAGTAACTCTGTCTGTCTGTCTGTCTGTGTGTCTGTTACGCTTTCCTGCTTAAACCTCTCAACCGATTTTGATGGAATTTGGTATAGGTATACGTTAAATCTCAAGAACGGACATAGGCTACTTTTTATTAGATAATAAGGGGGGGGGGTAATACCACCTTTGAAAGTTTATATGGAAAAATGTTTATTTTTGAAGTTAGAGATATGAAATTTGGCACAGATATAGCTCGAAACTTGGATTAAAATATAGACTACTTTTGTTTCGAATATAAGGGGAGAAAGGGGTAAAACCGACCATGAAAGGATGTAGTCCACGCGAACGAAGTCACGGGCACAGCTAGTTTAAAATATATAAGACTATAATGTTGCTAGTGCAAAGTCACGATAAAAATATTCAAGTAAATCAATATGAAGGGAATTGAGAGAAAGATTGATAATATGTACCTGTAAGACTTGATGCTCTCAACTCTACGTACATAGGCAATAGTCAGTAATTATCACGTAATATCTGTTCCGTGGTAATTATCTTCTAAGTATTCGAAGACCACGTAATGCATTAAGCTCTCAATGATGGTGGATAGCTTAGTACAACTACGACGGGACACAGTGCGCAATGTGGGGTTTGGGGTGGGTGCGGTGATTAGGTTCGAGACCCAAACGTTAACAAATGCATGAAGACAGACGTACGAAGTCGCGGGCGTCCGCTAGTGTCTTATAATTTTGTGTAGGTGTTTTTATTCCCTTCGGTAGCAAGTTGTTGTTGTATTTACTTGGCACCGACTTCAAGATATGAATTACTTCGTGTTACCTAAATGTTTTTCCATTCTTTTACTCTATTCTGTTGTTTTTTCCGTTTGAAGTCTGTTTTTTTTGTTAAAAAGTTTTTTGTACGTCATATCCCTTTCTGTTAAGTTTCATCCAGAACCGTTCAGTAGTTTTTGTATGAAAGTGTAAGACACATACATACATTAAGACATTCTAACAAAATTTCCCGTTTATAGTATTCGTGGGATGTGTGGATTGGAGTATAGAGGTGAAAAATCGATCGAACTGTTTTCAGTATAAGAAAATGTCGTTTTGTACATGTTTTCAGACATTAAAAAACTGGAACAATATTTATAATATTTATTACATTTGAATGCGAAGGTAAATTTTGCAGTCGAGCATGACTAATACCCGGTTTCAATATTTTACGATTCGTAATGTGTCAAAAATGACAATTCGTTTTCTCCAATCGACTACCAGTCGTTAAATAATACCGCTCCATACACCTGTCAGTCAGTCGTTTTTCGCAAGCGCCTCGTAAAACGTAAACTGGATTAATTTTAAGGAAGACTATTTTATAAGGAATCTTTCAATAAAGGATTTAATTTTGGCATCTTAGAATTCTTTGAAGTTTAATATGAGAAAAAAATTATAGGCGACCGAAATACTGACTCCAAGTTGCCCGATCCTAAGTAGCTCACTTATTAAATTTATGGCTTACCCATAAGAGGTATTTCGGTTATAAATAAATAAACAAATATTGAACAACATCCAATGATATTTTAAAACAATAGATATGTTACCCATGCGGGCAATATGAAGACGCTAAAACGTCCTAATTGGGACGCCTTACCCCCTGTCTGCGAAAAGCGATACGACAAATGTGACGTCTCTGTCATGTGCCTAACAGAGAGTTACTACTTATCTCTTAAATCAAGCCATCCCTTTCACATCATCTAAGAATGTGGTTAATAACAATTGCGCATGTGTGCAGTCGCACTCGACCAGCACAGATTTTTCGTTAGTTTTGTGAACGTATAACATATCTATTGTTTTTAAATATCATTGACAACATCACATACATTGCTCCGACTGATGCTGCGGAAAATAGCTATAGCACTTGTGTTACAGAAATCAGAAACAACGACGGTACTACATCACCTAGACCAATATATAAAAGTTCGTTTCCCATATTGACCCGACCGGGGATCGAACCCCAAACCTTAAAGATGGCGCGACACCAAAGTTCGACACCAGCCTCTCGGCTACGAAGATCGTCTAAGGTTATGTTAGGTTAGTATTTTTTGATGCTTAATTTTTTTAAATACTTGTAGTAAGAACCAAGAATCTTCATAATTGTAAATGTAAATATGATAGTAAATAAATACGTAGTTATGATAAGGCAACAATGCATTACATTAAGTTTCTTGAGTTCCTACTAGAACTTGTCCAAAGCTTTATTCTTAAGTTGAAACTAAATTCGTGTAACCTCCCATTCAGCTGCTTTACTTTACTTTGTCTTTCGTCAGCATTCATTATAATTCATCCACGGTAAACCGTCTTCCTTTTATTAAACAAGAGAATCATCCGCTACGTCTCGCGGATTTCCATACACAGGTATGTAATATTTGGGATCCTTAGTACAAAAAAGAAATATGAAACAGGGCTTATATTCCTACAGCCTTATTAAAAACAGGTTTAAAAAGACTCTTTATAACATTTAAACTCTACCAATCGCTTTATTGAATTATTTTTGACCGACGCTTCGCGGAAACAACGTTTCGCCGAATTATAGAACTTGTATGATTCGGCGAAATGTTGTTTTGGTCTAACATGATTTGGTTAAGCAATGACACTTACAAACAATGGAACTTTATCCAAGTAATTAATGCTGTTGGCTTCACTATTAAAACATTGTATGTACCTTTTTTTTTTTGAAATCTGGAATGTGAATCTTTTAGTTTAGGTAAGTATGTAGGTATTATCATTATTGTGGTAAATTAATAAGGTTGCCTTTATATATATATTTATATGTATATAGTGTTTTTTAGAAAAAAATGTGTTTTCGTTGTTTCGTTAGTCCCATGGTTTTGACATTTGAACCAAAGCAGTTCAATCTCCAACTTATAGTAACATCTGTGTTCGTTCTTCCTTTAAACCCGCTTCGATGGCTAATAATATGTCTACTGCATAGATTTTTAAATAGTTAATATGCTTTACGCCGCACTAGGGAACTTTAAATATTTTGAAGAAACATAAATTATTTATCATCATTTGCGGTGTGGGATATAAACCCACGACCTTCACGTAACGTGCTGCTCTTCCAACTTTTTTTTTTTTTTTTTTTTGGTCGAGGGGGAAATGCCTACCGCACCGTCACTCTCAGTGGGGAACAGAGAGTGGTGTGTCGGGCTCGCACCGACTAAAACCCCCTCGGTGGCCAACGCTGCGCAATTGTGGGGGAGTCGGGATTCCTTGCGATTCTACACAGGCTCCCCCACAGCGCCTACCGCCAAGCGGCCCATCTCGCCGCGCAAATACGCCGCTGGAGCGTGTCAGGCCACCTGACACGCCCCACCCCCTCGGGACCGAGGTAACGGACGCCAGGCTTACCCCACGCCTGGCATCTCCGGTCCCAGCAGCGGATCTGCTGTGCGGCTCCGCTGCCTACCGCCTCTGTGGACACCGAGACTCTCAATCCAGCTCTCCCTCCGAGAGCCAGATGAAGTCCCGAGACCCACCGGTCGCGGAGGATAGGGAGACCGGCAACGTAATACCGTATCCTCCTCTTCCTCCGCGACCCCACCACGACGCGATTCGCGCCTCGCGCGGCAGCGCGCCACTGCCGGGTCGCGGAGGACAGGGAGGCCGGCAACGAAACACCGAGGTCCTCCTCTTCCTCCGCGATCCACCTCTGCCCTTGCGGGCTTGCCGCAGAGAGCCACCTTCTCTCCGCAGCCCAGCTCGGGATCCGTCTTGGCTTCACCCTGTGCGGTATTGGAGGCTGGGTGACAAGGCCAGCCTCAACGTCCCGGACCACAGGGTTACTGAGCCCCCCCATCGCGACAAGATGCGGAACCCAGCGGGGGGGAGCTCTTCCAACTGAGCTAACCACAAGTTTTCGTTTGGGATAAATTTTTCTGTTATTTAACCCCTTAGCCTTCGCTAAGTGTTTAGAACTACAAACTTTTCCACACTACAAGGGAAGATGTAATTTTTCTGTTTCTTTAGAATTAATCTACTGTGTTTTGATTTAGGAATCCCGAGTCTTCTTATAAGTTTTCCAAAAACAGCTTAGGCTTTGATCATCAAGCTACAATTCGCAAGTGTGTTATTAATATACGGAACCTCTCACAAATAACCTTTTCTGCTTGCCTTCCCCTCCCCTCTCCCCCCAGTAGTAAAGCAGACAGCTGTTGGTTAGACCATAAACTTTTTACGGCATCGCGGTTGTTCCGGAAAAACAAAGCTCTTTAAAGTACTGAACGTTGCTCCCGGAGATTGGCAGCTCTTACCGGCCTTCTCTGTTAAATATCGTCTAGATAGGTCCGAGGTTGGCTAGATTGCTATCGAGGTGTTGATTTATAACAAGATATAGTCCAGTCATTTTGTAAAAAAATGAGGTAACTTCTTTCAATTTGAACCAGTTGTTTTTGAAATTAGCGTTCAAACTAACAAACTATTTAAAGAAACAGATTTTATCTCACCTTGCGGTGTGTAGCTCAAATACATGGCCTTCGTGTACCGCGCATGCGCTACTCTTCCAACTGAGCTAACCGCAAGTTATTGTAGGCGATGATTTTTTTCTGTTGTATTAACCTCTTAACTCCTGGTTAGTGCCCCCTGCCGAAAATGTTTAGAGCTACATACTTATTGCTTATTAAATAATAAAGTGCGGCGTGAAGCACTTAAATTTTTTTTCATGAAACACTTCTAGACTTACCTTATAACACCTGGTGTTACCTAAGTGGTAATGAGGTCCTAGCTTAAGAACGACAAGTACAGCATAATAAATCATTTACTGGACTTGTCGTCCTTACCTTAAAAGCTTGACCCCTGCTACTAATGTAGCACCCCCCAAGAGCTCTGGAAATCTTACTCACACGCAGAAACACAACAACACCGGAGTGATTGTTATTTGGCTGCGGTCTTCTGTAAGTCGGAGGTATTTCATCAGTCAGGCTGCTCCAGTTCGAGCGATAAATCGCTATGCCCTACTTTTTTAGGGTTCCGTACCTCAAAAGGAAAAACGGAACCCTTATAGGATCACTTTGTTGTCCGTCTGTCCGTCCGTCCGTCCGTCTGTCAAGACCCTTTTTCTCAGGAACGCGTGGAGGTATGAAGCTGAAATTTATATCAATTACTCAAGTCTACTGTCTCTTGAAGCTGTGAAAAAATCAAACTTCTAAGCCAACGCAATCAAAAGATACAGCCGCTTATGCCGCAAATTTTCGACACTTGCAAGGGAAACAAAACCTACAGGGTGCTTCCCGTGAACTCAGAATCTTGAAATTTGGTTTGGTAGATAAAGGAAAAATTACGAAAACCATAAATTTTTAGTTACATCACATAATATATATTTTTTTAATAATTTTAAACTTACTTCCCATTTCCTCATAAACGCGTAGAGGTATTAAATTGAAATTCATACCAAATACTCAGGTCTATAATATCTTTAAGCTGTAACAAAATCAAACTTCTATGTCAACGCAATCAAAAGAAACAGCAATTTAAGCTGCATATTTTGAAACTCGCAAGTACTTGCAAGGGAATCAAAACCTAAAGGGTACTTCCAGTCGACCTAGAATCTTGAAATTTGGCATGAAGCAACGTTTTAAGTAAACGTAAAACTGAAAATTGTTAATTCTTGTAATGCATGTGCTTTTTTTTAGACATGTGTCAAAAAAAATAAAGTGTAATCGTTTTTGTCTTGTAAAGGAGGACAACTTTAGAGTAACAATAACAGAGCTAAACCGTACTAAAGCAAAAATATCTTAAATTGGCTCTCTTGTAAAAATGAGAGAGGTATCTAAGAGAGGTAGGGCATAGCGATTTATCGCTCAAACTGGAGCAGCCCGACTGGTGAAATACCTCCACCTTACAGAAGACCGTAGCAAAATAACAATCACTTCTGTGTTGTTGTGTTCCTGCGTGTGAGTAAGGTTTCCAGAGCTCCTGGGGGGTGCTACGTTAGTAGCAGGGGTCAAGCCTTCAAGGTAAGGGCGACAAGTCCGTAACAGATTTATTATGCTGTACTTGTCACCCTTAAGTTAGGACCTCATTACCACTTAACACCAGGTGGGATGAGGTCAATCTTGAAGTACATATAAAAAATAATGAAAAAACTGCAATCGTGCCCTTGTTCTACTGAAAGTGGGAAATGTTCTTTAGATTTAAGACTTTTACGTTACATTTTAAATACTTAAAACAAATTAACGGGCAAAAACACGACAACATTTTTAGTAGTTAATACGAACTACTTTTAACGTTTAAAAATATTCACCCCGGTTAGAACATTCAAAAACAATTCCAGTTACTATCATTGTAGTGTGTCGAAGTGACTTAAGTAAATTTTGTTGAATGTGAGGGTGGATGAAGATTTGCAAGCTCCCGCGAACAGATGAAGACGAGCGAGACCAGTCAGCTCGTGACCACGGTTGGTGCAACCTAACCGAAACTTCAGGCAGTAAGTAGTTTGTATTAAGTACGAAAAATGGCGCTTTGACTCGTTAACTTGTTTAAAGAAGGCTCTAGAATCGCGAATATGTACTAATTAAAAAATATATAGGACGGCCTCTACGGTCCGATATTGAAAGCAAGCTCTAAACTTAAAATAAGTAAAAACCTTATTTTTACTCGAACTGGCTTTCATAATCCTTACTAATGACTATATTTAACCCTGTACATACTTTAAAACTCTAGAAAACGTAAAACTTAGGTCCCTGTCATACTGAGAATCGAAAGTCATGTGAACACGTCAGTTGGAAGAGCAGCACGCGCGATACGTGAAGGTTGTGGGTTCGATTCCCGCACCGCAAGTGGTGATGAGATATTTCTGTTTCTTATTAATATGTAAAGTACGCGCGTGCGGCGTAAAGCACTATAAAAATTATAAAAATCAAATTGAAATGTTGATTGCATACTCAACTATGACACTGAGTAACTATCAAAGCGCGATTCCTTCATAGATTTTGTATTAAGACAGCAGTTTTTGACGTCACAATATTACTAATCAATACACTGACCGAATCATGAATGAGGAGATCCGTAGACGAACTAAAGTTGCTGACATAGCTCGTAGGATTAGTAAGCTGAAGTGGCAATGGGCTGGCCACATAGCACGAAGATCGGACGGTCGATGGGGCAAAAAGGTTCTTAAGTGGAGACCATGTACCACCAAGCGCAGAGTGGGACGGCCACCTACCAGATGGACCGACGACCTAGTAAAAATTGCTGGGTCTCGTGCAGGTGGCAATGGACCGGTCGCGCTGGAAATCGGTTGGAGAGGCCATGTTCAGCAGTGGACAGTGACAGGCTGAAATGATGATGATAAATGATGAATACGCTGACTATTAAAATTAATTTGAAAAAAAAAAAAACAAAATGGCTGATTTAACCATAAAGTCTTCTTTTCAGCAATGACGCTCTAAAATTATTTGAGAATGGTGTCCACATCCGTCTAAGCAAGAACCCCTGTACAATAAGACCTCCGCGTTCTCGCCTCTTTTACTCTTTGTTTCTTCATCAAACTAGCTCCCTCCCCAGGTTTTCCTCTACGTCCATAATCCAATTTGTAGGCAAGAATTCCTCTCCATTTTATTTGCACACTCGCTTTTCCTTAGGTTTATACCTTTTTAGGATTCACTCTGAATGTTAAGAAAGGAGTCGCAATTACTACAGCTTATTAAAGTTTACTGCCCTCTAAAAGCGTTTTGTGTTTGATAGAAAATGTAGGAATTTAATTTGAGAGTGAGAACGTCGCTTATTAAATCATGCTCATGGACTAATTTAATTATTTTGTTTGTAAGTGTCGCGACTGTAATAAGAAAGATGTATTTATTTGACGACCTCCATAGAAGAGAGGTGAGCGGGCTGGAATTTGACGTTGCGTAATCTCTGAGGTTCCGGGTTCGATCCCCGGTGAGGTCAATATTGAAAACAAACTTTTCTATATTGTGTCGGGTCTGGCTGTTATGGTATTGTCGTTGTTTCTGATTACTGTAGCTTAAGCTTTTCACAGAATTAGAACAATGTATGATGTTGTCCAATATTTATTTTATTTTAAGATTATGAAAATGTGTGTACATGTAAAACTATTTGACTCTCATCGTACATTCATTACGATGACACAAAGGTTCAAAGTTCAGAATTCTTATATTCATGTTAATTACATCAGTTCAGTAATATTTGTGAATTGTTTTTATAATTCACATAATGGTATATCTGGTTCGAAACCTATATTTTACTTCGTTCTTAATAAACAAACAGATAATGATGGTAAAATGGTAATGAACAAAGACATTTGAAATACCTGGCAAAACATACTATTACATAGATATTCTATAAATATAGCTATCTGTGACGTCACTTTTTAACTAAAGAAACAGACTTTAAAGGATCATTTTAATAAAAAGCATTTTAAAGATCATTTGCAAAAAACTGAATACGACCGATGTAACATAAATACTCATGAAAGATATTGATACTTTAATTTATTTGCAAAATGTGTGAACATTCGAATGATACAGGAAAGATGACTTAAAATGTCCATCAAGTAGATTAGAGAAAATATTAGGCAATATTTTTATCTAATCAACAATCTTGCGGGCCAGTATGGCGATGCTAACGGATAGAATATTTCTACATCAAATCCGTTGTCATCGCGATGTGGGCTCCTCTCTCTGCTCAGGCTGACAGGGGCCAATATACTGCGCTACTATAAAAAAAAACATTTATTAAGACGTAAGACGTAAAAATGTAGCGTGACGTCACTGCTTACCATATTTCTTACGAATACGTGACGTCAAAGCACCTCTCAAACTTTGATGTGATTTATCATCATTCACTTTTATTCATTTGTTGGTGCAAAAATAAGTTATTATTGTATTTTGAACAGCTTACTGACGTTCCAAATAAAATATATTTTTTTTACTAAGCCATTATTCCAGTTGAGCAATACATTTGCAGCGGAAGTATAGGGGAGAAATGGGATGAAAGAGCCAGGTTTTGAATGAGCCACTTGCGTTATTTCGGTAGTTTACGAACGAATTTGGTGAATGTTTTTATTTAAAGTGGCAATACATGTATCATCTAGATCAGTATTGCCACTCAAAAATAAATCACCCATTGGTTCCTTCATATCTTTTCTCCACAACATTCAGCGGAAAGAAAAACATTTTCTTTATAATCGCTACGTCCCTTCCACTGTTCTTTGCTATCACTTTGTGCTACTAGTCTCTACAGCCCACCTCTCCGTAAATAACGAGCGAGTGCAAGTAATGTAGAGTTAATAGGCTGTTACTCTATCAGGTGCCTCTATAAATTGGATCTTCCCGTCTTTATGAGAACAGAACTCTATTTTTAAACACGATTAACCACCTTGCAGATGCAATTTCTAAAGGACTGGTCCTGTCTGACTTAGCACTTAAAGGTATTTAAACATTTGGTTGCAAAATTTGAGTTTCAGTGAAGTTCCTTATTTTTATATAATACTAGCTGTGCCCGCGACTTCGTTTACGTGGAGTACATCCTTTCATGGTCTGTTTTACCCCTATCTACGCTAATATTCGAAACAAAAAGTCTAGTCTATATTTTAATAGAGCTATATTTGTGCCAACTTTCATATCTCTAACTTAAAAAATAAACATTTTCCCATATAAACTTTCAAAGGTGGCATTACCCCCCCCCCCTTACTTTCTAACAAAAAGTAGCCTATGTCCGTTCTTGAGGTTCAACGTATACCTATACCAAATTTCATCAAAATCGGTTGAGAGGTTTAAGCGGGAAAGCGTAACAGACAGACAGACAGATATAGTTACTTTCGCATTTATAATATTAGTAGGGATAACTGCAACCTGGGAAAAGAGTAGTATTTTGGAGCCTTTTAATTGCAAAAGAACTTTCTTTTTTAAAACATTATTAACATAGACTAAAGACTGCCAAAGTTTTATTAGTCGCTGCGTGATGTTTCTGTTCTTTTGTCGCTTTCTTGATAAGTTAACTATCCAACACATATTTTGTTTTGCATTCGAATAAGTTTTAAATATAGTAAAGATATTCCTAATATCGTCTAGATGATAAGTCCAGAAACTCAATACGACTACACTTGTTTTTTCTTATACACAAATAAGCTAATAACAAACTGAAGGAAATCTTTGAAAATAAATAAATAAAATTAATAAATGCGCAAGAGAATCACACCCATCACCTGGTCTCAAACTAAGGTTTTCCCTTGTACTATGAGTACACACGACGGATATTAACTGGGGGCGTCAACTCAGCACACCCAGACCCAAGTCAATTAAGAACTCAAACTCAAACTCAAATATTTCTTTATTCAAGTAGGTTACATATAACACTTTTGAATCGTCATTGAATACAATGCAAAGTGATTCTACTTCCTTTACAAGTAAAATTTGTTTTCCTAACTGACCTGACCGGGATCGAACCCGGGACCTTTCGCGCTTTGGTCGCCTACCTTAGCCACTGCGCCACCGATGACGTCAAATGTCTAACTATAATTTTAATATCTGTGCTTTAGATTCTTGAAACATTTTTTCTTAATTTTATATTTATGTTTTTTTGAAATCCCAAAATTTTTATCTAGGAGCACGATAAAAGTTATATCTGTATTATATATGTTAAGGTTTAGCTTAAACTTGATTACAATGCCATAATTATATCTTGATTGATTTATTTTTTCTCTTTTTTTTCTCTACTATTACCGCACCTATATACAAACTATCTGCATGACCCAAGGGTTGACTGGTAGAGAATGCCCCTAGCATTAAGTCCACCTGTTGTACTTATTTGTGCAATAAAGTTTTTACATAATAAAAATAAATATTGCATTGTATTCAAGTCATTATAACTCGTACAACAATAGGTATTGGTTAAGAGAAATGAGCATTTACTTAAAACGATAACCTCGTAACTTTGTTGGCTTACCCAGTCTTACTTGGCAAAAGCCAAATGTTAAAACTTGTCTCAATTGGACACTTTCCAGTAGCACCACTTTGATACATTGTTGTAACAATGGACAGACATTTGAGATGCTGTAGATAACACTTATTTATACTTATTACTACGCAAAAATGCAGACAAAAGTACTTCAGACTATACACTTTATTAAAGAGAGAAAGGGCATATAGATTAATCGCTCGAACTGGAGCAGCCCGACTGGTGAAATACCTCCACCTTACAGAAGACCGCAGCCAAATAACAATCACTTCTGTATTGTTGTGTTCCTGCGTGTGAGTAAGGTTTACAGAGCTCCTAGGGGGGTGCTGCATTAGTTATTACATTAGATGTTTCTCTCTTGCTTACCATCAGGCTGTGAGGAGCCAATATACTGCGCTACTATAAAAAAAAGCCAGCAAAGTAAGGGTGACAAGTCCAGTAACAGCTATTATTGTTCTGTACTTGTCGCCCTTAAGCTAGGACCTCATTACCACTTAATATCAGGTGGGATGAGGTCAATCTTGAAGTGCATATTAAAAAAAAATACTTTGAAATTTGTACCGCCCTTATATCGTGCGCATAAGAACTAATGTCGAACTACAAGTGCTTACCTTGACCTGCTGTCGATTTTACAATATGTTCCCATGGTGAAATGCTACGTAGCTTTTGTTCACCAAATATAGAGATCGTGGTTTCAAATCCTGGAGGGTTCACCACGAATTAATGTTTGTTTTTTACTTAATCATCATTTCATTGAGTGGTCTCACAACTAAAGTTCCCTTTTGTACTTTTGTACCAAACGTAGATGCCCACTGGAGTAAAGTTACCAAAACCTTGACATTTAGTAAAAATATCCAAAGTATCGATACTATTTACGACCGACGAAATGTTAATAAGCAATACTTCGAATAGTATCGATACTAACGGAGAGAAAATTATCGATTGGTACAGTCGACGTCAGATATATCGGAGCAGACAAAGTGATCGAATACTTCTGAACAGTTAAAATGTCAAAAAGTTCCATACACCACAAGTTACCATTGATATCTGAACATTCATTACTTCAATAATATCTGAGTAGATGCCAATAACATCTGAACACTCATAACGTTAATATGTGTCACGCACGTCATGTGTCTCATTTAGCACCTGTATAGATGAGTGTTCAGATATTATTAGTAAGTTGTGTGTATAGAAATTATTGACTAGTATCTGCTCAGATATTATTGAAGTAATGAATGTTCAGATATTAATGGTAACTTGTGGTGTATGAAAATTTTGACATTTTAACTGTCAGAAGTATTTGGTCACTTTGTCTGCTCCGATGTATCTGACGGATACTGTACTATTGATGTATTACATACTATTGGTCTGTTTACTAATGTCAACAGTAGAGACACTATTAAAACCATAAATATGCACTCAACTATCAACAGATACGCAACTCTAGATTGGTGATAAACCACACCCAAGACCATTTTGATTAGGGAAAAAAGTTTCCTAAAAGAAATATATGTCTGAGTTTAGAACTCTTCGGGATCTATTGGTAGATATACTTTCTTGCACAGAAAAATTTACAGAAATTGGTTGTACAGACATACTGAAATACAATTTACGCGGTCTTATTGTTTGAAAACTCTTCCAGACAAACTTTAGGTAGAGGAAATAGTAGATATCGAGAATCGGCCGTGCAAAATTTATTGAGAAAATTTTAACAGAAAACATCAATACTATATTATGGTAGCCACCGCGCCATTTAGTTAACTTGTTGTTTCATCACTCATCAAAACCAAAACTATATGACTTGGTCCAAAGTGAGCTACACATAGCAATAAGTTAGATACTGATACTGTAAATGATCTGCTGAGTTTCTTACCGGTGTCTTCTCGGTAGATATAGGTTCCGAACCGGAAGTAGAATCACTTTGCATTGTATTCAATGACGATTCAAAAGTGTTATATGTAACCTACTTGAATAAAGAAATATTTGAGTTTGAGTTTGAGTTGCAGTCTGATTAAGCGGTTAGAATTTTGACTGGTAGAGAAAGCTCATAGCGTTAAGTCCGCCATTTCTACTTACCAGCCATTTATACTTTTGTGCAGTAAAGTTTTTAAATAAAATAAATAAATAAATGTCGAGTTTGGTACGGTAAGCCAAAAATTACAAAAAATCTATGAAATAAGTTTAATTTGCATCTGAACTTTCATTACTTCATTAATATGTGAGCAGATGCTGAGCATGTGCATCTAAATTTATTATTAACCAACCAATTATTATCTTAGCTAGGATTAATTATAATTTGCGTACTTAAGAAATATGACCTTGTTTAAATTCTAGTTGTGATGGTTAATTAACAATCTTTCATAAATTTATTCTTTTTTACTTTTACTTTTACTTTCCTTGCTAAAAGTAATTATTGTTTAATCCATGATGCTAAATAATTAAACATTACCTATTAAATAAATGGACTTGGAGTCCATTGAACACATTTCCACTACAAGATACCGAGTTAACAAATAAAACAGATCAACCCAAATCCCTTTACGATATCCTCTGCTGAGTCTCAAAGCACTTGCCTCAACAATATCAGACACGGTTACATGAAAACTCAAACAGCACGCTGTTAAACTCAACCACAACTACAATAAAATAAAACAGAAAGTGACCACATTCATAAAATCTCACTGGCTTATACAGAAATTGTTTTATAATACCCATATGTTTAAGCAACTCAAAAGTATGTGTATGTATCTTATAAATCGTCACTTCAAAACATTGGATTATTCACTTTTATTTATTTTATTTATAAACTTTATTGCACAAAAAGCATAAAGATTAGATAGATAGATAGATATACTTGATTGCACAAAACTTTACAGAAATAGGTTTTACAGATTGGTTATAGTACAATTTAGGCGGTCTTATCGCTAGGAGGAAATAGTAGATGGCGAGAAATGGGTACGGCTGCGCAACTATGTGTCAACAATAAATATTTATTATTTTATTTATTGTTGACACATAGTTGCACAGCCGTACCCCTTTCTCGCCATCTACTATTTCCTCTACCTGAAGGTAGGTAGGTAGGTAGATCTATCTAATACCCCTATCAAATACCCGTCCAGATACCCTGGGACTACAATAATTCCAGCGTCTAACGCGTTTCAATTCTAAAGCTGAGAAAAAAAAGCATGCCCCATCGAATTTGCGCTGTCCGGGCCTCACTAGCGCTCACAGCGGTTTCCACCGCAGTTCGAAACCAACTTTGGGAGCAAACGCACGTCTGTCGCTCGTTTATCCATCCATTGACGAACTGTGTAAGTGTTGTGCTGTGCTGTGAGTGGAACTGTGCTAGTGTTCTGTGACGGATCTATTGAAAATGTAAGTCGAGGAAAGGTATAAATCTTTGGTGATTTTTGTGAAGTCGCAAGTTCGAAGTGCGCGCTGATTAAGCCAATCAAATGTTTAAGATCGCTGAATTATTCGGGCGATAATTATGTCAATCGTTTACGTTAAACAGTTCAGTAACTGATACGGTAATTGGTGTTGTTTGTTGTTTTATTTAAATTTTGGGTTGTCGTCTCATGATTGTTTGGGATCATAAGAGTATTTATTGAATTAACTTTTATATCCTTAGCAGCTGTACCAGAACTTATAACGCTGAATTATTTATTTAAAAGAAACACCAAAAGTGCACATACTGAAATTACATCTTAAATTAAATATTAAAAAAAATCTAGTATGCACACCAATAATAGGTGCTTACAGCACTTACAAAATATTTAAAACTTACAAATCTAATTCCTATAAAGTAATAAGAATACAAAATTTAGTAGGAACAAAATCTTACAACGTGAAAGTGAAGGCATTCACTACCAATAAAATTTATAATAACCACAAAAAAAATGCGTCTGAAAATGAAATTGAAATCACGCGTGTAACTTTAAATTGCAAAATAGTTCCAAATAAATTCAAGCAATGATTTTTATTTAGTTTTTCAACGCACTTCATTTAGTGATTAAAATTTATTGATCGTGCGGCTGTTACAGTTTTCGTTAATTGGATTACATATCGTGTCGTCTTGGATTTTAGAAAGGAGTCATATAAAATAAACCTTATTTATTAGATCAAAGTAAAAGACTTAATAAGAAGATAGATACGTAGATAATCTAGAAATAGTACCTACCTAGTTTTAATCTGGATAATCGGTCTGAGAATTTCGATTAGCCGAATCGGTTCAGTGGATTGGTCTAACGGATAACTAGTAGGCCAAACGAATCGTAAGTATGAAGATATTGAACGGCGACCCATTACAATTTAGTAGATGAACCATGAGATTGTAAAATATAGTGTCAAACTACCGCCCTAATGGATTATGTGTGTGAGAGACACACTTTTGAGTTTTAAAAAAATTTAACGGGTCAAAACGCGACTCCATTTTTATTTAGTAGTTAATATGAACTACTTAGTGCCCGACGTTCCGGTTAGGTTGAACCATAACTGTTGTTAGCTCGTGACCACGGTTTGTGCAACCTAACCGAAACGTCGGGCAGTAAGTAGTTTGTATTAACTACTAAATAAAAATTGTGTCGCGTTTATACCCGTTAAATTATTTTAAATGTTTAAAATGGAACGCGAAAGTCTTAAAATTTACACTTTTGAGTTGCTTAAGCATTAAGATGCTTTAAAACATCTTTGATAAAATGTAATGAATATTCTTAGACATAGTTTGTATTAACCTAATAGTTTGTGATATAGGCACAGAGGTAGACAAGATGATGTCCGCGTAGATAAAATATTAACCTTTTATGTCATACTAATCGGAATAAACCAATTTTAATATTTCAGCCCTTCTATAAATACACGAGATATTTTCTATAATTCACAATCTAGCTTTTAATATACTTCCCACTTAAAATCATTGTAAAAAATTAAGAAATTTAACATTTCAAGTGTTTAAAATTTTTGTTATTATTTTTAGTACGGGTGTATAACATAATTTATTAATATTCTACAGTATAATTTAAAATCGAGGTCTCAATTTTTATTATTAAGACTAAAGTTTAGGATGCTGAAACATATATAAAAGTCGGACTAAAGTATTTTTTTTTATTTTAACGGCTTAGATACTTCTCAGTTTTATAAGATTTCAATCACCGCTAATTCAGGATAAAATTTTTATTAAGACCTCTTAAGTCTGAACAGTAAAGTCAAAGTGAAATTACGTTTATTGCTTTCATTAATGTAGTTTAGTTCTTACAAAAAAACCAGTTACTACAGTTACCAGTTTGGGCATAGCCTAAGTACGTGTGATTGATGGATTCCGTTCTAAAGGTATGTTAACTACTTACGATACAATAAAAGACGATAAATTTAATTTTTATTCCCAAATAATGCGAAATGTTTACACCCAAAGCTAAAATCATTAATATGAAGTTTTTTACTTTTTATCTACGTTTTCCACAATTTCTAAAGCATTTCATTTATCCGTCTATAAACCCCATGACCAAGTCATTAATATTATAATTATTTATTTATTAATTGAACAAAACAAGTACATGTATAAAATAGTTATGGTCACACACAACTGTTTCTCTGCGGGATCAGGGAATAGATAGATCAGAATCGGAATAAGCTGTATATCTATGACTAGCGGTTCCGGCGAACTACGTTTCGCCTTAGAGAATTATTCCCGATTTTCTGTTGAAATTTTTCAAATTTTACCAAAGATCCCTAATTTTGTAGCCTATGTCAAATTGGAAGAATGAAGCATTCTATTGGTGAAAGAATTTTTTAAATCGGCCCATTACTTTTTGAGCCTATTCATTACAAACATACAATCATACAAAAATAGGTACAAATCTTTCCTTTTTATAATATTAGTATAGATAATATATCTTCTAGAATACTTTCAATAGACTTCCGTCATTGCTTTAATTGAATCGGACCAGTAGATAAGTAATAACATATAGTCCTTGTGACCTTTTACTGTGAATTTACTACAACTTCTTTGTCAAAGTAATGTAACAGTAATAAATAGTTGCGGGTGAAATAATACAATTGTTACACAAACATTATAAGCCTAGTTTTAACTAGCATTTGGTTGATAATGGATTAATAGAACCTATTAACTAGTAGGTAGATGATAGTCACTATGGCCTTTTACCGTAGACTTACTGTAACTAGTTTATCAAAGCAATCTATAGTAGTATTTCGTTTTGGATAAAATAAAACAATTGTGGAATGCTGATTATGAAATCTACTTTTAATTGGTCGAACATTGATTTATAGATTTGTATAGTCATAGTTTCGATCTCTTATCTTATGCAAACCGTACCATAAGATTTAAAATGACCTAATTCAATATTATATTCCATATTAACTATGTTCCTTATAATATGAAGCATATTAATGCTCCATAACTGAATTGTTGGAGTAATTTGGTATCAGTTCCTATCGCAAACATGAAAACGATTGTGGTATGAAAAGTCAACATTTTGCTTGTATCTGTCTGTGCGAAGATCTCTAACGAACGGACTGATTTCTATGCAGTATTTTCCATTTAAGAGTCTTTTTGCATGCCATGGACAACGTTTGGTTAGTACCTACATATGCGTAGTACGTAGCTGATACTCTCATACTGTTAAACCGTCAACAGTATGAGAGTATTAGCTCTCTACAAATTATTTTAGCATTTTTGGCCTATGATTATGAAATCGATTATTAAAAGGTAAGAGTTACCAAAAAATGTCTATTTTTTTATATTACACTTCAAGATTGACCTCATCCCACCTGATGTTAAGTGGTAATGAGGTCCTAGCTTAAGGGCGACAAGTACAGGATAATATATCTACTACTAGACTTGTCGCCCTTACCTTGAAGGCTTGACCCCTGCTACTAATGTAGCACCCCCCAGGAGCTCTGGAAACCTTACTCACACGCAGAAACACAACAATTCATAAGTGGTTGTTATATAGCTGCGGTCTTCTGTAAGGAGGAGGTATTTCACGAGTCGGGCTGCTCCAGTTCGAGCGATAAAACGCTATGCCCTCTCTCAAGATTTTGAAAGCGTAACGGCTAAGCCGTTACGCTTTCAAAGGCGCTAAAAACGCGATAAGACTCGTTTTTGATTCTCGCCAGGCTAATAAGTAAAATAACTGAATTTGAATAATTTACCTACTTGCCTCTAAAATAAGCTTTAAAATGTCGATTTTAAAAACGCAGCGGCTAAAGTATGTGTTTGAAACGCGAAAGGTTCCAATTTTGATTCTCGCAGGGTAATTAGTGATTGAATTCAACATCTTAAATATACCTATTACCCCTATTATAGTCTTCAATGGAAATTTGAGTGGACCACAATTGTAAATAGAATAACTATTTCTCGTTAATTTGAGCGTTGAATTTGTTGAATCTTGTCGTGTTTCTTCTTCGAGATTACAGAGATTGAATAGAAAAGAAGTTTGTTTTAGAAACTACACGAGACTCAGATTTAGTTAAGAATCGTAACGAGCTTAAACTCTTCTCAAGAAATGGTTTTCAATATTTCAAGTAACGACTTCTTTGAAATTTAATTTCTGTTCAATTTAGTTTCTTTGTACACGTTTTGTTTCTGAAAAAGAGATTTGCGGCTGATTCAGACATTGTACGCAGAGGCAATTAAGTCCAAAGAAACTAATTGAATATTAGTAGTTTGTAAATCAAAAGCACGCCAGACTTTACACTTCAAAATTTGCACAGCGCGTACAGTCAGCCTCATAAGTACGTATACACCTCAGTACCTTGTCACATTAAACGTCCATTAGCTAAGTTAGTCAAATATATAGTTATATTAATGAGACAAGATACTGAGTCGCTTACAAACTAAAGCTGCTGACTGTACAGTGTGTGCATAAGAACTATAAATATTATATATAATATTTAACTGCAAGTTATATAAATCTTATCTTATATAATCTATTTGACGACATCCGTAGCCGAGAGGCGAGCGGGCCCGACTTTGGCGAGCGCCATCTCTGAGGTTCCGGGTTCGATCCCCGGTCGAGTCAATATGGGAAACGAACTTTTCCATATTGTCTCGGGTCTGGGTGTTGTGGTACCGTCGTTGTTTCTGATTTCTGTAACACAAGTGCTTAAGCTACTTACCACAGAATCAGAGCAATGTATGTGATGTTGTCCAATATTTATTTATATTTATTTATATAAAAATGAATCGCTGTACGTTATTCTCGCTAAACACGAAAACGGCTAGACCGATTTGGTTAATCTTGGTCTTGAAATAATTGCGGAGCTCTATCGAAGGTTTAAAGGTTAGGAATTAAAGAAATAGACGTTACAAAGTTCGCCGGGGCAGTTACTATTATATATAATATTTAACTGCATTTGTTTACCTTGGCGAGCTGTTGACCAAACAAGAAAATCAAATCAAAAACCTATTAAGCCTTTAAAGTCTACAATCCGGTTATAAAACAGTTCTCTTTGTACCATTCTGTTGCTAATTGACTAGAACTGGTCTTTGTGTAGCTTTCGGAGCAAAAAAAATTGGGACTCTAGAGCAAAGATATCCAATTCCACTGAATTCCTATTGGGAATTAGGGATGCAAAAATGCAACAGTATAAATCTTTTTTCGAATACAGTGGCTCTGCATTGGGAGTTCAATTAAGCTAGTAATGTTTTGAAACAAAAGGTCTTAAATGGATGGACAGATATTTTTTCATTCAACTCTTTGATCCATGTTCGTGAAAAATGCTTAAAACGTTCGCATTGATGGAATCGCGAAGTTTTTTGCATGTCTTGGCCTGCATTTTACAGTTCTGCAAGTTATTGGATAATGAACTTAACTAGCTGTTGTATGCGACAATGTACGCTTTTCTTCTAGGTAAAGAGTATATCTTATATTATTCCATTATCTTATCTCTTAAAAATCATATAGCTTCATTTATTTTATATAGAGACTTTTTTTTTATATTGCACTTCAAGATTGACCTCATCCCACCTGATGTAAAGTGGTAATGAGGTCCTAGCATAAGGGTGACAAGTACAGCATAATAAATATGTTACTGGACTGGTCGCCCTTACCTTTAAGGCTTGACCCCTGCTACTAATGTAGCACCTCCCAGGAGCTTTGGAAACCTTACTCACACGCAGGAACACAACAACACAGAAGTGATTGTTATTTGGCTGCGGTCTTCTGTAAGGTGGAGGTATTTCACCAGTCGAGCTGCTCCAGTTCGAGCGATAAATTGCTATGCCCTACCTCTCTTAAAACTATTCATAAGTATTAGTAATGTAATCTTTATGAATAATAAAAATATTGACTTTGACTTTGAAATATATTTAGTAGTTTTTGAAAGAGTAACAAACATAAATCCAGACATTCACAAACTTTCGCGTTTATAATATAAGTAGTATTAGTATGATAAATCAAATCAAAATGACTAATCTTTACTTACAGTTAGTTTATTGGTGTAACTGTCCAACCATAATATTATGATAATGTACGTACCTAATGCAGTGTTTGTTAAAATACTTTCAATAACTAAGATAGCAGGTGAATGACCATTCATTTTCCTATTCATGACAATTTCGGTCATTCACCGGTGACTGTAATCTTAGACATCGATTACTTGGTCAATGTTCATTATGAGTAAAATTATTTGTTATACAAAAATATTATGTGGGAAAAAGATCGGGATGGGTTGATGCCCAATAAAGTCACACACTATTACAATAATTTGATAAACCATATACTAATCAATATTATTGAAGTAATTTACATTGTCGAGGTTTACCTTGTTATGTAGGATACCTCTAAGAAGGTAATCCAAGCCATACTCGTACCATACATTGCGTTAAAGTAACTTTGCACCTTTGACTTTCTGGTTTTCAAACAAAAATTTGGATTTGTTAAAATTCATACAAATTACAAATGGCTGGATCTGTATCCTAAGTTTGAATCCATCGACATTGGTGATTGTCAACATACACCGGTTCATTTTAACATTTATAAATCGGACATTCCGTGTTTTCACTATAATTTTCATAAATCTAAATATATAAAAGAAGAAACTGACTGACTGATTGACATATCAACGCACAGCCACCATAAAGGTGCACTAAGAAAGGAATTCCAAAAATTTCCATGGGAACGGGAATTAGCGGTAAAATCCTTTTGTATGAAAAATCTAAACCGCTTAAGTTAGACGCTTGAAATTTGGCATGCAGGTGCCTTAGTAAACTTAAAGTTTAGTGGCAACAGGATATTGCCAAATTCCCACGGGAACGGGAGTTAGCGGAAAAAAACTGGAAAAAACCTGTAGTCCACGCGAACAAAGTCGCGGGCACAGCTAGTACCTAATAATTTGCATAATGTTTGGCTATATTTCGCTCCTTAACCGTTTAAAGACGATAATATTTCGCTCCTTTACCGTTTTCTTTCAAACTCTCAAGTATATAATTTATCTCGTGTTATGACTTCAAGCACTTCAAAAGCTTGAACCAGCTTAAAATGTTCAAGGAAAGTCATATTTTGTCCCTGTTTAAAAGATAGCGCGTCAGTTGAAAGAAAATCGATTCTGGGCTATTCGTAAGGTCGGCGTCATCAGTTTTACATCGTAAATGCTTAGTTATAGCTTGTTTGTTATAAAATCTGTGCTGAACTTTTGATACAAATACGGTTGGAATAAGATTTAAAATTTAATTATGCTGCTAAACCATTCGTCCGGAAAATGCTTGCCCACCATTGCTTCGCGCGCGTACTATTCCCTGTTTTCCCGTATTTTACACACATATTCATAAAACCTACTTGTCACTTGAAAATTTTGACTTTTTCTTAATGTGTAAAAAGTATCTTATTCTCATACTTTGGTAGATACCAAAGGATCCAAAAACACTTTTTTTTTCAATTTGCAGACCAGGAAACGATTATTTATTTATACCCCCAATTAAAAATTTACATTCCAATGGACCAATTCAAATTATCGTTATTAAGCGGTTTATTATTAGTATTATTAAAAACGTAGAGTAAACTTTTTTAACTGCACAATTGCGATTTAAAAATGGCATTGGCAACACAAGGCTCCAAACTGTATTAAGCCTTCTTTCATTCTCATTCACTTCGTGACCGCGCGCGTGACACTACGTAAAAAATGATCTATTTCCTCCATCACGTAAGGTTTAAATTAGGTTAGGTTAAATGATACTTGAGGCCTTGTGCTACGTCACGATGCAAGGTGCAATATAATTTATTTGTATTTTGCATGCGACTGTTTACAAAATCTTTGATCTACAGTTAAAAATGACTAATGCTCGGTTCCAAAATTTTACGATTTGTAATATATAATGTCAAAAATGACAATCCGTTTTTCAATGAGTCGTTTTTTTTTTTTTTTTTAATTATGGTCTCTATCCCGCGTTTAAAAACAACGCAGTGATTCCGCCAATGTCAAGTGTTTAGAGAGACACGTCACAAAAGGAGACTGCGCGGTGATTTGAGCTATTGGTTCCTGAGGTCTTCATTAAGAACCTAAAACAAACACGAACAACACGTTAAAGACGACACAACATTTATGGAAGGAGGGTAGAGGAAATCATAGTCTAATATCATACATACTAATATAGTTACATACATATTTAATATATTTAGAAGAAGAAAGAGTTAAGATAAAGTTAAGGTTAAGAGGGCGGGGAACTTCGGAGGGAATAATATCATAGAGAGATAGAGGATACTTTTGACAGCTAAAAAATATGTGGTCTGGCGTACCCTCATCTATGCCACATTCGCACAGTGAATTGTCTTTGACCCTGATTTTGCATAGAAACACGGGGGTACATGCGTGCCCTAGACGGAGACGAAAAATGGTGGAGATGACCCATTTTTCAACAAGTTTGTTTTTGAAGAACCAAGGTTTGGGCGGAATTGATGGTTGTAAACTAGCATATAACCGGCCTTTGGAGGTTCAATGAGTCGTTAATTCTAATTTCAAATTTACTTTCCATATCAGCTGTCATCAGTCGTCTGTCGTTCGTTTTTAGCTTACGCCTCGTATAATGTATTACTATCCGTTACTAGAATGGATAATTTATTCAATATTGGAACCAGGCATAAAAAGAAATGGGAATTTATAGGAAAGCAAACTGGTGGTAAGTTACGATCCAGTTTCAATGTAAGCACAATTCATCAGTAATGGTTTCCAAACTGAAGTAGCAAATACGCAAATAGGTTAGGCGTTACGTTTAGTCTAAGCTACACTTCAACAAAGTGGTACTTTAGCCGTAGGCGTTTCGCGTTGAATCTGCTATCAATTCTGTATATCTACCGATGTTCGTTTATAACCGACCTCGGTGGCGCAGTGGCTAAGGTAGGCGGCCAAAGCGCGTAAGGTCCCGGGTTCGATCCCCGGTCAGGTAAATTTGGAAAACGAACTTTTCTAAATTAACTTGGGTCTGGGTGTGCTGGGATGACGCCCCCAGTTGATCCGTCTTCTGGTACTCATAGTACAAGGGAAAACCTTAGTTTGAGGCTAAGAGATTGGTGTGGTTGTCTGGCGCATTTATTATTATTATTATAACCACTCTGCCTCTGCCTCAGACAATGTACAATCTAACATGTCAAGGTATAACTTATAGTTCGGTTTTAGATCTTAAATGTACGATATAAGGGGTGTGAAAAGTGAGTACAGTCATGAGCAATGAAATGTAAATACTTTGAGCTCTTTTAACGTTACCATAAGGTTTAAACAAGAATGAGTTTGTATACATATTAGTCTACGTGACTCTACTGTTATCAGTATAATTAATAGCAAGTTAAACTATCTACTTTTGAGTTTAGGCCACCACTATGTCATCAGAATAAGAATTCATTTCGAACTGTACGTTTTTGCCGTGATACACCTGAGAGCACCTATTTTAATATGCAATTAGATGTTTGTTCTTGTTTTATACAAAAGCGTGATATTCGCACTAGAAGAAAAGCACTTGAGAGTGGTTTGCGAGGCCACACTTTTTTTAAATTAAACATAATAATAATAAAAAAGTGTTGTTTGTTTGATAATAATAAATAAATAAATAATGTTGTTAATCTTTTTGTGGTGTTCAAAACTTGTGATTAGAAAGAAAGAAATAAATATATTTATTGACCTTAACAATAAACTATAAACCAAATAACTCACACAGAACATTATGTGGGAAATCGGGTTCCACCTCAGCATATGCTGCTATGCCATTATTTCTAACTCCGCAACAGCGCTGGTATTCTGGTGGGGGGACCTAGATCAGCCTCAGAATTAATGTTATCGTAAAGAAAATTTAATCATATTCTTGTCATTTTTGTAGGACATATGGAAGCTATTTGAGAAAGTCGAGTGAAAAAGATAGCCTAGCGCATTTTCCATATTCAGAAAGTTTTTTAATATGCTTACATTCCTCGGTTGGGAAGTACGGTTTTATTAAAAGCGTTCAGTCGTAACTTACTTAGTGGTAAAGTTGGTTCCTAGGCGTGCGACCTTAGGAATCCAAGATCGCGGTAGCAAGGAATGCTTATTATGGAATTTATGACAGTTCAACTGAAATAACGACGTGATCAAATCAAATTTTCACCCACAAATCTAATCCAATTGGTTTTCATTTAAGTGTTTTTTAAGTTTTGATATCTGGATTGGAAAATGTTTCTTCAATTCTGTTATTAAATTCAACTCAAATAAAAGTAAGACAAAAGTTTAGTTTCAATCAATTATGTTGCATCGTGTTGGAACTATAAATAAATTAATAAATGCGAAGACAACCACACCATTGGTCACAAACTAAGGTTTTCCCCTTGTAATATGAGCACTAGATGACGGATACTAATTGGGGGCGTCGTCCCAGCACACCCAGACCCAAATCAATTTAGAAAAGTTCGTTATCAAAATTGACCTGACCGGTAATCGAACCCAAGATCTTTTGCACTTTGGCCGCCTACTTTAGCCACTGCGCCATCGAGGTCGTCAACTATCGAATTAGATTGATGACCTATTTTTCAAAATGGCCGACTTATTATTAGGCTTGATGAAAAATTTCTGTGTTTTAGTTAATTACTGTCTGTAAAATCAATTCCTGAGTATGTTTTCTATAAAAACGTAGCTAGAAACAAATGAAAGTTATATATTTTGAATATTCATAAACCCGACACTTGCATAAAATGTAAAGTTACGAGGCACTCCTAACGTAGAGGATAGCTAAAATAAATTCTGTATACAGGGTCCCTCAGGAACTTCATATTTTCCAGAGGGTGAACGTCAAAGGTGTTATTATTTTGGGACGACAACTTAAGTGAGCCAGATTTGGGGTTATAACGTCCTATCATACGTTAAATACTCATGCATATTTAAGGGTGTAACTTTAGATCTAAAAAATATTTCGACGTCATTTTGACCGTCGATTTTTTGTATAGACCATATTTATAACTACAAAATGGATATAAAAATACTCAATCCATACTTATATCATAAATGGGTAAATGGATGATTGTATATGTTTGTTTGTTGGTCTTTCACGGAAAAACGGAACGGATAACTGACGTGATTGTTAAGTGGAGATAATTGAAGGGATGAAGTGACATTAGCCACTTTATACCTCTTTCTCACCCCCCCCCCCCCTTTCCTAAAATGCGAGGTGGAAGTTTGTTTAAAACATTTTGGAAGGTAGAAAGCTAAAACTGGGTATGCGGACTTTTTGTGAGTCATGAAAAAATCTACCCTCGACCCCTAACAGAGGGAAATAAATTTTATATGAACTTTTTACAGTTTGTAATCTAAAAGATGGTACTTACTGAGACTCAGTCTTATCAACGAAAAATGCGGCTTAAATTAAAGGGGAACCGTGTATACCAGGTTTTTATGCAAACAAAGCCGTGGGCAAAAGCTAGTTGTTAAATAAATAATAAATGTGCCAGACAGTCACACCAATCTGATTCTAAACTAAAGTTTTCCTTTGTATTGTGAGCACCAAACCTATACTACTAAGTATAGTATAATTATAAGTATTGTAGGTAATTATCTAGAACCTAAAACATTAAGCATTAACCTTTGACCTGATTCCAAAATAAATACCAGATAATGGGTATCACAGGCCACGTAGCGCGTAAAACAGTTAGCCGATCTCTTTCAAGAGAGGTAGGGCACAGCGATTTATCGCTCGAACTGGAGCAGCCCGACTGGTGAAATACCTCCACCTTACAGAAGACCGCAGCTAAATAACAATCACTTCTGTGTTGTTGTGTTCCTGCGTGTGAGTGAGGTTTCCAGAGCTCCTGGTGGGTGCTACATTAGGAGCAGGGGCAAGCCTTCAAGGTAAGGGCGACAAGTCCAGTAACAGATTTATTATGCTGTACTTGTCACCCTTAAGCTAGGACCTCATTACCACTTAACATCAGGTGGGATGAGGATCTTGAAGTGCAATATGTTCTATTCCCAGTCAATATGGAAAACGCACTTTTCTATATTATATCAGGTCTGTGTACAATAGGCTTCAATTTATGAATCTAGTAGTGATTTATATAGTATGTGTATTATTATCGTATATTTAAAAGATACCGTAATGTTATTTTTAATGCTTAATTTATTGTTGTTTAAAATGATTTCTTTTTTTTTCTTCCATGTTATCGCACCCATATACAAACTATCTGCATGACCCAAGGGTTGACTGGTAGAGAACGCCCCTAGCATTAAGTCCACCTGTTGTACCTATTTGTGCAATAAAGTTTTTTAATAAATAAATTTATCTAAATGAACATCTGAAATTGGTTTTGAAGTTTTAGAATGCATTAGGGTCGGTAGTTCTTCTTTTTTATTATCTCGGACATAGGTTTTGGCACTTACTTTAGAATAATAGCAAATTGTACGTAATGTTGGCTTATATCTATTTGATTATTTAAGCTTGGGTGCTATTTTTTCTTGATAACGCGTATTTGTTAATTTGCGGCTAGTCTGCATAATCATAATGAGATAATAATAGTGAGGTAGGGCACAGCGATTTATAGCTCGAACTAGAGCAGCCCGACTGGTGAAATACTTCTACCTTAGTAGCAGGGGTCAAGCCTTCAAGGTAAGGGCGACAAGTCCAGTTACAGATTTATTATGCTGTACTTGTCACCCTTAAGCTAGGACTTCATTACCACTTAACATCAGGTGGCATGGGGTCAATCTTGAAGTGCAAAAAAATAAATAATAATAAATATAAGCGCAATTTTATTAATAAGTAAGTTTAAGAGTTTCTTATAATTTTCCAATGCTCAAGTCGTTATTCGTCATAGTACGTCAATCGGGTCAATATTGAAAACGAACTTTTCTCTCTTACGTCGGGTCTGGGTTGTGTCGTCTTCATTGTTTCTGATTTCTATAACACAAGTGCTGTCACTTACATATAATCGGAGCAATGTATGTGACGTCCGATATTTATTTATTTATGTATGCTTGGATGCTTATTTTCTTGATAATGCATATTTGTTAACGTAAGGCCGGTTCGTTAAATAAATGTATTCGTCGACATCAAAAGCTCCCAACATATCTGCTCAAGTCATTATTCCTTGTTCCACGAAACATCGTAAATACAGCCACATATCCGGAACAAGCGTATCTCATCTTTGTGCTTATATGGAGGGGGTATGGGGGGGGGAGCATTGTTTAACGTTATCTTAGCTTGGCTCGTATTGTTTGGACAAATATTGTGAGTTTGAAAATACGGCGTAGGTTTCTAATTACGGCGAATTTAGCAGACTACCAAAATTAAGGGGGTATTGTAATGAACTGGCGTTTTTTTATCTGAATTTTCAAGAGGAGAGCTATGTTCTTCGAGTTTGTATTCATTCTTATGTGTGGTCTTCCTTGTTAAATTATGAATGGATTGAAGATAAAATATCGTTAACAATAGTTTGCAGATGAGATATATGTTATACTATCGTTAGATGAAAATATTATGAAAGACGCTTTATTCTGCATTAGGATTTTGATTTATTTTATATTATAAAATAAATTTTATAAAAACTTAATTGAAAAAAAATAATCCAACAGTAAAAATAACATACTTTGTATTATGTTTGCGTATATATTAATTGTTCTTTCACGCAAAAACTACTAAACGGATTAGGATAAATCAGATTAAATAACGTATTGGATAAATGATACACCAAAATAACGCAGGCAAAATCGTGGACGCAATTATATTTTATTTTGTACTTATTGATAACTCAGGTTAGCGTTCGTATTGTCATAAGTTTAGCTTTCATTTGTAAAAAAAAAACTACTCAGTTTCTTGCCGGTATCTTCTCTTTAGTTATAGGTTCCGAACCGGAGGTAGCTTCATTTGCTTTATATAGAGACTATTCATAAGTATTACTAATGAAATCAATATGAATAAAAAAGATTGACTTTAACTTTGACTGCATATAATATATTAATTCACTGTAGAGATTTCGGTTCGATTCCATTTGTTCGAAGCTAAAATCAATCTCTTAACCAAGCAATGCTGCTAGTGTGGAAGTCAAAAGGCAGCTCTTACTAGAATTAAACTGGCTTCGGCGGACTTTACGCTCTCCAAGCTTCAATGGAAATATTCAGGCTGCTAATGCTATTAGATTGAGTGTGTCTTATAAAGGACTTGTTGTCCCGGCGAACGCCGTAAATATTGGACAAATCACACACTTGCACTAATTCTGTGTTAAGTTAAGCACTTGTGTTACAGAAATCAGAAACAACGACGGTACCACAACACCCAGACACGAAACAATATGGAAAAGTTCGTTTCCCATAGTGACTCGACCGGGGATCGAACCCGGGGCCTCAAAGATGCCGCGACGCCAAAGTCCGGCCCACCAGCCCCTCGGCTGTGGAGGTCGTAACGCTTATTTTTTCTAAATTATCTAACCTTGTTCACCTTCCTGGGCTTCCATTAGCGAAACTAACGAAAAGCGATTCGTTTTTATATAAGACTAGCTGTCTCGGCGGACGTCGTGCCGCCCATTTTTTTTTTTTTTTATAGTAGCGCAGTATATTGGCTCCTCCCAGCCTTATGGTAAGCAAGAGAGGAACCCTCATCGCGATGACAACGGATTTGATATCAAAATATCCTATCCGCTAGCATCGCCATACTGGCCCGCAAGATGTTTCTTCACGCTCCTTTTGAAGAAATCTTTGTACCTTTTAAACCTTCCCTGGGCTCTCGCAATAATTTTAAAACCAACATCAGCCAAATCGGTTAGCCGATGTCGAGTTTTAGCGAGACTGACGAAAAGCGGTTCGTTTTTATATATAAGGCTAGGTGTATCCCACTTTATCCCCGTTATTTTGGGATAAAAAGTATCCTAAATATTAATTTAGTATGTCATCTCGTTTCTTATTAATTTTGATTCTAATCTGATGAGTAACTTTTGCGTGAGAGAGTAAAAAACATACATTCCCATTAATTATCGCATTTAATAAGTGAGTAGGATGTGCTGCTGGGTATAAATTAAAGGGTTTTGGTTATATTTAAATATATATGTGGGATAGCGGATGTATCCGAACGTTGTGCATGAGCGATGCCTGTACGTATGAATATCCGAAAGGTGAGAATGTCAGAGTTAGATTTGAACGACGAACGACGATGTGCAAGACGTGTGTGTGATAAATTAATTTTATTTGGCTAATATATTTGGATTTTACCTAATTTGCTTCTTTCATTTCCCATTCCACTACAAATTTGGGGGCTCGTCCGGGATGGGAATGAAAAAGCATACAAAATTCTAAATTTTCAAATTTTTACGAGGAACGACGGTCGCCATTACGACGACGAAATGAAAAATTTTGAAGACGTAAAAATTTTTCACGAAATGACGATTGTGATGTTGATGAAAAAGTAAAGACGATTGTGAAATAAATACAGACGAATGTGAAAAAGATAAAGACGAATAGCGAAGGTGTTGAAAATGTTGACTATATATCAGGTACCAGAGTTTAGCGGGCGGGATAAATCCTATCCTGTATCCGAATGGTTAGAAGACGTTGAGGATCAAGCCGAATATTTTGGATGGTGCTCACGTCAAATACTGCTTAGAGCAAGGCGCTCTCTAACGGGTACAGCGGCGTCATGGTTGCGGGGAGAAGAGAGACACGAGAGTTGGGAAGAGTTCAAGAGTGCTATTTACGACGAGTTTACAGAGGAAGATAACGATGAGCGGATTCAAGAGATGGCAAAAAATTACTTGGACGCTATGACGTATGAAGAGTGTAACATCCCCAGGCGCATAGCAGCAATAAATAAAAGGTATGATGAGGAAAAGAAAGTGCATCGTGTTTACAATGAGCAGGTGAAAAATGACGAGCACGAAATAGATGGCGCCACAGTAGTGGAAGAGGAAATAAGGTCGTCAATACAACTCGATGACTCTTTGACTAAATTTGACAACGTGTCTGATGAGACAGAATGTCACACCAACAACGACATTGCTATTGTCAGTGATGTAAACAACGATTTGATCGAAGAATCACTGTTTCAAAATATGTTTGAAATGAAAGAAGTCGAAAAATGTATACAAAAGGATGACACTGAACAAGAGTCTTTGACAACGTTGCAGGAAACAATATATTCAATGAGAAAGACGAAGATTAATGTAGAAAAAAGTAGGAGTTCAAAAATGAAGCCTGAGCTTGTGGATTTTATGGATCAACATGTATGTGTGACAGAGATTTCGGAAGACTTCAGCTTAGCAAAAGTTACGTTGATTTTGCTACGGAAAAATACAAAAAAATACTATTACGGTGGAGATATTATAATAGATCGGTATTTCTATCTACACATAGATTCAAGAAACACAATAAATAACAGACATGATATGTTAGATATAGAAGAAGAAAAAAGAAAAGATTACAGGAAGAGGAAAAAGTGCAAGTTTGATACGTTTTTCTTTGTTGTTTTCATTTATTTAAGAAGTTTTATAATTAAGGACTATACGACTTTTGTTTGTTTGAAGAAGATGTGTTTAGTTCGATTTTATGTTTAGTTGTTACGGTGTTTAGTTATGTATTGTTTTTAAGTTGTTTTATGATGAAGTTAAGAAGTTATTTTGGTTATAAGTTGTAAAGTGTTTAGTTTTTATGATGTTTATGTGTTTATTTTGTTTATGTTTTAGATGCGTACGAGTTATGAAAGATGCTTATGACGAGATGGTAAGAACGACGGTACGAAGATATGAAAGCTGTGTTTGATGATGAATGTCTGAGGACAGACATGTTTGCAGGATGGCCGAGTGTGGGATAGCGGATGTATCCGAACGTTGTGCATGAGCGATGCCTGTACGTATGAATATCCGAAAGTTGAGAATGTCAGAGTTAGATTTGAACGACGAACGACGATGTGCAAGACGTGTGTGTGATAAATTAATTTTATTTGGCTAATATATTTGGATTATACCTAATTTGCTTCTTTCATTTCCCATTCCACTACATATATAAATAAAACATGCTTTTTATTTCAAAGTGTTGAATAATTATGAAATATTTCATCATACGGTAGTTTCTGAAAGCCTGCTACCAAAAACAAAATGTTTTATTTTGATAACCTACTCACTTTGAACGCAAGCAAAACTTTATCAAAAAACAAATATTTATTTATGTAAATCAAAAACCAGGGGTTCAAGTTTCTTCGGTTTCTTCAATTTATTATTAACGATGTATTCTATGAAAAATTGTGATTTATTTAAGGCCCAATACGAAGCAATTGACATTACCCGTTTCGCGGCGAACCGCGCGCCATCTATTGAACGCATTTGGCATTAGCTCGTGCTAGCGCAGCACGAGTGTGCGGTGCTAGTACGAGCTAATGCCATGTAGTACTAATACATACATGTCATGCTGTGCAGAGTAATTTTGATTTAGAGACAGCATTGCGTACGTATAATTTATTAAATCTTACTACTTTGTAATATTAAAGTACCAATAGATTATTAATTTTGTATTTTATTCGTTACATACATACAAACATATCGATGGTCCCAACGAATAAACGTTCAAACGAAAAACTAATACTTTTCAGGAAACCATAAAAACGTTTGAAATCACATTACTTTAATGTCGTAATGAATAGATATATTTAATGTATAATTATATTAAAGGTTAAACATATTTCAGATCATATATTTTTTAAGAAAATAAAACTATCGATTATCTCAGTATTTAAGAAAAAACATATAATTTTATTATTCAAATGAATAATATGTGACTTGTTAACAGAAATGTATCACTGCACGTTTATTCGTATCATAAATGAAGCATAAACAAGTGTAGTAAAGCGATACACGATTCTACAAATTAGTAAAAGATAATAATTCTACATTAGGATAGCTGTATTAAAATTTTTGCGGTCTGTAATGAAGCATAACTAATAAAAGTAGCTTCCATTTTTCTTTTTTTTGTGTAGGAGTTATTACCCAAAGGAAAGGTTAGACACAAGCGGCAGATTGATTTAATACGTTTATTTTGGTGTACTCAAAGAAACAATTAGATTCAATAGACGCATGTTTTGTTATTCATGTTATATGAAGAAATTTAATTTCCCTACATTAAACGAATTTTGTGCTATAAAAGTCTTATTATAAAATCCAAAATTTCCAAAAAAAAATGTGTAGGCGTATTCTATGCCATAAAAACGAAAAATAATTTTTGGGCAAGAGCTCTTGCACGTTTATTCGTTGGGGCCATCGATATATGGGGTGTAATTGAGCGTTTGCAGCGTGTATGCTAACCGACCTTTCAAAAGGTTGTGTACATGAAGTGCAGAACTGCAGACGGTACACGCATCCTCATCGGTGGCTTCAAGTAGCCGTGGTACACACAACGATCACACCCCGGCTTATTACGTCGGCTTGTGAGCTAAACCCGATGAGGAATCCTGCATGCTTCGGTTGGCAGGTCTTGCGGTGGAACCTCCTGCTTTGTGTACAAAGTCTAACTCGGCGGTAAAGGCAGTCCACGCTGAAAAGCATAGGGCAAGCTGATAGGGCAGAGGTCCAGTTTCATACAGACTGGGCTTTGTCCAAGGCTTGCACTTGGACGGCTCTGGGGGTGTAGTTGGTACATCGTGGTCGCTTTCACTCTACACCGGGGAGACAAAGAGGATTCGGCAGCACCTTAGTGACAAAGGTGGCCTGTTTAGGGGGGTACTGCTTTGCCTGCTCAGCCGGGGAGGGGGCTAGAAAAGATGCCCTAAAGAAATGTTCACCCTAACCCACACGGATGGTAGTAACCGCGGCTGCCTCCGCATCGTTTCACTCCTAGTCAACGATACAATAAAATACGGTTTTTAAAATCACCTAATATGACTTCAGGCGCGTAGAACGTGCTAACCCTACTTGATCACAACTCCAACACCTATCCAGAACGGAAAACCGCAATTGTTCTCGGGAACTTAGCAATTCTCCGAAGAATTAGCGCGCAGTATCAAGAGTGTACGTCCAATCGAGCTGGTACTCTTGTTGGGCGCCAAAATGGCTCAAGACTATGAAGGCTGGCTTAAAATCTTAGGCAGAAACGGAGTGGGTAACATGAACTAGAATGGTCAGCTACTGCTCAATTTATGTGCACAAATTCTTGCTATTACAAACACTTTGTTCAGCCTCCCCGCGAAGCATAAAACTACATGGAGCACCCAAGGCCCAAATATTAGTATCTAATAGACTATGCGAAAGTACGGCAAAGAGACGTTTCCCAAGTCCTAATCACCCGCGGGATGCGTGGTGGTCACTGCTAGACTGACCACAGACTTGACGTTATAAAACTACGTCTTTGCTTCCGGCGTCCTCGCAGATCCGGTCCATCCAAGTCTGCATGTTTAAACGGTATTAGGCTTATGAATCATGAGACAATGAAGACATATGCTGAAGCGCTAACAATCAGTTAACCGTCTGTAAGCCCTGAGAGCAGTGATATCGAAAAGAGCTGGTTGGCTATATCTTCTCATATCTTAGACACGGCTAAATTCACTCAAGGGCTAACAACCAAAAACATGAAAATTGGTTTGTTGAAAACGATAAAGTCATAGTTAGCGCAATCGACAAAGCAGAGCAATTCACCCTGAAAGTGTTGTGGAAATACGACGAGAGTAACCTGAAGTTTCGTCGACTATCTTGGGAAAGGATCGGTGGTGGCAAGACAAAGCTCACTACATGCAGTGGTTTCCTGACACAAACTAGCTTGGGGTGTTTTACAGTGAGGTTCGAAAGTTGATTAGCACGATCCCCTTTTCAAAAGCTCCTTTGAAACCATCGAATGGTGAAGGACTTCTCAAAACAAAGGAGAAAGTGCTCGAGTAATGGATGGGACACTTCAACGCTCTACTCAACGTGCGCTGGTCTCTTGACTTTGAATATGTTCTGTTGATATCTGAACTCCCCACTCTAGCTAAGCTGGATAAGCCGCTGACACTTGCTGAGATTGTTCTTGCGGTCAGTTAACAACTAAAATAGCGCGTGGTTGGTATCAACTTGATACCGGGAGAGCAACTACTTAAATCCGGTGGTGACGGGTTTCATTCGGCTATATGGAGCCTTTTTGTACTTTGTGGGAAAAAGACCAAGTCCTAGCATTTTTACAGTTTCTCGCATTGATCGATTGCACCTCTTACCGGGGTATTTTACTATTATCAGCCCCTGGGAAAATCTTTGCCAGAGTACTCCTAAAACACACCGAAGAGCACCTGCCTGAAACCCAATTTGGATTTTGGCCTGATCGGGGCACGTGCAAAGCTAATTTTTCAGTGCGTCATCTTCAAGAAAAGAGTTGACCTCGAGAAGGCTCTCGATGGCGTGCCCCGGAAAGCTCTCTAGATGGTGCTAGGGAAGCTATGATGCACGGAGCAGTTCTGTCAACGACGAATAGTCTGACTTTTTTCCCCGTCACCTGTGGTATGAAGCAAGGGTATGTACTAGCTTACACTATCCGCGCTGTATTTTGCATTGGATGTCAGGGATGTCTCAAGGACTTCTTCGAAAGGTTTTCGCATCCGGTTCCGCATTCAGGGCTTGCACGAACGTGTTACACACGCTATGATTAATGAGATCTTGTACGTAGATGACCTTTGTTTCGTGGCAGAATCCCCAAAACCCTGCAGCAAATCATGTCGGATTTTCACCGTCTTGCCAAAAATTTGGTCTAAAAATAAGTATCAAAAAGAGGAATGGCTGTCGAAGGACGTTAATGGTCGCGAGACACTGAAATTAAGACTTGGTGAGGACTAGTTGAAGCGGGTTGACAAATTCCGCTACCTGGGAGTACAATAACACCCAAGTGCAACCTCGATGCTGAAATAATAAGCAGAATTAGTGCTCCAGTCGCGGCATTCAGTAAGCTAAATTCAGAGGTCTTCTGCTCTCAAGACATCAAACTTGCTACCGTCAGGTATACATGGCGATCATGATCGGTCAATTCCATCTCAGATGCCTACTGAAGATTATGATTGGCTTTTAGCCACATGCGACCACATTTTCTTAATAGGTGCATCGTACGAAAAATAACTTCACGTACATACTTTGAAATGATTGTACTTGTGAGTATTACAAAATGTCGTTGTAAAAATTGCAAAAATTAAAAATTAAAAACTTTATTCTGTTTTCTCCATAGTGGGGGTAAGGTCCTGAGTGTATTAATTCTTACTAGACTCCAAGCGGTCAATCATACCCCTATGACAATGTATGACATTATTTGCCGTCTCTGTGTTTGCACTTACTCTGTTCATTATTTTCCGATTCGGTTGTGATATTTCGTCGACGCGCGTTCAATACCGCGTAATGACATTTTCCCGTAAGTTCTAATTTAGATTGAAATAATATGAAATAACAGACCACTTTAATCTTTATGGCAAATGCTACATACGCGGTATTGCACGCGCGTCGACGATTTGCATTTTTGAGTTTCTCACTTGCCTAGAAACGTATAAATGATCAGTTTGGCTATTGTAAATAAGTAAAACCGGCCAAAAGTGTGTCGGTCCACGCTCAGTGTAGGGTTCCGTAGTTTTCAAAGCATCACAATACTTAAGTATCCTTAAATTACAACTTTAGTTTAAAAAATATTTTTTCAAAAATTTCAAAAACGATTAAACCCATCAGGTTCAAAATAATTTTCCTAGAAAGCCTTTATGCAGTTCTATATTCCAGATTTTTTTCATACTTTTTGACTTATGGTTCAAAAGTTAGAGGGGGGGGGACATAATTTTATTTTCTTTTGCAGCGATTATTTCCCAAAATATTAAAAATATAAAAAAATGATCTTAGTAAACCCCTGTTCATTTTTGAATACCTGTCCAACGATATATCACATGTTGGGATTGAAATAAAAAAAAATCACACCCCAATTTACGTGTAGAGGGGGTACACTAAAAAACATTTTTTTATTTTTTATTTTTGCACTTTGTTGACGTGATTAATATACATATTTGTACCAAATTTCATCTTTCTAGTGCAAACGGTTTCTGAGATTATCCTCGGACGGACAGACAGATAGACAGACATGGCGAAACTATAAGGGTTCCTAGTCGACTACGGAACCCTAAAAATGCAGCCTAAGCAGCCTCCCAACAAAAAAGTATTTTACAAAAAATATAATCTCAAAATGGAATTTGCGCAATTCGAGCTGCGTAAAGACTACGCGTGTAAACCAATTTATTTACTATTTTCAAAACAGACAACTAACTGCCGTCACCTGTCAACACTACACATCGAAGCACCTGAACGACAAACTTTCATATCTAAGAATTATGCAATTTAATCAGGCGTTTGTGTTTAAAATGAATTATTTTAATAACTAATAGATTGTATAAAAAACGAAGAAGGCGGCGACCTTTGGAATCACAATCCTAAAATTTTTTAGTAAAAATATTTTTTTCTAAATATATATTTACAAAATTTTGGAAGAAAAATAATTTGAAGAAATAATTTTTGGACATTTTTTAAAAACGGTATAATTTTTATATATTCATTTATTTTAAAATTTCAAGAAGGCGGCGACCTTGTAAAATATCTGAATAAACGTACAAAAAGTGATTTAATGCTTAGAATTACTTGAGGTCATCGTTGTAGTGAACAGAAATACATGAAGTTTCGCTAATTCTCTTCGTATTGGGCCTTAAACATACAGTTTGGATATCTTAATACAAACTTCACCTTTGAAAATACCACTACAATTGGAAAAAACGCATCAATTCAAACTGTTAATCAGTATTCAACCCAATCGCGTTCTAATAAAGTTCGAACACTGGCTTATCTTATTCAGGACTGTCCGTTTAAGGGATAACAAAGAAAAACTTAGCCATAACTAGGGTTATAAATCTATTAGTAATCTTGTTTGCAAAATTGCCCTGACGAAGACTGTAAACGGTTAGCTAATGTAGGTGCTTAGTAGCACAGTTAACCTGTTTGTAGTTACGGGAACCATTCAAAACATTATTAAAATCGGTCCATGAGACCGTGATCTAAGTACGATTGCTGATATTTTTTTATTAAACTTATTTGTTTTTATTTTAATGTCAATAAAGCAGTTAAGTTCTTCTACACCAATGTCATTTTAAAAGTTGAATAGTATTAATTTATAAGTAGTGTTTTATTCAAGATTTATATATAAAAAGAATCAGAAACGATATTAAAATAAGATCACCCCTTTTTTTAAAAGCAAAAAGAATGTAACTTTTTTCACTAACAACCAAAATTGAATTCTTCTTACATTTATTTATAGAAGTGGTTTAAGAGACAACAGCTCCCTTTAAATCGCAAAAAATATAATATTAAAACAAGAATACCCCTTCATTTTAAAATAAGAAGACTGTAACCTTTTATTCATTAACAACCAAATGGAATTCTTCTTACATTTATGAACAGAAGTGGTCTGAGAGACCACAGCGCCCTTGAAGGGTTAATGCAAAGTTTGCGTGGTAGACCTGTCACCAAGCCCTGATTGATAATGTCGTTTTGTGGGTTTAGTATTATAATCAGGCCCATAATTCTTACTTATTAAACGTTCGCCCTTTGTGGAAACGTCACAGATAAAATAAATAGTCGTTTCTCTTGATTAGGGTCACGTTTATCTTTGAGATTTAATGGATCGCCGCTGTATTTTGAACTTTCACTAGTTTTCTTGTTCAATTTGGCTGTGGTAGGCTCGGTAGATAAAATAAGCAGAAATTTTATTTCGTTATTTTAGTTTCATTTTTAATTTTGTCAATTGGCTGGCAATTCAGTTTAACATCCGAATATCAGATCGGAAATCAACCAATTCCGTAAACTGGAAAATAGTGTAGGACGCCCCTCACGTCAAGGACAGACGACCTTATGATGGTGATAGAACATTGGCTAAAATCGAGGGTTGTGAACGATGGACCTCCTCCGCTGAATGAATGATTATTAAATTTTACGAAGAAGTAGTATTAATATTGAATTGATAGGAACCGAAGAGGAAAGAGGTATGTAATGTAATAAAAAATATTTAACAAGCACAAGTTTTTAAACGAACTAGTCAAAAGTGGCTTTACACACTACACAACATTTACTCCCTTATTTCACTTGTTACTTATTTATGTTTATATTATTTACCAGACAAGTGTGAGTTCAGTTTATATAGGGTAAATATTGCCATAATATAAAATATATATAAAATATAACACTGTTATAAATAAACATAAATATTTGTTTACATATTGTTTGTGTTTGCTGTTAATAACCTATTTTAATTAATGTATTTTGGGGTTGTATGAGATCCCAGAATAATCGGAGTAAGTTTTTATTTCCTTTAAATTAATAAATAGCCACTTTGTCTACGTTAACAAGAGTCACAGTTTTGTACGAGTGGTACTTTTTAGTACTTTCTTATACTTTTGTGTGAGAATAAGTCTCACTTTTGTACGTCAATAAGATACTAAAGCGATTCTAATCGACACACGAAATAAAGAAGCACTATTTTGTAGTCACAAATACGAAACATCCAGACGATTTGCGCTCTGAACTGAACAATATCTGACTCAAATACGTGAGCTCATTTGTCCTCTGTACATTTCATTGCTACCCGACCCAGTTCCGGCGCAAAATAATCAGATCGACAATCTTTTTCTTCCACATAACCGCAGCATGTACGGTTTTTTCTCGCCATAAATATTTTCGCCTTGTATTTTCCATAACACAAATTTTCTCTTTATCGCGACAGTAGATTTTCCGTGCGATCAGACATTTGGAATTGTGCCCAATGACAGAGAACGCTTACCAATATCTGGGGCTTAGATGTACTGGTATGGTATTGGATTGGGCTTAGATGTATAGTGCGTTCTCGGAACGTTTTTTCATCTCAATTTCGTCCGATTTTTTTTTTAAATAATATGTGATAACTGTTTTTATTTATAGATCCTGTTAATATTTTAATTGAAGCGCTTACTGAATTATGAGGCACTATAAATTCATTTCTTTAAGGTTGTTGGTGAGGTGATTTTATGTCAGGATCATAAAATACTAAGGACACTTACACTTATCTAAAATTTAATCGTAGAACACATATCAGGTGTAATTTAAGCGATTAATCTATAAACTAGAGAAGGAATCTTAAGTGCATGCTTTCCATGGTATTAACATTTATTGTGACACAAATCTTTCAGTTAAAACATTAATGACTTGATTAAATTATATTACAGCAATCAGGTTAAAACTGTTACAATTATTGGAATCAGTTCAAGAATGTTATTTGTAACAATATTCTTATCTTTTAGTTTTGAAATAATTATCTCTTGTTGGTTATGTTAATCTTGGGATAAGTCTTCAGCCTTATGTTTCTTTTTAATTTATGTTTTGGTTAAAGTGGTCTACGAGAGCGTTTATTTTTACTTACTTTAAATAATTATGTTAATTCCAGAGGTTTATCTTTAACGGGGCTGAAAAAATATATTTTTATGACGTTATCAATAGGCAATGAGAGGTGCGAAGGGGTTTTAGTAGGTAATCCTTGCTCTTGACAGAGACTCTTAAGACCAAATGTTGTTTTAAATGCCAGACACAATTAATTTTCTTTTGTGTCTAGTTTTATTAGTCTCATGACCTTAGTGCATTTACTATTTAAAAAAAAAGAGGTTTTTATCATCTTTTTCAGATTGAAGAACTGGTTGTGGTTTTTGAAAATTTTGATACATTTTATTACCAACCTTAGTTAATTATGTTTAAATGAATGACGATATCGCTTATATCGAAATCCGTTGGTGTGGTTTATGTGAAACATTGCAGTTCATAGAAAAGAAGATGTTTATTAGTTTGTAATTAAATGTTTTTACTCTGGTTCCATGTACAATTCACAGAATCACCAATTAACCTTAAAAATGAATATTTCATTCGAAAAAATGCGGTCTACCAGACCATTTCCTACGGATCCCAAACAACCCTTCCAATGCTAATGTAGTTTAGAGGCACAAATCCCTTTGAAGGGCTCTCCATAATTCTATCATTGGGAATATTCTGTTGCTTTACGAAGGCCAACATCGGGTCCGAAGAATAGGGTGGCTGTAAATACGTCTTTGAAAGCAGGACATTTTTGCTGCATTCCAAAATGAAAATTTTCCGGACATTTCAACTTTTTTACGCATATATTTTAAATTATTTACAACAGACCGTGTATAATACCATAAACATATTCTATTTTTGTCCAGAATTCTAGTTTTGCAAAGGAAAGGGTGGTGATTTGACATTTCAATGACTGAGACCTTTACCCAGAATCGGGGCCACAAATCTCATATTATCTACTACTATTACTACGAAAAATATACCTGTTATGATTAAAATAACTAAAAAAATTGTTTTTGATGTTAATTAAACCAATAATCACCTTCTATTTGTTGAATTCCGTCCGATTTAACTTTATAATGTTTGACCATCAAGTTTGACCTAACTTGATCTTAAGCATGCATTTATTGAATACAGCTCTCAGTTATTCATATAATAATTGTGTGCACCAAATAATATTTAAAATTGTCTGATCAGTGATTCTCTCTGAAAAACTTTCGGCTTCCATTCATTACTTACTACCGTTATTTATTTCAAAGATATTTGCAATAACTTTAAATGTCCTGAAACATTGTTATCTAAAGAGCTGTCTCTCTAGTCAGGAGTGAAATGTAAAGGTTTGAAGCGTTATCTCGAGTAAACAGTCCTTCGCAATCCTTGTTCGGATTGATGATAATCGATTACGAACATTTTTTACTAAAATATCGAACGCTTAAATCTTTAAGATAAAAATAATATATTTTTAACACAGTACAAAAAGAGTTTCAGTTTTACACATATATGTATTTAAGTTGTTTATGTATTAATAGGTTTTTGTATGTTTATGACGTTATGGTATTTAACTTGTATATCTTTTTTTTTTCTTTTAATATTTCTCAACCTATGCAATATCTTTATCTACATTTTTTTCTACTTCTCAAAGTTTGTCCCGAAGAGATTGCTTTCTAGTAACAAGGCAACCAAAACCGTACTAAAATGTGTCTGTAAAACCAATTTCTGCAGATTGAGCAATTAAGTATATCAATCTAAGTCTATTTATTTACAATAATTATGTATTATGCACGTTAAAACAAATACCCAAATTATATTTTCACTTCTTTCTTTTTCTCTATTTTATTTCTTTACGTAAAACTCAATGAAAAACAAAACTTTGTTCATATGCCTAATTTGTGTATTTTTATATTCCCCAAAGTACTCATCATAAATTTTATCAAATGTAAACATTTGTTACGCATGCCATTAGATTAAACACAATAACGTGCTAGGACGAAGACAAAATCCACAAAAAAGATCTTCTTCAAAACATCATTTGACATCGAAAACTTAATGTGGTGTGAAAATATTCCTAGAAAATGAAGCCATTAAAGACTCGACGTCAAACAAAAAACCGTTGAACAGTCTTCCAAGGAAAACGTAATCTCCCCCTTAATGTAATTCAAGCGAGTCTAACCCACTCGGTGTCATACATAAGTTATGCGCGTTACTAAGCATAATGTTCGTACGAGTGATGGGAAAAACTCGAGTCCCAGCCACGAAAATCGAGTCCGAGAAATGGAGTTTTTGTTTTTATCTTATTAGCATGACAAAAAGTCCAGTTTTAATAAAATTAACTTTAGGAACATGATAAAAAGTTCGATATCAATTTTAAAGTATTCGTAATTCGAAATAAATTAGGTTCAAATTTTGTGCATCTCCTATGATACTTCATACACCATATTGTGGGCTCAGTACTGAAAATAGGATTCGATTTATGAGTTAGTAATATAACTAAGCATAAACTCTAATGCCATCTATGACTTTCCTCTACATTCCCAGGTACAATATGAGAAACATGTTACCAACTTCAAACCTAATGATCGAATGGAAACTTGCCTTATAAAAATTATTACATTTAAGTAACAGTTTTTCTTCTCTTCTTCTTCTAGTGTATATATTCCATTGCATGTCCATCGTCTCCAGAATTTTGCTTATATTTACTGCAATAATAGTTGCCAAATGCGGTTTGCGAATCAAAAAACTTTGTTGATTTGATAAGCCAATGCTCAAAATATCCAAAACACACCTTTATCGACCCGGTAATAGACTTCAAAACGTAAAATATTATAAAAATGCTTGCAATAAAAATTGAGGACTCGATTTTTGACAGCACCAAACCGGCCGACTGACATAAGCTTAGCGACGCCAAAACCGATCCCATCAAACGCGAGCGCCTACAAAAAAAAATCACTCCACTTTTGTAGGCGGAATTGAGATTTTTTTCTTTCGTACCAACAAAAACCCTATTACGTCACAGCGCTTGTGGAGATAGAAATCTTCGCAGTGAAAAATTCGCCAAATCGCGCCTCTCGCTAAATGTCTGCTCGCGTTCACTCCGAAAACACTCCGATTCCCGTAGAACCATCTTAGTTGACATACATTTCTGCGTCGTCACAGCCGCTGGTAGCTTCTGCCTCAATAGACGAGCAATGTACTACGTGCGAATGATTAAGACTGAATAAAATATGCAAATGGCGTTTTCGTTGATATTCAAAGGGGAAATTTCGAGGGCTGAAGCACCAATTGTGTAGAAGGCTCGATCAAAACGTTAACTCCTGCCAGAAAATCTTTGATGGATGGGTCATCGAATTTGACGGAAAAATTACGAGATTTTTATCTCAATTGGTTACAACTTACAACGGCGACATTGATGTTTAATGTTCAGACAACTTTTGAGTGCTCTAATGACACAGGAGGAAGGAAAAATATGATTGATCCAATTTATTCACCTATGTTGGACAATATCTAACGCCGGTAACTTTCTTTGCGTTATTTTGGTATCAAAAACATCATAGCTACATCGCACCTTCGGTACTATCTGTCACTTATGCAAAAAATACAAAAATGAGATAAATATACGTTCGATATTAATACATTATTAAGTGGCCATTATTTATTTAAAAGTAATTTCAAAGGTGATAGAATCAAATGCCATACATTTTCTTTTAATCTTGAAATATATTATAATTCTTGATGTTACATAATTTTGAATACTTCTCCTGAACAATTTCATTTGCATATGTGACAATCTGGTACCGGCAACATGGTTTTTTATATAAAGTCTGTTTACCTTAGAAATGTTATTTAAACCTTTACAGTAGTTATTGCGTTCATGACTTTGACGACCTCCGTAGCCGAGAGGCGAGCGGGCCTGACTTTAGCGAGCGCCATCTCTGAGGTTCCGGGTTTGATCCCCGGTCGGGTCAATATGGGAAACGAACTTTTCCATATTGTCTCGGTTCTGGGTGTTGTGGTACCGTCGTTGTTTCTGATTTCTGTAACACAAGTGCTTAAGCTACTTACCACAGAATCATAGCAATGTATGTGATGTTGTCCAATATTTATTTATTATTTATTTATTTATTATGAGTTACTATCATCTCTCCCAAGTGTTAACAATATTGGTAGGATTCAACGAATTTCAGTATTTTAATTTGGTGTAAGTTTGTTATGTAAAAAACAGTAGTAATAAATAAACCATTATATGGTGGACTACATACAAACATTACGTATCAAGCGCCTTGTATATGTGGACAACTTATTTGGTCCCGTGCTACATAGCCTGGAGTGATATAGCTTTTTATGTGTTGCTTCTTAGAAATCTACATGACTACATACTTATTGGCCCTTGGTTCATTCGTCGCCATACGTGAAGGTCGTGGCTTCGATTCCCGCACCGCTAGGGTAGATGAAACTTTTTCTGTTACTAATATTTAAAGTTAGCTAGTACGGTGTTAAGTGCTATAAAAATTATAAAACAAATGGTTTATATTACCGTCCTAAAGTGAACCATTTTCCCAATCTTAACAGCCATCGATTTGTTTACTAAGCAGTCATCGATTTCCCGCACTTATTATTTATCACAAAACCATTCCTGTCTATTTATAAGTAATAAAGTTCTGCGAACACTTTTATTGCCGACCAAAAACCCGACGTAATCGGGCTTGTACTGGTAAGGACGTTTATTTCCATAATTCAATTTTATGACCCAGCAGTTAATAATGATATACGGAGTTAAACCTCTTTGGAAGCGCCGTCTATTGTAAAATTCGACGGATATTATTGTCAAGATTTCCGGTTTAAAGCTGATAAACTATGAGATTAGGGTAATGTAGCCTCGGTGGTGCATTGGATGAAGTAGGCACCTGAAGCCTTAAAAGGTTTTTCTCGGATGGATCCAAATCCATCCTGAAAACTGAAGTTTTTCAATGAAAACTTGAGTCGTGGTGTACTGGTCAAAAAACCTCACGATCTTCGGTAATCTTAGGGAAAACCTTTTTTTCAAATTATGCGCACACATAGTTTTAAACCAAATTAAAGATTATCTTAAAATAAATGCTTGCTTTTACCTATAAATAAGTTATAAATTTAGTTATAGTTGATACACTGATATACCAAGCAAGCATCCCACAATTCTTAACACAGAAACAGTATTGAATCTTAGATACTTGTAATTTGGTAAAAATCATAGCTATCAACAATATTGACCTCATAAGTTTTAGCTTACTAACAGGACCAGCAAAGTATTTTGGTGGACAATAAAAAGGATATCTTTTGTATCACATGAATAGATTTCGTAAAAAGGACTTTAATACATTTGGAACAAAAGTAATGAACGCAAGAAACTTAACAGAAAAAAGGGCAAACATTATGTTTGTTTAGGTAAGACTTCGTTTAAATCATGTCGCTATGTAGCGGGTCGTTACATTCCCTTCAATATGGTTGAGTGAAGCGATGGCACATACGTCATCATGCTTGTGAACAGGTGCCACCTTTGGGAACTGGTCTGCTCGAGCTTACCTCTGCAAATAAAATAATTCTTAATGCTTTTTTCACTCATCAAAATAAGACTACCTAGTCTAATATGACTTGGTCCAAAGTGTTCTACGCATAGATATAAGTTAGATACTGCTACTGTTACTAATCCACTGAGTTTCTTACCGGTGTCTTCTTGGTAGATATAGGTTTCGAACCGGAAGTAGAATCACTTTGCATTGTATTCAATGACGATTCAATAGTGTTACATGTAATCTACTTAAATAAAGAAATATTTGAGTTATTTGAGTTATTGTGTCGCCTGTGTTTGGTGTCAATATGCCCTGGTTAGTACATCATATTTATCGTAAAAAAGAAGATATTAGTTAAACTAACAGGTAAATGTGACTTCTGAATAACGATAAAAATTAAAAAAAAGTAAAATGTTACTTTTTTTTTATTTTGCACGGAAAATAAGAAAAAAAACAGTCGATAAAATGTATAATCATCACTAGGACTCTAACTAATTGTAGATACCGCGTCAGTTGGATGGCTAGTCAGGCGAAATAGTGTAACAATAGCAGTATGAGATCTCAAATATCTTATTTTTCTAACTTTAATTTAACATACGTCAATTTTAGAAAAAAACAGAAAAGACGTGAAATTTTTTCAAATATTAATTTTTGAGACTCTCGTATAGAACATGAAAAAAGGAACAGAATTTGAAAAGGAAAAAGGTATATCCTTTTTTTTAAATTACTTTTTATAAAAATAAGTACTTTTATTTATTGTTTAAGTATGCCAGTAGGAATTGGTCATTACCAATTTTAACCTTAGTGTAATGAGTTAAAATACATTACCCACTTTCACTTTGAAATCTAAAAAAATAATTGAACTTATATTTAAAATAAGGCCTGCAGTCCTGCACCCATCCGCGGGACGTACCTCGCAAATATTTTTGTTATTTGCCCCCAAAGGCATCTGATCTACATTTCGCTTGCGATAAGTACTATTTCCGTGAAAAAACAAAAGAATGTCACACATAAAAAAGGCGAAAATAAAGGTCCGCAAAACAAGAGCACCGTGTTTTCGCTAAAACAAGGAACAATTTCCCCTATTTCCCCACTGATTATTCCTCATCGCTTATTGTTTTAGACGTTTCACTGACGCGTTCGCTTACACGCAGCGACGTTATTCTGTTTTCTGTTCCGCATAAAAACCTTTATTTTCTTTGTCTATTGCAATCTCCCTGTAAATGTTTTTGAGGCGAAATCAGAGTCACGTATTCATTATGGCCAGTCTTTGTCGGCTAACTTTGTATTGAGGTGCGGACAATTCCTTTTAAACTGCTAGTTACGGTAAAAGGTCTTTTGATGACGTTTTTTGTTTGAACATCCTTTTTGTTGATTCGTTGCCTTTTAAGGGAATTGTGTTCAGAGATTGCTGGGGATGAATTCTTTGCCTCGTCCAACGTTTTCCTGTTTGAGATAAATAAATATGTGACAACATTACTAGGATTGACCTAATCTCAAAGTAAGTAGCTTAAAGCCACAAGTGTTTTTCCTTTTCTTTTGAAAACCAGAATCAATGTCGGTATCACAATTTATACATCTACCTATATTAATGTTATAAAACTAAGGAGTTTTTAGTTTATTTGTTTGAACGCGCTAATATTAGAAAGTACGGGTACAAATTGAAAAAATTTTTTGGTGTTAGATAGTCAATTTATTGAGAAAGGCTTAGAAGTTATAAATCATCATGCTGCGAACAATTGAAGCGAAGAATCAGTTCAAAATGTAGGAAAAAAGCGGGGATATTACACATGTATGCTAATTACTTAAAGATCTTGACAATATCTCGTGTGATGTTATTCTTACTAAACGAACATCAAGATAGTATGCAATTTTCTGAGAATCTTAAAGAAATAAACCATTTGACTTTAAAAAAATTACATGGCGGCCACTTGCCCAACACTTTTTTCACTTATTCCACGTACTTCTCGGAGGAGAATTAATTAACATTTTAAAAGGAATCACCCTACTTCTGTCTTGAGCAAGACAATGGCATGGGAGCGGGGAATACCCGCTAAACCCGCCGCACCTCTCATTGATTAAAGACGGCGCTATTAAAAAGAATTTAAATTGCTACGGCCTCACAAATATTGCTTAATCCTCTATAAAATTAAGATGGCACCCATACTAAGAAGTAGGAAATAAGTAGTTGAATTTTTATGATTTTTATTTTATATGGCGGTTGTTTTACCATCGATAAACATGGAAATAAAGGCTTTGATGTTATGGCAAAACAAATCTTCACACCCTTGCGAATAAAACCAACGAATTTTCCTCGTCATAACGAAACCTGCCTTTTTCAATCCTAATCATCTTAGGTGAAACATTCCACATGCATAGGTAGGGGATTTGTTTTACGGCGAGAAATCGCAAAAAACAGAATAATTTGCGTCACAAACGGTAACCAGACGGCGAAAATACTCAAAAAATATCGTAATAACATGTCTCCGTGAACATGGCGATGGGACGCAAGGTGATCTCGCCCCGGTTAAAATAAGAAGAGCAAAATAAAAAGACGTGTTTTATTAAATTCTCCGATGTGAAGGCAATATACTTGGGTTTTTTTCTCCGAATTCATTTGGTGGGTAGGACGCGGTTTGTACGCCGGCGGTGATGTGGCACTTTATAAATTCAGAAAGTAGTAAAAAAATTGAATTTTCGAGTGATATCCTTGGTGTTGGCACGTCATTGACTTCACGATGGCACGTCGCCACATTTCAAATAAAAAAAAAATAAAAAATTAAAACGTGTGTATTTGCGAACGCTTGTGCATTAGTGTAAGTAGGTGTGTGAATGCGTTAGTGTGTGTCTTTTATTGTGTATTAAGATGATAAATGCAAATCATCATTTAAGTGAGGAGAGTAAGACATGAAGTTAAGTGTAAGTAAACGTATGAGTTTTGTTAGCTTAGGTTTGGTGAGAGAGTGTGACTCTAGGGATCGGGCGATATCTATAAAAGAAGCTCTGCTACTGCCGATTATGTTTAGTGGGTATGGTAGGTGGCCAAATCGCGATTCCTAATCAGGTCAATTTGGAAAACGACCTTTTCTAAATTGACTTGGGTCTGGGTGTGCTGGGACGACGCCCCTTTGTTAGTATCCGTCGTCTGGCGCTCATAGTTCAAGGGACAACCTTAGTTTGAGACCGGATGTTTGATGTGATTGTCTGGCGCATTTATTATTTTTTTTATTTTTATTTATTTGATTATGAACATTTTTTACAATCGGCAAACTAACTGTTTGTCTTAGTGAAAAATTAGTAATAAGTTTAGCTTTTATTTAAAAAAAATACTGAGTTACTTTTCAGTATCTTCTCGGTAGTTATAGTTTCCGACCTGGAGGTAGCTTCAATTGATTTGTATACAGGCGATTCATAAGTGGTACTGATGTAATCTATATGAACAAAAAACTCAAACTCAAACACTTCTTTGTTTAAATGGGTTACATGTAACACTTTTGAATCGTCAAAGTGATCCTGCTTCCGGTTTGGAACCTATATTTACCGAGAAGAATCCAGTAAAAAACTCAGTAGATTAGTTACAGTAGCAGTATCTAACCTAATGCTATGCTCACTTTGGACCAAGTCACATGTTTTCTTTTGATGAGTGATAAAACAATTAAGTACTCAAGTAAGTATTTACTTTGGGGAGGTAAAGATATGACTATTGACTACCGACCCTAATAAGCTGCTTCAATTGGTAATCAAACCGAAACATAGATCCATCCATTTCAAGTTATTTCATCGCTCTTAACCAAGCTCCGTACCAACCCGATCCCAAGGGAAATGGTTCTTCCAATCGCTCCGAACTACCCCCTGTTCGACCCTACGAGAAATGGACCGAATAATGAGCACGGCGTTATGACCCTTTCCACTATTGGCCGAAGTGCTATTATGCTGTTAAGGCTCGTTAAGAATACAGCTCAGACCATTGATTCGGTTCGACGTTAGTATGAACGTATGATATGTGCCTTAGTTTCCAGTGAATCTGAGCTCGGGATCAAGGGAAATTGGTTTCGGAAAAAAATGCCTGCCTTGTCTGATTTTCCATTACATATTTATGAATTATGTAAGACATACACGAAAAATGATCTTTGAAAGCCGTTGGAGGCGTATGGGAGAGAAGTGAAAAAATTTGATATGTATGAGATACTTAAACTACCCCCACGGTATAGAGGATAGCGGGCTTAACTGCGGGGTTGACTGTGATCCTAGACATTTGGTTCAGTTAAAACTAAGTTGCAGTTTTATATTTTATACTTAGCGAATGTTGTAACACATATTTATACCAAATGTTATATTTTAAACCTTCTTCGGACCTTTACAATTATTTTTTTAAATAAATATTAGACAACATCACATACATCGCTCTAATTCTATGGTAAGTAGCTAAATTACTTGTGTTACTGAAATCAAAAACAACGACGGTACTACTATGACCAGACTCGAGACAATGTAAAAAAGTAGTTTTTTCATTGACCCGACCGGGTGTCGTACCCAGAAACTAAAATATGTTACGATGCCAAAGTCCGGCCCGCTTGCCTCTCGGCTATGGAGGTCGTCAAATTCATCATTTCACTATAAAATCCAGCTTTTTAGTATCCTTACAACTTTTCAAGGTTTTTATAGAGAAATATGAACATAGTTTGAGTTTGTAAGCAAATTCGTAATTTCGCTTTTAAAAATTCTCAATGAAAAAATATATTTTTTTCCTATATTGCACTTCAAAATTGACCTCATCCCACTTGATGTTAAGTGGTAATAAGGTCCTAGCTTAAGGGTAACAAGTACAGCATGAGAAATCTGTTACTGGACTGGTCGCCCTTACCTTGAAGGCTTGACCCTGCTACTAATGTAGCACCCCCCAGGAGCTCTGGAAATCTTACTCACACGCAGGAACACAACACAGAAGTGATTGTAATTTGGCTGCGGTCTACTGTAAAGTGGAGGTATTTCACCAGTCGGGCTGCTCCAGTTCGAGCGACAAATCGCTATGCCCTAACCTCTCTTAAAACCTTAATTTGTAAGAAGCAGTTGCCAGTTCCATTTTTTGGTTATTTAATATCTGTTTCTTTTTTTCTACTTGATACTTTTTTGTGCGAAAAACAATTAAAACTTCAACAATACGTAAATAAATCGGTTACAACTTTAATTAACAAAACTATGAGTACTTTATAGTTTTAATCACGAACAAAAAAGTTTGGTAACTCCTATCTTTGCCGGACCATAAAGAAGTGGAACTCGTTGCCGGCTCATTTGCTTCCTCCTTCCTTTGACATGAATTCCTTCAAAAGGAGCGTGAAGAAACATCTTGCGGGCCAGTATGGCGATGCAAACGGGTAGGATATTTCGATATCAAATCCGTTGTCATCGCGATGTGGGTTCCTCTCTTGCTTACCATCAGAATGGGAGGAGCCAATGTACTGCGCTATTATATAAAAAAAAAATCGTCTCAAAACATTTCAGACCATATTTAGTTTGAATACTCGTACCAAAACTCACAATCAATTCCCAAGCAATACGTACCAGTGAATCGAGCTAGTTTGAATATCACCCACCTTCATTCCAGTCATAAAGATCCAAGTTTGGTATCGGGAGTAAATAGAATGTACTATCGTTATGTACTTGATTCACGCTCGGTCGTAAAATGGGGGGGGGGGGGGAGGTGGCCCAAATCTCACCGTGAATCACTTACCTACACTCCTGGTAGTATGAGCGTGAGTGAAATTTGTTGTTTGGCTTAGATACGGCGTTGTTACTATGATGGTTTGATTGAGGATTACGAAATTATCAATTGAGATTGCTTATTTGCGACTAGCGTCCTTTCCACCTGAGTCGTTTCTCATTTTCAAATCAAGAGTAAAATCTTTCTTTCTTTCTCTTAAAAAGTATTTAAATAAAGCTAAGCAAATGTTGGTTTTTAATCTGATTTTATAATATATATATAGATTAATACATATATATATATATATATATATATATATATATATATATATATATATATATATATATATATATATATATATATATATATATATATATATATATATGTATGTGCGCTGCTGCGACGTTAAAATGTCGCAGCGGCATTTGCTGAGGTGGAACCCAAATTGGCCTCACAAAGTATTTATACTATATCTGATTCATTAGTCTTGCGTTGTTTGTAAATTTTGTGATGTCAATAAATGTTTTTTCTTTCTTTGTTATAACCTTTTCTTAAGGATCTTACTAAACGTACCATTTATCCGAATAACGCTTCTATTTTTCTTTTAAAATGAAATGTTAACTTGTGTGGTTTCTGTAGATTGTTCATTAATTTAATTTATTGACTTCATGCATTATATTATTACAAAAGTCACACAACCCTGTAATGTAACTATTTATGTAAAAAAACGTAACATGAATATTTACGTCAGACATCAATTAAGATTACTATATTCATTTATGATTTTTTTAATATCTTGAATCACAAAATATGTAGTAAAGTAATAAAATTCATATAATTATACGCAACTAAAAATGACTTATTTTAATTTGACACTGCAAATATTCTATTATTAATCTGTAATTATTTCAAAAGACATTTATTATCAATTGTCTTTATAAAAAAGGAATAACTTCCAAGAAGAACTCTGTATCATAACATGATGAAGTTAAAGCCTTAAAGTTAGAAATTGGACAGAGAGTTCAAATTTCAATCGTAAAGCCACCTACAAAAAACCTATCAATTTTCGCAAGCAAATTTGATATGTTTATTTTCAATATATGAATGGTCTTATTTTCTTGACCAATTACTGTTTTTACTCGTATTTTCAGCCACCCTATATTTACACGGCAACACGTATATCATCACCTAACCATGAAAACCACAAAATTTGACAGCCCTCTTTCATAAATAGAGGAATATTTGCCAGCACATGACCGGATTCTTCACGCCCCGTGCACCTTAATACAAAAGCAGGAAGGCATAAAATCGAATCTCCCGATGTTTCGTCACGATAACAAGCTTTAATGCGAGAGGTAATCTCGTGCACTGAACTTACAATACGAAAATCGACCTAAAGCTCAAAGTAGAAGGTTAAATATTGAGGGACGGTATTTTTTTACTATTTCTTTTTCACGGCACGATGTACTTTTGTAATGATTCTGGAACGTGTTTTCCACAGATTTAAAATAAGAATGAAAGGGCCTATTCTTATTTATTTTTGGTTAAATACAGGTAAAAGCTGAGAGTGAAAACCACTGGCCGAAAATACAGTGTTTTTTTTTAAGTAATTAACGCCCATCAAATTTTATTCATTTACTTGCAAGTTGTGTGGTGTAATAATAGTTTGTTTAACATAACTTACCGCCTGACTTTATGCAGAAATCTCTGAGGACGTGGGTTCGATTTTCATTTGTGTCTATATGGAAAACGAAATCAATACACATAGAATAAATTACACAATAAATATAAATAAGACAATATAGAAATTGTCTGAGGTTTGGGCGTTGTGTTACCGTCGTTGTTAATCATTTCTATAACACAAGTGCACGTGTTAGTATAGAACACTATGTTTCTAGTTTTTTTTTTAAATATAAAATAAATATTGGACAACATCACATACATTGCTCTGATTCTGAAGTAAGTAGCACTTGTGTTACAGAAATCAGAAACGAAGACGGTACCACAACACCCAGACCCAAGACAATACAGAAAAGTTCGTGTCCGGTACTGACCCGACCGGGGATCGAAGCCGGAACCTCAGAGATGGCGCGTCGCCAAATTCCGGCACACTCGCCTCTCGGCTACGGAGGTCGTCAAATTTACCTTCCTTCACAAGAATCGAAAAGTGCTTGCTACACTTTTCGATTAATACGCTGTAGTTCGCCACTCAAATGTAGTTACCGATACGCCACTCGGCCGTACAGTGTTCAGAGCTCATCAAAAAAAATACATGCACGGAATTATTCATTGGACCCAGTGAAAAAAAAAATATACAAGCATTTCTAAAGTTTGAAAATGGCATCACCTAAAGTAAGGCACAGTGTGCGTAGTTTAAAAAAGTGAGCTAACTATGGTATAAATACCGTTTCCAAAGACGCAGCGAGTGAAAGGCGCGGATTAATTACAGTGCTTGTTTCATTCCATTCTATAAAATGACATCACTAACTAAGTGTTTATTTATTGACCTAAATACATAGGCCTTAAGGTTGTTTTCAAGAGTCGATACTTTATTACTAGAGTTTACATTTGTGTGTATTTTGGTGCCGATATTCGAATGAAGTTCGTACCCATGACGGGAATTTTTCCATGTTTTTTCGTTCTCTGATTGGACCCATATTTTTTTACAACAGTTCTTTTCCATCTTTTGAACTACGTATTTCATTTACCGCTAAATTCAATGACAGATTACAAAAAGCTTGGCCGGGAAAAAGGTTAATTGAATTAAAAATATCAAAGAGATTTCGGAGTGTCACCGTCTGTTATGAATTTTGTATTTCCCGTTTTTGACACGTTTCTGTTGTTTAAAAAAGGTCCTTTTAATTTAAATACTTTGAACTTAATTTCTTTGGAAACGAGTTTTTTGTGTTATATTTCTCTCATTTAATAAGATGCTTCTACAATTTATTGTACCTATTTAAAATGCTTACACTATATTTATAGTCACTTGCTTAACCTTTAAATAAGCAACTTGTATTTTTGCTAAAATCCTATCCTATTTTTAGTAAGTTTTGAGAAATGGTCATCCCAAATATAAAATTTTAAATATATAAAACAATAAATATTCAACAACAAAAAAAGTGTTTATATAATATGATTTATTGTGTAATTTTTGTTTAAAATTAATTTAAATTTAGTTAGTAGATCACTTACTTAACAGAAATGAGAAATAACGATGGCGGACGGACATAGAAAAGTGAAGTTTTTCATTTGACCCTAACTGAAAATTGAACCTGGGACCTCAGAAATGAACAATGGCAAAACCCGGCTTACTCGCCTTGCATTTTTTCGTCATTTTCGCAATGCCTTAAATTTTTTAGTGATATTACCAAAATATCTTAAGATATTTTTTAAGTTTTCCTCTTTCACTTCTGAGAGTACAAGTATTAGGATCCTTGGTGTCCACATTTCAAATGACAGTACCTTAGTCACTTAGAGGATAAAGCTAAGCTGTCATCGATAGGTCTCATAGAGCTTTATTTGAAACTACTGAACCAATTTGATAAATTCTTTCACTCATAGAACTCTATAATTTCAGTTACGACTGAGGAAAGATATAATAAATACCCTATATCTTTTTAAGCCAGACACAAGTTATTTTCCGTTCTGTCTCGTTTTTCGGGTCTCACACCATTAACCTCTCAGTTAAGAGACGGAATGTCAAAAAAAATTACAGCAGGGGCACCTCAGAGAGGATGATGTAGCCATTATAGCTGTTTACAAAAAAAGCGTGTAAAAAATACAATTATTTTAAAATAAAACGATATTTTATCATTCTGTAAATGCAAGTCTACTTATTAATATATTATTTTCTATTTATTTGGCATCGAAATATCTTGATAATCGAAAGGATATATTTATTCTACGCATTTAAAGTTTTGAAACCGTGGTATAGGCTGGATTACAAGAAATATATAAATTATCAAAAAAATAAATAGCCACAGACTAAGAAATTTTTCTCGCTGAGAGTGTAGCAAAGATATCAAAGAACATATTATAATAAATACTTTATCTTGTTTATAAAAAATTATACTCTACCTACAAATTTTAGGTGTAAAATCAAGTGGGTCAGAGCGGTAGCCGGCGACCGCTTAGTGTTCAACGGAATGGCGCGATGACACGTCACACGCGGTACCGGGGGCCGCTTGGGTTGGGATTACTAAACAGTAATGTAATGTTAAAAAAATAATAAAAGAACCATTATAAAATTTCAATAATGTGTAAAAATGTCAAAAAAAATAAGAATAAAAATTATCTTGTATGTTCCGTTATGTGATCATAGTGTAACAATTAAATATTTTTGTGTAATTTATAAAAAGACCAACAAAATGTTTTATATATTATGTTCCTCATGTTAATGAATTGTTATCTATAAGAGAAAAATTAATTGCTTAATACTGTAAATATACGTGCAAAGTCAGGGTGGACTGCTAGTAAGTTAATAAACATAACTCTCCTTCCCAGTACCAGGTAAATCCCAATTCGCATTTTACGCGGCTAAAGTCCGAAATAAAATTAAACGGAAGCCAATTCTCACTGTATTTGTGTTAAAAGGGTGCCCATAAATCTCTCACCGAATTGTCTCTGCTAGATTTTCTTTGTCCATAGTCAATTCCAATATCAGGACCGATAGGCGCAGTTTATAGGGCGTGTAACTAAAGCTTTTTTGTTATTCAGTAAGTGGACGAAATTTATTTGTTTCCGAGTTAAGCGGGTTCGAGTTGTGGGACTGAAAGGGTTAAGAAGATGAAATTCGAAAGATATCAGTTTTGAAATTTAGTTATTTTGTTTATAGTGTGATTGCCTTAATTTTGTTGTTTTGTATAACTTTTAATCTTCTAAAAACATATTTATGAACTGTTACCTTTGTGGTCAAAATAAAAAGTAAGTGTTTATAACATTGCCTACAAACTGTTACCTCGACAATATAATGTGTTAAGAAGTGGAGAGTATTTTTTCTCGAAATTATTTTTTAGAACAAAATTAAATGACCTGTTTTGATAAACTATTCAATTATTTTTTTTATAAACCAATCAACAAAAACACCATCACATATATTGCTCTGATTCCGTGGTAAGGAGCTAAAACACTTGTATCACAGATATTAGAAACAATGAAGGTACTACAACACTCAGACAGACACTATAAAAAGTTCGTTTTCCATATTAACCCAACCAGGAATCGAACCCAAGGCCGGAAGATGGCATGACGCCATACTCCGGCTCACTTGCCTCTCGGTTACCGAGGTTATCAAATACAAATAATTTAACTAATATAAATGCATCAAACAGTAATTATTTGTATTAAAATATCTTGATATTGTTTAAGACAATCTTTCAAACATTCAGTACCCTTTATAATTTCCTTTTTTTAACACTCCCAAGTATTTATTTTATTATTTTCTTCTTTTAAGACTCCTAAGTATTTTTTTAAGTCTGTAATTGATTTCTACTGCATTTCTAGCAAGCTAACTTAATTAAGACAGTTATAATAAACAAACAAAAAACATGATGACGTTTTTCCTATTTTTCCCTATAAAGTACAAACGGGTTGTCGCATTACAATTTCGCCATTTCCCATACCACTTTGTTTAACAAATTTTGTTTTAACACCACTCATTGTTCCGTTCGTTTATTTGTGTAGGTTCCATAGAAGCAATTCAAACTTTTAAAGCAATTATCCTCGGTTCGGAACAACTAACATATACCACGAAACAAATTATCTGGTCCCGATCGAAGACTATCAACTAAATAAACGGGAAAGGGTTTCGCTCGTATAAACTGGACGATTTTTCCATTACGAAAATAATTGGATAGTCTGGTTTTCTTTTTATTAACCTACCTTTGGTTATATTAAATTTTGAGAACTAGCTGCTGTCTGTGACTTCGTTTACGTTATATCAGTTCCAATAGCCCCGATGTATTGAAACAGAAACATTTCATTACCCCTAGCTCTGCGGAACTCGAACCAACGACCTTCACGTATCGCGCGTGCTGCTCTTCCTACTGAGCTAACCGCTAGTTATCGTAGGCGATGAATTTTTCTACTTTTTTTTTGTTAACGGGGGAAATGCTTGATGCACCGTACCGTCACCCCGAGGGAGGGTGACGGCGTGTGTGGGACTCCCACCTACCTACCTACCTCGGACTATCCACTAAAACCCCCCGGTTGGACATTCATCGCCTTAATGGCGGCGCCATGGGAGATCGGCTCAGCCTTTACTTCCACGACGCCGCCGGCGGAACAGCCGCTTACGCGGCTCCGTCTACTCCCCCCATTGTTTTGGGGGGGAGTCTGGGGATGGCCGGTCCAACGGAACCATCCCCACCTCGCAGTGGAGACCGGTGCAATGCCAGCTGAGGTGCCCTCACACCATCAGCCGGCCGGTCCCCACGCATGAATTTTTCTACTGTATCAACCCGTTAGACTCCAGTAAGTGCCCTATTACTTACTACGTCATACTTGTAGTGGGTTCGAGTCCCGCAAGGGGAGATAAATATTTTTCTATTTCTTTAAAATATTTAAAGTTCGCTAGTTCGGCGTGTGCTTTACGATACTATATTAACAATTATATATCAATGGTTCGACATAAGAAAATGGGATACATTTTCCCTCCCTCTATTTTATTCCTTGTTATTTCTTAGCATTATACGTGAATAGTTTAAAATATTAATTCATGTATATAAAATTTTCATTTGAAATAAAAACATTTTCCATTAAAAAACTTATTGCTTTAAATTTGATTAGCAGATAAAAAAAACTCATTATCGTAACAACTGGCTTTGCGACTCAAATTGCAGACGTAGTTACTCACGTCTTTAAACAAATCGTTACGTTTTCACAGCCAATTTGAGAAAGAATAAACAACAATTACTTTAACGATCAAGATAACTAGGTACAACAGAAAGTCGAGGTAATCATGCAGTTCGATATAAGTTCTTATGTGCACGATATAAAGGCGGTGCAAAGTATTTATTTTATTTAAAAACGTTATTGCACAAAAAAAGTACAAAAGGTGGACTTAATGCTAGGAGCATTCTCTACCAGTCAACCGTTGGGTCATGCAGATAGTACGTTTATGGGTGCGGTAACAGTAATAAAAGCGTGTTAACAATGTGAGTATGGATAACAACAAAATTAATAATCATAAATAGCAGAAAATTACACACGAGAATAGAATATTCATACATGAGTTCATGATAAATAAATATAATAATTAAACAATATAATATAAATATATATATATATATATAAAAATAAAACAAAGTAATATATATATAAATATATGCAAACAAGTGAATAAATAAAGCAAATCAATTTAGCAAACGAAATTTTATGTAGAGGGGGAGGAATAAAAGAATTCACGAACTTTTAATTTAAAATTTCCCTTAGTGAGGGATTGTCGAGTTTCGGTGGGTTCAAAGTATATAATCTAAGATGATTTTGATAGTTCGTTACGACTTTTTGAAGGGTAACGGAAGGGACAGCATGGTCGATTCGACATCCTTTGCGTTATTTTGACATAAAAATGATCCTATATGTATCTTTCTACCAGATTACATCTAAATTCATTTCTGGATGTATGTTCATAATCTCCATCCATACATATCGATACATTGTCATATTACAATTTTTTGTATTTATAATATCAGGGGGGATTAAAAAGGACACATTTTGGCCCCAAACTCAATATTTATCAGAAATCACAAAGGCTTTTAATCAATGATATTTAAATATCATTGCTTTTAATATAAACCGTATTGTGTAATAAATCAGTGTATGAAAAGTTCGTTTGCCATATTTACCCGATCGGGGTTCGAACCCGGGACCTCAGAGATGGCGCGACCCCAAATTCCGGCTGGCTCGCCTCTCGGCTACGGAGGTCGTCAAATCGTATAGACCTATTTTTATTCGATACCTTGGAACTAGCACTAAACATTAAACGTTTGTAGACGCAAGATCCGGCAGGGCTAAAATAAACTCTTGGAACTATAGCACTGAACATTAAAACGTTTGTAGACTATCTAGGCATCTAGGCAGGATTCGGAATGGCTGAAATTAACGCAGTATCATGTTTTGCTAAACCACAATAAGTAATTCATAAAAATCATTGTTATAATGGTCCTCATTCAAAAGCGCATCAAGTGTTAACCCTTAAACAGGAAATGGAACAATAGTCACCGCCTCAAATTGAACCTTATTAGCTTGATTTACCGGCGAAAATCAATGAAAATGTTCGATACTCCAGGCCTTGGTAAAGTGAGTCAGACTCGCCCATGAAGGGTTCCGTAGCAGCAAGTAACGTAATATAAAAGTTTCGTTACTTACTAGATCTCGTTCAAACCAATTTTCGTTGGAAGTTTGTATGGTAATGTTATATAACATTTTTTTACGTTTTATTTTAAAAGTTACAGGGACAAGAGGGCTGGGGTGCATTTTACCACTTTGGAAATCTCTCTCGCGCAAACTATTACAAAAAATGATAATAGAAACCTCAAAAATATTTTTAAAGACCTATTCATAGAATATACCCCACACGTATTGATTTGCAGAAGAAATTAAATTTTGTTCTTCAGTTTTAAGTATGGGGAGCCCCAAAAAATGTTTGTTTCTTTTTCTATTTTATCATGCTTTTTTGCGAAAAAATTAACAGAAAACATCTACATACTAAGTTTTAACAGTATAGGTCTTATAGTTTCGAAAAAGTGTCTGTGACATACGGACAGACAGACATGACGAATCCACAAGGGTTCCGTTATTCGCCATCCGGCTACGGAACCCTAAAAACAACACTATAAAGAGCGAGTGGCCGACGTATAAAATCTGACGCTCCATATAAAATTGACGCTCTTCAGATAGCTGTACCCAGTTGGAGGCACTACGTTTTTGTTCTTCGAAATTGGCGCGACGTAAAAACGGCTATCTCACTCTTTATGGTGTTTCGATGAACGACCGCGCGATAAAATCCGATGGCGGCAGACTTATCTGTTTGTTTTGACGGAAAATGGAGATTTTGCACATATCCCACAGGAGTTATTAGGTTGCGGTATATTAATAGAAAAACGTAATGATTTGTTATGCTATTTTGTGATATTAGTCATGATAAACAGTTTTACAGACATGTATCTGTAAAATATATTTTTATTTTATGGTTTGAATTTTTTTTATATATTACACTTCAAGATTGACCTCATCCCACCTGACGTTAAGTGGTAATGAGGTCCTAGCTTAAGGGCGACAAGTACAGCAGAATAAATCTATTATTGGACTTGTCATCTTTACCTTGAAGGCTTGACCCCTACTACTAATGTAGCACCCCCAGGAGCTCTGGAAACCTTACTCACACGCAGGAACACAACAACACAGAAGTGATTGTTTTTTGGCTGCGGTTTTCTGTAAGGTGGAGGTATTTCACCAGTCTTATTTCTTATCCTCCTTTCCTTTCTTATTTCAAGTGTTTTTGATAATTTGGAAATTATTTCTTACGAAATAAAACACATAAATAATGAAATGCTATAAATAGAAATCTTTTTACATTGAAAACAAATTTTGCTTTTCTTATTTCATAATTTTTCTTTGTGTGAGTTTAATAAATTATTTTATTTAGATTTACTATTCTCTCTTAGCTAATTTTGGGCAAATTTAATAGTTTATTTTTTTAGTTTATCTTCATATTTTTCGGTATTGCATATACCAGATGATTTCATAAATATAGTATTTTAGTGTACATTGAAATTTGCCAAAACATTAGTAACGTGAAAAATAGATTTTCCTTACATCTAACTTCTTAACTATTAAAATGAATAACATTATGTTTATAGTCTCAAATCATCAGATAAAATATGATTTACTGATATAACTTTATATCAAGATTTAGTTTTAACTTTTGCAATATTACATAAGTTAAGAAGATAAGTTTATTCGAGAATGATACCTGTTCAACTTCCAATTGTTCAGAAGAACTTTGTTTTCAATCAATTAGTATTTTCATAATTTTGAACAAACTGGGTTACGGCAAAGTTTGTTGAAATCAAAAGGCCATGAATTCAATTTCTATTCGACTTAATTCAGTTAATAATACCTATTAGGTCTTGAATTTCTTTGGGTATTCAATGTCTTCTAGTAATTTCTTAGATAATTTTAGGTTTAAATTAATCTATTTGCTTCATTAGGCGACTAGTTGATAAACTTAGATAATAGTATTAAACCCTTTTGGTTTATATCAATGTAAGCTGTAGGTATTTTTAATATTTAAGTAGGATAACCGAAAATACGTCTTGTTTATACTTCTCACATATTAAGATATGTTCTCAATACAGAGTGACAATTTCAGAAGTATAACTCCCGTTGGCAATTGACATACACACTCGCCCACACACATATACACACATAAACATAAAAACACACAATTTTGAATTATTGTTTTCTTTTAGTTATAAGTCTACTAATGATATAATTCTGTTTTACTTGCTCCGGATGTGGAAAGGCTTATAATCTGTCATAAATGTATTATTTATTTATTACATTTAAATTAACAACACTTTTTAAATTAAAATCATAGGCCTCGCAAACTACTTTTGAGTGGTTTTTCCTAGTACAGACACCAGTCTTCCACATATAATTATATGTATTAGCAATATCTTAAGTTAAGATTTTGTAACTGATTTTCTGTGTGATGTGAGAAAAAAACAATAAAACATTATAATTTGTCAAAAATAATAAAAAACCTTAGCCATTATAGCTTATCCAGAAGCTGAAAAAAATATAAACTAGTAAAAATATAAAATGTCAACCCTAATCGTTTTATATTTTATACTTTTACTAGTTTGACATACCACGGCTTTAATTTTAGTTTTCTGATGAATGGTACATTATCATTTACCGTGCCGTTATGGTAGCGGGCGTAGTCAAGATTTTTTTGGCATTTGATAACGGCTGATATACGAAAAAAAAAAACATTTTTAATATCACAAACTTACTATGAAAAAAAAGGTAGTAAAATTGTTATTTACCGAAATACGAAATGAATACGTTTTATGCAACGTCGGATTTTTGTCAATATGCTCTGCCTGTTTACAACGTTCATCAACCCAAGAAGAACACTAATTTAATCTCACGAAACCTTTTTGAAGGGCAGCCTTCAAAAACAAATAACTCCTCTTCCCTATTCCTCGAAATTGAATCGTCGTAAAAACGGCTAAATCTGACTTATACTGCTTCGATATCCGGCCCCCGCAATAAAAACCGGACGAACGGAACTTGCGCGTTTTTGCCATATGTCCTTTCTGATCGAGGTTCGATGTGGCGTTTTTTTGTAATCAATTTGAGCGATGTCATTGGTACTAAAATGCTGGGTTATTCTGTTTGATGGAAATTGAAAGGTAACATGTTTATTTAAAAGGGAATGAAACCGATTTTGTTTGGAGTCACACATTTTATAAAGTAGGTAGGTACTTTACGAGAAAAGAATTTTTTTAAATAATTTAAGCTTTACATTGACCAAGAGGTGTTAAGCGGCCTACTTGCGCAACATAGATTGAGAAGTCGTTTTGTGTGTTCAATGACGATTAATTAACTAATCTATTTTGAATACGCTTTAGGAGAACTAGGCAGTCTTCAATTTAACCGAATTTCATGAGAAAATGTTTAATCTGTTGGGAGAAATTGCAACTTACTTTATCAGAATGTCTGTGATCAATGCACCTTGCCACGGGCCTAGGAGGCTTAGCTAAAAGCAGTTGTCAAAATCTGATATTTTTGCGACAACTTATTAAAGGAAGGTTTGTTTTTCTGCAGTCGAAATTTGTAATTTTAATTTATTTTTCTTTTTCAGGTAAGCAAATTTAACGCGGTAAGGCATTGCAGCAGTAAAAGTAAGGCGTGCTTTGAAATATAATTCTGAAGTTGTTATTGATTGTTATTGTGTCAAATAAAATAGACATTTACAAAAATATAAACATGTAACAAAGGGTTTATATTTTTGTAAAATGTGGACCCCCACAATTATTTCAAAACCAACATTAGCCAAATTGGTCTCGGTACAGGAGAATTTTAGTGAGACTAATGAATAGTGATTCATCCATATCCATACACATATTATAAGTAAATGCGGAAGTAACTCTGTTTGTTTGTCTATCTTTTTGTCCGTCCGGCTTTCACGCCTAAACCACATAACCGATTTTAATGACATTTCGTGTTGGTATACGTTGAACCTCTGGAACGGACATAGGCTACTTTTCGTTTTAAAAAAAGGTGGGTTGGGCGGGGGGGAGAAAACCACCTTAGAAAGTTAATACGGGAAACTGTTTATTTCTTAAGTTAGTGATATGAAATTTGGCACAAGTATAGCTTGAAACTTGGATTTAAATATGGACTACATTTTGTTCCGAATATAAGGGGAAATAGGATTAAAAAAACGTCCATAAAAGTATGTAGTCTACGCAAACGAAGTAGCAAGCACAGCTAGTTTTTATATATAACATTTCAATACAAACACACACATCTGTGATCAAACTCCAGCAAAACGAATGAGTCCCCAGCGAAAGAAAAACAAAACTTCTACAGAACACAGTTCGCTAATAACTTTGTTTCGCACATAAACAACCTTTACCTAATTAGTGAAACAGTTTTCGTTGCTTATTAAAGACACAGTGCGACCCTGTAGGGTCGGCCCTTTTCTATTAATTATAAACCGTTCGTGGAGCCTAAAATGCGGTCTGTGGTGGTATTAGAGCGGCGACCGCTCGTATTACGGAGCGTGGAGCGTATAGTTTGATCAATGGGAGGTAAGTCTGATTAGAGTCAGTGTGAGTTTGAATGATCGATTTTTATATCAACCGATTATTTTTATTTTAATCGATTCTCTAAACATTAAAAATCAATGTTTTAAAAATGTACTTATCTCATAACTAACTCGGATAAAAAGAAACACCACCTTACAGAAAACCGCAGCCAAATATCAATCACTTCTGTGTTGTTGTGTTCCTGCGTGTGAGTAAGGTTTCCACAGCTCCAGGTGGGTGCTACATTAGTAGCAGGGGTCAAGCCTTCAAGGTAAGGGCGACAAGTCCAGTAACAGATTTATTATGCTGTGCTTTCGCCCTTTAGCTAGGACCTCATTACCACTTAACAGCAGGTGGGATGAGGTCAATCTTAAAGTGCAATATATAAGAAAATCTTAAATCAGTCCCCCAATAAATAATTACCAATGCAAAGTTTATTTGTTTTTTTTAACGCCTTTGCAAATTGATCTGTTAAATCATCCAATTTGTTTATTTTTTATATAAAAAACTTTATGGCACATAAAAAAGTACAAAAGGCGGACTTAATGCTATGAGCATTCTCTACCAGTCAACCGTTGGGTCATGCAGATAGTTCGTTTATGGTTGCAGTAACGGTAAAAATGTGAATATGGATTACAACAAAATGAATAATAATAAATCACCCCATCACCCAACTTGGCATTGCAAATGAGCAAATGAAAAAATCGTGTTCAATATTTTGTTATTGATATTAAACGAACTAAAACAATCTGCCATTTTTGACCAAGTTCGCTTGTTTATTATCAATACAATAAAAATATCAACACTTCCTAAAATGATTAACGATAATGTCCTCCAAATGAATTCACTCATAACGAGAAAAAACGACACCAAACTTCTGTTCTCTGGCCGCTAACAAATTGTGTTTTCGTTTCAAATATTGTAAAATAAGAACATAGGGATAATATTACCGGCATGGCCCTTTTATTATGTAGAACTTTCTGGCAACAAGAGTCGAATTTCTTTAGAAGTCCGCGGTCGGAAATTTATGAAATACTTGTGCGCGTAATAATTTTATTATTGCGTGGGGCTTAGGAAGATTAGACTATGGTCTTTGAAGTTCGTTGCTTCGCAAACGAATCGACACAGTTCAGTGGTTTAAATATCAGGTTCAGAATTCTGACTGGGTTTGTTTCTAAGGTGGAAAAAAGTAGGTTTGTTTCGAATTTTATTGTAATATAGTTTGGGTTTATGATCTGCATATGAGGTGACTAAGCCAGTAGGTATCTACTGTAACAATGACTTGATTTAAATGTTTGACGACCTCCATAGCTGAGAAAAGAGCGGGCTGGGGTTTGACGCGTCCGCAGTGGCGGTAGGCAGCGGAGCCGCACAGCAGATCCACTGCTGGGACCGAAGACACCAAGGGTGGGGGGATGCCTGGCGTTAGTTACCTCGGTCCCGAGGGGTTGGGGCATGTCGGGTGGCCTGATATGTTCCAGCTGCATTTTGCACGGCAAGGTGGGCCGCTTAGTGGTAGGTGCTGTGGGGGAGCCTGTGTAAAACCCGCAAGGAATCCCGACTCCCCCACAACTGCACAGCGTTGGCCACAGAGGGGGTTTTAATCGGTGCTAGCCCGACATATCACTCTCTGTTCCCCGCGGAGAGTAAAGGTACGGTAGGCATTCCCCCCTCAAGAAGCATGGTTGATATATCTATAAATCAAAACCATATCTACGAGTATATACGTAACATACAAATCACTAATCCCGTAGTAGTTGGATAAAATGTCTACGTACTGCCATCTAGCGTATTTTTTGTATACTTTTTTTATTATTTCATGAACATTAAATTACTGGTAAGTAAAAACAAAAAGTATAAACATATCAGTATATTAAAAAAAAGTATGAAAAAACGTAACAAAAAGATGACCCTGGTACCTATACAGTCATAGTCCACAATGTACGTTGTGTAAATCAGAGTATTAATCTAGTAATACCTTATGAAATCAGCCTGCCTTTAATAATTGGGAGTAAAACCTAATCTACACAAAGCCTTAAAAGCAAATGCGATTAAAAGACTGATGATTAATTTTTTCATGAAAAACCTAATCTAAATTAGGTTACCAGATAAAAAACAGTGCGCCATGTTTTTAAATGTTACGTAGTTTTATTAGGTATATATTATAGCTCTTATCTTCTTCTTTTTAAAACTTCTACAAGTTTACAATTACAACGGAGATAATGCCTCGTTAAAAACAGTGATTCTTTTAAGTCCGTCAGTTAGAATGTCAAAGTATGCTAAAATAACACTTTTTGATTTAACAAATAAATAAAAATTGATGATGATACGGCGCATCAAACTTAAGTAGATATATTTGTAAGATAGTAGTAGTAATAAGTGTGTTTACATCACTACATAATTGACCTTAAATTGAAAAAGTTACTGAGGAGCTGTTTATGGGTATTATTTTAGACGAAATTACAGCCCCATATAAAACATACGTTGATTGCTGGCCTTATTTTTATGGCACGGCGTGGCTTCAAATACCCCCGACTTTTTCCACATATTTTTCTAATTCTTAGCTTGTATCGGTTGCAGCGCAAAGTTATTTGGGCGATTTATTGCGCGGTGAGCGGGGCCTGGTGACCTATAATACAGGTATTACTATACCTATCTTAGGCGCCAGACTCTCACATCAATAAGTTAAGACCTACCTTAAGTGTATAGCATAATAATAATGTACCTAAAACCTTTTGTGAAGAGTAAATAAACTTTATTATTATTATTATGTTTGTTTTTTCTCGGGGCTACAGAGTCCCGGACTTTTGGGAGGCGTGCATGGGGCCGAAGCCAACACGTTTAAACAAGAGGCCCTTTAAAAAACAAGTATGATCTAAATGTAATGTGAAACCGACCGACGATTATCCCTGTATACACTATAAAATGCAGCCAAGGACAACCCCCGGTCAGTGCAAGACTATGGAATGGAGTGGAAGAACAAGGTATCTGGGCTATTGGGTTGAGGTGCTAATGGACTGAGTAACCGGGACTATGGGAAGGACTATGGCACCTGCCCGATCTATGTTTAAAAACACGATTAAAATGGGCAGGTGGTGACTCGCCATCTCACTGTCATGGGCCCCCCATTGGTCGCCCACTCAAGGCACGAAGCAGGAGCGACGGGGGGCAACATTGTGTGAGCGGCTCAGGGTGTGGAGAGGTGTGCACCGATTTCTACCCAGTGGCTTACGCCACTGTGCCAACTCGCAACTTAGGCATCTTTCACTTCCACCCTGCGAGCATATAGCTCTGAAGCCCCACTCTAAACGGCCGGCTAAGGCAAGCCAGAGGTGAGAGTCCTGCGCCCCTGTGGGGTCCACTCCCACCGGCCAACCAAGGCAAGCGGAGGAAGGGGCCTGGGCTCTCAGGGGCACGGATCCCAAGGGGTGTCAATCCCATTCAGCCCGCCACAAGCTGCCCTGGGGAGACTGACTGCACTGATAGAGAGTTGTCGCTCTTCATGGTGCGAAGATCACCAACTCTCACCAGCGGGCGATGGGCTCGTCACTTCTCTACGCCTTTATTATTATTATTATTTAGCTTAAAACTTTTCTCGATAAATGTACTATCCGACACAAACATAACTTTTCGATTCGAATCATTCAATCCTGAGATTAGCCCGTTCAAAAAAACAAAAACAAGCTCTTCAGCTTTATAATATTAGTAAAGATATAACTTTAAAGTAAGCTTTCATATGCGTTCAGACTTCTTGAGAACAAATGTGTTTGTGCAACTATAACTATGTAATTGACTTGTATTTCGTTTTGTCTATATTTTTATAATGTCCTAGTTTATTAAACATAGCGGTCCCGGCGAACTTCGTTTCGCCTTAGAGGATTTTCCCGTGCATTCGACGAAAGACATTTTAAGACTCATTTTTCTAAACCTTCAGTTACATTGTTCAAATTTTACCAAGGATCCCTAATTTTGTAGCCTATGTCAAATTGGAAGAATGTAGCATTCTACTGGTGAAAGAATTTTTAAATCGACCCAGTACTTTTTGAGCCTATTTATTACAAACATACAAACATACAAAAATAGGTCCAAATCTTTCCTCTTTATAATATTAGTGTAGACAAAACATTTAAACAATATAGAAATCTAAAATCAAAAGGTTTTTTTTAACATTGGAAAAATTTAAAATGGAACGTCGGCTATGCAGCTAGCCAATTTACCAAACAACAATTTTGCTACACAATTTCGTACTCAAAAAGTGTGATCAAAAAGTGGATCCCTTGCGTCAACCTCTGAGTTATGGTTCTCATCACAGTCAATGCGTTACGAGACCACCGGAGGGACAGGCAGACACTTCGCCAAATTATGTATTTCACTCAGTGCGTGCGACAAGTCAAAAAGAGACGAAGTGAACAATTTTGTATCTTCGAGCATTTCAATAAAGCTCAAAGTTAAAGTGACTGTTGATAAGAAACAATTTAAAGCGTGTTCTGTTTTTTTGTTGCGTAAAATGGAGATTAAATAATATGATGTATTAAAATTCGTTAACTGTAAATGAAATGAAATGAAATGAAATGATTTATTTCTGCAAGTGGATTTACAATAAATTCTTTTGCACGTCAATTATTTTTAACACGCTTTTTTCCTACCAGCGCCTCGACGTTGGTTCTGTTGAGAAGAAGCGCCGCGACAAACTCAACAGATATTCTCTTTTAAAATAAATTACAAACATCACAATTGGTCATTAAAAAATTTGAATTAATAATATAAATTATCTAGGTGCAGATGGACATTTTAACAATTCCACATATTTTTATAATTAAAAAAATCTTGTACAGTGTAATAAGCCTTTTTGATAAGCCATGTTTTAATTTGAGTCTTAAATCTATGCAGGGGCAAGTCAATAATGCTTTGTGGTAACTTATTAAATATTTTAATACTTATCCCCATGAAGGAAATACTACTTTTATGAAGTCTGAGTTTTGGAACGGCAAGCTTTTGTTTATTTCTTGTATTAAATCTATGGATATCAGATTTTTTAGGAAGGAGCGTATAGTTTTTTCGTACATACAAAATACAGTCGAAAATGTACTGAGACGCTATTGTTAAAATATTAATTTCTTGAAAAAATTCCCTTAGTGAGTCACGTGGTCTAAGGTCGTAAATAAAGCGTATGGCTCTTTTTTGCAGTACAAAGATTGTCTGGATATCTGCTGCAGAGCCCCATAACAATAGACCATATGACATGATGATGTATATATTTATATTGCAAATAATAAATCAATTTGTATAAAAATCAATGCCACTTGTCGTTGGTGAAACGCGGGCGTCCTCTCTGCAGTGCCCTAATGAGGTTTATAATGATCTAATTATAAGAATGCCATCTGTACTATATCTACTTCATAGCAGCAACAAATGATTTTTTTTTATATTGCACTTCAAGATTGACCTCATCCCACCTGATGTTAAGTGGTAATGAGTTCGTAGCTTAAAGGCGAAAAGTATAGCATAGTAAAACTGTTACATATTTAAATTTGGCGCCTTTAATATGTACCATAGATTGACGTATTACCTGTCATACATCGTTCTGTCATTATCTGTAGAAAATCTCTTCTGTTGCTCTGTCTGAGATAAGTGTCACTTTTATCATTGTAAAATCCTCATGATTAATTAAATCTAAAATATCTTTCCGAATCCTCGTTTAATTTATCAGGTTATGGGCCTAGGATGCCTTAACAGTAAAAGGATTAAAAGATTCAGTGAATAGTTTTGAAATTGCATAATATAACCTAACTTTGCTTACCGGCGGCACATCGATTTTTCAAGAAAATCATGGGATCGAACAACAATATGACCCTGATCGAAAGATTGACCGGCCGTGACAATTTTGCAAGCTGGAAGTTTGCAGTGAAGACGTATTTAGAGCATGAGGATTTGTGGGAATGCGTATCAGGCACCGGTGAGGTCGATCCGAAGAAAGACGTCAAGGCAAAGTCAAAAATAATACTTTTAGTGGATCCCATCAATTACGTTCACGTTCAGGATGCCAGTAGTGCTAAGGAAGTATGGGAAAAGCTCTGTAAAGCATTTGATGACTCCGGCTTAACACGTCGAGTTGGACTACTACGAGATCTCATAACGACAACGCTTGAAAATTGTCAAAGTATCGAAGAATACGTAAATAAAATTATGACCACAGCGCACAAGCTTCGAAACATTGGGTTCAAGGTCGACGACGAGTGGCTAGGCACGTTGTTACTTGCGGGACTCCCAGATGAATATAAGCCAATAATTATGGCTATAGAAAGCTCCGGTGTCGCTATAACAGCAGACTCAATCAAAACTAAACTGTTACAGGAAGTCAAAAATCGTGATCCAAGTGTATTCTTTGTAAACAAGAGCAAGAATAATAAGCAACTGTTCAAACATAATAAACAAACAAAAGGACCAAGATGTTATTCATGTAACAACTATGGACATATAGCCAAACACTGTAAAGTGAAGAACAACAAGAAACAAACTGATAACTCTTTTGTAGCCGTTTTTTCAGCCACAAACAACAACAACAACAATTCCGGGTGGTATGTGGATTCAGGTGCGGCAATGCATATGACAATGAATAAGGATTGGATCTATGATGAAATTCCACCACCAATCAAAACAATCCGAGTAGCCAACAACAAAGAATTGCGAGTTGAGTCCTGTGGTAAGGTGAACATTCATGTCAAAAGCAAGAATGGATCTACAAACAGTATACAGGTAACAAATGTCCTTTATGTACCTGAGTTATCCACCAATCTTCTCTCCGTCAGTAACATCATCAATAATACAGGAAATATAAAGTTTGACAGTAAAGGTTGTTATCTGTATAACAAAGATAATGTTGAAGTAGCAATGGCAACACTTGTTAATAATATGTACAAGCTGAATGTTGTCTCCGTCCAAGCATTTTTGTTAACCACTAATGATGACTTTTATCTTTGGCATCAGAGACTAGGTCATCTGAACTACAATGACATGAAGAAGCTGAAAGACCACACTGAAGGTGTAATAATGCCTCAGAACAGTGAATTAACCTGCGTGCCATGCATTAAAGGGAAACAAGCAAGGTCACCATTTCCAAGTGAGGGTTCCAGAGCAAATCAACTGCTAGAAATCATTCACTCCGACATATGTGGACCTATGGAGGTAAATTCTCTCGGAAATGCAAGGTATTTTCTCACTTTTACAGATGATTTCTCCAGAAAAGTGTGTGTTTTTACTATTAAATCAAAGTCTGAATGTCTAGATAAATTTAAGGAATATAAGTCCTATGTTGAGAATAAACTTGATACAAAAATTAAGACAATCCGAACTGATAATGGAACTGAGTACTTAAATAAGAACTTTACTGATTATTTAAAGTTACATGGAATTAATCACCAGACATCAACACCTTATACTCCTCAACAAAATGGTCTTTCTGAAAGAATGAATAGGACATTGCTCGAAAAAGCAAAATGTATGTTAATAAATGCTAATTTGCAGAAATCCTTGTGGGCTGAGGCAATCAGAACTGCTGCATACATTACCAACCGTACACCAACGCGAGCACTGAACTATAAGACACCAGAAGAAGTATGGAGTGGCCGTAAACCTGACTTGAGTCATATGAGGATATTTGGTTGCGAAGCTATGATGCATATACCTAAGGAAAAATTGAAAAAATGGGACTCCAAGTCATGTAAGATGATTTTTGTTGGATACTGTGAAGAAAGTAAAGGGTACAGACTACTTGACCCTAAAATGAAGACAGTAACCAAAAGCAGAGATGTAGTGTTTTTAGAAAATTCTATCAAAACAGATACAGCACCAGTTACATTATCTGACACTAAAAACCAACAACAAGTAAGTAGAAATAGCCTATCTGAAAGCAGTGATTGTAGTACAGATATATCTACTCACACCGTAGTGGAAAGTGATGATGGTGATGAGGAATATGTGCCTGAGCAGTCAATTGGAACGCCCCCGACGTCAAACATCACTCTTCGTCCACGTAACAGACCAAACCCAAAGGCGGAACCTAAGTCCTATCTATGTATGGCCAATGTACCACAGACATATGAAGATGCACTTTCCTCTGAAGACTCTGAATTGTGGATTAAGTCAATTAAGGAAGAATTGAAGGCACATGAGGACAATGGTACTTGGGAGCTAGTGAAGAAACCAGATAATGTGAGGCTATTAGACTGTAAGTGGGTGTTTCGTGTAAAAAATGAAGAAAGTAGTCCTAGGTACAAAGCCAGACTGTGTGCCAAAGGCTTCGCCCAGAAAAGTGGCATCGATTATACTGAAACATTCTCTCCGACGGTCAGGTATGACTCCATTCGCTTACTATTGTCTATAGCAGCCGAGAAACGCATGACTATAATGCAATTTGATATTAAGACTGCTTTCCTTTATGGTAAATTAGAAGAGGAAATATATATGAAACCTCCTGAAGGGCTAGATGTTGAAAACAGCATGGCTTGCAAGCTTATTAAATCCTTGTATGGACTGAAACAAGCACCACGCTGCTGGAATGCTAAGTTCAATTCAGTTTTGAACAAATATGGCTTCTTCAACAGTCATGCTGATAAATGTGTGTATGTAAGTTCCAACAGAGAAGCTCAAGTATATCTTCTACTTTATGTGGATGACGGACTCTTATGTTCTACAAGTCCAACTTTATTAACTGAAGTCTTGAATCATCTACAGAAAGAATTTAATGTCAAGATTTGCAAAACTTCAAATTTTATTGGAATACAGATAGAACAATGCAAGGATTATATATTCATACACCAAAGAAAATATATTGAAGAATTGCTTTCAAAATTTGACTTGGATAATGCTAACCCTAATAGTATACCAGCTGATCCGCATGTTACATTACAGAAAAGTACAGTGCTTGAGAATATAAAATTTTTCCCTTACAGAGAAGCAGTGGGATCGCTTATGTTTGCTGCCATAGTCACCAGACCCGACATAATGTTTGCAGTGAGCACTGTCAGCCGCTTTCTCAACAGCCATGATCAAAGTCACTGGAATGCTGTCAAGAAAATATTCAAATATTTAAAAGGAACACTAAGCTTTGGACTTTGTTTCAGGTCAAATGAAAATAACACTTTGGAATCCTATTCTGATGCAGATTATGCCAATGATCCTGTGACAAGGCGGTCTACCACGGGATACGTCTTCATGAAAAATGGAGCAGCCGTGACATGGAGCAGTCAACGACAAACAACCGTTGCGCTGTCTACCACCGAGGCGGAGTTCATGGCGTCCTGCTCTGCCACAAAAGAAGCTCTCTGGATTAGACAATTACTGTTAGATATTGGTCAATATAAACAAAATTGTATAACACTTAATATTGATAATCAGAGTGCTATATGTTTAATTAAAAATTCAGAATATCACAAAAGATGTAAACACATTGACATCAAATATAATTTTGTAAAAGAAAAGTATGCTCAGAAGATAATTGATCTTAAGTATATTGATACTAATAATCAGTTAGCTGATATTTTTACAAAATCTTTATCTAAAGTTAAATTTGAGTTCTTTAGAAATAAATTAGGTTTAATTGAAAATCCAAAAGAAAGTACAAACTAAGAATTCTTATATTTTGTTAATTTTGATTTCAAACTGTATAAGATTTTACGAGTGTTTGTTAATATGTACTAGATTAATGTTATACTGTAATTATATCAGAATAGTAACATGTTTAATTTTTGTCAATGTTTGTAAAATAAGGCTTAAATTTAGAGGAGGTGTTACATATTTAAATTTGGCGCCTTTAATATGTACCATAGATTGACGTATTACCTGTCATACATCGTTCTGTCATTATCTGTAGAAAATCTCTTCTGTTGCTCTGTCTGAGATAAGTGTCACTTTTATCATTGTAAAATCCTCATGATTAATTAAATCTAAAATATCTTTCCGAATCCTCGTTTAATTTATCAAAAACTGTTACTAGACTTGTCGCCCTTACTTTGAAGGCTTGAACCCTGCTACTAATGTAGCACCCCCCAAGAGCTCTGGAAACCTTACTTACACGCAGGAACACAACAACACCGAAATGATTGTTATTTGGCTGCGGTCTTCTGTAAGGTGGAGGTATTTTACTAGTCGGGCTGCTCCAGTTCGATCGATAAATATATTTGCCCTGCCTCTCTCAAAAAAAAAATTGTGTTGAGTAATTTTTTAACTCTTGAACGGGCTCACCTATCCAAACCAAATTTTGAGGTTTCGTTCGGACTATTTAGATAGTTAAGGTGAAGTTTGTTTAAAATCGGTCGAACGGTTCTTCATTAATTATCATTTTTTTAACAAACGTATACGCGTTCTAAGCCGCAGCGGGTAGCTATTAATGAATAAAATGAATATTGGATTACATCACATACATTTTATGGTAAGTAGCTAAAGCACTGTGTCACAGTTAATAGAAATGAAGTCTAAAAAAAACCTTTTTCACGTTTATCAATCATCCCCCAGGCTTTCAAGATCGAAATAACCCTTTTATTTGTATAACCGAAATTAATATGTTACAAAACCGGAACTCACTTGTCAGTTTGTTTACCAAACAATCAAAACAAAATTAATTTACAATATTTAGGGTGAGAGCCTTCCGCTCTTCCGAAGTTCCGGTAAAGATAATAAAGCTTCTCCACCATTGATGATAAGCAAGTAAAAAAAAATGGCTCAAAAATTCTTTAAATATTTTTTTTTATCTGATTGACCTCATCTAACCTGATGTTAAGTGGGAAAAAGGTCCTAGCTTAAAAGCGACAGCATAATAAAGCTGTTACTGGACTTGTCACCCTTTCCTTGGCTTGACCCCTGCTACTAATGTAGCACCGCCCCACGAGCTCTGGAAAAACGTTTCCAGAGCGTTTTTTTTGCGTGTGAGTAACGACTCACACGCAAAAACACAACTACACAGAAGTGATTGTTATTTGGCTGCGGTCTTCTGTAAGGTGGAGGTATTTCACCAGTCGGGCTGCTCCAGTTCAAGCGATAAATCGCTATGCCCTACGTCTCTAATTTTAATGAAATATGTATAACATTTTTAACTCACCCTGCGGTATTGGGCTCGAAGCCACTACTTTCCCGTATCACGCGTGCTGCTTTTGTACAAAAAACCTAAAGAAGCAGAAATTGCAAACATGAAACGGAATGTTTAATATTTTGACACTTTGACAAAGCAAATATCATTCATAAATGTAATGCTGTCAAATAACAGGCTTCGCTTAATGTGGGAGTCACTGTATCTCATTGTATCCTCTACCTGAAGGTTGTCTGGAAGAGATTGCTCTCTAGCAATAAGACCGCCTATATTGTACTTAAATATGTCTGTAAAACCAATTTCTGTGAATTTTCTGTGCAATAAAGTGTATCTATCTATCTGTCTATTGTAAATCTCAAGATTTACAGTAAAAGACAGTATTTCATTTTTCATTTTTATTATCAATAGAAATCAAACCTTATTTATATTTTATCGAAGTCTGTTTTATACACTTTAGTTAATACTCAATGTTCATGTGTAAAGCTACTCTTTCTTAATAAAGCTTAATGAACAAAGACAATCCCTCGCTTTGTTTCTCCTCAAACTTGGTACTAGTCCAAAAAAGATTAACCCTGAGTTAACTTATGACCGACAAACACTAACATCTCATGGAACTTTCTCCATAGTTTGTATTATATATTTGTTATCAGTGATGTTACGGTGCTCCGAAACGGATACCGAATAACCGTAATTGAAAGAAACCTATCTAAAATAAATCTATACTAATATTATAAAGAAACTTAAGAGTTTGTTTGTTGGTTTGATCGCGCTCATCCCAAGAACTACTAATTCGAATTTAAAAAATAATTTTGTGTTTGTTTTATTCAGCAGTTATTGCATGAAAGAGTGACTTCCTTATACGCATACATTTGTTTGATATAAAATACTCGTAGTATGATCTTTCATACATAGTAGGTTATTCAAGGTGTCTTCGATTCCGTGGTTTTCAAACATTTCTGCAACGAATGTACCACGGGCCGATAAGTATGTAGTTCTAAACATATTCGGCAGAGGGCACTTACCGAAAGGCTAACGGTTGATACAGCAGAAAAATTTCATCGCCTACAATATCTTGCGGTTAGCTCAGTTGGTAAGAGCAGCACGCGCGATTCGTGAAGGTCGTGGGTTCAATTCCCGCACCGCAAGGGGAGATAAAATTTTTCTGTTTCTAATATTTAAAGTTCGCTAGTACGGCGTATAGTACTATAAAAATAATAAAATCGATAGTAGGTTATTGTTTCAAAGCCAAAGCTGGCATTACTAAAGCCAAATATGAGAGTAGTGTTATACTGACCTATCCAGGAAATACATTTTTGTAAAGATTTTGTGTTTTTGTTCACTGGCCAAGACAGTCTTATCTGACGCTTCTATCGAACTTTGAATATTTTGATACACAGTATAAACAAAAATATTCATTACGAAATTATTATTCGTGGGATTGAATCAGCTTTTGAATATCCGATATAAAAAATTGAATATCTAAAACATCCTTAAGACTGATACGATGGAATAAATTGTTTCCGGATTTTAAGAGGGCAATCGGCCATTTAGCTTAAACTAATATCAGATATAACCGTATCTATCGGATAACATAATCACAACATCCCTACTTGTTACATGTAAAAACATGGAAAGTTTTATTTCTTTGGACAAAGAACGTAATAAATGTATTCTGGATTTTCATTATGGCGTATAATAAATATATTACAACGACCTCGGTGGCGCAGTGGCTAAGGTAGGCGGCCAAAGCGCGAAAGGTTCCGGGTTCGATTCCCGGTCGGGTCAATTTGGAAAATGAACTTTTCTAAATTGACTTGGGTCTGGGTGTGCTGGAATGACGCCCTCAGTTAGTATCCGTCGTCTGGTACTCATATTACAAGGGAAAACCTTAGGTTGAGACCAGGTGATTGGTGTGATAGTCTGGCGCATTTATTTATTTTATTTTATATTACAAAGAACCAAATTTGAGTTTTTGAATATACACGGTAATATACGGCATGTCCTCAAGCAAAATATGATCTTTAAATTCAAATAGTTTAAAGTTGCTTTTAACATAAAATCAGTAGGTATATTTATTTATTTATTTAAAAACTTTATTGCACAAATAGGTACAACAGGTGGACTTAATGCTAGGGGCATTCTCTACCAGTCAACCCTTGGGTCATGCAGATAGTTTGTATATGGGTGCGGTAACATGGGAAAAAAAAAAGAAATCATTTTAAACAACAATAAATTAAGCATTAAAAATAACATTACGGTATCTTTTAAATATACGATAATAATACACATACTATATAAATTAATTAGAATATAATATATAAAATATGAAGGTATACTTAGATATATTGTATCATTTGATGTATTTGTGTAAAAAGTAAGGCTTGTTTGCCATTGTTACTATGTTTGTAAAATGTTTAATGCTGTAAAAACAGAGTGTAATAGTAGACGTAGTAATTATACTTTTAATAAGAAAAGTATGACAGGGTAACAGTCGAATGTAGCAGTATATGCACGCAAGGCATACAAATGTTTGGATAAGAATGTTACTAGTTACACGTTTTCAAGTTTTTGGCTTAGCTCGGTGTCAATGTCCCCAGTCACATCCATCGTCTAGTAGCTACTCATAAGGTCAACATAACATGACGCTTAGCTCTTGCAGTTCGAAATTAGTTGTTATGCCAACGACACAAGGGCAGTACAGAGGTCAAAGTATAGTTTGACGGGCGTCTGAGAATCGATAGTACCTTCGATCAAAGATTTCGTAGATGCAAAGTTGCGACCTGAAAAATGGCACCGGCGAGACAAGGCTTCATAGTATTAAGCCTTCTTCTACTCTCATTTGGTTTATAGCGCGCGTAACATACCGTCAAACATGTTGTTTTGATACTTTTTTTGATTATATAAGGGTAATATTTGATTTTACTACTCGTAAATTACACTCCCATTTTTGCCTTTGAATTTTTTGCAATATTATGTTGACTTACAATACATCTATGTACGTCATGAAGCTGGTTACCATTATTTATTTGTATTTTGCATGGTGTTGTAGATCTACAAAATTTTTGATGGAAGGATAATGTCTACTTTTGAAACAACAGATTTTCACTAATTTTCATTATTTAAAAACCTTGCCCTTACAATATTAGAAACAAAAAATGTTTATCTCCCCTTGCGATGCGGGAATCGAACCCACGACCTTCACGTATCGCGCGTGCTGCTCTTACCAACTGAGCTAACCGCAATTATCGTACGCGATGAATTTTTTCTGCTGTATCAACCGTTAGCCTCCGATTAGCCCTTACAATTATGAACATACTGAAAAATATATGTAAGGTTTTAATCATTTTGGTCCAGAATTTTTGAAGTTGTGCGCGCACTTACGTAAATTTTGGCGACTAATTTTTCTTTTACATATGTTGTTTAGGTATTAAGATTTTGGGCAAAACTATGTTAAGGAGAGTTTGTTTATAATCAACTATTATCTTTATTTTTTAAGAGCACACTGTAAATTAAATCAAAAACAAAACGATATGTTTATTTAAACACACCACGGCAGAAAAAAATATTTTACTAAAAAAACAAATGATGCCTACTTTTATACGCATAACGAATAATATACTTTTTTGTTTTTTTTTATCTTATTTAATGGAGTATTAGTCAGAAATAGTTTTAGATCGAAAAATAGAATAATATTATATTTTACACAACTCCCTTTATACCTATAGGTATAAAAACGCCTGAACAGTAGATACCTTTATTCAACTATAAATTCAAGAAGCGCTTGTTTTTTAAAAAAATCGCTTAAAAACTTTTTTCATTGACAATTGATTAAATTAGTACAAATTAGTTATACGAATTTGGTTTTAATGTTATTTAAGTTTAAAGTACTCACTTACTTACTTACTCCTATGGCTCGATGGCCCAAAGTGAGTCTTGGCCTCCGATATGAGATCTCACCACTTTTTGCGATCCTGTGTGCTGGCCCGTCAGTCACAAACTTGCAGCTCCTGAACATCAGCTCTCACTACGTCGCTCCAGCGGTACCTAGGGCGGCCAACCGCCGACGTCCAATAGGCCGACCCAGATAAGCTTTCTTGACGCTGCGATCCTCTCCCATTCTCTCCAAGTGTCTAAGCCATCGAAGTCTTTGAGCCTCGGTCTCCCCAATGATGTTAGGTTCAGACACAAGCTCTTCAATTTCGGCATTCTTGCGAATTCTCATACTGCCGTCGGGTCTTGACACCAATCCCAAGACTTTTCTGAGAATCTTACGTTCTGTGACCAGGAGTCTGCTCTCTTATTTTTGAGAAAGTAGTAATATCAATATATTTATTTTTATTTATTTAAAAACTTTATTACACAAAAAAAGTCCAAAAGGTGGACTTAATGCTAGGAGCATTCTCTACCAGTCAACCGTTGGGTCATGCAGATAGTACGTTTATATATTGAGAGAAAATATTTTTGCTTTTTGAAAACGGTGTATGCGTAATTCGGGAAAATATGAAGTTTCACAAGAATCATCTTGAGTGGCAAATACCATAGTAAAACTAGCAGTTCAATGTACCCATTCAAGACGGGGTGCTGAACCCTAAATATCTCTATCGCGCCACGAATGAGGCATTTTCCTCCGAGATACTTTGTCATCTATCCGTGTCTTTGGCAACGTTTGTAGGAAAACCAACATTCACTTTGCTAAAGTAGCTTCTATTTTGTCTGTATAGCAAACTATGACGTCAGAGGTATCTCGAACAATATCTTTGAGACGGTATTTTTTTAGTTTCGTTCGCGACGAGAGAATTTTCTAGGCGCACCGATGTTGAGAGAGGGGAAGCTTTTAATTTCTCCATACTTTGTTCGGTTATGAATGGATTTCTTTTTATTTTATCCTACGACTGGCTTTTGTTTTGTCTGTTTGCCTTTCGTCCGTGTAATAAGACGGCGTTTTGTGATCTCTTTTGTTTTATGCGATCCTGGTGCAGCGTTTAAGGTAGGTGCCCGAAGCTTGAAATGTTCCGCGTTTGATTCTCTGTTAGATGAATTTGGGACACACAATTTTCAAGCTTGACTTACCCAAATCACACACCCTGCGATTACTGTGTTTTTTTTTATTAACCTAGTTTATGAACCTGGTTAAATGTTTATAGTCGAAATAATCACCTATTAAATAGACAACCAAAACGTCCTTAGAACCATTTTAGACATGTAACGAGCATATTTTACTTAAAACATTAAGCACTTTTGTTATTTAACACTTATTGTATAATGGTGAACCTAACTTTCGAAATAGTTAATTAGTGTGTTATTCATTTATTATTCAATTAAATGTTTCATAGCTCGCATGCTATATATATGCATGTTAAACGCATATTTTTAAAGGCTTCGCTGATTTCTATTTATATCCGAGTGAATTTAAATACTATTTTCTAGTTAGGTACTAGCCGCCCCAGCTTCGCATGGGTGCAAGTAAATTCCAATGAAATTTTCGGCTTTTCTGTATATTAGTGTGGGATGGTGAGAATGTGAAACGGAACGAAAGCGCAGTGAAATGGAACGTAGGATTAAGGAAAGGGAAGAATGAACGAATGAGTGAAAGAAGGAATGAGTGAGAAAAGGGGTATAACGGATTGAAGACGGACGACGAACTGCTCTGTAATAAAAAGTGTTTTTAAAATTCAATAAATAAGGATTATCGCAAAAAGCCCTAGTTTCTCTGAACCCACAATTTTGGGGGCTCACCGGGATCAAGAGAGACTGGAATTTCTGCGAAACGACGCGAAAATCCTGAGAGTGACGGTTACTGCAAAAAACGACGGTTACAACGACGACGACGACGACGCTTAGAAATTGCAGAAATCGTTATTCGCGATGCCTAAGGACACAAAGGAGCGACGCAAGAGCAGACAGGACGACTACGAAGACGCTGAGGCTGTTGCAACGACGACGCAGCCCAACACGTTACACATGTCGGCGGAATTGATCCCTGCATTCAACGGTCAAGATAAGACGTATCCTGTGACACGATGGGTGCAGGAGATTGAAGACAACAGCGAGATATTTGGCTGGTCGGAGTTGCAAACCTTGTTAATTGCACGAAGATCGTTAACGGGTACTGCATCTCTTTGGCTCAAATCGGAGCGCCCGTTTAAATGTTGGGAAGATTTGAAGATGGCAATCTCCAAGGAATTTCCAGACACAGTTGACATCAAGACGGTACACGAAATGATGAGTGCCAGGAAAAAGCGACCAGATGAACCGTGCATTGATTACATGTTGGTGATGAAAGAGTTGGGCAAACGCGGCAAGATGCCAGATTATGTCGCTATAAAGTATATCGTGGACGGCATAATGGACGACGAGATCAACAAAATGATGTTGTACGGAGTTACTTCGTATTCTGACCTGAAAGAAAAACTACGGGTGTATGAAACAATAAAGGAGAAGATGAGGAGCGGCTGCAACCTGCAAAATCAACGACGAGGAGGCATACAATATCATACTAATCATCATCGCACGCAAAGGCAGCATAATGTGTTATCATCATCAAAGACTTGTTATAATTGTGGTGGGAAAAATCACGTGTCATCGGAATGCCCAGATAAGCAACGAGGAACGAAGTGCTTCAAGTGCAATTCATTCGGTCATATTTCGAGAGAGTGTAATGGCGGCTCAGGTGCTGGTACGAGTACGAGAGCGAGCGAGACGGCTGACCGAACGAACGAAACGAAATGGCGGCGTGAGGTTGGCTACACTGGCGGCAAGGCGATGTGCGTCGATGTTCACTCGGATCCGAACCAATACGAGCGAGGCGATTCGTGTTTGCGTAGTGGTAGTAATGACAATTCAAGCGTAAAGTGTGTTAATGACATTTCCTCTGTCGTGAACGTAAACAAAGTCGAGAAAATGCATAGGCCGATGAAAAGCATAGTTTTATGTGGGAAAACGTTCGAGGCTTTAATAGATTCTGGCAGCGACGTTAATTTGATAAGATGGGACAGCTTCTGTGCTTTGCATGTAAACGATTACGAGCAGTGCGAAATAGTGTTCCGCGGATTAGGAGCTTCGCATGTTCAAGCAAAAGGACGCTTTATTGTTACGGTGTGTGTCGAAAACAATAGTTTTAAAGATGTTTTGTTTTATATTGTTCCCAACGATGCTATGTCATACGCTGTAATTCTAGGCCAACAGTTTTTACAGAATGTTGTAATGATAATGAACAACAACAATGTTTCGCTTGTGCCTTCGAATGAGGAATGGTTGCATAATTTTACAGTTGTTTCTGATTTTGATGTTATAGGTAATGAGGTGAGTTTTGAAGCCCGAAAACAGGCAAGGCATTTGATGAATACCTACAGGCCCTTGAAGACGAAAGAGGCGCCGATCGAGTTGCGTATTATATTAAAAGACGATATTCCAGTGGCTCAGAGACCAAGGAGGTTAGCCTTGAAAGAACAATGTGAGGTAGACCAACAAGTAGCTAAATGGATGGATGAGGGAATAATTCGGGTGAGTCATTCTGAGTATTCAAGTCCTTTGGTACTGGTTAGGAAGAAAGATGGTAGTATACGAGTTTGTGTTGATTATAGGCTTATAAATAGAAAAATGGTTAAAGACGAGTATCCATTACCCATCATCGATGACCTTATTGACAAGTGTAGGTCAGGAAGAATATTTAGTACGCTAGATTTAAAAAATGGATTTTTTCACTTAAATGTTCATAGAGACTCCGTTAAGTATACTTCATTTGTCACTATGAACGGACAATATGAATTTTTGAAGGCTCCATTCGGTTTGTCAATATGTCCAAAGGTGTTTACTAGATTTATCAATATAATTTTCAGAGACCTAGTAGAAAAGGGAATTGTGTTGATATTTATAGACGATTTGCTAATTCCAGCGGAGACCGAGAATGAGGCCATAGATAATTTATCAGTGGTGTTGCGGAGAGCTTCCGAGTATGGACTGGAAATTAATTGGGGAAAATGTCAGCTCCTAGAACGCAAAGTTGAATATTTGGGCCACGAAATTGAAAATGGAGAGGTGAGACCATCCCCAGGAAAGACAGATGCCGTTAGAAAATATCCGGAACCAAAGAATATAGTACAACTTCAAAGTTTTGTTGGATTGTGTTCATACTTTAGAAAGTTTATACCACAGTTTGCTATGTTAGCCCAGCCCTTGACGGATTTATTAAAAAAGAATAGAGAGTTTACTTTTACAGAAGAACAGAGAAAGAGTTTTGCAACATTGAAAGAAAAACTGGTAACTAAGCCTGTATTAAAAATTTATAATCCTAGATTGCCCACAGAACTGCATACCGATGCTTCCAGTGTTGCATATTCTGCGATTTTGATGCAACAGGATGATGGTGAACTACACCCAATTCACTATATGAGCAGGAAAACTTCAGAAGCACAGAGTAAATATTCAAGTTATGAATTGGAGGCTTTGGCTGTAATAGAAGGTATAAAGAAATTTAGACATTATTTGTTTGGTATCAAATTTAAAGTAATAACCGATTGTAAGGCATTTCAAATGACAATCAATAAGAAAGAGCTATCTTTATCAACAAGAGTGGCCAGATGGATTATATTTTTGCAAGATTATGATTTTACTGTTGAGCATAGAGGAGGTAGTCAAATGAGACATGCAGATGCCCTGAGTAGAAACCCTCCCATTGTGAGTATGTTGTTTTCAAGTTTGCATGAGAACATCAAGTATGCCCAAGAGCAGGACGAGGGTTTGAAGGCGATTATGGATATATTACAACATCAGCCATATCAAGATTATTGTTTAGATTCTGGTTTATTATATAGAGGAAGTGAGAAGAAGATGGTTATACCTAAAAGTATGGAAACTGAAATATTGAGAATAATTCATGGTAATGGACATTTTTCCAAAAAGAAGATGATGGAATTAATAAGTAAAGATTACTATTTTGAAAATATAAATAAGAAGATAGATGATTTTGTAGTAAGTTGTATACCATGTTTATTAGCTTCACGTAAACAAGGAAAACAGGAAGGTTTTCTCAACCCAATTGAAAAGCAAGAAATCCCATTTCATACAATTCACATAGATCACATTGGACCTATGAGTGAGACGAAGAAACAGTATAACTACATACTAACCATGATAGATGCATTTACAAAGTTTACTTGGATTTTTCCTACAAAGAGTACTACAGGTAAAGAGGTATTGGATAAGTTAAAGATTTTTCAACAACATTATGGAAATCCAACCAGGATAATTTCAGACAGAGGGACTGCTTTTTCATGTACTGAATTTAAAGAGTTTTGTCAAGATGAAGGAATTCAACATGTGATGATTACAACCGGTGTACCCAGAGGAAATGGCCAGGTTGAAAGAATACATAGGACAATCATCTCAGTGCTGACCAAGCTCTGTATAGAGAATCCTACATTATGGTATTGACATGTAAGTCGTTTACAAAGATCTCTTAATAGTACCTATCAGAGAAGTGTGGACAGTACTCCATTTGAACTGTTAATTGGAACAAAGATGAAGATCAAAGAAGATTTTGAAATTTATGATTTATTATTGCAAGAAGATAGAAGTAGTTATGTACAAGACAGGGAAAATTTTAGAATTAGAGCCAAGCAGCAAATATTAAAAATACAAGCAGAAAATATCAAGAATTATAATAAACAAAGAAAGAAGAGCACTCAGTATCAGTGTGGTGATATTGTAGCAATCAAGAGGACCCAGTTTGGAGTAGGAATGAAATTGAAACCTAAGTATCTTGGCCCATACAAGATTACATGTGTCAAAGGAAAGGATAGATATGAAGTAGAGAAGATGGATACTTCGATGGAAGGTCCTAGGAAGACATCCACGTCCGCTGATTACATGAAGGTTTGGCCGGATCCTTGCAGTCGCTTTGTAAGTTCAATTTCTCATCCTCATTATTAATTTTATTTATTATGTAAGTCGGGACACAGCGAAGTATTGTTGGTTGTTCAATCATATTTACTTTTAAGCTATATTTGTCAGAGATGGAAGATGTTACAGAAAATCACAGTTCATGTTTATTTAATGTCGTATGTAAGCAGGTGAATAAAAATAGAGATTATTATGTTTAGTGTTTATGTAGTTTAAGCCGTGTAAAATGTAATTTCTAGAGTTACTGAGATGTCCGCTCAGTCTGAGGGCAGACTAATAGCAGGATGGCCGAGTGTGGGATGGTGAGAATGTGAAACGGAACGAAAGCGCAGTGAAATGGAACGTAGGATTAAGGAAAGGGAAGAATGAACGAATGAGTGAAAGAAGGAATGAGTGAGAAAAGGGGTATAACGGATTGAAGACGGACGACGAACTGCTCTGTAATAAAAAGTGTTTTTAAAATTCAATAAATAAGGATTATCGCAAAAAGCCCTAGTTTCTCTGAACCCACATTAGTATGGATATTATAAACCTTCCTCATCCTCATACATCACTCTAACAGAAAAAATTGCATAACAATCCGTTGCGTAGTTTTAAAGATCAAACCTTATATAGGGATATGTAGAAAAAGCGACGTTTCTGTTTAATACTAAAAAATATATTAAAATAATCTTTAATAACTTAAGTACAGGCACATACAATAATAATTAAACTAAATATATTAATAACAGTTTCGCCTTTCCAAAAAATACCAGGGTTCCCAAACTAGGCTAAGCCTGTATCTTGATATATCTTGGGAATACTATGTAATGATAGACTACAATATCCAGTCAATTTGCGAGACTTCCTTCTTTTTGTTAAAGTCGGTTAAAAATTATTGTACAGCTAAAAATAGTATTCTAAAAGCCAATCTCGTTCCTTTATAATATATTTCATGTAAAAACCAGAACGAAAGGCAATTTGGTAAATTCTTTTTTACACAAAACGAAAAACATCTTTTGAGTGCATCAAAGTCTTTTAAGCCAAATTACGAACAGAATTTGGCAACAGAAATATAAGTGCACGGAGCGTGATAGCAAAAAACGGCCAAATTTAATATTCATCCATCCACCATACTTCAGAGGAAAACATTTGCATTCATAACAGCAAAAAAGCGAGTACTAACACACCCTGTATATCAAATAAAAACATCAGCTAATACCAGAAAAAAATACTAGAAAACCGGCCAAGTGAGAGTCGGTACCGCGCACGAAGGATTCCTTACCATCCTAATAATTTTATAAATGAGAACGTTTGTTAGAACATTTTTGATGTCTGGGTATATGTTTTTTACTCTTGAGTGGTCACGCAAACAGCTGATTAGATAATGATTCTATTTGGTAAATAAATTAACACTGCAACAACTTATCGATTTTTTTTATTCTGATATAACACAAACTATAAATTTTAAGACTTTCGCGTTCCATTTGAAACATTTAAAATAATTTAACGGGTCAAAACGCGACACCATTTTTATTCATTTTTAGTCGGGCAGTAAGTAGTTCGTATTAACTACTAAATAAAAATGGTGTCGCGTTTTGACCCGTTAAATTATTTTAAATGTAACACAAACTAGATCGCGGGCATTAAATTTTTTTGCTTTGAAAATGGCATTTAAAATTTGTGTTGATTAAAAACCATCCCTTAATTATAAGTTTTATTTTTATTTCATTACTTATTTTAGTGAATATAACTAATTCTTCTGTGATAATTTCAAATCGTGCAAAAAATATAATGTTTGTAGTAGGTATGGAAGCACCCTTGAATGTTTATTTTTTACAGTAAAAATATACTTAAGATAATGTTTTTTTAATGATTAAAACTTTTGAACTGTTTTCGTTCGTAAGATAAGCCCAGTGAAAGATGGACGACAGAATTTTAGTAACTGGGATCCGTCTTAACCTTCGAATACGGAACCCTAAAAATCGTTCACACAGTGCAAAAATACGAAAAGAGCATCGCGCTGCGGATAATCTCGAATTTTAATAATTCATCTCGGCCGTTTCGGTAGCGGCCTCTTTGATGGCCGCCATTTTGACCGGCTGCCATTTTGTTCAGCGGAAACATGTAATGGCGCCCTTTGTCTGTTTTAGTTGTGGGTTTATGCGAGTATGTTAATGGCTGAGACGTCGTAAATGGCCTGTAAGTCGAGCTTGATATTTGCTTAATCCTCGAGCGGTTTAATGGCATATGTAATTAAGAGGTTCAGTCAACCGTTGTTTCGCGAGATAAGTTTTGTTGCATTATCGTTCTCGTTACGAACATTCGTTTGTGCATTTAAGGCTCAAGGTATCTGTGAAAGGATGACTTTTTCGGTGAACTGCACATTAAGGTAAAATTTCCACGCACCGTCGAAAGCAGACTACATATTTTGAACTTTGCACCGCCTTTATAACTTGGGCATAAGATCTATTATCAGGGTGCAAGTGTTTAACTTCACATGCTGATCGTCGATCTGAATATTTCACTATTGTATTCACTACATAGTATAAAACGAAGTCGCTTTTTTGTGTCTATATCACCGTGTACGTTTAAATCCTTAAAAACTACGCAACGGATTTTGATGCGGTTTTCTTTAATACATAGAGTGATTCAAGAGAAAGGTTTTTATTTGCAATAAATAATAAAAAGGCAATATTTCTAAATATTTACATCACATCCGTGTGAAACCGGGGTGGGTATATTATATTAAAGTGTAGTTGGAAAATAAATTTCATCGATTTATATTCACATAACTATTGATCCTTAGTCTTGTAACATAACAAACAACAAAATCTGTATCAAAAGATTGTGTTATTCTAAACCAATGTAAGTACAAAATAATCCTATAAAAGGCTTAACCCTTTCCGTAATCCCAAGATCTCACACCGAAAATAGATATCGAGACAAAAAATCGTAAAATCAATCAAATGTGAGCGCTTACGTGACAAGACCGAATATAACGTTCAGGCATAAATCCTAAAGAGAAGGAAATAAGGGCCCTAATATATTTTGTTTTGAAAAATCGCTAACAATAAAGGTATCTCCTATTCGTGGACGGACATGGGACAAATGGCCGAGTGATCTTTGCGATTTGTCTTTTGGTGGGGAAAAAAAGTCGCGTCTTATCTTCAAGGCGTAGTGTGGCCATGTTTTGGGTAGTTTAAGAAACTGTCCTGTGTTAAAATTTTGGGAATAAAATAATAAGTAAAAGCTTAGACTGTGATTCATTAGTGCCCGGTTCCAATATTTGAAAAACGATCCGTTCTAGTTATGTATAGTAATAAATTAATCAAAGCGTAAGCTAAAAAACCCGGCCAAGTGCGAGTCGGACTCGCGCACCGAGGGTTCCGTACAAACCTGCAAGGTTTACAAAGTTCGTTCATTACGACAATCGAGTCATAACTATGGTATTTTTATTGCAAAATGAAATTCATAACATTACAACGGGGAAAGATGGAGGAGCATAAATATTTTGTAATGTAACTAAAAATTTATGGTTTTCGTAATTTTTCCTTTATCTATGCTATAAGACGTTGCTTCGTACCAAATTTCAAGATTCTGAGTTCACGGGAAGCCCTGTAGGTTTTGATTCCCTTGCAAGTGTCGAAAATTTGCGGCATAAACGGCTGTATCTTTTGATTGCGTTGGCTTAGAAGTTTGATTTTTTCACAGCCTCAAGGGACAGTAGACCTGAGTAATTGATATAAATTTCAGCTTCATACCTCCACGCGTTCCTGAGAAAAAGGGTCTTGACAGACGGACGGACAGATGGACAACAAAGTGATCCTATAAGGGTTCCGTTTTTTCTTTTTGAGGTACGGAACCCTAAAAAGACCGACGGACACCTGCAGCTGCATGGAACGGTATTATTTGATGACTCGTAGTCGGTTAAAAACGGAAAGTCCTTTTTACACATTACGAATCGTAAAATACAAACGACAGAAAATTGTTTGCTGCCTAATTAAAAGTTAGATACTCACGTACAGGACTCACCTCAATATATGATTCACATAGAGTCATTATATTTTAATGTCAAAGTTTCTCGTTCAAATTGCGATAATAAATTAGAAATTGCAATGTTTTTGATTCCTATAATTTTAAAGTTTATAAGTAACTAGCTGATGCCCGCGACTTTGTCTTTGATTTTGTTGAAAAAGTGTGTCTTATGCTAATTAAGTGCCTAATATTTATTTCTATCTATTTTTTCCCAAAACTATTCAATATACTTATTTCATGCTACAGTTATAAACATGAATTTGTACAGTTTTGAAAACTCTTGCGTTTATTTTATTTATAGGATTGGAACGTATGTTAATTTTTTTTTACTTAAAACCAATTTACGGGTTATTTTGTAATTAAGATCGTGATTTCAGTTCTATACTAGTCAAAAAAGGGGTACATATTGACGAATAAAATAATACCCACCCAACCAAATCCACGAAATAGATGATTTTTTTAAATCACAACTTTAACAACAATGCGTTGATATTACCACTGAAGCTGAATAGAGGAATGGACGCAAAAAGGTCATCCGGACTTTTTGTTCAACTGCACTCCACCAAATCTAGCCAACAATGTCTCGCTCATTAATTATTTTCCTCCTCCCTTCCCTCCGAAACCCCTTTGATCCTTTGCCCCATCTCGATGCTCATGTAAACAGCGTTGTGTAGCTGCCTTTATTAGCCGTATTTCAAAATGAGATGACAATTTCGAAAGGAAAAGTCACTGACTTGTGACTAAATTAATTTTACAGAACCATATTTCGTTGCGTCGTCTGATGTTAGTGTGCTGGGGTTATTGTTTTTGTTATTACTTAGAGAACGAAAAAAACAATGTTAGACAACGAATTTGTTGTTCAAGTGTCGAAAGAGTAGAAAGTCGACAAAGACATGAAAATAAAATGTGCATTCCTACAACAAATACAGCGTTTAAGCGAAACAGTATCCTGGGTATGGGTCCAAAAATTTTTAACAAATTGCCAAAATTTATTAAAACCCTTGACATCAATGAATTTAGAAATAAGTTAAAATCATTTTTGTTGGATAAATGTTATTATCATATCAAAGACTATTTAAATGACAATTTATAATTATAATTTCTGTACTTTATTATTATTATCGTAACTGGACATATCTTACATTCTGTTTAGTATGTAAGTGACATAATGTTTTGTAGATCGTAAGTGACTTTTCATTGTTAAGGCTAAATTGTTATGATATGATGTATTAATTCGATCATTCCTCTCTCATAATTTTAAATGAACATTTTATTAAATAATTATCATTTTTATGCCTACAAGGCAAGAACATGTAGAACTACAATAATATATATCATCTGTAACTTACTCATGTTTTTACAAATAAATTATCTTTCTTTCTTTCTTTCTTTGTACAATAAATAAATAATAATAAATAAATGCGCCAGACAATCACACCAATCACCTGGTCTCAAACTAAGGTTTTCCCTTGTACTATGAGCACCAGACGACGGATACTAACTGGGGGCGTCATCCCAGTACACCCAGACTCAAGTCAATTTAGAAAAGTTCGTTTTCCAAATTGACCAGACCGGGAATCGAACCCGGGACCTTTCGCGCTTTGGTCGCCTACCTAATCCACTGCGCCACCGAGGTCGTCAATTCTTTTAAACAATATTGCGCATCTATTGCTTGTGTGCTTTACATTTGTGTGTTTCGGCCGATATTGGACTGAAGTTAGTTTGACGGTAATTCTTCCATGTTCTTTTCATTCACTGTTATTACAACTAGAATTAAAGATTGGTTCTCTAGTTGTTTTTTTGGGAATTGAGGTGTTTATTTAAAAATCGAAACATGTGAGGTTTTGTATTTTTTTTGTCAGTAACGTAGAATATAATATGTTCAGACGGTTTTGTAAGATATTTGATAACTAAAAAAAATTGCTTAAATATATATTTTTACTAAAAATGTATCATTTAATGTACTAGTAATTCCTGCTGATATATTATATGTGAAAATTGGCCACAATATATTGATGTATGTTTGTTACTTTCAAGCAAAAAAAAACTGAATGATTTGGGATTAAAATTTAGTACAATGATTGATGAGATACTGAATTTAAGTAAAACCGGCTATTTTTTATCCTTAAAATAGGCTTTTTATAAAATGTAAAGAATCTAAAGATCAATTCTTTTAAAAAACTTTCGCTGCTGAGAGGCGAGCAGGCTGAACTTTGGTGTCGCTCAAAGATGAGGTCTCGGGTTCGATCCTCGAAACGATTTTTTTTTTAATCTCTCTGGTCTGGTTATTGTGGTATACAGGTTATTGATTCTAAAATGTACTGTTTGTTGCATATTAACAATTGATTTAAGTGCTGTTTTATTAACCTTAGCATGTCTTTTGGCTGACTTTTTTTTTCTACCAACATTTTTCCACTATTCTCCTTCCTTAAATGTCGTGTCATGACCCAGTATTTATGATTGACGTCGAGCTAGTCATTTTGTCGTCTACGTGGCCTATCTCGCAGCCTTTATCCTTTTTTCCTTATTTTTTCTGTAATCTTGAATAATAAATCAATATTGGACAATATTAAATACTGCTCTGAATTTGATAAAACACTTCTGTTACGGAAAACAAAAATAACAAAGCTACCACCGCAGCCAGACCCGAATAAAATATAAAAGTTCGTTTTCCATATCGGCTCAACTGCGAATCAAACCCGGAACCTCAGAGTTGGCACGACACTAAAGCCTAGCTTGCTTGCCTCTCGACTACGCGGGTCGTGAAAATCAATATTATTTGTGTCGTCAGACGTCCATTGATGACTTCTCTCTTCTTTTCCTCCAAGACTTCAATAAGGCTCAGCTATTCACCACTTGCAACTATCGTCTCCTTACTAACGTCTACCATGAAAATCAGAAATATATTTTGCTTGACCTCGGAATCGAACTTAGGATCCATAGATCATAAACCTGGTACCGAAACTACTAGACCACCAAACACAAGTATCATTTCCTACAAATATTAAGAAGGTGACAGTTTCTTTTGTATATTATTTTATTTATTTAAAAAAAAACGTACAAAAGGTGGACTTAATGCTAGGAGTATTCTCTACCAGTCAACCTTTGGGTCATGTGGAGACTTTATGGGTGCGGTAATAGTGACAAAGTGCATAAGTAATCTAAAAAATAAAAACATAATAAACAAGAATAGTAACTATCAAACGTTACAAAAGTCATTACAGAAATTATTTGATATACATAAACATACATGAATAATAAACGTATAGATAATTGCTACTCTTTCACAAAAAAAAAACACTAAAGGTATTTGGATGAAATTTCATAGATAGGTAAATTATATACTCACTGTACATAAAGGCTACTTTTAGATATTAAAATAATGCGAACGAAGCCGCGCGCGCTAGCCAGTGAAAGTCAAAAAAATCCGTAACAAAACGTAAATCATGGCCGCATGACGTCATAGGGGTTTTTGATTTGTCCGCCAAGTCACAGTTCGTAGATGATTTTTTACAAGAAAGGGTCGAATGAAGAATTCTGATTGGTCGAGCCGGGGACGGGTCGCGGCCTCTCAGATCTACGAATATTTTTATGTAGCGATTCAAAACAAATTGACGGTATTAGGCTTTTGCTCAACGGGGTATGAAGTTGGCTGTTCGCTTTTGTTTCGCACTTGGTGACGTCAGCGGATTTGGGATAGAATAAAAGTATTGCAAAGCGGAATTTTTTTGTGAAACGCACAGTAGTAGAATAAAATATATTTTGAGGAATTAGAATGAAAAATAATTACGTATGTTAGCACCGAACATTATAGTACTAAACTCGACTCGGTAATATAGTCTGGCAATAAATACAGACAGTTAAATACTGTATAAACTGAAAACAGGCTAATATATTGTGAACACTGATGTCTACCTGTAGATTAGTGTAGGATAATGACGAATCAAAGTTTTTTAACTTGTCAATGTTAATTTTAAAACAAAAATGAAAAACATTTACCGAAATGGGGCAAAATACAGTTACGTCTGACGAAATCTTAAACTATTTTCTAAAATATAAGAAATCTCACTTTAAGTGAAGAAAAATATTAAATAAAATCATTTACATCAAAAATGGAACTATGTCACATGTCAACTTGTAAAGTCACTAAAACAGAAAAAATGCTAAAATATAGTTGGGAAGTTTTATTAATACAATAATGAGTTACGAAGGAAACATGTGCATAGTACTTAATTGATTAGTTTAATTAAAAGTTTATGTTCATCCTTTTAAGTTACTTAAATAAAATCTTATTTTCAAAAGTTTTTGTTTTACTGTTATTTTATTAGTACTAGGTATTCATTAGATAATAGCGAGCACGATTCGGAAACGATACCAAAAGTAAAGCAAGCCTCGCTGCAGTCCGGTATTGGATGGGATAGCTTGGATTATTCCGATCTAATTTAGTGACATTAATCTCGAGGCAAAGCACGTTAAGCTGTTAGTCCCGGCTTATATCTTGAGATAAGTCGCTAAATCAGAGGCTATTTAGCGGCTTGAGAACATGAGACAGTAGATTTGTCATTCGCTGTAGGAACATCCCTTCAACTTTATAATGGCGACGTCTGATTGTATAAGCATGTTTATTTCTGTTTAATTTTTATATTACACTTTAAGACTGACCTCATCTAACCTGATGCTAGGTGGGAATGAGGTCTTAGCTTAAGAGCAACTAGTACAGCATAATAAATCTGTTACTGGACTTGTCGCCCTTACCTTGAAGGCCCCTGCTACTAATGTAGCACCCCCCAGGAGCTCTAGAAACCTTACTCACACGCGGGAACACAACAACACAGAAGTGATTGTTATTTGGCTGCGGTCTTTAGTAAGGTGGAGATATTTGACCAGTCGGGCTGTTTCAGTTCGAGCGATAAATCGCTATGCCCTACCTCTCTTAAAATGTAGAAATAATATAATTGTATTAGGATGATTTTTTACAAATGTAGACGACATTCTATATTAACATGAACAATACTTTTTATCTCATAATAACGCGAACGGAATCACGGAAAACGGCTAGTTTTTTTAACACTTGGAAAAAGAGCGAAACCTTTTTGCAGGTTTTCCATCACAAAGGCACTGTCCAAAAAGGCTGAGGTCAAACACAATGCTTTAAAAGTTAAGCGTCCCCATTATGCATGTTTCACCAAACAATTTAACTTAAGCATATTTGTGAAACGTGCAGGTTTCGAAACAAGTCGGCACTGTGCATAAAGTGTGGTGCAACGGTTTAAAATGTTGGTGTTATAGTGACGAGCGGCGGCGTGTACGATAATTAATCAATGGCTGGGACAAACGCGATGCTTGTGAACAGGTGCAAACTTGGAAGTTGGTCTGCTCCAGCTTACCTCTCAAAAATAAAAACTTACTTATGTACATTCACGTGCACTAATATTCGTATAACCTCATAAAGCAAACCTTAAAGTTACGTCATGAGAGCTCGAGGGACATTTATTCATCTCTTGACTATACATAGATAAGTTCACTATGATACGACCCAAAGTTATATTTACAAAACAATGACGTCGAAGCTGCTACGATTAAATTAAAGGCTTTACATATCCATAGTTCCATGCAACATACGAACAAATACATAGGTATTTGTATGTATAACATTACAGAAAGGCAGTAAGTAGTTCGTATTAACTACTAAATAAAAATGGTGTCGCGTTTTGACCCGTTCAGTTATTTTAAATGTTTAAAATGGAACGCGAAAGTCTTAAAATTTATAAGGTATATACTATACTGCGAAATAAATATTATAAAATAAACTTACTGAAAACCAATAAACAAGCTCTACATTGATTTTTTTTAATTAATTTATTTGAAACCTTATTGCACAAAAAAGGACTTTAAGCTTGGATATTTCCCTACAAGCCAACCTCTAGCTCATGCAGATACTTTGTTCATGATATTTATTAATATTTCTAATAATTATGTATCAGTTGAAATATTCACACCATTTATTTACAATTTTAGTTTAAATAATTTATTTCTCATAAAACATAATGTTCACTTAAAATGAGATTCACAATAATATTATATTATAGACATATTTTTTTACCTCTTTAAATTCAGAAGGTAAATTGAACTAACAAATTCTCTTCTCTTATTTTTCCAACTGACTAACTAACTGTATGTCTTGGTGCAAAATTAGTAATAAGTTTAGCTTTTTAATTGTAAAAGAAACTACTGAGTTTCTTGCCGGTATCTTCTCGATAGTTATAGGTTCCGAACCGGAGGTAGCTTCATTTGCATAGTATAGAGACGATTCATAAGTATTACAAATGTAATCTACATGAATAAAAAATATTGACTTTGACTTTGACTTTGACTTTGACTTTGACTCTCAATTTTGCTTTAAGAATGACTTTACTATCGCAATATTTAATGTGCTCTGCCAGTTTATTGTATAGATGTGCTCCACCAATTAATATAGTCTTTTTACCACAATTTGTACGTGCTTTAATAAGTGTCAATTTGTTACGACTAATTAAAGTTATGTGCATTATTTTTTAAAACATTGAATGTTGGAATTAATCGAATTAGTGGTACTATTTTTGATTAATATATTGTGGTATTTAGTAGTTTTTTTTCTTTCTATTATGGCCTTTGTATGCCAAGGGTGTACTAAGGCAACATAAAACAAGTGTAGTTTCACATCCTTCGCTTCTCACTCCGCCCTCACCCCGGCTCTTTCGTCGCATGAAAAATCTCTCTGCAAGTAATCCGCATGTTTTATCATACATTAAAACGCCGCTGGGAAATAATCAGATGCACTGTACACGGATGTATGTGTGATGTTGGGTTTTTAATTATAGCGAGGCGTTTTATTGTTGTTCGCGGGTTTTGTAGCCGTTTTGTTAAGAGAACAATTGTTTTTAATGTGTGTAGGTATTGGGAAAAGGGTTGTGATTTCGCTTTAAATATTGGTGAGAGTTTGAACTGTTTTTCATTTTGTGAGATACACATGTGCTCAAGTGCAAGATATTTATATATAACATTTATATGCTATTCCACCACTGAATTTCGAGAAAAATTATATATACTTTTTATATATATTACACATACATACAGTCACGTCGGAAGGGGACAAAGTGGTGAAAAACTTCTTGTTCAAGATAAAAGTTAAAATTATTTTAAAGCTTTATTTTTATGAGAAGTTAACCTAGATTCAAATCTGAAAGTGAGATCTAATATTTTAATATAAAAAATATATGTTTCAAGCAGTTTTTAAATTATTAAATTAAACTGAGTTTTTCGAAAATCATCAATCATTGTAATCTTCAAAATTTGACACATATCCAAATTCAAAAAATGACAAAACTAAAAACAATATTTCAATTGCAAAGAGTTCAGCACAGAATGTGCAATTAAAATTGATGCTTAGGCTACCTGATTGAAACGAATGAAAGTTGAAATCTAATTAAATCACGTAACAGGTTGTTCACTCAAAAACGAATCGTGTTTTTTCACGAGCAGTTTTTTGACTATCCGTTATTTTGACGGGAGCAATGTTTTATGATGTCGTGTTTCTTGCCGGTTCTTCTCGACATGATCAACATTCCGAACACGGCGGTAGAATACTTAATTTGTACTGACGATTCATAAGTTCTTTTGTAAAGCTTACATGAATAAAGATGTTTTCTTTTCTATTATTTTACATACCAATGGTCAAACGCTTCACGAAGCGTAAACATTTATAGATACGGATCATCAAATCAAAGCTGCAATAAAAAAACAAGCATTTAGAACAAAATAAATTTCGCAGCAAGCAAAACAGCTGTCTCATCGCCTTTTTTGCAAACAACTGATACTTTTTTATTCTTATTTGATACATTTACTATGATCCTTTCTATTTTTTTATAGCTGCATATAACTTCATGTTAGCACCTCTTAGGAGCGTGCAAGTAACTTGTACTATACAACTAAGCATCTCAAACAATGTGCCTTTGTTTGTTGGTCGCATAAATGCATTCTGCTTATGTAAATGTATTGTTAATTGCTGCGGCCGCGGGATGTGTGGCGGCACTTTAGATCCGAATGCAGGTGAATTCCGGTGCTCTCATGTAAGAAATGGAGATGGTCTGTCTGTATGTAACTGTTTAGTGATAATTATATCTATACTAAAAGACAACCGTCATGTACGAATCATTGAATAATCTTATATGTTAATTATGACATATGATATCATTATAAATACGGTTCAATAACTATTTGCGAATTCAGCTTTTTGCTTAAGAGTTTTTTGGGCTTAAATGTTAATGTAGGTTATTTTTTTGTAATTTTCCACCCTCTCTTTTCAATTGATAATTAAGTGCTCTTCATTTAACTTAATTCTTAATTGCAAATGCAATGCAATAAAATAAAATAAAGGTATAAGAAATTTATAATCAATAATAAGGTATTTAATAGAAAGTCCTGTAAAAATTTAACAATAGATTTTTGGATTTGCTACAAAATAAATTTATTTTTGTCAAAGTAATCGTATCTTTAATAATAGCATGAATAACAGTTTTGGCATAAGTAACACAATTAGTTGTAACATAAGAAGTTGTATTTTCTAAAATAAATTAATATCATTTATCTATTTTTCCAATATCTCGGGACTACAGAGTCCCGGACTTTTGGGAGGCGTGCATGGGGCCGAAGCCAACACGTAGAGGCCCTTTAAAAAACAAGTATAATCTAAATGTAATGTGACACCGACCGACGATTATCCCTGTATACACTATAAAATGCAGCCAAGGACAACCCCCGGTCAGTGCAGGACTATGGAATGGAGTGGAAGAACAAAGAATCTGGGCTATTGGGTTGAGGTGCTAATGGACTGGGTAACCGGGACTATGGGAAGGACTATGGCACCTGCCCGATCTATGTTTAAAAACACGATTAAAATGGGCAGGTGGTGACTCGCCATCTCACTGTCATGGGCCCCCCATTGGTCGCCCACTTAAGGCACGAAGCAGGAGCGACGGGGAGCAACATTGTGTGAGCGGCTCAGGGTGTGGAGAGGTGTGCACCGCTTTCTACCCAGTGGCTTACGCCACTGTGCCAACTCGCGACTTAGGCATCTTTCACTTCCACCCTGCGAACATATAGCTCTGACGCCCCACTCTGGACGGCCGGCTAAGGCAAGCCAGAGGTGAGAGTCTGCGGCCTGCGGCCCCTGTGGGGTCCACTCCCACCGGCCAACTAAGGCAAGCGGAGAGAGGGGCCTGGTCGACTCTCAGGGGCTCGGATCCCAAGGGATGTCAATCCCATTCAGCCCGCCACAAGCTGCCCTGGGGAGACTGACTGCACTGATAGAGAGTTGTCGCTCTTCATGGTGCGAAGATCACCAACTCTCACCAGCGGGCGATGGGCTCGTCACTTCCCTACGCCATCATTTATCTATTATTATTATTCATTTATTATTATCAAACAAACAACACTTTTTTAAATTAAACATAAGTGCGAATCACGCGCTGTTGTACAAAATAAGAAAATTATATGTATTTTGAAAATATTAACAATCTTAAATTTACAAGTAGTATATCTATTATTTAATACAAGTGTATTTATTCTGAAACGGTATGATCGGCAGCCGGCCTTAAAGACATGCTCCAGTTTTCGATTTACAAAATCCAACAAAACAAGCTCATATCTTGACCTATGCACACTTGTCATGCAAATGCATCGCACAATGCATCTCAGCCCGTCGGTCGCATAAATGCATCCTGCTTATGTAAATGCGTTGTTAATTGCAACCGCTATGACTTGTTTGGGGACGCACTTAGATCTGAATGTAGTGTTCTGTTATTTCTCAAGATATTTTCTCAATACAGGGTAACAATTAAAAACACAACTCCCATTAGCGCTTAATCATAATCAATTATTTTATTAATGTTGATTATAAGTAACGCTTATGCATCGTCAAAATGAATATAAACCAAAATTGAAGCTACAGCCGGTTCGGAACCTAATCCTGCCGAGAAGAATCCGGCAAGAAACTCAGTACTTAACACATACACTTGATCACGCACGCTTGCAACCACACCCACACACACAAACGCACACCCCCCCACACACACACATACACACAAACACACACACACACACACACACACACAAAACACACACACTGGAGTAGCCAGACTGGTGAAATATCTCTATCTTACAGAAGACCGCAGCCAAGTACCAATCCCTTTGGTGTTGTCAGCTTTATTATGCTGCACGTGACGCTCTTAAGCTAGGACCTATTTACCACTTAACACTAGGTGGGATGAGGTCAATCTTAAGTGCAATATAAAAAAAAAGAGTTGATCCTAAATTGAGCAGGTTCATACAAACAAATTTAAAAACTCTTCAGCTTTGCAATATTGGTATAGATGTAATATTTATTTACTAATTCTTGTCTCGTGTGCAAAGAGCCCATTCGTTCTCCGTTCCACATGAAATTGCCGTGCTTAAACTAAATACAATTTCTTTCTTGCAAAGTAAGCGTTCAACGTTTTCTCAAGAAAGGGTGCTTTATCAAATGTTATTACGCGCAGTACAAAATGCAGCTGGCGAAATATCCGGGAAACGTTTAGTCTTTACATTATTGCTTCTAGAAATATTGTTGTTGGGTAGTATGTTTGTCTTATATCATATGTTAGTCTACAAGTTTAAGGAGTTAGTTAAGTTGTTATGTAAGCGTAAGTGCATATTAACTCTCAACTTGTAACCTACTTTTTGCACACATTACTGGTGTGGTAGCACCTATACTTTCTACAATATTTGTTCTATAAGCAAGTTTTATAGACGACCTCGGTGGCGCAGTGGCTAAGGTAGGCGGCCAAAGCGCGAAAGGTCCCGGGTTCGATTCCCGGTCGGGTCAATTTGGAAAACGAACTTTTCTAAATTGACTTGAGTCTGGGTGTGCTGGGATGACGCCCCCAGTTAGTATCCGTCGTCTTGTACTCATAGTACAAGGGAAAAACCTTAGTTTGAGACCAGGTGATAGGTGTGATTGTCTGGCGCATTTATTTATTATTTATTTATATATACCTATTTAGTCAAATACTTAAAAAGGTAACAAGAACATAGTTTTGTTTCATTTGTTGACATATTCATATAAATTATACATTTGGTTACTTATATTAAAACTGTTACCATTGGTGTTGATCATTTAAGTATAATTAATAAATATTGGACAACATCACATACGTTACTCCGATTCTATGGTAAGTAGCTTAAGCACTTGTGTTATAGAAATCAGAAACAACGATGGTGCCACAACACCCAGACCCGAGACAATTGTTCGTTTCCCATATTGACCCGACCGGGGATCGAACCAGGTACCTCAGAGATAGCACCACGCCGTAGTCGGAGTAGGGAGGTCGTCAAAAAGCATCATAACTAAAATCAATAAAAACTACTTTAATTTTTTTTTCAATAGCTCTATTTCAACCAGAGGTGGCAACTATTCACAAGCATGACGTATGTGCCAGCCACCGTTTAACTCAACCATATTGAAGGAATTGTACCGAAATATAATTTTAGGAGCACTTACATATAATCGTCACGTATACCTTATTACCGCTGTATCATGACCTAGTTACGAAACAGAACCAACAATTTGTAGAGCGTGGCTGACTCCAATATTCAACAAACAATTTCCATTCTGCAGCTGATTACTGAACTTCATTACGTTTCTAGTCAAAGCAATACAATAAGATCGTGTTGCGAAATTACACAACAGTGCAAAATCTAATCTGTTGCGAGATGAGTTCAAAGCGCTTTGTATGTTATATCTAAACTGAAAGATAAGACGAGATATGTGAAGGTCGTGGGTTTGAATCCCACATCGCAAGCAAGATATTATTACTGTATCCTTATAAAAATAATGAAGTCTGCTAGTACAGCGTAAAGCAGTGTTGTTATTAACTAAAAATGTATCCATCCATACATCCATCAGCCTCTTTTTGTTCACTGCTGGACATAGGCCTCCCCCACAGAACGCCACAACGCGCGGTCCTGCGCTATCTGCATCCAGCGGCTCCCCGCATATCTGACGATGTCGTCAGTCCATCGTGTTGGGGGCCGCCCCACGTTGCGTCGTCCGGTACGTGGTCGCCACTCGAGGACCCTCTTTACACAACGGTCGTCGGTCCTACGAGCGATGTGGCCTGCCCATTGCCACTTCAGCGTGCTAACTCTTCGGGCTATGTCGGATACACCGGTCCTTCTACGGATCTCCGTATTACGGATCCGATCACGTAGGGAAACGCCGAGCATAGCCCTCTCCATAGCACGCTGCGCAACTTCGAGCTTCGTTATGAGGCCAACATTCAGAGACCATTCAGAGACGTGGTCTCTGAATATTGCCCTCATATTTACTTAATACAACCAGATTTAAGATAATTATTCCGAATCTGATCATATAATCGAATTAAGGACGAAGCAACCTTTTCATGAAATTTCCAGGTATTTTTTATTTAATTTTATTGCATATCATTCATTACATACCAACAGTAAAAATGTGCTCACAAATTCCAAAATATCAAAATTATGTGTGTAAGTGTGTACCTTTAAAAGTATTTCAATAATTATATGCACATAGAATTTAAAGAGTTGGTTTTAAGATGATAACTCATGCACATACATACGGTTGAAAGAAAACAGTGTCAACGCGATGCAGCTTTCAAAAATGCTAATTTTGGCTAACGCCATCTTTTAATACTTTAACATAAACCTGTGACTTTGCCATTTCTCCTTATTGGTGAACCTGACCAAAACCCATTACATATTTAAAATATATTTTTTGCTAACGTTATAAATAAGATATTTTCTTCATCCCCGATACTGTCCCAAATACCTTTTGGATTCCACAAAATCCCCAATCCTCGAGAAACTATGTGCCGCCTCTTTCATTTGTACATCAAAGAGGTCCTTTAAAACATTTACGTCATAGATACTAATGTACCATTTGTGTAAGCTCTGTAAAATAGCGATTTTTTAATCGACGGAATAAAAGTAATCATAATTTAATATAATAACATATTTGACACTTGTCAATACAGCGTGTTAAAGTGACTCCAATAACATTTTGCTATGCGAGAATGTGAGGGTGGATGAAGATTTGCAAGCTCCCCCGAACAGACGAAGACGCGTGAGACCAGTCAGCTCGTGACCACGGTTGGTGCATCCTAACGAAAACGTCGGGCAGTAAATAGCTCGTATTAACGACTAAAAATGGTGTCACGTCCCCGTCCACTTATTTTAGATGTTTAAAACACTTGTGTTACAGAAACAATAAAAAACGACAGTACCACAACACCCAGACCCGGGACCCTATTAAAACTTTCGGTTTCCCTATTGACCCGACCAGGAATCGAACCCGAGACCTTAGAGACAGCGCGATGCCAGAGTCGGGCCCTTTCGACTCTCGGCTACAAAGGTCGTTATACGTCTGATGTTATGAACCATTAAAAAGATTGATGACGTCATCTCAAGTTGGTCAGAATTAATGTTTCATTTCAAACTTTACTACTTTTTACAATGATCATGTTTTACACCCCCGACGCAAAAATAGGGATATTATAAGTTACAAATTGATGTTTGTCCGTTTGTGGCATTTTAGTTCTCAAACAAATAAGTAAATTTTACTGCAGTTTTCATCAATTGAAAGTCAGTCTCCTTGCGGTAGTTCTAATCTATGTTTAACTCACATTGATCCAGTAATATAAGATTACAACTGGTCTTGTCCAAAATGATTACTTGATTAAATGCTTCTCACGTGATTTTTTTCCTGTTTAAGGGCTCTTTCTTAGGCTAGTAGTTAATTTTGTATAGAGATTTTTTAATTTGGTGAGAATTAAAAATATATTCAGGATATTTTTATGAAAATTATAAGCTAATTTAGAATTTATAAAAGAACTTAATAATTTGATAATTTACTAGCGTACCAGCACGGCTTCACACGTGTACTATTTCCTTTTTTTTAGCATTTTCATTGCCCTTTTTGGTCGTAACTTTAATTTATATAGCCTAAAACCTTTATCAATAAATTAACTATCCAACACAACATTACTTTTTTAATTCTCAATACTCAATCATTTATTCTTGCTTTAATATATATACGGTACGGATGGTATTCGTATAATTAGACCCTGTTAGGGTACTGCAATATGAGAAAGGACGCTCGCGTTTCTTAATTGTCTAACAAAAATTCTTAAGAATATCGCATTCAATCAAGCTCTTAAGTTTTATAATATTAAAGAATTTAAGACATTCGCGTTCCATTTTTAAACGTTTAAAAAAAGTTACGGGGTCAAAACGCTATAAAATTTTTAGCAATCAGCTCGTGACCACGATTAGTGCAACCTAACTGAAGCATCAGGCAGTAAGTAGTAATAACTACTTAAAAATGTCGTCGCATTTTGACCCGTTAGCTTATGTATTTAAAATATTTTTATTATTAGTGTGTATAGATTAAGTGATAGATATTCAACATAATGTTATTTTATTAGAATATATTACTGTGGGATATGGACGTATCCGAACGTGTTGAACGTGTGTACGAATATCCGAACGGTGTGAGTGATAGAGAATGATGAATGAAAGAATAAGATGATGAACAGAAGATGGTGCAGTTTGCTAGACGACGTACGACGAGGAAGACGATGGTGTATTTTATAATTGGTTTATTTAAGTGATTTTCTTTAATATATTTGATATATCTATACAATTGCTCTCATTACATCCCGACCCGCTACATAACGTTGACAAATGAGTTAGTTTTCACAAAGGTTTTCTCCCCCAGAGCTTATACCTCGACCGCCCATAACGATATGTGTCATCGTATAATATACACATTTAAATGTCGCTTTAAATCACTGAAGCCTCGCAAGATATACAGGGGTGGTATTAGCATAACTACTGATATAGTATATGAAATAGCTATGATAAACAGCTGATAACGTTATCGGTCTATTTTAGTGTAATAAAAAATTGTTTTCACTTTGTAAGTCGCTAATATTTATCAGTAGGAAGTTAGTTGTAGGTTTTACAAAAAAATACGTAAAAAATTCAGTAAGAGTTAAAAATTATGTCGTTTTTCCAACCCAAAATATGAAATTCATTGATGGAGTTTTAGTAAAATCTCTTTTTTAAAATATATGTTTTAGCAGCTTTGAAGTTTATTCGTTGCTTGCGAAAAAATATTTTTTAAATTTTTGATATTAGTTTAGATAAATACAAATATTTTGGTAATTTTTAATTTAAGTTTTTATCCTTACAGGTCAAAAGTAATCCTGATAAAGCCGTTATGAGTGGGGTAAGTCAGTTTTGCTGTTGACTTAAGTATGTTACACCACCTACTACTGCATACAACGTACATGTATTAAATGTTTATTTTATGTAATATGATTTCAATGTTTTTTTTTCATTTCAAAAATGAATACTTACAAATATTTTATCAAAGTATATTTTATTAATTTAAAATAATAAAATATTTTGATGTTCAAGGAAAATATCTTTGAAAGTGTATTGCGGCCTCTGCATGAATTGATATACTCGTAATAGCATGGGAAAACGCGGGTGTATGGGTTCCTATGGGGTATCCGTGGGTTCCAATAATTCAGTACTAACTTTTAAAATAACGGAAAAATTCTTCGCCTATGAGAAGTTTCATGTAGTGTAGTTGGAAAAGATGCACGCGTAATAATATATGTTTGAATCTTAAACCTCAAAGGAGATGATATTTTTCTATTTTTTTTTAATATTTCAATAACGCTAGTATAGCACGTATCACTAGTTAAAATTATAAAAAAAACCTGTACTGATTCTGTCGTTATATGAATATCTATGCTAGGTGGAACAGAGACATTGATCTTTCTAAACACAATAATACTTACATACACACTTATATTATAACACAATTAATTGCCTCACATTTGCAAGCCGTGGCAGCCTGTAAATTAATCAATGCTTAGACTTTATATCAAGTTTGTACGTTTGTTATTTTTTAAATAAAGATTTGTTGGTTGTCCTATATGAATAAATAAATAAACGTACATTTTCTAAATCGACCCCCTGTTGTCATCCCTCTGAAACTGGCAGCAATACCTCAGGCGCTTGACAGCCACACCCCCGAGACCTCGCACTTAAGTTAATATTAACATTTATAAAAAACCCCATATGAAAATTCCAATGCCTTTTGACTTACCCCGTGACAGCGGTGGAACATATCGCTTCGTTTTGAGTGCTACGCTTGTGGTGACAATCGTTCCACTCCCCAACCAAAAGAAATCCTAAGCTGGCGGAGTAAAGTCCAAAGTCGCGCACCAGGCCTGTTTAATATTATAATCTTGAATGTTTTTATAGAGCAGTAAGATAAAATGGTTCTCCATTTGAGAAGATGGCAAACATTTCTTTAGATTTGTTGGTACAGTCTTCTATTTCAATTCGAGCCTTCGAGTTTTGAGGCTAAATTACGGGTTTGAGTAGCCCATTTGTTATTTGTTTTTATGGGAATGACCATAATGGGTGCGTTTAGTGCCGGGACTGGACTGAAATGGAATCTTTAACGTTTTTGGGTGCAGAATTACCCTTTTTTACATATGTTTTTGTTTTTTATACAAAAATTAAGTACATTGCTCTGTTCTTTGGTATGTAGCTAAAACACTTGTGATACAGGAAATCAAAACAAACGATGATATCGCATAATTCATTTTTAAACACAAATATTATAAAAGTAGGCATAAAAAATTAAAAAAAAAATAGGATGGAAAATTATATGAAAGCTGTACAATACTGATGACAGATATCAGTTCACAGTTAGTATTTTACCATCGGTTTGTATGTATCGATGCCGAATACACCGGCAAGAATCTTGAACCTTACTATTTTTTAAGTGAAGCCAGAAGCTTGAAAAGAAGCTAATGCAAATTATTAGATACTTATCTTATATTTTTACCATTGTCAAAGGGTAAAATATAAACTGTATTGAAAAATTTTCTGTCTTAAGACATCGCATTTAAGTCAAAATGTAACTTATGACTTGACTAGGGGTTTGACAGCGGTGTGAATCTACTTCCAATAAGGGTTCAGTTTTTCGCCATTTGACTGTGGAACCCTAAAAACGAAACAATAAACGCAAGCTTTCGTTTTTGAAAATTGATCAAAAGTTTAGGAATGAAAACGTTGTTTTTGATTTGCATAAATAACATTTTTGTTTTTTGAAGACGCTTCTTACGCATTCAAAGTGAGTTAGGTAAGATCATGAGGATTAAAAAAAAATTGTTAACGGATCCGACATATTTCGTTATGTTTCCTGTTTTTTCAGCTGAAACACATAACCTTGCCAGTAATTTATGATTTAATTTCTTATTTTTGCTTCCTGCCAGAATGCAAATCGGTTTTCACAGTAAAATACAGAAATAAACTTCCGTCGTCAAATTACCGACATAAAACTATGAAATTACTCCATATTTTGCGCGCGATTTATTATTTTTGTATCTTGCTGGCAACAGATAAACGGTTTGCGAAGCAAATTGCCATTGCACTGGGACATTTTGAGACAAAAATAATATAACTTTACGTTTATGAGTTTATTTTTATGAAAATTGGCAACAGCAAAAAGCTTTAAAGCTGTTTAATCTACAAAATAAAAAATTCAATACAATTATTTTCAGATGCGGTGGTGATTGGTGCAAAGGAAAATATGTTTTATCGGTTTCTATTTAACACGAGCTTTTGTTCGTGATTTTGTGCTCATAATTTCGGGATTAAATATATTTTGAATCAAATACATCAAACAAATTTGAATCAAATCCACCAAGTAGTATTAATACGATATATTTACAAAAATACACCAATACATTTTAACAAACTTATGCTTTTTAAATATTGAAGGATTTTATTAAATATTGAAGACGACCTCCGTAGCCGAGAAGTTGGCGTGCCGGACTTTGGCGTCGCGCCATCTCTAAGGTTCCTGGTTCGATACCCGGTTGGGTCAATATGGAAAACGAACGATTCTGTATTGTCTCGGGTCTGGGTGTTGTGGTACCGTCGTTGTTTCTGATTTCTGTAACACAAGTGCTTTGGCTACATATACTTACCACAGAATCAGAGCAATGTTTGTGATGTTGTCCAATATTTATTTATTTATATTTATTTTGTAAACACAGTAAAAATAATATAATTTCACGCGAAGTGCAATAAAAAATTTGATGTAATTAAAAACTCGAAACGAGTATTTTATACTCAAATCAAATCCTTAGCTAATCTTAGTAATTATAATGCATTTTTTTTTCTTTAGTTGGATAAGTACTCACGGTATTTATTGCGTGTTAGGAAACATAACGAATTCAAATATAACCTAAAACGCGGTGGTAACATAGCCTATCAAATTTTAATCACCCAGTTAATTACACAAAACCGAATTCCGGCTCGTCACACACCGATCGTAATGCCTCCTCCACACTACTCGCGAAGTTGAACGAAGTTAGACGAATACGATAGTGTGGAGAGGCACTTCGGCTCGCCTCGTGCTCGCCGCGTCAAACTTTGCCTCGCCTCGGGCGAACTTCGCCGAGTAACTTCGCGAGTAGTGTGGAGCAGGCATTACATTAACATTGTTTAATACCGTACATCAAATATTTGAATGAGTCAGTTTCTACGAAATTCGTAGCGAGCTCGTAACGCTTCGTAGCTTCGTAGCTATGTCGGAGTCAGGCGGAATATTACGTGGGTCCTCTATAAATAGACATGAAACCTCAGGCTATTGTTTTATATTAATCAGGAACTAGGCTTCTTTATCGAAGTCTATTTATGCAAGTGTCACGTTGGCAGTAACATAGTTTCAATGTAGAAAACCGGGTGTTTGGTGTGTATTTACCGGCAATTTTGGGGAAGTAGATGACTCCGTTTAAGCTTGTTTCTGCTACGCTGCAGGCAGATACGGTTGGAACATTTCTTGATCTTGGCTGTATATAAACAAGAGCACTTATATGGTAGTTTAATAAAAGTTTCAAAGTAAAAGAAAGTTATTCTAATAACACCACTTAGGTGTCCGTTTGTCTTTCTGTCTCATCCGTCTTGTGAGATAGTTTCTCAGTAGCAAGGAGAGGTATTTTTAATCAAAGAATTCCTAGACCTTACTTTTACGTTACTTTTTCGCCCCTGTACCATGAAACGTAAATAAGATTACATGTGAAAATAATAAAGCTACGTTTATAGAAAGAAAATGTTTTTTTAAACTAAGAAGTGTTTTCAGGTGCAGGGTTTGCTGTTGAAACTAAAAATTGTTGTTGGTAGAATACACACACACACACACACACACACATTCTTTTTTTATTTAATATTCTAATCTATGTAGGTGTAACTAGTTTTCGTGAATCAAATAATATATTTGTCCTATTCTAGCTAATTCTTATCACAATTATAATCTAGTCGGTAGAATATTTAATTTGTATTTATTCAAAAGTAAATTTTGTAAAACATACACTAATAAAGATATTTTATATTTTAGACATTTTGCAATTTAAACCTAGTTATTATTTCATTCAAAAATCTTATGAAATAAATTGTTTGTGATACGCTAGCTACAAATGGTACGCAAACGAAGCTGAAAGTTTAGCAGTGCAAGAACTTAGTAACATTTATAACGAGATTCTTTGTATTTCAGAAGGAAAGTTAAGCTGTTATTGCCGGCTGATATCTCGATGTTAGTCTCTTAGCCTAGTCTAATTCCTACAAACATGAATTTTATGAATATTTTTCGAGCGTAGCCGAGAGGCGAGCAGGCCAGCTTTAGGAGTCGTGCCATCTCTGAGATCCCGGGTTTGATTGCCGGTCGGGTCAATATGAAAAACTAACTTTTCTATATTGTCTCGGTTTGAGTGTTGTGGTACCGTCGTTTTTACTGATTTCTGTAACACAAGTGTTTGAATTACAACAGAAAACCGGATCAGAGCAATGTATGTGTTGTAGTTCAATATTTAATATTCTTTATTTATTAGTTCCTGTTAATTAGTCAATATATCGAGACAAGAATAGTTGTAACTTTTGTATAATAGTTGTAACATCCAAATAACATAATATTACATTATTTATTTTCTACGAATCCCAAAGTAAGTTGTTTATGCACTTGTGTTACTGAAACCATAAAAAAACAAGTTTAGGAGCGCGTCAATGCTTGTACAAGTTGAGTGTCTGCCAAAAGCGCCTACATCGCGCTTTCTGAAACAAACTTGTAAGAGTCAGTGAACGTAAAAAACGTGAAAGGATAACGTCATACTAACTACATTCGACTTTTGGCACCAAAACGCAACGAGCAATGCAGTAAAGTACACAAGCAATAGATACGCAATATAGCAATAAAGTACAGACACTTGAATTTTTTTTAAGGCTATTGCGTTTAGGTCGACAAATAAGCAGTTCGTCATTTACATCATTTCAAAGAATGGTATGGAACAAATACTGTGATTGGATCGCGCCTGTGACACGCTAAGACTTGGAAACGGTATGTGTACCGTCGTTAGCTCACTTTGTTAAACTACGCCCACTGTGACTTACTTTTTGTCGTGCCAATATCAAGTGTTAGAAATGCTTCTTTGTTTTTCGTTCACTGATAAGAGCGTATAAAACGCTAGTCTGAAACCCCTGTAAACATTCTAGAGTTCATTTAAACCTCGTTGCAGTCCAATTTCAATCGACATTTTTACTGCAAAATGTTTTGAGTTTCGAATTTGATCCAGGCTGGAATCAAACATTGCAATTCGTTTTTTATTTTTCACTATATTACGTCGTACGTTCAGTATTTCAAGGACCTGTAATATCGACGTAGTCGTATTTACTTCTCCTTGTCGAATGTTTCACGCCGGGTTTTATTTCAAAGGACCTGTACTTCAGAACTGAACCTACTTTATTTTTATAGGATGTAGAGGACAGGTTGAGGGAAAATGTGAAATCAAATATTTCTTGATTCAAGAAGGTTACATGACACACTTTTGAATCGTAATTGAACGTAATGCAAAGTGATTCTACTGCCGTTTTGGAACCTATATTTACTGAGAAGACACCGGTAAGAAACTCAGCAGTTACAGTAGCAGTATCTAACTTATAGCTTGGTACAGTGTGACCACTTTGTACCAAGTTATATAGTTTTGTTTTTATGAGTGATGAAACAATTAAGTACTTACTTTCGAGAGTAAGCATGACGTATGTGCCAGCTATTGCTTCACTCAACCATATTGAAGAGAATGTAACAACACATTAATAAAATTTGAATTTTCAGAGTAGGATTTTTAGACGGTAGCATATGTGTTATGCTAGTTGAAAAATTAAATTGATAAAATATTGCTCACAATGACTCATAAGGTTGATAAAAAATTTGCATTTTGATTAGAACATAATAATATACGCGACGTGATAATTTTAATATAATACCACCAAAAAATCTCATTGAGAATCGTATCGGATTCAAAGCCGTCACGTAAATAAAAGATTTATCCAAAATCTCATCAAGCCCAAAAATAGTTCTACTCGGACTAAACAATAAATTTTAATCAACGCCCAAATTGCTTCAGCAATCGGCTCCCTTTGTTTTTCCTTTCAGCCATTAGTCTTGGCCATCCCCTGTACAATCCTGAGTTTTAATATCTCACTCGACACGACTTAATTGAAGTCTTGCCGCGGGCAGTATTTAAGTATCTTTTGGGTTCCGTAGAGGGAAATGAGAAGCGCAGTTGGTACGTTTAATTTGTTTGACACTGAGTTAACTTTAATTTGGTGTCATTGTACGACTTTAGTGACCGAAAGACGAGAGGGCCGGACTTTGGCGTCGCGTCATACAAAACTGGTAAATAACGGAAGGATCACCTTTTGATTGTAAAGCAGCCTTTTCAGAGGTAGGGCATAGCAGTTATTGCTCGAACTGGAGCAACTGCTGAGGGATGCTACATTAGAAACAGGGGTCAAGCCTTCAAAGTAAGGGCAACAAGTCCAGTAACAGCTATTATTATGCGGTACTTGTCACCCTTAAGCTAGGACCTCATTACCACTTAACATCAGAAGGGATGAGGTCAATCTTGAAGAGCAATATAAAAAAAAAGTGTGAGTAAATGCAAGTTATTGTAGGCGATTTTAAAGGATATCTTTTTCTGTTGTATCTGCCTCCCAGAATCCGGTAAGTGCCCTCTGCCAAATATGTTTAGAACGACATACTTAATGGTTGGTTGGAGATGAAATTATTATATTTCTTATAAAAAATGTAAGTGATGATGTCTGATATTTGTGCGTTAAATTTGGTATCAAGGTATGTAATGATATTCTTTTAATATGCAGGACTATAAAAGCCCAGCACCACAATTAATAATTCACCTGTAATTAAAAACAGAGTAGAGCGATCTGTGAATCGGTCGCACGATGAAATCAAAGCCTTTGTTCTCCTTTGGCGGAACATAATTATAGGGTGCTTTGTTAATTGTTCCTCACGGTACGTGCGAGCGATTCCTGTAATATCAGACTTACGCTTGTTAGCTTGAACTGCGCTCGGCTTACAAAGGCGAGGAAACGCGCTGTGCTTACGGTAATGAACAGATTATGAGTCGGCTGGAGGAGCTGTTTGATACACGTGATGGTATGTATTAGCGTTTTGATGTTTGGTGAACGGGGTAAGTGGAAGAAGAGTTCTGAATTTAACAGACAAAAAGTCTATATATTAATTACTGTTTAATTAAACGTGTCAATTTCAAATGATTAGTTCCTAAGATCGGCTAATAGATGGAGTTACCCCTTGTTACATCGCGGTGACAAGATTTTCCCTCGGCTTAATAGGTAGCCAAATTTAGTTTGTTGTTAATATATTCCTAGTTCAAGAACAAAAAGTGGTTATATTTATAAAGTAAATAGTGCAAATAAGTCAAAGAAGTCAAAGAAGATTAAAATAGACACATTTAATTTAATAAGAAGTAACACTTATTTTTTAACGACCTCCGTAGCCGAGAGGCGAACGGGCCTGAATTTGGCGAGCGCCATCTCTGTGGTCCCGGTTTCGATCCCCGGTCGGGTCAATATGGGAAACGTACTTTTCTATATTGTCTCGGGTCTGGGTGTTGTGGTTCCGTCGTTGTTTCTGGTTTTTGTAACACAAGTGCTGTAGCTACTTACCATAGAATCAGAGCAATTTATATGATGTCCAATATTTATTTATTTATTTATTTGCATATAAATCGTGTCTATATAAACCATAAATGATGTTCCCACCTGTTCTAAACCTATAACTATCAAAAGACTACGGCAAGAAAAAATAAGTTAGCATTAAAGCCCAATTACGCAAATTCAAATCGTTAACATAGCAGAGCTTTTTATTTATTATCAAAAACCAGATGTGCCCGCGCTTCATTCGCGTGGACCAAGGGGTTTAAAAAAATATATTTTTAATACACGATTTTAGCTATAATAAAAGTCAGTGTCGAAAATAAGTAAATTTTATAATCTTACATTCTTATATTGTTCATGCAGCGCCATCTATTCAAGCACGAAAAAGACGCGCAACACTTTTCAATCTGTGTCTGTCCCGCGTTTTACTCCCTCACCATTGTAACAAGAATGGGTCTCGCAATAAAATATTAATAATTCAAGAAAAATTGATTATTATTTAATATAACTATTTTCATATTTATTTATTTATTTAGAAAACCAACAGCGTTAACTAAGTATAAATGTTTTTCAATGCAATTTACATATTTTAGGCCAATAACAGGTTTTCCTTAATTAACTGTAAGTGATTAGTTGTTATTTTATGAGCAAAACAATATTACATTTTGTCGTAACTTATGCAGTAACAATCCAAATCTAAGGCAATTCGCTGAATCGTTAGTATTTTGTAGTTTGTAGTATAATCATAATCAATTCATTTATTTATACTGGTTACAAGCCTAATCCTACCGAGAAAAGTCCGACAAGTGACTACTCCTTATTACATAAGCTACGTGTCAACAAAAGTACCAACAAAATCGGCCCAGCCATTTCAGATATAAGTCGGAACAGACATAGGTACATACAAACAGATGAAAACAAAATTATCAACATAAGACAATTTCACATATTAGGTACTTTGCTCTGATTTTACGGAAAATAGCTTAAGCGCTTGTGTTACAGAAATAGCTTTCAGCTACTTTTGCATTTATACATATATATATATATATTACAGCCCCATGGGATTCGAACCCACGATTTTACATATATAGGTATGCACAACCTGCACGCATCGTGAGGGGAGAGTGCTGGCGCACCGAAATACAAGCAATATTTGCTTAGCTCAGGCACCAGTCTCTCACTATCTTATATTTAATACCCTTGGTGTATTCTGTACAGTGTAATTGTTAGAATGTAAGATTTTTGGAGAAAATAAAACATTTTATTATTATTAGTATGAAAATTTAAGTACGTCTCAACAGAATACTACCAGAATGAATTTCACGCACACGTCTTACCATCAAAAGGCGATCCTTTCATTATTTACCAGTTTTGGAAACATTTCTCATAAGGTCTGGTAGAGGGCAGCACGTATGCTCCGTTACTCAAACTGTCGCCAACAAAAACTATAAGTCTGAGACACACTGTTCCCTAACTGTGCGTGACATGAATGCCTTTAATGCATAGTTTTAGATTAGGTGCCTACAATAATATATGAATTATTATGAAGACAAAAATTTACCTCATATATTGAGACCACATACCCGGATCCAATATTTTACGTAAGTTGTAGAAAATGACAATCCGTTTTTCTCCAACCGACTACGAGTCGTTAAGTCCATAGTTTACTTTCCATATCAGCTGTCATCAGTCATCCGACAGTTGTTTTTAGCTTACGCCTCGTATAATTTATTACTATCCGTAATAGAACGGATCAGGGGGGGTCTCGAAAACGAAACGAACAAACGAAAGGTTTCGTTTTTGAAGATTATTCAAAAGTTTGGGAATGAAGACGTGGTTTTTGATTTGCATAAATAATATTTTGTTTTTTGAAAACGCTTAATCTGCATTCCAAGTGATTTCTTTATGGTTATGAGGATTAAAAATTGCCATCCGTTGTCGGATCCGACATATTTCGTTTATGAGAGTAGACCCCCAGTTTTCAAATATTGAAACCAGGCATTAATGGTGAATAGTTACTGCCAACAAGTTTGTTCACGTCATTGCAAAATAATATTTATATTTTTTTATATTATCTGCTTGACAGAAATTGTTATAGATTAAAATTTACTAATTTATATATAATGAATATTCTATTCTGGTGTTTAATTTTTTGCTATTCATTTTGTTGTAATCCATACTCACATTTTTACTGTTACCGCACCCATAAACGAACTATCTGCATGACCCAACGGTTTACTGGTAGAAAATGTTTCTAGCATTAAGTCCGCCATTTGTACTTTTTATTTTGTGCAATAAAGTTTTTAAATAAATAAATAAATTTACCGTTTTAAAAATGGCTTTTATTTAGTTGAGTGTAAAATGAAACGGGTCGCTTTACGATAAAGATATAAATAATGCCAAGTAAGGAAAAAACCCGGCCAAGTGCGAGTCAGACTTGCCCGTAGCTCCGTTGCAGCAAAAAATATAATATAAACGTTTTTTATTATATTATGGTGGAGTTGATAGAATTAAAGGTAATCGATTTTATTATTTAATAGTACTTTACGCCGTACTAGCGAACTTTAAATATAAGAAACACCGCATCGCAAGGGGAGATAAAAAAAATCTGTTTCTAATAGCGGTTTAGGATTAATGACGTATTTAAATAAAATACTTATTACTAGATCTCATTCAAACAATTTTTCGGTGAAAGTTTGCGTGGCTATGTAAATTATGTATTTTTTTTTAGTTTTATTATTCTCTTCATCACTTCATCTCTCACGCAAACTATTCAATTATTTTTTAAATTAAGGTCCTAATCATCATCATCATCATCAGCCTGTTGCAGTCCACTGCTGGACATAGGCCTCTCCAAATGTTCGCCACTTCGCTCAATTTTCGGCGACTCTCATCCAGCTCCTGCCAGGTCCTAATACCTAAATATAATTTTGAAAACCTATCTATCCTTAAAATAAAACAAACAATCAATCGAACATTTATTAAAGTAGGTTACATGTAACATTTTAAATCAGCATTGAATACAATGCAAAGTGATTCTACTGCCGGTTTAAAACTTATATCTGCCGAGATGACACCGGTAAAAAACTCAGCAGATAAGTTACAGTAGCAGTATCTAACCTATTATGTGTAGACCACTTTCAATTAAGTCATATAGTTTTGTTTTGATAAGTGAAGAAACATTAAGTGTATATTTTTGAGAGGTAAGCTGGAGCAGACCAGTTCCCAAAGGTAGTACCTGTTGACAACCACGTTAATTAATTCATTTCTTTATGAACCAGTTCCATTTTCCTATTGAACTATTTCTGCTTACTAAACATTATTTCTTAAATAAGAATTTAGTTCCAATTTCTGTGGGAACCTATTGGCTTCAAAATGTAACGTCACTCAATTTCCGTTACGCTATTTTCTCGGCGTCAAAAACAAAATATCCCTAAAATTGGATTTTAGCAAAGCTTACAGAATTTCCCCATTATCCCGAACCACTTTGTTGTCGTTTATTCAAGATATGTTTTCATCCGGATATTGATTTGTTTCAAAAATACATTCGAGAACGACTGGTATTCTAGATAATAATTTTACGGGTACTCGATTTTACAGTACAGTCAGCGTGATATAGTTTGTGATACTAGGGGTACTCTAATAAATAGACGCAATTAAAAAGTCGATAATATCGTGTAATAAAAGTCAGGTTTCTTGATCAACAAACGTATATTCACTTATTTCACAAACGAACACAACGTTACAGACAGGTATAGACTCTGTCATAGGAAGGTGGAGTTGCTCGTAGCTCTGCCTGATATCAACTGACTGCCTCGACATCAAGCGGCTTGCGAGCAAAGCTACGACCACCCCACCACTGAACAATTTCACGCCAGTTGTAAATAAACATCTGGAACGTATTAACATTTTACACTGTGGTAGTCAATACAAATACTTATTATTAAATTACACTACTTCCGCTGAAACTTCAATTTCCTGTTAACATTTTGAATATTAAATGCGACTTCCGGTTCAATTTATAATTTAAAAATACTTTCCTTAAATTAATTTCAGTCTAATATGATGTTGAAAATATTAAAATCACAACATTCGGCCATCCGATAGCGTGCTATCTCCGGAGCACGCTTAAATCACAACATTAATTGTACCGAAAGACCACTTAACTAAATCTACTAAAATAAAGTGCATAAAAATTTATAAATAATTAACATAAGAACGTGGTTCACCTAATTCCAAAAAAATGATTTTTTTTTTTGGTAACAATAAATAACATTTAATAAATCGTAAAATAGTAGGTAAAACTAATTATAAAATAGAAAAAACTCATCAATAAGCACATGCGATGTAGTTCACAAATACATTATTCGTTCCTAAGTAGGTATACATTAAATATATATATTGATTTAACCTATCTAATGAGAATGGTTGATTTGTTATTTGTTTAGAGTTTCGGAATCATCACTATCGGAATCAGAAGAACTAGTTTCAGAACCAGAAGATTTGTATAAGTCTAGCGCTTGAACATGGATCCAGGGCCGCATTCTATCTGCTGATACTACGCTTTCGTATCGTTTCGTGTTAAAACCTGGCACGTTTACGATTTCATACCTGTCATTTCCTAAGCATTTTGATATTTTGTATGGACCAATGAATTTGGGCATTAACTTTTTACTTTTGCCTTCATTATAAAAATTTGTTTTAGTTATTTTAACCAAATCACCTATCGAATAAGAAACCGCCGGTGACCTTTTTGAGTCGTGTAACAGCTTTTGGGATTTTTGGCTAACATTGATATTTGAAGCAGCCTCATGTCTTATTCTTTCAATATGTGATGAATTTTGGTCATCAATGTTTAAGACACAATCTACCGCTCGAGTATCGTTTTCTACGACATCAGAGTCCAATGAAGTCGATGGCTGGATATTTGAAACCGCCTGACTAGTCTCTTCAATAGTTAACATATTATCAGTGGGACCATTTAATTTTATACCAAACATTAACTCTGATGCAGACTTTTTTGTGGTAGCGTTAACAGTGTTATTTATACCCCACTGAACTTTTCCTAGTTGCTGGTCCCAGAGGCGTTCATCTTGACCAGAGTTTTTAGTAGATAACGATGTTAAAATGGTTTGGTTATAGCGTTCCGCTTGACCATTTGCTCTGGGGCAAGCCACTGCGTTAAGGACATGTTTAATTTTATGACTTTTACAAAAGTCTTTGAACTGCCCAGACGTAAATGCGGTTCCCCTATCCGTAATTATTCTTGAAGGAACCCCAAAATCATTAAAAATATCTTGTAAAACCTTTAAAACCGTTTTAGTCTTTGTATATTTTACAGATCTGGCAAAAAGATATTTCGTAAATGCGTCAACTATTGTCAAAATATAACAATTACCTATTTTGCTTCTAACAAACGGTCCTAAATGGTCTAAATGCAGGGTATGAAACGGTTCATCTCCCTTTTCTATTGGATACAAGTATCCCTTTCGCAACTTGCTAGCATTATCTTTATTAAATGCACATTCAATGCAAGCAGCTACGTACTTCTTTATAAATCGCCTTAATTTTGGGAACCAGTATTTATTCTGGATACGTCCAAGGGTTTTAGAAAATCCAAAATGGCCAATATCATCGTGATTGGCTTTGCAAATCTGCCACCTAGCACCTTTTGGAACAACTAATCGCAAATCCGTACCTACCCTTTTGTACAGAGTATGATTTTTAATACTAAAACTTTTCCTGATTTCAGAAACTTCTTCATCAGTGCTAGGCTTAATAGTCCTGATAATTCTTTGCAACTCAGGATCAGCCATTTGCAAAGTAACTATCCAATTATCGGAAGTGATATTCATAGTTTTTACTGAACGGGCCAAATCGGATACCGGGTTTCTACTAAGGGCGTCGACATGGCCCATACGGCTGCCAGGGCGATATTCAACATTAAAATCGAATTCATTTATTTGAAGCCACCAGCGAGCAATACGTGGAATTAAATCTCTTTTCGTGAGAGTTGTTCGGAGCGCGTTGCAGTCAGTGAATACGGAAAATTTAAGTCCTAGAAGATATGGTCTAAATTTTTTTAGAAAACAAACCACAGCCAATGTTTCGAGTTCGTAAAAATGTAGAAACCTTTCTTCAGGTGTGGTTTGCCGACTAAAATAAGCAACAGGTTTGAGAACTCTTGGTTGTGATTGCCACTGCATGAGAATACCACCTAATCCTAGAGAGCTGGCATCCGTGTGCAATTCTGTGTCTAAGTTTGGATCATATAAAGCCAATAAAGGGCGTTCAACCAAATGCGATTTCAGTGTACTAAATGCACTACTGCCATGGAACGTCTTTTTTTAGTAGTTTCGTAAGGGACCTAGCTATTTCACCAAAACCCTTTACAAACCTTCTAAAGTAACTCGCCAAGCCCAGAAATTGTCGAAGTTCGTGGATATTAGACGGAACAGGAAAATCCCTGACCGCAGCGATCTTTCTTTCACTGGGTTTAATACCTTCAGCCGAAACTTCATAGCCTAGATACTCTATTTCCGTATCAAAAAAACGACATTTCGATAGTTTTAAGGTGAGACCGGCATCTTGAATTAACTTGAGGACTTCCTCTAATTTTTGAAAACCCTCATCAATGGTGATTGATGGTATAAGAAGGTCATCCATATAAGCAAGCGCACAATCAAATCTTCTTTGGCCTAATAGTCTATTAATCATCTTTTGGAATACCGCTGGCGCATTCGCTAATCCGAAAGGCATACGTTTAAACTCGTAGTGACCATCCTGAGTAACGAATGCCGTTACATGCCGACTTTCTTCTCCCATTGGTATTTGATAATATCCGGAGGCCATATCCAACGTGATAAAGAATTTATTTCCACTCAGGTTAGAAATTTGGTCATCTATTAAAGGTAATGGATATTTATCCTTAACAGTTCTCTGGTTAAGAGCGCGATAATCAACGCATAACCTTGACTCCCCGTTTTTCTTTTTGACAATCAATATTGGGCTGGCATAATTTGACTCCGACTCCTGAACAATGTCATTTTTCACTAAATCATCTACTATATCTCTAACCTTTTGTCGTTCATAGTGAGAAAGCCGATATGGCCTGTACACAACAGGTGTTTTGTCGTGTAGATCTATATTCATTTTTATGTTCTTAGCGCACCCTAACTCATTGAGATTTTGAGCAAAACAAGGTCGATATTTATTCAACAGTTGATGTAGCCGCTGAACTGTAGATGGTTCCACGCCCGGACTAACTTTTATTTCTGAAGTTTCTAGGGGCGGCAACGCTCCAAGGGTAAGTTCGGATTGTATGGAAAAAATATTGGACTCTACGATAGGACTAACTCTAGCTACTAAAGTATCTGCTTTGAACTTTAAAGGGGTTGTTGTTAGCGATGTTACAAATACAATTGCCTTCTGTTCACTTATTCTATAACAGCCTTGGTGTAAATGGTACTCTTGATTTGGGTTCATTCGTGTACTACCATCAAAATAAACATCTCCCGAGAACTGTTCATTACAATATACTTCTACTAAGCCCCCTTTTATAATAGTCGTATCTTTTTGCACGAAGAGTTTAACAGTAGGATTACCAGAAGGTTTTGCATAAGGCATATTAAAGAAAAACAATGTTTCGTTGTCTTTCTTCACCATCACAAAGGGTAATTCAGTGAAATTTTGTCCTATTAGTAAAGACGCCGGTAGAAAGATGTCGTCAACTACTAACACGTCCAACTCTGTCTCTATTTCATCTAACCTTATTTTGATTGTACTTCGAAATTTTGGCTGAATAGCCGATTGTCCGAAACCTCTTATTAAAGGCAAGCCTTTGGTATTTTCTATTAGGTTTAAAGTTTTGGCAATGGCGTATTTTATGAGAGTACAATCGCTTCCAAAATCCACATATGCAATAAAGTTACAGCCATCGATCGATATGTTTTTGAAATATTTACTATTAGGTTCTGGAGATGTAATAGAGACATAAGAACTTTCAGGATTTACTTTAGTAAAATTTGGTTTTGTAACGTGTGCGAAATGTTTACCCATTTCCGCAACAAACTTGGAATCGGAGTTAGATGCTATTTTAAGAACCTTCTTGTCGACAGTAGAATGTTCATTTTGACTACTGATGTCATAGAATAGAAGAGGTTTTCTAAAACAGTTTTCAAAGTTATGCCCTATTCTACCACACTTGACGCATTTAATAATCGTTTTTGAGCAATTAACATACGAATGTCCACGTTCGTGACAGTTAAAGCAAGTAAGTTCACTTCCTTTGTTCATTGCAGATCTAGGTTGTGTGTTGGACCCATTTCGAAAATCCCGTTTTCTAAAATGATTGTTATTGTAAGAAGTAACAGCTCGTGCATTGTCTTTATGATTGATTTGCTGGGAAGCTAGATAATTCAACAAATCTTCAGGTTCACTACATTTAAGAGCTTGAGCTCCATTACGTACAGAAACATCAGTAATACCATGTATAATACAGTCTACTGCTTTATGACCTTTAATTTCGCATCTACTTAACAATGAAAGTTTGTCATAAAAATAGTCCCTAAGAGTTTCATCTACCCGTGACTTGCGATTCAACATTTCTTCTAATAGTTTACCAAAATTTTCTTCGCTAGTAAAAGCTTTTTTTATCTTAAGTTGCCACTCTTGCCACGAAAAATTTAGCGTTGGAAGGGATTCATACCACTTTTTGGCTAAACCACACAATTTTTGCAGCGCGTAATGAATAGTTTGTTTATCGTCCCAATTGTAAATAGTAGCGCACTCATTTACTTTCCTTAACCACCGCCCTACATCTTGAGACCTATTATCTGGGTCGAATTCGGGAACAACATTAGTGGTATTCATGCTTTTACTTGGACCATTCTGTAGTGCTGCGATGACCTTTATCAAATCGTCCGCAGTCAAACCATCTGTAGACCGCCGCACTTTGGTAGCAGTTTCTTCGGTTTCACTAGACGATGACCTCCTGCGTCGACGCCGACGTGGACGTTCAGGAGTATAACCTTCATCTCGATTACCTAAAATAAATGTTTAGCGCACTTTATATCCTTTTATGCTCATATCTAGTAACGAAAATAACAATTTATGGTAACGGCTTGTATAACTTGCTTATCGCAATCAGTCACTTTAAAAACCTAGTGCGCCAAGTTCCTAATACTAGCTGAATTAAAGGCACTGCCCAACGACTGCACCTACGACCGTTGATTTTTCTTATACATTAGTAACTCATATCACGCTACAGTGGAACATCTCAAAGCTTTATTTTATATTTCACATACTTTACATAGCAACCCTACTTGTCTACACTTCAAATAACACACCTACATGGCTATACTTCAAACAGCACCCCCACATGGCTACACTTCGAATAGCACACCTACATGACTACACTTCGAATAGCACACCTACATGGCTACACTACGAATAGCACACCTACATGGATACACTTCGAATAGCACACCTACATGGCTACACTTCGAATAGCACACCTACATGGCTACACTTCGAATAGCACACCTACATGGCTACACTTCGAATAGCACACCTACATGGCTACACATCGAATAGCACACCTACATGGCTACACATCGAATAGCACACCTACATGGCTACAGGTCACGTTCTAAGTCTTATATCATATTTTGTTTCGAAATCCAATAGACATTGCTTGTCAATTCGGTACTTTGAAGTTATTAGAATTCTATGGTAAATTATTCCAATTTTCTTTGCCATTAACAGATAAAACAAAACTTAATACTCACGGTTTCCTTCAGACATGGTTCGTGGGTTCACTCTCACTTCTGACTTGTAATAAAAGTCAGGTTTCTTGTTCAACAAACGTATATTCACTTATTTCACAAACGAACACAACGTTACAGACAGGTATAGACTCTGTCATAGGAAGGTGGAGTTGCTCGTAGCTCTGCCTGATACCAACTGACTGCCTCGACATCAAGCGGCTTGCGAGCAAAGCTACGACCACCCCACCACTGAACAATTTCACGCCAGTTGTAAATAAACATCTGGAACGTATTAACATTTTACACTGTGGTAGTCAATACAAATACTTATTATTAAATTACACTACTTCCGCTGAAACTTCAATTTCCTGTTAACATTTTGAATATTAAATGCGACTTCCGGTTCAATTTATAATTTAAAAATACTTTCCTTAAATTAATTTCAGTCTAATATGATGTTGAAAATATTAAAATCACAACAATCGGTACACACAAAGTTTTCTTATTGTTGTCAACAGTTTACATTTTTTGAAACTAATTGATGAGGAAAATAATATTAAAAAAGTATAGCAGTAAGGTTTATTTTTCTAATGTTTTTCATATTTTTGAACACTTAGAATGTTTGGATACCATTGGCGGGAAGACTGTAACCATATTTATGGCAGTTTGACTGAGCCGATTTATATGACATTTTGAGTGTGTCGACCTTTTGAGCGACAAAACTGTTGACAACAATAAGAAAACTTTGTTTGTACCGATATTATCGACTTTTTTGTTGCGTCTATTTATTAGAGTATCCTGAGTATCACGATCTATATGACGCTGACTGTACATCTCCTCGCACATGCGAAGAAAAATTATTTTTCTTCTTTTTATTACTACTAGTAATATTGTCTTCTTTTTTAGGGGGAAAGCTTTGATGTATCGTATTATATCGTTGCGTGGGCAGGATTACTGTGTGTGAGGTATTTCGTCGCTGCGAACAGAGTGGGGACTCCCTAAGCCACTCGATAACCTTATCTTCTAAAGATTACCGATATAGGATCATTGGTAAACTCTTCTAAAGCCTGGTTCCAATAATTTACAAGCGATCCGTTTAAGTAACGGATCGTTATAAATTATACGAAGCGTAAACTAAAACAAAGATTTTTGGACCGTCAACTTTTTTTGAGGCAACCGTTTGGTAATTCTTTACTTTTTCATTTAAAATTTGTTCGTCTTAAATAGCAGAATAAAAAAGTGTTACTCCTTTTACCTTTTGATTTTAACTCACTCAAAATGATGTAAATATCTATATAATTTTAACGAGATGAATAAACTATATGACTTGGTCCAAAGTGATATACATACAGAATTAAGTACTAGCTACTGTAACAAATGTACTGAGTTTCACACGGGCATTAAAATAAGTTTACAGGTCAAAACGCGACAAAATTTTTGACACGTATCGCGCGTGCTGCTCTTTCAACTGAGCTAACCGCATCGTAGGCGATAAAATTTTTCTGTTTCTTATATTTAAGAGGGACCCCACACTAGCGTCTTTCGAGCGTCAGCGTCTTGCCGCGCCGACGTTGTTTGGGCGTTGCGTCGACGCGGCGCCCGCTCAGCGTCGACGCGGCGCCCGCTCAGCGTCGACGCGGCGCCCGCCCAGCGTCGGCGCGGCGTTTGAGCGGCGCTTGCGCTGGGCGTCCTCTGCACATCGCGTTCGAGCGTCGCGCCGCGCTGACGTCATGTACAGTTATTTCGAAAATGGAAATGTAAGATTTGAATAACGCACAATATAATGTTATATTGCAGTGATAAATTAATGCTTTCAACTTGTAAAGGAAAAAATATATTTTACCTATTTGACACATGGCACGAAAAGGCAACTTTAGCATTTATTTTCTCGAAAACTAAAAGTACTTAATTGAAAATGGGTTTCTTCGGCAATATGAGCTAGTATTTTAAGCTACATCCATATTTGCTATCAGCTAAAAAGTCTTCTACCTACTGATTCTAAAACACGGGCGGGCCGAAACAATTGAGTTGATCATTGTACTGTTGTCAAAATAAACGCTGCGGCAGGCGTCGGGCCGGCGCAGCGCCTGTGAAGCGCAGTCCTGGCGTTCGTCATTTCGACCGCGCCGCTGCGCAAGCGTTGCGTCGGCGCCGCGTCGGCGTTGCGTCGACGTCGCGTCGGCGTTGCGTCGACGTCGACGCTCAAAGAACGCTAGTGTGGGGTTACGCTAAAGTTCGCTACGGCGTAAAATACTATAAAAAAAAACGAACTACTAGTTCGAACAGAAAAAATATGTTTGCGTTGGACAATCCAATTATTGACTAATAATGCCTTGTTCTAATATTTGAAATACGGTCTGTTCTAGTTACGAACAGTAATAAATTATACGAGGCGTACGCTAGTGTTGCCGTCGATTCGATTGTAAATCGATTATAATCGATTATTCCAAAAGAGGCCTAAATAATCTAATAATCGATATGACAATCGATAGTATCGATACTATCGATATAATCGATTATATCGATACCTAATTTTATTAGATATAATCGATTATATCGATTATATCGATTATATTGTATTTGACTTCGATTATAATCGATTAGTCGATTATAATCGATTATATCTAATAAAAATAGGTATCGATTGTCATATCGATTATTAGATTATTTGAGGGGGGATAATCGATTAATCGATAATCGATTATCCGGCAACACTAGCGTACGCTAAAAACGACGACTATGGACGACTGATGACAGCTGATATGGAAACTAAATTTGATATTAGATTTAATGACTCGTAGTCGGATATAGAAAAACGGATAGTCATTTTGACGCATTACGAATCGTAAAATATTGGAACGGGCCATAAGAAGGTTAAAAGGGTTAATAAAAACAATTTTTGCATGTAGTATGTATAAATAAAATTTGTCGTGCCGGTTTGTAATATTGAAATATCCGCTTTGTACTTCATGCGTACAAATATGTTATTTTGGTGGTACATAGATGTCTACTATTTCCTCTACCTAAAGGTTGTCTGGAAGAGATTGCTCTCTAGCAATAAGACCGCCTATATTGTACTTAAATATGTCTGTAAAACCAATTTCTGTAAATTTTCTGTGCAATAAAGTGTATCTATCTATCTATAGACCAATTATTACAATTTTGTATATCTGTCTGTTTGTTCCGGCTTATCTCTAAAATGGCTGAATTTGTTTTGACAAATCTTTTATTGGCAGGTAGCTAAAGGAATTAGGAGTAGCTTAGGCTACTTTTATTTTATAAAAAATAAATAGTAAATCCAGTAGTAGACGCCAACGAAATCGCTTGCAAAGCCAGTTTCATAATACACTTCTTGCCTAAGTCTAGCTTACGTTCCAAATCGGTGCATACATAAAATAAAAGAAGCTGTTTTTTTAGATTCAGTTGAAAATGACGACAAGCCCCTTTGTAGGTAGTTGACTAATAATTGGACCAACTCTACGAACAAAAGAGTCTCTCGAGATACTAGAAATCGATATTACGTAGGCGTATCGTCCAGACTCAAAGAACAGTACAGATGAAACAACTTCAGCCTTTATTGTCAGTAATGTGCTTATGTTCAACACACTTTATGCTTTTCACAAATTCGGAATTCACGAGAAAACATATCTAGAACTCGGTGTAAATTTGAGAAGAAAAGCCTAGTTGATTCGACCTATCAGTTTGTTTGATGAATCTTATTTATTCTTTTGATTTTTGTCTGTGAATTTGGTGTTTATATTCAGTTGTGAGTAATAATAATAATAATAAATGTTTACTGTGCATGAAGTTTAGGTACATGAAATTGCAGATTTTCTTACAGATATGGTCCTCTAAATTCTACCTTTACAGATGTATGCACACGACAAATAAAATATAGGTAGGCCAAAAGACAGGGATACACTGACATAGGCAAATTTAAAGATTATATACAACAGCACCCGCTTATCATCTATAATTAAAATACTCTTGAACACTGTAAAAACATCTTTAACAAGCCATAATTTCAGTAAAAATAAGAATGCGATTGAATTGAGAAACTGCCTAGTTTTTTGTACTCGTTTCAAATATAAAGTGGACCGTTCGAACGCGCATCTTTTTTTTTATGTTACACTTCAAGATTGACCTCATGCCACTTGATGTTAAGTGGTAATGAGGTCCTAGCGTAAGGGCGACATGTATATATTAATATAAGTCTATTACTGGACTTGTTGCCCTTACCTTAAAGGCTTGACCCCTGCTACTAATGTAGCTCCCCCCAGGAGCTCTGTAAACCTTGCTCACACGCAGGAACACTACAACACATAAGTGATTGTTATTTGGCTGCGGTCTTCTGTAAGGTAAAGTAACTTGTTCACGTTGTCAAGTGTTTTTATTATTCAGTGAATTTTATTGTGTTAATTTTATGTTTTTTGTGCAGTAAAAGGTTGAAAGTTAAAGTGAACTACATGCAAATACACATCGTATGTCTAGCCAGTTGTCTTCGATGACAGTTTATTTTAGACCCGATCGTGGCTTGAAACAGCTTAATCTGTATTATCTGATTGGTTACAGTAAAAGGAATAGGTAGTTTACTTTTGCGATTTTTTAATATTGATGGTTTCTTTTATTTAATTTTGCTTACAAGTGTTATTAGATCCTATTTATATTATAAACGTTAAGGTTTGTTTGAATGTGTGGATGTTACGATGTAAAGAAGTATACTTGTTACTTTTTTTCGCAAAAACTACTTAACAAATTCGGCTTAAATTTGATAAGCAAAAAAATAACATACTAGATAAACATAAAAATACTTTTAATCCCAAAACAACGTTCGAATATTGACACAGAAAGAAAGAATAGAAATATATAAACAAATAATTTAGAATTATTCATAACTATAAGTAAATAATGGCTTGCACAGGACCGATATTTTATATGAATTGAATTAAATACAGCAGGACGGTTTCTTTTTCAAATGAAATCAAGCTTCTTATTTAACTTTGTTTAAAATCACTAAAGAACATTAAAAATTCTAGATAGCCTCATTAATGCAAATGAAATCATCGCTTAGTAGCAGGCTATCATTAAAATGTTGCTTCCGATAGACCATCAACATTTACATATTTATGTCTACCTTACTTTAAACGGCAACGAGGATTCCTCCAACTTCAAGATTCTCAATGGAGCTTGTGGGAATAAATCGGCATGCTTAAATTAAAGATAATGTACCTATTATTAGTACCTATAAGTATAAATAGTACTTCCTATAAGTATGATTTTGAATCATACATTTGTAGTCCTTGAAAAAATGGTATCTGCGGTTAAGTGGTTAGGCTACTACAGTAAAATCCCTTGAGTAATTAACAATTAAATATTATTCATTTAAATAATTTGCAACTTATAAATGTTCCGTGTCATGATTGCAACTTTTGCTTCCTAAGGTTTTAATATTGCAAACTTTTCGTCATTGTTTATCTATACAAATCTACATTAATCTTAAATATAAAGAGAAAATATTTGTACTCTTGTCTGCTTGTTTATGTATAAATACGCTTCATACAAATCAACTCAACTGAATTCAAATATTTCTTCATTCAAGTAGGTTACATGTAACACTTTTGAATCGACATTGAATACAATGCAAAGTGATTCTACTGCCGGTTCGGAACCTATATCTACCGAGATAGTTTTATTTTGATGAGTGAAAAAAGCATTAAATATTATTTTATTTTAAGAGGTAAGCTGGAGCAGACCAGTCCCCAAAGGTGGCACCTGTTCACAAGCATGACGTATGTGCCAGCCATCGTTTAAACCATCAAAACCAAAATATGTATTTTTAATTTTTGACTGTCTGTTTGTTTTTATAATACGACGGACGAAGTCGCGGGCACAGCTAGTCTTTACATAAATTAAATTTAGTTCGTAGCTCAGATTACGCTTTATTTTATTGTAACCATAATACTACATATCTGGAATTATTTCTGATAGAATGCTTCATAGCCAGATCACTCTCCGGATTATATAGCCGTAATCTTAAGGAAATCGGCAGAATCAATATTGCGCATATGTAATCTGCGACCGAAAATACTTTTTATAAAAGGCTTTATAGGGCATTTAGCCATTTATGGCAAATCAGAATTTTATGGGTGGTCATGTAAGTAAATGGATAATGGCGCATAACAATGTAATGAAATAGAATTGGATGTTTGTAGGATTAGGGCAAAATATTCAACGACCTCTATAGCTGAGAGGCGAGAAAGCCTGTCAGTGCGTCTCGCTATCTCTGAGGTCCCGGGTTCCATTCCCAATCACGGGCTGGTAAATATGGAAGTTGAGAAGCAAGCGAGCCGGACTTTTGCATCACGCTTTTTTTGAGGTCTCGGGTTCGATTCCCGGTCGGTACATTATATGATACGATTAGTGTCTCATCTTTATCGAGTTGTGGCACCGACGTTGCTTCTGATTTCTATAATACAAGTGCTTTAGCTACTTACCATGGATTCGGAGCAATGTATGTGATTTTCCCTAATAATGTTAAGCTGTCAGTATGAGCACCAAAATCATATCTTGAACTGAGTAAGGATACATAATTGCTTATATTAGTATTAAATTTAAAATGTGGACTTAATGACTAGTGGCATTCTCTAACAGGCAAACTTACAGATTTGATTCATGAAACCGTGGTTGACCATGTAATTTGTGACAGAAATATTATAAGCCATGGTTTATACATACATCAAAAACAACTGAAGTAAATATTATCAAAAGAAAATAAGAATGTATCATCAATATACTAAAACAGTGATACTACTTATATATAGCAATAGTGTAATTCAGCGTAGGAAACTGATTTTATTTATTTTTTTATCAATATACATTTTGCAAGGCCGTACCCATAAATCACTATCGAATATTTCCTGAAGATTTTCTGCAACAGATTACTTTTTAATGATAACACCATCTGAACTATAATTTATTTGTACAGCCAATTTCTGCGAATGTTTGGTGCAATAACGTATAATGTATCTAATTTTGACGACCTCGGTGGCACAGTGGCTAAGGTAGGCGGCTAAAGCGCGAAAGGTCCCGGGTTCGATTCCCGGTCGGGTCAATTTGGAAAACGAACTTTTCTAAATTGACTTGAGTCTGGGTGTGCTGGGATGACGCCCCCAGTTAGTATCCGTCGTCTGGTTCTCATAGTACAAGGGAAATCCTTAGTTTGAGACCAGGTGATAGGTGTGATTGTCTGGCGCATTTATTTATTATTTATTATAACCAATTCAAAGTAAATGTTCCATTTGCCACATTTATTACGAAGCTAATTAGAGTTTTACGATAAAACACCGAATTTTAGATTAATTTAATGTTAAGGCCAATCTATTCAAATGCTATCAAGATTTTACGGCGGGTGATTATAAATTGCCTTGTTAACGCAATAATTATGTTGTGAAAACAAATAATTTTAAATGCAAATTTAATGAGTAATGGTATCTAACATTTAATTATAGAGATATTCGGTTGAACTAATATTTATCTTTAACATTGAATAATAGATGTTAATTTTGGAAGGATTAAGGCCTAATTACACATTACTTATATAAATACTCGTACATAAATACATATTGAACAACATAACATATTGCTCTGATTCAGTGGTAAATCACTAAAGCACTTGTATTATGCAAATAAAAAACAACGACGATACCACAACACCCAGATCTGAAACGATACATACAAGTTCGCTTTCTACATTGACTCGACCGAGAACCAAACTTGGATTTCAGATATCTGTCTGTCTGCGTAGTTAATCGTAGCATTTTTAAACGTTTTTCTTGTCGTCAGTTTTATGTGCTTATAACAAAGTTAGTTAAATTTAATTTTCTTTCAGTTGTCAATATTTAAATAATATCATTTTGTTCTATTGCAAACGGCTACTTGACAGTGTTAACAATAAAATAAAAAAGTGTTGGATATGTTAGCTTATTAGTTAAGTAATAATATAATTACATATAAAGGTAAAAAAATCTTCAGGAAATAGTAGATAATTATTTATGGGTACAGCGTTTTAAAAATGTAAATTAATAAAATATAAATAAAATCAGTTCTCTAAGCTGAGCTACACTATATAGTGTAACTTTTTGAGCATAAGAATGTCTAAAAATTGTAATATTTTGATATAATGCACTTTAGTTTATTTTGATTTTTTAATTAAAAACATAGTTAGTATTTCATTTTTCTGTGAAACCGCCAAAACGTTTTAAACTTAGAAATCTCAATTACGCCAAACATCTCCGTTTCGTTTCTCTCCTCGCTCGTTTAACACATATCTTCATGTTTTCATTGTACATTTTCCATCCCCATTAATCTTGTAAACGCTGACACGTTAATTTCTCAAATATTCTACTACATCACAGAACAACATTTGTCGCGCGTAAACGTGCCTTGTCGCTTGGAATGCCACTTAAATTCCATTTGAATATCAGCGCATTTACTTATGCCGGGTTTCAATATTTAAAAAACGATCCGTTCCAGTTTCAGATAGTAATAAATTCTACGAGGTGTAAGCTCAAACGACCGGCTGCATGGCATAAATATTAAAAAATAAAGATTTAATTTAAAATGAATGTAATGTTTTGAACATAATCAATTCAAACTTAACTTACTTCAAAAATATACTCAGCAAAAGCCGACTTTACCCGTACAGTTTACTACAGTCACGAATAACATTTCACAGAGCGCCATTTTGATTTCATTCGTATATCAAAACGCAGCGGAAATTATATCATCAAGAGAGGATGCGCTGTGACGTCGCGGGAACGATACGCTTTTGAATAGCTTGCTTCCATTGTTTAAATGGAACTTTTTGTGTTGAACACTATTAAATTTGAGCTCCTAATGAATCATTTGTGAAATTTGGGCAAATGACATAGCTAAATAATATTAATATTTTTAATACATATAACTGAATAATTAAATTTCAATTTCAAATGAAACGCTAAATAATTAGATTTATAATGAACAGTAAATTATTTAGGGTCCTAATTAAAATTTTGGTCAAATTCAATTTATTCATGATTTTACGTTGAATGGCAACTAGAATTCCATTCAAAGTTTAATTCTGACAATTTCATGAAAATTTACATAATTTTATGATAGAACACAGGTGTTAGGTGTAATGTAGCTTTTATGGAGGCCAACGATCCTGTTTTAGCATGTTTCGGAGCATAACCGCGGGACCCGCCGCAGCGTGTAAGTCGCAGCGTGATAATAAATAGCCTTTAGCCTTCCTCGATACATATACTATCCAACACAAAAATAATTTGCACGTTGAAACAAACAAACTCTTCAGTTTTATTAAATTTGTATGTATAGATATAGAAAACACACGTTTAAAGCCAAAGTACCTATAATGTTATAGCATGGATAATAAAATGTGGCAGTGATACGGAACTACTAACGGTCGGACAAACTTTCGTTGCATATTTTATCCTCTTGGGGGTAGATTTTATCAAAATCCTTTCTTAGCGGATGCCTTCGTCATAACATTTACCTGCAAGCTAAATTTCAGCCTGATCCGTCCAGTGGATTAAGCTGTGCGTTGATAGCTTACTATACGAGTCAGTCACATTTAAGCTATATTTAGTAGCCTATATTGCTATATTGCCGTAGAATAAGTACAAAAAACATGTTTACAGTATTTGAAGATAATTCAGAACCAGACCAAGAGTACAGTACTCTTGGTCATACAGTCTTACAGTACTGATCTTCGCACTAATACTGTAAAACATATTAATTTTTACAGTTGGTACTTTTTAATGTCGCCTGTGGACTATATGAAAGAAAGGTTGGTTGTTTAAAATGTAAAATATATATTAAAATAGTAAATGTTAACACAAACCAAAATAACATGAAATATTAACAGAGAAAAACCAAAAGACGTATTTACGGAGCGCGTGAGAAAAAACAAAGGCAAGAAAAGAAACAAAAGAATAACAGTTCTTTTCGAACTTACAAATTATTTTTAATAATACACGAATAAGGTTGCATTGCTACCGGCCTGTCTTCGACAGTCATATATATATAAGAAGAGAAGCGGGACAATCGCTCTTAAGTGATATTACCACACATTCCAGTACACAGGGACGTTAAAAAGTTCGTTTTAATTAATACCCGTAGTTTAGCTTAGTCAGAAGCCATTAACGAAGCACTTCATGAGCTACGATGCGAACATATATTTTATATTAAAAGTTTTATTTACACGCGTCATATCTTAGCTGTAAAGTATGTAAGCTTTAATAACTAAACCGACTTGTTTTGCTCTTTTTTTGCGAATCATCTTCTCTTCATTTAAAATAATTTAACGGGTCAAAACGCGACACCATTTTTGACTGACCTCTCGTGACTGTCAGCTCGTGACCACGGTTGGTGCAACCTAACCGAAACGTCTGGCAGTAAGTAGTTCGTATTAACTACTAAATAAAAATGGTGTCGCGTTTTGGCCCGTTAAATTATTTTAAATGTTTAAAATGGAACGCGAAAGTCTTAAAATTTACATCTTCTTTTCAACAAAAAATTATCAGAATTAAATCATAAATGACTAGAGTTATGAGCGTACACATTAATTAAATTAAAAGCAACATACTATTATTTTAGTGTTTAATCACAAAATCTCCGAAATATAACAACAAACTTAACTGGTCATTAAATGCATTATTTATCCACTCGAGTTGTATTAGTCGGGCAAATTTATATTTGTATGTAAACGATATGAATTGAACATTGTTTTTTCTTGTTGATATTGTCACTATTTGTAAGGATTTTTTAAGTTTTTTTTTATTTCAATTGAATGTAGATTGTTAAAGATAATGAGGAATATTTGTGAAATAAAACTACGGACTCAAAGAACACACATTCACCTCTATTTTTAAAACAACAACAAAACAAAAAACAATAAAAAAAACACGCTCGCTGTACAAAAGTGATATTCTCAATTCGAAAATAGTTTTAACCCTACTTAAAGGCCACCTTGAAAGAAGGTTTTAATACAAGGCCTTTAAGTAGGGTTTATAATGTCGGCAACGTAGATCATGTTTGTATATATACGATTTATTCAAATTTCATACACTGCCACGATATTTTTATATTTTTGCCTCAAATATGTGGAGTTGACTGGTAGAGACGCCACTTTGCATTTTTTTTTATACGCCACATATGCGTGATTAGAGTTAACTTGTTTTCAAAGGAAAAGCTTATTCAGAAATAATATTATTCAGCGCTCGGGCTTGAGTTTTAGCTTCAGTTACACTTAAATAAAAGCATTTCAATGCAACCAACGCATTTCCATTGAATGAAAATAACAGCCAAGTCCTGTACTATTGGCATAATTATTAAATTTTCATGTTAACTCTGATTAATATCCGTATAAAGTCACGTCACGAAATTATTTATGATTTACATTTGCGTTTGGCAGTCAACCTTTGATGTTTTTGGAGCGAGATGAATGGACATGTTTATATTGAAGTTTATGTGAAAGTTTGAATACTGAAAGGCTTGACACAAAATAAGCACAAACAACATGTAGCAGAAATAAGATACGTCAATTTTGTAATTAACGCTGTACAAACCCCCCGAATCATTTGGTACGTCAAGCTCAGTTGATTTTTTATTTTGTTGTATTAAGGTACTTGACTTAAAGCTTGGTCAAACAGTTACATTATCAATAAATGAAAAAAAGGCATTTTTTTACCATGTTAACAAATTAAAAGCCTTGCATTGCTTTGAGAAAAGAATGGTTCGGTCGTGCCACTTTTTTGCTTGACTTGGCGGGGACATTGCCAAGCCCTCAGATTAACTAAGATACCTTGACTTAAAACTTTGCACAACGTCACTTTATTTGCACTATTACTTACTTGTCTTAATTAATTAGTGACGTAAACGGGGAGTGGTTGATGCGCAGTTTTTCATATTTTTTTTATTGTTTGTTGAAACAGGCTAAATAAAATATTTTTTTTACCCAGCCATCATTTCTGTTCCGTTTTATAAATAGTTAAAGACTAGGATTTAGTAGAAAGGAAAGAATGGACAATTCAATTAATTCGTTATCACTTATTATTATTAATGTTTTTTTTTTAATTATGGCAAAGTTAGACTATTATTATTCTGCTGAGTTTCTTACCGGTGTCTTCTCGGTAGATATAGGTACCGAACCGGAAGTAGAATCACTTTGCATTGTATTCAATGACGATTCAAAAGTGTTACATGTAACCTACCTAAATAAAAAAATATTTGAGTTGAGTTTGAGTTTGAGTTTACGACCTCCGTAGCTGAGAGGCAAGCAGGCCAGATTTAGGCGTCGTACCATTTTTGAGGTCCCAGGTTCGATCCCCGTTCTGGTCAATATAACTTTTCGACATTGTGTCGGGCTGGGTCTGAGTGTTGTGGTACCGTCGTTGTTTCTGATTTCTGTAACACAAGTGCTTAAGCTACTTACCACAGAATCAAAGCAAAGTATGTGATGCTGTCCAGTATTTATATTATTAATTTATAAGTTTAAAGAATCGTTCGAAAACTTGAGTATTGCGAAAAAATAAAAAACAAAAAGCGTAAAACGTACCGCCTAAACGTTCAGGATTACCATTTTCGGTCGCTCGCTAAGCGCCAAAGGACCAATTTCTCGTCAATTTGGTAACCAAATTGAACGCACACTGAGGGTATTTATTTTTTGTCGGACGACCCGAATCGGTTGCCGATTTTATTTATGACGATCCGATAGTACGGGTTACGATCCGGCTCGATTCTGTTTTGAATACGAGTTTTTTAATTGATTGTGAGAATTAAACCTAAAACCTATTAAAATTGAAGCGAAAGATTGTAAGAATGTGTAAATAAATAAGTATTGGAAAACTTCACATACATTGCTCTGGTTCTGTGGAAATAATACAAGCTAAATTGCTTGTATTACAGACATTTAAGAAACAAAGACGGTACCACCCAAAACCGAGCCAGTACAGAAAAATTCATAACCCATCTTGACCCGATCGGGTATCGAACAGAGATAGAGAGAGGTCCCGCCTCAGAGATGTCGCCAAGTCAGGCACGTTCGGCCGGCTACAGAGGTCGTCATCCTATGGATGTTTGTTACTTTTTAAAGCAAAAACTTATGATCGGAAATTTAGTAGGAGGCTTGGGAGGCTATTCGGCCACAATAAAACTCATCTGTGTCCGAGTTTCCCCTTTTCGAATTTCAGTGTAGGCTTTTCGGCCAATGCTACTGGATATTTGGCCGACTCGACCACGCAAATAAATTGAGGTAGTATATTCGGCCAAAAATTTGAGCACAATAATTTAGCTATATTTTTAAGGTAAATCGATATAATGAGAGAATCTAAAGTAATAAAAGTCAATTTTTTGTATTATATGAGTTATTTTAATTTTACATTAACATAAACAAAGGGCTATTTTGCCAATACAATGACCTAATGATATTTCATTGTCAATAAATTGTTCTAATAAAGTCTACATTGTCATATTTTTATATAAATTTTTATCGAGTTTTTTGTCTTTTTTCCATTTTATAGTGTTTGTCACTACAAAAAAAACCGTTTTCATTATATTTATTTTATTAACTGCTGATTGGCTGAAATGACTGTTGGTTTTTTTTATTGACCAATGTGTCGCAACCTTTGACGTGCCATGCGAGACATTTGACGTTTCGCTGACAAAGGGGGTTTACGACAAACTGTACATTTATTTGTATGTTGTATTAATGTATGTGCGTGCATGTGTGAATGTTTGCTCGATTTTATTATTTTTATTTTTATTGTTCTACTATGAAATCGTCGTGATTGTTTAGTATTGTTTATTGTCTTTGCCTGTTTTTACCAGTGTATGTTTTTGAAGTTTAGATTTTGTAATTTATAGTTTATTCAAATCATAGCGCCACTCGATTGCGTGGGGAACTAGCAAGAGCCGGGGCACTTGCTAATTTTCCAAGCAGGGGGTTCCACCAGAATACCAGCGCTGCTGCGGCGTTAAAACTGTCGTAGCGGCATTTGCTGAGGTGGAATCCAAATTGGCCTCACATGGTATATAAAATAATATGTTATAATTGTCTTGCGTTGTGTTTGTATGAACATTTTGTGATGTCAATAAATGTATTTATCTTTCTTTCTTTTCTATATAAGTAGTTTCAATCATATTTCAAAACTAGCTGTGCCCGCGACTTCGTTCACGTTGACTACATACTTTCATGTTCATTTATAAAGTTTCTGTGTATGTATGGATGGATGGATGGTTGTTACTTTTTCATTCAGAAACTGCTGGATGGATTTAAATGAAACTTTACAATATTATAGCTCATACATCAGAATAACACATAGGCTACATTTTATAAAGATTTTGTGAGAATTATCTAAAATATGTCGATTTGAATAGTTACGCGTTGACAAATGAGCGCACGATACGCGGTGTTGGGCGAAATTTTTTAAGTTAGAGATATTAAATTTGGCACAAATGTAGCTCAAAACTTGGATTAAAATATAGACTACTTTTTGTTTTTAATATTAGGGTAGATAATGGTAAAACCGAACATGAGAGTTTGTAGTTAACGTGAACGAAGTCGCGGGCACAGCTAGTTTTGAAATATGATTGAAACTACTTATATGACAATGTAGACTCAATTTTAGAACAATTTATTGACAGTGAAATATCATTAGGTCATTGTATTGGCAAAATAGCCCTTTGTTTATGTTAATGTTAAATTAAAATACACTCATATAATACAAAAAATTTACTTTTATTACTTTAGATTCTCTCATTATATCGATTTACCTTAAAAATATAGCTAGATTATTGTGCTTAAATTTTTGGCCGAATATACTACCTTAATTTATTTGCGTGGTCGAGTCGGCCAAATATCCAGTAGCATTGGCCGAAAAGCCTACACTGAAATTCGAAAAGGGGAAACTCGGACACAGATGAGTTTTATTGTGGCCGAATAGCCTCCCAAGCCGGAAAAATAGGTGGTACACATTTTTAACGGAGAGTATAATCACAATTAAGATTTTTTTTAATAAAAGGACATAATACAAAGGATAAACATTATTTGCCTAATACACAATATCACGTTGTAGCACAAAAACAACCAGTATTAATATGAAGTCATGATTAAAATTAAGGCGTGGGCGGAGTGAGCATCCGCTCAAAGCCAAAAATAAATTTTGTAAGAACTTTTGGAAATCCCAATGCACACAACAAAAGGTTTTGCTTTTAATAAAAACATTCGAATTAAATGTCAAATAAAAGATATTTCACTCTTCAACGCAATAAATGAATAGAATAATTAACAATTCTGATAAAACATATTGAAAGGCGGGAATCTTACCAAATGCTGTCTTATTTTTGTTGTCAATAAAAACGCGTTTGATTCCATCAAAATCCAGATTGTTCTGGAATCCTTACAGCGATGCAAAGAAGACTGTGGTCATATTGAGATATTAGTGGCTCGCAGCGGCTTCAAACGCGCACAATCCCCGTTTTTTTTTACATTTTCATGGATTTTTATTGGTTGCAGCATGATGTTATATAGCTTAAAGCCTTCCTCAATAAATGGACTTTGCAGTGGAGAAATAATTGTTCAATTTCAACTAGTAATTCCTGATATTAGCGCATTCAAACAAACCGACAATTCAACTTTATAATCGTGTAGTAAAGATTAAGATCCCTTCGAATCATTTCGAAAAAGTAACATCATATTTTCAACATCTCTGACGTTTTGGGTTCGATCTCCGGTCGGGTCGATATGGGAAACGAACTTTTCTATATTGTCTCGGGTCTGGGTGTTGGGGTACCGTCGTTTTTTCTGATTTCTGTAAGACAAGTGCTTTAGCTACTTACCACAGAATCAGAGCAATGTATATTTTGTCCAATATTTATTTATTTATCACATGATTTACCAAACAATTATCTAGGTATTAGGTATTAATTAATTATGCGCTTTCGGAACTAGTTTCTGTGCGCCTAAAAATGATTGTACTCAGAGTCAAACCTCGGCAGTGAAAGCTAGCCAATTACTACCTCCTTTTTTATCTATTCTGGGTAAATAGTCAATCACTACTGACCGTCATTTGCCAAAATTAGCAAGTTCATTAGCCTTACGGCGTATTAAATTAAAAAGTATTCGAGAATTTTATGAAGGATAAGAAGAAATTTCATTAAAACCCACGTACTTGTGTAGGTACTCATAAAAATTACGGAAAACATTCCGTGAAATATTTACGGTCGGTTTTTACGATCAGCGTTATCTTTTCTCGGTATTTCTTGAGGCTCTGTGAAAGTACGTTTTTCTCGTTATTATGTTTTTTTGTGTGTAGGTTGTGATACCTACACGTTGAGGATGGGTAATGAAAGAAAGCAATTGGAAATAAAAATCCATACATTAGCTAAACTAACGAATATGGGCAAATTCTAAATGTGCCTTTACTAATAAACATAAGAACAACACAAAACAGTCAATCAAAATACAAATTTAGACTTTAAATTACAAAGTACGAAATAAAAAAGGGATGATGACTCGGTATGAAAACATTGACATAATAAGAGAGGTAGGGCATAGCTTTTATCGCTCGAACTAGAGCAGCCTGACTGGTGAAATACCTCCACCTTACAGAAGACCGCAGTCAAATATTTGTGTTGTTGTGTTTCTGCGTGTGAGCAAGGTTTCCGGAGCTCTTGGGGGGTGCTACATTAGTAGCAGGGGTCAAGCCTTCAAGGTAAGGGTGACAAGTCCAGTAATAGATTTATTATCCTGTACTTGTCGCTCTTAAGCTAGGACCTCATTACCACTTAACATCAGGTGGGATCAGGTCAATCTTGAAGTGTAATATAAAAAAAAATATACGTTATATTTTTTTGGAAACATCAAAAAATAAAAATAGATTGACAGCGCATCAATAAAAAAACGAATCATAAGTTGAGTAGTAGTAAGTGTGTTTACGTCACAAATTCGTAAATACTGTATGAAGAGGTGACGTCGCGCTTTCTTTTAGGGATTATGACTCTGAATAAAGACACTGATTCTATTTAGTCCCTCAGGTAGATTGCCAAAATATAATAAAAACTATTTTTTTTTAGAATTAGCTTAAAAATTTAAATTGCTATCTAAGTTCGGTGGAGGCTTAATGCACGTCACTAATTAGTCAAAGCTGTGGGAAAAAGTGATGTCGCGCTAAAGTAAACGCAATGATAAATTGAAAAATACGTTTATTGTATTGATTGGTTTTTGAACTGATGAACTAAAATAAATGGGCTATGGAAAGAGCTATGCTCGGTGTTTCTCTAAGGGATCGAATCCATAATGAGGTGATCCGGCAGAGAACTAAAGTCATCGACATAGCTCACAGGATTAGCAAGCTGAAGTGGCAGTGGGCTGGCCATATCAGCCGCAGAGCCGACAACCGTTGGGGTAAACGAGTTCTGGAGTGGAGACCACGCCTCGGTAAACGTAGTGTAGGACGCCCTCAGGCCAGGTGGAGTGACGATTTGCGCAGGACGGCTGGCGGGAGCTGGATGAGAGTCGCCGAAAATCGAGCGAAGTGGCGAACATTTGGAGAGGCCTATGTCCAGCAGTGGACTGCAACAGGCTGATGATGATGATGATGATGATGAACTAAAATAAAATTTTAAAGTTATATTCTACCATTAATGTTTGTAAAGAATAAAAAAAACTAGTAGAAGTCACTCTTTTAAATCTTCTTAAAAGAATCTTTTGCAACCCTAATTAAAAGTAATCCATCTTTGTCCATTTTATGATATATGGAACGGTCAATATGAGTTTATCACCCGCTTTTATTTGGTGCCTGATCTTCAGCTCATGTTTTGACAAAAACAGATCAAAGTTTTATAAGCTTGTTGACATTTCATATTAAATATGTTAGATACCAGAATATTCGGAATGAGACATAAATAAATAAATAAAATAAATTAAATGCGCCAGACAACCACACCAATCCCCTAGTCTCAAACTAAGGTTTTCCCCTTGTAATATGAGTACCCGACGACGGATACTAACTAACTGGGGGCGTCATCCCAGTACACTCAGACCCAAGTCATTTTAGAAATGTTTGTTTTCCAAATTGACTTGACCGGGAATAGAACTCGGGACCTATCGCGCTTTGGCCGCCTACTTTAGCCACTGCGCCACCGAGGTTGTTAATAGTAAGATTAAGAAAACGGATGTATTTGCTTAGGAACTTGTTTAATATATAATTGAGGCTGGATTTTATAAACAAGCTATTTCCTGCGACCTCGTTTGCGTTGTGTAGGGTTAATAGTTTATTACATATATATATTATTTTTACACACCATTTTTACGCCAATCTATGGTAGAGAAGGTTACTAGGTATTCAGACCAACTTTTATCTTTTTTTTAACGGGCAATAAAGTGAAACTAAGTAAATAAACTTTTTTATATAATACTCGTATTTATGTATTTTGGTACTTTTGTACATGTTTTGTTACATTTTTTTAGATATCTTCTTAAAATATTCTATCTATGCTATGTTTCTCAGCTTAATGTAACATTCTTATGAAACCTTTAAAGGCGATACTTATTAATTAATATCTATAATATATAAATAATAAGTATTTCGAGACATTCAAATATTAAAAATATTTCCATGGCATTGTGAGTTCTATATTTAAATATAAACTGATTAAGTTTTCAAACATATGTCAAATGCACTTACAAGTATTAACATCAATTTTAAAGTAAGTCTTCCAGCAAAAAACTTCCAATACCTCCATAAGGGAATACATTTTAGTTATAATAAAGCGCATAAAAAAAGTTGTAAGAAAAAAAATCCGATGAAATTGACAAATCCTGCTTCTTTTCTGAACCTGGCTAGAAAGTAATAAAACCACTTTTCTATTAACTTAATCGAAAAACGGATGAAGAGGAAATAAAGTCGCTAAATCTCGAACCTTATTCCAGAAACATGGTTTAATGTTTACTAATCATTCCGGCAAAGCAAAATGTTGTTTGTTCAAACATTTCCGCTCACGATCGGAGCAAACATTATGACTATGACGTCATATTCCGTGCGTCTGTCGAGTACTTGGAACAAATAGGACATGAAAAAGATAAATAAAGACAAAGCCGGCCAAGTGTGAGGCGGCACGCGCGTGAAGGGTCCCGTATCACTATCTTAAAAGCGGCCATAAACGTCAAATTTTTATGTAGGGTCCCCACTTATTTTATTTTAATTTTACTTTAATATTTGAAGCTTAAAGCAAAACATTTTGTTAATATTTTAAGCGTTTTTCTGTTGCTGTTATCAATTTTGAGCAAAAGCAGAGAAGTATAACAGAGGTAGGGCATAGCGATTTATCGCTCGACCTGGAGCAGCCCAACTGGTGAAATACCTCCTCCTTACAGAAGACCTCAGTTCAGATCACTTCTGTGTTGTTGTGTTCCTGAGTGTAAGTAAGGTTTCCAGAGCTCCTGGGGGGTGCTAGTGCTACATTAGTAACAGGGGTCAAGCCTTCAAGGTAAGGACGATAAGTCCAATATCAGTTTCATTATGGTGTACTTGTCGCCCTTAAGTTAGGACCTCATTACCACTTAACATGAGATGGGATGAGGTCAATCTTGGAGTGCAAGATAAAAAAAAAATACAATGAATACGGAAACTATGTTTTATCTCTTTCTTGACTTATATAATTTGACAGAGACAAAATATTAACTTTCTGAATCGAAATAGATTTCGACATTTTTAAATCTCTTAGATTTATATTTATATTTTTAAATTTATACTTATTGGCCGATTTTATTTCAATTGATTAAAAATCATTGATAATTATTGCCCGTCCCAATATTTTACGATTCGTAATGTGTCAAAAATGACTATCCGTCTTTCTCCAACCGACTACGAGTCGTTAATACCGATCCTTATATTTTGATTATTTCCTATATTATGACCTATCATATCATCTGTCGTCTATCGGTCGTTTTTAGCTTACGCCTCGTATAATATATTGCTATTCGTTACTAGAATGAATCGTTTCAAATGTTGGGACCGGGTGTTAGTTGGATGCATTTTTTTTATGTTGGCTACCTTCATGTTATGAGTAACTAACTAACTACACTTACGCATCGCGAGCAAAGACTTATTAAGAGGGTCCCGGTTTTCCCTTTAGCTGAGGAACCCTAAAACGCTTCCAGCCAATCTCCCCTATGTGTATGTTGAGATAATCCCGGGAAACGCAAAGATGTAATGGGTATAACTGTTTTTGCGAAGATCCGGGGATGTCGGCGCATTCAAATATGGTAGAATGACTTTTTTGTATTTCAGTCTATTTTGAGCAGAGGAAAAGCGAAAATCGTACGGAGAACCGGTGATTTGATAAATTCAATAGGAGTTTTGAGGAATCGTATATTTATGTCAGAGCATTCGAATTACTTGAATGACTTTTTAGTATTGTGGGCTATTTTGAGCAGAGAAAAGTGAAAATGTTACGGAGAAACATATATTTTTAGCAGACAGAGACATTTAGTTAACTAAAAGGTTTTGCTAAAAATCGAATAACACGTTTGAGGGAATAGGGTTGCATTTGGCAAAAACTAAAAGGGAAGGACTTCCACACACAACCTCACCTCCTTCAGGTGATGGTACGGGGCAGATTCCCCCCTCTCACCCCTCCTTTCATTGCGAGCAATGCACAAAAGCTTAATATAACAAAATATTGAGTGGATACAATACTAGTAGACGCCCGCGACTTCATACGTGGAGAGTTAATATTTTACACCTTGGGTTACGTTACTTAACTTTTAGTAATAATCTCGCTATAAGAATTATCATATCTAGCAATAAATATAGCCTATGTATTTAAGGTGAATGAACTTTCCTATGGTAAGCATTTCTGAAATCAGCACAGTATTTTTTTTAGTTTTTTTTTTTATATTACATTTCAAGATTGACCTCAACCCACCTGATGTTAAGTGGTAATGAGGTTCTAGCTTTAGGGTGACAAGTACAGCATAATAAATCTGTTACTGGACTTGTCGCCGTTACCTTGAAGGCTTGTCCCCTGCTACTAATGTAGCACCCCCCAGGAGGTCTGGAAACCTTACTCACACGCAGGAACACAACAACACAGAAGTGATTGCTATTTGGCTGCGGTCTTCTGTAAGGTGTCGGGCTGCTCCAAAGTTACCTACATCACAAACATACACACACACAAATACAAACCTTTCCTCTTTGTTTTTTTAGTTCAGATTACAAGTCACCCTAATTTTTACATTAAACCATATTACTAACATCAGCCTTACTAGTCCACCGTTAGACATAAGGCTTTCGTAATACAGAAACTGAATAAAGCCAAATTAGTTTAAATTAATCAACCTTCCCATCACAGCTGACTTAGTTGACATTAGCAAGCGGCCAACCCACTTTGATATCACTGACATAGGTCGGTGTTAAGCAGCCAACTGAACACCGCTATTATGTACACTAAGCGCAAACACGGCTCAAAATACATTACAAAGCTATTCAAGAGCCACTGAATAGGGATATCTGTAACACAGTAATTTAGAGCAACGGCCACAGTCCGAATGGACTTGCAGTAACTTGTTATAGACAGGAATAAATACGAAATGGAAATGAACGAATGGAAAAAAGTTCTATCTTTCCTTTTTATAGAGCTTTCTTTATATCTACTAATGCTCTGTAATAATTTAAATCTATGGAAGTAAGTCATATTTTGGAAGCCAAACTTTTGAGGCTATTTTGAGCACAGAAAATGTTTAAATTTTACCAAGAAACCGTGAAGAGAGCATTTTTATAATAATAATATTAAATCAGTCTGTTAGAAGCACATGTTTTATGCATAACTAGCGACCGCGTGTGACTTGTACAATAAATAAAGCCGATTTTACTTAAGGTGGATGTAGCTGTTCAATTATAAAAAAAAGGAAATCAACACGGAAGCTGAGCTGAGCGTACTCATTACAAATATACACACACGAAAAAAGTACCTTTTTATAATATTAGTGTAAAATTTAAGTCACCCCAATCATTAAATTAAATCATCATTATTACCGTAAGTCTTAGCCTAATCAACCTTCCCATCACAGCTGACTTAGTTGACATTAGCAAGCGGCCAACCCACTTTGATATCCCTGACATAGGTCGGTGTTAAGCAGCCAACTGAACACCGCTATTATGTACACTAAGCGCAAACACGGCTCAATACACATTACAAAGCTATTCAAGAGCCACTGAATAGGGATATCTGTAAGGCAGTAATTTAGAGCAACGGCCACAGTCCGAATAAACTTGCAGTAACTTGTTATGGACAGGAATAAATACGAAATGGAAATGAACGAATGGAAAAAAGTTCTATCTCTCCTTTCTTTAGAGCTTTTTTTATATCTACTAATGCTCTGTAATACTTTAAATCTATGGAAGTAAGTCATCTTTTAGAAGCCAAACTTTTGAGGTTATTTTAAGCACAGAAAATGTTTAAATTTTACCGAGAAACCGTGAAGAGAGCATTTTTATAATAATAATATTAAATCAGTCTGTTAGAAGCACATGCTTTATGCATAACTAGCGACCGCGTGTGACTTGTACAATAAATAAAGCCGATTTACTTAAGGTGAATGTAGCTGTTCAATTATAAAAAAAAAGGAAATCAGCACGGAAGCTGAGCTGAGCGTACTCGTTACAAATATACACACACGAAAAAAAGTACCTTTTTATAGTATTAGTGTAAAATTTAAGTCACCCCAATCATTAAATTAAATCATCATTATTACCTCAAATCTTAGCCTAATCAACCTTCCCATCACAGCTGACTTAGTTGACATTAGCAAGCGGCCAACCCACTTTGATATCCCTGACATAGGTCGGTGTTAAGCAGCCAACCAAACACCGCTTTTATATACACTAAGCGCAAACACGGCTCAATACACATTACAAAGCTATTCAAGAGCCACTGAATAGGGATATCTGTAACACAGTAATTTAGAGCAACGGCCACAGTCCGAATAAACTTGCAGTAACATGTTATGATCAAGAATAAAGAAGAAATAGAAAAGTATATTTTAGGCTATTTTGGGCAGAGAAAATGTTTAAAGTATATAGACGATACTTTTTATCTCCAAATAAGGGCGAACAGTGTCACAGGCAACAGTTAGTCAAAACTGTGTATCAATCTTAAGACAACATCTAACGAATACCGAAAGAGGAGAAAAACAGATATTAACAATCATGCTGTCATAAGTTATCAATCGAGTAATAATAAAAAAATATTGGTATTGCCTTGTTTAACTGAAACCCCGTAGTTTTACTATTACTACATAGCTTAAAACAACGTCGCTTTTTCTGTATGTCCGCATATATGCTTAGATCTTTAAAACTACGCAACGGATTTCGATACGGTTTTATTTATTACATAGTGTAATTCAAGAGGAAGGTGCATATAAAATGCAATACAGAATAGAAAAGTCAATATTTCCAAGTGTTTACATTCAATCCGTGCGAAGCCAGGGCGTGTCGCTAGTAACTGATAAGCTATGTGTTACACAGTAGTACATCTTCTAGTCAATTCGAACGTTCATTGCATAGCACAACGACCATTATTCGAACCATCAAGGTTGTTAATCACTAGCCTGTTTGGATTACGACCACAATAACTCGTTATTGATTTGGCTTTAGTGAACAATTCGTTGCTCTAAGTCCAATTGATTGCCAATGAATGGTTTAAAATTTGTTTGGTGTTCAAGTTTGATAAGGATGAGTTTGGGATATTTTGCGTATTAACGCGCGGTTGTTTTTTGCGATAAAAGCTGCGTTGCAATGCAATATTGTTGCTACTAATATATACTATGTACTCATGTTCAAAAAAATGTATAATATTTAATTAGTATATTAATAAAGTTACTTAATATTATGTCCTATGAAGAAAATATCATATTAATATAATAACGGCCACATAGTAAAATGTTAACTAACTTTTTTTAAAGTGCTCTACTGAAAATTTGGAAAAACTGTTTTACGCCCCTATCTTATGTCACCGATGATATTACAACCACATACATAATTAAAATATGAGTACTTAAGTACTATAGCCAAACAAATTCAGGTAGTTTGTATCAAAAGTTTTTGTTTTTAAAATATTTTATTTACTACTACTCTCTAGCCCTTTTCGGATCGGTTCAAATGCACAATATTTTCTGTTTTGAACAAAGGCTTCATTTTTAATAACAAAAAAAAAAAACAATTTTAAATCCTAACTGAATATTTGAAACAGAGAAAACAAATGTATCTCACTGAATTATTTGTATTGCACATTTTTTTTACATTTCCAGTAAAGTCCGTCATGACTGCCACTTTAAAATGAATAATATATCCGTCTAGTTACGAAAACAATTTCGATGTACCACCCGTCGAATTTAGATTGAAATCGGGCGCCCTTAAAATATTCAACGTTTCATATGGAAAACTGCGGACCATCTGTCATCTAATTTCATCGAGCAGTATTGAAATTATTCGTAACTTTGAGCGCTGTAGCCACTCAAATGACACGGGAACTGAAGTACTAATAACATTATTGAACTATTTTTTACACAAAAAAATGTTTTTATCGAAAATATTTTTATCGAAAATATTTTTGCAAGTTTAAAAAAGCTAAAGCCAAAAGCTAAATTGACACTCATTTTAAAAAGCTGTAGTGATTTTTTGTTTGTTTGAACGCGCTAATCTCAGTAACAACTAGTTTGAATAGAAAAATCTTATTGTGTTGGATAGCGCATTTATTAACCGCTCAGATACGAGACGTAATGTCAAAAAAAAATTACAGCCTCTGAGAGGATGATGTGGCAATTGGCTACTTGACAGTTTTTGAAAAAGTATTGTAAAATGCGCGCCCGTACATTTTATATCCCAAGCAATTCGATTTATCTGGAAATAATCTAAACAACCAGAGAAAAATAAGATTTTGTGTAACACATTTAAAAAGCGCGCGAAAACGCCTAGTCACGTCACTGTTGCAATTATGACGTCAACGTCCTAGACAACCAACCGATACGCATAGGAACGACTTATTTTAGATAAACGGAAAATGTTTCAATAAATTCTTAATACGATTAAAGACACAATAATTCAAGTAATCGGTAAAATAATCATTGTTTCGCCACATTAAAATAAATATTTTTCGCCGACAGCTGTCATTTCCGAATTGCAATGGTGGTTTCCGTTTCGGTTCTTCTGTTCCACAGATAAAAAAACTAAAATTTATTTTGCAAAAATAAAATACTAACTATGCTTTTAATTAAAAAGTAAAAATGAAAAATTATTACTTAACTAATAAGCTAACATATCTAACACTTTTCATATTTTATTGTTAACACTGTCAAGTAGCCAATTATAGCTGTTTACAAAAAAAATAATTATTTTAAAATAAAACGATACTTTATCATTCTGTAAATGCAAATGTACTTATTAATATATTTTCTATTTATCTGGCATCAAAATATCTTGATAATCGAAAGGATATATTTATTCTACGCGTTTAAAGTTTTGAAACCATGGTATAGGCTTAATTACAAGAAATATATAAATTATCAAAAAAATAAATAGCCACAGACAGTTAGAAGGTGAAGCTATATAATATATTTAAGAGAGGTAGGGCATAGCGATTTATCGCTCGAACTGGAGCAGCCCGACTGGTGAAATACCTCCACCTTACAGAAGACCGCAGCCAAATGACAATCATTTGGTGTAATTCTGTTCCAGCGCGCTTTTTTCTTTCCACTTCTGTGTTGTTGAGTTCCTGCGTGTAAGACGTTTTTTTCACCACATATGGTGTGGTAAAAAAAAAACCTATAACAACAATATCATGCTTGTATCAACTGCGCAAACAAATTCACGATACATGCAAACATCGAAATTATCATTCCACCTCCTTCAATATCTAGATCGAGGCTTTCATCTGAATTCCAAAAGCGCTCATATCTGTCGTTCGTACATAGGAATCTCGATTTTATTTGTTCCTACATAAATGCCAGGGAAGTAAATAGAGCTCGGAGGATAAAGTCAAGTATTTATTAGTCTGTTTATGTATTGAACTGATACTTTGGTGAATTAGAAAAGTTAACTAGGTCGTTTTTTCAGGGTATAATGTGGACAGTGCTTTGCATTAAATTTACTTTTTTTTTTGTTTATTGATTTGGGATTAGGCTAAATTTGGCACGAAATAGTTTTTAAATGATGGTGTAAATTCTCAAAGTGAGAGGAAGAGCGACATTGATACTTCATAAAGATTACTCCTCCGTAGCCGAGAGGTAATCGGGCCGGACTTTGGTGTCGCGCCATCCCTGAGGTCTTGGGTTCGATCCTTTATCGGATCATTATAGGAAACAAACTTTTCTTTATTGTCTCGGGTTTGGGCGTTGTGGTAGAGTTGTTGTTTATGATTTCTGTAACACAAGTTCTTAAGCTACTTACCACAGAATTAAAGCAACGTATGTGATGTGGTTCAATATTTATATTTATACTTTTATACATTTTTAACAAATAGAACATTGACCACAGCAAATTTATTACATAATATAAATCACTTGTATTATTTTGTTTGTTGTTTTACTTTTAATTATTTTGGAATAAATAGCATCCTATATAGTATTTTAGTCTCTCATTTATCTTCTTACCAAATTTTATTCACTGTCATATCGTTGATTTTACGTGAAGTAGTAACAAACATAGACCAATTTCAGTCATCCCGGTATCCAGACAAACTTTCGCACCTATAATATAGTGATTTATTTCAGGATAAATATTGTAAACTAACTTTATGTTAATATTGTATCTTATTAATAGTAATACTAGCCATATTTCATTGAATGCCATTTAGTAAAAAAAAAAATTAACGAACATAAATCCAGTCATTTTTATATCTAGGATACTTTCGTGCTTATAATATCAATATAGATAAAATAGTGACGTACCTCAACTTACCCAAAAAACCACCTACTCAAACCGCCTTAGATTCATAGTACAATTGACCCCGAAAAGCATAACATAGTACTGTTATCAAGACAACCTGCCTGCCACTTGTAACGGAATCGGGAGAACCAATTTATAACCATGAATAATGCAAAAAACTCCCAACTCCTGGCTTGGGATGTTTCCATTCCTTATTATTTTAAGGGATTTCCAGGGGCGTGCTGAGGTGCCTGTTTTACTGGAAGTCGTGTTCGCTGTCTAATGCGGGATTGCAATAAGTGCTTTAAAGAGTAATACGATGTGACCAGCCTTCCCCCATCCTGAAAAGACGCGTCACTTTTCCATTTATATGTAGACATTATTAATATGAAAGTATTAGTGAAAAAGATGGAACAACATTTAGCTTAAGCTTGTGTTTGCAACATTATGTATTTACATTGTACATTGTCGCTTGAATGTCAACGAAGCAATGGTGATTATATATATCTTATGCCAGTGAATCAGAGAAGAGAGGGTATAGCAGTTTATCGCTCGATTTAAGGCATGCGCGACTGGTGAAATACCTAGACCTTATAGAAGACCGCAGCTAAATAATAATCACTTCGGTGTTGTGGTCCTGCGTGTGAGTAAGGTTTCCAGAGCTCCTGGGTGCTACATTAGAAGCAGGGGTCAAGTCTTCAAGTTAAGGGCGACAAGTCCAGTAACAGATGTATTATGCGAGGCTTGTCGCCCGGAAGCTAGGATCTTATTACCACTTAACATCAGGTGGTGGTGTATTGTTGAAATGTCAATTGCATGAATTGGTAACTTGTTGAAACAATATCTTATTATTATTTTTAAATAACGCGTTGATTTTAGGCACAATATTGAGTCCAAGCAAAACAAACAAAAAATATCAAAGTTCGACTACTGTCACTAGGTTAAGCCGCCATTACGATCAAGACAAATCACAATTTAAGAAACTTAACCTTTTTTGTGGTTCCTCTAAATATATTCATAAGTTAAGCATATAACAAATTATGGTGTCTCGGTGAAGTAGCACCACCAAGGTTGATGTTCTGCTAGCTCAGCAAGTAGCAGGGAGAACGTTGTAAGGGTAATAGCGATTTGTGTGAACTAGGCGAGCGTGTCAGATAGCAGTTACCAAACGATGTCATAAATATGAATATTGCTAGATACCCTTGATTTAAGTTTTGACCAGAATAATCTGGTAATATACAAGCTTTAAAAATGTTGGCACTATAATGCGTTTTATTGTAGCGAAAGATATGTATTTAACTGGTTATGTATAAGTAGAATAAGGCGTTTATTTATTTCATTTACTAATAAAATAATAATTCTTTAGTGACAATAACTCATAAGACAGGCTTTTTGTTAGAAAATAATTTTAATGGTAAAAATGTTTGTCACAGTCTTCTTGTTCACTGGACATAAGTTATATTTTATATTTTGTTATTTTTTCATATTTGTGATTTTTGAAAAGAGAGTAGGTACTTTAACATCAACATTCCGAACACGATTGTAGTTTTAATATTACAGCAATTAGACTTATGTATCTGAGTGGGCCGGAATTTGGCGACGCGCTATCTCTGAGGTCCAAGGTTCGATCCATAGTCGGGTCGGTATGGTAAACGAACTTTTTTATATTATTTTTTTAATATTGTTATTGATTTCTGTATCACAAGTGCTTAGGCTATTTACCATATAATGAGAGCAATGTATGTGATGTTGTCCGATATTTATTATTAATTACATAGCCATTTTAAATTCCGTATCCGTCTTTTCAGTAACCAGTGTTATTTTCTTAATTACTCTTTTAAACTAATTCTTTGTCTTCATTCTTATTACTCCACAAATTCACTTCAACTTACTCATCTCTGCTGCGTGCAGCCGTCCTCAATCTATCCTACAAGCTGCTATGTAGAATTCATCATGTAAATTAGTTCAGCCCCCAGATATTTCTCTTGGCTGCTAGAGTTCCTAGATAATGATCTTTACGCAAATGAAGGCAATGTTCAAGCTTTCATGTTGGAACTCTATGTTCTAGCTATTAAAAATATGACAAAAAGTTGTCGTTTATATGAAAATATTTAGGGGTTTCCATATCTTTTCATTTTGCTCTCTAGCCAAAAGACTGTTGTTATAGAAATATCTGTAACTAGACATAAGTGTTGCTGAGCAATCGACAATTTCACCATTGATATTTTTCATATGATTATTATGAAAGCGACTACCCTTATGCTCATGAACAGAAACAATAGAAGAATTTATAAACTATTGACAGTATTGTAAGGAACGTATGTACTTTACTAATAGTGGAAGTACTTCCGCCGAGCTAGGTGTTATCTGCTCGGGGACCAAGGCCTAACTACCATCTTGGTTTGTTGTATATATACTTAGTGGCGACGAAAACTCTGACATCGCGATGTAGGATCGATATCATGCATTACGTATGGAGCGTTGTTTACTACGCCAATTCTGCTGACGCTGTATTTGTGTCGACTTGTAGGTAATGTCGTAGGTCGGCACAATACTCGGTCGATAGTAGGTATTTAAAACTTTTGATATGACGTCAAATAAAAATTGCACTTGATATAGGTACGAATTTTCGATTAATCTTCAAAAACGAAACCATTCGTTTATTCGTTCCGTTTTTGGTAACAGGCCTATGGTTGATTAGTGTGATTATCTAGCATTTTTTATTTACTTATTTATCTATTTACAAGTACAATGAAAGATTTACATTAATAAGAAAAAAAATCGTGCGTATTCCTTTGACTAGAAAACGCAGTGTAATAACCCAAAAATGTAGTTTAGTTTGCGCCAACAGAACCGCTGCCATTAACCAGTTGCGAGAAACTGAAAACATTCCGCAGACGGTGTCATACGAAGGTTTATTATAGCTTTATTCCACAAAGGGCACTAAGCGGTCTGTGGGGTGACCTAAATTATCTTGTAGGATGTCGGAATGTGTAATTTAACAAGTAAATTATTTTCATAAAGCTTGGGCTAAATGTGCAGGCTTTAACCAAAGTCAGCGTATCTTTTTGTTATGAAAGTGGAATTCGGAATAGCGTGGAAGTAATATTTTTTGGGTTCAAGGAAAAAAGGAATCATTGCAGAATCATTTTCTTTCCTGTCTATCCATTTCCCACTTATAGCTTCATTTCACAGAAAAGCGTAGAAGGATTGTGTTGAAATGAAAACAAAATCTCATGTCAGTGATTTTTATAGTGTTAATGTGAAACTAGTGAACTTTAAATAATTCAAAAACAGAAGAAGAGCAGCTCGCGCGGTACGTGAAGGTCGTAGGTTCAAATTTCACACCGCATGTTAAACGCACCTTTAAAAGTGAATACACATTTTTTTATTTTGTGAATATTTCAAGCGTCTACTGTTGCCATTACCAATATCGAGCAAAAACATCGGGTCCTTAACGTTGATTTCATCATATTTTCGGTGTTTCATAATTATAATTCAATTATTCATGTCGGTTACAAGTAACACTTATGCATCGTCAAAATGAACACAAACTGAAATTAAAGCTACAGCCGGTTCGGAACCTCAATCTACCGAGAATAATCCGGTTTCTTGTTAGAGCGACTTCAGAAAAACATCATCAGTTCAAATTTCAACTGTCTAACGATCACAGTTCATAACATATAGTCTGATGGTGGATGTTGACAGACAGACGAAGGCACTAACGAGAAGTTTTAGTAATAGGACGACACTCTTTGGGTAGGGAAGCAAAAAACGAACGAAATTGCAAATTCAACTCGCACTACACATAGAAACATGTCAGCATCCCGCACCGATGCTATTTACATGATATTTGCCCAAGAGGGCTCAAGCTCCCGATGTAGAGGGTAACAAGATACGTGACTTTTCGAATGTACGGTCAACAGCACGTCACGGTAAACACTTGCAGTTCAATATAAGTTCTTATGCACACGGCGTAAAGGCGGTACAAAGTGTTTGACATCCTTCTGACTGTGCAAATAAAGTGGTAGATATTGAACTATGCATTTGAGTTGCTTATAGCTTGGTAGGTCGTTACATTCCTTCAATATGGTCGAGTGAAGCGATGGCTAGCACATACGTCGTGGTTGAGAACAGGTGCCCCCGTACCGCAACTGGTGTTCAAACTCAAACTCGAATATTGTTTTTATTCAAATAGGTTACATATATGTTACACTTTTGTATTGTCATTGAATACAATGCAAAGTGATTCTAATTTAAGTTCGGAACCTATATCTATCAAGAAGACACCGGTAAGAAATTCAGCAGATCAGTTACGACATAGATTAAAATTACACCATGTTATAGTTAGTTATATAATTTGTTTTATAACTTTATTTCATTTGTTCAACAGTAAAACAACAAAATATTTTGCAATAAATAAAAAGAAATATACAGAGCACGCTCAAAGTTTCAGTAATTTTTGTTAAGCAGTGATCCTTCCAATTAAACTTCCATGATGAGAATGGTTCGAAATACCAGCAAGTAAAAATATCACCGTTAAGTACCACCATTTATCGTTTTAACTTTTCTCAAAACTCCAATGTTCGGGAAACATTTTATCCTCGTGTTAGAAGCCCGCATCCCGTGTTATCAGTCACAGTATTACAACGCAGCGCTCCTTCGGGAAGCAGATTTATATCTACACGATGGAACGGGAGTAGGGGACGATTTAACCCCACACTGCTGACGTGTGGTTTAATGGGAGCCAGTCAAATGGTCCAATTGAACAAAAAAAAAGTAGACGGCTAAGTGTGTGTTTGGAAACGTTTAGCTATGTTCAAAATCACTTATTAAACTTAAAAGGTAACTGAAAAAGAGATGGTTATCAAATTGAAAAACATGTATTGGATATGACAAGTTTGATAGGTGTCAAATCGTCATCCTGGAAGATAAGTTTGTGCAATTGAGATGAAGAATAGCATTTCTGAAATTAGTAATGTAACTGGAAAATACTGGGCTCTCTTTAGTATTTAAAACCAAAACTGTAACGAATTCATTCTTTCCATACCTAATATTTTATATATGAAAGAAAGCTGTGTTAGTTATACTACATGTAACTAGCGGACCCGACAGACTTCGTCCTGTCAAAAAGATTTAGAATGTGGCTTGACTCTAAATTTTAGTTAGAAGACGTTTGTATGTGAAAAAGAAAAGGGCTGTTTTTAGGGCTTTCCCGGCAATTATTCGATTTTTTCTCGCCGTAAAAACCATCTTTGGACTTCAACGAACATTTAAAAAAAAGTATTGTCAAAATTGTTCCAGGCGTTGTTGAGTTATGCGCTTACCAACTTATGTTGCGATTCATTTTTATATTATAGATTAACGGGTGAACCAATTTGGCTTAAAATTAGAGAAGTAGCTTAGAACAAGAAGACAAACATGTGCGTGCATTCCCATTTGACGTGACATAAAACGGAAAAGATAATATATAAATAGACAATAGTCACGAAATAAAGTTGTATAAAAATATGCGGGCTGACTTGAAATAACAAAACGCAAATGACAGCTGAAACAGTTGATATTTTTGTTTATGGTTAAGCATGGTTGAAATATTAAAAATATAGCTTTTACAATTTGGCTCCTAGTTCATGTTCTTTGTCTGTTGGTTTCCCACGGTTCTAATGTAGAAACAAATTAATATGAACCTTTTATTAATAAAATACAAAAACAGAAGATTTCGTTTTTTAAGATTAATAGAAAGTTGAAGAATTAAAACGGAGTTTTTGTTTGCAATTTGCATACCTATATGAGTTCGATTGTTTTTTATTCAAAGAATTTATTCATATTCGAAGTGAGTAAATTTTATTTGTCTGTTATGAAAATTAAAAATAGCTTTGGATCCCATTTAGTTCGTTTTTTGTAGTAGGCCTGTTGTACTACAACATTATGTGTATTAGACATATTATAAATATTTATCTTGAGTTTTTTACATGTTTAAAAAATTGCATCAAAATCCATTTCGTAGTTTTAAAGACCTAAGTCCCTATACTATAGAGACGGAGAGCGGAAAACTTGTTTAAAATAATGTACAAATAATAATAATCTATTAAAGTCAATTAATGATATTGAATATCTCTTCAATTTCATTTTGGCTACTTGTTGAGATGATGAATTAAATCGAAATAAACTGATATTTATCACACCATTCCGTGAAATGTTGTCAATTTTGTTTTCATATCTGCCCTCTCGCCATTTATATTCGTTACATAAAAAAATTCGTTTATCTGTGAAATATTCAGCCATTATTACTATTGATCATCCAAATTGGTTTTGCATTTTTTAAACTGGTGCTGGAATTAATGTCATAGCACTGACAAAGATATTATGAATTTTAATAAACATTAACATTTTTATCCATAAACATTAATTTTACAATTAGTTTGTACCCATACACTATTGTGTATGGGTGCTAACTAATGGGTATTGTGAATCTATTGATGGCGCTAATGATATTTAAGCTTTAATTGAAATTCGAAAATAAAGAACTCCTTTCTTTTAGTCAGTCAAATTAACGTTTGCATGTACGAATTGTACGAACTGTTGTTCAATGGACTCCAACTAAATATTTTGGACACTGGCATGTTGCAACGTATTCTGGCAGAACCAACATCTAATGTATTTAAAAAATTAATAAGATTGGTTGAAGTGTTTGAACAATAGTTTCATTGTCAAAGTACGTTTCCTTGTTAATTTCTTAAAAAAAAATGTATATTTGTGGAACATTTTAGAAAAATGGGGCTGGCATGTTCGTGTGAACAAAAAATCCAAATAAAATAAAAATAAAAAAAGAAAAATGTACGAGTATATTACACTAGCATCCATACATCACCGTTTTATCCACATATTCAACTGATTCTTTGCTCCTATTGGTACAGAGCGTGACCTTTTTTAGCTTAAAACCTTCCTCGACAAATGAAAAACAAATCAATTTAAACCAGTAGTTCCTGAGATTAGCGCTTTCAAACAAACAAACAAAAAACATTTCTTTTTTTTTATATTGCACTTCAAGATTGACCTCATCCTGCCTGATGTTAAGTGGTAATTAGGTCCTAGCTTAAGTGTGACAAGTATAGCATAATAAATCTGTTTTTTTTGTTAGTTTTCTGTTTTTTAATTAAAGTAAAGATTCTAAATAATAATTGTGTATAACTACTTTAAGTCTCACATTATGTTAAAAATTTGATATTCTATTTTATTTCAACTGTTATCAGTTTTCCTATCTGTTTTTTTTTCCATTTAAAAATGTCAAAAGGGCTTCATATACCAACCGTGGTCTGTGGAGGGTTAAACAAATTTAGCAAACACAACAAGACGCTCGAGCGCCATTGCATGTAATTTATTACAATTTGTTCGGGATGGTTTGTCTATTCCAGGGAAAACAAAAACAAACCGCTTTTTTATGAAACAATCAACTGTGAATACTTTGGATTCTCAAGGCATTTTATTTGTATAAGGTGAATGTGCGTTGGTACTACCAACGTGATACAACCAGAGATTACATTGTTACATAATATGTTTAACAGATAACCCAGCGAAGTCCGTTCCGCCGTAGGGGCAAAAAAAATGCAGGTTTTGGATTGCAATCGAATGGGATAAAAAGTATCCTATTTCCTTTTCATAGTTTTAAACTACCTCCTCACTAATTTTCAGCCAAATCGGTTTAGCCATTCTTGAGATAAAAATAAAGTAACTAACACGACTGTCTTTTGTATAATATATAGAGAGATTATTAGAAACAGCCTTGATTTGTCTTCAAAGTATTTTAATAAACTATTACTTGTCAGTTTTACTAAAATTAATGATTATTACATCGACTATTCCACTTAAGATGCGGCACGTGAATAAATTTTATCGCACTTTTAACAAATGTCAAAATCGATGCGTCAACTGCTGATTGGCTTAAAGTGCAAGTACGGTGCGCTATCAGTCAATCAACAGTATTTTAACTTTTGTCGTCTCATGCGAAAAATGTTACCCATTTCGTTGGTTAGTAGGGTACCTATGTGGAGCGTATTTTAAAGAAACAGAAAAAAAATACCTTCCCTAGCGATCTGGGATTCGAACTCACGACCTTCCCGTCGCACGTGATGCTCTTTCAACTGAACTGCCCGCAAGTTATCGTAGGCGATGATTTTTTCTAACAAAGCTAAGGAGACTATGAGGTTAATAATACCTACTACATACATTTTTTTTTTTAATATTTATAGGTCACTCTACCCTTGTATTAATTTTTAATTTTTATTTTACAATTGACAAACTGTGTGTCTTAGTGCAAAATTAGTAATAAGTGTAGCTTTCATTTGTAAAAAAAAAAACTACTGAGTTTCTTGCCGGTATCTTCTCTTTATTTATAGGTTCCGAACCGGAGGTAGCTTCATTTGCTTTATACAACGTGTAACGGAAAGGGTATAACAATATCAAAAATACCAAAGCAGTTAACGGTTACAAACTGTATGGGACCATTTGTAGCTGTGTACACGCATTTATTGATTCAATATTTTTTTTTTAAATATCAGTCAAATACAAGTCAAAATTTTGACTAAGTCACGCTTGCACAACACTATCACAGTATTGTTGGAATCGTCGAAAGACTTGGATGTACCTACCTATTATGCTATTAATTTAAATATCACAATGGTGGTTCATCTTTTAGTGTTTACTGAATCACATCTGAAATTTGTTGGTTTAGCGTTTCTCATTTTGACAATTCAGTTAAGTCATTGAGTTGTCGTCGCCATGACAACATCTTGTGTTTTTGCCTTTCTGGATTACCTACTTACTACGGATAGCCTTGTGATATTTCGTGATGTCTTTGAGCAATCAAGAATATTCGAGATGATTCTCTGTGTCGGAGCAACCGACGGCAGCGTGATGGCCGACCGAGAGCTAGAGAAAGAGATTTACGAAACCATCAAAACGCTCGTTTCCATCTGTGGATTGGGCGAGGAGGTCGTATCACATGGCCAGCTCGGTCACCAGACCTCACTCCGTTGGACTTCTTCTTGTGGGACTACGTTAAAAGGAAGGTGTACGCTGTAGCATGCTCGTCAAGGGAAGAGATGATAGAAAGCATCAAGGCCGCGTTCTGTACAGTGACACCACAAATGTTGCATAATGTTCGCGCATTTTCTAAGAAAGTACTAGGCGCGCATGTCGAGGAAGGAGGTGGAGAAATTCAGGATCGCAGTGATTGTAGTGAAGTGATAACGTGATTTGGGGTCGCTGACCTCAATAGTGTTGTGATGCGTTTGTTTACGTTTTAGTCAGTCATTATAGTTAATCATTTTTTATTTCATAAATACAATAAAGTGTTTATTTTAACTCGGGATTTCGTATATAGAATCTATACAAGGTATAGTATCCACCTACTTTCGATTGTTACCCCCTTTCCGTTACAGGTTGTATAGAGACTATTCATAAGTATTACTAATGTAATCTATGTGAATAAAAAATATTGACTTTGACTTTGACTTTGTAGATATGTACCTTAATCTTAAGATAACAATTATGTCAACTTACTCCGTGTGAAATGCAATAAAGATATTGAATAGCGAATGCAATTCATTCGCTAGTGCGGCGTGCTCACTATAAAAATTGAAAAAATCTAGTAGGGTAGGTTTTTCTTCTATTATCCCTGAATCCAAGTCGCCCGTTGTGAAAGCGCTCTGAAGTTTACTTGACAAGACAAAATCTGCGCACTTCCAACTGAAAACCGTCCAATTCATCACCATTAGCCCAAAGACAGCCGTCTTCGGTAAATTGTAATAAATTACATACAACACTCGCTGCCTTGTTAAGTAGCTAAATTTGTTTATCCTAGTGCAGTGTGTCATGGGTTTTCAGTACGTTTTACTAGTATATTATTACGATATCGGTAAACTGTGCTGAGGAAACTTGTATAAAAACATGTGTTCGAAAAGATTAAAGCAAAATTTGGATTCGCCAATTGTTCAGATGTGGTGTAAATTTATTTACAGTTATATGGCTTCGTTATGTTTTGTTTAAAATTGTTTGTCTTATAAATTATATTGCAGGTCGGTTACGCTATTTTAACTTTATTTCAAAGGTATTGAACCTTTATGCTGTTACTGGCCACATAAATATTTTACCGCCATTGTAAAAAGAGAAAAAGAAATGTAATGTCAATTATTGAGAAAAAATTTAATTTCAAGAAGCGTACGAAATCTTATAATTTGTTTTTTTTAAATATAAAAAACATTTAAATTTTTCAAGATTTTCATTCAATGAACAACAGCGAAAACTATGGAATAGTTTGGAATTGTACACCAATAAAAATGAAATATAGATAACTCTTTATAGTATGATTTGGACTCTCAATAAAAAACGATAGGGTGTTTTTAGTTTGACATGTATGTCCTTCTGTCTAAGGCATCATAGCTCCAAAACGGATAAACCAATTTCGATTGTGTTTTGTTTCTTGTTTGAAATGTGAATCATTCAGGAATATTCTTAGCTATGTTTGATGGCGATCAGTCCGAGATAAACCGCCACAAAATGTTGGAATACTAAATTTTTGACACAACTCCCTCAAAATATGTATAAAATAAAAGAGCTTGAGTAGTACTATGGGTAGTAGTGGCCGCCATCACAAAATTACGAAATTATGTAGTAGGTACCTAATGTATAGTCTACGCAACAGTGTAGCCTTTGATAACTCTTATGTCCAAATTATAAGCGCCGATATCAAACTGCCAGGGTTTTAAATCAGTAATAAATGTAAATATAATTAAATAATAAATGCCCAAAAACTCAAGCTTTTCATACAACGAAACAGTGACTCCCACACTACGCGAAACCTGTCACGTGAGAGCCATCGATCGATAAAATCTAGAGCTACATACTAGTGAAAAAAATGTGAGCTACTTACTGCGTATTCCATTGATTTAATTCAATAGAAATATTTTCATTTTTTTTTTGTTTCAGGTCTGTATCTCATCCTAATACGAGCTATGATACATGTTAATTGAAGTAAGTGCTGATTTTCCCCCTACAATAAGAGTGAGTAAGTGGCAAATCAAAATCGAATTGAATTGAATTACTTCATACATCATTTGATTTTGTATCGTGAACTGACCGTTGAATTATCAGATTTTTACAATAGGAAATGTTGAGGTGCGAGGACTTTCAGGGATTAGTCCCCGCTCTTTTTTAGAGGGGGAGTCCCACACTCCTTGAAAAAGGCAGCAATACGCCAGGACCCCCCCCCCCCCCTTAACAAAGATCGCTAACATTATTACAAGGAGCCAGTTAACTTACACAACCGAATACAATGTGTTTTTACAGAACGATGCGCCTCAGGACTAGCCAACTGTGCATACTGCATTTATAAATGTCTGAAAAACAAATACCATTGGCAAATATATGGAAAATGACTACAAAGGTACGCGTCTCGACGCTCCATCCTAATATTGTTGACATTCCATTTTTACGGGCGCTACGTAATAGGTTGTATTCACGAAATTAGCGTGGAGCGGTAGCGGTAGCGGCGATTTTGTTAGCAATAAAGTTTGAAATTTGAAATGCACAAGTTTTGTAGTAAAATAATGTAAATAATTATAATTTTCTGTACCTACTCGAAATGTACTTTTAATTTTCTATTATTATCGTAGAAGACTGCAACATAGGTTCTTTGCTGTCGCAACTAAACAATGCTGCTTTTTAAAATGCTTTGACGAAGATATGTTTTAATGTTAATTTTTGGGGAAACTTGAAATATACTTTCTGTTTTCTTAAAACATCAAATATTTTTTTTATTTTACTAAATATTTTATTTCTGTCCCGTCCTTGAATCAAGATTGACTTTAAATTATATGAAATCGACGTAAAGAATGACTCGGCAAGCCTGGCAATATTTCTTGAGGTTCGATGGAAAAACGGTGAAGGTGGTATAAGACCATGATGTTTCCCCTCTACGAAGCGTACTACTTTAGGGCGGTGCCCAATTATTTATTATTCGCTCTTAATAGACCAAAAGGGGACAACTTTGCTTTGAGCGTGCACGCCCACCTAGGCACCGGTATGGTGCAACAAGATTAAAAAATAATCCTACTACTATTATAAAGGCGAAAGTTTGTAAGTATGGATGTATGGATGTTTGTTACTCTTTCACGCAAAAACTACAGAACGGATTTGGATACAATTTGGTAAGAAGACAGATGACATACTAGATTAACATATAGGATACTTTTCATCCCGAAATAACGCCGACGAAGTCGCGGGCAACAGCTAGTAATAAATAAACATAAATATAAGACAACATCTATAATATTACCCTAAATTGGTCAAATTCTGTGGTAAGTAGCTAAAGAACTTGTATTACGAAAATCCGAAACATCGACGGTTCCACAACACCCAGACTCGAGGCAATGTAAAAAAATTCGTTTCCCATATTGACCCGACCGGAATCGAACCCGCGACCTCAGAGATGGCGCGTTGCCAATATCCGGCCCGCTCGCCTCTCGGCTACGGAGGTCGTCAAATAAACATTTTTGTTTAGACTTTTCGCTTCTAGCTGTCAAACTGTTCTGTTCCCCGCTAACTTCGTGAATGCGTTCTAAGACGGCGTATTACCGAAGCGAGACACGACGCAATTTCACATCGCATACTCTTACCTTATTATAAGAGTCACGTATGGAAAATAATTGTGTTTTGTTTGTATTGTAGTGCTTGCGGTGGCGTATAGCAGCAAATTTGATAACTGGAATTGAATTTGTGAGAAAAAAAAAACTGATACCCAAAGACAAATTAATACGCAACCGCTGAAACAGTAACCAAACTAATATTTGAAATGCGAAAGTAACTCTATCTGTCTATTTGTCTGTCTGGCTTTCACGCCTAAGCCACTGAACCAATTTAGATTAAATTTGACAAAAGTATACGTTAAACGTTTTTTTTTATATCACTTCAAGATTGACCTCATCCCTCCTGTTAAGTGGTAATGAAGCCACTTAACAGCAGGGATGAGGTCAATCTTAGCTTAAAGTCAAAGTCAAAGTCAAAGTCAATCTTTTTTATACATATAGACTATTAGTAATACTTATAAATAGTCTTTATATAAAGCAAATGAAGCTACCTCCGGTTCGGAACCTATAAGTAAAGAGAAGATACCGGCAAGAAACTCAGTAGTTTTTTTTTACAAATGGAAGCTAAACTTATTACTAATTTTGCACTTAAGGGTGACAAGCACAGCATAACAAATCTGTTACTGCACTTGCCGCCCTACCTTGAAGGCTTGACTCCTGCTACTAACGTAGCACCCCAGGAGCTCTGGAAACCTTACTCATACGCAGGAATACAACAACACAGAAGTGATTGTTATTTGGCTGCGGTCTTCTGTAAAGTGGAGGTATTTCACCAGTCGGGCTGCACCAGATCGAGTGATAAATCGCTATGCCTTACTTCTCTCGCTTTTGTTTTGAAAATAAGGGGGGATGGGTGTAATTCCACCCTTGAATGTTTATTAATGCTTATTTTTTAAGTTAAAGATATGAAATTTGGCACAAATTTAGCTCAAAACATGGATTAGAATAAATACTACTTTTTGTTTTGAATATAGGGGAGATATGGGTAAAACGACCGTCTATATTTATTACCGTATGTATTTGTAAGGAACGTGTGTTCTTTACTAAAAGTGGAAGTACTTCCGCCGAGCTAGGTGTTATCTGCTCGGGGACCAAGGCCCAACTACCATTCTTGGTGTGTTGTATATATACTTAGTGGCGACGAAAACTCTGATATCGCGATGTAGGATATCGATGTCACGCATTACGTATGGAGCGTTGTTTACTACGCCAATTCTGCTGACGCTGTATTTGTGTCGACTTGTAGGTCATGTCGTAGGTCGGCACAGTACTCTCTCCCTTTGGAGTCCAAGCACGTGCCCGATGCGTGTAGTTGCAGGGAGGCAGCTGCTGCTACGCCGGTGTGGACCAATGGCTCGGTCGTAGGGCTGCGATGGCCTGCTTCATTACACGGGCCCGGAACCAGGTGGCTTTGACAGCTGAGGTGGTCCGGTGCTCTTGTCGTGGCTAAGCTGGCTGTAGAGGGTATGGAGACATGGCCTGATGCGTGCGAAAGCTCCGTTCTTCAAAGGCTGCTGGTGTTCAGCTCAGTCGGGGTCACCAATGTAAGGAACGTATGTTCTTTACTAAAAGTGGAAGTACTTCCGCCGAGCTAGGTGTTATCTGCTCGGGGACCAAGGCCCAACTACCATTCTTGGTGTGTTGTATATATACTTAGTGGCGACGAAAACTCTGATATCGCGATGTAGGATATCGATGTCACGCATTACGTATGGAGCGTTGTTTACTACGCCAATTCTGCTGACGCTGTATTTGTGTCGACTTGTAGGTCATGTCGTAGGTCGGCACATATTTATTGCTAGAAAAGACTACATCCACGCGTACAAAGTCGCAGGCGGCCGCTGGTTGATATTTTGAACTGTTGCCAATTACTTTGTTTGCATTATTCTAAAGTTCCAACAGTAATTTAATAAATGAGGTAATACAAGTATAATGACCTCCGTAGCCGAGGCGCGAACATGCCGGACTTGGCGTTGCGCTACCTCTGAGGTCCCGGTTTGGATACCCGAACGGGTCAATATGGGAAACTAACTTTTGTGTATTGTCTCAGGTTTGGGTGTTGTGGTACCACCGTCGTTCTGTTATCTGTTACACAAGTGCTTTAGATACCTACTTACCACAGAAGCAGAGCAATGAATGTGATGCTGACCAATATTTTTATTTATATATAATAGTACCTTATGAATGCTATGGAGCATACATCCCTTACCTACATTCAAGCCCTTAAATTTCCAAGTCTGTGGCTGATTGAGTGGTTGTCAAGACCCACTCGAGCGGACAACTCAGGATCGTGTTTTCAAAAAAACCTTCGCCCTACTCCCAACCCCCCCCCCCCTTATATTAGCTCCCAACTCGTATTTTCAATTACCTCGGGTCAAACTCGCCTTGCAGAATAAAGGGCATCTTATTTTTTCAGACCGGTCGTCAATTTAAATAAATTTCACGCTTTCCTGGCATCCCGTAGTTGCTAATTTGTTGTGTTTTTTGTTTAATTTTATTCCTTGCTATTTCGTTAAAAAGAATGATAGAGTTAGTAGAACAACCATGTTACACTGTTTGGAGTTCATTGTTTGAAGTTGGTTATATTAACAAGACCAAGGGGTTTATTTCCGAAATTGAAGTGATATACTGTCCAATTCGCTGAAGGATCGCAATTTTTTATTCTTATAATCGTAACCAACTCTATTTAAATGCGGCTAAAGGCGTTTGAAAAAAAAAATCAATATATCCCTACTAATCCCTACTAATATTATAAATGCGAAAGTAACTCTGTCTGCCTGTCTGTCTGTGTGTCTGTTACGCTTTCCTGCTTAAACCTCTCAACCGATTTTGATGAAATTTGATATAGTCCATCCATCCATCAGCCTCTTTTCGTCCACTGCTGGACATAGGCCTCCCCTACAGAACGCCACAACGCGCGGTCCTGCGCTTTCTGCATCCAGCGGCTCCCCGCACATCTGACGATGTCATCAGTCCATCGTGTTGGGGGCCGCCCCACGCTGCGTCGTCCGGTACGTGGTCGCCACTCGAGGACCCTCTTTACCCAACGGTCGTCGGTCCTACGAGCGATGTGGCCTGCCCATTGCCACTTCAGCGTGCTAACTCTTCGGGCTATGTCGAATACACCGGTCCTTCTACGGATCTCCGTATTACGGATCCGATCACGTAGGGAAACGCCGAGCATAGCCCTCTCCATAGCACGCTGCGCAACTTCGAGCTTCGTTATGAGGCCAACATTCAGAGACCACGTCTCAGTTCCGTAAGTCATCACTGGTAACACACATTGGTCATAGACCTTTCTCTTCAGGCACTGGGGAATTTTGGACGTGAGGATATGCCTAAGCTTCCCGAACGCTGCCCAGCCGAGTTGGATTCGTCGGTTGACCTCTTTCTCGAAGTTGGATTTGCCTAACTGGATAGTTTGTCCCAGATAGACGTAATGATCGACAACTTCGAGAATCGCATTCCCAACAGATACTGGTGCCGGAGTCACATGGACATTGAACATTACCTTGGTTTTATCCATGTTCATCCGTAAACCAAGCCGTTGGGAAACACTGCTGAGGTCATTGAGCATTGTGCCAAGGTCCTCCAGGGATTCTGCCATGACCACGATATCGTCTGCGAATCGAAGGTGAGTGATGTATTCGCCATTGATGTTGATGCCGAGTCCGGTCCAATCGAGAAGCTTGAAGACGTCCTCCAATGCAGCGGTGAACAGTTTCGGGGAAATTACGTCTCCCTGTCTGACACCTTTCTGCAGTGGGATCGGTCTCGTGCCTCTATCTTGGATTCGAACTGACATGGTGGCGTTTCTATACAAACACTTCAACGCTTCGATGTACCGATAGTCAATTTGGCACCGCTGGAGGGACTGCAGCACCGCCCAAGTCTCGACTGAATCGAAGGCCTTCTCATAGTCCACATACGCTAGACACAGAGGCCGATTATACTCCTCGGTCTTCTGTATAATCTGACGCAGCGTATGTATGTGGTCTATGGTGCTAAAGCCTTTTCGGAAACCGGCTTGTTCGGGAGGCTGGAAGTCGTCGAACCTGCGCGAGAGTCGATTTGTAATAACTCTCGAAAACAACTTATAGACGTGGCTCAGGAGCGAGATAGGTCGATAATTTTTCAAGCGGGTTTTGTCACCCTTCTTGAAAAACAACACCACCACGCCCCTGGTCCACGCCTCTGGAACGATGCCCCCGAGGATGACAGAATCGAATAGCCTCTGAAGGGCCACTAGGACCGGCTTGCCGCCCGCCTTCAGAAGCTCCGTTGTGATTCCGTCATCACCCGGTGCTTTACCGTTTTTAAGCTGCTTGAGAGCCATTCTGATCTCGTTCAGGCTGACGTCCGGGATGTCTTCGGTATAGTGTCGGGTTAACTTGGATCGTGGATCTTGGACCAAGTCGACAACAGGAATATGGGATGTCTTGTACAACTGTCCATAGAACAGCTCGACCTCACTCAAGATCTCATCTTTGGAGGAAACGACAGTGCCGTTATCGGTCTTCAGCCTGGTTAGCTGGCTCTGCCCAATAGACAGATCTTTTGCGAACACTTTGGAGCCTTGGTTCCGCTCGATCGCCTCCTTAATACGGTTTGTATTGTAGAGGCGAATATCGCGTCGCACCGATTTCGAGATCTGTCTATTTAGCTGCCTTAGCTCAGTCCAGGCGGCTGGAGACTGCACCGTCATCTCTCTCCTCCGATCCATGAGCTCGAGGGTGTGGTCCGAGAGTTTTTTGGTTCTATGGGAACGGCGGGTCCTGAAGAATTTCGACCCCACCGTGTGGACAGTTTCCACAAACCTGTTGTTCATATCGTTCACATTTTCGCACTCGTCTAGGCATTGGAAGCGATTTTCGAGTTCGAGCTGAAAACTTTCGGGGTTTTCGCACTCGGCAGACGTAGGTCGTAGGGTAGACTTCATCAGTCGGCACCGCTCGGCTTTGACACGAATATTTAATGTGCCTCGTACCATTCGGTGATCGCTCCCGGTTTTCACCATGTTGATCACCGTGACATCATTGAATATTTGCCGCTTGTCCGACAAGATGAAGTCTATCTCGTTCCGTGTCGAACCATTAGGGCTTATCCAGGTCCATTTCCTTTGTTGTGATTTTTTGAAGAAGGAATTCATCACGTAGAGATTTTCCTTCTCCAAAAAATCAACCAACTTCTGCCCCCTCTGGTTTCTCTGCCCGAGTCCAAATTGCCCCACTTTCAGCTCATCGCCTTTCCTTTTGCCTAGTTTCGCGTTAAAATCTCCCATAACCACAGTGAAGTGAGTTTTGGATGAGTGGATGGCTTTCGAGATGTCCTCGTACAGAGCCTCCACCTCATCATCCGGGTGTGTCGAGGTTGGAGCGTAGACCTGGATGACCTTCAGCGAATACCGTTTGTTTATTCTGAGTATCAGGTACGCTACTCGACTCGACACACTCTCAATCCTCTCCACGTTGGCTACGAGAGACTTGTGAACGATAAACCCGACACCGCCCTGCGACAAATCGTCGCCTTCCCGGTGGTAGAGCAAGTTTCCAGACCGGAGGGTTATCGTGTCCTCCCCCTGTCTTCGGACTTCTGATAACCCTACAATGTCCCACCGGATCTTGCTCAATTCCTCTTCCAGTTCGGCGATCCTCTCGTCGGTCCTGAGTGTGCGAATGTTATGTGTTACCAGGGCCAGAGTTCGTTTGTTTTGGTGGCTGGATCTCGAGCGGAGATTCTTAGCACCCCGCACCCCGCCGTTACCAGGCCCGCCACCGTGAGCCGGAATAGCGGGGCTGCCGTGACTCGGGGCCGTTGTGATAATGCCTCTGTTCATGTAGGAGGTTTTGCCGTAATCGCCACGCTTGGCAGGCGGGTTGGCGATCGCAGTAGATGTTGTGTTACTCAGGAGAGCACTGCTGCCCGTTCTCCTGGTGCTCCCTTAGTCGCCTTTTACGACACCCACGGGAAGAGATGGGGAGGTGCAATATTCTAAGCCGGCACCCCACGGCGTAGCCGGCACCCCACGGCGTAATTTGATATAGGTATACGTTGAATCTCAAGATTGGACATAGTCTACTTTTTATTAGAAAATAAGGAGGGGAGGGGGGTAATACCACCTTTGGAATTTTATATGGAAAAATGTTTATTTTTGAAGTTAGAGATATGAAATTTGACACAAATATAGCTCGAAACTTGGATTAAAATATAGACTACTTTTTGTTTCGAATATTAGGGGAGAAAGGGGTAAAACCGACCATATAAGGATGTAGTCCACGCGAACGAAGTCGCGGGCACAGCTAATAAAAATAAATAAATAAATATTGGACAACATCACATATGTACATTGCTCTGATTCTGTGGTAAGTAGCTCAAGCACTTGTGTAACAGAAATCAGAAACAACGACGGTACTACCAGACTCGAAACAATATGGAAAAGTTCGTTTCCCATATTGACCCGACCGGCGATCGAACCCGGGATGGCGCGACGCCAAAGTCCGGCCCGCTCGCCTCTCAGCTACGGAGGTCATCAAAATATATATGCAAATTGTAAAACACTTTTTAACTGATCTTCAGGCTTTTTTGTTTATTTGTCAACTTAACCAATCTATGATATTTCCGGTGCGCTATACAAAGTTAATGGAAGCCTACAACGCAAAGTCAAAGTTATCGGCATACAATGTTTTAATACATACAACACCTTTTGGTTTCTTTTTTAAATAACCATTTATTTGTTTATTTTGTCTATCTTGTACTAACCTACGACATTACCTACAAGTCGACACAAATACAGCGTCAGCAGAATTGGCGTAGTAAACAACGCTCCATACGTAATGCACGATTGGCAAATCAAAGACAATCAGGCCTAGCATGCGCCGCGAGAGTAAATTTTATCGCGCTCTTATGAAATGTCAAAATCTATGCGTCAACTGCTGATTGGCTGAAATTACGAGTATGGTGTACTATCGCCCAATCAACGGTATTGAAAACTTTTGTCGTCTCACGCGAGAGATTTGACGTATTGCGCATGCTAGGCCTGATCGATCCTACATCGCGATGTCAAAGTTTTCGTCGCCACTAGCTACACAACAAACCAAGATTGGTAGTTGGGCCTTGGTCCCCGAGCAGATAACACCTAGCTCGGCAGAAGTACTTCCAATTTTTGTAAAAGAACGTACGTTCCTTACAATCTGACTGTGGATGACGGCTGCGAAGCCTAATCATTTTAACCTAACTCACACTTGTGGATGAACGAAAAAGGTCCCTATATCATTGTTATTAATAGTCAGTGAGGGAAAATGTAAATAGACGTTGCTTAAACGTATTATGGGTCTCTTAATCTCCCAATATTTGATGAAAGTCCCACAGCCATCATCGATTTACTCCTTCAATATTTGATTAATGTCCCACAGTCGTTATCGATAGGATTGGTGGGAAACAATTTCTATTTAACCAATCTTATTTCTACAAACTTACAATGAAAACTTGTAACGTTATTAAGATAATATTTGTCAACATCAGCTAAGCCTGCTTTTCAAAGCACGAAATTATAGTGTACCTACATATCGGCCATTCAGCTATTTCAATTCGAAGAACAGATTTTTCATTACGTTCTTCATGTTATTGATTTTTGAATGGAATATGATCTTCCAGTCAAATTCGTTTGAAAAGTTCGTTTTCCAACTTTATATTATCAACATTAGCACTTTTTGAGTAAAATATGTTCTTTCAGTTAAATTCATTTGAAAATTCATAATCATATCAATTCATTTATTCATGTTTGTTACAACACTTATGCATTTTCAAAATTGAAGCTTTATCGTTTACCAATTTCACCCGACCAGGATTGAATCCGGGACCTAAAAGAAGGCGCGACGCTTTAGTGACCAGAAGAAGAGTGCGGGCTGCTCTTATATAGCTTGGGTTAAATATACCTTATTCCATGGTATCGTGTCCAAACCGTTGCTATAGCACTAAGAGCAACTGTCGATCATAATACATAATCTAACATTTCAACAAAGCAAATTCGGATACTGATTTAGATCAATCACTACTAGATGCATAAATTAATGCTAGAAGCCTATTGTCTTAGAGTATTAGTATGCGACGGGTCTGACGCGCCTAATTCAATGAAAGCAGATAACATGGTTTGGCAAGGAGACAGCAATATTCAATTTAGTGGTCATACCATATTCAAGTCTATTTTGACACTGTTGAATGACGTTTACAAGGTGATCGGTAATGGTAGGCAGTTGATTAGTTATTTTAAGATACAAATTTAATAGTGTATCTTAGTACTTACCCAAACTATACGAAATGGATGCACAGTCATTATTGATTGATTGACCTCAAGATATTGAAGGTCACATTTAATGCCGTCATTTTGAAAAAGTACAAACGAGCGGTTAGTAGATATGTCAGGCTCCTGTGTAAAAAATCCTTTCAGTATTTATCACAACGTATGATTGGTAGAATGTATACTAGAATTTAGTTTTTTGTTTTTTTCAATAGCTATTTCACATATCCTTTAAAGAAAAGTGGGGAAAAACAACAACCCCAAATGCCTATTGTTCATAAATTATCCCTCCGATAAACTACTTCCAAAAATACAAGAAACTATTTCTTTGCCAGACTTTAAACTCAAAGCAAACGAATCCATCAAAAATTCTCACTGAAGAAGTTCAAACAAATTGTTTCGACATTCCGCCTTTAAATGTTTTAATTAAATTACTTTCGACTAAAGAAACTGGGTAAATTTGATTTTCTAGTCCGCCAACCCAAATCTAATTTTAATAATCACTCCTAAAGTCAATATCGCGTAAAAGATGAAGTGGAAATCATTGTTTATATTGTAACTTGTTGTTTTTAAAATGGTAAAAATATGTGTGGCAAAGTTTTGATATGCAAAACTGAACTCGCTAACAGAAGGTTTTGTATGTAATTTGTAAATAATTTAATTAAGTGACGTTTGTTCTAAAGATCTCCGTGTTATCTAATTTACATTGGCCTCGCTTGACGTCTCGATATTTCCTCTCAACTTTTGGACAGAGCCCAGGAAGTGGCTTCAAAACATCTGACAGCAAAATTGGTCACTTGGTTTACTTCCTGCTCCTTTCAATAAACCTTATTGGGGCCGCGTAGTGTATTGTCAGTTTTAACCACACCATATCACTATGAAGGTGTGGCCTGTGTATGCATTACTTTATTTAATTAAAAAGATATGGATAAATTAATAATTGAAGTAGTTGAGCAATGGTAGTAAGTACTAGTAAACGTTATAAAAATCACAATTTATTTCACAAACTAAGATTACGCGGAACTAGTTACACGACTAGGTAATGAAGTAATAGATATAGGAATTACAATCTAATATCATATCAAAGGAAATCTTGCCGTCTCTAATGATAATCTCATTCTAGCTTCGCAATGTTACACGTTGTCCCCTTCTGGGTCATTTACTACATTTACTCTGTTATCCGTGATTAATACATGTAGCGAGTTGCTCAACGCCTACGTTAGAAAGTGAATAATCGATATGAATACTTTTACCCTAATACGTAGGCTGAAACCGAGACACATTAATATGTGTCGTGTCGGAGCGTCTTGCCCAAATCTGTGTGCCATCTGCAACAGTAGCCCTAGTAGAGACCCTTGAGGCAGCCCCTTTTAGCGAGCCCGCTATAAATCAACCAGTAATGATAGTCACGTTTTTAGTGACCCAAGAAAAGTTCAAGATGGTCCGCAATCGTAGGGGTAAGATTTTGAAACGGCTGACATGTGTAGGATTGTTTCTTTGTTATGTTTTATTTAGTCGAAAGCTTTTGGGTGTTTTTCAGACAATAATTATGTTGGTGTAAGTATACAAATTACTCGTTTATAGGTAAAATCAAGTTTTTAGACCTGAACAAAAATGTTTACATTTCAAGCAAGCTTTGATACAAAAAATTTTAGAAAATATCCAAAAAACCTTTAATTAAATACTAACGCTTTAATTTATTACATTATTCAAAGACATACTCAATTGGAGGACTTTCTATTAATAGTATTAAAATAAAATATGTTCAGATATTGCAAAAAAATATTCTACTTGAAAGTATTTTTGAAACAAAATTCTTAATGTGTGTTTGTTTTATGCCCATAATACATTTGAAGCAGAATTTTTGATGATCATCTTCAAAAATGTTTAATACACCTTTGTGACATAAAATGTGAGTTAAAACTTTTAACCCCAAACCAACAGTGCATCAAGGAGTGTTATAACATTTGCAGCAGAAACAAACTCAGCTAATTCAGGTCAAGTGTCAGTACCACACGGGTCCTGATAAAACTTCTCGCAAGTTTGATACGTGTTTCTGTAAAACTATTATTCAACTGCTGCATTAATCCTGTACACAACATTGTAACCACCAACGTAATAAAATCTTAAAAACTTCTCAAGTTAATTATTTAGTAAATTTTCATTGAGTTTTGACGACCTCCGTAGCCGAGAGGCAAACGGGCCTGACTTTGGCGAACGCCATCTCTGAGGTCCCGGGTTCGATCCCCGGTCGGGTCAATATGGGAAACGATATTTTCTATATTGTCTCGGGTCTGGGTGTTGTGGTACCGTCATTGTTTCTGATTTCTGTAACACAAGTGCTTAAGCTACTTACCACAGAATCAGACCAATGTATGTGATGTTGTCCAATATTTATTTATTTATTTATTATATCAAAGGATATTTTTATGGATCAAAGCAATTTGACGTGTTGCCGTGTTTAACCTGAAATTCAAATCTTTGTTACATTATAAATTCAGCCATGCCCACCATGAATTTATATCCTCATACCGTGGTACATATATATAAAATAATAATGTGGAATGGTGCTTATTAACAAAGTGAAAACAGAAAAGCTAAAAATGTTATTTTCTGTTTCTAATATTTAAAGTTCGCTAGTACGACGTAAAGTACTATAAAAATAATAAAATCGATTAAGATTCCAAGGTGTCTTCGATTCCGTGGTTTTCAAACATTTCTGCAACGAATATACCACGGGCCGATAAGTATGTAGTTCTAAACATATTCGGCAGAGGGCACTTACCGGAGGCTAACGGTTGATACAGCAGAAAAAAATCATCTCCTACGATAACTTGCGGTTAGCTCAGTTGGTAAGAGCAGCACGCGTGATACGTGAAGGTCTTGGGTTTGGTTCCCGCACCGCAAGGGGAGATGAAAATTTTCTGTTTCTAATATTTAAAATGTTGTTTTTCTGTCCCCGTTAATGTATGGATTTATAATTATAAAAACGATATTAAAAATACAATAAACCATTAAAATATTTCTAATCATAAAGTGTTGAAGTGACATTACTTCATCATCTATACATAATTTACTCTTTAACTCTTAAATATTAAGAGTGCGTGACAGAGGTGCAATAAAAAAGATTTAAGTTTTCATTATCAATTAGACTTTTTATCATGCGACAGTCTATTGGTATATTACAAGCCATAATTTATATTATGTAATGGGTAAATATTATGCCTTCTCCAAAGTCGCTAAAACAGAATGACCTAAGTCTTAACCATCTGATGTTTGACTTACAGATTTTTGATACGATTTAAAGCGAAAGACTCATTTAGACTGCAGACTACAGATATATTGAAGCAAGCAACTATACTCGTAGCAAACCACAGTGAAGTTTGCGGTCGTATTCCAATCGTCGCTATCCTGCAGTCAGCTTTTGCAACATTACTAAAGGAAATCATATATCTGTAACTAAAATGTATGCAAACGCTATGCGGTTAGTTGCACTTTTGAAAGCTCTTGTACTTTTAAGTCAAGTCAGTGAAAATCAGAGTAATTTTCCAATGCCAATTCTAGCTTTTAAAATAACGCGGCAGAAATTATTCGTAACGTGAAATATAATAACTACTAGTGAAAACTGTTTCGACAAATTGATGCTGTTTGTTCGTTCGCTAAATAAAAAAAATAATTAGCAGTAATATCTGAAAAAAGGCAGTATACCAAATAATCTTCCATTAGAGATTCCAACGCGAATATCGCTGCGAGCGAACGCTGATATTAAAACATTTGTGAGCGTTATTATTTTGACAAAGAGGACTTTTATGTTATTCTTTTTTGTAACAACAAAGTTATGAAGGTAATTTATTGTTGGCTCTTATGTAAAATCCAAGTACCTGTACAAAGGGCTACTCTAGATATACGAATGGGGTCATGTCCTAACCACTTTAGCGCTCCAAATTAATCCAAATTAGTAAATTTTCTAGATTCTAGGTCAAAAGCTGTGGCTATTTCTTTTGAACACAGAGAGTTTCCTTTTTATTTACTTTATTATGTATCGTGACATTTATGTAGGTATTTAATTTTTTTAAACTTAAATAAAAAACGAAACTCAATACTTCCTAGAATTATCTACCAGTCAATGGAATGCAGTCTTTTGTTTTTATCCAGCTGGGCGACACAAATAAAGGTATTGTGATTCTTAGTCTTTTAATATTTTATTATGAGTATATAGAATGTATTTGTTCATGTGAAGTAGAAATAAATTAATAAAAATAAATGTATTAGGTCTTTTTACATTTGAGTGTATGTATCTATGTTTGTCCCTTTGTTAGTGAGATTAGTTGAACAGAAATAAAATACTAAAAAAGGGACAGATCGGATCACATTGTACAATTAAGGCGTTCAAATTGCTGGAAAATCATCTCTATAAAACGATTTTTAGGGAAAGGAAACAGTTAATAACTTAGACTAGAAAGGTGCAATAATAAGAATGGAGAAATATTTAAAAAACACAATATAAAAAATACAATCACGTGATAAATATATAAAATAAAAACACGATTACCTGAGCAATGCAATTCAAAAAAACGTTCAATTTTGGCCATATCGCACACCTAGTTAAAGACTCACACAACTCAAAATAATTCAAAAATGACTTAATAATATGGCAGAAATCTGCGTTAAAAACTACGTGATCTCCAAAGACATCTGTACAAATAGTACCAAAAATGAAAAGGAGATAGCGCTCTACGTTAGTATTGCTGACTCGCTTGTACCACACCCCCCACCAGCAATACTAAGGCATTACCAGTTACGACATGTTAGCCGAAGAGATGGGTGCTGTTAGTACACGTAAAGACTAGATTTTTTCAAGTTGTGCGTGTATTCGTGACAAACTGCTTTTTAGGTACGTTAATTATTTCTAGTTAGACTAGTCTTCGTGGTTCAACTAGTGCTGAGCTGAGGCTGATTTTTTGACTATTTTGACTTATTGTGGTGTTTGTTTACAAGTGTAAGTATTTTTTTTTTATTAACTGAAAATGGTCTATTATTATCGAAATTATTTCGTAATATTTGAGTTAGTCGAGTATTGCTGGTTAAATGAAAATCGCCCTTCTTACAGTAGTTATAACTGCTACGGTTTGTATGAATAAAGGAATATTTTTTATTGTAATTGTATTAGCCACAGTGATTACAATATAGTATTAAGTAGTGTGGACTTCGAGTTATGAGTGTTTTTTGAGTTAGTATAGTCTTCTTGGTTAGATCGATTTTATTATTTATTTTGAAGAAAATGAAGGGTCGTGGTCTACTATTGCTAAAAAAGGCTATGGGAGCTGGTTCAAATGACACAAAATGCAATGATACAGAATAGGAGCCTCAGGAGCACCATAGGGGTAAAAAAGCCATAGAATATGAGCCAATGGGAAATGATGACGAGCTGGAGCTTTGTAAATACACACTGAGGACACTGACACCTTCAACGAGCGCTTCTGTGCCGACCTACGACATTACCTACAAGTCGACACAAATACAGCGTCAGCAGAATAGGCGTAGTAAACAACGCTCCATACGTAATGCACGATTGGCCAATCAACGACATGGATCATACATCGCGATGTTAGAGTTTTCGTCGCCACTAGCTATATAAACAACAAACCAAGATTGGTAGTTGAGCCTTGGTCCCCGAGCAGATAACACCTAACTCGGCGGAAGTACTTCTACTTTTAGTAAAGAACATACGTTCCTTACACTTCTATCATCAGGGAAATTTTACCAAATGAACCAGAGATACTAGATACCAGAGGGTACTAGTTTGAAAACGCAGCAAGAACAGTACACAGCAACCCTTTCAACAAATACAGAAGTAATTAAAGAAATATTAACGTACCACAATGAGAAGTTAGAAGAAAACTCAAAATCACTATCCACTTCAGCCAGATCTCAGGTGACATCATACTTTATTTCACCAGTGAACAGCGAGGGCAGTAGTTTTGATGACTCGGATAAGGATCCGCATTACACTCTACCTACCAAGAAGGGAACACACCGTCCATTGATCTTAACTCCAAAGAAAAGATCTCGCTCTGCTTCATCTTCAAGCTCGTCAAGTTCTAGTTCATCATCGGATAGTTCTAGCAGTTCATCATCGGACAGTTCTAGCAGTTTATCATCGGACAGTAATAAAGAAACCTAAAAAAACTCTGTGCCCGCTGCGGTGGCGGATACTAATTACCTTTCACACAATTCTGATCTTAAAGCTTCTCCATCTCAGTCGATTATTGATCCGCCACCTGCTGAAACTGACAATTTTCAAAGATGTAAGTAAAGAGTAAGAAACCCTGCAGCTTGGGTCATAAATGTAAAAAAATCTTTGCGAAATACGGGTAAAGCTTAAGAAAGTTTCACCAAAAAAAGTAGCTAAAAGAGAGAGCCTCCATGTACCGATAAATGTAAATTAAAATGCAAAAATAGAATACAGGACAATTTACGGAAAACTTTTTTCGATAGTTACTGGAATTTAGGTGACCTTCAAGCGCAAAGACAATTTATCGTACGTCATACTAAATTTATTAAGCCTAAATATAGAACATAATCCCTACTTAATTTAAAATTATAAATGCGAAAGTAACGTTGAATCTCAAGAACGGACATAGGCTACTTTTTATTAGAAAATAAGGGGGGATGGGGGTAATACCACCTTTGAAAGTTTATATGGAAAAATGATTATTTTTGAAGTTAGAGATATGAAATTTGGCACAAGTATAGCTCGAAACTTGGATTAAAATATAGACTACTTTTTGTTTCGAATATTAGGGGAGAATGGGGTAAAACCGACCATGAAAGGATGTAGTCCACGCGAACGAAGTCGCGGGCACAGCTAGTCTTCTATTATATAAAAATGAATCGCAAAATGTGTTGGTAAGCGCATAACTCAACAACGGTTTGACCAATTTTGACAATTCTTTTTTTTAATGTTTGTTGAAGTCCAAGGATGGTTTTTACGGCGAGAAAAATTCGAATAATTGCCGGGAAAACTTTAAAGATAGCCCTCTTTTTCCAAGTACAAACGTTTTCTGACTAAAATTTAGAGTCAAGCCACATTCAAAATCTATTTGAAAGGACGAATTCTGTCGGGTTCGCTAGTATATAATATTTTGATATAATTTTAATGTTGAATGTATGTACACACAACAAACCTAACCGCACTTTAAGAAGATTTTTCTAAGGTTTCTAAAAATCCTTGTTTGTGTTTTTCTTTATTTCTTTGTGACTTTAATAAAAGTTACTAATTTTTTAAGGTATTCCTTTTATAATGATAACGGTACAGACAATAAATTAAATATATTATGGATGGACACTTCTATTTTTGGTAAATATTCGTTAAATAAACACAGATTAATAGTGCACTTATTCAAAAAATGCCAATAATATAAGCTCAATTCGATTTAGTAAAAATATTAAACAATTATTTTGTCACGAATACCAACTTAACTCAAAAAACTAAAATTATAAAGTGTTAGTGTAATTTAATGGAAGAAAATTATGACAGTAAAAATCTACAAAAAATCATAAACCAAAATCTTTAAGAATGGTTTTAATATACTAAATGGAAATTAAACAAAACGTTTTTTTCGATTCTTGAAAAATGTTATATTTTGAGTTGAGTTAGTCTTTAACTAGCTGTGCGATATTTATATTATACGCTAGTAGTTTTCATAAATTTCTTTGAAGTTTGGTTTTGAGCTGAAATTTCTACAGTTGTAAATAAAATTATATATAATATATATATTAAGTGGTCAGCATGGAAATGCGTAAACATACATACTATCTGCACGACCCAAAAATTAATTGGTAGGTAATTCCCCCAGCATCAAGTCCACCTTTGCATTTTTTGGGCAGTAAAGTTTTTAAATAAATAAATAAAAAAACGAGTTCTCAGCTTACCTATGTGAATAACTGGCTTCAGACTCAATCGCTTAAACTGTATATTTAAGAGAGGTAGGGCATAGCGATTTTAACTTGAAGTTGTATCATTTTTCATGTGATTTCAGTGGCAGACTTTTAAAAAACTTAGTTGCCATTGCTACAATAAGAAGATGAAGAAAAGTACAAAAACCAGACTCACTGCCTTGTTGCATTTTCTACTGGTCAAGGCTACAAAGTTGAGCGGAAAATATTTATTCTAATTAATACTAAACAACATCATTTACTCTGATTCTGTGGTAAGTAGCTTAAGCATTTGTATTACGGAAAGAAACAACTACAGCACCACAACACCCAGACCCAAAACAAAGAGAAAGTTCGATTCCCACATTGACTCGAACTAATATCCAACCCAGGACCTCAGAGATAGCGCGACGCCAAAGTCCAGCTCGCTCGCCTCTCATCTACGGATGTCGTCAAAAAATATCGTCGTGGTATGAAATTATTATAAAATGTTTATTAAGTTTATTGATAACTAGGTGACCCGGCAAACTTTGTTCCGCCTTAGAGGCAATAAATGAAAAAACTTAAAAAAAAGTAAAAAATAATAATATAAAAAGTATTCTATATCCTCCTCCTGGTTCTAAACTACCTATACACAAATTTTTAGCCAAATCTGTTCAACCGTTCTTGACTTGAGACTAACACTTTCTTTTATATATATAGTTAATATTAAACCGTGGCTTGTCAAATATTTATAATTTACTAGCGGCCGCCCGCGACTTCGTCCGCGTGGAGTTCGGTTTCCATACAAACTTTCATAATAGTTGCAGCGTAATGTTATATAGCCTAAAGCCTTCCTCGATAAATGCTCTATTTAACACAAAAAATTTTTTTAATTCAAACCAGTCGTTCCTGAGATTAGCGCGTTCCAACAAACAAACAAACTCTTCAGCTTTATAATATTAGTATAGATTTATGAAACACTATGCAAAATCATTTCAATGAATAAGAGAGTCCATTTGTTTTAGTATGATCAATGCTTGGAACTAAGAATTACAACAGTAGATTTTATGAGGTCCCTTCATCCCACCTACTGCCACAAAACCGTTTCACAAGAGTAGAATTTACCAAAGTAGCGAACAGTAAATTACTTTGTTACTAGCTTGCATTCTGCAGCTTTGAATACAAATTTTATTTGAAAGTTTCCCGAATACTGTTGTGTGAATTTCAATTATCCTTTGGCGTGCTTGAGTTTCTGTTATACACCTCTGGCGGCGGTACCAGATTTGGAATTGTCGTTGAGAATCGCAACTTTATCATTTATTAAAAGTTGACTCGCAGACTTTTAATGAGACGAAGCTTGCACGAGAAAGCCTACCCCTTAACTCGTCTGTACCAAAAATATGTTTGGTATTTCATTTACTTTTCAAACACGATCTTTGTGTAAACTCTCGGGCTGTCTCGAAACTTCTTCTAACAATCCGTTCTTGATATTGCGAAGTTGTGTAAATTGTACGCGTTTAACGACACTTATTGTTAGTTTTTTTTTATATCACCTTTATGTTTTGAATATACATTAAATTTTAAGAGATAGAGCATAGCGATTAATCGCTCGATCTGGAGCAGCCTGAGTGGTACCCTTCACGTTACAGAAGACAGCAGCCAAATAACAACTTAATATAAGGTGGGATGAGGTTAATCTCGAAGTGCATTATAAATATATATATTACGCAGAAGTATTTGTAGCACAAAGGTATAGTGAGTACAATCCACGAAGTTGCGTCTCATTACTTTTGTTCTCAGGCCTCCACGGTGTATGAAGGGTAAGCGGGAGGCTCGGAGAATTTTTGCCAAATGTCAGTTCCCCCGTTCTACCAATTAACCCAGTGTGCACCCATTGCTAACTAATTATGTGATATGAAGGAAAGCTTTGCGCGTTTTCGCGGATTTAAACTATTTAAAGCAACTATTTAAAAATGAGCCGGTAAATTGAGAAGATGTGAAATGAGAGGCAATATTGATTATTTCAGTAACACTTATGTATCGTCTTTATATAAATCAAACGATGCCACCAACCTATAAGTACCGAGAAGATACCGACAAGAAATTCAGTAATTTTTGTACAAAAAAAATAGGGTTACTTAATAGTATTGCACCAAGATATACAATTACCTTATTTTTTGTTTTTTTTTTTTTATATTTCACTTCAAGGTTCACCTCACCCCACCTGATGTAAAGTAGTAATGAGATCCTAGCTTAAGGGTGACAAGTACAGCATAAGAAATCTATTTTTTTTATTATTATTATTTTTTATATTGCACTTCAAGATTGACCTCATCCCACATGATGTTAAGTGGTAATGAGGTACTAGCTTAAGGGTGACAAGTACAGCATAAGAAATATGTTACTGGGCTTGTCGCCCTTACCTTGAAGGCTTGACCCCTGCTACTAATGTAGCACCTCCCAGGAGCTCTGGAAACCTTACTCACACGCAGGAACACAACAACACAGAAGTGATTGTTATTTGGCTGCGGTCTTCTATAAGGTGGAGGTATTTCGCCAGTCGGGCTGCTCCAGTTCGAGCGATAAATCGCTATGCCCCACCTCTCTTTAAATATTATATATATGAATTGTAAAAACAAAAATTATATATTAAAAAGTAAAAAAAAAACAGAAAATAAGATTAGCTGTAAGACTTAACGTGCTACTGAAATAGTATTACTAGACAGTGAGAGAAATGACAGCCTTCTGCTAGTTTTAATTAAATTGGTGAAATTCATTAACTTTCGTAAAGTCTGCATGAGTAAAAACATTATCTGTTCTATTTTATTTATTCATAGATCAAGGGATCTAACATGGATCTAACATGGATGGCATTATAAAGAAATCATCAAAAATGCTAGGTTTCATCATTCGCAACTGCAGATCTTTCAAAAAGCCACACACTAAAATAACCGTTTATAATGCATACGTTAGGAGTAATTTGGAGTATTGTAGTGTTGTGTGGTCGCCTCACTATAACGTGCATCAACTGCGAATAGAACGCATCCAAAAGCGATTTCTGAAGCATATCACTTTCTCATGTGGACTCCATGAAAAGCTTTCAAAATATAAGGAACAGCTTATGCATTTTAAGATGAACAGCTTACTGACTCGAAGACAGGTTCAAGACATGATGTTTCTTTATAAAGTTATAAGAAGTAGGTTTAACTGTCCGCCTCTATTGCGATCTTTCAATTTCCGTGTCCCGAGACGTTTGCCCAGACAAACACAGGTGGGAGCCGGTTTGTTATGTCGGCCTATTGCTAAAACCAACCTTAAAAAAAAATCTGCGATTTCTAGATTATCATCTACTTATAACAATATCAGTCAGTATGTAGACATTTTTAGTGACAGTTTACCCAGCTTTAAAAGAGCTGCATTGATGTTGTTTGAGAGTTGAAATGTTGAGTCTCTTGTTTTTTTTCTCTTTCTTTAAAATATTTATTTTTGTAAAAAACGGTTTTATATTATTAAGAATACATTAAATGTTATTTTTTTGTGAATGATGTGACACCTTAAAAGGTTGTGCATTTATACTATGTAATAGACCATATTTTTATAAGGAACAATGTAACAACCACTGGATGTCCAAATAAATAAATAAACATTTATAAAGTTTACGTTTAATAAGTCTAGCACCTTCTATGATAATTAATGCAGGCTACTAACAACCTCCTTGCTTCCAAACAAAATTAATTCATTAGCGAAAGAAGAAAAAAAACTAAGAAAGCACCCTCACTTTATTAAGTAGTTCTAAGCACCATCTTGCATACTTAATGACATCGGAGAACGGCGAAGTTTTCTTTGCCAAGTTACAAAAGAGATATTAGAAATAATTACAAAAATAAGTGAGGCATTAGTATGCGGATGGAAGCTAAACGTCGCGTTCTTATAATATAATATGTAAATTTCATTAAAACTTCGTTTAGATGTTGCTCAGTCAACATGTTTGGGTGATAAAGGCTTAATTGAATGTTGAATTGGAGTTATGGCGCGCTTACGTCGATGATGGCATTGTATATGCAATGAAGATGGTCAATAATCTTAATGGAACGCTCGTTCTTGAAATAGATACAAAATAGATGAATCTGTAAATGTAAAATATGTAACAACATCAATTAAATTAGCGTATGAACATAGAATTAATTCCGAAGTAAGAACCTTTTTTTGGAAAGTAGCAAAATGGTACCACAACATTTACTTAAATAAGTTAAATAAATAAAAGAACATATTTTTTAACATTTATAGACAAATAAATGGTGTATAGTTCATTGCTATTTTTTTTTGTATCCATACACATATTTTTCCTGTTAACGCACTCATAATTTAACTACATGCATAATCCGAAAGTTACTGGTTGGAAATGCTCCGTTAATTCCACTTTTTGTACTTTTTTGTGCAAAAACAGCTTTGGGGACTAGTCCGCTCCAACTCACATCTAAAAATATATTCACTCGTCTAAGCAAAACTATGTCTTGTTGAAAGTGAAGTTTAAATCTACATCATAGCAATAAGTTAGAAATTACTACTGTAAATTAACTACCTAAGTTTATTACCGATATTTTTTCTATAGATAAAGGTTGCAAACTAGCTGAATTTAACTATCGATTTTTATTTTTATTGTACTTTACGCCGTACTAGCGATAAGTATGTAGTTCTAAACATATTCGGCAGAGGGCACTTACCGGAGGCTAACGGTTGATACAGCAGAAAAATTACATCGCCTACGATAACTTGCGGTTAGCTCAGTTGAAAGAGCAGCACGCGCGATACGTGAAGGTCGTGGGTTCGATTCCCACACCGCAAGGGGAGATAAAAAAAATCTGTTTCTAATATTTAAAGTATTTAATTATGATTCAAAAGCGTAAATTGTAATCGGGTTCTATTCAATCGAGCCTAAATACTAGGTTGGCTACTGATTTTATAAGTAAGCCACTTGGGCTTGGGCGGCTTGTGGCTCAGTTTTTCTGTTGCCCAAATCAATAAAAAGGTGCCTGTGAAATTATTTATGAATGTAATTTACTTAAATGAAGTATTTTGCTTTGAATTTACCATTTCTTCCGAAAGCATTCCCCCAATAGTGCTCAAAACTCCTTTATCATGAATCAAAAACAAATCCTAACCATCACTACTTCCCTTTGCGCAGCCATCACGGTGTCCGACTTGAAGTTCAACCGCAAAATAAGACGACTCAGCATTCGACACCCTTAAAATGGAATGTTCAAATTAATTTGCTTTCGCCCGCCTTTGCCACGACTTAGGTTTCAATGCCTTTGGTAGGAGTAAAGGAATTTAAACTCTTTGAATGCTCGTATCTGTGAGGAGTGTTTTAACCATCAATTCTGAGGCGGAATTGTTAATTCAATTTGCATTTGTATTGACGTATTTCCGACTTTATTGGAAACTAGAAACCTGCATCGCACGATTCCGATTTCAATAAATTCACATATTTTTTTTAATTTATTACCTACACGTGGTTCTACTTGCGTACCTCAAGTTTTATTTGAAAAAAATAGCGAAATCGGTTGAGTTGTTCTCGAGGTGTGCGCTTAGCAACACTCAGCGATTTGTTATAATATTATGGATGATTTCACGAGTACATTGGGCTTACCAAAAAAATCATCAAATTAAGAAGTTTACTAATAAATTACAACACAACAAAGAGTGGTTTTACCCACTCATATTCATCTAAACATCCTTATATTATATTTAGGTTATATACACCGGAATATACAGATATTTGGATGTAATATTAATTGTTCTAACGTGCTTATTGTACAAATGTGTTAAATATTAGTGTTTGGCCCGACTTCTCAACACAGATGCCAAAATACGATTCTGTTATAGATTTCTTTGAAAATTATATCATAATTTTACTTCTTAACATGCGGATTTTTTATTATTTCGCATCATTAAAAAAAACAATTTTACTGATGTAACATATAGACGTTTTTTACCATTGATGTCTTAAAAATTTGTTAATGAAATTTGTCACTAACTTTCAGTTCGGATATAATTGGTGAATATCTTTGATTGATGAATATCGTAATAACTAGCGTACACAGCATGATTTACACAAAAATTTCCACTCCATTATTTAAAAAAACTATCTTACTAAAATTATTTAAATAAACATTGACTCTTTCACTAAATAAATACTCCTTTAATTGCAATACAAGTAAACAAAATAGCAGTTGAAGCTTTCATTGCCTTTGGTTTTGTACCTATATTTCTTTCCGTCCTTGATTCACATACTGAACTCATCTATACACGAGTATTTTCTATCCGGACAGGACTCATATAGCACCATTGAGCATTTGCAAGTCGCCTCGAACAAACCAATAAACGATCCATTCAAATCGGTATGTTTGTATAAGCAATGCTCATTCTTATTTCAAGTTCCACAAACGTGCATTAGTCTCGGTTTGTAGAAAGCCCCTTGTGGGGATGCCAAGAATTGCAAATAGCTACGTTTGTCCTAAACCCTGGATAGGGTTGGTACTGTCTTTTGAGCAGCGAAAAACTTTGAAGTCAAGTAAAGTTAAAATAATAATGGCGTCTCGACCGATTTCAGCGAAGGTGGTTTATCTCATTGGGGTATATAATAATATATTGAGGTATATGAGGTTATGCACGACTTGTTTTATATTCTATGGTTTGCATATCACACTTTCTTCCTTCCTTCACTCTCATAGTCTCATCTGATGGGATGACATACCGATATGCCGGTGAGATATCAAGCGCAGGGGTCTACTCCCAAAGGAAATGAACAAATGAAAGGATTCATGTTCGAAGATTTATAAAAAAATTTGGAATTAAGTCATGGCTTTTATTTTGTAAAAATAAAATTTTGGATTCTTGTTATGGCTATTCGCATTCGAACTGAATTGGTTGCGGTTTTGACAGTTAAAAAGTGCTAACCGTTGTCGGATTCGACATATTTCGTAACAAATGATCCCAGCGGTCGGGAAACCGTTTTAAAACATTATGTCTTTTCGACAATATGGATCATAATATTTTTAAAGAAACAAGATAAAGGGAACTAGATACTAATTTAAAAAAAAAATTCAAAGTTTGACCAGTAGCAGACACGATACGTGACAGTTGCGGGTTCGATTTCAACACTGCAAGGGAGATTATTTTTTTGCTGTTTCTTTCAAAAAGTTCGCTAGACACCTTAACTTGTACCAGCCTACACCTACGCTCTAGAGCGCAATGTATTTATATTTTTTCCTTTTCAGATATTTTAGGTGAAAAAAAAATCTATCCAAAATGGAAACCACACACAAAGACGATACCCCCACGAGTATCAAATCTGTGGATCACGAGCCTTAGCTTGTTACCACTAGACCACAAAAGCTATAAATAAGAAATAACCATTAATAAATAACGACCAGTTGCCTGTCTGTTTGTGGGGCAGGCTGTCCTACTTTACAACTAGGTACTGATAATGTAACGTTATCTAAATCTAGAATAGAACAAAGTGATAGTTCACGCGATGAATTGTCGCTTCTCATGCAAGGAATAGGTACCTACTCATTGTGATATATATTTTCAGAATACAAATATAAAAACTATTGTATATTTTGGCAAGAATGGTTCTATATATTCTAAGTCAAAGGTATATATTATTATGGGTTTGCTTTAGGTTTTTTTAGTTTGGGAATACTACCATATTGATCAAAGTCAAGAAAGTTGACAACAATTTTGAATCGTCATTAATTTCTTAAAACCGAATTTGATTTTGAAATTGATCATGTGATCCTATCTGGGTTTCCATGTTTTATTTTGTTAACTTCTTAGTCTTATTTTCAATAAATTCATATTTTTTCTTTAAAATGCGTAATAATTTTTTGTAAAATAGTCATTTGACAAAAATTTCAAAAACAAAATTGTACTTCTATTTACTATAACTCGAAATATTATACCACAATTGAGATACGGGACCAGGCAGACATTATTTTATTGGAAATATTATAAATTCGCTTTTTATCCCCCATTAGTTTTTTTTTTCAATAACAAAACAAAAGATGAAAGCATAAAAAAAAGATTTCACTTTGAAATTTTATTTGAAAGTAATTGTATAAAAGTTGACAAAATTTACAAAAAAAATCCGAGTGACAGCCCTACCTACTTGCAGATGTAGAGATAAAACTTTAGGATTCATTCAACTTGCGCAATTCATCATCGAGTCCGATCTTTGCAGTTTCGAACAAGCGAATTTGTTTGTTTTAATTCGTCAGATTTGTTAGAACAAATCTCAAAGTTTGGTCTCGAGACAGGATTACCTAGTTTGGAACTTGAGTTTGAAGATAAGCACTTGCTAAATTTAAATTGAAAAAAAAAGACGATATAATTTCGCTTTAAGTTATTTTGTTTGCATTGATACAAACAAATGTTGTTGCGTCCCTGTGTGTGAGTAAGGTTTCCAGAGCTCCTGGGGGTGTTACATTAGTTGCAGGGGTCAAACCTTCAAGGTAAGGGCGACAAGTCCTGAAACATCTTTATTATGCTGTGTCTGCTTTCGCTCTTAAGCTAGGAAGCATATTTGTTTCACTGTCACCTTATCATCATTAGTTTTGAACAGAATCACATTAAGTTATCTGAGTATCTGACTACATATTTAATTTAACAGGTTTCATGTGGCAAATTTATATATAATATATCCGTATGTATGCAAACTAATGATGCAGACTTTACACTTATAATTCGATATTGATTCTTTTATACACAACATTGAGTTGGTGCAAAGTTCAAAGTTCTGATTCTGTGGTAAGATGCCAAAACTTGGGTTACAGAAATCAGAAACAACGATTTATGGTGCAATAATTGGTATCCTTACGATTTTAGATTTTAATACATTGTATTTTGGCACACTGTAGATTTAAAACTATGTATCTATTTCTGTTATAACTGTTAAACGTTTTGTACCAAATCAATTTTTATTTTATTCTTTTCTTTTTTTATTTTCTTTCTTTCTTTATTTTCTTTATTTATTTTCTTTCTTTTCTATCTTTCTTTTTTTTCTTTTCATATGACAGCGCTTGATTTTCCCTAGCACCCTTCAAATACTTAAAAATATCCAAGTATATTGTCACATAATGCATTACACATGAGCACAAATGCGTTCAAAAGCTTGCATTAACTAACCACCAGGCATAATGTTCTCGGCAACATGGCGGAATGAGCGCTCCGCGCGTTCGTTTTATTGAAGCTTGTAATTCAACGTATTACGGTAAAACGAGCACAACGCCATGGAAACAGTTAAATTTAACATTATAAATTTTGAAATTTTGAAATTAAGCCATTGAAACACAAAATGGTAGGCCGAGACAGAAACGTAGGTCAGTTGGTAGACCGTTGCGTTGGCCATATTATGACACCATATAAGAGAAGCTGCTCAAAGAGGGGGAGGCCTTCTTCCAGCAGTGGGCGGATGGATATAAGCAGATTAGACGGATTGATAAGACAGCACACAACTTTCACGTTGCCGGCACGTTCCGGGCCATTTTTCTTCCTGAACGTACAAACGATACTGTCCCAGTAGCAGCCCGAGCCGAGGTTCAAGCCCTGTTAGAGGGTGCCCTCCGGTTGTTGCCTAAATAAAAGGCGTGAGAGCCATCTGCGCTCCCCTGAGCACTCGGCGAAAATGAAAAGGCTTCGCAACCATCATTGATAGTCAGGTAGGAAAAAAAATAGCGCACATCCCCTCTGCTGAGTTCTGCATCGCGCGTTGCGTGGGGGGGGGGCTTATAATCTACCAGACCATATCTGGTGGGCTTAGACCAGCATTGTCACCCAGCCTCGGAAATTGCACAGGGTGAAGTAAAGACGGATTCCTGAGGTGGGCCGCAGAAAGCAGGTGGGTCTTTGCAGCAAGCATGCATGGACAGAGGTAGATTGTGGAGGAAGCCGAAACCTCTCGTTGTATTTATATGCCGACCTTGTATGTAAGTTTATGATAATATGTAATTTTGTTTTAATTAGTTGAAATCGGCAAAAAATAGAATAGTATAGAAAATGTATATTTTCATGTAAGCTTTACAAGAACACTTATAAATCATCAGTAAAAGTTCAGTATTCTACCGCTGTATTTAGAATGTTGATGAAGCCAGGAAGACCGACCGAAATTCTAGTTTTTAAAAATATTTTCACAAATTATATTTTTGCACGGCCTTATCCATTTGTATCATTACTTTGTACTTCAAGGTTATTTAGCAAGATTCGCTTTGTAGCGCTAAGACTGCTTAATTTGTACAATAATGAATCTGCTAAACAAGTATTTGTAAATATTCTGTGCAATAACGTAAATCCATCCATCTGTCTTCCGCCGAATCGTCACTATCCCAAGGGCCCTTCATCAACATGTAATATGATGCAAATTCCGTGTCTCGCTTGTAATTGAATATTGTAGGTCCATGTTGCGCGGTCTTCATTAGCATATTATCTGTAGTAGGTAAGATGACAGCATCTAACAAGTGACAGACTTGTACGTATCATGATATTAAAATTAGTGAATATATAGTACAAAAAAATAATATAAATATCTTTTTGTCAACCTCCACAGCTGAGAGGCAAGCGGTGATCGAGTCGGCATCTCTGAAGCCCTGGATTCGATCTCCGGTTGAATCAATAAAAGAAACTAGCTTTTTTATATTGTCTCGTGTCTGGTCGTTATGGTACCGTCGTTGTTTTTGATTTTTGTAACACAAGTGCTTAAGCCACTTAGCACAAAATAAGACCAATGTATGTGATGTTGTCCAATTCATTCATTTATCTTTTCTGATTATTATTTGAACGCGCTCATCTCACTACACTGGTTTGAATTTATTTGATTTTTGTTCATTTATCGAGGAAGGCTGTAGGCTATGTTACATAGCGCTGCAACCGATAGAAGCAAAGAATCAGTGGAAAAAGCGGTCATAGTACGCACACAATAAATAACGGGCAACTTGTTATTTATCTATCATATCTTTATATTATCTACGAATTAAATGTCTTAATATAATTGGTATTTCAAAATTACCTTGTTGTATATGTTCATATTCTAGTGAATAACATGATCCTTAAATCTCACGGGAAAAGTCCGAAAGCGAAATTGCTTTTTGAATGTCAACAGTTCAAAAACTCAGATTCGACCTTTTAACCGAACGGTAAAGATTGCAAGTATAGAAAGGCATTCGCCGTACAACTTTTTTAGGACAAAAAGTTTGATGAGTCGTCCCTTCAAACCCAGACCTTTATTACGTGGTCTAGTTACCTAAAGTTGGAAGGACTGACAAAGGACTTTGTCCTGCCAATTTTGGGGTTGTTATTACAGTGACACCCTTATTGTGTTGGCTAATTTATAAGCGTGTTCGGCTAGGGTAGGTAGTAACAGAATTAACATATCAATGGGAACTATATACGTACAGTCAACCGCATGACAAGGCAACAAATACAGTTCGATATCAGTTCTTATCCGCTCAATATAAGAGTGGTGCAAAGTGCATAGCTGGCGTGCCGTCTGTATTACAACAGTGTAATAAATAGGAAGAGATATATGTTGAAGTTTGAATGATATTGGTACTAGTAATCTTACGACGCTTTTAAACCTCAATCATGTTGATACAATTTAAACAAACATAGGAGGATTTTAAGAGAGGTAGAGCATAGCGAGTTATCGCTCGAACTGGAGCAGCCCGTTTAGTGAAATATCTCCAACTTACAGAAGACCGCAGCCAAATAACAATGACTTCGCTGTTGTTGTGTTCCTGCGTGTGAGTAAGGTTTGCAGAGCTCCTGGGGGATGCTACATTAGTAGCAGGGGTCAAGCCTTCAAGGTAAGGGCGACAAGTAACATATATTATACTGTATTTGTCGCCCTTCAACTTTCTAGTTGAATCTTACCTTATTACCACTTAACATCAGATGGGATGAAGTCAATCTTGAAGTGCAATATAAAAAATAGGAAAATATACTTTTGTGAGCAAGTAAGATTTAATATGGTTTAAACGATTTATCTGATATATTTTGATGAAACTAATTTGGACATAATTTGTAGGTTATTATTTGTCTTTTTATGTATTTTATGTTAAACTAGCGATCTTTATCCAAACCACGGGCAAGCGCAATGTATTATCTAGCATAAATACAAGACTGACTTCGCCTTACTGTAGTTAATCAAATTCTGTAGTTAACTATAGAATTTACATATCAATGGATGAACGACCAAATTGTGAACGTAGGAACATGGATCCTTTAGAGGGTCACAATGAGAAACTGTGGTAAATCTGTTTAAGTTTCAACAACTGAAATTAATATCGGTATATTAACCTTTTTTACCATGCCATGTTATTACAACACAAACACCTTCGCTGGATACAACTCACTGCTAAGCAAGTATCGGTATTCAACCAATTTGAATATAATTAAAGGTTAATATTCAATTAATTAGTAAATATAACCATAACAATAAACAAGTGATCAACTTTTGTTATTTAAAAACTTTTTGCGATGAATTAATTGGTAATTATTTTATCATTTGTTTCTGTTGACAAATAATTAAATATAAATTGTATTATGAATGGCCTTGGGACCCAAGCCCAAGGCCTATCACAACGATTAAAATGTTTAAGGCTAATTTTAGAATAAAAAAAATACTGCTTTAATTGAAACGAAAAAACACGGGATGGACTTTGTATTAATACAAACTCTTTGTTATTATAAACAGAACATTTTTATCTCCCCTAGCGGTGCGGGAATTGAACCCATGACCTTCACGTATGCGCGTGCTGCTCTTCCAACTGAACAGTCAGTCATTTTTCTGTTTCTAATATTTAAAGTTCGCTAGTACGGCGTAAAGTACTATAAAAAAAACCTCTTTGTTCTTTTTATTTCATGAAAAAATCTAATAAGTTCATTGGAATCATTTTATTGCGAGTTCCGATTAAATCACGTTAATTAAATTAATCTAGCCGCGAAGTTCAACTTAAAATTCCGTTGTGGTCAGTTAATTTACGAGTAATTGGATTGCAGTTATTTTTTAATCAATTAATAATTAAAAATTAAATGTTTAACACCCATCAATATTGCATTTGTGCTAGATCAAATTAATTATAATCTGTTCCTTTTTTAAGCTTCAAACCAAAAGTATGTTCGTTACTACTAATTAAACCATCCGTCAACATACTATCATTAATTAAATGCACCACCATTGAAATTATCGCTTAAATCTGTGTAAACGACTTAATGAATAAATAAATGCAATGTGTAGAGAAAAATACAGTTTTCACTCAGTTTTTATATTTTTGCAATAAAGTTTACAATAAATAAAATTTACCTAGGTTATGCAAAATATGAAACTCAATATTCACATTCTTTTTCAAAGTTTCAAATAAGTGTGTGATTGTACAGTCTATCCAATCATAGACTGTAGTTATAATACCGTATGTATCCGACTAGACAAATGAGCAATCAATTAACGTTGACAAGATAATCTAAATTGGGCTTAATTAGAGAACTAACTGTAATACTATTAATAATGTCATGAAATTTATCGCAACATCTTACATGTAATTGTTATTGTTACTGTCTGTAGATAACTATTAATAAGCCAAATACTTCATTAGGATTCGTTTAGATAGATAGATAGATACACTTTATTGCACAGAAAATTTACAGAAATTGGTTTTACAGACATATTTAAGTACAATATAGGCGGTCTTATTGCTAGAGAGCAATCTCTTCCAGACAACCTTTAGGTAGAGGAAATAGTAGACATCGAGAAACGGGTACAGCCGTACAAAAAGCTTCGTTAGGATTCGTTTATCCTTGCTTATTAATAGTTATCTACAGAATATTAATATAGTATAACATCACATACATAGCTATGATAATCTGGTATATAGTATATAGGAAATATTACATACTACTCAGATCACACACCACAAGTAATGGGAACACAGAAAATACTCTCACAGTTTTCAGAAGCTAGAAAATAGAGAAAATATATTTCTCTATTTTTTATTTATTTATTTATTTAGTATTGTATGAGTTTCAGGCACGTCCGTTCCATTTCGGCACTTTGTCCAAAATGACTCGATTCGCCTTTTTCAATTCAAACGGTCGAATTTCCGACAAAATTTTAACCTCCAATGCCAAGTTCAAGAACCAGATAAAATAAAATTTTAAATCGATTAACTTAATAGTAAGTTGAGTGCTTGTGTTACAATCAGACACAACGTCTGTACCACAACGCCCAGACCCGAGACAATACTACTGTTTGACCTCCGCAATGCTTACAAGGTGAACCAGATCCGTAGAGATAATAGCCAGCATTAACAGTTTAAAGGGTTAACCGAAGCAAGAACTTATTATTCTTCTTGGGATATTTAGTTGATTTATTTATTTATTTTATTTAAAAACTTTATTGCACAAAAAAAAAGTACAACAGGTGGACTTAATGCTATGGGCATTCTCTACCAGTCAACCTTTGGGTCATGCGGATTGATTCAAGCAATACCCTTACCAAATTAGGAAATGCTCACAAAGTGAAAATATTTCCCGTGGGATTCGAACCCAGAGCCTACGGATTTTTGATACTCTAACCACACGGAGCAACAGCATGGATTTGTATAGTTAAAAACAGAAAATCGTGTATGTTTCGTAATATACGTTTTTTTATACAAATCCAGTACCTAGGTACAGCCAACTACTAAAAAAATGTTATACCTTGAATCCATCAATCAAGACCTGAGTGGAATCAAAAATTCCATTTTTAAACTTCCAAATCGTTTCACGAGGCAGGTTGGAATCTTTTTGTTTATATTCAACCGTTAGCAAACTTACAATCCTGACTCAACGTTTGAATATTTAATGTTTAGCATTCAGTTTAATCTTTGCTTATCTGCAAATGTTTGCGGGAACTTTCGCAAGAGATTAGGGATCTCGGGTGGAATTCGTCAAATATTATTTGATGGGCATTCAAAGACGTCGTAATTAACATGGAGTGTTTGGTGATGGTGAAATATGTAGGGCGGAATCGGGGTAGCGAGCCAATTAAGGTTTAAGTTTGATCAATTGGGATGCAAGGTTTTTGGATCGGAAGACGGGTTCAAAGGTTTTTTGAGTTGAAGTTGGAATTAAGAGAGGTAGGGCATAGGGATGTTTTGCTCGAACTGGAGCAACCCGACTGGTGAAATACCCCCACCTTACAGAAGACCGCAGCCAAATAACAATCACTTCGGTGGTGTTGTGTTCCTGCGTGTGAGTAAGGTTTTCAGAGCTCCTGGGAGGTGCTACATTAGTAGCAGGGGTCAAGCCTTCAAGGTAAGGGCGACAAGTCCAGTATCAGGTTTATTATGCTGTACTTGTCGCCCTTAAGCTAGGACCTCATTACTTAATGCCAATAAAACAAAATGCGTAAAGTTTTCAATGCCGAATGTAAAGCAGGTCAACACTATAATAAAAATTAATGAGGAACAAATTGAACTCGTTAACTCTACTATATTTCTTGGCATAAACTTAGATTCTAAATTACAATGGTCTCCTCACATAACTTCTCTGGCTGGAAGACTGAGTTCGGCGGCATATGCTGTTAGGAAGATAAGGCAACTGACTGATGTGGAGACGGCAAGATTGGTTTATTTTAGCTATTTTCACAGCGTCATGTCGTATGGTCTGCTCTTATGGGGATCTGCGGCCGACCTACAGACTATTTTCGTGTTACAAAAGAGGGCCATCCAAGCCATTTACAAGCTAACACCACGTGACTCGCTGCGAGAATTATTCAAGGAAATCAACATCCTAACAGTCGCATCTCAATACATTTTTGACTGTCTAATGTATGTATACAAAAACTTGCATACTTTTCCTAAAAAATCTGACACTCATAGCATCAACACTAGAAATAAACACAAGCTTGCTGTCCCTAAACGTAGACTTCATAAGATTGGTAATTCATTTGTTGGTTTAAGTATAACTTTTTTTAATAAATTACCTCAAGTTATTGTTGATTTACCATTGAATAAATTTAAGCTAATTGTTAAAGGTTGTCTTTTGAAAAAAGGGTACTACAGAGTAGAAGACTATATTAATGACAAAGAAGTGTGGACCATTAACTAGTCTGTTCGCCCTCACATGAAAAATTTCACTAATTATATTTACTAATTGTATTTCTATTTATACAAACTCAGCAAGAGGTACCTATTTCTTTACGTATTTGTCAACTCGCAAGTTGGCAAAATTCTTATTATGTGCATTAGGACCTGCAGTTTGTTTAATTTAAATATATATATTTTTTAATTTTTCTTATTACTTTGAATCAATGAATTATTTTTTACAATTTACTACATTATTTTATCTAATTACTACACTGTATGTCTTAGTGCAAAACTAGTTATAAGTTCAGCTATATTTGTAATATGAACGACAGAGTTTCTTGCCGGGATCTTCTCTGTAAGTTATAGGTTCCGAACCGGAGGTAGCGTCTTTTGCATTATATAGACGTTTCATAAATATTACTGGTGTAATTTACATGAATAAAAGAATATTGAATTTGAATTTGAATTTACCACTTAACATCAGGTGGGATGAAGTCAATCTTGAAGTGCAATATAATAAAAAAAAAGTTAAAATTTGATTGTAGCTTATATAAGTTTTTAGCTTTCACGTTACGTATGTTCACGTTATTTCGGGATTAAAATTAATTACATACGTTAATCAAGTACATCATCCATATTTTTACCAAATTTTAGCCAAATTAAGTAGTTTTAGCATGAAAGAGTAAGAAACATCTTTACAAACATATTTATCAACATTTTTACAAACTTTTTTGTATGATCTTATTCGAGAAACTTCCTCCATTTTTTTAAGTCTGTTAAAAACAAACCGTGAAGAATTAAAAACGAATATTAATTAAGAGTCGACGTTCCCGGTTTTAGTTATCTGCTCCTAAATTCTAAGCGACTCGTGGAATACAACTTTGACATAGTTAAACATCACTTTGTATGTATATCCGGCTCCCCCAATCCCCCTTAACTTCAAGTCAGAGCTGTAACTGTGATCTCTGCTTACCATAATTAATATTCATGAGTACATGGCTTCCCCTGTACATCTCAAAAGGAATAAGTAAGCGTGCACTGTGTTAATCACCGGATGGGATGTGACAAAAATAGTAGAAATACTCTGTGTTGTAGAAGATTTGTGTCATACTAGTTACTTTCGTAATTAAAATTTCAGGACAAACTTTCGTATGTATAGTATTAGTAAGATTTAAATGTTAAGAGAGGCAGGGCAAAGCGATTTATCGCTTGAACTGGAGCAGCCTGACTGGTGAAATACCTCCACCTTACAGAAGACCGCAGCCAAAAAGCAATCACTCCGGTGTTGTTGTGTTCCCGCGTGTGAGTAAGGATTCCAAAGCTCTTAAGGGGTGCTACATTAGAAGCAGGGATCAAGCCTTCAAGGTAAGGGCGACAAGTCTAGTAACAGTTTTACTATGCTATACTTTTCGTCCTTAAGCTAGGAACTCATTACCACTTGACATCAGGCGAATGAGGTCAATCTTGAAGTGCGTTATAAAAAAAAATGTTGAAATGTTGGATTAAGTTTTAAAACATTCGGTGTTTGGTATAACAATTGATAACTGCCTTAAAAGCAAAAAAAATAATAAACAAAACTGAAAGTTCTTAATTCTTGCAAAGCACATGTCTAAAAAAATATAGTATATTATAATTTATATCGTGCAAAGGAGGACAACTTTTGAGTAATGATAACAGAACTAGACCACATTAAATGCAAAAAATATCCTAAAATGGCTCTCCTGTAAAATTGCATAAACTGCAATTGTACCCTTGTTCTGCCAAAGAATTGAATGTTTAAAAACTAATCAAACATTTCAACAATCAAATCTTACTTCCACTATTCATGCGAAAGTTTGTTCTGAATTTTTTATTCCAAAAGTAACTAGTATGACACAAAATCTTTTACCGAAAAAAAAGTAGTCCTTCTATCTTTGTCACACGCGATTATGTCAAAGCAAAAACACTAAAAAGTACTATCAACTTAAAAAAATACATCCTTCCTTATCTACTATATAAAAATAAGTCGGGTTTTCCTTCCTGACGCTATAACTCCAGAACACACGAACCGACTTCCACGGTTTTACATTCGTTGGAAAGGTCTCGGGCTCCGTGAGGTTGATAGCAAAGACAATTCAGGAAATTTTACAACAGAAAAGCAGGAAATTCCTTTAAGGCGTAACGAAGTTCGCTGGCACCGCTAGTCTTCAATAAATATTGTAAATTCAGGATTTTACCAGTTATCAATATAACTATCATGAACAATATATTATGTTAGCAGCCCTTTTGTTTACTTTTTAATATTGAATCATTTTTAATATTTACCTTAGCCTTACAATAAGTCATACCAAAAATGAGGCTTAAAAACACTCTGGAATTTTATTTATTTTACGACGTAAGTACACTTGAAAAGCAAATTTCTAGAGCACCGTGAATTATTCAGTACTGAATTAAATGGCCACACATTTTGTGTTAATACATTCGTCTAAAAGTATTCAATTCCAATTTATATTTTACTGGAATTCCAACGTTATTTTTACGTGTAGTGAATAGTTCAAATGCTAATAAAATTTAATGTGGTTTCTCAAACAAAAACGTATTTAACTAAATATTACTTTGCCAATTCCAATATGATTGTGCAATCAAGTGATTAAAATTATGGGCGAACGAAATTCTGCGTTTGAATAAAAGCATTAAAATAACATTTGAATAACTATAAGAACATAGATTCTTAACGAAATTTTGGAAATTTATCAATTATAGGTTTGTCAATCTAGAGAAAAAAACATTTATCCACATTTTTTGTGCTTTTCAATTAAAAAATTAGAACCGTACAATATTTTTTTCTTATCCTTTTCGTTATGATTTCTTTACTATCATTATTCAAACCTTATTGGTATAAGTTCCGAACCGGTCATAGCTTAGTTTGGATTGTACGGACAATTTATAAATATTGTTGATGTGATAAACATTAATAAAATAATTTTGAACTTCATTGTTTCACGATGTCAGTCCATTTTTGTGCTGGTTAGCTCAGCGACTGACAGCGCAACTAACCTGTAACTAGAAATGAATAATATTAATCTTAGGCTGAGAATAGAATAGCGTGTAAAGAATGTTAAATAAAACTTATTAAAGCATTAAATTCTTCATTCGTTTACATCTTACAATAACAACAGACAGTTATGTTTTGATGGGTGAAGAATTTTATTTTAAAAGATTATATACCGCGTTTAAAAACAACGCAGTGATTCCGCCTATGTCTAGTGTTTAGATAGTCACGGTGATATGAGCTATTTCTTGCTAGCTTGAGTTCTTCATTACATTTATGTAATGAAGAAATTTGTTTTAACAAACACTGACATTTTTTTAAAATTTACAAGTTTAGACTACATGACAATTAAGGCCTTTTTGTTGATGCTTGAAATCATTATCATCAAAGCATTTGTTTGTGTTTTGTGTGGAATTGTTGATCGACAAAATCTTTGACAGATGTTTCTCACGTCATACATTTTGACCGAAACAGAACTACAGAATGGTTTTCAATTCCCAATACACTGTCACGTGAACACATTTTATCACACGGCCATTCTGAAAGCAATCTATCCGAATCGCTTTATGCAAAACGGCTGGCACCGATAGCACTCTGGCGCTCTATAATATAAAGTATTCAATATTTGTGGTATTGTTACGGCATTTGTAGAAAGATTTAGTAGCTTTGGGTATGTTGCACATGGATACATGATGATGTGCCTTATATTGCAAAAAAATTAAATTGGTTTTACAGACAAAATAAAGTACAATTTAGGAAGTCTTATAGCCAGAGAGCAGACAATCATCAAGCTAAATTATAGATAACGGAAAATCGGTACGGTCATGCAAAAATGGATTAATTTAAAGCCTGATATTCAAATAGGATGACATATACGTGTTGCTTGAAAATATAAATGAATATACTCGAATATAACTATTAGTAAAAGTTGTGATCTATATAACTATTTTTAAATAATTATGGTTTGACGATCTCCGTAGCTGAGAGGCAAGCGGGCCGGACTTTGGCCTCATCTCTGAGGTCTCTGATTCGATTCTTGAGTGTGCAAATATGAATACTATGTTGTGGTACCGTTTTTCTTTATCATTTCTGTAACACAAGTGCTTTAGCTACTTGTTACAGAATCAGAGCAATGTCTGTGATGTTTTCTTATTGATAGAAAGTAAATCAGTGTATATTATATACGAGTATGTTTTATTATTTTATGCCATGCCTAGCTTACACCAAATATTTGATATTTATATTAAAGGTACGGGTAGTTGTTAATTGTATCTTTCTCCAAAAGTTTCCTTTGTGCATCTATTACGAAGCCTGGTGTAAGCTTGGACTATTATTCATTGAAGCGATTGCCATCGAACCGCAACCATTACATGGGAAGCTAGACCTAACTGGAATATAATTGGAACCAATTGCTTAACCTGCCTTCCGGACACATGTTTGGCTTTCTATGGCATGTAACCTTAAAGTAATCTATGATTTATTGGTCAATCAAGAGCGGTAGGGTAAAGCGGTTTATCGCTCGAACTAGAGCAACCCGACTGGTGAAATACCTCCACCTTTCATAAGACCGCAGCCAAACAATCACTTCGGTGTTGTTGTGTTCCTGCGTGTGAGTAAAGTTTCCAGAGCTTTTGGGAGGCACCCCCCAGTACATTAGTAGCAGGGGTCAAGCCTTCAAGGTAAGGGCGATAAGTCCAGTTACAGCTTTATTATTATGTATGTGTCGCCCTTCAAGCTAGCTCATTACTTAGTTTTGAACGACAGAGTTTTAATTTTGTTTACTATATTTTTGATATCATGGTTTCTATATTTTTAATTAATTAGTCGTTTTTCCCGCGACTTTATTCGCGTTTTTCTAGGATTAATAATATCTTGTATGTAATTTATAAAGCTGCCTAATTTCATCCAAATCTATATGAAAGAGGAAAAAGAGCGTAAAGTAAAATCTTGCGGGCCAGTATGGCGACGATAGCTGATAGGATATTTCGATATCAAATCCGTTGTCATCGCAATGTGAGTACCTGTCTTCCTTACCGTCAGGCTGGGAGGAGCCAATATTGTTATAGTATGTACTGAGCTACCATAAACAATTGTACTTATTTTTATACATAATTTCGTGTAAAATAATAATTGGGAAAGAAAAATGTTTCTATGCGAACTAAGCAGCTTAGCTTAGCTTATTATGTTTATTTAATCTTGAAATTAGTTTTATTTATATAGAAATAGAAGAGAATAAATCGTCTGCTTAAATATTAAGTATTCTAAGCTCATTGAGACGAATATTATTTATCAAAATATGTTGCCCACAGTTTGTAGTAAAACTTGCTTGGATGCTTTGAAAATAGAAAACTAATATTACGATCGAAAAGCAGGTATTTTTATCTTAATTCGGGTCTCTTTGTCTTTTATGCATAAACTATTTAAAAAAGATATTGTGGATTAACAATATGAAGAGTATTAAGAGTTCTTATTTTATAGAATAACTAGCTGTGCCCGCGACTTCGTTCGCGTGGACTACATCCTTTCATGGTCGGTTTTACCCCTTTCTCCCCTAATATTCGAAACAAAAAGTAGTCTATATTTTAATCTAAGTTTCGAGCTATATTTGTGCCAAAATTCATATCTCTAACTTCAAAAATAAACATTTTTCCATATAAACTTTCAAAGGTGGTATTACCCCCATCCCCCCTTATTTTCTAATATAAAGTAGCCTATGTCCGTTCTTGAGATTCAACGTATACCTATACCAAATTTCATCAAAATCCATTCAGCCTTTTAGGCGTGAAAGAGTAACAGATGGACAGACAGACAGACAGACAGACAGACAGACAGACAGATAGACAGACAGACAGAGTTACTTTCGCATTTATAATATTAGTATGGATTAGTATGGATAAAAAAAAATTGAAAACAAAGTGGGATACTGAGCGTCTACTTACGCCACCCGATCACCAGTCATAAAATAATATGGGTATAATTTATTCTTGCCAGGCTTTTAAACCCGCGGAAACATAAAAACCCTTAAAGTCAAGGTTACGTTATATTATGTTCATTATTCAGATTTATAGTAGGTACGTCCAACAACCCCGACGCACCTACTGAACCCGGCTTTTGTTATCTGCCCATTAACTCGGTTTAATTTAGATGTCACCGTCCCCTCCACATTTTGCTTATAGTAAAAAAATACACCGTAAGGTAATTCCTGTAAAGTTTTTTGAAAATAGGGAGAACCACAGCATGAGGAGTAACTAATTGAGTGTAAGATAATTTTTCCAAGATTTTACAAAAGGCTTTATGCAATTTACTAGTAAGTTCGCAGAAAATCTGTTTTGACGGTTTGACTATTAACTAAATTAATAAAAAAGAAACAAATTTATTCTATTATCCCCTTGGACTTGAACTCATCATATTGAGGTATTCCTCGAAACGGAACCATAATAATTATGGTTATTATAATTATATAAATTATTTATATAAGCTATCATGAGCCCGAAGAAAAGGTTCGCTACGAAAAATAGTTTAGGGCCCCAGCACACACGCTACTTTAGGCATCGGCGATTGGCGATTTAGCAATCAGCCGATGTTTAGTAGCTGGATACAACATACCTACTCTAGTTTACATAATTTGACAATTCATAAATGCTTTTGTAAAATTTCACATAAACAAAGACATTTTCTATTTCTGTTTCTACCCAGGGCAATTAAAAACACCAAATTGAACGATTCAGTCGCTTTCCAGAAGTTCGACATGGCATCTGGAGAAACAATACAATATCGCGTCCAAACACGCAATGTCGCAAAATCGTGCGATTAGTCGCAGAGAGACGCTAAAAAGCGACGAAGCATCGCTATAGTCGCCAAACTGAGATGGCCTCCGATGCTAAAAGCATGTCTAATGTGGCCCGCAAGTACGCTAAAAAATCGTGGCGCTTCGAGACATACCTCATAACCTTGACAAAGCGCTAGAGATGTTTTTTAAGCTAACTGGCCGTTTCTGTAAAACCTCTTAGGTAATTCGGTCTACCGAATTCTAAAATCAAAGCAAAATCAAAAACGCTTTGGCATCTGAATAAAATAGCATTCAACTACATGTGTAACTGCTGAAGTTATACAAGATAGATAGTCCGTAATTATAATTATTAATAGAAAATAGCATTATAGCTTACGTAGGTAATTGCTGAGTGTGTGAAACCTAACAACTGTCGACTTGAATAGCTGGCGTTGGACAGTGCTAGATATTAAGTAATAATTGTTTGGTTAACAGATATTTATTTTCATAAAGACATACAAACACCAAAGCCATGAGGAAAATTGGTAAAACATACAAGTAAACATGCAAACAAAGAAAATACAATACAATAACTTTTAACAAACTTTATCCATTAATTTACATTGGGTTTCAGGTTCCGTTTCTTTATTTATATGACTAGCTGTGCCCGCGACTTCGTTGGCGTGGACTACATCCTTTCATGGTCGGTTTTACCCCTTTCTCCCCTAATATTCGAAATAAAAAGTAGTCTACATTTTAATCCAAGTTTCGAGCTGTATTTGTGCCAAATTTCATATCTCTAACTTCAAAAATAATCATTTTTCCATATAAACTTTCAAAGGTGGTATTACCCCCATCCCCCCCCCCCCTTATTTCCTAATAAAAAGTAGCCTATGTCCGTTCTTGAGATTCAACGTATGCCTATACCAAATTTCATCAAAATCCGTTCAGCCGTTTAGGCGTGAAAGAGTAACAGACGGACAGACAGACAGACAGACAGAGTTACTTTCGTATTTATAATATTAGTAGGAATTATTTACCGTCAAACAACCAAACGTACACAAAGTAATTACAACAAAAATGAGCTACATCCAGATATCATAAAAGGTTTTCAAAAACCCGGCCTAGTCTATTTCAAACATATTTTTGTGGTGTATTGTTTAGACTCTAAACAATACACCACAAAAATATGTTTCTTAACTTTAGAGAGTATTATTATGGTGAAAACAGCACATCAAGATAAAAATTTGCATTGCGTTCGATTTAAGTTCTTATGCCCACGACATACTTATGTCGTACTTATGTGTAGAGCACTTGCTCTACATAGTCCAAAGTGGGTTTACGTGCTTATGACCACACAAATTTATCTCTAAATGTATTGAGCGAGTTAAAATGTTTGATGTCTGAAGTTATTTTATAAAATAGGTTATGTTCTTACATCATTGAAATTAAAATAAAAACGTTCCTAAAACGTCAAAAAAGTTCCAAAAACTGTCAGGTTCACAATCTCCTATCACGATAAAAAAAATAACTATACTGAGATTCTCTTTACTATGCAACGCCCTCTCAAGTTTAATTTCCAAATTTCCGTTGACTCTCCAAAGAAGATGTTATGGGTCGAAATATTAAATTAGCCTTTAAGCGGGTCTCATAAATTTCGCCACATTTTCATTCTACTCTGTTTTATTAATTTTGTAAAATAATTGATATGTCAGATCAATATCTTAGCAACCGTCTTTGTCAATATTAAATAACCGCTGCCGCGCAGTGTAAGAGGTGCTCGAAGCGTTTAAGATCCTGAGTTCAATTCCTGGTCAGGTCAGTTAGTTTTCATAAGTCTTTACAATTATAGTGCATACAGTTAAAAACATGTCATACTCGAATTTGAAACACTCAGTTTACTCGAAGCTATAAGGACTAATATCGAGGGGCAAGAGTGTTCTTACTGTGAGGTAATCCGTTTTGAACTAAGCTTAAGCTTGGCCGTATAGTGGATAGTACAAGAATAAGGCCAGATTAAATTAATGTCGAGTGTTATAATTAATCGTTGTTAACATGTCATTATTGAAATTTTAGTTTCAAAAATCCAACAGTCTATTTTTATTTTTAGATATAACTGAAGAAAAGCTCAATTTGATTTAAATTCAGTTCTTCTTGTATTTCCAGAATTTATTTCTTTGTGAAATCTATATTTTTTCCTTCTGAACGCACGTCATTTATACAAAATCATTAGCCATGTTGTTTTCAAAATTATCTTTAAAATGCTATTTTAAAATTATCTGAAACTAAGAAATAGTCAGTATGATATTGATAAAATTGTGACGTCACAGGTTGCTAACTTCTTTGAAGTCTATGAAGGAACCATAGACCATGGACAGGTTTTGAAAAGTCTATCAGTAGTCAACCCGTTTTATGCCAATTTGAATAGGGTTGTAATATAAATACTAGAATAATATATCTATCCTATTATGAAAGTCTAAAAATTTGCAAACGAATTGACTATTTATCTGTCAAGGGCAGCCCAAAACTTCAGCACTGAGGGTCTTGTTTCAAATTTTGATCTAATTAATGGCGCTTTCAGCAATCCCGAACAATCCACATTTAATATTGAAAAGGAATAGGCCCCAGTTGTTCTCGCATTAAATAATGGCGTTTTAAAAGAAAAATTAGGAGTAACGAGGTTTCCAGTTAAGTAGATGTTCCTCATAATACGAAAAGTTTGACACTTAAGCAAGAAAGAAGCTAAAAACTGTCTTTACGAAAGTAGGTAATGATATTAAATACGATTACGAAGAATTGTGTTTTATTTTAGGAAACATTATGGCGGTCGTATGGATTTCTTTGAGGCGCACAAAATGCCTATTTACTTTGTTTTATGTGGGAATCGTGCGATGGTTATTTAGTGATTTAGTTATTCGTTGAGAGTTGATTAGCATTTAGATGGTCTATTACACTTCGAGCTACTTGGTAGGAATGAATATTGTTAAGTGCAATAAAACATTTGGAGAAATTTGAATTTGAGATTGAAATTAATGAGTTTACTTATTTACATTTTCTGTTAAATTACACGTTGTTAAAAGATAATTGAAAAAGATTTTTTGAAGGATATTTTTTATTTTCTTCGATCAAGAATACAAATATCCGATGGCAAAGTATTAAAATATGCACTAATGAAAAATATAGTCATGCTGTGTTAATTATCGAGACTACATTTTTACTACTAAGACTCCTTATTTAATTCGAAAACTGGCGATCAAAGATTAAAAAGCCGTACTAATATTTTATTACTAAACTAAGACATGTTACGTACTCATCCCAAACTACAGTGTTAAACGCTTCCATTAATTCCATTGAACTGTCAACACGCCATACTATCCTATCAATATTCGTCCCATTTACCCCACTCTCCTCTGGTCAGTCTAAAATGCGGGAGCACAGCTACCAAGAGCCTTACACACTCCATTAAGGCCTGATTTATAGCAACCCACTAAAAGGATCCCTCAAGGAGCGTTGCTCGGGCCCTTCCTATATGTATCACTTACATTAGCCGTATGGAAATTTTGGCCCGAAATATTATTTGCTTTGATCGTATAAGTATGTTATATGGCCGCGCTTGAAGCTCGTTTATCGATTTCGTTGATACTATATTTGTGTGCTTACTCATGTTCAGTTTAGCAGAAGAGATTGGAGCTGAGAGTTTCACGTTTATTTATATTGAGGGCTTTATGTTATTTTTTGGACGCGATGGGTAGTGTTTGGAGGATTAAATTTTACTTTGTAATGTGAAATATTACTGTGCTTTTGAGTCGTTACTTTTGGAAATAGGGGTCAACCTCAAAAGATAATAAAACTATCGATTTATAAAAATTCTGGTTTTCACTTTTCTATTAAACAGGCAAATACAACTTGTGCGAGATCAGATATATCAACCCGTTAGCCTATGGTAAGAGTGCCCTCTGCCGAATATGTTTAGAACAACATACTTATGGTGGGTGGTATTATATTTGTGGGTTCAATTTATTGCACCGCAAGGGGAGATGGATGGATGGAGGAAGGTTTTTTTTAATATTTAAAGTTTAGCGAACTTGCGGTGTGAAACAATTTAAAAACCATAAAAATTGCAAAGTTAAAATATAGGAAAGTTCTCCGTTAAATACAGTGACTTCATCAAATTGGCAATGCATTTCAGTTTCACGCTTTTTCCTACGCCATTTCTGCAAGAAATTTTATTTCTCAAACTGTTGTACCAATTTTAAAACAAAAAGCACTCTCGAAAGTTCATTTCGTTTTTGTATTAGCCGTGAACGAGTCTCCAAGTTAAAGACAAAGGCTTACAGCAATAATAGTTGCTATGAATTCGTTATTCCTCGACAATACAGTTTGTACTACAATGGGCGGAGTTTTAAATGGGCTCACAATACTAGCTTGTTTATCGTCTATTGTTCCTATTCAATTGGCAGCTTTCGTGATAATAAGTTCTGAAATTGCGTTGACCTTTCACACTTAGTTGGTTGTCAGCCATTGTCGAACTATGAATTGCTTATTAACAGTGTTCGAATTAATCATAATTTGATTTAATAGATTGACTTTACTGTTTTAAATGGATTTACATCTCATTGAATTTCAGTTAGCAACCAATTGTGACTTCATTTTAGTTAATCATTAACTTCTCGTTCAATAAGTCAAAGTCAATATTTTTTATTCATAAAGATTACATTTGTAATACTTATGAATCGTATCTATACAATGCAAATGAAGCTACCTCCGGTTCGGAACCTATAACTACCGAGAAGATACCGGCAAGAAACTCAGTAGTTTTTTTTACAATTAAAAAGCTAAACTTATTACTAACTAGCTGTTCCGGCGAACTTCGTAACGCCTATTTTTTTAGTTTCTAACCTTTTAAACCTTCCCTGGACCTCTACAATTATTTCAGAACCAAGATTAGCCAAATCGGTTTTGCTGTTCTCGAGTTTTAGCGAGACTAACGAACAGCGATTCATTTTTATATATAAGATTTTGCACCAAGATATACAGTTACTTTGTCAGTACATAAATTCATTCACATATATTCATAGACAAGTAAACTTAACATAAAACGATAGAGAATAAACCATACATCCATATGCTTATAACTACCAATAAATACTCTACACTTCTACAGTATCGTTTCTACAAATTCACTCAGAAGATAAATAATATGTTTTTTGCATCGGTATTCACGTATCTATTGACTTAAATACTACTATTTGTGCTTGTATTTACAATATATCCTAATTGCATTACTACTTTCTTTCACTAAGAAATCAGAATGCCATAATTTCAACACAAGAAATAAACATAAGCTTGCTGTTCCACATCTAAGACTTCATAAAATTAGTAATTCTTTTGTGGGGTTAAGTCTGAAGCTTTTCAATAAGCTGCCAGAAAATATCACTGCATTACCTATGCATAGATTTAAGTCTCTGATATAAAAATGTTTAATGAAAAAAGGCTATTATAAAAGAGAGGACTATATTAACGACAAAGATGTTTGGACTTGATAGCATTAAATAAATTATATATGTACATGAGACATAAGCTATATTGTTAATACATTTTTATTTATTTTTTTGCATGATTTATACCTACCATATGTGTCAGTTTTTGAAAAGAGTAACTATCGAGTTTCTTGCCGGTTCTTCTCGATATAATCAACATTCCGAACACGGTGGTAGTTTACTTGACTTGACGATTCATAAATGCTTTTGTAAAAGTTTTTATAAATAAAGACATTCTCTATTCTATTTTCTATTCTACTGAATAAGCAAATGGTAGGTATCAGACAATCAAATTAAACAAATAATTTAATAATATTTGCTTTTCGATGCTTTACTAATAATCGTTTATCAGTAATAACGGAGCATAATTTATTCATATCTATCTAATAAATTTATTTGACTCATGAATTATGGTTAAAAAGTTTTGAAAATAATAACTCGCAGCCATACTCAAATACAGAAATTCAGTTCACCTTATTTATATAAAAATGGAAAATATATTAAAGAAACAGAAAATACTTTAACTCTTCTAACTGAGCTAAAACTAAGCTCAACAGCGTGATTCTTTATAAAGGTTGTACAAATCTAAGTGGCATACGAGATAATTATATCATCAAAAACATGGTTCAGTCACCACCGTAAAAATTAAGATTACCATTATACACGATTACCATATCACTTAATGCAGACTTCGTAAAGCCTGCGTCACATAATAGGCGTCTTGAAGCACAACGCTAAGTTGTATGCACGTTAACTTGTACGTTTATAATTCATGAACTACTTAGAACAACAGTAAACGTAGTGGGACATCTACACCTCACAGATTAAGGGGATAAAGTGCCCTAATGAGCGTAGATGTAGCAGTAACTACGAGTACAAGTTACGTTACGTTAACTCATATTAATGAACCACTATATAGATATAGTGGTTCGTTAACATGAGTTCGTAGAATAACGATGATGATGGTTCTGTCTTCAAAGTAAGCTGATGGAGCACTCCAGCTGTAAAGAGATAAGCCGATGTATTCATAAGCCGTAACTAATATAATGGCTGCATTCGATGACCTCTGTATCTCTGACCTCCTGGGCTTGATACCCAGGTGGGTCAATATGGAAAGCCTTTTTTTTTATTGGGCCAACCAACATCTGTTTACAATGAAACTATCACTTACAAAAAGCTACATAAATAATCTATACTAATATTATAAAGAGGAAAGGTTTGATTTTTTGTTTGTTTGTTTGTATGAATTGAATAGGCTCCGAAACTACTTGGCAGATTTGAAAAATTCTTTCACCGGTGGGAAGCTACACTATCTACGGGTGACATAGGCTATATTATATTTTCAAAAAAATTAGGGATCCTTACTAAAACTTCAATAATGTAATTAAAGGTGACCTGAAAAATTCCTTACATCGCGTGCGCTGCGAAAACTATTGATGATAGAACAAAGTCATGCACTACGACTTTGCAGAACTCATCATTATCTACAAAAAATGTCGAGATAGCATATGACTAAATATTATAGTTATGTCACAATAAGCGGTTTTTTAATCTAAAAAATTTATTAATATGCCGCCTCTTTTAAAGGCTCTTTATTTGTACCTTGGTATTAATCCTTATCAAAATAAATTACTTTATATTCAAGATAGCTTCAATACCTTTATATAACTTTTAGAATTATTCAATTCGGACGTTTAATTCGAAAGATATCATGAGTTTAATAATGCAAGTATTAGAAAAAAGTCGCTTGGTTGCCGCTCACCGCGCTCAGCTAGCCAGCATGCGATGTAGGCTCCAAGCGTCACTGGGGTAAGGGAGGAATCAATGTAATAAAATAAATTGCAATATTTATATGTATAATACGTACATATTTTAGTACCTATTGCACCCGTGCGAAGCCGGGGTCGCTATGTTAGATATAGCTAGAAGTGGTCATGTATAAAAATAAAAATATATATCTATATACTAATATTATAAAGAGGAAAGATTTGTATTTTTGTATGTTTGTAATGGATAGGCTCATAAAGTCCTGGGCCGATTTAAAAAAATCTTTCACCAATAGAATGCTACATTCTTCCAATTTGACATAGGCTACAAAATTAGGAATCCTTGGTAAAATGGAAAAAATTCAACAGAAAAGCGGGAAAAATTCTCTAAGGCGAAACGAAGTTCGCCGGGACCGCTAGTACCGCAATATAACCGAATTCCACGCGGACGAAGCCGCGCGCGGAAAGCTAGTCTTAAATAAAACTGAATGCAAGGTTAGCTTCTCATGCATTAATGAGTTCACTTAAAAGATATCTAACTAGTGCATATAAATTAAAAGTAAAAACAATTAAAAGTAAAAACAGCCTTTGATGAATATCTTTGGTGTTTTGTGTTAACTTCTATGTTTCTTATTACTGTAACACAAATGCTTGGGCTATTTACCTTAGAAGCATGATGTTGCTATGTAATTATTAGACACAAATTATCAAATTATAAGTTACACTTTACCTAAGCACTATTTTTTCATTTTCTAGGTAGTCAAATTAAAAGAACAGTTAGCCGTTGGAACACCATTATTAAGATAAGGATAAGATTTTATTGAATTATTATATAGTTTTCGTTACCCGCGACTAAATATGATCTAGAATATACTTAGATAAAGTAATTTTATGTTATTTAAATATCTAATACCTTACCGACAAGTATAATTTAATTTCATTTAGTTTAATAAAGTAACATATACCCATTGATTCATACATCCACATAATATGTTTGTGTTAAAAAGAATAAGTATAGTTTGTTATCAGTCGGACACAGTTTGGTGATTAATTAAGAAGTGACAAAAATACGAACAAACAACTTTGGAATGAGTATAGCCGGAGTTATTAGTGTAGATGCGACTACAATCAAAATTAAAAAATTTCTACATCACTCGTTTTGGCACTAAATCAAACTATGTCTTAGGCTACAAGCTAAATTATTGTAACCGGGCTGCATGAGTTGGAGACCTGGTGACCTGTAACACAGGTTTCTTACCTACCACGGGCACCAGCGATCCACAGCACAAATATATAGATACTAGCTCTTACCTGTATTCTTATATATATGTATTTTTTTTTATAGTACTTGCTATGTATTTGGATTGTAGTGAGAAATAAACGCTTTTTATTTATTTTTTTTATTTATTATTACAATGAATATGCCACTACCATCTTTTTGATATTGGTTCTGGTAAAAAGTTTCTTCTTAAAAATAGCTGTACCGGCTCCGTGATAAAACTTGTCGTATTTAGCTTACCAATTGGATGCAAACGTTTGTGCAATTGAGTAATTAAAGAAGAGAAGAGATTAAAGCGTTTGCATTTATGCCATTTTATTTACACATATCATATGGCTCTGTTCTTTATAAAAAAAATTGTATCGGAGAACTGTGGTAAGTAGCTGAAACATTTGTGTAACAGAAATCAGAAACAAGGACAGTACCACAACACCCACACCCAAGACATTTTTGAAAAGCACTGTAAAGTACTGTGACCTGGTAGGTACGAGAAAAAATATAAACTCGTTAAGAAGGTATATATGAAAAAAATATATAACGAAGCAAACTATACAATTGTATTAACAAGAACCCAAACCAATTTAAACCAAAGATAAATTTAAACCATAGACTTTACACGATCAAATCAAGTTTGTTGTGGAAGGTGCGGGTTAGTATGGAAAACGCACTTGGGAGAACCAAGATATTATATAGATATATTGATATATAATAAGATATATTGATCCAACCAGCAATCAAATCCAGGACCTCGGACATAGCGCGACGATAAATAGTAGTTAACTTAAGTAAGATATAAACAACAAAACAAAACTTGTAGAAGGTATAAAACTTGTTGACAACGGGGCCCGTTTTAACTGGGAGTCAGCGGTATGTTTCACTATATTTAAACCGCTGTTGAACTCGTTTCACTGACCAAAATTCCTAGCATCATTGACCTAATATCTGTCACTTTAAAAAGTCCTAACTTCAACGCACAGCTAGAGAAACGTAAACCAGTGAATGCCAGAATCAAATCGTTGACGTAAGCCAGGCCTCAACGAGTCAGAGCGTAATTCAGTTATGACGAACGCGCCGCGCCAGAAGTGGCAACAAATAGAATATTCCTTACTCCTGGAGTCACTCAAAGGAAACAGGCCGAGTATTGCGAAGTTGGAATTTTTTAATATTCAACAGATAGGGGTAGCGGCTGATGTGATTTCAATGTTTTGTTCTTGAGCTTAATTTTCGTGAAAGCAGTTTGGATTTTTACGAGTAATATGTAAAACTATTGTGTGGTAGGAGTTTCTCTTTGCCACTTCAGCAAAAGAACCTTCTAACGAAACAAAAATGTGTCTGTTAAATATTTTTAATCTGTGAAGTTCTAACAAAAATATATGGAATGGAAATCAAATGGTTCCTAAATTTATTTTTAAAGTAGAAATAAAAATCCCCCAATTAGTCAATTAAAAAATTGTGTTCTCAAGCGGGAATCGAATACGGGAATTCAAAAATGGCGTGATACCAAATTATCCGGTCCGGCCAACTCATCTTACAGAAATTAAGCTCATTAAATAAATAAATAAATAAATGCGCCAGACAATCACACCAATCAACCTGGTCTCAAACTAAGGTTTTCCCTTGTACTATGAGTACCAGACGATGGATACTAACTGGGGGCGTCATCCCAGCACACCCAGGCTCAAGTCAATTTAGAAAAGTTCGTTTTCCAAATTGACCCGACCGGGAATCGAACCCGGGACCTTTCGCGCTTTGTCCGCCTACCTTAGCCACTGCGCCACCGAGGTCATTAAATAGATATGCTATTTAAAAGATAAAGGTGTTTGTAATTTAGTAGAGATGTTGTTACAAAAGTAATAAATTGATACAAAACAAAGGAAAATCATAAATTATGTACCTACATAAACAAAAACTTTGCAAAGTATTAATATAAGTACTTTATACACGTATAAAGGAAGGAATTTTTAATACTCCAAACAAAAAATATGTAGAGGTCCCTAAACAGATTTCCACCTTCATAACGCCAGGTTAAACCGAATCCTTTAAAGAGAACAGGAGGTTTACTCTCAAAAACGAAATAATTATGTCGGATCCGACAACGGATAGCAATGTTTAATTCTCATAGTCGCAACCAATTCCCTTCGAATGTGACTAAAGCGTTTAAAAAAACACAATTTTATTTATGCAAATCATTAACCACGCCTTAACTCCCGAACTTTTGATAAATCTTCAAAAACGAATCCTTTCGTATGTTCGTTTCGTTTTTGAGAGTAGACCCCCAGTCTCATTTCCACGTGCGCCTGTAAAGTTTCCAAATTCCCAACATCCTCTTTTTACGGACTGCTATCGCATTATGCAAGAGAATCTAACTCAGCAGAAATTGCTCAAAGCACGCTATATTCTAGAAGTTCCTAAATTACGACCGAAGAACGCAATTTGAATATCGCAAAAATATTGCTAGAAAAATGTGCTGGGAAGTTTGAGACCATAATTTTAGGAGCATACGCTAAAATACACTCTCACAGAATGGGTTTTGTAACGCAGTGCGAAAACGAATTGGCTTTTCACCCGACACTGGAGGTAGGGCCATGATTTTCGCGCGTGATTTTTGTTCTTTTTTTGGTTCCGTATCCAAATATTAAAACGTAACTAAGACTCTAATAATTTGCTGTTTCATAATCACAATTTATTTATTTTTTAGTGTAGATTATGAATAAAATTTATACATCAACAAAATGCTTACAAACCAGAATGCTTTGGAATCAAATCTTACCGAGAAGAATCCTGCAAACAACTGATAGTATCCTATTCTTTACAATGTTTAGAAATATAAGCCATTTAAAAATATGTATGTGTGCTATGAACAGACAGTCATGCTCATTCTATTTTAATTATTCATAAAGTTTGTAGAAGCCTTTTCTTAATAATCATGTTTTTTAGGGACCTTACTTCACGAACTTTAAAATAATAAGAATAAATATTGGAGGGGCTCCCATACAACAAATGGAAAGTTGAATATAATCAAGTTTTGATCAATATTGTTAATGTTAAGGTACAGCTTGAAATCTTTCGGAATATTTAATAACATGATTTTAAACATTTTCAATTTACAGCATATTATGTTTTTTTAATTCTTTTTGAAGATGATGGGGTACCTTTTGTGCGCGAATCCGTCTGGCACTTGGCCGTCTGGGCACACGGATATGGGTATATGCGTTTTTGTTTTGAATAAAAGAGATATTCCATGAGAATTTTCGACGTAGCTCATGAACGAGTTGTCAATTTATTTCGTCATTTATTCGGTTTTCAAGCTAGTATTGTCAAACACAAATTTTTATTTAGCGTAGTCTTTACACACCCTGTTTTGGAGGTTAAACCTGTGATGCGTTTGTTTATATATGAGAGAAGAACTGATTTCACTAATATTAAGTGATGGTCAGATTTTACAATAAATTGTTTTCCACTACGTCGTTTTTTCCATTCACTTAATGTATTTAGCGTCTTACTAACATTTTTATTGTTGTTTTTTTGCTGATTGAGTTAATTCGCCACAAGGGTATGTCGGAAAGACTACGCTTTAGACTAGTTCCCGCTTCCATTATTTCACGATTCGTGATGTGTCAAAAATGACTATCAATTTTTCTACGAGTCGTTAATTCTAATTTCAAATTTACTTGCCATATCAGCTGTCAACAGTCGTCCGTCGGTCGTTTTTAGCTTACGCCTCGTATAATTTATTGCTATACGTAACTAGAATGGATAGTTTTTCAAATATTGTAACCGGGTATAGTTCATTGGGACAAGCTTCCCTTGACTTTTGTTTTTTAATTTGTATTTCATGTTGTAGTTTTAAGTTGAATATTGCTGTGCCCTAACGGGGTTCATGTTGAACCTAAGTTCTTTACAATGACACCTGTATGTAATTTACAACATGTTTGCAATAAATATTTGATTGATTGATTGATTGATTGACAATCGGACGACTTTTTCTTGTTTGTTCATAATAATCATAGAATCACTTTGCATTGTATTCAATGACGATTCAAAAGTGTTATATGTAACCTACTTGAATAAAGAAATATTTGAGTTTTGAGTTTGAATCATACTCAGACTTCGTAAGTTTCTTTATACCTAACTAGCTTTCCACCCGCGGCGTCGCCCGCGTGGAATCCGGTTTTAAGCGACACACAGCGCCATCTCCAATCCATCCATCAAGCAAACTATATGTTTGTTTTCCCTAGAGAATATCATTTTTTTCGCGATAAAAAGTACCCGATTATTTAATCTGGACTTCTAACTTTACGTATGCAAAATTTCAAAGCAATCGCTTCAGTAGTTATAGTGTGAAAGCGGAACAAACAAACAAACTCACTTTCCGATTTATAATATTAGTAAGGATAGTAAGGATATACCTAGAATAAAGTAACAATTTCAATGTTCATATTAATCATACTCAAACTTCAAAAGAGTCTTTATATCTAATATAGAATAAAGTAAGAATTTCAACACAAAATTTAAAAACTATTTTCAGCTGTGCAACCTCCTTTTTTGCCATTCGTTCAGCGGAATAGTTTCAAGAACAGTTACGTATTATAAACGCGAACTGTTCCCGAGTGAAACATTCAGCGAGCCTTTAACTGCCTCCCCTGTAACGAGAGAGGTTCTTTTATTAAACACAAAGACAGTAAAATATTTAAACTATTTCATAAAAGCGTCTTGTGAGATTACAATGTTCTCTTTGACATTTTCTCGGGAGCCCGTAATAGTTTCCTTTGCAAATGTAATGTTCTTGAAATTTGTTTGAATTGTAGTGTCAGTGTTTCGGGTATAAAATACATTGTGTTAAGTTTTATGTTTCCTACCTAAATAAAGATTTGGATGAACAAACAACCTGGCACATTATTTAAAGAGGTAAAATTTACTTAAAAGACCATCTAAAATATATTTGTACATGCATACAAAATTATATGTATTTGATAGGATACGATTTCACATTAAAAAAAAAAGATATATTATTTTTTTTAAAACCTCTAAAGATGGATTTCTTGGGTCTTGGTACCGTCGTTGTTTCTGATCTCTGTAACACAAGCTACATACCACAGAATCAGAGCAATTTTATGTGATGTTGCCAATATTATTTGATATTAAAAAATAAATATGATGGTAAAAATAATACTAAATAAACATGTCACTGAATAGACATTTATGCTTTAAGAAACATTTTTCTTTAAAAAATTGTATTGTAAATCAACATGGAATGATACAGACTTTAAGTGATTTTGGTACATGTGAAAAACGATAAAAAATCACAACAACTAAGGTTATTGTTTCCAAAATTTGTAATAGAAGAACCTACTGATACTCCTATTTTAAGTAGCCACTCCTGTTAACTTAAACAGTCTGAGAACTTTAGAAATTTTAAACTATCAGGAGAGGTTTAAATTATTCTGAACACCTTAATGAATTGCCGACTAGTGCAATATTTCTTCAAAATTGATTGCATTAAGTGCCAGCAATGGACATTTGCGACGTTTAAGAGGATTTTAAACTAAAGTAGAACGTTCTGGAGATAAATTCTAGCCGTTAGCGATGGAAATTTAAATACTTCTGGAGTTTTTTCAGAGAGTCTTGATTGCAGTTCTTTGGAAGTTGAGTATTTTAATGGTTCAGATAGATATGACTGTTTTTTTAAGTACACAAAGGTCTCAATAAATCATGGATGAATGACCGTTCTTTCGGTGTGCAAAAACTGTTCAAAAACGCGTTTGAAGATATCTTTAATACACTGGACTAGAAAGTTCAAGGCATCATTACAAATGCCAAAATAATTCACTTGTACGATCGTTGACGAAATGGTAATAATGGTGAAATTACAAGAGGAATGCTAGATAGTCAAGCTTGGATGCTGGATAGTTAAGCTTGAATGCTGAATAGTCAAGCTTGAATGCTGGATAGTTACCTAAGCTTGAATGCTGAATAGTCAAGCATGAATGCTGAATAGCCAAGCTTGAATGCTGGATAGTCAAGCTACGATGAATTAGTCTCAACATTAATTGAGACACGACCTCGGTAAATGTAGTTGTAGGATAACTTCCAGCATGAATAGCACAACCTACGGCTAGAATCGATGACAACCTGCAGAAAATGCATGAAACATCTAACCAGCGTATTTGCGCTTAACAGAAGAGATTTATATCTCTATATGAAGATTTTCTACACTCACTTTCTAACCTGAAAGAGTTTAAAATTAAATTTAAAATGTGGCTTATTCAAAAATCATTTTACCATTTGCAAGAATATTTTGATACTTAAAAGGAATTTAATGTAAATAATAGTTATGCGTAAAAAATAATTAATATTTCATGCCCGGTCTGGGCAAACTGTCTCATGTGCCTAAATTATGCAACTACAACAGCAACAAATGTACACAGTTTAAAGCAATAAATGATTCTGATTCTGATTCTGATTTTGATCCTGTATTGTACTGTATTCTTAGATCCCAAAGATTATCTATCTATCGACCTATTATCTTTTTATTAACATACTTATGATATGTTTTTTTGTTACAGGTACAAAGCAGCTAGACGTGAGTGTGAAAACATACATATATCTTATTTTTCTTGTAATTTTAAGTAACATGTTGTACTATTAGAAATACTTTAAATTATCCTTCAAAATAAAATAAAAACACGTGTCTTCTACAGAAGTAGTTACCCAAGTAAACGTCAGGGCAATAAAATAATAGCATACATATAATATATATCATACCCAATCATATCTATTTTCTGAAACCAAGAGGTCAAAGGTCAGTTGGGGTTGGCATCACATTAATTGAGCACGAAGTCAATCTTGCCTATATCTTTTGCCTTAAATAGCCGAGGACCCTTTTTATTCATATTTTTAGGTCTATTATTATTGTAATTTCCATGATTTTTAAGTTAGCGTTTACCACAAAATAGCGTTAATCATGTTTAAAGCGACATCGAATGATTTTTTTAATCGCCTTCGTAAAAAATACTTGTTGTTACATGTATATACTGTAATCGAGTAAACCATACGTCAAAATTGTGATATATCATGTAGGTCAAACGATTTTTTTAAATATTTTTCGTAAAAGTATTTGTTGTTATATAACCTTTAATCGAGTAAATTTTACATCAGAATTGGAATACATCATACAGAAAAAGAGCCGATATTCTTACATTACAAGATAGCTTTTAACTAAACGAAGCTAAAAACCCACCCCAGGAAAACTGGCTTTGAAGTGAAAAACCTGCGTTGGAATCGTTCTTTTTTTTTTATGTCTACGATGCCACAGACAGACACACTCAGGCATAGAAGCGGATCTCGATGTCAAACTTGTAACAACCCTTTTTTAACCCCCGACGTAAAAACGACGGGGTGTTATAAGTTTGACGTGTCTGTGTGTGTGTGTGTGTGTGTATGTGTGTGTCTATCTATGAAATCGTAGCTCCCGAACAAATGAACCGATTTTGACTTAGTTTTTTTTGTTTAAAAGGTGAATAAGCGGAGAGTGTTCTTAGCCTTGTTGGATAAAAATCGATCCAAGATGGCCGCCGTCACAAAGATATGGATTGTATGTTTTAACACAACTCCCACAATATGGGTATCATATAAAAGGACTTGAGTAGCAAAATACATTTATTGTGACAAATTTCAAATCTAAGATAGCCGCCGTCAAAAAATGACGAATAACCCATTTGTTTTTTGGCCCAACTGCCTCAATATAGGTATCAAATGAAAGAGATTTAGTAGCAGAATACTGCACACTACAGCAAATTTCGAATCCAATATGGCCGCCAAAATCCAAGATGGCAATCAAACCCACAACCTTTTTTTTTTTAACGTGGTAAAATGCATTGACGCACCGTACTGCCACTCGAGGGAGAGTGACAGCGTGTGCGGGACTCCCAGGGGCAGACCAAACCCCGGCTCCGCCCTGTAAAGGACGGAGACTACCCGCTAAAAACCCACGATGAACCTCATCGCCATAAGTGGTGATGTCGTGGGGATCCGGGTCAACCTTGGACTACCATAACATCACCGGCGGAAAGGCTACCCTCAAAGGGTTGCCCCAACTCGTCCCCTGATCAACGGGGAGCTAACAGAAGCGGCCGGTCGCATAGAACCACTCCCGTTCGTCAACGAAGATCCGTGCAATGCTGGCTGGGGTGCCCTCACACCCGCAGCCAACTGGTCTTCGTCTGGAGGGCAAGGCCGGTAAAAAGTCGCCTTGCACGCAATCTCCTTCGCCTTCGGAGCGGCGGAGCAAGAGGATCATTCTGCCACTCCCGCTCCGCCGCTTCTTTCTGTAACATAACATTTTCACAGAAAGAAGCGGCTGCTTGCCAGGCCTCTTCACTTTCAAGCATGGCTTGAACCATACTTGGGAGTGAGAGATTTGGTCCAACAAAAGTGGTCAATACAGACCGCTCTGACGCCTAAGAGGGGCACAACATTAGCGTGTGCTCGGCTGTGTCTTCGGACGCTTCACAATGAGGGCAAGACGGAGAATCTTCTCGCCCTATTTGGTGCAAATACTTCCGAAAACATCCGTGTCCGGTAAGTATTTGCACCAAACGATACGACAGGTAGCCGTACTTACGCTCGAGCCAACTTTGGAAGACAGGCACGAGCGCATCAAGGCTACGACGACCCGATGTAGAATCGACAAGAGATTGCATCCAATTATGCACCAGCTGTTCTTTGGCTTCTCTTGGAACCCTGCCCAAGTCTTCTGGATAAAATTCTTCCCCAGATGCCCTTTTTTCTGCCCGCCAGTGGAAAACCGTCGCCTGAACCTGCGCTTCAAATTCCCATGGAGGCGTACAAGCCAATGCACAAGCTACAGGGAAGCTTACTGTCCTGTATGCACGTACAACCCGCTGAGCAATCACGCGCTGAGGTCGTCGAAGATTCGTCACATTCTCTCTCCGCCTAAGATATTCCATCCATATTGGGGCACCATAGAGTGCCATACTCTTAAGTATGCCAGCATAAAGGCGATCAAACCCACAACCTAAGGTAAGGTAGGTATAGACTAGAGCAAGGAGCCGCTCCTATGAACTTTTCTAGTTTATCATCCATCATAAACCGAACATCGAGCATGCTCGCCATTTTGTTACAACAATAATTATAATATCGATTTTATTATTTTTAGAGTACTAAACGCCGTACTAACGTAACGTACCGAAAGGCTAACGGTTGATACAGCAGAAAAATTTCATCACCTACGATAACTTGCGGTTAGCTAAGTTGGTAAGAGCAGCACGCGCGACACGTGAAGGTCGTGGGTTCGATTCCCGCACCGCAAGGGGAGATAAAATGTTTCTGTTTCTAATAAATAATTGTAATAACTAAAAGAAAAACTAGAAAGGTATCATAAAACAATAATCTAAACTTATATTAAATTTGTAACTATTCCTTGCAAAAAGCAACAAATAAAAAAAAAAAAAAAATTTAATGAAACCCCCGACCCAAAAAAAGTACGCAATTATTATGACAAAAGATCAAAAATGCTGAACTCTAAAAAAGCATAAAATAACTTTTAATACTACGTTAGTACCAACTAAAGCGTGTCAGACTATCTATTCGGAACTTTGTGCCACCTTTATGTCGGAGGCATAACCGCTAATTTTGAACTGCAAATGGTTATCTTGGCCTGCTGTTGACCGTAAGTATGAATTTTTGGATTAAAATTTGTCGCGTGTCGCGGGACCGCTTTTTACCTTCAAAAATACTTACCTAACCCAAACACTCTCGCGTCGTGCGTGGTGGTGACGTGCGCACGATGCGCGCGAGTTAGTATAGTAAGCTATTACAATTATATTTGTATAACAATGGGATTGAGGACTTCTTAATGTGTGCTTCTAACGTTAGGCTAATAAATCAGAGCGGTCCCCGACGCGACAAAATTTAATCAAAAAATTCATACGTACGGTCAACAGCAGGCCAAGATAACCATTTGCAGTTCAAAATTAGCGGTTATGCCTCCGATATTAAGGTGGCACAAAGTTCCGAATAGATAGTCTGACACGCTTTAGTTGGTACTGACGTAGTGTTAAAAGTTATTTTATGCTTTTTTAGAGTTTAGCATTTTTGACCTTTTGTCATAATAATTGCGTACGTTTTTTGGGTCGGGGGTTTTATTAAATTTTTAATTTGCAACGGAATAAAGAGGACATCTTTCACTTCAATAATATATTTGTTTGTTTATGTTGTTCGTAGAACTCCTAGATAGATAGATAGCAACACTTTATTGCACAGAAAAAAATACAGAAATTGGTTTTACAGACATAATTAAGTACAATTTAGGCGGTCTTATTGCTAGAAAGCAATCTCTTCCAGACAACCTTTAGGTAGAGGAAATAGTAGATATAGGGTAGGGTAGGTATGAGAAAATATTAACAGGAAAAATAAATACCATAATATGATAAGTACAAAAAAAAGGTGCTTATCAATAGATTTTTTGTTTTAAATAGGATATCCCAAGAGTGGTAGGGCAGGTGACCCGGTTGTGGCCATTTTAAGAATTTTGTAGACTTAGAGGCTATATCATTTTACAGTTTTGGTTTTCACGGACATATTTCTTGTAAAAAGTGATTAAATACATATAAATCTAGCCTAAGGATAATTTTTTTTTCATAATGATTCATTGGAAAAATAATCCTGTAGAAAAGAAAAAAAAATGGGAATTTGTGCCATTTTTGGCCAGGTTTACCCCATTTCTGGCCACAGTCATGTGCCAGTTCTGGCCATCAAAATTCATCAAAAATAAAAAGCAGATGATTCAAAGTAATAAAAAGTTTCTTCGAAAATCGCATATTTACGATCAACAGTCTTTATTTAGAGAAAAATAGCTAACATAATATTGACAAGAAATATAATTTTAATTCAAGCTGAGATATTGTATTTCATATTTCAGCTTGAATTAAAATTACAATTAAGAATATCAACATTAACCTGAGGTAGATATCTATAACATTATAATGACCAGTCTTTATAAGTTTTCTTATATTTATAACTAGGTATGAATGTTATTTTATGCCGTGAGTAGGTACTGGAACAATTTTCTTTTCACAACACCGACTTTTTTAGTATTTGGTTTCGATGGAGGCCTTATAATCGTAACTCTGAAAATAAATAGATTACTTATATCAACAAAGCTAAGTAATTAAGTTGAAAAATCAAGATAAAAACTAAATGGCCAAAAGTGGGGTTCTACGTGCACCACTTGTGGCCAGTCATGTGGCCAAAAATGGAAAAATTCATTAATTTTGCTCCATTAGTGGCCACCTCTCTTATATATTACATAATAAACAAATAGCGATAAAATATCATTAGTACCACTTAGACAGTGTATTCTTTATGAAGGATTAACATAAACATCAAAATAAATAAGAAGAATTTTAAAAATAATGATTATTTACTCACCCGCTCGCCTTAGCCTTTTTGCTAAGATTTAAAACAATTGACGCTCGTCAAAAACTAACGACTTGTTGGATTGAAGTGAAGTTTGACACATTAAAACTGTTAACGCTATCAGTATTGCCAATATTAGATAATATTATTCCCGTAAACCGTTGAGTAATATATTTGTCTTTGCCTTAGTTATAAGGATTTTAAGTTCTAAATGGCCACAAAGGGGTCGGTGGCCACAACCGGGTCACTTACCCTACTATAATAAAGAAAAGGATCTGATGGCACCGTAATCGGTTTTTATTTATTTAAAAATATATCTTAACCTGTTTGTCAAAAAGAATTCTAACTGGATGGCTTAGTGGCCCAAATACCAGGATTTGATTCAGTTGCCGAGTGAGCAAAGTAAGTTACAGATTTTTTTTACAATCCCGGGATGTGTAGGTAAATAAGTAAAATAAATAATAAATATTGGACAACATCACATAAATTCCTCTGATTCTATGATAAGAAGCTAAATCACTTGTGTTACAGAAATCAGAAACAACGACGGTACCACAACACCCAGACCCGAGACAATATAGAAAAGTTCGTTTCCCATATTGACCCGACCGGGGATCGAACCCGGGACCTCAGAGATGGCGCTCGCCAAAGTCAGGCCTCTCGGCTACGGAAGTCGTCAAGACTCAGACTTTAGTAGGTATCTCGCCGGGTAAACGTGGAAAACTAATTTTTCCATAATGTTTTAGATTTGGGTGTAGTGGTGGTTATTTCTGATTTCTGAAACAAAAGTGCTTTCGCTACTAACCATAGAATTAAACCAATGTACCATGAAGGTGTTGTCCAAAATAGTATAAAGGTAGGTATTTCAACTTTTTTACAAAAATAAAATCCCAACAAAAAGCCAGTTGACTTAAAAATCGGTTCAAAAACAGTAATAACATGCTTTTTTAAATGAAATCAGAAGAAAATTGTTTTATGTACCACAAAGTATACATATTTTTTTCACTGTCATACGCTAGGGAACAACTTTCATGTAGCCACAATTATTGAAGCCGATATTTAAGAAACTGTAAACATGTTTCTCGGGCAAGCTATAAGAGGGAAATTGAATTATACCCGAAGTTAAGGCGACTCGCTAGGCGCTGGGACCGCCGGAGCAATTATGGAGTTATTAGATCGGCTTTCGGATAGAAATCTGGTGGAGCTGAGGGAATAGATGGGTCAATACATTTTGTAACTAGTTTTAAAGAGATTTTATGGTCGTTGGATATAATTAGATTGACATTGTAGTAACGTCGTCTCCAAGTCTTTGTAACGTTCTGCCTAACAGAACTTAACAATATGTGACTAAAGTAGTTTTTAAACAGAGAGTTTGTGAATTCTTCTGCTCCTCCCCTTCTACATATTATTTCAATTGCTTCATATATATTTTTTAATTTTTCTTCTTTTTTATATTTAGATTACTACATTTAATCACTATAGATATTAATAAATATATATTGCGATTCTGTGATCCATACACACAACCTTAATGTTACCTTACCCATAAATTATTATCTATCATCTCACACAGACACACACACACACACACACACACACACACACACACACACACACACACACACACACACGAAAACACTTGTATCGAGAGTGAGACGCACACGTTTATTTAAGTTAGAGATATGAAATTTGGCATAACTAAGGCTCATAACTTGACTTCAAATATGGACTACTTTTTGTTTCAAATATAACGGGACATAAGGGCAAAACCGACCATTAAAATAAAATATGTAGTCCACGCGAACGAAGTTGCGTGCACAGCAAGTGCATGTATATATTTTTGCATCCATATATATAATACTTTCGCGTTAGTTACATTAAGGTTAGGAAGTAGGATACCGCGCAGCTCTTTTTTTTATATTACACTTCAAGATTGACCTCATCCCACCTGATGTTAAGTGGTAATGAGCTACTAGCTTAAGGGCGACAAGTACAGCATAAGAAATCTGTTACTGGACTTGTCGCCCTTATCTTGAAGGCTTGGCCCTTAATACTCCCCAAGAGCTCTGAAAACATTACTCACACGCAGGAACACAACAACCCAGAATTAATTGTTATTTCGCTGCGGTCTTCTGTAAGGTGGAGCTATTTCACCAGTCGGGCTGCTCCAGTTTGAGTGATATTGCTATGCCCTACCTCTCTTAAATAATCTCTTCTAATGGTTAAGCAGCCTTTTCATAATTAAAATCCGATTTCCAACGTTTTTCACTCGTTTAATATACCCATACTGAATTGCCCACTCGGACGTACCCATGCTTGTCCATGTGGCTCTAATCTGTTTGTCAATACCTCGGCCTGTAATCACGAATATGCTTTCGACAGCCGTGTAACGTGTCTAATGGCGCTTAGGAGTTTTAGCCGTGATATAGCACGTTTGGAACCATTTTTGGTTTTCTATTATAAATAATACGAATGTTACTTTAATATTTTATATTTTTATAATATTTCGTATTGTAACCTCATCCACACTTTTGCTTTTTTTTATTTTAAAATCCATATGCGGAGATTTGTAATTGGTATAGATATCTATTTAATGTAAACGTAGTTATAGTATCTATTTACACTGTAAATCTTCCAAATAAATAAATAAATATCTGAACATTCATTACTTCAGTAATATCTGAACACTAATAACGTCAATAATGTGTCACGCACGTCATGTGTCTCATTTAGCTACCTATGAGTGTTCAGATATTATTGGTAAGTTGTGTGTCTAGAAGTTATTGACTAGCATCTGCTCAGATATATGAAATAGTGAATGTTCAGATATTTTTTTTTTTTTAAATAAATGCGCCAGACAATCACACCAATCACCAGTCTCAAACTAAGGTTTTCCCTTGTACTATGAGTACCAGACGACAGATACTAACTGGGGGCGTCATCCCACCACAGCCAGACCCAAGTCATTTGAGAAAAGTTCGTTTTCCAAATTGACCTGACCGGGAATCGAACCCGGGACCTTACGCGCTTTGGGCGCCTACCTTAGCCATTGCGCCACCGAGGTCGTCAAAAATATTAATAGTAACTTGTAGTGTATGGAACTTATTGACATTTTTAACTGTTCAGAAGTATTTGGTCACTTTGTCTGCTCCGATTTATCTGACGGCGACTGTACATGCAATGCTGCTTATATGAAATAACTACTTCAGCAGCGTAGTAGCTCCAACGCCCTAAAGTTTATATTTCACCATATCGACATAAGATACTGATCACATTTGTATCTATGCTGGGTACAAAATAATTTTAGTCAGACAGAACCGCAATAATAAATAATATCTGTCTGTCAAAATCGGATCACTCTCAGATTTCTGAATATGTATTCTTAAAAAATAAGTCCTCTATTGGCTAAATTTGCTCTTATCCATCAGATTATAATAACGTGTGTACACATAGTGAAACTTAATCATTTTTATTTTCTACAACTCGAATACTTAATTTTGTACAAAGTCAGAATTTTAAAAGTCTGATATGCTTTTCGTTGCTTATTTTTTTAATTATTTTTATTTGAAAGATTAAATCGTATATACATATTTCGTAATCTTTAAGCTCATTTAACATAGACTGTATGTAAAACCGATCGGCTATTAATAGTTGCCGAGGTGTAACGCAAAATACAAAAGGCTAAAACCATTTTGTAAAGTGGCTAAGTGGCTAACTGTACAGCTTCTAATGATTGCTATAAATATACGGTGCACGGTAAAATTACCGCCAAGCTCCCATTGATCACGATATCGCGTGCGAGACACGCCGATTGGTTGAATCGCTCAAAAGTTTTTGTTCGCAATCGGCTTGTGTAATGACGTAAGCATCGATTTTTGATGAAAGTTAGAACATTAGGCGTACGTAATCGCAATGTTATTAATGGAAGTCGAACAAAAGAAATGATTGCTTTTTATGTTTTGTTTTTTACTTTTTTTATCTGCTGCTGTAAGTAAAGTACCTAATATTTACAAAATAGCAAAGGTGAAAACAAAACATGTATTTAGTGTTTAATGTACTGGCAGCCTACTGCGGCTTCTTACGCATACTATTCCTGTGTTTTCCACATTAAGATTGTAAGATATCAAATACAAAAAGATTTTTTAATTCTAATCAATAGTATCAGGTACTACAGAATACGGCATAAAAACAAACAAACACATTTTTCAGGCATTTATTTCAATATTTGTATAGATTGATTATATTAATTTAACTAGAATTATTGACGTATATTGCATTAAATTTAAAGTTTTGTTTGATTTTTTATATCGTTTTTCTAATTATTTCCATAAAATTTAGCTCTGAAAATCATACTCCAAACACTTACTACATCAATAATACGCAGAAATTGCTAAATTTGTGTTTTTTTTTTTGTAATTGGTTTGTTGGCGGTTTATTGAAATCACTTAATTATTTTGAAAATATTAATGATGACCGCTGTAGCCAAAAGACAAGCGGGCCAAGCTTTTGAGTCACGCAATTTCTGAGGCCCTGGGTTCGATTCCCGGTCGTGTCAATATAGAAAACAAACTTTTCTAAATTATTTTCGGTCTGGGTGTTGTGGTACCTTCGTTGTTTTTGATTTCTGAAACACAAGTGCTTTAGCTAATTACCACGGAATTTGAAAAAACTATTTGATGCTGTCCGATATTTATTTATTAATAACTCAGAAATATTATCACTCTCAGAGGGAAAATAATTTTCGAAATTGGTCCAGTAGTTTTAGGGTCTTAAGGTTATAAAAAAAAATACAAATTTCACCTCTTTGTCATATTAATATACGGTAGAAAGCACGTAAGACTAGTTTTTATAGAATTTGGATCGCCCTATTATGTCGAAAGCATAAGGACTAAAACAGCCTCTATGTAAAAAAATAACAAGTTTTAAAGTGGAAATGAGTGTTTAAATGATGATTCCAAGCATAGATATTTTACTTGGCTGCTATTTTCAGAAACGCCTTTCTAGTCTGCTATTATTATAATCACTATATCAATATAATCATATGATACTTGTACTGGTTTCAACATCGCTGTATCTAATTACTTGCTCCAAAGCGCCAGTTGTTGTTTCAAACTTGCTCCTTGATTCGGCTCTAATTAACTCCACAGTATTAGCTTAACACGGAAATTGCTTCTACCCAATATATAAACGGATGGATGCAGTTTGATTACTGTTCGTTTATTTTGGTGCAGTGTTGTTACTGTTTGTAATATAGCCAGTAGTTTTGTAACTTAGGCCCTTTGAACATGAGTCGCATGCGTCGTTGTATCGTAAGCAAATCGTGATAATGCAACGCGTTCCAGACTTTTAGTGTTCTACAATCTATTTTTTTACGATTCGCTGGTTACACCGTTTCGTGTGTGGACTCGTTTTAACACTTAGTATAATAACCGTCGTCCGCACGTGTTACGATACGTTAACGCTAGGACGCCATGTTTGAAATGACTTAATAAACATACTGCGTCCGTATGGTACTTACGACATTTTAAATTGGTTTTGTCTACTTAATTTCTTTCTGGACAATGCATAAAAATACCTTTGAATGAATGAAAATTTCTAAAAAACGTGCAGCGGAAAAAAAATTTCTTATAAAAAAATGAAAAGCTGTTCGTTAATCTCGCTAAACTCGATAACGGGTAGATCGATTGGGGGTTGACGTTTGATATTCGTTTTGTAATAATAAAGAAAGCCTAGAGAAGGTTAAAAAGGTAAAGAAAATTAAAAAAAAATAGGCAGCACGACGTTTCTGCGACAGCTAGTAAATTTTACTATCACTATTTAAATAAAATGTACAAAAGAGCAACTTAAAACATTATCTTACAAATAAAAAAAAATGCATCATACAGAGAAAATTGTCGCGCTGCAAAAATAGTTGCAGCTTAATATAAGGAGATTACCTTCAACACACAAACGTCTTGCGTAGTTAAAAAATTTATAAGGTGATACAAATATGGAACTATGTGTTATTTTCTACATAACCACAGCATCAGTTTCATGAAAGCCAGACTGGCTCCAATTGATACCCAGCTGGCCCAGCAGTTGTTCGATACTTGCTCCTCGATTCGGCCAACTTGCCACTAATTAGCTTGAACTGTACTTGCTTGAATATGGAAATTGGCTTCAGAAACTAACTGTGATAGGTTGCACGGAGCAGGAAGCTAGGAAACTTCTTTGATGTAGTATAAATACGAGTAATTGTAAATTGAGGATGAGGAAGTGTGTGGATATGTACGTTTATTACTATTTAATTAATTGCACAATATGTGAACCAAACAGTGAACGGAATAAACCAAACATTTAAAATTTAAACCATTTTCTTATGAAAAATTGATATAAGGTAAAGGTTTATAAGAACATAAACCTTTAGGCACCCAATCTTTTCCGAAACTCAGCTTAAATGGTAAATGGGTACTCCTAGCACTAAGTCCATGTGTTACACTTCTTTTGTGTTATCAAATCCATAATCCCGTACTAATATTATACATGCGAAAGTAACTCAGTATGTCTGTCTATTTGTCTGTCCGGCTTTTACACCTAAAGCATTGAACCGATTTCGATTTGGTATAGGTATACGTTTAACCTCTACAACGGTCATAGGCTACTTTTTGTCGTTGAAAATAAGGGGGGATTGCGGTAATACCACACTTGAAAGTTAATCTGTTATTTTTTTAATTAATTGCACCATACATGCACTAAAAGTGAACCAAACAGTGAACGGAAAAAACAAAACATTTGAAATTGAGATTATAGATATTAAATTTGGCACACATAGCTCGAAACTTTGATTTAATGTATACTAATTTCTGTTTTTAATATTAGGGAAGATAGGGGTAAACCGACCATAAAAGTATTTGGTCCATGCGAACGAACTCGTTGGCACAGCTAGTTTTCATTAAACAAAGAGTTTATTTCGTTTTCAAAAGTATATTTGTTGTGAGCTAAGTTGGTATAGACATCTGAACCAAAGCCAATTAAAGCTTAAAATACTACAAGAACTTAAAAGGAATACCTACAACTAGGTTAATTAAATTTAATTCCAGACTTGAGTATTAAATCAAACAAAAGTCAAGTACAGTTTTTAAACCATTCTACATAAAAGAGTTCGTATTTAATTTCCCTAAAAAGTTCTATAAAAACGTCATTATACTCCGAGGACTAAGTATTCAGGAAAGGCGCTCTTTTTGCTAACTTTAATTGCGGTCAGCCAAAATACTGGTTTCGTAATCGCTCAGGCAGGGGAATTTATAGGCCTCGAGCTAGGCTGAAGAGACAAATAGCAAGTGTTGTACAGGCTAGATACTATGAAATATACCTCTTACACGGTGTTATTACAATTAAATTAGACCAAGTATAAACGAGGCTTAAATATGAGACGACCATTTTGAAAAGTAGGTTGTCAGAATTTTTTATAGACTTTACGACTTTTTATGTTGATGGATAGTATTTAAATTTGATTTAAAATATGACTTAATATTTAAGTAAAATGTTATTTTTTTTTGGGAATCCGATTAAAGATATTGAAATAGCAGCGCTGTAATAAAAACGAACTCTGTCCTATCTATTATTATAACTATTATTACCTTTTGATGACTTTGCAGTCTCTCGTGATAAATCAACTTTGTTAAATATTATCTTTGTTTCACAAATACACGGCTAAAATTATAAAAACGCATAATTCCAAAATGGTTGGAGGGTTTTCATTTTGTTTTATTCGTTATTTTCAAGTTTTTTTTGTCAGGAAAAGAAATGAAAAAATATACCCGCGTTCGCACACGTGAGTATTGAGACGCTTGTTTAGTATTTAACGATACTTTATTTGTCGATAGTTAAATCTATCGATATCAGTGACCAACACTATTGCGGGCGGATTAACGGCGGACAAAGTTAGAAGTGAACTGTTTGTTTGTGAGATACGGTGGACGTCATGATTTATCGACAAATGAGGTGGAATGCTCCTTCGTTTAGTTGGGAAACTTGGAATATGTTTTAGTGCGGTCTCATATTATAGTTATATGCGCGGATAAGCTCGAATTTGGAGGCGCGTTTAGGCGTCTATAGTAGTGTTTCTTTTGGCATATTTCGGCATACATAGGCATATCATATAGTATGAGTGTTGTGGCTCTCATTAGCGGCTATGGGTATCATTGCGGTTAAGCAATAATGCCACCCAATGTAAGGAAAAGTAATACAGACTAACTTAATTTTTTTTTATATTGCACTTCAAGATTATCCTCATCCCACCTGATGTTAAGTGGTAATGAGGTCCTAGCTTAAGGGCGAAAAGTACAGCATAATAAATCTGTTACTGGACTTGTCGCCCTTACCTTGAAGGCTTGACCCCTGCTCCTAATGTAGCACCCCCCAGGAGCTCTGGAAACCTTACTCACACGCAGGAACACAACAACACAGAAGTGATTGTTATTTAGCTGCGGTCTTCTGTAAGGTGGAGGTATTTCACCAGTCGGGCTGCTCCAGTTCGAGCGATAAATTGCTATGCCCTACCTCTCTTAAATAAATATATATCTTTATATTGTTTGTGATACATTGCTCTGATTAATTTCTGTGAATATTTCAAGAGTCCAACAAAAGTTTCTATTAATATCGAGCAAAAAATTGGAAAAGATTTACGTTTATTGTACGGGCGCCCCACTTAAGTCATTATTTTATTTTGTTTTTGGTATTTAACGATATAGCGGCATAAGAAATACATAATCATTGTCGTTGTGGGTATCAATGCGGTTAAGCAATAACGTCACTCAATATAATGAAAAGTAATACAGAGTAAATTAAATAAATATCTATGTTTATATTGTCCATTTGTTTGTAATACATTGCTCCGATTCAGTGGTAAGTGGTAGCTAAAGCAATTATGCGGTTATAAGAAATAAAACCGGGACCGAGAACCCATTACCCCTAATTTTGACCCAGTACTTCAATATTTAAAAAAAAATAGAATTAGTTCTTCATTATTTCAGTTTTTAATTAATTAAGTAATGTTATTTGGAATGTTTCTTTTTTTTGGTATATAAGACGAATCTTATGGCGAACGCTGTGTATACCTGTAATTGGCATGCATATTGAATCTCACCCTTTTAAATCAGTGTTATTATGAGTTGTGAAGGTGTATTGCTGTTTATTTATTTATTTATTTAAAAACTTTATTGCACAAATAGTTACAACAGGCGGACTTAATGCTAGGGGCATTCTCTACCTGTCAACCCTTGGGTCATGCAGATAGTTTGTGTATGTACGTTACGTTAGCTGTTGGTGTACGTTATAAATAAATAAATAAACAGAAAAAAATATCTCCCTTTGAAGTGTGGGGCTCAAACCCACGACCATCACGTAACGCACGTGCTGTTCTTCCAAGTGAGCTAACTATTGGAAAATATTGTTTTATTTCCGTTCCTTCAATATATCATAAGCTAGCTTACAATTTACATGCTAGTATAAATTGTGAAAACAGGTTAATTAATTAAGATAAAGTTCAAAGCCATTTTATCTCTTTACCAAATTTTAATAGTATTTACAATAATACTAAGCTCTTTAACTATTTATGAAGGTAAAATAACAAAACGAAAATATTTTCTTGTAAAATTTAATTTCACACACAAGCTTTACTGTATTAAATTTTATTTATTCCAAACGGGGTTTACAAATATTTTCGTTTTGTACGTTTTACTAGAGAATAAAATGATATCAAACTTGAAGTTTAAATTTATTTTTGGCCATCAAAATACGAGCATGGCGTAATGAAATTTCAGATGAAAAGTTAAAATATCACTGTATTTTTGGGAGTCGCGTTTGCTTATTTTTATTATCAAGCCTTTGAAATGCAATGCGACTTGATTACATTTCAACATTCGTTACGTTGAAAAGTGCTTTTTATCAGGTAGCTTCTAATAGCATGGCCATTGAGGTTACATTTCATGAAATAATTTATCACTCTTGATAGCAAATTTAGTAAAAAATGGTTCAATATATCTCTACTTTCTCCTATGTAATATTTGTATAATGTAGATACAGTCACAATTTTTAATTGCTTTATAGATAAAATAGCTCTGCTCGGGACTTCTTTCGAGTGGACTACATACTTTCATGGTCGGTTTTACCCCTGTCTCCTCTTATATTCGGAATAAAAAATAGTCCATATTTTAATCCAAGTATCGAGCCATGTTTGTGCCAAATGTCATATCTTGAGCTTAAAAATAAATATTTTTCCATATAAACTTTATTATCCCTCCTTATTTTCAAAACAAAAAGTTGCCTATGTCCGTTCTGAAGGTTCAACGTATACCAATACCAAATTTCATAAAAATCCGATCAGTGGTTTAGGCGTGAAAGCCGGACAGGCAAACAAACTGACAGACAGAGTTACTTTCGTATGTATAATTTTAGTACAGAAGTATGGATTTGATAACACAAAAAAGTGTAACGGATAGACTTAGTGTTAGGAGTAATAAAATAGCGACTAAAATGGTGACTGTATATTATGCCATATATCTCAACACCTTGGGACCCCGCCATGTGACTGTTGCCGAATATCGATATCGATTAAAGAAATAAAACATCTATAGGACTGAGATTTTACTTAATTTTTTATATGGCTTCTCGCTTTTTCAAACAATTCAGTGATTCCGCCAATGTCAAGTGTTTAGAGAGACACGTCAAAAATGGGACGGCGCGGGGTTTCTTTATTGAGATCCTCATTATGTACAGTCGCCATCAGATATATCGGAGCAGACAAAGTGACCAAATACTTCTGAAAAGTTAAAAATGTCAATAAGTTACATACACTACAAGTTACCATTAATATCTGAACATTTATTCTTCAGTAATATCTGAGCAGATGCCAATAATATCTGAACACTCATAACGTCAATATGTGTCACGCACGTCATGTGTCTCATTTAGCTACCTGTGTAGATGAGTGTTCAGATATTATTGGTTAGTTGTGTGTGAAGAATTTTTGACTAGCATCTGCTCACATATTGCTGAAGTAGTGAATGTTCAGATATTAATGTTAACTTGTAGTGTATGGAACTAATTGACATTTTTAACTGTTTTGAAGTATTTGGTCACTTTGTCTGCTCCGATATATCTGACGGCTATATCTATATTTTTGTTATATCACGTGACTTTTACCTTTACATGTTAAACGACACGTTTAGCGTTCGATAACTACCACTCGACTAAAGGTATGCACCAAATAAAAATGGCTGCTGTGCCTACACGTTTCGTATTAACATCATCAACCTATTTTTCCCTACAGCCCATTCAGAACTTATTATTACATTTGGCCCTTTGCCCATCCAGAAAGGTCGACCTGAGTAAATAACTACGACAATTTCCTTTCCCAGCTGTTTATATAACCTGAGTTTGTATCAGGAGGACGAGAAATTAAGGGTTTTAACAAAATTACTCGAATTCAAGTGTAAATTCGGTGGCACTTTTACTTCAAGCTTATAAAATTTAGGTGCTAAATTGATTGACGTTTTTCCTTTGAGTGTGGGGTGTTTTCACTTTAAATGTGGGAATAATAGAATGCTTTGACTTTACAGTACAGCATTTTATTTGCGTGATGACAAATGGGATATTTATTTTAATGTTAACCTGTGAATTAGATTTAATTTTAATTCGTGTAAGGAATAATTTTCATTTTGCTGTAGGGACTTTCTAGTAATATTATAAACATGGAAGTTTTGCCTCATGTAGATGTTTTTTTCTGATTTTTACCAAATTTTAAATACTAAAAAAATATGTTTACCTTGCTTATGAGTTAAAACTAGGATATTTTAATTTTGAAATCATACGAACAAGGTTGTGGGCAAGGAAACAATAAGAAAACCAAAATATTTACAATGATATTAAAAATTAATTAGTCTTATTAAACTTGGAAAAACTTAAAAAAAAATTAAAGGGCCAAGGGCATTTCCTTTCTGAAAATTAAAAAAGTTACCCACTTCCGAAGATTTTTTAGAGACCATAACCAATTCAAGTTTCACAAGGATTGTGTTTTTTTAACTATAATTTTAAAGTAAAATTGTATTCCATATTTTATGATTCCAGTACCAACATGCTTGTTTTTTAATTTTTAATTATTTTGGGAAAGCGAGCCTTAACGCTATCACGTACCACGGGCCGATAAATATGTGGTTCTAAACATATTCGGCAGAGGGCACTTACCGGAAGGCTAACGGTTGATACAACAGAAAAATTTCATCACCTACGATAACTTGCGGTTAGCTCAGTTGGTAAGAGCAGCACGCGCGATACGTGAAGGTCGTGGGTTCAATTCCCGCACCGCAGGGGGAGATAAAAATGTTCTGTTTCTAATATTTAAACGCTATCTGGTCAGTATAGTAGTTTCCACTGAGATTTGAAAAAGGAATGTATATGTTAGAATAAATGTATAAGTATGAAAAACCAAAGGAGCTGCTAAACTAATGTTTTCCGAATGTAGGTAATCTATTTATTAAGCTAACATTTGATTCCATTTTAATACTGATTCCCTAGATGACACTACGGGGGTGTGAGGTCCAACTGCTTCGTGATTGGTGATTAACATGTCATGGTGACACATCTGTCAATGTCATGTCAAAAGTAACCAATCGTGTAGCAGTTGGACCTCACACACACGTAGTGACATCTAGCGGATTTTTCACGCGCGGTAGTCCCCATTACAAAGATAAAGGCGGGCCTAAATTAGGTATGTCAATCTAGACACCCAAAAGAAGCTCAAATTAGGTAAAACTCATGGACTTAGTTATTATATTAAGTCCATGGTATAAACAAGAAAAACAGAATATTTAGCAGACAGAGAGCAGAATCAAAACGCTTTTGAGTATTGAATTCTTGTATAAACCACTGCCATTTAAGCGATCGTCATACTTCAGACAATATTACGCATAAATTTGTATTATGGAAACCAAGTTAATTAATTAAAAGTCTTGATGAAGGAAAACCACGCACCTCGTAGACTAAAACGATATACTTAAATCACAATAAAGTAAAGTAGGATGTGGCCCAGGTCATATTCTGAGCATGTCATTACAGACCCCGACCTACCCGCTACTAAATGTCCCAGTGTGTGACAGAACATAGTGTTCAAATTGATAAAAAAAAAATACAACAGAAATATATATATATATATATATATATATATATATATATATATATATATATAAAGAAAATGCATTATTTGTACTTCAATAATAAATTGATTAAGTATTTATTTGCTAGTCACATGGTACATAAGGTTATAATTTAGAAAGTACCTACATTGGACACATGACACCCTGTTGGTGCACTGCAATAGAGATTTTTAAATGAATATTAAAATTATAATTAATTACAATGGGAATATAAAAACTATTAACAAAAACTAATTAAAAAAACAAATTTTGTTATCCGAACCCGTTAGTCCCCGGCGCAAAGGTGCCCATCACACTGGCCGCATTACCACGCTGAATAGCAATGGCCAGCCTCTGCACCAGGAACGAACCAGAACGTGAGTCGTCTGAAGCATCACTCAATCTACGGCCTATTTCACGCACAAATTCCTTTGCTTCCGACCCCCAACAGCCCATGGTCTCGTGGAGACCACTGCCACAGGCACAAAGTAATAAAGTAAAAATAATAATATAAAGTGACAGTGAAAGTAAAATAAATGTCTGTTGAAATAAAACTTAAAAAAGCAGTAATTTATTTTTGTTACTTCCCACCGAGGAGTCTGTAACAGTTAGCAGATTCTGGTGTGATGTATGATATTATCATATTCTTGAAATCAATTTTGGCTGCTGTTCTTAACGACATTAATTTACAAGACCACTCGTCTTCCAATTAACTTTGTCCGCAAAATGCGGCAAAAACTGCATTTTAAGCACCATATTACAAATTCATATAACCGCAAAACTACTTCATCTCTAATGGAATTAGCCAGCCACCGACTAACTCTTTCCTCTCGAACTAAAACTTCGGAACAAAACCTGGCTACCGGACACCGGCTGCCAAACTTCGCTTTATGTCCCACGGAATGGCTGAAGACGTAGTAGGTAAGACACTCTTTGAAATTTTAGTTCTAGTTCCGAACAGAACCGCGAATGAACTATGAAGTTTCGGTCTGTTAAGTCTCTTGGTTTGGAGTTTTTCATTGATAACTTGTACCAACAATTCTAGTTTGTTAAATGTTACTTTGTTTATTATTATTGACTTTAAGATGGTAAGATTTAGAATTGCTTTTTTAGTATCACTAATATTATAAAGAGGAAAGATTTGTTTATTTGTGTGTATGTCTGTCTTGGATAAACTGAAAAACTACTGAGCCGTTTTCAATTTTTTTTTATAACGCCCTTCAAGATTGACGTCATCCCACCTGATGTTAAGTGGAAATGAGTTCCTAGCTTAAGGGCGAAAAGTATAATAGTAAAACTGTTACTAGTTTTGTCGCCCTTACCTTAAAGGCTTGACCCTGCTACTAATGTAGCATCCCTCAAGAGCTCTGGAAACCTTACTCACATGCGGGTACACAACAACACCGAAGTGATTGCTATTTGGCTGCGGTGTTCTGTAAGGTGGATGTATTTCACCAGTCGGGCTGCTCTAGTTCGAGCGATAAATCGCTATGGCCTACTACCTCTGTTATCGTAGTGCCCTGCCTCGCTTTTTTTCACCATCGGAAAGCAACATTCATTATTAAAAACATAGACTATATTTATTGCTAGAAAAGACAAAGTCCATAGGTTCGAAGTCGTGGGTGGCCATTAGTACTACATTAAAAATGAATAATGAACATCGAACATATTAACTCCAAAATTTTTCTTGACATAACTTTAGACTTAAAATTACAGTGACCACCCCACATATTATTATCTAACCTGGCTGGAAGACCGAGAACGACTGCGTATTCGGTCAGAATGATAGGGTATCTATCAGATATCGTTAATACTCGTAAAATAAATAGTATCAATCAATTTGGGAAATTCGTTTGTTTCTTTAATGATAGTTATTTTATTTAAATTATTTTGTACAAACATATTTTTATTATATTTTTGCATGGACAAACCAATATTTAAGTATTTACTCAATTATTTAATGGTTATCTTCCTGACAGGGAGAAATCACTTCAGTGATAAGACCGTCTAAATTCTTGTTACATTTGTCTATAGAATTGGTTTTTGTACTAGAACAATTTTTTACTATAAAGTTTCCATATGTATTTACCAATATCAATCGTTCTTTTTTTCAAATAGTACTTTTACGTCAAAATAAAGTGAAATAGTTTTTTGAGACACATTATGTAAGTTATTACTTACTTTAATAGACTTATTTAGCTTTTAAAAAAGTTTAACGTTTTACGCCTCTTTAGATGTTTTTTTTTTAAATCCCTACTATCCCTACTAATATCATAAATGCGAAAATAACTTTGTCTGTCTGTTATGCTTTCCCGCTTAAACCTTCTAACCGGCTTCAATGAAATTTGGTATAGCTATACGTTGAACCTCAAGAACGGACATAGGTTACTTTTTGTTAGAAAATAAGGGGGGGATGGGGGTAATACCACCTTTGAAAGTTTATATGGGAAAATGTTTATTTTTTTAGTTAGAGATATGGAATTTGGCAAAAATATAGCACAAAACTTGAATTTTAATATATACTTCTTTTTGTTTCGAATATTTGGGGAAATAGGGGTAAAACAGACCATGAAAGGATGTAGTCCACGCTCTGCCGCAACTCGTCTTGGATAAAATATATAAAATCAAGCTACAATAAACAACTTCAAATCTGCAAAGCTTTAAATTCTTCAAGCCATTCAGAAAGTATTCTGGATTTAACCTCGACAATCGAGGACTAAATTTAATCCGAGCTCTCGCGTTGGAGTGGTGAATTCAATCAGACGGCACCGGAATTCGATTCCCGGACAGACAACCGGGTCTTTATCTGGGAAATAGATTAGTTTTTAGTTGTTGTGGAGGGAACGGAAAAATGAGATGTCGGTTTGATTTGCGAAGGATTTTATCAAGTCTTTTGTGAGGTCTAGTGCTTTGTCGGATTGAAGACTGGAGTTTTAAAAAGGGTTGGAAGAAGTTGCAGTTGCTAAGTTGTTTTTCTAACCTACCTTATTCTGACTTGTAATTATTTATTTATTTATTTATTTATTTATTTATTATGGCATACACAACAGGTTCCAATCATAACAAATTTAATTAAAAAACTTAAAAATTATCGATCTAGATTACAACCCAAAACAGTGTACACACAGCATGATTAATCAATAGCGCGTAAACTTATACTAATGACAAATTGAAATTCTGCAAGAAAATTAAGGATAGCTCAGTTGAGGATATTTTTTACTTTAATTAACAAAAGTAAGTTAGTATGCCTAATATACTTTTAGATTTTTGCGTACCATATAAAATATTTAAAATAGGTTAACGAGTCAAAGGGTAAAAACGGGATCCTGTTACTAAGACTTCGCTGTCTTTCTGTCAGTCCGTTTGCCTGTCACCAAGATAATTATATCTCGAGAACCTATTTATTTTTTATTTGAAAACTTTTATAGCACATACAAGTACAATTGGTATATTTAATGCTATGAACATTCTCCCTTGGCATACAGAGTTTCTTTATGGGTACGTTAATAGTAAAATTGTGCGTAAGCAATTAAAAAATGTCTGAACTAATATTAATAAGCTAAATAGTTTTTTTTGAACGCGCTTGTCTATAGTATTAGGGAAGCGCGTTCCAAATCAGTAGGTTCGAATTAAAAAAATATGTTTGAGTTGATAGTCCATTTATCAAAAAAAGGCTTTACAATTTATAACACCACGTTGCAACCAATTTAATAGGAGCGAATAGTCAGTGTAAAATGTGAAAAAAACAGTGTTAGTCCGCGTGGAAAGCTTTTCGGGACCGCTAGCAGGTAAATAAAATATAAACACTATGAATATATTTTGGCAGTCACATACATACATATAGATACTAGATTTATAGGTAGGATATGCTTATTCCTTGCCGATGTTGTTGTGGTGGATCTAAAATTATTTCCACAGTATTACCATCAAGACGATGCCCCCGGAGTTTTATTGGGTACGCCTGTCTTTCTAAGGGCAGGAGAGTCCCACACACGCCGTCACTTCCCTTGAATGCGCAAAGCATTTCCCCCACCAAAAAAAGGATATTTTTTATCCCGAAAAATTCGAACAAAGTAGCGAAACAGCTAGTATATAAATAAGTAAGATCAGTTACTCTGATCTATATAAGACTATAAATACAATTATCGACGCGCTGGAACATTGGCTCCGAACGTGGGTCCCATACGAGAAGTTGCAAGTTCAAACCTCAGATAAATATTTATTTGTTAACATTTTTTTGGGAAGTCCGTAGCTACTACATGAGCCGGTGCTGGCAGGGATCCGGTCTAACTCCTTGCCATCAGATATGTTGAAACGTAAAGGAATCATACATGGTAAGACTATAAATACAATATTATCTTCTACTTCAAGTGTTTACTTCAAGAATATTCTTGTAACTTCCTATACTTCAACTTTACAACAGTAATCATGAGAGGAGTTATGTCAAATCATAGAAACGATAATACACGAATATTGAGGGAACAAAATGTTTTTAGAGATGGGACTCGAGAAATAATATTCGATTACTGATTTGAAATAATATTTGATTCATATAACTACTATTCGTGATTCAAATTAATATGTATAGATCCGTTACACAAATTTATTAAGACATATTTTCGTAATAGCAATAATAGTGAGTTGATTAACAGATTCAGATTAATTAAATTCGATACATCGATTGTTATTTTCAGAAATACTTCTCATACAGGTACATCAAAACTTCATCCATTTATTAAATAAACACTAACATAGTTTTTCTTCTTATCGTAGAAAATATATTAGCTACGTATTCTATTTATAATTTTGAACTGGTTCCACAATTTTCCATAATTCATAAAAAAAACAGCATTGAGAAATTCGATCGATAGAGAAGTGTTAGAACATTAGCGTTGTTTATGAATATAGATATTCTGATTATGAAACCTGGAGGGGTTTTGAACAGCTAGCACATTTGTGCATAGCAAAGTGCGTAGTCATACAATATAGGTTCACACTAAGCGCGGTTCTAATAACATGCAAAACCATTCAAAATGCTTTACAATTCCAACCAAATATATATTTATATTTTTAAAATTTGAAGAGAGGTAGGGCAAAGTGATTTATCGCTCGAACTGGAGCAGCTCGGCTGGTGAAATACCTCCACCTTACAGAAGACCGCAGCAAAATAGCAATCACTTCTGCATTGTTGCGTTCCTGCGTAAGGTTTCCAGAGCTCCTGGGGGGTGCTACATTAGTAGCAGGGGTCAAGCCTTTAAGGTAAGGGCGACAAGTCCAGTAACAGATTTATTACGCTGTACTTGTCACCCTTAGCTAGGAGCTCATTACCACTTAACATCAGGTGGGGTGAGGTCAATCTTGAAGTGCAATTTAAAAAAACCTAATATTGACAGGAACGTTTCCGCTGGTAATAATAAAATAAAAATCTTCAAAACCTTAAGTTTCTTATATTTTGTAAAATACCGTTTGTTATGATTTCGTTCTCATTCTACATTAAAACAGTTATTTATTATTAGATTTTCTATAAAAAGTCAACATAACGCTAACCCGCCACAATATATTCATAAAACATAAACAAGAAGCCATGACAGTAAAAATACTTAAGATGCTAAATAAACCTAAATCAATTCACACCTCCGCATCTGCTATATTGTTGTATCGTTTGAATTGAACAATTCAAATTTAATTCGAATCGAGTTTGAGTCCCATCTCTAGCGTTTATGCTCACGCCGGAAGATATCTCCTACGTCTAGGCCAGCCTAAACACTACCAAATAGACGTATATAGACATGAATTTAGAAGTGCTAAATGCGACTCTAGTGCTTCGCAAGAGAGTCCTAGACGGATGAATGGGTGACAAAAGGCTTGTATCGGGGGATTGTAACCCTTACGTACTTGTTTGCTGCGCTCTCTTGTTCACAATTTGAGTAGTATAGTGACATACGGATCCGGAGTTTGGGAAATCGATTTTGTATGCTTTATTTTTCTATAAATTAATATGAAATGATGGAAGATACGTTTTTGTAAGAAAAGTGATTAAACAAACGCCTCATAATTTACATTTAAAATTAAAACATTCAAAATTAAGCTAATTATTCGTTTCGCTTTCACAATTTTTAACTGATTCTAGAGAATAAAAAGGGTGTTGGCTAAATCAAATCGATAAAATAAATCAATGAATTATTACTTAATTGAATAGGTCACACTTTTGAATCATTAATGAACACCTACAACACGAAGTTCTATCAAGAAGGTAGGCAGAAGCAGCACCTTACTTATTATTATGCGACCAAGGCATGTAGGTAGTTTTATTTTTATGAGTGAAAAAGCCATTTCAGTTGGGTTGCACCATCCAAGGTCACGACCTGATTCTAACTTCTAATAAATAAAAGTAAGTCAGTATGCCTAATATACTTTTTGATTTTTGCGCACCATATAAAATATTTCAAATAGGTTAACGAGTCAAAGGGTAAAAACAGGACCCTCTTACTAAGACTTCGCTGTCTGACTGTCAGTCCGTTTGCCTGTCACTAAGATAATAATATCTCAAGAATCGTGAAAGCTAAAGAGTTGCATAATACGAATTACTTGACTGCCCAACGTTTCGGTTAGGTTGCACTAATCGTAATCTCAAGCAAACTGGTTTTAACTACCAAAAAATGTCTTTTGACCCTTTAACTTATTGTTATTTTTTTAAATGGGACCCGAAAATCTTAAATTCTATTATGATAACGTTTGTCAAACTATAAATCCGTGTGTATCTCTGTTGAGAAGGGGTTCGGCGGAAGGCGACTATTGCTCAGTAACAAGTACTGCCTTTGTTCATCCTACCGTGCCTTCCGAATAGACAGTATCGGGATAAATAACTCCAAACTGGGACGGACGGTCACCCATCAAAGGATTGCTCATATCTAACCTTGTTAGATAGGAATATAGGCTTTATTGCACAATACAGTTAGATAATTTGGTTTTTACGCGTTGCACACTGGTGAAATTCGCTCAAAAGTTGGCCAAAATTACGACAAGTGTGTTTATGCCTATATATTGCTGTAATCTGTCTAAAATAATAGGATGAAGGTACTTTAAAAAGCAAAGCTATTAAATGTATGTTTTATTGATATATTTAATAGTTAAAAATGAGATAAATAAAAAAAAACAATGACGATACAGAACTTATTTCTTAATATCTTTGTTCTTACTTTCTTGGGCTTCTTCAGATAGAAGACCTGTTGGAACTACTGCATTCTGTACTATAATATAATATACCCATGGATTAATATTCTGTGAATTGTAGTTGGTATATTATACCATGGATACTATTTCAAAAAGACAACAGCGGTTTTCAGGCTGTATATTTTAAACTATTCCTCATTTATTGCTAGCCCACTAGACATTGTCATCAAAATAATCCATAGCCTATAAATCAATTGTTTGTTTTGCCAGTTATTTCTGCAGATTTCAAGAAGTAACAATGAAACAGAATTCTTGAGTTTTTCGTCGTTTTGATCTGTCACTGCATTCCACAAAAACTTTTACAGGCCTTCCCACAGAATCACAACAGATTCTTAGTCTTTTTGCGAAGGAAAATGAACTGATGTATTTAGCCTGTTAGTATATATGCTTTTAAAACGTTTTTGTGAAACACTTTGTGAAACAGTGAAACATTTCTTGTTTGATATACTTTGGCAATTCGTCTTCACAGTGTGTTTTTTCCCGAACTTTTGTAACTAAGCGTTGAAATCGTATCTCGTGGTTATGAGATTCACCCGTTAAGTAATAACTCAATAATTCTCTTCGACTAATTGGAATGCTATGCTGGGAACAGCCTTAAAAAATATTATGAGAATTTTTTAAATTCGTAATTATTGTATGTTTTGCACTATTTTGTTTAGGTGACGCAGTTAGACGCAGCTAATTTTGGTGGCATATGATAGCTATAGATATGTTCTTTCGAAATATGTAAAAGAAACGGGTTGAGTGCGATTGAGTATGAACTTTTTCACTAAGTAAAAGAAAAAAAACTGTTGAAATATAGACTTCTATTCAAACCTACATATCTATAACATGGCAAGTAATATAAACTGTTTAGTAATACAGAAATAATAAACTAACCTGAAGGTATAGAATCCATTACGTTTTACACCAAATACCAACTTAATAAAATTTAAACGTAGTCATTAAACAAAAGCTCAAAATTGTAATGAATTACTCGACAAGCAAAACTATTTCAATCGAGTGTTGCGAATATCTCAATAAAAAGTGTCAAACGTTTAAATGGTCATTTATAGATGGCGCCATATGTCTTGTTCCTAAATTAGGCTACTAATTTGGAATTGGAGTAACTTTGTTTTTTTTAATTTTGGCCACAAATTACGTAAATTTCACCTGTGTGCGTTGTAGTATAATTAGGGCGGTCTCATTGCTAGGAAGCCATCTTGCGACCAATACAAAACGTTAGCCCGGACCAACAGATTCATTCCTTCATATTGTTTTATTCGGTCGGAATTATCACCTATCAAATAACAGACTGCGCCATAGCTTAACTTTCAGTGTTATTTTATAGCCATTAGCGTTAATGTGCTACGAACACCTAATCCCACTAATATTATAAACGTGAAAAATTGGATGTCAGAATGTATGCAGATTCATTTATTTCGCCCAATAACATTTTTTTTATATATTTTTTAATATTTAGCTCTTCAAGGTTGTCCTCATCCCACCTGATGTTAAGAGGTAATGGGGTCCTAGCTGAAGGGTGACAAGTACGGCATAATAAAGCTCTTATCTTAGCTTAAAGGCTTGACCCTGCTACTAATGTAGCAGCCCCAGGAGCTCTAGAAGCCTTACTCACACGCAGGAATATAAAAACACCGAAGTGATTGTTATTTGACTGCGGTCTTCTTTAAGGTGGTATTTCACCTTTCGGGCTGCTCCAGTTTGAGTGACAAATAACTATGCCCTACATTTTTAAAAATTTAGAAAGAAACCTCAATGAGCTCTTTAGCTACTTACCATCCAATCAGAGCAATAATAAGTATGACGTTGTCCAACATTTATTTATGTTAAGTACAAAGCTATGTAAAATTATAAACTCTAACAGGATTGGCTGCGGCGAGATCAAGAGGCTGTCGGGTCCAATCACAGCAGTTAATGACCATTCACTAATGAATTGTGTGAGAGCCCTACAGGGTGTTTGAACTGTGTACTGTGATAGTAATTTGGCGACCACGATCATTAATTTACACTATGTAATCAAGTGTTTTCAATTGGTATTTGACTTTGAATATACTCATAAATAATAAATAGGGACAAGACAGTGAGATGGCGAGTCACCACCTGCCCATTATATTCGTTTTTTTAAGCATAAAACGGGCAAGTGTCGTAGTCCTTCCCATAGTCCCGGTTACCCAGTCCACTAGCACCCCATCCCAATAGCCCAGATTCAGTTCAATTCAATTCAATCACTTATTGCATGTCACATTACAAATTATTTATTAATTCTTAATCCTTTACTCAATTCCATAGTACTGCACTGGCTGGGGGTTGTCCGTGGCTGCATTTTATAGTGTATACAGGAATAATCGTCGGTTGGTGTCACATTACATGAAGATAATATATGTCATGCCATTGCGTGTTGGCTTCAGCCCCATGCACGCCTCCCAAAGGTCTGTAGTCCCAAGATATTGAAAATGATACATAAAAATAAACTTAATGTATATTTTTTTCCAAATAGGCAACATTTATATTGATTGTGTGAGCATCTTTGTAGGCATTATAACATCAGTTTAGACATATTATAGTGGTATATTCAATTACATATGAGCACATGTTTTAAATAAATCTTAAATTTATTGCTAAAAACATAAAAATCTACGCCACTTTTGTTGTAATTTTATAACTCAACTAGCGGTCCCGGCGAACTTTGTTTCGCTTTAGAGAATTTTTCCCGCTTTTCTGTTGAAATTTTTCAAATTTTACCAAGGATCCCTAATTTTGTAGCCTATGTCAAATTGGAAGAGCATTCTATTGGTAAAAGATTTTTGTAAATCGGCCCAGTTCTTTTTGAGCCTATTTATTACAAACATACAAAAATAGGTACAAATCTTTCCTCTTTATAATATTCGTGTAGAAAACGGGCTTACCTATCCAAACCAAATGCTAAGATTTTGCTTGAACTATTTAATAGATGGTTTATGTGAAGTTTGCACAAAATTGGTCGACCAATTTTGACCAGTCACGTATTTCACCAGTCGGGCTGACGATACACTCCACCTTACAGAAGACCGCAGCCAAATAACAATCATTTCTGTGTTGTTATGTTTCTGTGTGTGAGTAAGGTTTCCAGAGCTCCTGGGGGGTGCTGCGTTAGTAGCAGGGGTCAAGCCTTCAAGGTAAGAGCGATAAGTCCAGTAACAGAATAATTATGCTGTACTTATCAACCTTAAGCTTCCTAGCTTAGGTCCTCCTCATTACCACTTAACATCAGGTGGGATGAGGTCAATCTTGAAGTGCAATATAAAAAAAAATTATCACTTTTTTTTAGTTTTAAAGTTTAGTAGTTAATCGTGATACTTTTCATTTAAAATTCTTTCAAATGAAATCAATTCTGATTCTGCTTAGAAACGCCACTTATATTTATACAATACATGTAAGTGTAAAATTATTTTTTCTTTTAATTTAAGTCTGTTTGATTAAAATAAAAAAATAAATGTAATATGAATAAATGATGATTTTTAATTTTCGAACTACACAATTGATGGACATTGTCTTCAAAATGAGTTCATATATAAATAAATAATAATAAAATAAAAAACTCTTTTTTTTTATCTGCAAGAACCCTTTCGCAGGTGAAGGCCTCCTCCAAATTGTGCCAATCCTCTCTCGAATTTGCAGTCTGCATCCAATTTGGTCCCGCTGTGTGTATAATTTCGTCTTCCCATCTTTTTCGAGGTCTTCCTTTTTTTCTTTTTCCTGTTGGACCTCTCCACACAGTAACATGTTTAGTGCATCTTTAATCTTGAAGGCGCGCTACATGACCTGCCCACTTCCATTTCAGTGATAGTGCTTGTGCCAGACCGTCAATCAAAAAAAAATAAAATAAAAAAAAAAACAAACCAAAAAATAATATAAATACCAATTATAACTAATGTTTTTTTGAATTTACGATAACACAATCGAAGTAGTATCGACTGTGCCCATTTGACGATGTTTTCATAATTTCCAAGTGAATTGTTTACGTTAGTTAATTGTTTTTAAATATTGGCTACAAGACGACGATGTTACGATGGAGCGTGCCGCATTACCGACCCAATTATTTTAAAACATAAATTTATCTCTAAAACATTTATACTGCTTACTTTATCAACTCAAACGTTTAAATTCCGCGAATAATCTCTTACTATAACCAGAAGCATTACGTAAAGATTACTTCCCATTATACAAAAGTCGCTAAAACCCTGATACCTCATAGCGACACATGTTTTGAAACCTTTTTCTTCATTCCTACACGCGTCACCGTCATTTGCAACATCCCAACTTGAACTCACCCCTTTCAACATTAAAGCTCATTTTAAAACCTCCACATTGTCACCCTATTCAGCGTCCAAGCACGACCTGAAACGGGCTTTACGTTTACATAATACGGTCCACTTTCATTTCCATTAATGTAACCAAACGAAAGTCAAGTTTCTGTTTGCGAAAGCGGACTTTGCGTGTTAGTTTTTAACGGTCAGTTTTGTTCGCAGGGTCCCGTATGCAGGGTGTAACGGAGTATGAAAGAAGGATTATGTGCGGGCACGTGAACTAACCATGACAGGCTTCCTCTTCGGGCTGGTGGGTGCTTTGGCGCTAGTCACTCGAACAGGTACGTAATTTTGTGACGTCACCCGTGTGCATGCATGCATGCGTGCTTTTTAGCCAGCCGTGACGTGATTGCGGCTTTGCCTTTTTTTGCTTTTGTTTTCAGACGGTTTTAACGAGATATTTCCAGTTGTTTGCTTAAGGAAATTTTGGGTCATTGAAGCAGGAAAAGTAATGTCTATTTTATTTCCATTTGGCATGAAACAAGCGTGTGCTCTTACGAAATGGCGATTTCTGTAACACAAGAACAAAACAAAAGAACATCTACTGACATAGACGAACTTTGTAGCTGAGAGGGGAGCTGGCGAGACTTTGGCGTCGCGCTATCTCTGAGGTTCCGGGTTCGACTCCCGGTCGAGTCAATATGGGAAACGCACTTTTCTATATTCTCTTCAGTCGGGGTGTTTTGCTAAGGTCATTATTTTATAATTTCTGGAACACAAGTGCTTTACTAACTTACTCACCACCGAGCCTGAGCAATTTATGTTAAATTGTTATTTTTTTTATTTACAAGTTTTTGACCGTGACTTTGTGTGCGTGATCCTTAGAATCAATTATTATGTATTTTTGACTTAGCTCGTTTGTTACTTAAAAATGTATAAATAAAAACATGATTAAAAACTTTAATGAACCATTATAATATAAAACAAGCACAAATCAAAAACAATCAACGTAAATCATATAGAACTATAACGCACGTCAAGTTAAATACTTGCAGTTCTAAATTAGTTCTTATTTATACAACAAAAGGTTGTTGTAAAGTCAAAAGTCTGGCTTGCTTTGTCTGTACGTTGAGACCAATTAGCTTCTATCTCAGCATACGCTGCAATGGTATTTTAACACAGCATTAGCGCTTGTATTCAGGAGCAAACCAACAGCTTGGAAAAACAGCAAGAGCCCTGGCTTTTGCTAATTGGTTAAGCTACTTACCTACCACAGAATCAGACCAACGTATCAATCTGTGGTGGGTAACATAACGGTAACATAACCTACGCCACATTCTTTAGATGATTGATAAGTTGCCAGAAAAGATGCATTACCTATGCATAGATTTCAGGGTCTGGTCCAAAGTTTTCTTATAAAAAAATATTAAAAAATAGAAGACTTTGTGGAGGACTGTGTACTTACCGGTGGGATGAGGTCAATATTGAAGTGTAATATAAAAAAATATAGTCAATAAATGGCAGTCTAAGTTAAGTTTAAGAGAGGTAGGGCATAGCGATTTATCGCTCGAACTGGAGCAGCCCGGCTGGTGTAATACCTCCACCTTACAGAAGACCGCAGCCAAATAACAATCACTTCTGTGTTGTTGTGTTCCTGCGTGTAAATAAGGTTTTCAGAGCTCATGGGGGGTGCTACATTCGAAGCCTTTAAGGTAAGGGCGACAAGTACAGTAACAGATTTATTATGCTGTACTTGTCGCCCTTATGCTGAGACCTCATTACCACTTAAAATCAGGTGGGATGACGTCTATCTTGAAATATAACATAATTAAAAAATATGTTTAATAATAATTCACGAGTCAATTAATTGCAGTCTAACAATGTCTACATAACTTATACCGGTCGTTGCCGGCCATAACTTAGTAAAGACAATACCTGTCAGTACCGAACCCTGTTCACGGGAAAATACTTAATACTTGTACTTAGCAATTGATGTTTAGTCTTTTATCCATTTTTGTGAAGAGATTTATAGTTAAACACGTTGGCTGTGGAGTCCGTTCGTGTTATTTCATAATTATAAGTAGCCTTTAACTTTTAGTATCATTCCTACCAAGCTACTAAATTTCATCGAAATCCAGTAAGTGACTTTTGCTTGTAAGAGTTACACTTAGACTATTCATTCAAATTTCAACGGTGATAAACGAAGGACTGCTAGTAAATAAATAATTAAATAGCTACGTTGACTTCGTCAATAAAGTCATAAATTGCAGTGACAAGAATTTGAAAATATTCGTTATAGTTATCTACAAAATCCTACGTGTCAATATTTGTCGAATAAACTGCCCGTAGATTTAATTTATTTTCTTTAGTGAATTCTTTTGCAAGTCAACTTTACCATCCATAATTCAAATGAATTCAAAATATTTCAATTCAATTAAGTTACATCAGAATTTTTAAATCATGAATGAAAACAATACAGAGTGACTTTGCAACAGATTTGAAAACCATTTATACCGAGAACATAACAATAGATATGTTGCAAAAGCAGTATCTAAAGATTTAAGAGTACAGCCAGCATCATTAGTTCGTATACACCTCAGTACCTTATCATACCGAAATTCCGCGTAACTAAGCAAGTCAGATAGACAATGACTTAATGTGCCAAGGTACAGAGTTGTTCACGAACTACTGCTACTGACTGTACCTATAGACCAAAGATAGTGTTATTTGGGGTAAGCTGGACTGATTTGTCCCCAAAGGTAGTACATGTTCACAATCATGAAGTATGCAATAGGTATCGCTTTAGTTGACCATAAGGAAGATAACATAGTAATTATTTTCTATACAAACAACTTACCAATAATATCTGAACACTCATCTACACAGGTGGCTAAATGAGACACATGACGTTCGTCACACATATTGACGTTATGAGTATTCAGATGTTATTGGCATCTGCTCAGGTATTATTGAAGTAATGAATGTTCAGATATTAATGGTAACTTGTGGTGTATGGAACTTTGTGACATTTTGACTGTTCAGAAGTATTCGGTCACTTTGTCTGCTGCGATATATCTGACGGCGACTGTACCTATTATGATTAAATTGAATTCAAACACTATCAGCTAGTATATGGTAAAAAACCAAAAAGACAACTTCCGAAACACTTTATGTGATCCAATTCCAATTGCATGTTCCAGCAAATAAAAATGCTTGGACATGAAAAATATCACACAAAACTTTGCCATGTTAGTTTTACACAGAAAAGGAATTCTGTGTCGCATTTTATGCTTTTACAAAAGGTAATATTGAACTATGGGGATGCTCATATTACTAAAAGCATCGTTCTGAATACAACAATATAGCTATGGCTAAACTGTATTCGAAAAGAACGATTTATCAGCAAATTAAATAAAAATATTACTCCAAGTCAAAGTGAATCACCTATTTATTCAAGTAGGTTACATATAACACTTATATATCATCCGATAAAACACCGGCAAGAAACTCAGCAGATTAGTTACAGTAGCGGTGGTATCTACTTATGCTTTGTGTAGATAACTTTGCACCAAGTCATCTAGTTTTGTTTTGATGAGTGAAGAAACATTAAGTACTTATTTTTAAGAGGTAAATTAGAGCAAACCAGTAACCGAAGGTGGCACCTGCTCAAGCATGACGTGCCAGGCATCGCTTCGCCACACAATATTTTAGGGAATGTATCAACTTGCCACATAGCGCCACCACCCCAGTGACGTTTTAGTGAGCATGAGTAACTCCTAATTCCCTTTAGCATGTATTCAAAATTTCAGTATACAGACTAAATATGGGACCTGGATCACGAAATAGTAACCTTTTTACTCACTTTATCTTTACTCGTACGTAAAGAACTACTTACTTGTATGTATTTCGCCGTATCCTTTTCTTCTGTCCACGCCATGAGGTAAGCAAAACATTTTGAACGCTCAATTTTTTTATACAGAAAGTAATAAATATGCTGATTTTGATATTTAATAAAAAATATAATAATTCTTACGCAGTTATAAAAAAAGTTTTTGTATACCGACACAGTTATGAAGTAATAAAATGCATCAAGTCTGATCTCGTAAAGCATTCCACTCAAGATTCTAAGACAATAAAAAAATACGACCTCTGTTACATTTTAAAGCCACAGACATTCCCCCCTCCCCCCATTTAAATAGATACGGGGACGCCAAGAGGGAGACCAGTGTATTATACCGAATCCTCTAAATTACGGACGAAATCTACTTTAATCAAGGCCGGACCTATTAAGGGAAGTCTTGCAGATTTCGCTCTATATTTGATGAAAAAAAATGTCAGTTGGAACGGGCGTTAACGCGCTTTGGCGGCAATACGGTGATAAGCGGAGCAGTCAACGTTTTTTTTTATTTTTTTTTATATTGCATTTCAAGATTGACCTCATACCACCTGATGTTAAGTGGTAATGAGGTCCTAGCTTAAGGGCGACAAGTACAGTATAATAAAGCTGTTACTGGACTTGGTGCCGAAGTCGAAGGCTTGACCCCTGCTACTAATGTAGCACCCCTCTAGCAGCTCTGAAAATCTTACTTACATGCAGGAACACAACAACAACGAAGTGATTGTTATTTGGCTGCGGTCTTCTGTAAGGTGAAGGTATTTCACCAGTCGAGCGGCTCCAGTTTGAGCGGTAAATCGCTTTGTCGTACCTCTTTTAATGCGTTTTTGGATATCGTTGTTGAAAAATATGTGAAATGGAAATGAAACAATTTGTTAATAAATGAATAAAAATTGGTAATACTACAGCGCAAAATTCAGTAAAGGGATGTGAAACTACTTTGTGATAACTGAATTGGTGGCGAAGCGGTTGGCGTTTTTGGATAATGGCTAGAATAAAAAACAATGACACTAATTAGACCGTGAGTTTGGCCATCTACCAAATTACTATAAAAATGTTTTTTTTTTTTATTTCGGCCATCAAATCTGTTGGTCTGGCCATTAAATTAACACAAGAAGTATTGTGCAAAAGAAAAAAATGACGCCTATATAAAGATGAGAAACGGCGATTTAGCAAAAATGTTATGTTTGTAATTGTGAAGTAAGATTGATTGCATGTTAATAAGCGATTTAATAAACTTGTCTCGTCTTCTGATAACTTTTTGACACTACCCGCTGTGTGTTTTCGCACTCATGTTGAAAACATTTAACATGAAAATGTTGTAAATAATACAAACCCACTAACCCGCTCATTTCACCAACAAAACCACACCCCTAAGCACTTAAATGACATCTCTAAAATGCGCAGACCATATTTTCTGGGGAATGTTAACATTCTCGAACGAAACACAATGACATACCCAAGCATTAATATTGTTTCAAAAAATATGCGACGGATAAAATTACGATTTTTTCGTTCATTTTCCACATTTTTCATTGTAATTTAAGAAGTGGGCGACAGAGTCTTGTCAATTACTCGAAAATGGACTCTAAAGTGCAATGGGTTTGAGTTTCAAATTCGATGATACTGTGTGTCGAGTATTATGTTCGGACAGTTGTGAAAAAGAGGGTCGCTATGCGAATCCAATGAAATTTCATCAATTGAGGTTGAAAAATGGGATGGCTTTAATTTTCAATTTACTTTTATCATGCGTATTTAAAACGAGTACTGTTGTTCATCCTTAGAAATGTAATACTCTTTTTATTTGGCTTCACGAACTGGTACTTTGGCTTTGTGCCACTTTATATACAGTATATATTTTGAAATTACTATAACAAAGGTTCTCAAACATTTTGGATAGACCATTTGCCGTGTTTTTTTGTTTTAAGTTGACCCTTTTAACAATGATGTAGTATTTAAGTAAGTTCTTTTGAGTTTGAAGAAACCGTTATTGGTGTCAAACTTATTAGAATCTACTATCGGTATGTAAATATTATTGTTGTGTTGTTTGAGAAACATATCATTGTAAATGTGTTTGAGAGTATTTAAAATGGCCCTTCCAAAATTTTTAAATAAATTTAAGATCATGAAAAATACATCGCTCTGGGTAAAGAATGGGTTTAATGAAAAAAAAATATTTGACAACACCACCATATTTAAAATTAATTCAGCCTAATTAAGGCATCTTACAGGGCAAAGGCCACCTATTAAAATCAAGCCATCATTACATGAAATGACTTATCACCAGGCTCGCCAATTGCAGGTTGCTGATCATATACTACACTGATAAATACTTGAGTATGTATGCAGTGGTCAAAAAATATTTAGTTCGGAATTCGAACTCAGGACTCTACCATAATCTTGCTCTTAAACCAGTGTTTCCTCCTTCCTTTGACATGGATTTCTTCAAAAGGAGCGTGAAGAAACATCTTGCGGGCCAGTATGGCGATGCTAACGGATAGGATATTTTGATATCAAATCCGTTGTCATCGCAATGTGGGTTCCTCTCTTGCTTACCTGGCTGGGAGGAGCCAATATACTGCGCTACAATAAAAAAAAAAAAATCCATGTAAGCGCCATTAAATACCTATACTTTTTTACTTGATGACACTTATTTATTTCCTCCCACAGGCTGCACGGATAACACGAATGGCCTAGGCTCAGACGGAGTACCAGAACTGGATTACACGGACGTGGACTTAGGCCTGGCGCACCGTGGGCCTCACTTCGACATCGCCTACTCCAAGAACGTCACGGCATTAGTGGGGAAGACAGCACAGCTGAACTGCAGGGTTCATGACTTGGGAAATAGAACAGTAAGTTTGTTTAACTGTTAGAAAATGCTCCTAATTAATGCCCGGTTCCAATATTTTAGATAGATAGATAGATATACTTTATTGCACAAAATCTTTACAGAAATAGGTTTTACAGAAAAATTATAGTACAATTTAGGCGGTCTTATCGCTAGAAAGCGATCTCTTCCAGACAACCTTAAGGTAGAGGAAATAGTAGATGGCGAGAAATGGGTACGGCCGTGCAACATAAATACAGTTTTTATTTTAGAATTATTTCGTAGTTTAACATGATAAACATACATAAACTCATAAATATATAACATTATAAATATATACAAATAAATATATATATATACAAATAAACATATTTAACATATATAAAATCAAGTAAAAAGTATTTTATGATTCGTAACGTGTCAAAAATTACTATCCGTTTTTCTCCAACCGACTACGAGTCGCTAAATAATAACGGTCCATACAGCTGTCATCAGTCGTCTAGATGTTTTTAGCTTACGCTTATATCAGTAGCTAAAACGTTTTTTAAGTATTGGAACCTATTTTTCGTGCAATTAATATTTTTAAATAAATAAAGTAATGTAGGTATCTAGTATTGCCGGCGATGCTCACCCACCTCATTTCAGGATAAAAAGTATAATATGACAGGACTCTAGTATCTAGCATGTCATATCTCTTCGTACCAAATTCCATTCAAATTCTGTTGTTTTTGTATAAGAGAGTAACACACATACATCTAGACGTCTATACATCCATACAATCTTACAAACTTTCGCATTCATGATAATAGAAGGGTATGTTAATAGGGATGATTCGGTTAAATAATTTACTGTCGTTTGTCAGTTACAAAATACAACGAAACCTTCTATTTTTCTTCAACAAATCGCCTACAACATATTTTTATTCAACGTTCTTCGAATCAAGAGTCTTCAAAACAAAAATATAATTATAAGTAGCTAAATTCACGATGAACTGAAAATATTATCATTCATAATCTGTTTTAAAGACTTCGTCAAATCAAAATGCAGCCTTGAACCCTGAATTCCCATTTACATACAGTAATGTAAGGTAATAACACATCATGGTATACACACATGCAGAATGAAATTAGTTCTTATGCCCATAACATAACGGTGGTACAAAGTTCAAAGCAAATGGTCTGACATGCTTTTGACAGTACCAACATGTACAATCTACAAGCTTTAACTCGGGCGTTGTTAATTTGTTTATTTCCTCCAAGAAACTCCTATAATTACATGTTGCCTTAGTACACGGAAGAGGGATTTAAATGAATATTACATTGTTTAAGATCAAAAGGTCGATTGAAATGATCCAATTATGTCAACTCAGATTCATAGAAATGCTTTCAAGGGTTACTTGTGGTTGAAAGCAGCGTTTTGAATCGTTTCTCGTCTTATTTGTACATTAAGCAAAGTATTATCTTCGTTAGGGGTATTCGTAATTGGATATGTCAAAATTGTGAGGGAAGAGACGTCGTATGTAACGATTGTAAGTTTTTTAAACAACGGTGGATTAATGACAGCTACTTTCTAAGATATAACATTCTACAATCAGACTTCAAGACGTACTTGGTAAACGTTCCGGCTATCAGGATGAAATGTTTTACGGTCATCATTTATCACGCGTACGACGAATGAGTGGAACTCCTAATCCAAGTTACCGCTAGAAATCCTTCTGTCTTTAACATCAGGTTAAACAACTATATTTTGTGGAAGCTCGTCGGCAATCATCGTCCTTGTGTTTAACTATAGTGTGAAAAACACAATAAAAAATATAGAGAAAACAAACCATGGGAATCGTTACCTAATTTCATCTAACCTGTGTCAGCCTACTGCAAGACATATGTATGCCTCCCATGATAAAACAAATTATCTATTATGGCCACAGTACCATAAAGTAGCTATTAGCCTTAGCTAATAGCACTACGGCCGCAATAGTTAAACTGTATTCCCATGGCTCTATCAATAGGCACTGAGAGGAGTGGGAAAGTTTTAGTGGGTAGTCTCCGCTTTTTTCAGAGCGGGGAAATCCCTCACATGCTACTGTCTTTTTCTTCAGGCAGCAGGATACGGTATGCCAATGCTTTTCCCTTCCTTAAAAAAATGGTCGTAATACTCAGAAAACTAGACACTATAAAAAATCTGGCTTTTAAACTACGTTAAATAACTTTGCATGGGGCCTCACTACGTTTAATGCACTTTTGTTAATATAAATTTGGTACCTCTATGCTTTTTTTCAAATTACTGATTCAAAAGATAGATATCAAAAAAATCCTATTAAGGTTTTGTCTACCAAAAAACGTCCTCCAATTCCAAATTCTAATTAATTAACATCACCAAAAGTATGTCATTCTCACAAAATTAAAAAAACAACACCTCTTCTGTGACGATGGCATTAAAAATAACCATAAACTAATCCTCTTTATCTTCCACTACTCCCGTAAAGGTTTATAGCTTTAATTATCAACCGAATGGGCATCAGGCTTAAGCAACGTTTCAACCGAAACGTTTATTTGAAAAGGTCGTCCATATAAACAAACTTACGCAACAGTTTAATACCCGCAAACTCCATTATCACCGACATATTTTCGAAACGACAATGAATATAATCCCATTCATGTTCAAAGGATTACGTTGGGATGAATTTATTTTGAACACGCTCTAAATCCCTTAGGTGTAGTGTACAGTGTGGGATATGTAATTCGTTTTTATCGCGTCAATTGTCAATGTGGTAGCAACTTTAAAAACAATACGAGTGGTAGCTTCTTTGGTTGCTACTTTAATAATAAATGACTCGTCTTGCCTTAAGATTGAACCAGCTTGTAATGTGTCTAACTGATAACTAAGAAAATCATTTGTATATTGGTAAACCTCGCTGGACAGTAAAAAAAGTTGGCTTAGCTAAAAACTTAAATATTTTAAAAGTTTAATTATAATAAAAATACATTTATTTTAAAATAATTTGGTATTTAGTTGACATTTTTCCATTGTCTCTAGACGAGTTGAAGTTAAAATAATATATTAACTTAAAATAATATATTGATATTATCAATAGGTATATTAAGGTGACTAAGGTTAGGAAGAAAGTTTAGAAGGAAGTCATTCTTTGTAATTAATGATTTTTGAGTTAGCAAGCAATGTTTTTTTTACATGTATATGAACTGCAATCTGTTAAAATTGATATAGGATTAATGCTATCTATTTAGGATTGCTTAAGCCCAGTCATTGTGTAAATCTGCTTTATATTAACACCGACGAAATATGTATGTTTTAGCTTTTGATGTAGTACAAGGCTTTTGCTGAAAGTAAATGCGCAATCCAATATTTACTGAACACTGTAACCGATAATGGTAGAGTGGCTGTGGTTCTAATCAGCTCGGGACTTTGCTTTCAGCTAAATACTCATTTAAATTGTGACGTCACATATAATGCACACTCATGCCTAAGTTTTTAATATGAATGATAACTGGCTGGTCAACTGAGGTTGTTTTAATTACCTTACAAAACTCTTTTCTATTATAGACTTTGAACAATATAATAGAATAGAAATGTTTATTCATGTAAACTTTCACAAAAGCATTTATGAATCGCCAAATTAAGTAAACTACCGCCGTTTTCGGAATGTTGATTCTATCGAGAAGAACCGACAAGAAACTCGATAGATCAAAGGTTGATAACACTATGATGTTACAATTTTATTCATCCGCACACTAGAGTTTTAAATAATTTCTGAGGATTTTAAAAGTAATTTCTAAAAAATCATATGACCCATGTAACATAAAGTTAACTTTTATTTTTTAGTTTGTTGGGCATTTCCCCTTTAAAATAAAGGGCATGGTAATATTGAATCACCTGACAATAGCAAAAAAATTACAATGCTTTAATTACAGTGCTTCAGAAGGTACATTAATCGCTTGACCTTGGCTACAACAAACAAACAATAACAAACCTCTTACGTTTTAAGGTTCAGAGTTCACTGACCCTTTACCAATCTCTCATGAGACCTTCTTAACGAAACAAAGTATCCAAAATACCTTTTTGGAGTTAAAATCATAAATGGACTTACAAGTAGCCTTTACCTAGAATTTTAAGCTTATTTAGGGAAAACATACATGTTTATGATGACCTACGACACCCAAGGGTCCTTTGGGGTAAGGGTCTGTAAGATAATATTTTACTGTTACGTCGGTTATTTATTTTTATTACTTTACTTGAAAGTCCTCAGTGCTTGCGTTTGTAAAGCTAACAAATATACTTTTTTTATATTTTTTATAGGCGTGCTTCCCGCCGCACTTGCAAACTTTAAGTATTTTATATCACACTTCAAGATTGACCTCATCCCACCTGATGTTAAGTGGTAATGAGGTCCTAGCTTAAGGGTGACCATTACAGCATAAGAAATCTGTTACTGGACTTGTCACCCTTATCTTGAAGGCTAACCCTGCTACTAATGTAGCACACTCCAGGAGCTCTAGAAACCTTACTCCCACGCAGGAACACAACAACACCGAAGTGATTGTTATTTGGCTGCGGTCTTCTGTAAGGTGGAGGTATTTCACCAGTCAGGCTGCTCCAGTTCGAGCGATAAATCGCTGTGCACTACCACTCTCAATACCCTTACCTGATAATTACGGTGGGAAGAGCTGCACGCGCGGTATGTGAAAAGTTTGGGTTAGAAGGTGACACCCACATTACAAGGTGATATGATAATTGTCTGTTTCCTTAAAATTAAATATTTTTTGAAAGGAAAGTGCACATTATGATTATGTCCAGATCCATTCCAAGCATATGGGAATTCGAAATTGTTTTCCGTGATCGAATAAGATATATTTCGACATATGTCTGGTGCGGATTGATCGAAAGGTGACGTAAGCTAAATGATCCATCTTACTGTCAAATGTTTTTGGGCCGCCAAAGGCCTTTTCCATTACTTCTTGACAACAGCCTGTACCAACTCCTAAAGAGGTTTCAAAAAAGCATGAAGATAGAGACATAAGTGTGACTACTTAGGACCTTATAGGCCTTGGAAGATGTCATTGACAACTTTGGTTTAGCAGTAGCCCGTGGCGTGAAAGGTCCAGTTCCCGGTAATCTACGAGGGGGGTGTTTGTGAAGTTAAAAACTTAGTTTGTTTTCGTCGCCTGGTCGTAGACACATAATGGCTCGTAGACACATAACAGAGTAAAACCTTTGAGAACAATACATTTGCGAAGTTTTTTTGCCGATTTTTTTTATACACTTTTAGCCTCAAATTGGTGGTCAAAACATTATCAACAATAAGTTCGATAACAGCCACCTGGCTGATCCTCAGCTTCCATTAAAATCTCTCCATGAGTCTTGCCAAGTTTGTCTTTAAGAAATATGTAAACACTGTGTCAACTTTATTCGTATGAAAACTTTTTTTTTTTCTATTACTGCAATCTGTCTCCTCATGAACATTTAGCACTATGAAGATTATTATTGCAACTCTTAGCGTAACCCCACACTAGCGTTCTTTGAGCGTCGACGTCGACGCAACGCCGACGCGACGTCGACGCAACGCCGACGCGGCGTCGACGCAACGTCGACGCGGCGCCGACGCAACGCTTGCGCAGCGTCGCGGTCGAAATGACGAACGCCAGGACTGCGCTCCACAGGCGCCGCGCAGGCCCGACGCGTGCCGCAGCGTTTATTTTGACAACAGTACAATGATCAACTCAATTGTTTCGGCCCGCCCGTGTTTTAGAATCAGTAGGTAGAAGACTTTTTAGCTGATAGCAAATATGGATGTAGCTTAAAATACTAGCTCATATTGCCGAAGAAACCCATTTTCAATTAAGTACTTTTAGTTTTCGAGAAAATAAATGCTAAAGTTGCCTTTTCGTGCCATGTGTCAAATAGGTAAAATATATTTTTTCCTTTACAAGTTGAAAGCATTAATTTATCACTGCAATATAAGCGTAACCCCACACTAGCGTTCTTTGAGCGTCGACGCCCACGCAACGCCGACGCGACGTCGACGCAACGCCGACGCGACGTCGACGCAACGTCGACGCGGCGCCGACGCAACGCTTGCGCAGCGGCGCGGTCGAAATGACGAACGCCAGGACTGCGCTCCACAGGCGCCGCGCCGGCCCGACGCCTGCCGCAGCGTTTATTTTGACAACAGTACAATGATCAACCCGCCCGTGTTTTAGAATCAGTAGGTAGAAGACTTTTTAGCTGATAGCAAATATGGATGTAGCTTAAAATACTAGCTCATATTGCCGAAGAAACCCATTTTTAATTAAGTACTTTTAGTTTTCGAGAAAATAAATGCTAAAGTTGCCTTTTCGTGCCATGTGTCAAATAGGTAAAATATATTTTTTCCTTTACAAGTTGAAAGCATTAATTTATCACTGCAATATAAAACATTATATTGTGCGTTATTCAAATCTTAAATTTCCATTTTGAAATAACTGTACATGACGTCAGCGCGGCGCGACGCTCGAACGCGATGTGCAGAGAACGCCCAGCGCAAGCGCCGCTCAAACGCCGCGCCGACGCTGGGCGGGCGCCGCGTCGACGCTGAGCGGGCGCCGCGTCGACGCAACGCCCAAACAACGTCGGCGCGGCAAGACGCTAACGCTTGAAAGACGCTAGTGTGGGGTCCCTCTTAAACATTATATTGTGCGTTATTCCAATCTTACATTTCCATTTTCGAAATAACTGTACATGACGTCAGCGCGGCGCGACGCTCGAACGCGATGTGCAGAGGACGCCCAGCGCAAGCGCCGCTCAAACGCCGCGCCGACGCTGGGCGAGCGCCGCGTCGACGCTGAGCGGGCGCCGCGTCGACGCTGAGCGGGCGCCGCGTCGACGCAACGCCCAAACAACGTCGGCGCGGCAAGACGCTGACGCTCGAAAGACGCTAGTGTGGGGTCCCTCTTATGTGGTCTATGTCCAGCGACATAGCCACTTCAATGTAGAGGACATTTGTACATTCAATGTCCCAGACTTATCTGCTGTGTTATTGACACAAATCCAAAAGTGTTTTCCTTTTGAGTCTTGAGAATATGATTCTCGGCTTCATCAACTCTGCAGCAAGCTCGTTGGAATGGTTTAGTATATGGTCCCTGTACTTTGTTGTCACTTTCATTATTTCTTCCTTAATTGTTGGAATTTCTAAATCGTGGTGCAATCTCTGATTTGTCATGTACCATGGTGAGTCAGTAATAATTCTTAAGAATTTCGACTGATATCTTTGCAATATTTCCAGATTGGAATTAGATGTAGTGCCCCACAACTGAATTCTATACGTCCAAGTTGGCTTTATAATGCACTGATATGAGCAATTTATTGTCAAGTGAGAATTGTATGAGAACTAAGGTCAATTTTGTCTGCAGGTCTCGTGGATCCGGCATCGAGACATACATTTGCTCACTTCGGGGAGGATGACGTATACCTCCGACCAGAGGTTTATCAGTGTTCATAACCCTCACACGGAGGACTGGATCTTGAAAGTAAGTATTATTAAGGAATAAGAAAATCATGTATCTCGGAGAGGACATCACTGTCAAATTCAAACAATTCAATGGCAAAATATGACAGATGACATGTGCCACACTAAACGTCGATAGAGGGCAGCACTATACCAGTTTATATGACTATGATGCAATATTAAATAAAAAATGACTCTACTTTGTCCACAGATAAGGTTCCCGCAAAGAAGAGACTCTGGCATCTACGAATGCCAAGTGGGCACCACGCCTCCCATTGGGCACAGGATGTACCTCTCAGTAGTCGGTAAATCACTTTTTGCCTTTTTACTTATATCTCTCTACCAATCACTTGGGTTCTTATAACGTTACCATAAGGTTCCAAATAAGCTTCTATACATGTTAGTGCATGTGTATTGTGTATATTCCACTCACTTCCACTTCTATGCAGAATTCAGATAGATTATTGACAGATTACTTTGGACCCTGCCACCCTCACCCTCATCACCTTTATGTCGTTCGCATAAGACCTAATATCGAATTGCAAGTATTTACCATGACTCGCTGTCAACTGTTCATACCCTTAGGTATACCTTATGCACGTGGAGCGATCACTCCATGACTGAGATGCTCTACCATATTACCAGCTCACTGCCACTTCAGCGTACTAATCCTCATATTATGAGTGTATGTTCGTTTCGTACACTGACTTTAAAAGAGATACCGGCCATAGCAGTTGGGCTCATGATAGTTATTAAAACTAAAAGGTGCAGTTTGGGGGACCCACTCGCACCAAGCTTTGTTGCTACTCATAAGGTACTTCTCAAAATGTTTAAGCTCGAAGAATACCTCTTAATACCAATGTTTTATTCAATTCTTATTTGATAACATGTAAATATGCTTAGGTAACTGAAAAAACAGTAATCCTAAGCCAGCTTTTCTTCAAAGCCGTGTCATTATTAGGTACCAACTTGCGCTCAGACACAAACTCGTGTGCAACTTCAAAGCAAAGTAAGTTCAAGGAAAACAGCACAAAGTAATTAGGTGGTACCTCAGCTGCTCAGAATAGAACGGAGAAAACTCAGCCGGCTCTAAAATAAACTGTAACTTCGATTTTTTACAGTCACTTTTCCGTAGTCTAGGTAAAAAATATTTCGGTTGGGTCTTTTGTGAATTTTTATGTTTGATTTGAATGAAATAACTAATTTTTTTATTATTTTAATTAATTCCCGACGCAAAAACAATAAGTTTGACGTGCCTATGTGTGTGTAAGTATATGTCTGAACAGATTTTATTTTTTTTGTTCGAAAGATGAATAAGTTGGGAGTGTTCTTAGCTATGTTCGATAAACATTGATCCAAGATGGCCGCCGTCACAAAGTTATGGATTGCATGTTTTAACACAACTCCTACAATATGGGTATTAGGTTAGAAAAGGGCTTGACTAGCAAAATATATTCATAATGACAAATTTGATACCCAATATGGCCGCCGCCAGAAAATATAGGTATCAAATAAAATGCCCTTTTTCATACTTTGCTGTGTCGGGGGTTTTTTACATTTTATTTATTTTTAATTAGTTTTATGGCCAGTTTATTAAGGAACACAGTAACCACGTAATAGATTATCTCAATTATTATTTATCATGCGCTCAAAATAAAAAACAATAGAGACTTGTACTTGTAAATGCAGTTTTATATCATATTTATAGATTTATGTTTTACGTTTCACTTTCTATTTCTAACGCAAAAACGTATAATTTTTTCACACGAATGAATTGCCGTTGCGAACTTTTTAGGCCATAATTTCTTTCTACCTACGCTCAAATATTTTATGAGTCTACTCCAAAATTACCACAGTCCATTCTTTCAAAGTTTTTTAATAAAAACAACTTTTACGAGCACATTGGAAGAATTTTATTTGCTTATTTAGTTTTGGAATCATAAACTTAATAAAAGTTAGGAGCAACGGTTTTTAAATTCAATTCCCAGTCTAGAGTGGTCATATTTCTCAGGTGGGTATTCATTAATTTCGTTTTGAAATATTGTGTTGTTTTCCAGTGTTGTTTAAGATATGTTTTTTTTGAAGAAGTTCTTTGACAATCCTTACCCTCACCTGAGGGACTTTTTTACTTTAGTTTTTCAATGAATCGTTTATAGACACCTAATGTAACTAAAGAAACTAGACAAAAAAAACAGATTTATATTGGTACAATCGAAAGTACCTATCTAAAATTAAAGGTTAATTATTATAATCATGAGTTTTTCCAGAGTATATCAGAATTATATTACAAAGAACGTATTTAAAAAATATCCAACAATCACATTTTTCCTGAAATCTCTATTGTCGGACCCCTTTCTCGTGGAGGCCTGTAGGGTGGGGCTGTAGCCCAGGCTACCCTCCCCTAAATCCGGCTCTGAGAAGATGTAATAACATCTTTTTTTTCGCTAAGTTGCTGGTATCAGCATTATTTAGGCGGTCTTAGTTATAAACCGTTATTACGGTGCTAATTTTTGTACACACAATATGTAAACAATGTCACCGCGATGCAGCGATAAAAACATAAAGTATTGATCAACGCCATCTGTTGATCGTTTTATGTAAACATGTGGCATTGTCTTTCCGCCCCCATTGTTCTTGATGGTGAACCTTAACAAGAGGTGTGATTCACAGTATCGATATCAGTAGTGAATTCCAGTCCCTTTAGACCGTATCTCAAAGATGGATTGTCGTTGTATTGATTACAGCTACTAATATGAGAGTCTTCAGTGTCCCCGAACTAAGGTTGAAATCCTTCTGCTAACTGGAAACCTCGGAAAAGAGGAAAAGGCTTCGCAGCCAGTAAAATATTATTTCATTTAAAGTTATATTCGTCTGTCCAAAATATGGCTTCACAGCCATCATCAATTATACGGTCATTTGTTTGACTTACTATTAATAGTTAGTAAAAAAAATCAATTTATGGATTGGCCCGTACCCATATCTTGTCATCAATTATTTCCATCACAAAGGTTGTCTGGAATAGCTTACTTTCTAGCAATAGGACCGCCTAATTGCTATACTTAATTTGTCAGTAAAACCCTGTATGGGATACATTTTTTATGCAATGATGATCTTTGTATCTTGTTTATTTATTTATTATGGCTTTTCAGCAATGAGTATACTCCTACAACCTTTACAAGTTAACCTTAATATCTAAGTTCCTCAAGTATTTTTTATGATAAAACTCATGTAGAGCGGTCACCCATCTAACTAACCCCGTTTGTTGTTAAGCAGAGCCGCTGACGACAATCCTTGGAGGTCCAGAACTCTTCATCAACACGGGGAGCACCATCAACCTCACGTGCGTGGTACAGCATTCTCCTGAACCACCCCCCACAATACGATGGACGCACAATGATGAGGTAAGATTTTAAACCATGACGCAAAAAATAGGGGAGGGGGGTGAAGTTTGACGTCTGTCTATGTTCTGTGTGTGTATCTATATCCATATATAGATACACACACAGAACATAGACATGCCATCATCGTAGCCCCTTAACGAATGAACAGTTTGAAAGGTATTTTTTGTTTATTTAAAGTATTAAATTATTTTATTCATGTAAATTACGTCAGTAATATTTATGAAACGTCTATATAATGCACGCAATAAAGTGTATCTATTTAGCTATCTGTCAAATCTGTCAAGATAACAGTTTGAAATTTGCCCGCCCTTGTCGTAGACATATGCGCTAATATTAAACTGGACATTTCAATATGTAATTGATTTACCCGTGCATTTATTAATCATGCCTTATGAGAGGCCTACTACGAACTTGATGATTGACTATTCTCTGCTGGGTAAAGGCCTCCCCTAATAAGCGCCATCATGCCTTGTCTTGAGCTTGACAGCATCCGCCTGCGATCTTTTGCGCCTAAACTTACTGTAAACCACTCAAGCCGAAAATGAACAGGAGGATGGTCCGTCCACGCAATGCAGGCTACAATTTTTTTTTCTCCAATAGTAACAAAGCCTTTGTTACTATTGGAGAACGGTCGGCTGATGGTGTGACCTCACCACTCCCTCACCTCAGCCGTCATGCACTTACGGTACCGGTACCACTGCAAGGCGGGGCTGGCCCAGTGGTACGGCTTCTTCGCTCCTCCCACAAACCGTCCCGGGTAGCGATGAGTGGGCCCTTTAGTAAGCGGCCATCCGATGATGCTGTAGTAGACAATTGTTCACACATCACCTTAAGGGCGTAAGGTCAATCGGTGAGTTTGAGTTGGTAACTGCTCTTATCAGGGCAGAGAGTCCCACACACGCCATCTCCTCCGCCGGGTGATGGTACGGAAAGTTAATGTATTTCTTCCCATTAAAAGGTCTCCACTCAGAAATCTATTACCTACCCTAGCAGCAATCAGTTTTCCATGAGATACAAATGCCATCAACTGTCATGCAAATCAGATTTTTTAACAGAAAATGTGTCAATGCTTATTAATTTTTTTCCACGCTTTGCTTATTCTTAGAACCTCGTTCAATATTGCAGGAATCTGTATCATTTACAGAATCGCTATAAAACGGCTGCTTCAAACTGAAATCCCAAAACAAATCGAGGAACCAAATAAACTGTCGCCAATATACGTCCAATGACTTAGAAACATGTAACCTCGACCGTTCGCGTCTAAAATTGCTACGTTGTTCTTCCAAATTTGGCAAATATTCCTGCAATTCTATGTGAACACACAAACCCCTATCTCATTGCAATAAGGTTGGTAGTTGAATGAGATCGTTCACATGTTAGAGCGTGTGCCTTCGCGTATTTCAAAGTTTTATTTACTAGCAGCCGATTTGATCCACTGCCAGAATGAGCTGAGCGAACATTCGATTGGCTTTGGAGAATAAAGTGTGTCCCACGATAGTGATGCAAGTGATTCCCAGTACAAACATCGAATTCGGACAGCACCGATGTTTTCGTTTTCTTCACTTTTTTCTCTTAACTACATTGGAAATTACATTTTTCGTGGCTATATTAGATATTATGGCTCATAATTTACTTGAAGTAATTACTGTGTGGGTATCTTGAAAAAAATAAAATAAGATGATAAATAAATGAGAAAAGATATAATTAGATCTCTAACCAAATATACACCAGTATGGGAATTAAAAAATGTAATAAAGATGCTGTAATTAAAACATTTTTTTTTAATAAATTGTAAATGTAGTTATTTTTGTTTATCTCAACTGTCGTGTAGAAAGGCAAATAACTTATCTGCATAAAGCTGGAGTATGCTGATCGTATATCTACAATTAGTATACTATCTAGGCGAGAGAGAAAAATATATATCCTTATTGAAACCAAATGAATGAGGATAAGTTGTAGCGTAGTATAAATGAACGTATTTTTTTCTACATCAGAAAAAAAATTATAATCAACATAGCGAAAATCTACACGGTATTTCTCTTCTCAGAAGAAAATAAATCTCGTTACGGCCATTGTTTTTACATCATCTGAATAGAAATATTTTCGTAGAATTCGCTTTAAAGGCAAGAGCCTTAATGACGTTTGCCTTTCCGAGAAACTATTTCCTTGATAATTATAAATTGCTGTAATTATAAATTTCAGAATGCTTGCAAGTTCATGAGTTTCACGAATTTTATTTTTACATAACTTAGGTTTGTTGTAAGCATCAAATTTTTATGTGATGCGTATGTATCGCACTGTAGTCACGTCGTACATTTAAATCTTTAAACTTCACACTGTTTGTCAATATATATATTTAAAATATTGTACATAGTTCTTATAATTGGTATAAAATTTGTATTCTCATGTTGTGTGCAGCTATTATTGAAACTCAAATTCAATACTTTCTTTAACGTTTATTGTAATATGTATTGTTTAATTAGTGTTTTGCGGCTGTACCTTATAAATGAATAAATTAATTATAGATATAGGTATCAGTATTATATAAAAGTCATGACCTACAACTTATTAAGTTATATTTACGGTTAACAGCTCATCAGGGTAGAAGTTTCCAGGATTGATAATTATCCTGATTGATATATAATTGATAAAAAATATTGATAGTGTATGCAGCAGAGACTACCTAATTGGGTAGTTTCTGCTGCATACACTACACACTGCTGTCTGTTCAGAGACAAAGCGTAAAGATGCATTACCTCCTCTCAACTAGGGCACAAATAAACGTATGGTGTCATTAAATCATATTGAGTGAGGCTTAGATTGTGTTTTTTGTTAAATTTAAGAGATTGCTCATTTAAATGAACTAAAGTATTTTTTTTTTCATTTTGCTGTCTTACGTTAATTTAGTTGTTGATGGCACTTGTTCACAATTTGCTACATTTACAAATGTGAGTGCTAGTTTTTCAAATTTCGGTTAAAACGTAATAAAGGAGACTTGTATTCACTTTCTGTCAAACATATTGAAAGGAGTACTTCCAGTCTTACTGACATTTTATCTGCATGGATACACTTGACGTGATGAGACATCATGTACCTATACTTTGACATGATAAGAAATCAGTTATCATTGATAAATGTGGTATCGCCTATGACTACAACACGTGTCATTCACATTTTTAAAACTTGACCATGTTATTCACGAATTTCACCAACCTCCTTTTTATCGATAATATCTTTCTTTAAGTATCCGAACATCACTATCAAACATCCCCCCTTAGGGTGGGGGTCCCCATTGTTATCTAATGCCCTAGTTTTACAGTCGCGTTGCGATTGGTTTTGTCAAATCAAGTGCTATTGACAGATGGGGGCTGGACACGGATGGCGGCGGAATTCCAAAATGGTTGACACTTTCCGACTGCCACGCTCAATCCTTAAAATATTTTTCCAAGACAAATCTGGAAATAACATTCGTAATACTGTATTACTTACTTACCTGATAGTTACCAATATATTGTTTCTTTAAGTATTATACAAATGTCAATGATATAAATACTTCGAAATATTTTTTCGGTATTTATGAGGATTGAGCAGGAGATATTGCCTGAAAATTTTTTTATCAATAAAATATCAATACGAGAAACTTCAATTTTAAAATGCTTATTTTAAAAATGTAGTACAACCATTTGTTTGGAAATCCAGCTAGTTAAAAAACAGCTTGTCAAGAAATTTGGATTTTTTTTATCCTTTTATTTTTTTATCTAGTTTTTAAATAGTTGTGTCTTTTAGGTAGATCCAAATGTTCACAATTTAATTGCAATGTCTTTTGATTTTGTAAGAATCACTGATGTGGAAATTTTTGATAAACAGCTTTTAAACTTTTATTGTACAGAATTTTAACGATAAAAATCCAGAAAAGGTGTTATCAATAAATTCCGGTATGGAATGTGTGTGCCGGGAATCTGTCTTAAATTAATTAATTAATTAAATTAATGCAAATTTTGGACAGTCAGCAGCAAATAGTCAGTGTGTTTTCAATTCCGTGGTTTTGTGGGCCGATAAGAACGTAGTCTAAATTCATACGGCAGAGGTCACTCATCGAAGACCAAGAGTTTTATACTACAGAAACATTCATTGCTTACGATAACTTACGGTTGGTTCAGTTGGAAAAGCAGCGCAAGCGCAAGCGCGATTCCGAATCCCACACCTCCAAGGAAGATGATATGTTAATATTTGTTAAAGACACTCAGGGTATTCTAATAATTAGATGCAACCAAAAAATCAGTGATATCGGGACAAGTAATGCTACTTACTTGAACCCCTTTAAACAATGTCATCTCATGTTTAATAGTCTCAGGCAAACGGACACCTAAATTGACCCATCACTTGTTGACTGTGTTAGTTCATCAACGAACTAACTCCGGCCCAAAACTTTAAGTTGTCAAGTTTTTGCTTTGACCAACAAGACAGCCAGTCACGCTGATTTTGTCTAAATAGTTTGGTAATATATACATATATTGCAAAGTAACATCCATAGCTGAGAGGCAAGCGAGCCGGACTATGGTTTCGTGCTATCTTTGGGATCCCAAGTTCGATCCCGATCGGGTCAATATGGAAAACAAGTTTTTCTTAATTGTCTTGGGTGCGGTTGTTGTGCTACCGTCCCGTCGTTGTTTCTGATACATAAGTACTTAAGCCACTTACCACATAATCATAACAATATAATAAATATTTATGGACATAATTTATGCATTAACTCTCAAACAAAACTATGATTAATGCAACAAAGGTGTTGTATAGTTCCCAAAAGCGATGTAGTTGTATTTACATGCAGAAATTTTCCCAACATGGCACGTAACCCCGTTATATCATCATCCATTTTATTTCTTTGTTGAAACCTTAAATAATAATAATAATAATAATAATCTTTATTTTCTGAAACATTGGTTACATTTTGTACAATTAACAGGCGGTCACTGCACTAAGCAACTGGCTTGTCTCGCAGCGGCCAATAAACAATTTCTTAACGAAATATTAATGTGCAAACGCACGGTACACAATACATTTACATTGTCCAACTAACAGACTAATTAGAAACTTTGTACTTTTATCCAGTCTTTATCTATTTTACTTAAGCGTGGTCTAAGTATTGAAAAAGTAGGCCAATGAAATACTAACATCCTCATAGACACTGCACGTCCGAGATACAAGCGGAACTTCGCCCAATCTCGGAACGTAATCTCCGAGCAATGCACTAATGACGCGAACTGCACTAGTAACACTGCACTTGGCTCTGACTGCACCGACACTAACGACCTGCTCGTAATTAGCTCTTGCTTCACCAATTGTCCTTATGTGTAGTACAATAATCGCAAACTCAAACTCAAATATTTCTTTATTCAAGTAGGTTACATGTAACACTTTTGAATCGTCATTGAATACAATGCAAAGTGATTCTACTTCCGGTTCGAAACCTATATCTACCGAGAAGACACCGGTAAGAAACTCAGCAGATAAGTTACAGTAGCAGTATCTAACTTATAGCTATGTGTAGAACACTTTGGACCAAGTCATATAGTTTTATTTTGATGAGTGAAAAAAGCATGAAGTATTATTTTATTTTAAGAGGTAAGCTGGAGCAGACCAGTCCCCAAAGGTGGCACCTGTTCACAAGCATGACGTATGTCCAAATAAGATCGATGAAGAAATTTGCTACCTACGAAACTAGAATTCAGTACTTTGCAGTTTTCAACGCTTAGTATGTAACGTATTTAGGAAACAAACGAATGCCTGGTTCCAATAAGTAAAAAACGATCTGTTCTAATTACGGATCGTAATAAATTATATGAGGTGTAAGCTAAAAACGACTGAAAGACGACTGATGACAGCTGATATGGAAAGTAAATTTGAAATTAGAATTAACGACTCGTAGAAAAACGGTTAGTCATTTTTGACATATTACGAATCGTAAAATATTGGAACCGTGCATAAGACAAAAATACCAGATTGTTATAAGTTTGTTGTTAGTTACATAAATAAATAGTAAACATATATTATATAACAATAGTTAAATAAATTACATGTTAAGAAAAAAACTTAATTAAAGCTCTAACTAGCTTTGGGATGGGGGCTCGTTACGTCCCAATATACCTACTAATGACGTCCCGCGACCAGTCGATCAAACCTTTTTTTTGATTAGGTGGAAAATTTTAAAATACTTGTCCCATATTTTTGGATAATCTAAAGACGGACTATAAACCAATTTTTAGCCCGCTTCCTAATCGCAATTTGGCGTAATTCTTTAACAAGACAGCATTTTATTTGCCAAATCCTATTAATTAATTGAAACAGTAAACTAACTAACGTCCTTAGCGAAACAAATTTCACCATCATCCAGATCATCACGTAGTCTGATTGCTCCTCCAGATTTGATTACAAATTAGATCAATATGCAAAACCGACTTCTATATACTGAGTTTTGCAGAACAGTCGTTGTTTCTGAATTTCTGTAACACAAGTGCTTAAGGAACTTACCGCTTACTTAAAGCAATGTGATGTCTAACATTTTAATTTACATACATATTTGTTTTTATACTTGACTAACATCCCCCCGTGGCTTTGCACGCGTACTTTTTACATTTTTCACTGATTCTTCGCTACTATTAGTCGTAGCGAGATGTTATATATCAAAAATACTTTTTTTTTTCAATTCAAACCAGTAGCTCTTAAGATTACCGCGTTTAAACAAACGAATAAACAAATCCTTAGCATTATAACTGTATAAATTGACTGTCGTTCGTTCGTTTGGTTGCCTAGTGAAAAAGGTTTTATGTTATTAGTATTTTTATGTATCAATAGATGGCGTTAGTCAAAACCAAAATGTTCTTGGCTACATCACGGTGACAAGATTTTTCTGCGGAGATAGACCCTCCGGCCATGTGTTTTGATGAGTTGTCAGTATATAAACGCAGATATTACAAGTGCAGGAATTTTATTGCTTCGTCCTGTCCACCTCGTGCGTTAATAAGTAAAAGTTGTACAAGAACAATTAGCATGGAGTTAGATAAACAACTTTATAATTTTAATGACGTAATAATTTCAATTTTAGGAACCAGAGATTAAATCAATTAAAAAGTGGTGGTAACATCAACCTTATTACAGATTTTTTAAGTTAACGAAGCAAAGAAATCTTAATCAACATCATCAGTTTTACAAGCAAGTCGTGGCGATGGCTACGAATAAACAAATAAAACGTAACAGCGTGTTCCAGCTCATTAATCTTCATTGAAAAACGATGGAATATCATCCGGAAAATTTTATAGTCCTCCATTTTTGCTTGGAAACTGTGCGTTTATGAACGCAAATTGATGAATTATTTACGTTCAATGTATTTTTTCTATTTTGTTACAAGGGTTTAAGCATGAAATTTACAAATTTGATACAGTTATTTTTAGATATAATGATTTTTAATGAGAAAATCACGGATTTTAGTCAAGGCAATTATAAAAGAATTATTGCTTTAAGCCGGTATTTTATCGTATAAAATCTCATTCTATTTAAAATGACATTTCAGAGAATTTTAAAAATACAATAAACAATTCGGCTCACTGATTGAATAAAACACTTTAATAAAGGTTTGATGGGGTTTTAAAATAAACAATAAATAGAGGGTTTTTTGTAACTCTGTATGTTACAAAAAATGTGATTATTATTATTTACTATTGAGCTTCACAATGATACACGAAACAGTATCTCTCACACTAGCCGAAACTTCTCACTTGAGAGTTTCGAATGAAAATAACAACTGCATATAATAGTATGTAGATAAAAGTAAAATAAATTATGTATGACTAGCTGTGCCCGTGACTTCGTTCGCGTGGACTACATCCTTTCATGGTCGGTTTTACCCCTTTCTCCCCTAATATTCGATACAAAAAGTAGTCTATATTTTAATCCAAGTTTTGAGCTATATTTGTGCCAAACTTCATATCTCTGACTTCAAAAATAAACATTTTTCCATATAAACTTTCAAAGGTGGTATTACCCCCACCCCCCCCCCCCCTTATTTTCTAATAAAAAGTAGCCTATGTCCGTTCTTGAGATTCAACGTATACCAAATTTCATCAAAATCCGTTTAGCCGTTTAGGCGTGAAAGAGTAACAGACGGACAGACAGACAGACAGGCAGACTTACTTTCGCATTTATAATATTAGTATGGATATGTAATTTTGTGTGCATTTGTTGTATATGTGAGTGTGTGTACTTATGCAACCAATGTGCATATGCGTTAGTAGGTGTGCGAGTGCGTTAGTGTGTGTATAATTGTGTAATAAGATATTTAGTGCATGAGAGTCTGATTAAAATCACCATTTAAGTAAGGACATTTGGACGTGAAATTAAGTAAGGGAGTTGGGAGTTAGTCATGCTCACTAAAATGTCTCTGGGGTGGTGGCGCTATGTGGCGGGTCGTTACATTTCCTTCAATATGGTTGAGTGAAGCGATGGCTGGCACATACGTCATGCTTGTGAACAGGTGCCACCTTTGGGGACTGGTCTGCTCCAGCTTACCTGTTAAAATAAAATAATACTTCATGTTTTTTTTACTCATCAAAATAAAACTATATGACTTGGTCCAAAGTGTTCTACACATAGCTATAAGTTAGATACTGCTACTGTAACTTATCTGCTGAGTTTCTTACCGGTGTCTTCTCGGTAGATATAGGTTCCGAACCGGAATTAGAATCACTTTGCATTGTATTCAATGACGATTCAAAAGTGTTACATGTAACCTACTTGAATAAATAAATATTTGAGTTTGAGTGTGAGTAAACCTATGAGTTTGATTAGGTTATGTTAGATGTATATATATAGATAGATACTCTTTATTGCACAGCAAAAAAATACTGACATTGGTTTTACAAACGTATTCAAGTACAGTTAAGGTGGTATTTTTGCTAGAAAACAATAATTATATATGTGTATAATTTAACTTTCTAAATGTATTAGTCACTGGTGTTTATTCGGTAATGAATCATTATCAACCTCTTTTGACCAAGTATCACGTTACCACAAAGATGCTTACTTTCCTTTCTGTTTCAGGAAATCAACTACGACTCCCCACGCGGTGGGGTGTCTGTGATCACGGAAAAGGGGGAGACTACCACTTCCCACCTGCTAGTTCAGAAGGCGAAGGGTCCGGACTCGGGCAGGTACACCTGCGCGCCGGCCAACGCCAACCCTAGATCCGTCTCTGTGCATGTTTTGAGTGGTAAGTAGAAACGTCTCTTTTTGTATTGCATTTCAAGATTGACCTCGTCCCACCTGATGTTAAGTGGTAATGAGGTCTAAGCTTAATGGTGACAAGTACAGCATAATAATCTGTAACTGGACTTGTCGCGCTTACCTTGAAGGCTTGACCCCTCCTACTAATGTAGCACCCCCAAGAGCTCTGGAATTCTCACACGCAGGAACACAACACAGAAGTGATTGTTATTTTGCTGCAGTCTTTAGTATGGAACCGAAAGCAAACTCCTGTCAGTTCTGGTTTAAAGTCTGTTAAAGTGAAGAAAGAAGTTAACATTTGTATAGTGGACAACTTATGTTATGCTTATGCTTAACCAATTTTGACGACCTCCGTAGCCGAGAGGCGAGCGTGCCGGACTTTGGCGTCGCGACATCTCTGAGGTTCCGGGTTCGATCCCCGGTCGGGTCTATATGGGAAACGAACTTTTCTGTATTGTCTCGGGTCTGGGTGTTGTGGTACCGTCGTTGTTTCTGATTTAGGTTTAAATACATTTATTTTCTCATAAAGATTAAAATCACTTACATGAGAAACAGAATACATAAAACTTCTGTAATACAAGTGCTTCAGCGACTTACCACAGGATCAAAGCAATGTATGTGATGTGGTCCAATACTTATTATTTATTTATTATTATTATTATTATGCAACCTCGTAAGACCTTGTATTATTTTAAAAACTAGACACAACAATCACTTTTGTGCTGTTGTGTTCCTGCGTGTGAGTATGGTTTCCAGAGTTCCTGGGGGTGCTTTAATAGTAGCAGGGGTCAAGCCTTTAATAGAAGGCCGACAAGTCCAGTAACAGATTTATTATGCTGTACTTGTCGCCCCTAAGCAGGACCTCATTATCACTGAACATCAGGTGGGGTGAGGTCAACCTAGAAGTGTAATATAAAAAAAAACATACAAATGTTTTTCTACTGTCTAATTTTCGAAGCCTTGCGACCTTAAAATAGACTTTTGAGGTTATTTAAACTCAAAAACCTTTTTGCCGAAATTATTCTCATCCAAACGAAAAAGCCGTGAGCTAGAAAACTATTCCTAGAGATGGCGGATTCAGTAAATGAACTGGAATCTATCGTGAAGTGAGTAAACGAGGAACGGGCAAACATATGAATGAGATCGGAGGATCTTCAATAGCTAAGTCACATGTTAGCTGAAATGGCGTCCGCTAAAATCTCGGAATCTATGAAAATTAAAACGGTTAACAAAAAACATGCTTAATTTTTTACAACCCTATAAAGTGAATTGAGCTTCAAAACCTAAAAGCCCTCAATATTTAAATTCATAGACGGCTGTGAACGCTTAATGAAACCCTACTGTATATTTTAAATGGTTTGCCTAAATGAAACGATGAAAAGAACATATATTTATGTAATAAGAAGTACGAGAACTGAACTCGAATATCCATAATTATTAAAAAAAACTTATATATACTCTGTCGTCTAATTTTCAGTAATTACTAAATTATGACTGCTTAAATCAAAGTATAACGTACGAGTATATCGATACTCAATATTTAAACTTAACACAAAAGAGCTGTTCCACCAGTAGGTATGTAGATATAATGAGGTTAAATAAGTTACATTTTGCAATTTCAAAATAACTATATAGTCTTTTGATAGCTTTCAGTGCAATGGAAGTGCAAGAAAAACATGTAACACAACTCTGTTTTAAGTAAAAAATTCGTTTGGCGCCTGTTATTTTAAGTGTAACAAACTAAAATACAACGAACCGATCGCGCCGGCGCTGACCCGCATAGAATCTATTTACTTTGTCTACAAAGTCTATCCAATAAAGTCAGACTTACAGGACTTAGTGAGTTGTGGGGCCCTGCCATAATACGTCGGATTTAGTACAACCAGCAGTTTGAAAGCGCTCGTAAAACATGAGACAATTTGCCGCAGGCTAAACTTATTAAGTGATATCCTATAACCTTTAAAGTAAGTTTTTTTTAGCCTACAGTCTAAAAAGCCCAAATCTGGCATCTGTCAATAAAACTCCATTGAACGGGCGCAATCGCACCTATATAGGCTACAGTACTAAAAATACATGTTTAGTCAAGCAGTTAAACTAGCAATAAATATGAGACACGTAATATTTATTTAATCATGTAAACAATAACATACTAGCCATTAAAATAGAACACATCTGCACGTCTTCACACAGTTTTCACGAATTAGTGACGTAAATACACCCCTCTTTGACTTTGATGCGCTTTATCACCGTTTATTCATTTCTTGAAGCAAATATTCGTTTTGATCGCATTATGAAAATCTCAATTCTCGAACCGGAGGTAGCTTCATCTTACTAGTTTAATAAAGCTGAAAAGTTTGTTTGTTCATCAAATTTATTTCAGGAACTACTGGTTTGAATCGAAAAAATATTCTTGTGTTAATTGAATTAAATAGCCTAAAGCATTTCTCGACTTATGTTTTCCATCAGGCGCATTTATTTATCCTTTATTTCTTTTAAGCGCTAGTAAATTATAAAAAAACATAAAGCTTAAGTTGGAAATTATATGGGTTCTTGAAAATCTGATACCTACAATTATATATTTTTTAACTTTTATCAAGCCGATGTTTTTACCCTTAAAAGTAGAAACCTTGAAACTGACATCCATCTCTTTCCCACAGGCGAGCATCCAGCTGCGATGCAACATGGCGGCCAGCTCCGCCTCCAGTACCCCCTCTCTGCTGCACTCCTCAGCGTCATCGTAGCCCTCATGGGCTGCTAGTATAGAGGACGAGTCCTTTTTATATTGGCGTAGGGTCTTTCATTGGAACACCATAGCAGTACCATCTTCTTTTAGTTTTAAGTCTTCTTTTGACGACCTCCGTAGCCGAGAGGCGAGCGTGCCTGATTTTGGGTCAATATGGAAAACGAACTTTTCTGTATTGTCTCGGGTCTAGGTGTTGTGGTACCGTCGTTGTGTCTCGTCTTGTGATTTCTGTTACACAAGTGCTTAAGCTACTTACCACAGAATCAGAGCAATGTATGTGATGTTGTCCAATATTTATTTATTTATTAGACCGAGAGAACCCGACACAATAGAAAATCCTGGCATTTAAAAAGGCATTCGGTCTTAGGAGGTACTCACTCTTCTATAAATAAACTAATTTACAATATGGCCGACAGCACGTTATAGTAAGTACTTGTATATTGATAGGTAATTGTTTTATGTCCACGACATTTTTATCGTAGCTCAATATGACAATTATTTGCATTTCCTACACCAAGTTAGTTCCTAGTGAAAATATTTTTATGGCATTTGCTAGATACGCGGTATTGCACTATACCCCAGGATATTTCGTTGTTTGTGTTATCGGTGTTCTAATGAATCGGCCATAGACATCATCTAGTGATGTAGGCGAGGTGATGCGTATTAATTAACTTTCTAAAAATGAAGCTGAAGTTAACATACTATGTTAATCAAGTATGAACGTCCAACAGCCTTTAGATTTTTCTGTTTGAACATCATAAAATAAAGGAGACAAAGTTGCTAAGATAATTTCGTTACTTGGCGATCAAAATACAAACATTTTATTAAAATAAAAAATCTCGAAACAAAAGGAGAGCCCGTTGCAATGAACAGTTTCATTGTCTATTTGACAATTATAGTATTCTTTATGAATGTTATTTAATTCAATTATATGTATATGTCGCAGTCATTTGGTTGAATCAGCTATTTGATTGGATCACTAGCGCGTTTATTAAATGACGACGTTTAATTGAATGACTAGGCCGAACGTTGAACGAACAAGCCTCTCTCAACGTCCAACAAGTTAGCGGATTGTAACATAGCCCTTTGAACATAGCGGACGTAAAATCAGTCAGGTGATTGTAATTTAGTTCATTTTTTTTCCACTGCGGCGTTAGTGCTCATCAAAACAAAAATGGCGTCAAACAGATGGTACAGATCTAATCGAATAGCACTGTGTTGATATTTTTTTGAGTGAAAATGAGATTTAAAGTGACTTATTCGTAAAAAAAAAATTTTTAAGCCTAAGTGTCTTGAGACTTAAACTTGTTAAAATATAGATAATAAATTAAAAATATAAATGATTAAATTACAAAGTCAGCTTTATCCCATTCAACGACTATACTAAATGACGTTCAGTCAAGAAGTTGAACGTTATATTAAACAATTTGACGAGTTGTCCTTTAGTCATTCAATTAAACGTCGTCATTCAATGAACGCGCTAGTGATCCAATCAAACAGCTGATTAAACCAGATGACTGCGACATATATATTTTTATTAATTTAATATTTTGTGTCTTAATCCATAAAAAAGGGGACACAGTTGCTAAGAACGTTTTGTTAGATTGTGACCAAAATACAAACGTTTTAATAATATACGTTATAAACTTAAAGAGACTGCGTTGTTACGAACGGTTTATAAAATAGGATTCAATATGGATGTTATTTAATATTATATTTTTTATATTATATTTTAATTTGTACTTATATAGGTTAAAGAAAATTGTCAGTTACATAACTATGCCCGCTTATTTACTATTAGCGACTTTAATCCGACCTGCACAGCCCTTTACTTTACTTTGATTTTAAATGACAATATGTTTTAGACTTCGTTTGTTTTTATGTCAGTGTTTATATCAGTCTCTATAGTTGTTGTGTAATTATACCGTTAACGAGCAAATGAGTTTCAATTGTAATAATTATTCCATACAGTCCATTTTTCCCTTTCACTTGTTGTTAGCCAAATTTGTACCAAAATACCTTGTAAAAGTCTTGAAATACGCCGTAAATAAATCTCAAACAGGGGAAAGTACTTTGTTATCCATAAAATCAGGAACGAGGTCTCGCCCCATTTTGTGTTTGTGATAATAAAGGTGTGGGCACATGGTTCTTATTTCGCTAATAATTTTAATCAAACTCAAAAAATGGTGGTGATTCTTAAAACTTCTACTAATGTACACAATTGTGCTTAATACAATGCAATAAGACATTATGATGTTATCTTAACAAGATTAATCTTAGTCCGGGTGAGGTCGGGGTGAAGCGACGTCTGCGTCGAAGGTCCAAGATGATATAGTTTGAGCGAGACTTGTATTGGTTTTGGTATACAAGTGGATTCGGACCCCGCAGAGTGTCCCACTGAGCGTGCCACGTAAACTTGGTGCCTTACAAGATTTATAAGGTAAACAAAGACTAGGCTGAAGGTCCAAATAAGCGTGGAAGCGGCCTTGTAGGTTTGCACCGTATAGTTTCTCGATACAAATCAAAATGTATGGGAATGTCTTATACTAACAGAAAAACAAAACTATACCGCGATGTAAAGTCCACTCAGCGCCATTATGTAATGAATAGACGGTAAAATTTTGAAAGTTTAAATTTTTATAGTTTATATTTGGAGAATTGATAATAATGTAATTTAATTTTTATTTTAAGTTAAAATACGTAATACGTTAGGTACACTTTCCATGTAACCTTTAGTTTATTGTTCTTCGATATCCATCATCTGATGTTAAGTGGTAATAGGGTTTTAGCTTAAGGGCGACAAGTGCAGCATAATAAAGCTACTGGACTCATCCTAGCCTAGAAACAAAATACAACTGAAAGTATAATAATACTGAGTAAGCTATTTTTCAGCGACCTCGAAAAGGATATGCGTTCTTTTTTCGACGGTTTATTTATTTTTTAGTTTTTTATCTTGATTCACAGTGTATTACTGCCTTACAACACCGCTGGCCGTCACGTTCCCAAGATATTTGCATAGGACCGTTGTACACGTCAATATTTTGAATGGAAAGCCCTGAGGAAGGGATTGGAACTGTCTAAGAGCGTGAAGGTTAGGGAAAGAGCCAATGGCTATGAAAAGCTTTAGCGAATAATAATATTTTACCCTATTTTTTCGACCTTTGTAGCCAAGAGGCGAGTAATAGAACTTAGGTATCGTGCAAATTGTGAGGTCCTGGATTCGATTCCTGGCCGGATCAATATGAAACACGATTTTTTTTTATATTTTCCCAGATCTGTCGTTGTTTTTGATTTTTTTAACACAAGCGATTTAGCTTTTTAGTCAGTGCCGAGTTACCGAGAGAATTTAACGAAAATTGTTCGGAATTCCATTTTTCGGTATGGTGTATTTTTGATCCAACATGATTTGGGCCAACGCAATTTGGATTTTTTGTACTTCGATAATGATAGATCGGGATTTTGAATATTTGAGGTACCATACTTAAAAATCAGCATGGTAAAGTTAAAAATATGGTTTAAAAAATGATGTATGTACACAATCTGTGTCTAACTAAAAACTTTAACGTAGTATGTTGAAGCCAAAGCGGTTTAAAACGAAATTTTCTTAGCAACTGTTTGTTTTTCTAGTTAAGAAAGAAATTTCGCGGATTCTTTTATTGCTATTCAAAAGTATTTGAAAGTATCTGCTCCACAAAAAAATATTTTTAGGAATCATTAGATAACAATGGCACACACAAGATGAAAGATTAAATCAAACAAAACCATTTAAATTAATCTGTGCATTTATATAAAATACCAAAGAACCTAGTTATTTTTAGTAAATGTTAAGAATTTAGTATCAAATTTTATATTTAGTTTGTAGTTATGTGAAATATTAAAGCTATGTTTTATTTGAAGATTATGTCGGAAATAAAAATTAAATTGAAACATACTTTTTATTCGCGAAATAACATTGCATTGTTATTTTAAATATTTGTTTAATTGTATCACACGAATGTTAAAAAATATATTCGTAAAAATAAAACAAATTTAATTTTATTTATCTTTTATGAGTGCGTTATTCATTGAATAAGAATTTCTTTTTTGATATTTTGTATTTCATCGCAATTTCGAGCGTCCGTTTAAAGTTAAAGGGAAATATGCTTTGTATCAATTTCATTGCATGTGACTGACATTGTCAAAGAAGTATTGGAAATGTGAAAAATTTATCGTACTTTTTTACTTTACTCCACAAGTACGTGAGAAGTGGGTTTGTACCCAGCACAAAAAATGGATTGAATTTTCCAAAATTTAAGTTGAAAATCTGTGAGGGACTATCACATTTTGTATAATAAATGACGTTTACTATTTTATAGAAAATTATTGACTATGTAAATACTCATTGCTCTAGGTAAATCACTTAAATTTCGTTGGTTCATTTGACACAGTTATAAAATTTAATCGTAACTTAGATTAGTCTATGTTAAACTTGAAACATTAAAGTTATTACTTATAAAGTATAATGTTTTAGATCTAAATGTAATTATAGTGGAGAGTTAATTTAATTAAGGCTTAGTCTAAGTTGTATGATAATTATTGTAACGAATCAAATGTGAGTTTTGTTTCGGATAATTTTTAAAATAATTGGATACGGTTGTGTAAATAGGTCAAGATGTTATCTAAGAAAATAAATAAACTTATTGATCGTCAATGTTGTCTGTCTTTCATTTGATGTAAACCTGATCAAGAGTCGAACCCCGAGTAATCATTACAAAATTACATCTGAATTCCATTCTTCGCTATCGCGTATTTTATTTATTTTAAAGTTTTTGCACAAAAAAACTATTACAAGTGGGCATAATAGCGTTAATCTCTACTAGTCAACCCTTAGGCTTGACAGGGAGTTTGCATTTTTTTTTTATAGTAGCGCAGTATATTGCCTCCTCCCAGCCTGATGGTAAGCAAGAGAGGAACCCACATCGCGATGACAACGGATTTGATATCAAAATATCCTATCCGTTAGCATCGCCATACTGGCCCGCAAGATGTTTCTTCACGCTCTTTTTGGAGGAATCCATGTCACTTAACATCAGGTGGGATGAGGTCAATCTTGAAGTGCAATATAAAAAAAAAGTATCTACTCCAATGTCCTACCCGACCGAACTTAAAGACGGTGGGTATCGTCTTGACAAATGGCGGTATTTTAGGGTTTGGGTCAAACCTAGTCATGTATATTGGGTGCGGCTAAGTTAACGCGCCTCAGTAATTTTCGTTTGTCTTCTGAAATGCTAATAGAAGATTTAACATTTAACTAACTTCTTTGAAGTAAATGTTTCATTATTTTTATTTTACGATGTATTGATTCTGGTGACCCGTAATACAGGGTCTTTGAACTTACACGGGAACAAGTCTCCAACGAAATACATAGGTATCATAAAAATTCTAGTGTCTAGATCTATATGGAAAACATGTAGTTTGTGGAGTGTTAATAAATGGGCTTTTATTCTTATCAATTTATTTATAAGCTCAACAAATTCAAAACAAAATCAGTAAAAAGTTAAGAGATAGCTAGATAGAGGGCATAGCGATTAATCGCTCGAATCGGAGCAGCCCGACTGGTAAAATACCTCCACCTTACAGAAGACCGCAGCCAAATAACAATCACTTCTGTGTTGTTGTGTTCCTGCATGTGAGTAAGGTTTCCAGAGCTCTTGGGGGGTGCTACATTAGTAGCAGGGGCCAAGCTTTCAAGGTAAGGGCGACAAGTCCAGACAGATTCACTATGCTGTACTTGTCGCCTTTAAGCTAGGACCTCATTACCAAGGGGCCAATCTCTCCCTCCCAAGCATCGTCCAAGCCATTCTCGGGGGCGAGGACGCCTGGGCGGCGGTAGCCTCCTTCTGCGAGAACGTCATCTCGCAGAAGGAGGAGGCAGAGCGCCAAAGGGAGGACGACCCGTCCTCCCCAGCGCTAAGAAGGCGCAGAAGAGCCAGGGCGCGGCGGCGCTACGACCGCGCCGTTCTTCCGCACGGAGACCAGTTGGCTGGTGGTGTGAGGGCACCCCAGTCGGCATTGCACTCACGGTCTCCAGTGCGAGGCGGGGATGGTTTAGTGGATTGACCACCCCCGCTTACTCCCCCTACCACCCAGGGGGGAAGTGTCGGGGCTGCGAAAGCGGCCATTCCGCCGGCGGTGCTGTGGATGGAAAGGCTAAGCTAATCTCCCACAACGCCGCCACTAAGGCGATGAGGTCCACCGGGGAGTTTTAGTTAGGGTAGTCCTGCCCTTTTCAGGGCAGGGAGTCCCACACACGCCGTCACCCCCCTCAGGGTGGCGGTACGGTGCGTCAATGCATTTCTCAAAAAAAAAAAAAAAAGGACTTCATTACCACTTAACATCAGGTGGGATGAGGCCAATCTTGAAGTGCAATATAAAAAAAATTAAGTGTTTTAACTATGTGTATTTGTACTTCTTTGGTTCGGTCAATACATTTCTTTCCTTCGTTCTTTCTTAACATCTTTTGTACCGTATTTTATAAATATATTTCTTTTTCTTAAGCATCATATTCTTAAACCAAAATAACATTGCAGACATTTAAATGCGAACACTTTACCTGCGACCGGGCGGTCTAATTGAAAACGCATGATCACTAATGGACTCGCGGTTGCGAAAGGATTAGGAAGGTTTGAGCAAGGTGTTGCAATGACTAATGATGTGGGGTTGACACTCACACGGGGTCCGCTAGCGTTAAGCCCAAGACACAAATAAATACAATTGAACCCGAATGTTTACAAGTGGGTCTTGTAACTTTGCAAAACTTCAATTTAGAAAGAAAGAAACACTTTTATTGGCAACGAACACACTACAAAAACAAGAAAAAAATAAATTTATAGATTAATAGCATGACACAACATGAAAATGATATTTTTATGAGAATATTATAATAACTCAAAGTCAATCTTGTTTATTCACGTTGATTACATTAATAATACTTGAATCGTCCTCCAGTTCAGAAACTATATCTATCAAGAAGATACCGGCAAGAAGACCTACACATTTAAATGCGAATATTCATAGACATACATACGTACATGATAAATATATTAAATATTAAAATACTCGTATATATTAAAATACGTGTACCTATCGCAAATAGGTAGATAAATAAATCCAACTAATTCAGCAAATACATTATATGTGGAATAGGAAGAACAGAAGAATTCACAAACTGTCATTTTTAGAATTCCCTCAGGGATTGCCGAGTTTTGTTTCAAAAGCCAGGGCTTGATCACTTGTGTTTTAGAAACCAGAAATAGCTCTAAAGTACTAACTTTAACCCCTTATCACGACATTTTGAATTCCGTTACTCGAGCGCAGAGCAATAAACTCGCAGCCATAACCCACGAAGACTAGCCACATCCCCCCGCTCTCCTCGTTAACTCGCTGCTTAATTGTATGCAAGTAGTAAAGTGCGTAGTTTAAAACCCAGGGGTACTAAACCGGTGTAGGGCGCGATAATGCCGCGCCCTTTGGACTATTGATGAGGCGCGCTGAGAAGCGGCGCTTGTAATTTTAATGAAACTGTTTAGCATAAGGGTTTGGAACATGAACTAAATGGAGGCTCTGATTTTAGGTTTATTTATAACTAGCGGTCCCGGCGAACTTCGTTTCGCCTTAGATAATTTTTCCCGCTTTTCTGTTGAAATTTTTAAAATTTTACTATGGATCCGTAATTTTGTAGTCTATGTCAAATTGGAAGAATGTAGCATTATATTGGTGAAACAATTTTTTAAATCGGCCCAGTACTTTTTGAGCCTATTCATTACAAACATACAAAAATAGGTACAAATCTTTCCTCTTTATAATATAAGTGTACTTAGCGATTACCCGGTTGAAACGATAACCAAAGTTATAACCGTTATTGCCAGTCTCATCATAACAACACTGTAGGACTTGGTACAAATTGATACTCGTCTGCACGCGGCAATGAGTTCGATAAAATATATAAATAAATATTGGACAACATCACATACATTGCTCTGCTCCTGTGGTAAGTAGCTAAAGCACTTGTGTTACAGAAATCAGAAACAACGACTGTACCACAACACCCAGACCAGAGACAATATAGAAAAGTTTGTTTCCCATATTGACCCGACTGGGGATCGAACCCGGAACCTCAGAGATGGCGCGACGCCAAAGTCCGGCACGCTTGCCTCTCGGCTACGGAGGTCGCCATATTATCGTAGATATTGCTGCTGTAACAGATCTACTGAGTTCCTTACCGGTATCTTCTTTGTATAAATAGGTTTTCAACCGGCAGTAAAGTCACATTGCATTGTATTCAATGACGATTTGCAGTTGTTATAAGTAACCTACTTGAAAATTTCAGTTTGAGTCCGGTTAGGGTTAGGCCGTTTTCACTAGATTCAGAGACTGTCAACACAAGCCATTCCTTTATTCAGCAAGCATATCAAGCTTTATCCAAGAATATAGGTTTAGAAATAATCAGTTTTTTAAATGAATCTTTACGGTAAGTGAGTGTGGCTAAATTCTAATATATCCAGTACTTAAAAGTAGCTGTGGCAGTTATGCTGCCGTACTAACGAAGAGTGCAGTAAGTCGCGTTTCGAGGCAAATTGACTTAAGACCATATCTAATTACATATATGGTCTTAAATCAACCTGCCCAAAAACACGACTTACTGCACTCTTCGTTAGTACGGCAGTATGGGTCTCCGGTTTTCCCATAGCTTAGAGGCGAGCAAGCCAGACTTTAGTTCCCTGATTAAATTCCCGGTCTGTTCGGTATAAAAAACAAACTTTTATTCTCGGGTCTGGGTTTTTTATTGCAGTACTTTTTTTTTTATATTGCACTTCAAGATTGACCTCATTTAATTTTAACACTAAAACTTTTCACCATACATAATTATTCAATCTCGTCCCCCCTCTTTATCATACTCCCCATTTATAAATAAAAGCGTGTTACATTTAATACAACACAACATTTTCCTCAATTCCTCCACAATGTAACACGCTTGTGATAGCTTGAGGAAAATGTTGTGTTGTATTAAATGTAACACGCTTTTATTTATAAATGGGGAGTATGATAAAGAGGGGGGACGAGATTGAATAATTATGTATGGTGAAAAGTTTTAGTGTTAAAATTAAATAAATTTGTACAATATGGAATTATTTTGTCCTAGACGAAGACGTTTATTTGTCGTTAAAGGTTATAATCAAGTTACAAAGTGTTATATTTCTTTTTAGAGTTAATTTATTTTTAACTTTTTAGTTCATTTTACTTTTAACAGGAAACTTTATTAATTACAACTCATTAAATATACTAATCACTTTACAATAACTTATCAGTACAAACTAAAGTATATATTTACAAATATAAATATTATTATAAAAAATAAAAATCTTCTAAAATTGGGCCTTGTGGGATCGATCCCAAGACGCTGGCAGCATTACCTCGCTGAATAGCTAACGAAACACGCTGTGCGAGGTAAGTGCCAGCCCTGGGGTCGCCTGAAGTATGGACCAGTTTTTTTGCCAAAACTCCGTACAGATGTTTAGCATCGGAACTCCACGGACCCATAGTTTCCACTGCAAACGCCGCAAATTCGTTATCTTTGAGAAGAGATGAGTATTTGCGGCGCTTGAGAAGTTGAGCCTGGTCTGCTGCCGCGCCAGCCCTTTGTGCAGTGCCCTGAATGTGGGATGCAGCCAAGGTGTCGACGCAAGTGGCGTCCCACACGAGGATTCGACCCAGTTTCCAGGGCACCAGCGTTTTTTTTTTTTTTTTTTTTTTTTAATCTACGTTTAATTTGGGGCTTTTATCCACAGGGATATGTCAGCCCCATTATATCTTCAAGGCACCAGCGTTGCTCCATCCGGTCTCTTGCCATCATCCCTAAAAAGACCGCGAGGCTCCAGCGTCGCTGAAATAGAGGCGGTGGCAAGAGAACGGCGCAAGATGTCATTTAAGGCATTGTGGCGATAGCTGCGGCCAGCACTCTTTGAGCAAGATAGTCCGTGACGCCCAAACTGGTCCACACTTCGCCCACAATGGCAGACGTGTGGATGACACACTTTTGTCCCTAGTTTCAAAGCGCATGCGACGCGAAGGGTATTGGCATCTAGCAACGTTCCTATATGACGTGATGGGAGAGCATGAAGCCAATACCCTGATTCTTTTTCGAACACCGCGAGGAGTCGAGCACGATCAGCATCATCTATTGAATTCATCAAAAGTTGAGACTGCGTGCCTTTAATTGATGGAAGATCCCAAAGCCTTTGAATCTGCTTTTCGATGGGGGCATCTACAGTTGGATTGGCTGTACTCCATGCCGTTACCGCCTCTGACAGACTCGTCACCTCAGTATCAGCAGATTGTTGACATTCGATATTTAAAATCTTACTGATAAGAGGCAGCGAGCCAAAACCAGAGGACAAGAAGGCAGGGAGGGCCACACTCGAAATAGAACGGATGCCAAGCCCACCGAACTTAATTGGGAGGGTAGCTTGAGTCCATGAGTGATCATCAAAACTAGAATTTAGAATTTTGGAAACTATTGATTTTAATGAAAGGTCTAATAAAGAGGTCAAATGTGAGAATTTCCAAACAGGTGAACAACGCATAATGTAAGTTAATTTTGGAGTATACAGACAAAAACGCAAAATATGAAGAGCTATGTGAGGATTCAGGCTTAGAAGACGGTCAGAAAGTTCTGTAAAGAGATTTAATTTTGAATTTAATAGAATAAATAAATAAATAAATATTTAATAGTTCATTTAATATAAACAAATAATAAAAGCTTGTTTTTAAAAAGGATTTTTTTTCTTAAATTTTATTCATTGTCAATTTCTGTTCGGGGAATATCGCATTATAACATCGTCACCGCTGTTGTCACCGATACAACGTCATCAGTCATCGCACTTCCAGTCCTGGAGCAAAGGTGTCGCGTCCATTAGTGACCATGCGGATTGTGACATTGTAGACCAGGAGACTGGAGACAGAACTTTAATGCCATTCACTCCCATTGTTGTTTGATACTTCTAACTGCCCGTGTGCCTAAGAGGTACCTGAGCTATATGGAAAATTAACGCCTTTTTTATATTGCACTTCGAGATTAACCTCATCCCACCTGATGTTAAATGGTAATAAGGTCCTTTTTTTTTGTTGACGGGGGAAAATGCCTTCCCCACCTCGCAGTGGCGACCGGTGCAATGCCGGCTAAGGCACCCTCACACCATCAGCCGGCCGGTCCCCACGCGGTAGCTGGGCGCGGTCATAACGTCGCACTGAGCCGCCTTCTTCTGCGGCAGGCGTAAAGTTGCCGGCATTTAGCCTTTGGCCCCCCAATATTTGGCACAACCAGGACAGAGCGTATGGTAATGAGGTCCTAGCTTTAGGGTGACAAGTACCTTGTTTCTTATTTGTATAACACAAGTGCTTTAGCTACTTACCACAAAATATCTATTTATCCAATATTTATTTATTTATTTAAACAGTTGAAAAAGAAAATATCCTGTCTCTTTAACTACATAACACAGCAAAATCGCAAAGTTTAAGTACATGCACCGCACCCAACCCGCATTAGGCATTTAATGCCTACCGATTAGTGGTCTCTGGGCGGGCGGGTCCCCGTCACGCACCGGCCTGGGCGCGGATAGCACGGACATTTAACATGTAAAGTCATGTTGTGTTTGATTGTGGAGGGAGCGATACAGAAGGGATAGGGCTCACAATTAAGCATTGCATACAGAAATATAGATCAAGCAAGAGCGGCCTTAGGCCACTTTTTCAGATGCACGTATAAGTTTGATTTTGATGGCCAATACAGGCGTGTACAGACGCGCCTTTAAACATAGTTTTCTACAAATTTAAAACTTATGGTAAAAGTAATCTGTTGAAAAACGACATGGATGTGGATGTGTGGACCTAACTAGTCTGTTGGCTTTCAAGATTATTGAATTTTGCTTAATAGTTTTTATATTTTTTTCTTATTTTACATAGACAGGATATCCAACAAGTACACAAAATATAATTTTTCGCACGCCCCGGCAAATAAAGTCGTAACCGACGTAACACGTTACGTCGGTTACGACTTTATTTGCCCGGCGTATAGTCGTGAGCGTTCGTTATTTTTGAAGATCATTCGTGAATCAATCGTCTATTTTCTTAAATTTTCATAATTCTATTGGATTAATAACAATATTAGAATAAACAAACTACCCTGCATGTCTTGGTGTAAATTCAATTTAGTTTTAAATTCAGATCTTTTTTTAAAACAGCAGGGTTTCTTATTTCCGTAAGGTCATGTTTTGTGTTAAAGGCTTCAACCGGAAGTAGCCGCATTTGTTTTATGTAGAAGTTTCATAAAAATTACTGATAACATTTATTCTAATTAAAATATTTCCCATTTTCATGTCCCTACTCGCATACCCCCATGTGCCTAACTTGCCTTTAAGATAGCTCTTCGCCAATGCATATACTTTGACATAGATCAGTTTACAATACCAGACCCTCTGCACCGCTTTCCTTACTCTTTGTCGGGCCTCGTGCGAATGACGTCGGTCATGCGCGTGTTTGTAAATGAATGATTATAATATTATTCAGTGAACCCCGAAGGCTTGCGAGTGTGTCAACACACGAACACTGACGTAACGCTTAATACTGATGGATTTAGTCAAAAATGGGCAAGCGTGAGTTGAACATGCGTAGTTACGGTTTTGAACGTTTGGGGAGCCGTTGGAACATTAGATCGACGACCTCCGTAACCGAAGTTAAAAATAAATATTGGACAACATCACATACATTGCTCTGATTCTATAGTAAGTAGCTAAAGCACTTGTGTTACAGAAATCAGAAACAACGACGGTACCACAACACACAGACCCGAGACAATATAAAAAAGTTCGTTTCCCATATTGACCCGACCGGGGATCGAACCCGGGACCTCAGAGATGGCGCTCACCAAAGTCAGGCCTGCTCACCTCTCGGCTACGGAGGTCGTCAAAAAAGTTGGGTCGTACTTTAACGTTGTGGCATCTTTGAGGTCCAATCCCCTTGGGTTCAATCCCCGGTCGGAAAAAATTTCCATATTCACTCAACCGGGTCTCGAATCTGGGTGTTGTGGTATCATCGTTGTGATTTCTGTAACACAAATGCTCAAGCTACTTACCACAGAATCACAGCTATATATTATGTGAGTCTATTATATATTTTTATTTATTTATTGGTTGAGCCCTTTAAGGACGGGAAATGCATTGGCGTAGGACTCCCTTGTTCTGACAGTGCGGGGACTACCCACTTACCTCCCTTCTGCGCCACCCAACGCCTAAAAGTGTCATGGGAATATATTTAAACCAAAACGGATACTGAACAATCGTTAACCAATCGTAGTTGGTTCGATCACAATCTCACAGACATTCGAGTGAAATACAAGGAGCGTGCAGAAACATCTTGCGGGCCAGTATGGCGATGCTAACGGATATTACGGTATCAGATCCGTTGTCATCGCGATATGGGTTTCTCTCTTGCTTACCATCAGGCTGGAGTCAATAAACTGTGCTTTCATATAAAAAAAAAGTTTGTGGGTGTACTATATCTGGATGTTCAGGGATGTATTGAAGTATGTATTGTGGTACTGCCATTAATATTGGAGCCCATAACACCGGTTCTTAAGCTACTTACTTTGGGTCTAGTGAAAGTCTGTATAGAATCCGCAAGGTACACAAGGCGAGGCCGACACACCACTCTCTGTTCCCCGCAGAGAGCGACGGTGCGGTAGGCATTTCCCGTCCACAAAAAAAGGTGAATTTAATGGACGCTGAACATTTATTATTTATTTTATTTTCTCCCTTATTTGACTCAAAATCATAAAGTTATTAGGCATTGATCTTCTAATAACCTTGTTACAAGTTATATTTGTTTTTCATATCAGTTCAGTATTAGTTCTTATACCCACGATTTAAAGGCGGCAAAAAATATTAAGTGCATATAGTTTGGCGTGTTTTTAACTGTACAACAAGTTTCAGGTATATACCCTTACTCAATTTTGAAAAGGTATTTAAGGCTATAGCCTTTAAGGCTATAGCCTTAAATACCTGCTTATAAGCAGTAAAGTTTTATTTGGCAGTTACTGATAATTTGGTATTTTTTTATATACGTAGTATTACAAACACCAAGTTGTCAGCAATTGTTGAAATTGAATTCACGCAACTCTCAATTTAGCCTTACCAATCTCTTAGTTAAACTTTGCAAAATTTACCCGCCAAATTAGTCATGAATACTCCCAGCAGTCCAATAGTGACCACTCACTGGTCAAACCAGCCAAATTAAACGATTGTCACTTTGGAATCAAAGATCAATTTCAAATAGTTTGACCTTAGTGTTTGCCAGACGCTCCTGTGAATTCCAGAAGGGAATTCACTAAATTAGTGGCATGCCAACGACTGCCCCAAATCTGGCTCGAAGGACCAAATAGTTCGAGGTTCTGCTACGCATAAAGTCGAACAAAAATTTAATAACGTCCGTTACTTATCCATATATTTGAACTTTTACGTTAAAAACATTACAAGTAGTAGGTTTGGCTGTCTATGCATTGCAAAGAGTATAAACAACTTTCGTTATTAGATAATATTTATAATCTCTGTACAGCATTTTTTAACCCCTTAGGCGAATGTTTTTACTTGACATCGATGATTGTCTGCCTTGAGTGTATATCTGGGGTATCATAGGACTTAAACAAATGGACCAATTATATTATATTCCTGTTTTCATTTTAAATCTAATTTTTAGTTATATTTGGTTCATATCAGCCCAGAAGTATAAAAATATTTTCTCTTTTAAACAAATAATGTACCTAATACATTTTTGATTTTACAATAAGTAAAAAAGGCTTTTCGAAGAAAGTTTATTTACATGCTAATAAAACTTAATACTCAACCACGTGACGATCTAAGCCACTATCATATATTTACATAAATTAAACCATAAAAGGGGGTTTTGAACTTATTCATTATTGTTATTAAAATTCCCCGTAAATCTCATTACGAGTCCACACGAACCAGTTCTTCTGCTAAGTATCAAATATACCTGACTGTTTTCTGAAAACCAAATATTTGAATACCATGCTTACGTTTGAGTAAAATACGTTACCGAGAAAACGTTTATTTTATTTTGCGACATTCAGTAAAACTTTGAAATTAATATTACCTCTGAATTTGAGTTTTAACTATTTTCGTGATATTGCTTTGAGGCACATTTCGTCGTGGTTTTAATTAAATACCGTGTTCTACGTAAAGTTTGCTTAGTCTGTAAATTTGAATAAATATCTAAGTAATATTAAAAATGTGACAGTTTAAGAATCTCTGATTATATGCTTCTTCTTTCATGCAATATGCTTATCAAGACAGAATTCAAAAGGCACATCTTAGTGATATACTTGTAGACACGCACACATATTTTTTAATGTCTTGATTGTTACTTTGCCCTACCCTCTCCAATATCAACATAGCAACTAAATATTTATCATAGTTTTTACCTTATGATGAGACACATAATTCTTGTGCAATCTTTTCATCTTATTTATAGATTTTGTATAATATAATTTAACTCTTACTATTTTTAATGTTTACATTATAACCTAAATGATGGATGGAGTGTTTTTGGGGTAAGTAAAAGAACCAAACGATGCCAGGTAAAATTAATTACATGAGCGGTTTGGATGCTTTGAAAGACTACACTAGAAACGCAATCAGATTGTGTCCTATCTTCGTTTTTCCCACAATATATTTTATTCAAATCTAGTGAAAACACTTAATGTATTTTGAGTTGTAATTCGTGATGTAGGTAAAATACTTAAATTAATTATTTACCGGATACTGCACTTACGTATGTAAGTATTTTGTCTGTATTTCTCATAATTAGCTAATTTATACTAGTTTTTTTAAATAAATGTCTCAAACCATTTTTTGTACGTTATCTTTGTATAATTGGAATGTCGGGCACTAACAATTGTCATTTATTTATTTATTTATTTCAACAGTATGCATGCTGACTCACAGTGTTCCCAAATCGCCAGCATGCTAATTTCAGAATTTACTTCAATATTACATAGGAAGATAAAAAAACAAAACGTACGTCACATAGGTATATCAAACAATAATAACAAAAGTCAAATAGAAAGAGGTCAAATTATACAGGAAAATGTTCATGTCAAATGGTTAATAAAGATTTAAGATTAATTTATATTACAATATGTCAAAATTAAAAGTAAAAAATACAAGGGCCTTGCAACAAAGTTGCCCAAAACTGTCAGCAAATAGGTCAGACTCGTGGTCATGAGCGAGCATATCCCCGAGCAGGCGTAAAGCACGGGTCATGAAATAATAGCTGATTTTGAAGATAAACTGAACAAAGATGCTTGCAAAATCTATTATAGATCAATCCGCAATATTTATCTAAATAGTTATTACGCCATTTACCAAATAAAAACTGATTAAATTTCTGTCAACAACAAGTTTTTATAATACACGTGCAGTATGAATAGTTAAAACGAAGTTCCATGCAGATAAGAATCTGCAAATTATCCTAAAAAATGCAAAATTTCTAATGGTTAAGTCTTCAAATGAAGACAAAACAACAAGACCGAAAAAAATCAGAATTTTCGGTCTAAACATCAGTTTCGTAAACGGCCGCTCCTTTAGCGTAGAAAGCATCTACTTATAAATGTATTTGAGAAAAGTAGGGTGTTAAAGTATTACAAAAAGGTGGCTGCGGTCACCCCACTCAACCCTTTTGGGATGGAAACTCTTCGGTGGTTCGTGATGAGCTCCAAACGGATTATTTTTTCCTCGAAAACTGGACCGCTATTTTCATTTTGGGACTTATTGCTAGTGTCGTATGTTTGGAAATGGTTTGGCTCGTTTCAAAGTCTAGGTCGACACACTTTGATGACTGTGAAAGGATTCTCGAAAGTTTTATAGAGTTTTTGAACGAGGGACGGTTTTATTTTAACGCTGTGAAGATATGAGTAGTTAAATATATATTATTGTTGCGGACTTCCGATAAACCACATTTGTTTAGAAACTGATTTAAATTAAATTACGTTCCTATTTTCCTATTCATGAATAAGTTTTCTTTTTCTCTCTTGTCTTTTACTTTTCATTGTAAAATAATAAAAATGTAACTTACCTACATGGAAATACTTTACGACTGCATAATCTATATAGCAAATTCCATTTTAAAGCATTTTAAACTTTTGAACTAATATAATAAGATGCATTAATATATATATATATGTATCCATTCGTTGTTTTTCGTTCTATCTCCAATATGTTATTAAGCTTGGGGTCTACTCTCATAAACGAAATATGTCGGATCCGACAACGGATGGCAATTTTTAATCCTCATTATCATGAAGAAATCACTTCGAATGCAAATTAAGCGTTTTCAAAAAACAAAATATTATTTATGCAAATCAAAAACCACGTCTTCATTCACAAACTTTTGAATAATATTCAAAAACGAAACCTTTCGTTTGTTCGTTTCGTTTTTGAGAGTAGGTACCCTTATTCAATTTTTCTCGAACAAAACAAATAAAAATTTAAAAACACGTGTTTTTCTCTTAATGCTTGTCTATAAGATATTGCTTTCATTTGACTAAATTGTACTACAATGTGTCTATAATATTAGTAAGTGTACAGTTTATATACCTATAATTATATTTACTACTAAAACCAACCTTAGCTGAACAACAACGTGTATATACGTATCAGTGTGTGTGTGTGTGGGAGATTCATTTTAAATAAATATCTGGTGGGTATGTTTTGGTAATTGAGGAAGCAGATATAAATTTATATACGACTAGCTGTGCCTGCGACTTCGTTCGCGTAGACTATATCCTTTCATGGTCGTTTTTACCCCTTTCTCCCCAAACAAAAAGTAGTTTATATTTTAATCCATGTTTCGAGCTATATTTGTGCCAAATTTCATATCTCTAACTTCAAAAATAAACATTTTTCCATAAAAACTTTCAAAGGTGGTATTACCCCCATCCCCCCCCCTTATTTTCTAATAAAAAGTAGCCTATGTCCGTTCTTGAGATTCAACGTTTACTTATACCAAACTTCATCAAAATCGGTTGAGAGGTTTAAGCAGGAAAGCGTAACAGACACACAGACAGAGTTACTTTCGCATTTATAATATTAGTAGGGATGTTGTGTATTTAAAAATCTTCAGAAAGTTTTCTGTTTATCATAATTTATTATTATCTCTATTTTATTAGCAGCTCAGTCACCAAACCAATAATAACAGCCACTTTATTAGCCGTCCCGTTCTTTTGTATGCATATAATACATCGCCTTGACCAAGAATCTTATTTTGCACGAAGGACTAAGAATCCCTTTTAGCTACTTTTGTAGCATAAGAGGGATTTAGGACAAGTATAGGAGGAATCCGGAAGACCCGGATTTCTAAAAGTGATAAAAAAGTAGCCATTTTAGTTCGAACTCCCGCATCATCAAAGATCGTGAGGAGGAAGGCTCTAGCTCCGCTGGACGATTTAATCTAGGATTAGAAGGATGGTTGCGGAACCCGCTATGTGACTTTTATTTAGGTACGGTCAACGGTATGTCAAGGTAACACTTGTATTTCGATATTAGTTCTTATGTGCAGGGCATAAAGCGGGGCAAGGTCCAAAGTGTGTAATCTGATGTGCTTTTGTCTGTATATGGAACTAGGAGGGTGTTCAGACAGTTTTGATCAAACTTCTTTAGTAGATAATCACATTTATTGACGACCTCCATAACCGAGAGGTGAGTGGGCCAGACTTCAGAGTCGCGCCAACTCTGAAGTCCCGGGTTCGATCCCCGGTCGTGTCAATATGGGAAATGAACTTTTTTATATTGTCTCCGGTCTGGGTGTTGTGGTACCGTCGTCGTTTCTAATTTCTGTAACACAAGTGCATAAGCTACTTTCCACAGAATCAGTGCAATGTATGTGATGTTGTCCTATATTTCATTTAATATTATTTTAATGTGTGTCATTAAAGAGTATTTTATATGTTGATCTAGCGTATCATCTATCTTTCTACCAAATTTCGGGACTTAGAATCTTTGATTCGCGTAAAAGAGTGACAAACATACATTCAATTATCGATACATTTTCAATATTGTAAGTAGGATATCTATTGCCAATGCTTTGTCAATAATTAGACCCATGAAACATATTGCACAAATTCTATAAGGAGTCTGGATTGAAAGGTTCAAGGTTTAAATATTTAAAAGAATGGGGTATTTAAAAGTGGATGGTCCTTGTAGTATTCCTGTTTGTAAAATATTTAAACCTCGCTAGTGCAGTGTGCAGCACTATAAAATTATAATAATCGAATAATGTTTGTTTTTTTGATGACTTCAGTTAAAGTAAGTTGCTAATTTTTCGCTGATATTACTAAAGACGGTGCCTTTTAAGATAATCTTAACTATACATACAACACATGATGTAATAGTATGGCCCAAAAGTCATTTGTCCTGCAATTAGGACATTGCAGACTTCCGTGGCTGCTATAGACAATCTAGTTCCATAGTGCCGTCACTAGGCGCTGAGGGGTGGGGCGTTTTAGTGGGTAGTTCCCGCTCTGTTTAGAGTGGGGGAGTCCCGCATACGACGCTGCCTTCCTCAACGCAGTGATACGGTGCGCCAATGCATTTCCCCCCTTAAAAAAGGGCATTGCACGCTTAAATCACCTGATTGTCAATTTAGGAAAAGCTCACAAAGTGCAAGTGTTTCCTGTGGAATTCGAACCCAGGACCTCCGGGGTTTTAACCGAATGCTCTAACTATTACACTACGGTACCAGTTCATGTGTCAATATGTACTAGTATTTTAGCTTTGCCACATTATCACAGAGTTTCTAGGGCGGCTGCAATCGTTAACGGCTCGTTACGTTAACTGTTACGTTTATCTTAATTAGGGTTTCGTAATCTACGGTGTTGCTAATTAAACGGCTGAGAGTTAAGAACGATTAGCCCTTGATACTGTTATCACCTTCATTTAGCCCTTGTAAGTCATTAATTGTTTGCGTTTGATTTAGGTGTAAATACATTTTATTTAGGTGGGTTTATATGTTTCAAGAACTTTATTATTTTCTATTTATGACAAGTGCAGCGGGTTTTCACTTGTTGATAAATACATTTTTCTTTTAAACACGCTTTTATAAGCTTGGGCATATAACAGTATGTATGTGTGTTTGTACGGAATCTTGGAATCTTAACTTGACCCATTTCCCGGCCTTCGAGTAGGTTGACATTTTGCATACGTTCACGTTCTGAGTTTTGATGACAATTCATGACTAGCTAAGTAACGTCTAAGAAATGAAAATTGAGATCATAAACATTAAAAATCGAGCGCAAATACTCATTACACTTCCTCCTAATTAGAAACACATTAAGTAGTTTGACGTATTGATGGATGGATTCATTATATACTAGCTGTTGCTCGCGCCTTTACCTCATTATTTCGGGATAAAAAGTATCCTATATTTTAATCTAGTATTTACCCGCATATAGGGGCAGGACATATTACTGCCATGCCACACACCCAGGCACATATACATATAACCACACACACTAACATATACACACACACAAGCAAATCGGTACACGCTCACCTTTTTAATTGTTTTTTTTTTATTATTATTATAGTATGTGATCTCTTCCTACCAATTTTCATCCAGATTCCTTAAGTCGTTTTTGCGTGAAAGAGAAACAAACAAATGTACTCACAATCTTTCACATTTATAACATTAATAGGATAGTTTCTGGAAATGGTTGTCGATATCACAGACATATAATAGTTCGAAAATTATACAATTTTCGGATTTAGCATAGAACTTGGCACTCATTTATATCTCCATTCTTTTAGCCCTTAGCCAAGCATAATTATTTTATTGAACTTGGCTCTCCTTTTTTACATTTATGTTTTTGGTGGGATTATATTTACAGCAAACTTCAAGTACTAGCTATTAAATTTGATAGAGGATACAAGTAAAAATTAAGTCCGCCTTTGGCAATTATACACCTTAATAAATACATCATTATTATTTTTAAAGCGTAAACAATTAGAAGTTTATGCGTATACGAGCTAAATTCTAATTATATAAAACAAGCTCATTACACATTCACATCAGAAAATCCAAACTGAATTATTCAAAGGGATCCACGCGTGTGTATGGCAATAAATATTTTAAATCCAATTACAGCCACAAATAAACTTGTTCATAATCCGTACTGAAATTAAGGGTCGTTACAAAAACCGCGGCACAGTCAAAGGAGTAGCAGTGATGTAACTATGTAAAATATTATTTATGTTCAAATACTAAACATTTTTCAAAATGTCATATACATCTCGTAAATATGATGCAAAATAAATGATTTATCTTTTAGTGATGCAACTGTGTAAAATATTACTATTTGTTCAAAATACTAAATACTTTTCAAAATGTTATATACAACTCGTAAATATGATGCAAAATAAATTATTTATCTTTCCTTTACCACGAAAGTATTCGGGTAAACTAAATAACCCAAATAGGTAACTGTGAAAATTTACCTAATATTTCATGGAGTCTTGAAATTTTAAACTGAGTCATTTTATGAAGGAATATATGTTTTTAAAAGCGATGATAAATTATTTTTATTTAAGGTAGTATTCAAAATACCTTGTTATTTTTGATGGCTGGAGATTTCCGTCAACGAAGTATTTTTTAAACGAAAAAGGACAACTATTGTAATAAAATGTAACAATCTGAAAAAATGTATTGTGAGCATTATTTTTTACAATCACCTTAATCGCAAAATTTCAAAGCAAAAGTATACCCGTTATCGCAAGTAAAATATTAATATAAGAGAAACGCATCGTTAACAGCACATAAATAACATAACTTATTTTAAAAGTAAAGAAAATTTTTCGATTTCGTGCACTTAAACTCACGTTGTAACAAACAAACAGGGTTTATAAAAGAGTTTTAACGCCCTCTTCTTCAAGGTTGACCTTACTGCTTACACATATACTGTGGTAACGTCCAGTCCAAATTCTTATTAAACCTTTGCCCTTTAAATATAAATCCAAATAAATTTTTGAAGGTTCTTTGCGCCCCTTTTACCTCTAAAACATGTACATTTTTAATTATTGGCTTTTGTTTTACAATTTGAACTACTAAATCAGTTATTTTATGATTAAATTAGCTTAAATAAAATGATTAACAAACTTAAGTTAAGAAATAAAGTGTGAGTTACCACATTACACTTTATATGATAGAAAAATAAGAATAGGTGACAAAAGTACAATTATTATGAAGGAATGAAAAAAATACATAAATTGACCATCACAAAACCATCAAACAATTAACATTAAAACAAGACGATCAATACTGAACTTTAAAAAACTTTTTTCTTTGTGAGATTTTCGCCAAAGCCATACCTAGGTTTTGAACTAGTTGTAGCAACTGCTAACGTAATAATAAACTAGACTGTTAGTGAAACACGTTATCAGATACAGTGCTTATCTTAATAGCCATTTAAAGGCCAGAAAATCTTTTCAGGTTCACGTTAGCACCATAACTCAGACCCGCCCACAACCCGCCTTAGGCTATTAATAGAATTTGTGATCACACTGAGCCACAAGGACTCACCCTGATTATATGGATTTAATGATATTGGGTTTGGAGATTTTAATCCTACCAGCATTTACAGTATCCTGTTAATGACTTCACATAAACCAATGTCCATTTGCGTTAGAAAATTTTAGCCGAAATCCCATATATATCGTGGGCGATGATTTTTTCTGTTGTATTAACCTTTTAGTCTTGGGTAAGTAAAAAATATCGTTTCCCATATTGACCTTGCCGGGGATCGAACCCGGGACTTCAGAGATGGATCAACGCCAAAGTCCGGCCCGTTCGCCTCTCGGCTACGGAGGCCTACAGGCCTAGCATACGCAATATGTTAAATTTATCGCATGAGACGACAAAAGTTTCGATACTGTTGATTGGCTAATAGCACACTGCCCTCGAATTTTCAGCCAATCAGCAGCTGACGCACTGAGTTCTATCGATTTTGACGTTTGTTTGAGCGAAAAATTTTTGTCGCGTGGCTTTACCTGCTAGTCATATGTTATTATAACGTGGCGATATAGTGGTTGTAATGTAGTTATGTATCGTAACAGAGTCCTAGATTTTATTAGTGAGGGTGGCAAATAGCTTCTAACATCAATTAAAGCTCTAAGAGTCAAGGTACTGTAATGTTCTGCTCACAATTGCTATGACGTTACATCGCAAGTCTCTGGTGAGACAGAAGTACATAAGTTTACACTGTAGAGTACATAATATGTAGGTATAGAACCAACGATAAAAATAAGTTTGACAGAGCATATAACTTCGGGTGAAGTTTTTTCAAATTAATTCGAACCAGAACAAAAAGGGAATTAAAATGGTATGAGTTTAGAATTACATCCTATCGCAGGTTTGAATTCCACGCCGAAATAGGATCTGAAATTATGCTGTTTCTTTAAAATACTTAGTGTGGTGTGCAGCACTATAATTTTTTTTAAATCTATATTGAGTTCTGTTACCCTGACTTAGAATCACGGTATTCTCCGGCAATTTTCCTAGAGGGTTCCGTGACAGCTATCTGCCCCTTGGGACTACTTGATCTTTATAACCCTCAGTTCAAGTAAGGTTACCTTTATTGGCTGCCACTATGGGAAATTTGAGGCCCTATTATGAAGCCTAGTTTGATATTTTGCAGCTGTTTTGAAGCGAGGTTACACCACCTGACTTATAATGACTACGAGCATGACTATTTTTCAATATTTTTCTACTTCTTCTTTTAGAGTTTTTATGTTGTGCCTTTTTTTCATTCTCTAAATTATACGTAACTCTAAATTGTTGTACTTTACTTTTTTTCTAATTTTGTTCTACGTTTACGAACGTGTCTCTAAATCATATTGCCAGTTATCAGTATACCTAATTATTTTTACTTTTTTTTAATTTCTGTTATTGCCAACGACTTTTTAAATACGCCATTCACCACAAGGCCTCGTCTGAAAATCATCACCTCGGCTTTAAAAAAAAAACTATTTTATTATCTTTTTTCAGTCAGAGTCAGAATCTAAGCTTTCGGATTTTGGAATATCTCAAGATATTCGATTGACATCTAGAGATATTGCAAATCCAAATGCTATTAATATTGCTATGCGAAATTCCGTGAGTTATCAAACCATGACCAATTATTCATCTTGAAATTCATATCGTAAAAATAAAGAGAGAAGGAACGACATTATTTTATTAACCGATTAAAAAAAGGAGGTTTAAACATCCGTGTATTTTTGTGTCGTCAGTTATAAGCCAACTTTGATGAATTATGGTTGGAATGGAAAGCCAAAATCAGATAATGATATCCCGGAGAAATCGAGTTCGAGTTTTTGTAGTTGAAAATTATACCTAATAAGTTGAAAAGCTATATGACCTGTTTGAAATTTTCCCCATGGAAGTCTGAACTAATTACTAAAACTACGGAATAAAGTCAAAACAAAAATGAACAATAGAACAACATCAGAACAACCCTTGTCTAGGGTGGAGGAAGCAGATGCCCAATTCCGTCCTTTCGCTAAAACTGTCCGGTCCTGCTTTAATTAATTTCCAAGAATTAATTATATCATGATTCGAGTAATGACATATTAATTAAAATTATTCTTTGATCTTCGACCTTTCGGGCACAAAGCTCTGCCTTAAAGTTCAAATTGGCTGTTGTGTTGTCATTTGCATTGATAATAGTTGTAACCAGAAAATTAATCTGGAATTCAGAAATTTACATACTAGCCGCTTGCCGCGGCTTAGCTCGCGTCTACTCATTTTCCATGGAAAATCTGGAGACGCGAGCTATTCGTTGCTCCTTTTAGACTTTTTGACGACCTCCGTAGCTGAGAGGCGAGCGGGACCGGCTTTGGCATCTCTGAGCTTCCGGGTTCGATCCCCGCTCGGGTCAGTATGGGAAACGAACTTTTCTATATTATCTTGGGTCTGGGTGTTATGGTACCATCGTTGGTTCTGATATCTGTGATACAAGTGTTTTAGCTACTTACCACCGAATCAGAGCAATGTATGTGATGTTGTCCAATATTTAAATACTTTTTATTTAAAACTTTCCAACACAAACATAATTTTTGACATTGAATAATGCCCGGTTCCAATATTTGTAAAACGATCCGTCCTAGTTACGAATAGTAATAAATTATACGAGGAGTAACCAAAAAACGACCGACGGACGACTGATGACAGCTGATATTGAAAGTAAATTATGGAACGGTGTTAACGACTCGTAGTCGGTTGGAGAAAAACGGATTGTCATTAGTAGATAATTTTTGTGCGCATTGAAACAAACAAAATCTTCATCTTCATAATCAAAGTCAAGTCAATATTTTTTTATTCACATAGATTACATTAGTAATACTTATGAATAGTCTCTATATAAAGCAAATGAAGCTACCTCCGGTTCGGAACCTATAACTAAAGAGAAGATACCGGCAAGAAACTCAGTAGTTTTTTTTTACAAATGAAAGCTACACTTATTACTAATTTTGCACTAAGACACACAGTTAGTTTGTCAATTGTAAAATAATATTTTTAAATCAATTATTAAAATAATAATAATAATAATAATAAAGCAAAGGTATTTGTAAATTAAATTAACTGTATGACTCACATGCGTCATCGAGGCCCAATTCTGACATTGATTGAGAAAATGCGTTACATATATATTTGTAAAATAATATAAAACACGTAGGTACAGGCGAGCACACTAGTCACTGATCCACACGTTCCTGTCATTCAAATACTCTTCCACTTTGTAGTAGCCTTTTTTCAAAAGACAACGTTTGACAAATGTCTTAAATTTGTACAAAGGTAACTCAACAATAACTTGAGGGAGTTTATTAAACATTTTTATGCTTAAAGCAACAAATGAATTACCTATTTTATGTAGTCTACGCTTAGGAACAGCAAGCTTATTTTTATTTCTGGTGTTAATGCTATGATTGTCTGATTTTTTAGGAAATGTATGCAAGTTTTTGTATACATGCATTAAACAGTCGAGAATGTATTGAGATGCGACTGTTAAGATGTTAATTTCCTTAAACAATTCTCTCAGCGAGTCACGTGGTCCTAGCTTGTACATGGCTCGGATGGCCCTCTTTTGTAAAACAAATATAGTTTGAATATCGGCCGCAGATCCCCATAATAGCAGACCGTAAGACATGACGCTGTGAAAATAGCTAAAATAAACCAATCTTGCTGTTTCCATATCTGTTAGGTACCTTATCTTTCTGACCGCATAAGCAGCCGAACTCAGTCTTCCAGCCAGGTTAGATATGTGGGGAGACCACTGTAATTTTGAGTCTAAAGTTATGCCAAGAAATACTGTCGAGTTAATAACTTCGATATGTTCATCATTCATTTTTATTATAGTATTGACCTGCTTTACGTTAGGCATTGAAAACTTAACACATTTTGTTTTCTTGGCATTTAGTAAAAGATTATTGGATGTAAACCAATGAAGTATTTGATTCAGGGCATCATTAATCTTATCAGCATTGTCACTCTGTCTATTAGTTTTAAAAATAAGAGATGTATCATCAGCAAATAATACTATCTCACATAAGTATTTTGTATAAAAGGGCAGGTCATTGATATAAATTAAAAATAGTAATGGTCCCAATATCGAGCCCTGGGGCACTCCCATGAACAGAGGAGCGCCAGAAGAGTTTGATCCATTTACGCTAACTTTTTGAGTACGGTCAGACAGATAGGATTGAATAAGACTAAGTGATTTGTTCAAAACACCATAATGCCGCAGCTTCAATTTCAATGTTTGATGATCTACACAATCAAACGCTTTTGATAAATCACAAAATACACCTACGACATCCTGCTTTTTATCCCATGCATCAAACACATGCTTGATAATATTAGTATACATTAGTTATTTCTTTACCTTACAAGTAATTTGAGATGTTAATTAAACTTATTGTTTGATAAAAGGGTTGTTATTACATAAGGCTAATGATCATAATTAAAGTTTCAAAGTATGTAATTAAAATTCGGTGAATAATTTAGAACTTAATTTGTAATTAAGAAGACTTTCATGGCTTTTCTTTTTCAGCGAATTCTATTTCAGATTATAAATCGCTTAAAATTTAGAAGCCAAAAGTTTCTATCAATGTATGGCTTATTAATTTTAGACCAATTCATATACACCTGATCTCAAAGTAAATTCGTTTTAGATGTATGTCAAGGAAAACAGAATCAACTGTAGTACATACAAAATATACTAACATATTTATTTTTATTTCTCACATGTGTCTGCCTTGGATGAGAATCGGGTTTGTAGTCGATTGGCATGAATTTAAGTCGCTTGAACGTGCGAATAGTCCCCTTTCAATAAAAATATTTTTTGATAGGCGTTTCGCACGAATGTATTTTAAACAAGCGAATCGAATCCTTCAAGAACTAAACGCATGATACTAGTTCTTTGAGGAGTCGATGCGCACGCGACTACTTACCCTGGGAAGGGTTGGGAATCGTATCCTCTTGTTCCTCGGTTCGATATGAGATCTAACAATTAAACCGTTTGGCCAGTCAAATGCAACCTCTAAAACTCGAACCCCACTTACAAGCATCACTAACGACGCCAATTAAAACGGTGTCCGCAAATTACATTCTTTAATTTCAAAATCTTAATCAACGGCTGTTCTCACCTTGGGTCAGTTCCGGTACACAAGTGTCCCGGAACTGACCCAAGGTGAGAACAGTTTGAAGGGAAATTTGTCACCTACAATAAAAGGTTGGAAGGTCGCGGCGGGCAGATAAACCAATCGTTAAATTTTTCCCGCCTCTGCCTTGGGATGCGAGAGGTAATTTCCGGCTAGGGTACGGCTGGGGGACGCCTCTCTGGTCTATTAGGGATGGATTTTGTCACACCATCTTGTAACAGGATACTATACGGTTACATGATATTTCCTATCTGATAAAATGATGATGGAGCGTCCCGCTGTGTAACCTAAGTTAGGTACCTTGGAGGGGGAGGGGGGGGGGGGAGCGTTCCGGCACGTGCACGGTATCGCGAAAGGGGCCTTACTGCTAGGGTGGTCGCGTCGCGGTATAGCGGTCGTTGTGGAGTGTCAGCTGCTGTCGCGAGTTTGGCTTCGTCGTTGGCGACCGTGGTGGCGTCGTCATGGTCTAGGGTTGCATGATATAATAAATCTTACATATGTACTTTGGCATATAAACTTGATATATTGTTTTACTTTTGATCTAAATCTATGCAATAGCTGACTGATTGATCAAACTTGAAATGAAGAAGAAGGTGTTTGCTGGCAGGGGAGGGCATCGTGGTGCTGCGCAGGGAGGAGGAAGCTTGACCTGAGACATTGGATGGCGTGACGTAGCACAGGGGGGGAAGCGAGGCATAACATATGTCAAATCGCACGATAATGAGGATTCATGACCGCAATGCAGGGGGAATGAAGTCGTGGTGTGGTGCAAAGAGGCGTTGTGTAACGTTCTTTATAACTTACATTTTACAACTCCAATACATCAATGAGCTGTTCGCAGTCCAAATAGATTAAAATATATCATTTCGTCATATTGTGATGGCAGTCATCTTGTATTTTAAATTTGCTTTGATATATATTATTTGTGATGGCAGTCATCTTGTATAAACGTTTATAACATGGTTATGTTTGGTACGCGCTGATTCGGTAGAAAACTAATACTACGTAAATGTACGGGTTAACTCGTACATTACTACTAAGGTTTAACCCTTTCATTTGATATCTTTTTTTGATGAAATTGTGTAAAACCAAAAAAAAAACGAAATCCAAATCGGTTTATCCGTTTGAGAGCTACGATGTCATAGACAAGCACATATACACACAGACAGGCAGACATACATACAGTCAGACAGATAGAGAGACACGTCAAACTTATACGACCTCGTCCTTTTTACGTCGGTGTTTAAAAAAAGTAATTTGCGCATAAACGAGCTTGCAAAGTCCAGTCATTTTATTTTACTTCGTAGTATCAAGGTAAACCTAAGTTATACCAATTTACAAATTCAAAGATAGTCTAAGTTAAATCATAAATTATAATGAAGGTAAAAATACACGTAGTATCCAATATCTTGAGTTTAAAACATATTTTCCTTCGACAGAACTTTCAATTTCTTACTCTAACTTTTATTAGCAAAGTACGTAACTAATCAAAAGTGAAGTTTTAATGAATTTATTTTATAGCGATCATGTTTTACTTAGTATAAAAGTTTTAATTTAGTTAAGAAACGCAATGAATTTATTTACTTACAGTTATATAGTTATCATCTTTTCTACTTTATTTGGAAGCTTAAGATGCATTTTAAAGTAGCATGTGACCTGCCATTTATTAAAAAAAAATTGAATGAAAAAAAAGACATGACATCTCAGTACATTTTACTAAAAATAGTTAGTATATGGTACGTACTTAATAACTATAAACTACTTCTCAAAAATTCAAATACCCATAACTGGTGTTAAAACTATGTGTATTAATGAAATTAACAAAAGCTTTCCGTCCCAAAGCTGAGATAAATAAAAGTTGCAATTCCTTCATATGAATAAGTATTAAAACCCCTACTTTAATATTATAAATGCGAAAGTAACTCTGTCTGTCTGTCTGTTACGCTTTCCCGCCTAAGCCTCTCAACCAATTTTGATGAAATTTGGCATAGGTATACGTCAAACCTCAAGAACGGACATAGGCTACTTTTTGTTAGAAAGTAAGAGATGGGACGGGGGGGGGGGCTGGGGGAATGCCACCTTCGTATGGAAAAGATTAATTTTTTAAGTTAGAGATATGAAAGTTGGCACAAATATAGCTCTATTAAAATATAGACTACTTTTTGTTTCGAATATTAGGGGAGATAGGGGTAAAACCGACCATGAAAGGATGTAGTCCACGCGAACGAAGTCGCGGGCACAGCTAGTATTTAATAAATTAACGCAAAGTATTCGTGACTTGAACGTAGTTAAACGTAGATTTCAAGATCAGTGCATGGGCAAATATTTTTTCAAAGAATTAGCTTCAAAGAAACAATACTGTTCATCATAAGTTAAGTATCAAAACGCTTGAAGTGGTCTGGATCGGTTAACTTCAAATTGTTACTTTTCATTATTTATACAATAAGTTAACGGGTCAATACACGACAACATTTTAAAAGTTAATACAAACCAACTAAGTCCCAACTGTGGTTGGTGCAAGCTAACCAAACGTCGCGCAGTAAGTAATTCGTATTAACTGTGTTTCCACACGTCCACTTATTTATAACGTTGAAACATGGAATTCGAAAGTTTTAAATTTTATATTTTTTACTTTTACCGAAATTTCAAGGTACAATTAGACAGATTACAATTACTCTAGAAAAACATATTAAATATTTTTTCTAGAAATAACTCGTACACAAAAAGTACTTCATTGATTTGTATATAAAAATATATTTGATACTAAATTAAAGTGCAGTAAACATTTTATCCCAAAATAACGGAAACAAATTCTGTTGCAGAGTAAACTATTAGCAGAAATTCGTTTTTGGTTTTGTTAACTTAGCTAGATTTCTAAGCCTATAGATCGAACTTGCCCATATGTGCTGTGGCTGTTCCAGATAATTCATACTCCCATGGCACCGTCACTAGGCGACGAGAGTACTCTAGTGGGTAGTCTTCACTATTCTCAAAGCGGAAGAGTCCCACACACGCCACTGCTTTCCCCAGCCAGAGGTACGGTGGGCCAATGCATTTCCCCTCTTTAAATAAAAAGGGCAAACTGGCCAAGGACAAAACAAAAAAAAATCTAATATGACTGGCAGGTTATTGACTTGCTTCTTGCAATACTCACTAACATCTACTCACTTAGTTCATTTCAATAAAGTTTTAGAAACTTAAGTCTTTAGTCTTTGAAGATTAAAAGCGTAAGCTTATTACGTTAGCAAACAAGAGGTTTAAGTACTTGTTGTCTTTGATATTTGAACTTTGGCAAATAAATCAAAATTCGTTAAGTGGAAGTCTAGTTTAAAATTAAGACTATTTCTATGCTCTCTGGATTTAGATCTAGAGGGTCTTGACAAAGGGCATTATTAATCTGTTGAAATCTTTGAGCATTGTACTTAAGGTGTTTTATTCATGAGAAGTCTTTGAATGACCAGACTTGTTTTTTTTTTCTTTTTTTGGCTATTAAACATAAAGATGGCAACTGTAAGCACTTATGTTTGAGAATAGGATACCTCACGAATGTTTGTTTTTGATTGTCTATGTAAAATAAAAAGGGAACTTTAGAAAAAAGTGGCAAACAATTTGAAGATGCTGCATTAATAGCGGGGGGCAAACCTTCGAGGAAAAGATGACAAGTCCAGTAACAGCTTTATTATGCCCGTTGACGACCTCCGTAGCCGAAAGCTAGACTTTAGCGTCGTGTCACCTCTGAGGTCCCGGGTTCAATCCCCGGTCAGGTCAATATGGGAAACGAACTTTTCTATATTGTCTCAGGTCTGGGTGTTGGGGTTCCGTCGTTGTTTCTAATTACTGTAACACAAGTGCTTGATCTACTTACTACACAATCCGAGCAATGTACGTGATGATGTCCAAGTATATTTATTATATTTATTTCATGTTACGTTACTGTGTATTTAAATGCCACCTAACATCTAGCCCAGCAAAATCTTTCTGAGTAGTTTGGGTTATGTCACGCCAACCCTTCACCCTAATGTCACATGTTTTACTCGACCGGCGGAGAATCTTTTCAAGAACGACCATTTATTGAGGCCCATTTGGGAATAATACAAACAGCTTTCCCGAAAGTTAATAGATTTAGAAAATGACCGTTGTTGGGAAACGGCCTTTTAGGTTCGGGATTACGCAGGGCCTGGGGCTTACTGTGTTTGTGCCTTGGTGCTGGGTATTTTGATGATCTGACGACGGTATTATGATATCTACTACGTTAAAGTTTTCGCCACACAATTTGTTAGCAATGTTGTGTTTTCAAATAATTATAAATTGAAACTTTAAGACTTTCGCGGTCCATTTTAAACATTTAAAACAAATTGAAGTTATGTGAGAATGTGAGGGTGGATGAAGATTTGCAGGCTCCCCCGAACAGACAAAGGCGAGCAAGACCAGTCAGCTCGTGACCACTGTTGGTGCAACCTAACCAAAACGTTGGGCACTAAGTAGTTCGTATTAACTACCAAATAAAAATGGTGTCGCGTTTGACCCGTTAATTTGTTTTAAATGTTTAATTATAAATTTATTTAAAATGCAAAAGTTTATAAAGATATATGGATATCTGAACGTCTATGTTTCCTAATGTATGTTTGTATCCTTTCACGTAAATAGCTCTAAAAAGATTTCGATATTTTTTTATAGAAACATAGACTATATCTCAGGTGAACTTACAGTTGCGTTTTATCTAGAAATAAAGCGAACGAAGTCGCAGGCAAAAGCTAGAGATTTACTAAATGAGATTTCACTATTTCTACGTCTCATAATTTTGAGCCCAAATTCTGTGCAAAGTTCCAAAACATATGAAGAAGTCGTTTCAAATATTTCACTACTCATAATTTTTGAAAATAAATATGAAAACGATCAAAATTAAGTCTAAATATTTGAGTATTTTTTTATAACTTAGTTAAAAAAAATAAAAAAAGTGTGATATTTTTTTATAAATTACTTGTAATTAGTACTTCATACCATTCTCACCTTGCCATTTTCTCGACTAATTTAATTTACATTTTATTATCACATTTCAACTTATCTTATGGCATCAAAACTATGTACAAATATATATATTTTTTTAATCAAACACAAAGAAAACTCTAAAGCCAAACACTGCCTAATTTAAAAAGTTAATTTCCTAGCCTCGCGTTTATCCTCACACCCGTGTGAACTCAACTTCGACCTGATTCTTAATTAGTGCTGTTCAAGTCCAATGTAAGTGACAAATCACGACACTCAAAACAACAAAGACTTAAACACGAGAACTTGCGACTGAAATTCAACTCTAACTGTAATAGCTGTAAGTTAGAATTGGAGTGCGGGTGGAATTTTGAAAAAGGGTTAAGGTACGTTGGTGATAAAATGTCAGGCCTACGTCAGAACGATTAGAGACGAGTGTGGTCCGGCCGCAGACAAAATTAACTGAACATGCTTGCTAAGCCCACTTGAGTGTTGGAGATTGGATGGGAAATAAAATAGACTAGAAGAATTAGTTGAAGTGGAAGCAGACAATTAAAAAGCTTGTTAAAACAGCTGAGATTAAGGTTTATAATAGAACAACGAATACAAGTAAAAAAAACATCACATACATTTAAAATAAATTATCGGGTCAAAACGCGACACCATTTTTATTTAGTAGTTAATACGAAATGAGTCAGCTCGTTACCACGGTTGGTGTGACTTAACCGAATCGTCGGGCAGTAAGTAGTTCGTATTAAGTACTAAATAAAAATGGTGTCGCGTTTTGACCCGTTAAATTATTTAAAATTTTTCAAATGGAACGCGAAAGCCTTAAAAAATCACATACATTGCTCCGACTCTGTGGTAAACTGAAGCGGGTTAGTAGTTGATTGGCACGAAATTAATTTGCTTGAACGTGCGAATCGTCCCCTTTCAATATTTTATTTTGTAGGCGTTTCGCACGATTGTATTTTAAACGCGTGCGAATCGACTCCTTCAAAAACTAGTTGTATGCGTTTAGTTCTACTAACCCGCTGAAGCGCTTGTGTTACAGAAAAAAAAAATAGGGTACTACTACAACCAGACCTGATAAAATACAATTTTCTCATATTGACTTTTTGACATAAGAAATTGATTCTTTGACATAAGAATAACTGTTGAACAGCAAATGTACCTTTTGAACATATATTTGATTGGACTATTCAACGTCTTCGGGACCTGAGGTCAAAACGAAGTCTTCAGGTGAAGTGAGACATAAAAAATAATTGAATTGTAGTAGTCCTGTTATTTGTTTGTTTGCATTCATGTACATACAGTAATACATAAAATGGTAAGTAGTAAAATAAGGTACATGACCCTGTGAGGGTGTAGCAATTGATAAACAGATTACAGCTATCTTAGAATACAATAAAATTCAGGTGTCCAAGTGTGCTTCCAAAAGTTAAAGATTGATTTCATAGAATATTTTGACGACCTCCGTAGCCGAGAGGCGAGAGGGCCGGACTTTGGCGTCGCGCCTTCTATAAGGTTCCGGGTCTGATCCCCGGTCGGGTCTATATGGGAAATGAACTTTCCTGTGTTGTCTCGGGTCTGGGTGTTGTGGAACCGTCATTGTTTCTGATTTCTGATACACAAGTGCTTAAGCTACTTACCACATAATCAAAGCAATGTATGTGATGTTGCCCAATATGTATTTAAAATTTATTCAATTTACCTTTTAACCATCACATCAAAGTTTCTGTAAAACATTATAACTCAGATCAATAATACCAGTCTTAGGTTCCAAATACATTTTGAGGACTTCCATAAAACCGTAAAAAAATAATCCGTTTCAGTATAACTAAATCTGTCAAAGATCCGTTACGATAAATGATGTAAGGCCGTTGATATAAAAGGGAACTCCAGGATATAATTAAATAACAAGAAACTGACAAGGGTCGCCTAGGGGTATCAGAATGTGCTGTCAGAAACTATATTTCGATATGTCCGGGTTCAAGTTATGAACGAATGAACATTATGAAAAATAACTTTAATCAGTCCTCCTCGTATTTTTGCTTAATCCTCAAGTACTTTATGTTTCAAGTGATACCCGGTCATGTAAAACAGGTTTGTGATTTTCAATTAGGAACATTTGACAAACGTGGTCAGTACTCTTTACTTTAAAGATGCTCAATGATGTAGGCTTTCGTCTTTACATTTCTAGATGTTTAAGTTCGGTGTGGAATGATGCAGGCTGGTTGGTTTTACATATATAGTAGACGTGCCAAGGCAAGCCACAGCCCTCGCGACGCTTAACGTTCCGCGTCTTCTTAAAAAACTCTTAGGCTCCTAAACCCATAGGCCGTAGGACCAAATCAAACGAAATTTTCACTATGTCATGGTTTTCTAGTATCCCTCCTGAATGAGGTCTTAACTGCGACAAGTAAAGCATAAAAAAGCCGTTACTGGACTTCTTGCCCTTACTTTGAAGGCTTGAATTCAGCTACTAATGTAGCACCACCCAGGAGCCCTGGAAACCTTTCTTACACGCAGGACCACAACAACACAGAAGTGATTGTTATTTGGCTACGGTTTTCTGTAAGGTTAAGGTATTTCATCAGTCGAACTGCTCCAGTTCAAGCGATGAATCGCTATACAGGTAGGGCTCTTAAAAAAAGTTAGGTAAAAACATTGCACATAAATTGGCCATCTGATTGTCCCATACAAATAATGATTCTTCAATGCTGATATCGACTATAATAATCCAAATTAGGTCTGGTTTCTTTAACATCGGTTGCGATGGTCAGATATTATTCACACCAATGTAACCATGTTTGTAACATAGGATGTTATATTGGACTATGGTAGATGTTCTGCAATCGATGAAACCAAGATCTACTCTAGGATGAAAGAGTTGAGTTCAACAGAAATCAAATATATTCCTCTCCCCTCTGGATGTCTGGCAAAACGGACGTGTTAGTGTGACCTCCGCATTTTAACATTTTAATTTAAAAATTAATTTTAAATAATATTCCAACACGACCGGGCTCCGAACTACCAGGAAAACAGAAGTCAGCGGGCGATCTCTGCTGCAGGCTGTAGGAAAGAGCGAGCGTCCGTGTGAGTGAAACAAATACTAATTACTCATCACCGTCCTTGTAGCGCTCTTGGCCTATTAACCTATCCTTGCACGGTAATTGGACCCGCCCCCGTGCGCGTGAGCGGTTTCTGTGTGGGAGGAACCTAAGGGTGACTCACGCACTATCCAAGCGACCTCAGTCTGCTCTGCGCAGAAACTTGCCGTCGGAACATTTAGGCCTACTTTTGCGCTGCGGTGCCCGCAATAAGCACAAAATGTTTCATTCACCCAACAAATCGCAAGAACCGATGTATGGGTCGGCCCCAGACCTACAAAGAGCTGAAAACACCAGTCCCAATGACCATAACATTACCCTGCGGTCTAATAAAAGGCGCCGCTGCGACTGTGGATCCCCCAACGAGTCCAAAATAGACTCATTTATCAACGCGCTTACGACCTGGAGGCAAGATACCGATTTAAAGCTATCTAACATACAAAGCTGCATGATAGATATTAAGAAACAAAACTCGGAGCTTTTGGCATCTAACGCCGAAATTGAAAAATCTATTGAATACCTGTCTTCAAAATACGACGACCTTGCCCTGCAGCTTCAATGCTTCCATGACAAAATTAAGACACATGATGGGAGAATCCTAAAACTGGAGGACATCGCTGAGGAAGCAGATAGAAAATCTAGGGCAAGCTCCCTAGAAATTCGTAATATCCCTCTCAAACAGCGCCTAACTCAGGATGATCTTATTGATATCGCTCTGCGCATCTTTAAGGAGATGTCTGTAGACATCCTCTACTCTAACATCTATGACATACGCAAGATTCCGACAAAAACGGGAAATCAGTCAATATTAATAACACTCAACTCAGTTATCCTTAAAAATAAAATCATTAAAGCTTTTAGAGGGTACAATCAGACAAACCCATCGAATCGTCTAAACACCTCCATCCTAGGCAACGACGGCACTCGTAGCTACATCTATATCGGCGAAAATCTAACACCTAAAAGCCGCAAACTATACCATGCAGCGAGAGAACTTGCCAAAGACGAGCACTACAAACATTGCTGGACTGCCCACGGTAACATACTTCTGCGGAAAATGGATAACTCCGAACTGATCATAATAAAGACCGAGTCTCAATTGCAACAACTTCGGTCAAAAAACTAGTAACATATTTTTTATTTTTATGCTGCATGTCTTTTTCATTGTATATGTTTTTGTCTCACAATTGTTTGCACTGTTATTATGCTGTCGTCAATTCCTATCCCCTTACCCTTATGCTACGGAAACCTCACGAATTCAGCAACTGTAGCACCACCCCACACCACCCCGCCCTACCCCCTATACGATTACCTAAACACAAGTCAAACATTAACCCAATCCACCTACTAAAAAACCGGTTTGTTATTCTGCGCTGCCTAATAACCCACAACATTAGCACAGTGTCCCATTTGATAACCTACAATGTAACTTGTTATACAAAGTTGGAAAATGTAACTAACCTTTTGCCTCGCCACATCAAGAACCTACTAGTCTCTAATATAGCTCCTGTTCTACACAAGGCTGCGTCTACTTATTACTTTATTTCCTTACTATACCTACACCGCTATTCAAATTTGTCTGTTCTTGTAGCTCATAATCGTAACGTTCGACTGTAACAAAGATTTATTTCATATTATTGATAAAGTCACACCTGCATCTTCAAGTACATGTGAACCCCATCACGTTTACTCCTCACTTATAAGTAGGTGTGATTCATATAAAATAATAACACAAAATATTCGTAGCTTAACTGCCAATATATCTGGCTTCCTGGTCCTATTACATAGCATAAAGATAGATATTGATATTATTATACTAACGGAGTGCTGGCTATTTAATGACCCTCCCATCCCCAGTCTGGACGGCTTCACTTCTTATTCCACGAGTAATCCATGCAATCAAAATGACGGGGTTGTAGCATATTTGAACAGTTCCCTTTCTGGCGTAATCGTAACTGAGCCTAAAATATGCGAGGCGAGCTCATTACTAATCACAATCAAGGACGACTTCGCTCTTTTGGCCATCTATCGCCCTTGTGCATTTCGCAACCCGTCAAGTTTTCTTACCTCTCTCCAGGGAACATTGGATTCCTTAAATAACTTTAAAAACGTTATCATTATGGGAGACATAAACATAAATATTGCCGATGATAGCTCTGATCCCAACTGTGATGATTACTTAAACTCACTAGCACAATACGGTCTCCTACCGGCACACACCCTGCCCACTCGCGGCCCCTCCTGTCTTGATCATGTTATCCTAAGGTGCTGCTATCCGGCTCAATGCTTAGTCATCCAATGTTCTGTTAGTGATCATGACGCTGTGCTTCTAAATATCGGTCTATCAAGATTAAGTTATTCTCCAAAAACTGTACATAAAATTAATTATCATGAACTAACTAAAACACTAGAAAATATGGACTTTACCCCAGTATTAAAGTGTACGGATCCAGATGAGGCTACAAATATTTTCATTAACTCTCTGCAAACAGCAATAACCACCCATTCTCTCATACTTTCGTTACCTCGCCGTTACAGGACATTGAAACCGTGGATGACGCCAGGCCTCCTCAGATGCATCAGGAACAGAGATAAATTGCACAAAAAATCTAAAAAGAACCCTAACAATGAGGTCCTTAAGACTACCTATGTCCGATATCGCAGCTTTTGCAATTCTCTGTTAAAACGGGTTAAACTCGAATATGAGCGGGAGCTTATTAGAAAGGCTGGCAGTAATAGCAAGGCAATTTGGAGCGCAATAAGAGAAGTTACGAACCTTAACAAATCTCTGTCAACATCAAATGATCTTCTTAACGCTAAACCTGACCCTGTGGAAGCTATAAACAATGTTAATGCCCATTTTGTCAGTGTCGGTAAAACCCTTGCTGAAAAAATCATCAACCCTGAGCAAATTTCCCGTAGTCCTCAAAATCTCACGCATAATTTTCCTTCTTATCATAACCCCTCTAGTTCCTTTGTACTCTTAAGCACAGATTATAACGAGATTGACTCCATCATATCTTCTCTCAGGCAGGACTGCGCAATGGGCTGGGACGGTATCTCAACCTCATTTCTAAAACAATATAAACACCTTCTGATTCCTGCAATAGCCCATATATGCAATACTAGCCTTTCCACCAGCATTTTCCCTAACGCCTTCAAGAGGGCACTAGTCCACCCCATCTATAAAAAAGGGGAGCGAAGCTGTGTAAATAACTACCGCCCTATTTCGATACTACCAGCTATGTCAAAAATTTTAGAGCGCATAATTAACTCTCGCCTGATAAAATATCTTGAACAAATTTCAGCTCTGTCTTCTGCCCAATATGGCTTTCGAACTGGTAGGAGCACGGCTGACGCTGTCCATAATCTAACAAACCACATTGTTAGGAGTCTGGACAGTGGCAAAAAGTGTCTAGGCATTTTCATAGACCTCGCTAAGGCGTTTGACACAGTCTCAATCCCAATCCTATTATACAAACTTGACCAGCTGGGAGTAAGAGGAAACCAACTCAATCTTTTTCGCAGCTACTTGTCTGGCCGGACACAAAGGACTGTAATTGGCAATGTCGTCAGCACTGACTTACCAATTGAATACGGCGTTCCACAGGGCAGCATCCTCGGCCCGACACTCTTCTTAGCTTATATCAATAACCTCTGTTCTCTTGATATCCCTTCCTGCAAGATCGTATCGTATGCTGACGATACCGCCCTTATATTTACGGCTCATACATGGGAAAAGACATACAAGCAAGCTCAGGCTGGGTTTGACACGGTGTCTCACTGGCTACGTCTGAATCTCCTTACTCTCAACGTACAAAAAACCGTCCTGATAAACTTTTCTATAACACATACTTCTCTTGTAAAATCTCTTAATTATTCCATTTTCGCTCACTCACAAATCCACACATCTTCCTCTGACCATACGTGCTCCTGTCCCACACTTACTAAGACTGACGCGATCAAATATCTTGGTATCACTCTAGACAACAAGCTCAGTTTTCAAAAATATCTTAATGTAACTTCAACCAGAATCCGCAAACTAATGTTTGTTTTTAGAAGCCTTCGCAAAGTAGCAGACCCGTCACTCGTAAAATCAGTGTACCTTTCGCTCTGTCAATCTCTGCTAATATATTGTGTTACTTCTTGGGGTGGAGCTTCTAAGACACACATCTTAAAACTTGAAAGGGCTCAAAGAGCCCTACTAAAAGTTTGCACTTTTAAACCCCACCGCTTCCCTACCTTTGATCTCTTTCAACACTGTCAAGTGCTTACCGTACGCCAACTTTTCATATTGCATACTATTCTTAAGCAGCACGGGGTCACAATTCAACCGACTCCTAATTCTATCCCCCGCCGAAATCATTTGGTTGTAAAAAGGACGTCGTTCCAAACAACGTTCTCCCACCGCTTTTTCTGCTATTTAGGAGCCCACCTTTACAACACCCTCCACAAAAAACTTAACCTTATCTCCCTTACTAGGTACGCCTGCAAAATTATCGTAACAAACCATCTTCTAAACCTCAGTTATGATGAAACGGAAAAACTACTTGTGACTCCCCGGTAGATGTCTTTTCCATTTTCCATATTCCTTCCCTCCAACCCTTCTCAATCACCCTACGCTAATAGCATAATAATAGCTTCTTTCTCCAATTTATAATAACCTAAAAACAATAATTTTAATGTACATTCCTGGCCCCGTCGCAGAGAGGAGAGTACTGGTGTACTGTAGTACAGGCGCATGCCTTTTTCAGGCACCAGTCTCTCACAATCTTATACATTTTTATAGTTATAATCTCACTTTGTAAACCTAAGATTGTGGAGAAGAAATAAATTATTTTTATCTTTATCTTATCTTATCTTCTCATATTATTCAAGCAGGCCTATGTGTCAACTGCCGATTGGCTGAAAATAAGAGCACTATCGGGTAATCAATGGTTTAGAAACTTTTGTCATCTCATGCGAAAAATTCGACGTATTGCGCAGTTCTTGTGGAAAATCAGTATTCAAGCTAAAAGTCCGTAGCTTGTACCTCCTCGTATCCCAAGACATAGGAGTACCACCGTTATATTATATCGGCATACCGAATACTCGATGTTATGATTGCGGTTTTCGGCACTACTCATCTCTTGCCGTTTCTTGATCCTAATGGAGAAACGTCGTTCGTTCATAATGAAGTCTAGACTTCGATCAGATAGGATAACAAAATAGGAGGATATCTTGGTACTCCCTGTTAGCCTAGTTACTATGTAGCCGGTAAAATATTAAATGAAAAAAGAACCATTTAATCAAATTACGAATAATAAAATTGAGGACCTCGGTGGCGCAGTGGCTAAGGTAGCGGGCAAAGCGCGAAAGGTCCCTTGTTCGATTCCCGGTAGGGTCAATTTGGAAGAAGAACTTTTCGAAATTGACTTAAGTCTGGGTGTGCTGGGATGACGCCCCAGTTAGTATCCGTCGTCTGGTACTCATAGTACAAGGGAAAACCTTAGTTTGAGACCAGGTGATTGGTGTGATTGTCTGGCGCATTTATTATTATGTAAATTAATAAACAGCATTATTTTGACTAGTTCAAAATCTGTTGTTAAGTAAATGCCTTTGTGTTGTAATAGTTATAGCGCCTCTTAAGTCCAAAGGTGGCTGACTCGTATCCCGTAGTCGTATTTACCCCCTATAAAACCATACAAAAGCCAATGCATGGTATTTACGATCTGTTCTTTCGCGGTTTTGCATGCACAGCGACGATCTATGACTAGTTCCAATCTTTGGAAACCGACCCGTTCTATCTACGGATAGTAAAAAAATATACGAGACGTAAGCTAAAAACCACAGACGGACAACTGATGACAGCTAATGTAGAAAGTAAATTATGGAACGGTATTAACGATTCGTAGTCGGTTGAAAAAAAACGGATAGCCATTTTTGACACATTACGAATCGTAAAATATTGGAACCAGGCATTAGAGCTTGTTTTTTGCTTTTCAGTCATATGTCATAAAAGTATACTATAACACAGTCGAGATTTTTGTTTTCTAAAAATAGTTTTAAGAAAGATAGTGCATAGCGATTTATCACTCGAACTGGAGCAGCCCGACTGGTACAATACCTCCACGTTACAGAAGACCGCAGCCAAATAACAATCACTTCTGTGTTGTTGTGTTCCTGCGTGTAAGTCAAGTTTCCAAAGCTCCTGGGGGGTGCTAAATTAGTAGCAGGGGTTAAGCCTTCAAGGTAAAAGCGACAAGTCCAGTAACAGATTTATTAGATATACTTGTCACCATTAAGCTAGGACCTCATTACCACTTAACATCAGGTGGGACAAGGGTCAATCTTGAAGTGCAGTAATAAAAAAGTATATTGCTATCGTATTAGCTGTTAAGTTAAGGTGAAGATTTTTCTGTGCATTTTGGCATCCCTACCCGGAATCTCATTACCGTGGCTTTCCGGATTCCTCCGATCATCACGTTCATCGCCTTCTGTTTTAATCCGTATCCTTACATTCTTCTCACGACTGAGATAATAGAAGGGCCGGATGACGTCATGATTCTGCGATTTGGGCTCATCCAAACCTTTTGGGAAATGCAATCTTTTGTCGAGAAATATTTTTTGTAGGTATGTAGTCGATTGGCACGAAATAAATTTGCCCGAACGGTCGAATCGTCCCCTTTCAATAAAACTATTTTTTTGTTGGGGCGAATTTATACTATAAACAGATATAACGAATATAAACAGATAAATCATTTGTGTTAAAAAATCAAAAACAACCATGGTACTAAACCCAGATTTGAGATAATATAAGAAAGTTCGTTTTCCATATTGACCCGACCGGAAATCGAACCCAAAACCTCAGTGATGGCGTAACGCTAAAGTCTGGCCCGCTCGCCTTTCGGCTACGGAAACTGTCAAAGGTCAGTTTTATAAGTTTAATAAAATTTTTGCTTTGTTTTTAGAATAACGTCCCTATACTTAAAACTGGACGGAACTTCTTAAATACACACATAATGTACTTACCCTGCTTACATATTCGTAGTACGTAAGATACATTTACTCAAGTTCCAAAATGGAACGCGATTTCTAGGTATCCAAGATTCTATATGAGATAACTTACGTCTGACATCATATTTGGGAGCCTATTAATGGATACTTACTTATATATATTACATGTTATCATAGTCATTTTATTATTTAAACATGACATCAAGTTGGTACAATGTTTCATTTACTTAAGTTCTCAAATGAAAAGTGATTTCTAGGTATCCTAGTTATTATTAAAACTCAAACTCAAACTCAAATATTTCTTTATTCAAGTAGGTTACATATAACACTTTTGAATCGTCATTAAATACAATGCAAAGTGATTCTACTTCCGGTTCGGAACCTATATCTACCGAGAAGACACCGGTAAGAAACTCAGCAGATCATTTACAGTATCAGTATCTAACTTATTGCTATGTGTAGCTCACTTTGGACCAAGTCATATAGTTTTGGTTTTGATGAGTGATGAAACAAATAAGTACTCAAGTAAGTTTTTACTTTCGAGAGGTAAGCTGGAGCAGACCAGTCCCCAAAGGTGGCACCTGTTCACAAGCATGACGTATGTGCCAGCCATCGCTTCACTCAACCATATTGTAGGGAATGTAACGACCCGCCACATAGCGCCACCACCCCAGTGACATTTTAGTGAGCATGACTATTCCATCTCCCCATAATTTTTAAGTATTTATTATCTAAATTAAATTCATCAAACAACTATAGGACCTGGTGCACGAAGTAGTAACCTACATTTTGATTTAGATTTAAAAAAAAAGAAATAAATCTATTATACCTAGTTCATAATTATACATAATTCACAAATATACATTTTATGTCCATAATAGATATTTTTAACAATATCAATGTCATTATGTAGAATAAAAGATTGCATTATCATGATGTCATTAGAGATAACGTCCAACTTACGTCAGGTATCATATTTGTAAGCCTGTTAAGTAATGGACACCGAGGGTTGACCTGTGAAGCCTTCAGTCTAAGACGAGGGTACTTGTCACATATCCGAAGAATCAATCTCTAATCTTAGAACTCAAGATTATGTCTAGAATATATTTGTCCCTTTGTAAGACAGACTTGTAGGTACTAAGTGTTTTTAGATTGATTATGTTAAAGACATGAGAAAATATATATTTTTTTGTTTGGCTCTAAGCAGATCGCACATCAGATCTGCTGCTGGGAATGGAGACTCCAAGCGAGGGGTAATGACGTCTTGGCGTCGGTTACCTCGGTCCCGAGGGTGGGTGTGTAATGAGATCCTAGCTTAAAGGTGCCTAGTAAAGCATAATAAAGGTATTACTGCTCTTGTCGCCCTAACCTTGAAGGCGTCAACCCTGTTACTAATGTAGCATGTAGCACCTCCAGGAGCTCTGGAAATCTTACACGCAGGAACACAACAACACCGAAGTGCTTGTTATTTGGCTGCGGTCTTCTGTAAGGTGGATGTATTTCACCAGTATAAGTATAGTAGCGTCTTTTACTCTAAATCACCCCGTAAATTTTGTACAACCCGTCAATTTATTTACCACCAATAAAGGAAGGGGAGCTTTACCTGAGGCAACACAAAAAGGACCTCGAAATACTTTGGGCGCCCAAACCAAAGTTTTACTTTAAAGTATGTACGGTGAAAGCAAAGTCTGTTGGCCCTTATTTTGTTTTAGGGGTCCGTGTTAATTTCGTAGCAAGGTCAAAACCTTACAACTGAAGGTCGTTCATGCTAACAGGATTATGTCTTGGAATTTAATTAATTCAGTAGTTTGAAAGGAAGAAGTCCGCGCGATAGAAATGATAGACTACTTTAATTAAATATTACAGGGATAAAAATCAACCTTTATGATCTATAAATTAAGTTGACTGTTATCAAGTCCCCTAACTGAATACTTTTAAAATGTTAAGAAAACCAAGAACTTTATTTTTAACTAAAATAATGTTCTGGGTTAGATGGTCACAATTTTGCCTTAATGTTCCTCACACCTTTTAAAGGACAAGAAGAAAAACCCTCAATAACTAATAAAAAAAAAATATGTATGACTCAAGGGTTGAAAATAATTCTACTAGAATTAAGTTCACCGGTTGATCAGTAATTTTACCGTGCAAAAAAGTTTTTTTAATATTTTATTTTTACTCAATTTCTCATGACGTTTGAGTTGGTATAGACAAGAAAGTTCCAACTGAACTTTAAAGTTATTTAACTGACGATATGACATTTGTTAAATTTAAAAAAATATGCACAGTTAAAACAACTATCAAGTCCTTAGTTATTGTAATAGTTAAGTTGGTAATCCTAAGCTAAAGTTTTAGCTCCGTTGAACCTAAAAAACGCAGAGGAGACCAGACAACGACTTTTATAAAGAGCTGAAAAAGAGTAGGTAGTATGTATAAAATTATTAAATATGTGAGTACTTTGTTTATGTTGATCGCAATACCCCTAAGGTACAAAGGGCAAGATAATGCCGTCAACACACACGAGTGTGCAACAAAGCGATAAAACATTAAAAAGACGGAACCCTCTGTCGACCCGCATTTTGCGGATGGCCGCATTTTTGGGGTTCCCTTCCGCGTAAAGGAAAAACGCACTTTTCACAATGTTATGTCACCTTATGTTTTAGGCACTACCAACTGAATTTTACTGAAGCATAATAAATTAATAAATCCCAACTCACATTCAAATTAAGTCCAAGCGGAGTCTACGTGTAAAGCCTGTGCCCGTCCAGTCCTTTGAAAGGACTGGGAATGTAAAACTTCCCTTGTTATCTAAAAGGAGACGTCATAATAATACAATCTCGATCAATTTCGGCTAAAGCGGCCAATCTCATTGAGCTAATAAATTTCGCACGACTTAGTTTAAAGAGGTATAATGTTCATGTTTGCGCAACACACGTGTTTACCAATTTCTTCCTTCACTCTCTTAATCCAATGGGATGCCATACTAAACCAACTTAAAAAGATCAGACGCAGGACCGACTGTTAATAAGTTCATCCGACAGCATTGGAGCAGCAAAGCTTTTTCTTCTCAGACATTTTAGGTCATCAATTTGAAAATGTCCGTCCAGGCAACGCAACACCGTATCTTCTTCTCCTTCCATGCCACTGCCAGGTCACGGAGGAAAAGGACTGAATGATATATCTTTCACTGTGTAGGGGATGAGCGCAGTAGCTTTCATTCCTGTGTAGGGGAGCACAGAGGTCTCTCATCACTGTGTAGGGAGCACAGAAGGGTGAATTTGTGTGACCGAGTAATAATCTCGTTTATTGTTCTATAAATGCACCGTCGTCGTCCAAAACGTCGGTTGATCTAACATTCCTAACAGATTCATCTTCAAATCTCTGTCATAATTCATCTATTTCACTGGTTTTCTCTCACTCGTTAATCGTTCAGAAACATTCACTATCCCACACACACTAAGGTCCTCTTCTACCTTCACGATCAACCTCCGCTCTTGCGAGCAGAGAGCTCTCTGTTCTCCACTGCCCAGCTCGGCATTCGTCTTGGCTTCAACCTGTATATGTATCTGAGACTGGGCGAAACCGCCAGCTTTAATCCACCAGGTCACAGGGCTACTAAGCTCTTATCACGCAAAGATGCAGAACCCAGTGGAGAGGGGAGACAAGGCTAGCCTCAACGAATCACACAGTTAGTTATAACAACAACGTATATATTATTTCTGCGATTAGTAATACAGACAGTTTAAATAAGTTGTTGGACAATGAAACTTCGATATTTTGATACGGAACCCACAACACAAAACTCAGATTCGCACTTACACGGCTCCAGCCAGCAGTACAAGTTTGCGTTTTCATTATATTTAATACTGTTAAGGATTCCGGGCGTGCGCCGCTTAAGCTATGTACACGTTAGAATACCCACTTTGGACTTTTACCACCCTTATGTCTGGGGCATAAGAACTAATATCGAAATGCAAGTGTTCACCTTGACGTGCTTTCAACTGTTCTGTTACGGGCGCATGACGATATGGGACGACCCAGTTTTTGTTTATTGCCATTTTCAATCACCGGAGCTAAATTTTTTTTTTGTTTCTGATGTTAAGTGGTAATGAGGTCTTAGCTTAAGGGCGACAAGTACAGCATAATAAATCTGTTACTGGACTTGTCGCCGTTACCTTGAAGGCCTAACCCCTGCTACAAATGTAGCACCCCTCAGGAGATCTGGAAACCTTACACACACGCAGAAACACAACACAGAAGTGGTTGTTATTTGGCTGCGGTCTTTTGTAAGGTGGAAGTATTTCCACCTTACAAAAGTTGGGCTGCTCCAGTTCGAGTGGTAAATCGCTATGCCCTACTCCCTTTAAAATGATAGAAGATACAGCTGTTTTGTAACAATTTGGAGTTTTAAGTTGGTTAAGACTTGGGATGACACCGTTCACAAACAATTTTCAGGTATCAAACCGTATTGAGCTTTGAGCAAAGTCCATCCATACTGGTTTGTTTTTTTCAAATTACCTTTACGAGTCGATTTGAAATGTCATCCAAACTATTTCCTGGTCTGCTTTATAAGTAAACTTAGTGACGTCATAGTTTTGTGGTTTCATGAAATTGCTATGACGGAAACGGAAATAAACGGAAATGTTTTGACATGTAAGTCTCAATTAACTTCTTCTTCTCGTTTTCAATGGGAACCGAGCTGCTTATGCTATTTACCTTTACCAGTATCACGTCATATATTCCTACTAATATTATAAATACGAAAGTTACTCTGTCTGTCTGTGAGACAATCTTTAGACCCTGAGAAGAAAGGACAAAGGCTACCTTTAATTGTAAAAAAAATCCCTGTAGTCCACGCGAACGAAGTCGCGGGCACAGGTAGTTATCGTTATTCCCATAATACCATCATGAGTGGAACAGGGAGTCCACACACGCCCCTGTCTTATCCAATGCAGTGATACGCCAATGCAAAAATGATCTTGATTACAAAGGTATCGTTGAAATAGTAAACTATAATTCGTTATCCATACTAATATTATAAATGCGAAAGTAACTCTGTCTGTCTGTTACTCTTTCACGCCTAAACGGCTGAACGGATTTTGATGAAATTTGGTATAGGTATACGTTAAATCTCAAGAACGGACATAGGCTACTTTTTATTAGAAAATAAGGGGAGGATAGGGGTAATACCACCTTTGAAAGTTTATATGGATTTTTTTTATTTTTATATGGAAAGTTAGAGATATGAAATTTGGCACAAATATAGCTCGAAGCTTGGATTAAATTAAAGTCTACTTTTTGTTTCAAATATGAGGGGAGTAAGGGGTAAAACCGACCATGAAAGGATGTAGTCCACGCGAACGAAGTCGCGGGCACAGCTAATTCAGTATAAATGTTTGTTTTCTCTTTGTTTGGGAATCAAATGTTTTCTTTTTCAAACTATGCTTTCGCTTGTAATAATTCGATATAATCGCACCTTTGGTAGAACAAGAACATAATTGTCAACGCCCTAAAAACAAAACTAATAAAATAAACTGAAAGTTCTTAATATTCAAAAACAGCTTGTCTGAAAGGAAATAGTATTTAGTTCAGGTCTTGCAAACGAGGACAACTTTTAAGAGTAATGATGAACAGAGAGCTATATTACAATATTTAAAAATGTCTCTTTTTTATATAATGCACTCCAAGATTGACCTCATCCCACCTGATGTTAAGTGGTAAGAGTTCCTAGCTTAAGGGCGAAAAGTATAGCATAGTAAAACTGTTACTAGACTTGTCGCCCTTACCTTGAAGGCTTGACCCCTGCTACTAATGTAGCACCACCCAAGAGCTTTGGAAACCTTACTCACATGCAGGAACACAACAACACCGGAGTGATTGTTATTTGTCTGCGGTCTTCTGTAAGTGTGCCGGAGCACTCTGTATTGCTGGATTGGCCCGAAGCGGTCAGTACGACGGGATAGGGAGGCAGAGAGGGGGCAAATAATACTCGTTTTACGAAACGTGAATTCGGCCCCCCTCTACGGTATCTGGCGACGCAACGCAACGCTATTTCTGACTGCGGTCGTTTCTGCCAGGCAGTCTGGCAGAGCTCCAGCAGGGTTTCCTCTTCTAGCAGGGTTTCTTCTTCTAGCAGGGTTTCTTCTTCTTGCAGAGTTTCTTCTCGGAGCCTCGAGCGAAGTGAAGCGTGCCGTGACTGAGCTCGCTCGCACTTATATCTTGCGCTTCGTGAGTGCAACTAGCGCCTATCGGGAGGAGCAGTTTCATACCCCGTGTGAATTTGGGGTATGAGCGAGACCTATAGTTTGCGAGCGAGACAGTCCTATATGATTGCGTCGCCCCGAGCAATACCGCAGAGAGGAGACGGTCTTTATTAGAAAAAGGAAATAAACCATAACAAAGTATTTACAAATAACTAAAACTAGTGCATACCTATCTATTAAGGGTAATTAAACAAAAAACGAAAACAAGGTTTATTTTTGGCTATGTACATACAATAAATAATCAATGACTAGTGCCGTCCTGCACAGTAAGGTGAAGGTATTTCACCAGTTGGGCTACTCCAGTTTGAGTGATAAATTGCTTTGCCCTGCCTCTAACAAAATTAAAAATTAATCTGTAAAATTGGAAAAACTATAATTGGGCCCTTGTTCTACCAAATGTGCTATATGTATGTAAGTCAAATCCTATTTTATTGGCGCTTGATTGATTGACGTAAAATGTGTTTTACTAAAAAAATATATACAACTTTCAATAAAGCGTGCGACTTCACGTTCCTTACGCATAAATAAATCTTCATTTTTTCCGTATGCTATGTTACATTGCACCATGAATGGTTTGTTTTTAGGACGTAATTTTATTAGGAAGGGGCGTTGCGATGACGGGTTGCGAATTCTCGCACCAGTGATTAAGTGATTGAAGGTTTAATTTTCTTGGCAGCCGCTTTTCGTGAGGCAAAATGAGATAGGCATGGCTTGTTATTAAAAAAGGGCCTTTTGTAAAAAAATCTTGATAACCCGATTTCAACAAAAAAGTATAAGTTTGGTTAGTCCGTATATTTGTATATGTTATGATATTATTTCACATTTATTTGTCCCCTTTGTTGTAGACTTTGAGTAGCATTTTTAAATATTTAGGGTAGTAACTGTATTAATGACACATAAGCATAAATAAATTATGGATGTCTAGATGACACTTTCACACTAAAATGTGGATGAAATTTGATAGAAAAAAGATTAATTTAGAGGATACTTTTCATCCTGGAATAACGTCGGTGAAGTTGCGCGTAACAGCTAGTACGTATGTAAAAAAGATATGAATTTGAAAAAACAATAGGCTTTAATTAGCTTGAAAGTTATCTAATGAATATGTTTAAATATTTTCAAAATAAAACTCTTTTACTTTTGATCATGTGTTAAAAATAATAAACTCAACAATAACAGTTGGTTACTAAGCGCCTATGCTATTTAGACATTCATTTTCATAACGTGCTGACCCTCCAAAGACAAAACATATAAATCGTTGTTCAAATATAATTAACAGTCAAAAAATAATGTGAAGTGAACTTAAATTACGGACTAAAAAACAGACTTTTTATTAGCAATTTTAAATTTATAATAAATACTTACGAGTAGTTAGGAGTGACGATTTGCGCAGGACTGCTGGCAGGAGCTGGATGAGAGTAGCCGAAAATCGAGCGAAGTGGCAAACATTTGGAGAGGCCTATGTCCAGCAGTGGACTGCAACAGGCTGATGATGATGATGATGATGATGAATAAACTTTTACTGGAGACAGAAATTAAACAATGGAATTGGTGAAAGAAATACAGGAACCTCGGTTTGTTTCACACTAGATCGACTTTTAAAACCTAAAGTCTACAAAATAGTACCAGGCTGCCATAAACGCGCGAGAGATTTGCAGCCGTCAGTGTAGGTAAGTTACGATCGCTCGATAGGTACCCGCGTCAACGCGACACCAACTTGCCTCATTTATATCACTTCGGCCAGCTATCAATTCGATACGTTCGTCTGTGGGTCGTCTATTGACAGGTTTTCTCAGGCATACGGGATAGCTTCAGTTTTTTTTAGATGCTCGTAGCGCGATAGCGACAAATTGTTTGAAAATTAAAATTGAAGTTAAGCTATGGTTTGCTGTGGTCCGGTATTGGATTGGTGCCGAGTTTTGGCTAGAGTTGACGGTCCCGGCTGAAATTACAAGATTTTCGATTTAGCCTGGTCAAAAGCAGCTTGGCTACTCGAGAACATCTGACATTAATATTGGTCAATTTGTATACACACTGGAGTAGAGCCATAGAGCTTTATCTGTCTTATTGTTAAGTTTCAAGCGTTTTATTCCATTACGAATCGACAAAAGATGAAAGGGCTGTAAAAAAAAAAGTTTAAAAATATTAAGATATAAGATGTTTCTTTTAGATTTTCAAAATAAAAAAACAAATAAAATAAATTTTATGATGATACTGCGCATCAATGTTAACTAAAACACGGAGTGTGTTTTAGTCAGTTAAAGTATTTTTTTTGTGAAAACTTAAAATGCTCTGTTTCTGTTGTAAATAGCAAAGCATTTGTGTTATTTAAATCAGAAACAACGACGGTACCACAAGACGTAGATTCGTTTTCCATATTGACAGGACCAAGAATGGAACTCGGGACCTCAAAGATGGCGGCACGTTAAAATGGGCCACATTATAACGTGCCGCCTCTATATCTAGCCTCACGGCTATAAGGTCGTCATCAATCTAATTGTGTATTTACTATTTTAAGAGTTATTTTCTCAAAACTTGAGAAAACTTAAGTTGAAGCAACGAAATAAGTAAACGAAATCACTTGAAGCTATTGAAGAAATATTGCGGTGTACCAGGACCACAGAACGAAGCGAGAGATATATTGGCGGCTCGATAAGCGCGAAGGAACCCCCGTCACTCGCGACACCAACTTGGCTCATTTATTATACGAGGGCTAACTACTAATTCGGTTGCCATTGGGAAAGTTTTATGACAAGGCCCAAGTTGTCCTTACGTTTGTGTTATTTCAGTTTGGTAACAAATATAAGTAATGGTTTATGTACGTTACTAATTTTCGCACACAACTTTATTTATAAATAAATAAATAAATGCGCCAGACAATCACACCAATCACCTGGTCTCAAACTAAGGTTTTCCCTTGTACTATGAGCACCAGACGACGGATACTAACTGGGGGCGTCATCCCAGTACACCCAGACCCAAGTCAATTTAGAAAAGTTCGTTTTCCAAATTGACCCGACCGGGAATCGAACCCGGGACCTTTCGCGCTTTGGTCGCCTACCTTAGCCACTGCGCCACCGAGGTCGTCTTATTTACTTGTTTTTTTTTTATAAGGTGAATTATTAAAGGCCCGGTTCCAATATTTGAAAAACGTTCGTTGTAGTCACAAATTATACGAGCCGTAAGCTAGAAACAACCGACCGACGACTTATGACAGCTGGTTTGGAAAGTAAATTTTGGAATAGTATTAACGAATCGTAGTCGGTTGGAGAAAAACGGATAGTTATTTTTGACTCATTAGAAATCGTCAAATAATGGGAACGAGCATAAAGTAATTAGATGTCACCACAATAGCAAATAAATTGTTACGCATTTTACCAGCAAAAACTTAAGATTATTTTGACTACTAGCGGTCCCGGCGAACTTCGTTTCGCCTTAGAGGCAATAAATTAGCAGACTTCAAAAAAAAAAGAAAAATATAAAGTATCCTTTGTCCTTCTTCTAGTTCTAAACTACCTCCCCACTAATTTTCAGCCAAATCGGTTCAGCCATTTTTGAGTTATAAATGGTGTAACTAACACGACTTTCTTTTATATATATATATATATATATGTAGATAGATAATAGATAATTCAAATATCACAATAATGTTCAAATGATTTTATTTCTTTTGGAAGTACGAGCATAAAACGGCAAACTGTTGGTTTTTCCATGTAAATGGCTATGAATTTTTTTTTAATATTTAATAAATACTTGATTACTTCCCGCATGATAAAAAAATATCAGGTGCGTGTAAATTCAAAATAATATCTTTGAATACAATATTGCAGACAGTAAAAGGTCTCAGATTCTCTGTCCCTTTAATTAACTTTAAAGGTAAGATGGAATCAACGGACTTATTAAAATGCCTTGAAAATAATAATTAGGAAACTCATAATACCTTGTGAGGAGATAATTAAAATTTCCTTGATAATATTTGAAGCTTCTTTCCGGCATGGCATTCCGATTGATCGTAATTGTTTTATAGCTAAAAATATAGCAGCAGGTATTGAAAACGTTAATTAAATATAATATCAGTCAAAATTATGTTTGAAATGTTCCGATACGAATATTAATTAATTGACTTGGGAAATCAACGTTTAAGATTTTTAAGACTGAATATATTCAAGTGAAATAACAGAATATTCTAAGAACAGCCTACCTATTCACAAAACGTCGGAATCAATTTCAAAATCGAAAATGGTGATTTGTCTCTCTCTTATTATATACGGTTAGACAGAGACAAAACATAGATCATTCGAATTGGTATCGTTTTTGATGTTTGTATATCAGCTTCCTGTTTATTTAATCACAAAAAAAATTTTATATTCGAATTAAAACACCACTTTTATCTATTTCTTAACTTTTACTATAGGACAGATACAAAAAAGGCGAAATTGAAGATTTTTTTATGCCTCTTATTTATTTTAAAATAATGGTAATGTCCTATTTATTTAACTCTTTTGTGTTAAATTTAAAAAGTATCATATGTTATTTTTGTGATTCTAAAGCATGTACCCAAATTTATTTAGATCTGCTCAGTACTTTTTAGTAAATGCGCGATAGACAGACAGATTGACTAACTTCCGCATTTATAATACCAAGTAAGTACAGATTAAAACAAAGTCACTCAACTATGCCATGAACTCAACATAAACTTACTATAAAAGCACAAAGTACCTCTGACATAGTCTCTAAAAACAGAGTGTAAGACTTACCTAAGCCCTTCGTAGTGCTAGGGTCTGGAGGGTAAAAGCCCTTAAGGGGGCGACCGGCGTCAACATTCTTGTCGGCTTTTTCCAAAGTTACACTTCTGTTAATGGACCTCAAGCAAGTATATGTCAAGAGAGCGACATTCTATATGATAACTATTCGTTTGATAAGATGGAGTGAAATTATAAAGCACGGTCAAACCTTACGTACTGAATAGTATATCCATACTGATAGTGTGTCCGACTTTCACGCCTAAACTAGACAATCTCCGTAGCCGAGAGGCGAGCGGGCCGGACTTTGGCATTGCGCAATCTCTGAGGTTCCGGGTTCGATCCCAGGTCGGCTCAATATGGGAAACGAACTTTCCGGGTTTTGTCTCTGGTCTGGGTGTTGGGGTACCGTCGTTGTTTCTGATTTCTGTAACACAAGTGCTTAAACTACTTACCACAGAATCAGAGCGATGTATGGGATGTTGTCCAATATTTATTTGTTTATTATAATATATAAAATTGGTGGGGTTATTTGATCCACAAACCTCGAGATCATAGCACAAGCTATAAGCTTAATTTGTTACGAAGTAAAGTGTGTAGTATACGATTTATTCATTTGTTTATATAGCTTCGCTCACTTAGCATCCACAACCGCTTACATCGCTCACACCGCTCGCTCGTGACGTCACACCGCTTGGGACTCATTCGCTTTTTATCCGCGAACTTTCCGAGCATAACCTGTAATTTCCCGCGGGACCGCTCGTCATGACGCCATCAAGGGCTTTACGTAAATCTTTTAAGGTAATGGCTATTGTTTTATGAGCTCATTATTCGTTTAAGACTATTATGAAAATAGCTGTAAAGTGTTTAAGGTTGTAAGACTCGGAACGCATTAGAAAATCAATAAAACTGTGTTCGGCTTTAAAAAGACATCTGGCCTTACGAGGTAAAAAAGTCACGCATAATTTTTTAAACGTGTGTTTTATAATTTTACACATGTATAATGTAATTTGAAGGTTATGTTTGTTAATTATTTTAATTATTATTTTTAGAGTTACAATTTAATTTTTTTGATTTAGTGGAGACTTAGAACAAGAATTCACCCATATTATATTTATAGAATCTATATATATATATAGATATGGGTGGAGATATCCGACGTGTCATGTAATGTCAGAAGAGAGGTGCCCCATACAATTTAATTTGTCCTGAAAGTTTTTACCAATTTTGTTTTTGTTTTTAAATGTTTTATTACAAAAAACATTCAACTACTGAGAAATTTAATCAAAACATCCCATCGCCATCTACTTTTTTCTCTACTTTAAGGTTATCTGGAAGTGATCGCTTCCTAGCGATAAGACCGCCTCAATTGTACTTTATTTAATCTGTAAAACCTATTTCTGTAAAATGTTTGTGCAAGAGAGTATAATCTATATATCTATCATCCAATTAAATTTAGGGTTAAGCAATAGAAATAAGTATCTAGTTCAAAACCAATCGTACACGCTCCTGGTATCTATTGTATTATAGCGACAACGTTGGTTCAGAATAGATCATTTCCTATTATTTTAATAGAAATGTGGGACGTATAAAATATATAGACGTAAATTAAATTTCAAAATCCAGTTTGTTTTAAGTAAATTATGCATACGATTTGCAAACATGTCGAATACGGAATAGTTACGACATAAGTAAGACTTTAGAATAGAAAATAGATTTCGGTCGAGAGATTACAGCGTAGAAAGTAACTTTGCTTAGGGCCATGACATGAGCGGGCACTTGTAAAAATACAGAAAAACACAGTTCATTTATAGGCTTTTGATTTTACAAGATCACAAAAGTTCAAAGTTCGAAATTACTTAATTCATGTTAATTACATAAGTTATATAAATGAATGTCTTTATAATCCAAATATCGTCGTTATGATCAGGATCTTCTCTGTAAATTATAGCTGCATAGCTCACAGAGAAGATCCCGGCAAGAAACTCTGTAGTTATCTTTCATCACAAATAAAGCATAACTTGAAAACTAGTTGCAAAGCACACAAAGAAGTAGTTTCTAAGAATGGGGTTTGCTAGATTATTTACCATTTTTATGTTTAAGAATTATTGACCAGACAAAACTTGAAGTTTTTTCCATATTAAGCAAGTACTCTATAATCTGATCCAAGACAAGAATGCAAAGTCGAACTTATTATTGTTGTTTTAATGCAGTTTGTTTAAAAGTACGTTTGCGACAGCACAAGTGCAGATTCAAATAGGGTTTCCCTAGCGATTTATTATATACGTTTTTTTCAATAAACCGCTACTTTAGTGGCCCCACCACCCTACTGCACTGCTTGCATGATTTTATCTCGCATTTATATGAACTGGCAGGGAGCCCGCGTACGAAGGGTCGAACGCATGTCATACTATACACTTTGTACACTGTACCGACCTTATGTGCCAAGCGTAAGAACCAAAATTGAAATGTAAGTGTTAACCTTGATATCCTGTTCGTCGTGTGTAATGCATTTGGCGAGTGTGATGCTTGCAGGCGGTGCCTGTCTTTATAACTTTAGAAAAATAATGGGTTAGTCTGGTTGAATGACGAATAACTCTTGTGCAGTCACGAGCAATGAAATGTAATAAGATAGGAAGGGCATAGCGAACTCTCAAACTGGAACAGCCCGACTAGTGAAATACCTCCACCTTACAGAAGACCGCAGCCAAATAACAATCACTTCGGTGTTGTTGTGTTCCTGCGTGTGAGTAAGGTTTTCAAAGCTCCTGGGGGGTGGTACATTAGTAGCAGGGACAAGCATTCAAGGTAAATCAATACCTACGTTATGCTGTACTTTTCGCTCTTAAGCTAGGACCTTATTACAATTTAACATTAGGTGGGATGAGGTCAATCTTGAAGTGCAATATAAAAAAAAACTATTTAAATACTTAAGCTCCTATTACGATGACACAGGGTTTACTTTAGAATAAGGTTGTTTTTCTATTAGTGCAGGTGACTGTATATTGGTACACATGACAATAGGGATGTTGACTGTCTAGTCAACTGGGACACCACCTGACACGCCATTCCTTCGGGGCTAAGGTAACAGGTGCCAAGCTTACCCCGCGCCTAGCATCTCAGGTCCCCGAAGATCATCGCCAAGCGTCATCACTACCCCTCTTCAAGAAGGTGGAGGGTAGCCCCTTGTGCTGGTATTTCTGCCGTCAATTAGAGAGATCCTAAAATGGACATCAATAGCCGCCGTCACCCAGCATGAACCAGGCTCGCTTAGCACCACTTGACTCGTATTCGCGAGAATCCTAAAATTTATAGTTCTCGCGAATTCCAAATCTTCTTGACTATACTCAAGTTGACAACACGTCTTTTGATCACTCCCAGGTCCCAACAATACACGGCGACCCTGCCAGTGCTGCTTTTAGGGCAGTGCTTTAAAATATTTGCAAAGTGAGACCGGATATTAAAAAGTTAATCTAGAATAAACAAATTAAATTGAAGAGTTCTTGAAAAATAAGAAAGACAGTTCCTGTCGGCGATAAAAACAATGGAATAACATAAAATAACTTCATAATGTTGGTATAACACTTCTGTTGAAATATACAGTTTACGCAATTATGTACAAAGTAACACTATCAAGCTCATCCAGGGCGAGGCTAACACAATTAGTGTCCTCTGCTCGCTGCATCCGTTTACTATGCTATATTTAACATGTTGGCAATTTATAGCTTGAAGTCACTGTAAGGGAAACAAACTGAAAATTGTTTTTAATTCGTCTGTAAGATTATGCAATTTTAGCATTTTCCACCTAATCCTAAAATAAGGGCGACACATTGAATTGAATTGTGTCAAATGTCCAACACGTCCAAGTGTGAGTCGGACTCACGCATGAAGAGTCCGTACTACGTACGAATGTAATGTATTGAACGTTAGACCCAATTATTTATTTTTAGGTAAATATGCAACTCAATATTCTGTGAATATTTCAAGCGTCTAAGAACAGACGACCTCGGTGGCGCAGTGGCTAAGGTAGGCGACCAAAGCGCGAAAGGTCCCGGGTTCGATTCCCGGTCGGGCCAATTTGGAAAACGAACTTTTCTAAATTGACTTGGGTCTGGGTGTGCTGGGATGACGCCCCCAGTTAGTATCCGTCGTCTGGTGCTCATAGTACAAGGGAAAACCTTAGTTTGAGACCGGGTGATTGGTGTGATTGTCTGGCGCATTTATAATCTGTGAAAATTTCAACTCTCTACCTATCACAGTTTTTAAGATACAACCTGGTGACAGACAGATGGACGGACAGACAGGGCAGTCTTATTAATAGGGTTCCGTTTTTACCCTTTGAGGACAAAACTCTAAAAATTTATAAAACTATGTCAAGTTGCCGGGTGTGGGTTCGTTACGTAGCTGGTGGGTAATGTACCCACTAATGACGTCACGCGACTATTCAATTCAACGATTAGCCGTTATTTCTTAATTAGTTGTAAAATTCAAAAACGTGTCCCATACTTTAGTCAAACTCAATTTTTAGTCCGAACCCCGATTATGCAACTTCAGACACCAGATATCGTTGATTTATGCCCGGTTTCAATATTTAAAACGATCAGTTTTCGTTACGGATAGTAATTAATCATACGAAGCGTCAGCTAAAACGACTGACGGACGGATGACAGCTGATATGGAAAGTAAATTTGAAATTCAAATTAACGACTCGTAGTCGGGTGGAGAAAAACGGATAGCCATTTTCGACATATTACGAATCGTAAAATATTGGAACCGGGGTAAGTACTGCGGCACCGCCATTGATTTTGCTTTAAATATCACTCGACTTAAATTATATCGTCCAATTTTTTTGTTCAGTTTCTAAATACCGTTTTATTTTGCTATTGTTTTCTAATTAGTATACTTAAGGGATTGTTTTCTTCTATTCGAACAAGTTATTGCGTTGTGAAAACTAAAAATATGTGCACATTGGAATTTTGCAACTTCGGACATCCGGTATGGTTGATATAAATATTGCGGCACCGCCAATGACTATGAGAGAGAGAGAGACTTATACAGGCCTAGCATGCGCAACGCGACTAAATTTTATCGCGCTCTTAACAAACGTCAAAATCGATTGAAGTCAGAGCGTCAGGTGTTGATTGGCCAAAAATACGAGTGCGGTGTGCTAATAGCCAATCAACAGTTTCGAAACTTTTGTCGTCTCATGCGATAAATTTGACATATTGCATATGCTATGCCTGATATAAATAAATAAATAAATAAATAAATATTGGACAACATCACATACATTGCTTTGATTCTTCGGTAAGTAGCTAAAGCACTTGTGTTACAGAAATCAGAAACAACGACGGTACCACAACACCCAAACCCGAGACAATACAGAAAATGTCGTTTCCCATATTGACCCGACCGGGGATCGAACCCGGGACCTCAGAGATGACGCGACGCCAAAGTCTGGCACGCTTGCCTCTCGGCTACGGAGGTCGTCAATACTTATGTTATATCGGCCAATCTCTTTGTTCAGTTTCTAAATACGTTTTTATATTGCTATTATTTTCTAAGTAGTATACATGAAGGATTATTTTATTTTAACTAGTAATTGTGTTATGAAAACTACAAAAATGTACACATTGGCGTTGATTTTGGTTTTTATTTATTTATTTATTTCAACAGTATGCATGCTGACTTACAGTGTACCCAAATCGCCAGCATGCTAATTTCAGAATTTACTTCAATATTACATAGGAAGATAAAAAAACAAAACGTACGTCACATAGGTATATCAAACAATAATAACAAAAGTCAAATAGAAAGAGGTCAAATTATACAGGAAAATGTTCATGTCAAATGGTTAATAAAGATTTAAGATTTAAATCACTACTGAATTTAGTAGACTTAAGTCTTTTCTAGCAATAAAAATATATGGTCGGTTTTATACGTATCTCTCCTAAAATTCGAAACAAAAAGTAGTCCACATTTTAATTCTAGTTTCGAGCAATATATATGCCAAATTTTATATCTCTAACATAAAAAATATACATTTTCCTATATAAACTCCTCCCTTTTTTTTCAAAACAAAAAATAGCCCATGTCCGTTCTAGAGGTTCAACATATACCTATACCGTATTTCATTAAAAACGGTACAGTTTAGGCGTGAAAACCGGACATACAAACAGGCAGACAGAGTGTATTTATAAAATTAGTATGGATAGTCTGATATGTTTTTTAGGTTCCTGCCTTAGCCTTCTATTCGCAAATTCAACTCGACCTTGGCAGGTTTTTCCTCCATCGTCAAGCGGGTATCATTTTCGCTGTCTCAGCCCGTTGACTGTCATCTAATTGATTGCAAGCGATCGTGACTCGAGTCTGGGCGTTATTAACGACACACGCGTGATAGGGACCTTTGGAGATTTAATGAGGAAACATCTAATTTCAACTATGAGATGGAACGGGGCGTTCTTCAACATGCGAGTCTGGTGTAGTCAGTAGCTTTAGTTCATGAACAACCTTGTCACATTAAATCACTGTCTATCTAACTTGCTTAGTAACTTGGAGATTTGGTATGACAAGGTACTGACGTATATACGACCTAATGATGCTGGCTGTACAAATTGGTGAAGAGGTCTAGGCCAGTGAACAATCTTTGTATTGGATATTCTAGAGGCCCATGTAAACTATTTATTATTTATAAGGGATTTAAATCAAATATTTAATTTTCCAGCTGACCCGACATACGTTGCCCTGTCTTAAGAACTAGGTACATAAATTATTGGATCAATGAGCTGGACTGTTCAAAACTAACTGTCAAATGACCTTGCAATAATAATGCGTTGAATGAGATGTACAGACTTAGAAACTTATCAGGTGAACACTAAAAAGTATAAAATAAAATTTGAAAACAAGCTTTTATTTAAATGCCCTAAAAAGAAAACAAAATATACTTTAACACTAAAATTTTTACCGTTAACTTATATTGTTATTTCAAATTTAACACATTTGGCACAATTTATCTTATATATAAAATTATCGTGTCACAATGTTCGTCCCCGTACTCCTCCGAAACGGCTTGACCGATTTTCATGATATTTTGTGTGCATATTGAGTAGGTCTGAGAATCGGCCAACATCTATTTTTCATACCCCTTAGTGAAAATGTTGACATCAAAACATGTCTTTTGAAAAATGCTTAACTTACACTGTAGTGTAAAAGACGATTTTAATGATAAGTGGAAAAACTTAAGCAGGCATTACCTATGTAATTTTTATAGTTAGTCTACATGTTTTTTTGTCTGTATATAATTGATTTTAAAACGAGATATCTGTTAAGTTTGTGCTGGCCCTTTTACTTAACAGGACCAAAATCGAGGTGAGTAGGAAAAATAATTGAATTGCAATAAAAATTGTTAGTTATTTTCCAATTAATCGTTTAAAACGAAACCTCTAGTTTATTCGTTTCATTATTAATATAAAGACTCCAGCTACGTCTTATTGGCGTCGTTTTGATTAACCACTCAAGTCTAGACGAGCAGACTAGTTAATAGTCTCCCCCTCATCCAGTTTAGCACGTTAAAAACTCGAGCATTCCAAACTTTTTTGATTCGATTTCCGTCTTTATTATCCACCACCCAAAAGGCAGTTACCGACTCACCACTGTTTAAATTAAACCTCAAACTATTCTGAAAGTTCGCACCAATAGCCAAAACCATCAATTTTTGCCGATTAACGTTTAAGTTATGGTCGCAAGCTACATTTTAAACGTAAAAACTTTATAGCGTGCCGGGAAATCCGTTAATCTTACCTTGGACGGGCTAGGAAATTGAGCATTGTACATGTAAAAATACGTTTTGTACGTAATGAAATTTCCAATCAGATTACGCGATGAAATCTCGTTAAATAAATTAAACTGTGCCCCGCCCTCCTCGTAATTATTGTGCCGTTAATTAAGGGACGGTGTTACTCATTTTAAACTTCGTCATTACTTTTAAATTTGCTGAGTGGCTTAGCTACGGTTTTTATATAGATTTGAAGTAGGTGTAGATTTTGCAATTATCTATTAATTTCTATTCCAGCACCTTGGATGATATTCTTATCTTCATATACATTTATCTATACATGTCATATGTTGTTTATTGACAACTGCATTAAGTAATAACTTATTTCAAATAAATTTCTCTTCACAGAGCAATAGCTCTGAATAAAAACCGGAACTGAATAAAATTTACAATGTGTATTCAATACAAGTTTTTATTACGCAACTTATCTTACATTAAAGTACACTGTCTAACTAATACAAACCTGTACAGAGAAACAACATTAAAAGCTATTGCTTTCTTCAATATTAAATCAATTTCTATTATTAAAGAAATAACTCGCACCAAAACTTTCTCCTATTTTCCTATCAATCCCAAAGATCATAGACAGAACATAGTGCTGTCAACACAGATAACAAATGCAATCCAAGCTAATGCGCGGGAAATTAAAATGGAGAATAGAGAGCTTCATTTGCATACATATAAATAAATTTACGATACACATCAAAATAACATTTTTTAAAATTTTTGTCTGTCTGTCTTATTGCTACGGATAATCTCTGAATTGGCAGGATCGATTTCGATGGGACTTTATTGGCGGGAAGATGATAAAATAAGGAGGAACAACTTTGTACTGTATTGAACAAAACAAAACATACCATTAACGAAATCAAAAAATAATTACAAGCAACATCTATGAGAAATTAAACGAATGACGCGGAAAGCGAGAAGGAAAAAAAAACAACAAAAGAACGCTGGTTTTTAAATAACACAACTCTTTTTATTAAAATTAAAAATAAAATATAAAGTGAGGTATTGTATACAAAGCTGAAAACTACGCACTTGAATAATACCAAATAGGTTTGTCTAGTTCAGTCATTGGTCGGCAATTATTCTGTACACAACTTCTGTTTCACTGTAAATTGTCTCGCGGACGTAAAATGGATAAAAACCGAAAAAAACGAAAAACCTTTTTTACATAAAATGATTTCGGCGTTTCGCATGCTGGTGAAGTATTAATTTTTCGTTCCAGTCAACCGTTACACATCACGTTATCACGCGGACGGAACAAATTTATGTTCTCGAGTCTGTTGGCAAATATTTAAACTACAAATTGTACCGAGTTCAGCTTGGAAATAAAACTACAGGTGCTACAACAGTGTTCAATTCCGTGAAAGTGTCATATTCGTCGGGCACGTTGATCAATTAAACCAGGGTTTGTAAATTTGGAGCAGCGATCTAGCTCGAAGAACATTAACAGTCATTAGATCCGAGATCATAATCTGTTGTTTCATTTTGCTTGATAATATTTTAAACTACTGGTACTGGTGTTCAATTCCGCAGCAGTGACAAATTTGTTAGGTACGTTTAACTCGATAGACTTCGTATGTTTATTAGATCGAAGATCAAAATCTGTTATTGCATTTAGCTTGATTTTTTTCAAAGTGGTTTTTATTATGATGTCTCGAATGTAAATAGATATCCTTCAAATCGTGTATCCTGTCAGCTTGCTTCCTTTGAAAAACCAACTGAATCGCCGTACAAAGTTTAATGACTTAAGTGTCGTGACGAAGGACTTTCACTTCCATTTTTAGTGTTAAATTGTTTATATTTTTTTATATTGCACTTTACGATTGACCTCATCCTACCTAATGTTAAGTGACAATGAAATCCTAGCTTAAGGGTGACAAGTACAACATAACAAAGCTGTTACTGGACTTGTCACCTTTGCCTTGTAGGCTTTTCCCTCCTTCCATTGTAGCACCCTCCAGGAGTTCTGGAAACCTTACTTTCACGTAGGAACACAGAAACACCGAAGTGATTGTTATTTGGCTGCGGTCTTCTGTGAGGTAGAGGTATTTCACCAGTCGGGCTGCTCCAGTTCGAGCGATGAATCGCTGTGCCCTACCTCTCTTAGTGTCGTGACGAAGGACTTGCACTTCCATTTTTAGTGTTAAATTTTTTATATTTTTTTATATTGCACTTTACGATCGACCTCATCCTACCTAATGTTAAGTGACAATGAGGTCCTAGCTTAAGGGTGACAAGTACAACATAACAACATAACAAGGGCGAGAGACATCTGCGCTCCCTTGAAAGCTCAGTGAAGATGATAAGAATTCGCTGCCATCATCGACAGTGAGGTAGGAAAAAAACGTGACCACGATTGGTGAAAGCCCTCCGAAACTTCAAAAATATGATGTTGTCTATTTATTTAATTTTCAGAATTCCAAAAGGAGTCCAGAAACCTTATTACGAGCGTCAACTTAACTTCAACAAGACTCCGATGAAAATAAAAGTCCCATACTCAAAGAGATTCACCAACTTTGTCTAAGATTAACTTTTTATTGGGAAGTGAAAATGGACTTTGACAGTTCACAAGAAATATTGCCGTCGAGTTTCTTCCCGGCTGTATTTTATAACGTAACGTTGCCAGAATTTCGAGGTTATAATCTTGTTATGAAGAATCTCTTATTCTTCAAGTATTAACGAGGGTTTGTTTCACAAACAATCAGCTGTCTTCTGAAAATGAAGTACTGGAATGTTGGAGGATAACTTTGAGGAAGATTTATCGAGTACATTTTTTATTTAAAATGTAACTAGCTGCGTAAGCGTGGATTTTTATTAATTGAACGAATGGTTTATTGTAATATTAAATAAAAATTAACCAACACTGTAACAAAAAAAGAAGTCAAAGCTACTAGTTTTTTCATTATTTTTCATAATGCATCACACCACACTAGTGTTTACATTTAAGGGTTAAGTTTCATTAATTAAATCACACACACACAATCACACTGTAACTTTTTGTGTTATATTTTGCTTGCTAACTTGGGCCACATGTTTTGGGGATAACAAGTATCCTTTAAAATAATCTTGTACGTCATCTCTCTTCTTAACAAAATTCTGCCAAATACGTTCAGTCCATACACTCAGATATCCATTGTAACGGAGGGAAAAGAAAGGAAAAGGAACTCAGAATAGGGTGATTTAAAATATAATTTGAAATAAAAAATAAAGGGAAACATACAAATTGATAGTCAAGATAAAATATGCAGAAGAATTAAGTCAAATAACAAATACATAAGTGCAAAACATAAGGCTCTCATCAATGGGTCCGAAACCTCCAAATGTTGACCTCCGTAGTCAAAAAGCGAGCATGCCGGACTTTTGCGTCCCGCCACCCCTGAGGCACCGGGTTCGATCCTCGGTCGGGTCAATATAGGAAACGAACTTTTCTGTATTGTCTCAGGTCTGGGCGTCGTGGTACCGTCGTTGTTTCTGATTTCTATAACACAAGTTTAGCTACTTACCACAGAATCAGAACAATACATGAGATGTTGTCCAATATTTATATTTATTAAATATCCAGGCGTCCAGCCACCCATACACTCATTAAAACGTTCTTGTACAAAATATTATTAGAATACTCTTCAAAATAACAGTTTCATTCAGACACCGGTATAAATCTCACACAAATTCTTAAAGAGCGCTGTTCCCAGGCTCAACATCGCGTACTTACAAGATAGTGCTAAAGTATTCACGAAAAGTGTACGATTTGGGAAAGCTTTAAACGCGTCTTAAATATTTAAAAGCGAAACGCTGCCGTTTCCTAGAATGGCTGTACACTGCCTTTTACGAACGGACTGACACACAGTATATGTGAAGCAACAGTATTGAAGTCAGAGGTAAGGCAAAATGACGCTTTCAGCCAAGTGATGACATTGTGATTGAGTAGCCTATCTTGATGCTCCTTTTTTTTCTTTCGACGTCATATTTTTAAGTCATTTCAAGTTCAAAACAACGTTGTAAGTCATATTTATCTTTTTTCGGACATGTAATACACAGCACATGGAGACTTGTGGATTAGGCATAAATTGGCCGCACGTAGATCACCAATGTACTAAATAACCAACTCAAAAATGCACTAAATAGTCCACTCTACAAATGCAAGGGACAAGCATTTGATGTTGTCCAATATTTATTTATATTTATTTCTAAGAGAGGCAAGAAAAATAATGACGGGTTGTGTAGTTTGCCACCAACTCTGACCACTCTGCCAAGAATAGGTATGACGACGGAAAATAATAGCTTAAGCTACTTACTATGGAAACACGTTTATGTGTTATCTGATATTTATTTATTGCTTACTCTTGGTTTTTTAAGGCTGTTAAGAATGAAAACTACATTTTGAGGAACATCACATATTATTATATTAATTTGATTTTGTGGTAAGTAGCAAAAGCACTTGTATCACAGAAAAATAAGAAACCATAACTACAGTCGTTCGTTACAACGGACTAAATTTCTTGGGCTCCTTCTAAGTTTCTTGACTAGTTATATTTCAACTGTGGTTGAGCTGTGCTCTGAATGTCGGTCTGTGCCAAGGCGATTTTCTTCCAGAAAATCGACTGCTAAGAAGATACGGTCGACGGTCTAAACAAATACTTTTGTCAATATCACACACATCCACTTGATATCATAGTAAAAATTTTAACTACTAAAGTAATGAAAACCAGATTTAATCGTGGTATAATCCAAGTATTTTATTAAAGCTAGGCACATAAATGTTGATTTTTGACAAATACAACATTTCTTCTCTTCTCGAACTTCTTTTGTATATTTTGTAACGGTATACTTGACTAACTCTGGCCCGCACTAGCTTGAATGTAGCAATGGCTGACAAATAAGGCATGCTTGTGAACAGGTGCCACCTTTGGAAACTGGTCTCTTCCAGCTTACCTCTTGAAAGTAAATACTTACTTGAGTACTTAATTGTTTCATTACTCATCAAAACAAAACTATATGACTTGTTCCAAAGTGAGCTACACATAGCAACAAGTTAGATACTGCTACTGTAACTGATCTGCTGAGTTTCTTACTGGTGACTTCTCGGTAGATATAGGTTCCAAACCGGAAGTAGAATCACTTTGCATTGTATTCAATGACGATTCAAAACTGTTATAATATGTTTGACTTTAATAAATAAATATTTAAGTTTTAGTTTAAATATGCGTTCAATTAATAAGATATCCTAGTTTCCATTCTCGGTCGGATCAATTAAGAAACTTTCATGGATTGGCTTAGACCTGGGTCTGCTAAGTTCGCCTCTAATTAGAATCCGTCCTCTGGCCCTCAAGGGAAAATATTATTTTGGAACCAGTTAATGGGTGGTACAAATATTTATATAAAGAATTAGTCTAATTGTTTACCAAAACCTCGTCTTTTAAAGATGTTATAGTAAAGGTACATGTGTGCTGGATAAAGCCAGGGATATGGGCCACGGTTGGTGCCCAACGGACACCAGAAGGCGGACAACCTCCAAGATGAAGGCCGAAAATGCGTCGGCGTGACGACCTGGACCGTTTTGCTCGAGGTTGAAGACTTGACTCCAAATAAAAAACGCTGGAAGTATATGGGGGAAACCTTTGCCCAGCAGTGGGACTGCATATAAAGTACATAAAAATAGGTACTTAATGGGGTCTATAGCGTATGGAAAATCCTAAGGTCCCATTATTACGTCATTGCTTTGGCATGACAATGACAGATATGTTACCATGATATTTAAATAACCAATCACGTAGCAGGTGAACCTCACTCCCACGTTTTGCCATCTAACGGATTTTCCACATGCGACCACAATTGAATTCGGCCTTAAGACATCATTATCAACAAGGATAGCTTCAAAGCTTTCATAAACTAGAAGCTACTTAAACACTGTAACTTACTTTCTTTAACTAGTTATAAAACAGCGATAAAACAGTTACTATTCAAGTTTAAACTACGGTGCAGTAAAATTGTTGTAAACGCTGGAATGGGGTAACAAATTTAACCGTCCGTTAGAGTAACTAGTTTATTTGTTTCAGTATAAGCCTCTGTTATTGAGTGCTAAGTCTGGCCACAAAGTTGAATCTAAACTTACTTTGTAATACTTTGATGAACGGCAAGCCATTAGGTATTATTCTGACGACCTCCGTAGCCAAGAGGAGAGCGGGTCGGGCTTTTGGCGTGGCACCATCTCTGATGTATCACTAAACTAGCTGTGACCTTGTATAAATTCTCATCATAGCGGTAAAAAAATACCCTGTAAGCTGTTTTACTGTCTACTTTGCTAAATCAGTAATTTAATTATTCAGTACATAATTTTATTTAAATTAATTCATACGTTTTTACGTTAAATGTAAAAAAGTATCTATACAAATACATTTTTACGTGCAGGCCTAGCATACGCAATGTGACTAAATTTTATCGTGCTCTTATTAAACGTCAAAATCGATTTAAGTCAGCGCGTCAGCTGTTGATTGGCTGAAAACACAAGTGCAGTGTGCTATTAGCCAATCAACAGTATCGAAACTTTTGTTGTCTCATGCGATAAATTTGACATGTTGCGTATGCTAGGCCTGATGGACTCAAGCATATTTAATAATAAAATTAAGTTTTCTATAAAAGGGTTGGTATTCAAAAGAAAACCCGAATAACACAAAAGTTTTTGCATTGTTTATTAAAAATCTGAGATGATTTATAGTTTTTTATCGTCAAATTACCACTCTTTGAAATAAAATGACGGATCGCATTATTATAAAATCAGTTAAATTGTTTTTGTTATTTTTGTATATCAATTACTGTCGGTGCGCCATGTGTATAAAGTTTTGATAATGCTTATTACTTATTTGATGGATGTGTCTAGCTTTAGAAGGAAATTTTGTGGAAATAAAATGTTGAGTTGATTTGTAAAAAAATAAAGTGTGTTTTTTATATTGGATAACAATACATTACAGTGATTCTGTGGTAATCAATTGAAATACTTGTATAAAAGAAATCAGAAATAACAATGGTATGTACCAAGGCACATTATATTTTTGTTTTTTTTTTACAATTATTGAACGACATCACACACATTGTTTTGATTCTGTGGTAAGTAGTTTAAGCACTTGTGTTATAGAAATCATTTACAAGGTTCACCACGCCTTAACCTAAAAACACAGTATTTCATGGCTAAGTTACTATTACTTCAAAATAAAATTAATAATATAGAAATCATGATACTATGTGGACTTAAACTTTTTGGAAATATTTGCATACAAACTTGTGTGAGTATGTGTGTGTGTGAGAGAGAGAGCGTGAGTATTGTGTATATGTAATCGTTATAAATTTGCATGTATGAGAAGGACGCACGTGTAATTTTAAATTTTTTTAAAATATTGTCTGTAGTACTTTTATTTAATTGCCATGGTCTAAGCTCTGTGAATAGATGTCGCAATAGTTCCCACCAGATTTTCATTCCTTGTAAAATATTAAAAATTCCTTTTACATAATTATGATAATAACTTTTTATTTCCTCTTCACAATAATGATCTTAATCTAATAGCTTATGTAGGTACATTCTTATTAGTATCTGATTCCAAGGCGAGAAAGGCTGGTGCCTGAGATCGATTTGTTAAAACAGGTAAATTACCTATTATCATATTTCATACAAATTCATATAAATGCAAAAGATTGTAAAATATTATGAATATTTGTTACTCCTTTACGCTAAACTTACAAAATAGGTGTGATGAGATCGGTTTGTTAAAATCGGTGTTACAAATCACCAAAAAAATGGATTAAGCCAGAAATTTGCTTTATCTGACAGCCAGAAGAAAGATTTTAAACTTTTATCCACGTTGCATCTTTGCTCATGTCAGCCTTCAGAGCCTATCCGAAGCATTGCTTACGTCACTTCTATCGCTCTCATTAAGGATTCAACGCACGCCACCGTACCACCTAACCGCTCTATTTGGAGTTAAAAAGGCGTATTGAGTGGAATCCGGTACTGGATTGTGATTTTAGTCGGCCTGCCGGATCGAGATATAATAAAATAGGTTCGTATTTTGCTACCTTTTTGTGCGAGCTTAAAATATAATTTCATTTTTGTTTTGAGACTTCAAATTTACTTGAAATATTTCAACTTAAAAAAAAACACAAATTAATTAGCTTTGTTATATTAGGTTATATGATGCACTGCAAATTATTGAAATATTCCATCAAAAGAGGTAGGGCATAGAAATTAATCGCTCAAACTGGAGCAGCCCGACTGGTGAAATACCTCCTTACAGAAGACCGCAGCCAAATAACAATCACTTCTGTGTTGTTGTGTTCCTGCGTGTAAGTAGGGTTTCCAGAGCTCCTGCGGGTACTACATTAGTAGCAGGGGTCAAGCCTTCAAGGTAAGGGCGACAAGTCCAATAACATAATTATTATGCTGTACTTGTCACTCTTAAGCTAGGACCGCATTACCACTTAACATCAGGTGGCAATATAAAAAATAAAATCTTTCAGAACATTTCTGCACATCAAGTTTTACTTATTGCAATGGAAATAAAAACATCGTATAAAACAAAGTAGCTTTCGCCGTATTTCTCTTTATAAAGAAAGATATATTTGAATTTCGTATGTAATAAATGCAATATTTTGTATTTATGGATGCGAGAATACTTGGTCCTCTTTCAAACAAACCTACTGAATATATTTTTATTATTTAAAAAAAAACGCAGGCACACAATTAAAATTTAAAGTAAAAAACTCGCTGTAACACTTTAACGTAAACAGTTTGAGAATCGCTGCCATGAACACAAAAGATACAACGCCAAAGGTGGTTATATATTTTTAATCTTCTTACAAGCACGCAAGCTACCGCTACAATGTGCACAATGGCTTATAATCTTAGCCACTTTACACTGGGTCACACTTTACTAGACTACAAAGCTACTATTGTTGTCATGAAAAATATTGTAAGACGCTATCTTTTACCGTAGCATCGTAGAGCACATGAAATAAAAATAACTTAACTAGATAGGTAAGTAGCTAAAGCGCTTGTGTCGCAGAATTAAAAAACAAAGACGGTACCACAACACCCAGGTCCGAGACGAGATAGACACCTTATAGATTGGGGTATATGAGGAATCCATATAATTTTAATTTTTTTTAAAATACTTATCACCCATTGGCATTTCCTTATGTTAGTACTAGTGCCTTCAATTTCGAGCGGAAACAAAACACACTAATGAACAAAGGTATTCTTTCTTGAAATAAATTTAATACTTTTTTTGTTTTGATGAAGGTTTTAATGTAAATTGACAATTTGATACATAATGTTTTACTTTTTCTATTCTGACATTGATATAGTTTATTGTCATTACAGTTTCTTGTCTTTACCGAAAACCAGCTTATTATTTCGTGATAATTATTGATATTTAATAAAGTCATCAAGACTATCCGGTATCCGGCCTATCTGACCATTATTTTACTATCCGACCGAATACCGGATAGTTGCACACTATTCGGCCGGATACCGGATAGTGTCTCTTTTTGGTAATTAACTTTGAATAACAACAACAAATTATCAATATACACCACCGTACACATTAAACACAAAAAAATTATATATTCAGCAAATTAGACGGGCGCACGTGTACCTACTGCATACGAAATAGTTCTGCACAATGACTTAATAAAACTCGTTTCTTGGCTAGAAAACGGTCCGCGCACCTACAAATACGTAACAGGTTGAAACCTAACGACGCGCCTGCCGACAAACTAAAATTTAGGTATCGTTTAGCTGGCCGAATATTCGGCGGCCGGATACCGGATATTCGGCCTGATCACTGGCCGGATATCCGGAGGACAATAATTTTTTTTTTTTTTTATATAACACCTGGTGTTTAAGTCATAATTAGGTCCTAGCTTAAAGGTGACAAGTACAGCATAACAAAGGTGTTACTAGACTTGTCGCTCTTACCTTGAAAGCTTGAGTGCTGCTGCTAATATAGCACCCCCCAGGAGCTCTGGAACCCTTACTCGCACGCAGGTACACAACAACACAGAAGTTATTATTATTTGGCTGTGGTCTTCTGTAAGGTGGAGCTATTTCACTAGTCGGGCTGCTCCAATTCGAGCAAGAAATCGCTATGCCCTACCTCTCTCAAAACTTGCATGGAACTAAAATATCTACATAATCTTTGTTCCCAGTTTGTATCCAACATTTGAACATTATTAATTGAAGGTGTTTATCTCTAAATTATGTGGTTTGGTATCTAATTTTGGAGCAATAGGCAGTCGTGCACCAAATTACGTCGCTATTTGAACGCACGCATCTACACCGCACTGAGATAATCGGATTACGGGCGCACTATGCATCTGAGGTACGTGCCGCATGCGTTATTATCACTATAACTACACCGTTTATATTAAACAGCTATATTGAGGGTAAAATGACTTTGCAATGGAACCTCTGTTATGATTAGGAAAAACGTACTGTTATATCAGAGTATTTTGGCGCTTTAAACTTACGGTTTAAATCTTTTCTGTTATTTTTTTTCTACTTAGGCATTGATTTTTATTTGAATTTATCAGGTTGTGCACTACGTTATACGAGAAAACAAACATTAAATCTCAAAACATATCTTGAAGGTGTATCTTGAAGAATGACGTTTGAAAGACGATGTTTAAGAATGACGAATATTTTGACTGTTCTGACACCTTTTTTCTTGAGGGGAAGAAAATACCTTTTTGTACCGTTCCGCTGCTATGGGGATGTCATCGACGTCTGTGGGAGTCCCCTGCTCTGTAGGAGCGAGGACTACCTTAACTTAAAACCTCACTCACCTTCTCATCCCCTAATGACGGCGCTAGGGGAAAACTTGAGGCCGGTGGTGCTGTGGTGGTTATGGCTGAGCCGAGTTTCCCATAGCATCACCTTAACGGCGACGAGGTCCAATCGGGGGTTTTAGTGGGTTCTCGCCGCTAAAACCCCCCAATTGGGTCCGACTTTAGTGAATTCTCGCCTTGTGTGGGACTGAGTGGTTCTCAGGGCGGGAAGTCCCACACACGCCGTCTCCTCCCGCAGGTAACGGTACGGTACATGTATTTTCCCCTCGTAAGGAAAAAAAGGGGAAAACTGGAGACCCATAATAGCCACGGCGTCGTCGGTGAAACTCAAAATTTAGCTAGACCTAACCGTTTCATCTCATAGTTGACATTAGGCTTGTTTAGGTGGTAGCAGTGAGGTTTTATTGAAAAATAATAAAATATTGCCTGAAATAAGATACTTGTTCTAAATAATATTACATACGTTCGTATGGTTGGGCCAAACTCCGGATCAAAAATAATACAAACTTTTCACCATTAATCAGTTTATTGATATGATCATTCAAATAAAATTAAATGTAAAACTAAAAATCGTATCAACGTATTGTTTGAGTTTATTAGATTTTATTTAAATGCATGCATTTTTTAGGGTTTAGAAAGAAAAAGCGAAATTACGATGAGGGCAATTAGCCGCTCTAGATAAATATCTTATATTCCGTATTGCAGTTATTATTATGACTCGATGACTTTATTTGATCGAAAAATAACAACTACCTAGTTCATCATCACGTCACTAGTTCGAAGACATTCCTTCTGACCACGTCAAGATAATCGGATTACTCGCAAACAATGCTCTTGCTGTACCGATACCTACAATAAGTACGAACACATCAATCATTAATTTTATTAGGTTGTTTACGATAGACAGTATCATAGCCGAGAGGCAAGAGGGCCAGACTTTGGCGTCGCGCTATCTCTGAGGTCCCGGGTTCGATCCCCGGTCGGGTCAATATAGAAAACGAACTTTTCTATATTGTCTCGAGTCTGGGTAACGTCTTTGTTTCTGATTTTTGTAACAGAAGTGCTTTAACTACTTACAATAGAATCAGAGCTATGTATGCAATGTTAATAATTATGTCAATCAATTTATTACCCTTGCTTGATTGATTTGATATTTATTATTTTAATTAGGCTACATTAGTACATTTTAGACGTTTGAATCCTTTTTTAACACAATGCAAATCAATGCAAAGTGGCTCTACCACCGGTTTAAACTTATTTCTAACTAGAAGATCTCTATATTATGTATGAAACCCAGTACACTATGAAAATTGGTCACAAAATAACGTTTTCCATTGAGTATGAAAACCAAATGACGAATACTTGGGGCCTCAATTAAACCGATTTAAAAAAATCGTTTCCTAAATTTTCTGACCGAGAGTCAAACCCTTTTGCGCTTTGGGCGTCTAACTTAGCCATTGCACTACCGCAGTGAACATGTATGTATATCAATATTGTAAAATATTTTTGTAACAACAAACCACCAAATTAATCAATATAAAATATAAGAAATAATACAAGCTTTTGTCAATATTATATTTTATCAGTTTTATATATATTTTTTTATTTATAGTAGCGCAGTATATTGGCTCCTTCCAGCCTGATGGTAAGCAAGAGAGAAACCCACATCGCGATGACAACGGATTTTATATGAAAATATCCTATCCGTTAGCATCGCCATACTGGCCCGCAAGATGTTTCTTCACGCTCCTTTTGAAGGAATCCATGTCAAAGGAAGAAGGAAACACATGAGCCGGCACGAAGTTTCACTTCTTTATGGTCCGGCATAGATAAAAGTTACCGAACTTTTTTGTTCGTGATGGAATATTTTCCACGGTGCTGAAGCGATGACATCGTTGGCCGCCTCTTGTGGTTCTGTGTAGGAAAGGAGAGGGTGAGGTCATATATTTTTTCCAATTCTTATTTTAATTGTATATTTTGTGTTGTTTAAAAAAACCATTTGTAGTATTTTATAAGGTGCCAACTTTGGGAACTGGCCTGCTCCAGCTTGCCTCTCGAAAGTAAATACTTACTTGAGTACTTCATTGTTTCATCACTTATCAAAACAAAACTATATGACTTGGTCCAAAGTGAGCTACGCATAGCAATAAGTTACTGTTTACAGTAGCAGTATCTTATTATGTTTACAGTATGTTTACAGTAGATTATTTATAATCTGCTGTGTTTCTTACCGGTGTCTGCTCGGTAGATAATAGGTTCCGAACCGAAACCACTTTGCATTGTATTCAATGACGATTCAAAAGTGTTATATGTAATCTAATTTAATAAAGAAATATTTGATTTGAGTTGAGTTAAATAAAGCACTACTCTCCGTTTAAAGCAACAATGTACCTCTCTTCATCATCATCATCCTATATGAGTTCAATGTTGGACCTACTTTAGTATACTTTTCTTCAATGTGTTTTATTTATTTCGACCCACCATTTGAGCCTTTGTGACCAAATACGTAGGTACCTAATACTAGACGTCTAGTATTATCATTGAAATCCAGAGTGTCATGATCAGTATTCAGTATGTGGTGTACAGTATCAAAGCAATGAATTTCCATTCGAGTCAGACGAGACTCGGCCACACATTATTATGAGAGGCGGGTGTCGCATCTCGCATAAAATTGAGTTCAGACATATAGTGCCATTGAAACTTAAGTTAAACATGTCTATATTCTTTTTAGGATTCCATAATCGCGAAAAAAAAAGCTGAATCTTGTAATAACTTTTTATTAAAAAAACTGCTTCAAAACACGGTATGAACTTTTAAAGATCTTTACAACACGTAAAAAAAGTTAACTGGTCAAAACGTGACACTGTTTTTTAATAGTTAATACAAACTTACTGGCGACGTTTCGGTTAGGTTAGGTTAGGTTAGGTCAGCTGACCGTTAACTTATTTTTAAATGTTTGAAATGGAACGCAAAAATCTTAAAGTTTACATCGTTACAACATGATTTTGCAAATTTTCATAAATTCGTAAAAGCTTTCTTTAAAAAAATTCTTCGTAAAGTAGGCAAATTATTTTACATTTTTCAGCACCAAATCTGTAAATCTAACGGTTATATTCAATTAGGAGTGATTTTTTTGTCATTTTTAATGAAAAATCACTGGTCTTACATGAAACGCTTAAATAAAAGATTTTTTTTCCACAAAATATGAGAAATAGACAACGGATATTAACTGAAAACCTAGCATTTGCAGACCAAAGCCAATTTAGGAAAACTCGTTCCTATAAATTGATCTGACCATAAATCGAACCTGGAAACATTCGCTCCGGGAGCCCACTTGAATTAAGTCAAGGAGGTTGTGAAAATTACAAAGAAAAGTTTGAGGACCGCGTCTGTTGAGCGTGCACTGTTGTCATGCTGATATTTATTGCTCCTCTTTTGTCAGCCTCTTCAAATTAAAACAGTTTCTTTGTTATTTGACACGATAAACAACAATAAATGAGAGTTGTCCTATTATAAGATACTAGCTGTGCCCGCGACTTTGTTCGCGTGGACTACTTTCTTTCATGGTCGGTTTCACCCCTTTCTCCCCTACTATTCGAAACAAAAATTAGTCTATATTTCAATCCAAATTTCGAGCTATATTTGTGCCAAATTTCATATCTCTAACTTCAAAAATAATCATCTTTCCATATAAACTTTCAATGGTGGTATTACCCCCATCCCCCCCTTATTTTCTAATAAAAAGTAGCCTTTGTCCGTTCTTGAGATTCAACGTATACTTATACCAAATTTCATCAAAATCCGTTCAGCCGTTTAGGCGTGAAAGAGTAACAGACAGACAGACAGACAGACAGACAGACAGACAGACAGACAGACAGACAGACAGACAGACAGACAGACGATAAACAACAATAAATGAGAGTTGTCCTATTATAAGATACTAGCTGTGCCCGCGACTTTGTTCGCGTGGACTACTTTCTTTCATGGTCGGTTTCACCCCTTTCTCCCCTACTATTCGAAACAAAAATTAGTCTATATTTCAATCCAAATTTCGAGCTATATTTGTGCCAAATTTCATATCTCTAACTTCAAAAATAATCATCAGACAGACAGAGTTACTTTCGCATTTATAATATTAGTATGGAAGTATGGATATTGGGTACTAGAAGATATAACATACACATCTCTATTTCAAATCTTAAAAATATATAAAAATGAATCCTTATTTTCCTTGGTCTCGCCATCACGTTTGGACAGCTGGACCAATTTCACTTTTTTTTTCGGAGACGAATCCCGAGCTGAGCCACGTAGAGAGAAGAGAGGTGGCTCTCTGCGGTAAGCCCGCAAGGGCAGAGGTGGATTGCGGAGGAAGAGGAGAACCTCGGTTTTATCACAGTATTTGTCTACTAATTGGCAAATGAAAAAAAAACCGTTTCTATTAATATTTTAATAACTATTTAATGAACTTAAAAACAATCCGGTAGTTTTGACCTATTCCAGTTTCCTATTGTAATGGCGTATACCGGAGTTTGATACGGGAGCTGTGACCGCGTCATCGCGACGATCGCCATTGAAACTGGTATTAGTATTCAGCCATCGATTCAGCTAAATAATTGTGGCGGGGCTAGGGTTAACCACTGAATGATTTCGTATTTAAATAGTTTATGAGGCAAATAGTTCTAGCCACTGCCAAATTATTTCCTTTTAAACATTACTGTCTCTTTCATGTAGTGGTAAGAATGTTATGCTATGAAAAGAAGACGTGCATTCAAGTCTCGCAACTATTTTCATTTTGCTAGTATATTAAAATTAATGTAAATCCTTCAAAAAGCGCGTGAAGTAACATCTTGCGGGCCAGTATGGCGATGCTAACGGATAGGATATTTTGATATCAAATCCGTTGTCATCGCGATGTGGGTTCCTCTCTTGCTTACCATCAGGCTGGGAGGAGCCAATATACTGCGCTACAATAAAAAAAGAAGAAAAATATTTACAAATTCCTTTTCCTTTTATTTCATACCCACTTCAATAAATACTATTGACGGTTATTGAACTATTGTATAATGTATAGATCTAATATTACAAATAGGATATTATGTAATAATGCTATAAGCTAGTTACTTTTATAATTTGTGTGTTTCTGTTGATTTAAATTTGTATGTTAATTAGTGATTGTGTATTTTAATAAATAATTAGTAAGTAAGATAGATTTAATCTATTGTATGTTATTTTTGTGTACTTTTATACAAAAAATATCTTAAATTAATAAGGTAGGTTTCTTTAACGATGTTAAATAAATCTAAAATATTATATTCTAGGATATATCAGTTCAATTCTATTTATTTCTAGATTACTCCAGTGCTTAAACGCAAAATGAAAAAAAATGTCTAATCACATAAAAACAAATTACCTTGAATGTTACAAATATTCACGAGACAAAAGTTTATCGCGGGTGGGAATCGAACCCATGATCTTTGGAACCACAGACTGGTCACCATTGTTCCACCAGGCAACTACTTTTTAAGAGAGGTAGAACATAGCGATTTATCGCTCAAACTGGAGCAGCCCGACTGGTGAAATACTTCACAGAAAACCGCAGCCAAATAACAATCACTTCTGTGTTGTTGTGTTCCTGCGTGTGAGTAAGCTTTCCAGAGCTCCTGGGGGTGCTACATTAGTAGCAGAGGTCAAGCCTTCAAGATAAGAGCGACAAGTCCTGTAACAGATTTATTATGCTGGACTTGTCGCCCTTAAGCTAGAACCTCATTACCACTTAACATCAGGTGGGATGAGGTCAATCTTGAAATGTAATTAAAAAAAAAGGCTACGTATTATATGTTGCAGCCCTGCACTATGTGGACTGCACGCAATAATTCAGAGGCAGTGCGCTGCGGTCAGCCGTTACTTGTACGACTAGCACCGTGCTCTGACATATACATACAGTATGTCGACCAGAGAGCATAGCTTTATAGGTCTTCATGAAAGTATTTGTTGTAAAAAATAAATAAAACGACTATTGTCCGGACATACAATGGTCTGATTCTGTGGTAAGTAGCTTAAGCACCTCGTTTGCATAATTCAGAAATCACGACGGTATCACAACACCCAGACTCGAGTCAACATGTAATAGTTCGTTTTCCATATAACGCGAGTATTCCGGTCCGTTTATGCCCAGTTCCAATATTTTACGATTCATATTGTGTCAAAAACGACTACGAATCGTTAATTCTAATATCAAATTTACTTTCAATGTTAACTGTCGTCTGTCATACGATGTTCGTTTTTAGCTTACGCCTCGTATTATAATTTTTGTTCATAATTAGAACGGATAGTTTTTCTAATATTGGTAGCGGGCATTGGACGAATTTTAATATAGTAAGTAATTTGATGAACTAACGATAACTCAGTTATCGGCTATGCAGGATGTAATTATTATTGTTGCGAAGTGGCAAAATGTCAGTTCCCAACAATATTAGTTACCTACATCCTTGTTCTCAACAATATTTGTTACATCTGGTCATTGAAAGCATTATTGGCAGATTACTGCGGAACGGTAACTGAAGACACGAAAAATTATGTCATTAAAAAGCCATTACCCAGATCAATCGATCGATCCAAAATCGATTCTTTCTGATCCGAGTACAGTCACCATCACATATATTGGAGCAGACAAACTGACCAAATAGTCTTGAAAAGTTTGAAATGTGAATAAGTTCAAAACACTACAAGTTATTTTTTATATCTGAACATTATATCTGAACAGAGCTCTTGGGGGGTGCCACATTAGTACCAGGGGTCAAGCCTTGAAGGACGACAAGTCCAGTAACAGCTTTATTATACTGTACTTGTCGCCCTTATACTAGGACCTCATTACCACTTAACATCAGGTGGGATGAAGTCAATCTTGAAGGGCAATATAAAAAAAAATCATTACTTTACTAATGTTTAAGCAGATGTTAGCCCCTTATTTCTTTGCAGACAACAAACTAATAATGTCTATTCACCAAAATTAATAATACTAGTGTGAGACGAGTGTTCAGATATTATTGGTCAGTTGTGTCTTTAGAAGTTATTGGTTATCATTTGCTTTGATACTAATAGAATAAAGAATTTTTAAGACTTTCGCGTTCCATTTTAAACATTTAAAATAATTTAACTGACTAGTCAGCTAACCTACTAGTCAGCTCGTGACCACGATTGGTGCAACCTAACCAAAACGTCGGGCAGTAAGTGGTTCGTATTAACTACTAAATAAAAATGGTGTCGCGTTTTGACCCGTTAAAGTATTTTAAATGTTTAGAATAAAGAATGTTCTAATACGAATGGTAACTTAAAGTGTAAGGAACTCATTGTTATTTTAAACTGTTCAGAAGTATTTGGTCAGTTTGTCTGCTCCAATATATCTGAAGGTGACTGTACTAGAACCAAATCCGATGGACTTGAATCAAAATAAATTGGTATTCGAGTTTACGAGTCCAACGCAAGAATCGAGTCTGTCTGCAATAACATCTCGCTCCTTAAAAATAAAAAAGCTTTAGCACGCGGTCAAAAGCTAATTTAATTAAACGAACCACATCCTACGAGACCCAAAGTTGGCTATTTCTGAATTTACCTCCATAGTTACAGAATAAACTTAAAACTTGTGGCAAATATAACGGAACTACTAAAATTACCTTAGTAAAAGGCAACCTCACAAATTTTTACTTGCTGAAAATAATCTTGACGCCCTAGGCTTTTTGCTTCTTCTCTCAAAACTGTATGGTGCAAATAATATTTGATGACTTTCTTAGTTAGCGCCATCTTTGAGGTCCCGGGATCGATTCACGGTTGACTCAATTTGGAAAACTAACTTTTCTCTATTGTCTCAGGCCTAGGCATTGTGGTACCGTCGTTGTATCTGACTGTATCAAAACTGCTTCAAAATATGAAGACCAATGTATGTGATGTTAAATGTCCAATATTTATTATTATTATACATTTCTTTTTCACCATCTTTGATACTGGTATTTAATACACGGGCCTAAACCAAGTATAGGTATAAAGTTTGTTGACCCCAGAGTATAGCTTGGTCTTGATGAAGACCATTAGATGGCTTAAGGTGTTAAATGTTTTGTCGGTCCAGTTAATTGCAAAGGAGCTTTCTTACTGTTCTACATGTATTTAGAATAACTGCTTTTTTATTACTATATGTTGACTAGCTTTTGGCAAGAGCTTTAAAGACACGCTTTTAGGTTTTCAAGAGTTGTTGTGTTGCGTATTCGATACTTCTTTTGGAATTGCCGCAATGTGCACATAGTATATTAACAATGTATTAATAATATATTATTTAAGGCTAAATCTACATACAAAAATGAAATACCTACTACTATCTGGCTGATTAATTCTGAAAAGTCAGTATGCCTTATAAACTTGAAAATTTTATTTATCTTATATTAATTAGGTAGGTTTATTATACGGTGTAGAATAAAACTGGTAGATAATGCTCCTAGCATTAAGTCCACCTTTTGTACTTTTTTTGTGCAATAAAGTTTTTAAATAAATAAATAAATAAATCGAATGTATTATATTCTAGAATATATTAATTCTATTGTATTTATTAGTAGAGTACTTCTGTATTCAAATGTAAAATAAAAAAATATATAATCACATTAAAACAAATTAGCTCACATATCGATAAAATTAACCCAAAAAGAGCTACCACTTGTTTGTTACGCTTAAGCCGGCAAGGGTGAAATGTAAATGTGGAATCGGCACGAGGCCTGACATAGAGGAATTGAATCGTGTATTCCGTTATAGGGGATGATGGTCACACCGACGCGTAATTTCCCATAAAAGTTGGCAAACGTATGTTTTGGCTGTTTTGGGATCAATAGTCCAACGAAACTTTTTAGAAGATCAATATTGATATCTCCTCTAAGTAGAGATGTACAACCTGTTTAATATATTTTACTGTTCTGATCTTTTTAAGTTCCAAAATAGAAAAATTAGCATCTATAATATATAAATTAATCTCTGAATGTATGGCTTATTGTAAATGTTGTACCGATTGCAAAAAATATTTCACCATTGGAAAGCAACATTCGTTTTTTTTTTTATAGTAGCGCAGTATATTGGCTCCTCCCAGCCTGATGGTAAGCAAGAGAGGAACCCACATCGCGATGACAACGGATTTGATATCGAAATATCCTACCAGTTAGCATCGCCATCCTGGCCCGCAAGATGTTTCTTCACGCTTTTTTTGAAGGAATCCATGTCAAAGAAAGGAGGAAACACATGAGCCGGCAACGAGTTCCACTTCTTTATGGTGCGGCAAAGATAGGAGTTGGCCGGCTCTTGTGGTTCTATGAAGGAAAGGAGAGGGTGGGATAAGGGAAAACAGTTCCTCGGAACACTCACCATGATAAAGCCGATAAAATACACTTAATGAACCAATGTCTCTACGTAGTTGAAGAGGTTTAAGGTTCCCAGTAATCTCTTCATCGTTAATTATGCGCACAGTTCGTCGCTGCAACCTATCAAGGGCATCTATGAGGTATTTGGCGGCACCGTCCCAGAGATGCGAGCAGTATTCCAGACAAGACCGGACTTGAGTCCTATATAAAAGACAAAGCTGGTCCGGCGTGAAAAACCGACGCACTCTGTTCTGGATCCCTAGTTTTTTGGATGCTAAATCGGTGTGATAGTCAACCTTCATAAAATGAAAGTTAGACGTTCGACGAGAGTACGGATTGGGCGATGCAAGTATTTTAAAATTGCTCCTATACCGTTTGAGGTACGTGATTGCTAGTTAAATTTTCTATTAGGATTTCATATTTCCGACGTGTTTCCAGTGGCTCGGAAGTTCAGCTTTGAATAACATTTGCTTTAATGTTATCGAAGTCGTTTCGTGTGAAAGTTCGGCTGAGGGTTGTCGATTTGACGGGGGTATTCCTCAAAATGTGGAGATTCAAAACATAAGAGATTGAAGTTAGGAGCTGGAAATATATATTTTTTTTATTCAGTCAGTTTTTATATAATTATACTACTTGTGCCGGCAAACGTCGTGCCGTCTTTTTTTTTCAAACATTCTTACCTTTTAAACCTTTCCTGGACGAGTTTATCGAGTTTTTTTTTTATTGCACTTCAAGATTGACCTGGATCAAGGTGGGATGCACCTGATGTTAAGGGGTAATGAGGTCTTAGCTTAAGGGTGACAAGTACAGCATAATAAATTTGTTACTGGACTTGTCCTGGACCTGGAGTTTCGGCGAGACTAACGAGCACCGATTATTTTTAAACATATAGGTATTTTAGATTTGTTGCTTTTTTACATTACCTACTACTGCAATCAGAATTCAATTTGTAAAAGATAATCCTTAAAAAAGATAAAACATAATCTATGGAATCCTAAGATGGGAATTTTGACCATGTTTTTTGGGGTAGGTATTCATTACACTACCATCGGCAACCCTGGTTCGTTCACCAAATGGCTGTTGGTTGGCAAGTGGCGTTTTTGCATTTAGAATATCATCGGAGTTAGGGAAATAGAAGCAATTTGTAAGTTTTCAAATCAAATACGGCGAAACAGTTTCAAAGTGTTTGCGGCGTAGAAATGGCTTTGTTTCTGTTTATGTTCAACACAATAGCGTAATTTTGAATGATGTCTGATTTTTTTCTACGTTTTACATTGCTAAAATGTAGTCAAGTTTTCAGTTTTATTAGTTTTATTAGCTAGACTAGCTTTCCAAAGGAATTCGTTTATATTGTGGTATAAAGCACAACATACACAATTCAATGTAAATTGGTAGGAACCAAAAAAAGTGTAAGCTATCATTCCACTTCTTACGTATTTTAAAAAGCACATCGTTACCACCATCTAGCGCCATATATCATCGCATACCTTAAGACGATAAAACAAAACAGCGCCATCTCCAATCCATCCATCAAGCAAACTATATTTTTGTTTTCCCTCTGGAATATAATTTTTTCCGGGATAAAAAGTACCCTATTATTTAATCCGGACTTCTAACTTTACGTCTGCAAAATTTCAAAGCAATCGGTTTAGTAGTTACGGCGTGAAAGCGGAACAAATAAACAAACAAACAAACTCACTTTCCGATTTATAATATTAGTAAGGATTAGTAAGGATAGTAAGGATAGAAAGTAATTAAACATTTCTGATTGATAACCTATAATGTCTGTGAAGGAAAATATTCGTGCTGTTAGAAGAGCATGTAAATTGTCGATTAGGTTGCATCTGTCTGCTGTTCCATGAGGCCTTGCTAGATAAAAAAGAGAGTGCGCTTGCGTGTTGTGCAAATAATCAGGCACTACAAGCAAAGTCCCGCTTAATTAGTTGATCTTTTATTTAAATTACTTCGAGATTGACCTTATTATACCTTATGTTAAGTGGTAATGAGGTCCTTGCTTAATAGCGACAATTATAGCATAATAACGCTGTTACTGGACTTGTCGCCCTTACCTTGAAGGCTTGACCCCTGCTTCTAATGTAGCATTCCCCGAGAACTTTGGAAACCTTACTCACATGCAGAAACATAACAACACCGAAGTGATTGGTATTTAGCTGCGGTATTCTGTAAAGTGGAGGTATTTCACTAGTCTGTCTGCGTCAGTTCATCTTAATGAGTTTGACCTATTTGACCGAAATCGGTTATCGAGACAATAGGTATATAATTACGTCCCGAAAACCTGTGAACATGACACGTAGGCTATCACAAATTAAATTTTCCCTTAAGATCTCATCCCAAATCTACCAGGACTGCATAAGTTGCTAGTGGTGTGTAAACGCGAGCTCTAAACTGCACTAAACATGTTAGTCGAGTTGCGGCCGCAGAGTGCAGTTGTGTGCGCTTTATTGCACTGCCGTATCGAGTTTGTTTCGTTGTGAAAAACTGAACTTTTTAGACCAATGACAATTATTTGCACGTAAAACTAGCGACGTACCGATTTTTTCCCGCCCGGAGCCAACTAAAAAGTTAAGCGCTCCCCAAAAAATTTGATATTGACGATCGTGATAGAACAGTAGTTATTGCTTCTGGCTGTCGAACTAAGGGTCCTGGATATGATTCCCGGGTCAAGCAATTGTTAGCTTGCAATTGGTAAGCGTGGTGTATAAGCAAATACTCCAAGGGATATTATATTAATTTCAACTTGCAGTCTTTAAAATTTTAGAGAGTAGGGCAAATAGTATAAAATTAACAGTAGTGAAACTCACTTGACCATAAAGTTGTATTCAAATTTGGTATCTTATGAATGTAAGTTTTCAAAAGTTAAATTTTCTTATTTACTATTGAACTACGTCACATACATTTGTTAGTAAGTAGATAAGTATCTGTGTAAATAATATATAAATATATTATATTCGATCGAATTGAGAAATCTCCTCCTTTTTTAAAGTCGGTTAATAATCTGCATCAACGATAGCACTACAACAATCCCGTATATTATACATAGGAAATCGTATTTTTTTTTCATATTGACTCAACCGGTAACTGAATTCGCGATCGAAGGCGCGACTCCTCACTCCTGCTTACTTCTCGCCTACGGAGATTTTCGGCTACAAAGAACGTCAAAACTAAATGTTTTTTTTTATATTACTCTTCAAAATTGACCTCATCCCACCTGATGTTAAGTGGTCATGAGCGAGGAAGATTAAGGGCGACAAAGACAGCATAAAATGAAGCTTTGACCCCTGCTACTACATGTAGCACCCCTCAAGAGCTCTCGAAACCTTACTCAAACGCAGGAACACAACAACACAGAAGTGATTGTTATTTGGCTGCGGTCTTCTGTAAGGTGGAGGTATTTCACCAGTCGGACTGCTCCAGTTCGAGCGATAACTCGCTATGCCCTACCTCTCTTAAATGGTTTGTCCATAGTCTTGCCAGATTGACTTTATTTCAGAACTTGTTCCGCGTAACTGCGGAACCCTCGTCATCGTGACGCGTATTCTATTCCGAACCTTCGCGGTGAAACGCTCTGATTTCGGAACCCTTTCCCGTCACTCATAACTGTATTAGTGACTTACTGTTATATTGTGACTTCGGATATTCTTTTTCACAGATCTAATCTAAATTTATAAAAGGAGAAACTGACTGACTGACTGACATATCAACGCACAGCCTAAACGGCTAAACGTAGGCACTTGAAATTTAGAAAGGACGTAACTTAGGTGCCGTAGAGGTGCACTAAGAATTCCCGAAATTCCCACGGGAAATTATTTCGGATTATCCGTTAGTTTCGGATAATTTCGGTTATGGATATTTATTTTTAAGGAATTTCTTCTTTTTAAGGTAAAAAACACTTGTCATAACGTGTCTCAATTAGGCTCTGCCCCTATCCGATACTATCCGAAACTTTTATTTCGGATTCGGTTACGGCTACGGATATTTTTTTATATCGGATATCCGATAGTTTCGGTTACGGTTACGGAGCTCCCTAACATCCCTGCTGTCGATCAATAACCTACTTCTATATACAATAGCATATACATAAAGGTGAAGTGCTTGCATGTATTAAAGCGCTAATCTCAAGTACTACTGAAAAAAATGCTTAATATTATATGAGATACGTACTCACAGACAACCACTTAACAGTGGTGAAGCCTTGTGTTTATTAAAAAAACTTTAAGAATAATAAAATAAATAACAATAATAAATCCAGATGTTACTGAATTCAACGCAACATTTAACTTGAATACAAAATCTCGCGTTGTTTCGTTTAAGTACTGAAACAATTTTTCATAGGCGCGTTTAAAACCAATAGTCCGAGCCAGAATGTATTTTGTCTCGTAAAACGAGAAGCGTTTTTTGCTTGTATCCCATATCTTGACCCTAACTTTATTTGAGAAATCATTCTAAGTTACCCCAAGACCCTCGTCAGACTGACGTGTATTCTATTCCGAAAGCTTCTCGGTATGGAATGGGAGATTCCGAAGTAAGGGTGCAAAGAATAAAGATTAAAATTACTGTGTACCAACCTTGGTTTATTATAAAGTAAGTGGCGACGAAAACTCTGACATCGCGATGTGGAATTGATGTCATTGATTGCCTAATCGTGCATTGCGTATGGAGTGTTATTTATTATGCCAATTCTGATGATGCTGTATTTGTGTCGACTTGTAGCAAATGTCGTAGGTCGGCACAGTGCTATACTTATTGCAGTCGATGGTTGTGTACTTGAATCCCTTACATCGGCATGAAGGATAATAATGTATGATTTGTTAGGCTTTGAGTTTTTATAAGAGAGGTAGGGCATAGCGATTTATCGCTCGAACTGGAACAGCCCGACTGGTGAAATACCACCACCTTACAGAAGATCGCAGCGAAATAACAATCACTTCTGTGTTGTTGTGTTCCTGCGTGTAAGTTAGGTTTCCAGAGCTCCTGGGGGATGCTACATTAGAAGCAGGGGTCAAGCCTTCAAGGTAAGGGTCGACAAGTCCAGTAACAGGTTTATTATGCTGTACTTGTCACCCTTAAGCTAGGACCTTCTTACCACTTAACATCAGGTGGGATGAGGTCAAACATGAAGTGCAATAAAAAAAAAGTTTTGGATCCGAATCGACCTCGGATTCGGCCGATTACATTTATGATAAAGTGAAATAAAAACGCGAAATAAAACCAATCTACCAACCAAATAGGATAGATGACTAAGATTTTTTTAGACCACTTTTTAATTTCAATAAGGTACAGTTAGTGACAGTTTTTGTTTTTCCAACAGTTCGATTATACAAAAAATATGTAACGCATTTTTTTCTTTCAACTTGTAAATCAAAATGTAAAGTAATATTGCTTTTACTTAAACGTGAAGTCAGTTTTTCCGCTAATTTTGTTTTTAGTGATACAGATCACTAGAAACTTTTATATTTTTTCTCAAAAAAACCGTTTTGATTATACTTTGAAAATCAACTGCACTACTTACTACTGCAAAAAACACGCAAGCAAGCAGCATGCATGCAGCATGCAGCAACCAAGCAACATGCATACAACCATGCAAGCCAGCATGCATCCATGCAGCGTGCAATCGTTTCTGCTCTTCTACGGCGTTGCGGGAAGTGCAGCCCTTTTGCTCTTGCGTAACGAGTCTCATGTGCCCAGGCGAGCCTTCACAGCTTCGGCTTTTTGGATCGCCATCGGCACCTTCGGCGCCTCGGCGACCAGCCTCAGCCGCTCCTGCTCACCCGGGCGCCTGAGGCTCGTTACAGCGGGCGAGAGCTGCACTCCCTCCGCGCCTCCGGCTTTTAAATTGCACTTTAGTATAGGGCAGACTAGTACCACGGCAAAGGACTACAACCAGTGGGATTTTTTATAATTTACTTCATATTAACATTAATATCTTAGTTATTTATTTATTACTTCGAAATTTATATACAATTTTAGCATTTATAATGCTTCGATGTGTCGATTAAAAAACAAATACTTAGGTATTAATAAACGTGCATAGTAAAAGTAAACATTTAATTTATAGATATTTATGGATATTTTATAAAAGTATGACTTTACAGAGTTATGCTTTATAAAAGTATGTCAGACAAAGTTATGACAATGGTAATGTATGCCTAATTAAAATCTGCGTTTCAAAGTATGCCTTATAAAAATATAGATTTATATGATAATGGCTTTTATTATTATGCCCTTCAACAAATCTGCATTATTATGTTTATGCATAATAATAAATTTGCTAAACACAATTGTACTTATTAATTTTTATGCCATATAATGTATTAAGAGAGGTAGGGTATAGCGATTTATCGCTCGAACTGGAGCAGCCCGACTGGTGAAATACCTCCACCTTACAGAAGACCGCAGCCAAATAACAATCACTTCTGTGTTGTTGTGTTCTTGCGTGTGAGTGAGGTTTCCAGAGTTCCTGGGGGGTGCTACGTTAGTAGCAGGGGTCAAGCCTCCAACGTAAGGGCGACAAGTCCAGTAACAGATTTATTATGCTGTACTTGTCGCCCTTAAGTTAGGACCTCATTACCACTTAACATCAGGTGGGATGAGGTCAATCTTGAAGTGCAATATCAAAAAAAAAAACATAAACATTATGCGTTTCAAAGTGTCACCATTAAAACCATAAGGAATAGTTATAAAAACTCCTAAATAATGTGACCCAAATAAAATATATTTTTTAAAACAAAATTACAAAGCGCCTCAGCTTCAGTAGTTTTTAATCTAGTAGAGTTGACCTGATTTGGCAACCTTTTTCTGTCAATCATAACTTTATTAGTGAAAAATTGATATTTTTCCTTTTTTAAAGATAGTTACAACATTGGTAGATACAACTAGGTGCGTTCTAGACCGTTTACGGACTTCAAAATAAGAATCAAAAAGTGCAAATAAAATATCCTTTTTTGAGCATAAAAAAAGTCAACCTATTTTGATTTTTTTTTTATTAGGAAAGAGATATTTTGACACCAAGACCCGATGATATTCTGAAATGAGTCTGATGATAAAAATAGAAAAGAAATCGGATTTGTTTCGCTGAAATTAATTGAACCTTAAGACTTTTAAGTTCGAAGTTTCTACAGTCTATACGTTAAGTAAAATATGGTAAAATAATATTAATGAGTTACTTTGACAACCTCGGTGGCGCAGTGGCTAAGGTAGGCGGCCAAAGAGCAAAAGTTCCCGGGTTCGATTCCCGGTCAGGTCAATTTGGAAAATAAATAGTTCTTAATTGACTTGGGTCTGGGTGTGGTGGGATGACGCCCCCAGTTAGTATCCGTCGTCATGTACTCATAATACAAGGGGAAACCTTAGTTTGAGGCCAGGTGATCGGTGTGGTTGTCTGGCGCATTTATTATTTATTTATTACTAGCGGACCCGACAGACTTCGTCCTGTCAAAAAGATTTGGAATGTGGCTTGACTCTAAATTTTAGTTAGAAAACGTTTGTATGTGAAAAAGAAAAGGGCTGTCTTTAGAGTTTTCCCGGCAATTATTCGATTTTTTCTGGCCGTAAGAACCATCCTTGGACTTCAACAAACATTTAAAAAAAAAGAATTGGCCAAATTGGTCCAAGCGTTGTCGAGTTATGCGCTTACCAACACATTTTGCGATTCATTTTTATATAATAGATTATATTTCCAAGATTATTTTCGGTATTGAATAGATTAGGACCATTAAGCCAGTGACAATTTTCAATTTTGTTTGTAAATATTTTGTTAATTTATTTGTGTTACTGTCAACCTACATAAATTCGTTTAAAATTTGAATAATTTTTCTTAAATAGCCCGTTTTTAGCGGAGCATTAATTGAACTTTTTAGTTTATTATGAATGAAATATAGAAAATTGTTTAGTTAGGTAAGAATAGAATAGAAAACATCTTTATTCATGTAAGCTTTCCAAAAGCACTTATGAATCGTCAATACAAATTAAGTATTCTTCCGCCGTGTTCAGAATGTTGATCATGTCAAGAAGAACCGGTAAGAAACTCGACACTTACTCTTTTCAAAATATTTCAGCTTCTTGTGAAATCTTGAAATGCCGTAAGTAATGAAGTTAGGTACTTATTTAAGTTCTGATTAGCGAAAAGTCTAGAAAAAATCGCATTAGGTTAGGCGTAAACACATTATGTGGGGTACGTCGAAGGGCAATGAGTTGAGTCAAGCGTAAACTGAAGTCATAGTAAAATATCAATACTGTTAGCGACAGAAAGAGATGCGTAAGCAATGATTTTTAGAATTTAGATTAGTAATTTTTAAGGAATTAAAAGCCGGTGGAAAATAGTGCGACTTTTGTTGAGCGGAGAAGATATGACAGACTAGCTGTGCCCGCGACTTCGTTCGCGTGGACTACATCCTTTCATGATCGGTTTTACCCCTATCTCCCCTATAATATTCGAAACAAGAAGTAGTCTATATTTTAATAGAGCTATATTTGTGACAATTTTCATATCTCTAACTTAAAAAATAAACATTTTCCCGTGTTAACTTTCAAAGGTGGCATTATCCCACCCCCCCCCCCCCCCCTTTACTTTCTACCAAAAAGTAGCCTATGTCCGTTCTTGAGGTTCAACGTATACCTATGCTAAATTTCATTAAAATCGGTTAAGAGGTTTAAGCGGGAAAGCGTAACAGACAGACAGACAGACAGACAGAGTTACTTTCGCATTTATAATATTAAAGTAGGGAAGTAGGGATTAGTTATAAAAGTATCAAAAACAAACTAGTCAACAAGATTATAGGTAGTACACGTGCGTTCTGCGCAAATACAATAAAATGTTTTTTGACGTGACAACGTCTAATAACTCGATACTACGGGCTGCATGCACGAAAGAGATGACGTCATTGTCCGTGTCGTGTATGGCAAACGAGAGCGCGATACGAACGAGGGAGAGGCATGATCAGTTCAGATCAGTTACTGTAACGTTTAACGTTATTACGTCAAACTGTCATCTATAAACCAACTTTAAACAACCAATTTTTAACTGAAGATTCTTTTAAATAACTTTTAAAGCCTTTAGATACTTACTTTAAAAATTGTTACGTCACAATTTAATTTATCGGCACACTGATTAATAAATAGGTTCGGAAATTTCAAAATCAAATCAAATAATGTAATAAATAAGTAATATTTTACGGCATATCTTATAATTATTTATGAATAATATCACCATCCCAATTAATGTATAAATAAATAAATAAATAAATAATAAAAGTTTATTTCCAAACCTTAACAATACAATAGTACATAGTTATCTTAAATATAAATTACATACTTCGATAGATTACAAAAAAGTTGTTCCCCTGACCTTCAAAATAGGAAAACCTGTGCTTTGAAGAGTCAGTGGTTCGGCTCACATTGGCATGGGTGTTATAACATTAAGTAGGTACTGTCATAAGTATAGCAACATTGTTGTAAAAAGGATTTGGTATGGAACGTAATACAATAAATATATATATATATATATATATATATATATATATATATATATATATATATATATATATATATATATATATATATATATAATAAGTAGTAAGAAAAGAGAAAACTGCGTGTGCGTAAGTGTGTGTGTGTGTGTGTGTGTTTGTGTGTGTGTGTTAGTGGGTATGAAAAACTAAGACAACAAATCCTCAGTGTCAGGGTAACTGAGGTCCCGTAAGTACAATCTTATCTTCTTTTTAAGCTCAAACCTGTTTAATTTATGTATTTGTAGCATTTTGTCTAGTTTATTATATAACTTTGTACTTGATTTGTATAGCTGTTTACTAGCGAAAACGGTATTGGTTGCTGGTACAAGACAAGGTGGTTTAGGACGACGCCGGGATTCAGATGGAATGTCCACTGGCACAGTCTGGTGCAGCCACAGAGTAGTCCGAAGGATATGCAGTTGTCTGACTGAGAGTAGGTTACAGTCCTTATACAGTTGTGCAGTTGGATATCTCCAAGGTTTACTGTACATAACCTTAAGCACAGCCCTTTGTGCACGCTCTATTTTAATAAAAGTTGTCTTAGAGGCACAACCCCATACTGGGATGCAGTAAGACAGGATCGACTCACAAAGTGCAGAGTACACCATCGACAGGATGTCTTTATCCGCAGAATTGCGCAACATCTTGAAGACAAAGATCATCTTACGCAAGCGGCACGCTACAGATTCTACTTGACTATGCCAGTTTAAGCAGTTATCTATCTGGATACCCAGGTATTTAATTGTGTTAGTATTTTGTAGTTGGGGGCAGTTACAGCTTAGGGACCCGCTGGAGCAGTTATGCGCACGCATATGTAAATATTCATGCGGTGGTTGTGTGGAAGGTCGAATAGAAAAAGTTAAGACTTTAGTTTTGTCAGTATTCAACGTTAGTAGGTTACGTCTTAGTCAATTCATGATGGTTCTTAAGTTATTTTCGGCCAAAGCGAAGGCATCAGACCAATCGCTTCCTGAGACAGCCAGAACCGTGTCGTCAGCATAGGCTATTATTCGGGAGTGAGGAAGCTTTAAATCACAGAGCTGATTTACATATGTCAGGAATAATGTAGGGCCCAATATACTCCCTTGAGGAACGCCGAAGTTAATAGCCTCTTGTTGGCTGACCGACTCTCCTATCCTTGTACACTGTGACCTTCCTGATAGATAGTCAGAAAATATACCCCAAGCGCATCCTCTCACTCCCAGCGCCTCCAACTTCTTCATGAGTAAGGGGACAGAGACAGTGTCAAACGCCTTTGAAAGGTCCATAAAAATACCTACACATTTTCTATTGCTATCAACCTCATTGACTACATGTTCTACAAGTGAGGCCACAGCATCTTCGGTGGATCTACCTCTTCTGAAACCAAATTGGTTTTTAGAGATTAAGTTATTTGATTCAAGAAAAGAAACCAGACGGCGATTCAAAAAGCGCTCAAAAATCTTTGACAGGGTAGGTATGTACTTAAAGTAGACTGAAATAATGCCTTGAAGAATTAAAAGGGCATTTATCACACTTCGTTGGATGTTTAGTGAGTAAACAAATGTATAAACTTAATTGTACTACCGAACGAAACCCCATCATCGCCCTTCCGAAGACGGCGGTAGAATATTTAATTTGTAACATAGATGTTTTATAAGGGCTATGCAAAGTGTTCAATTAATACAATTTAAATTTATTTATTTACTGACATTTTTTTTTTTTTTTTTAAGTGTTTGTGAAACAACAATCAGTGAGTGGATGACAGTTCATAATTCGAATTTGTACGATCATTGTTTATCTCTTTGGATTTTTAAAACACATTTTTGAAAAAGTAAGTAACAATTAGAAGGTAAATTTATCGAAAATCGTAATTATTATCCTTACTTACGCGCCAAAGTGACATTAAAGTTACTTCAAATTGTGTAAACAACTTCTTGGAACCATAATACATCTACGCGTATTTTGTTATTTACTCGTAAAAATTTCAAAATGCTGACCCGTAGCAAGGCCTTAGCTCGCCAGGGAGGGTCTGGACTCACCTCTGCTCGTCAGGCAGAGTCTAGACTGGACTTGGCTTTGAAGGAATTGAAGGCCACCAAGGAGGAAGTTACACAATTAGTTAGGGAAAGAGAGGACAATGAGAGGGAACTGTTGGAAGTGTTGGAAAAGAGTCGTGTGTTAAAAAAGAATTTGGCTGAATTACATTCTAATCATATGTCTGTTATTGAGGAACGGGACAATCTTCAATCTATTGTCGATGGGTTTGGTGAGTGCAGCCAGGAGTACGTACAAAACCTAAGACGCGTCACTTTACTGGAGCATGAACTACAAGAGGCTCACCACTGCATTAATGACTTGCAAAATGAGAGGCAGGAGGTTGCGGCATCCCAGACCCTATGTCTATTCGACGAACTTGTAGGTAGTGCACACAGTCGTGTTCCTGATACACCTGACATAAACCCCTCTAATCTTATATCTGTTGACCTGACACAGGATGATACCTTATGTTCTATTCCTACAGCGGGGATTGTCAAATGTAGCAGGAATAAGTTAAAAAAATATATAAGAGTTAGTAGATATATTAAGAAAACTAAAAAATTAATGAAAAAACAAAAGTGTTTATGTAATAATACTAAATGTATCAATGAAAGACGTCGTTTAGGTGATGAATTGGATTTGTGTTCTTTGACAATTAACAATAACATTAAAACATATGAGAATAATTTACAAGAGTTAGAAAATAAAATACAATTGTTACAAGTATCCTTGGACAATATGACTTGTAGGTATATAAGCTCCAAGAAGGAGAGTGAGGAACACATGCTTGCTTTGAAGAGCCTTCTGGAAACATCCCTGACACCTGATAGTAACAATGAAAATTCACACAATTTAAACGGCTCTCGGTTAGTATGTGACTCATCACTGTCAAGCACATGTAATGACTTAACACCCTTATCCAACACAGGTAAATCTAACAGTTCCCTCACCCAGTCATCAAAAACAGTAAGTACTGGTAAATTTGTTATGTTTAGTGATGAGTTGGGTAAAGATATGGGCCTATTGATGAGTACTTACCTGGGACAACCTGTATCAAATTATTGTTTACCAAATTTGCCTTATAAAGAAATTGTGAAAAAAATTTGTAAATATAAGTTTTCAGAAAATACTATTCTGATATTATTAATAGCCAATAGAGGAAATGTAAACAAAAAGGAATTTATTCAATGTTTTGAGTGTCTCAATGCATTGAATTTAAATAAAATTGTATTGTTTACACTTCCATATAGTAAGTGTTTGTCACAGTCAGAAAATGATTTTAGATATAAAATTAATGTTTTGATGAGCACTTTGACATGTAATTCTAATTATTCTGAAAAGTTTCATATGATAGATATAAATAATATGACATTTAATTTTTCAAATAAACTGACATTTAATTCAAGTTTTAATTTGACAAGGGATAATTTTTATCTTTCAAAATTGTATAAAAGACAGATAGCAATGTCGCTATCATATTATATTAAAATTTCAGCCAAAAAATTGGCTACTCAACCTGCTTCTATTGAGCAGAATCATGACATTTTAAATAAGACTTTGGAAGATGTTCCAAATAATTTAAATTATACCATGAGACAATAGAGAATAACTCTAGCAAATTACTTTTGACAAAGGGTAAATCTAGTTATCTAAATATTGTTCACCAAAATATTCAGGGCTTTGCTGGCAAGGAACTGGAGCTAGAATTATTTTTAAATGAAATGAATATTCATGTTTTGTGTATAACTGAACACTGGTTTAGACAATATGAGCTACTAATTAATATTGATAACTTTAAGGTCATTAGCTCGTTCACTAGGGTGAATGCTGTTAGAGGTGGGTCACTTATTCTGTTAAATAAATCATTAAAATCGAAAAATCGTAAAGACATAGCTTCACTCTCTGTTGAGCGCACTATTGAACTTGCGTGTACTGAGCTTGAGCAACATATCATAGTCTGTGTATACAGACCTCCTTCCAGTGATTATGCCTTGTTTGAGTCTACCATGGAGGAGGTCTTGAGGAAAATATGTAAAAGCAATAAAAAAGTAGTTGTATGTGGGGATTTAATATTAATATATTAGACAAAAATTCTCAATACTCGGTTAGGTTCCTTAACTTATTCAAGTCTTTTAACCTACACCACCTTTTTGCTGAACCAACTCGAGTAACACCCACGTCAGCTACCTGCTTAGATAATATATTTTGTAACTGTAATGTATTGGAAAAATCAATAATTAATTTTATAAGCTCGGACCACAGCGGGCAAAAAGCAGTGCTTGAGCATCATCTCAGTCCAACTTTTTCAAGCTTCACTTGCAGACCAATCACTACCAGTCGCATTGACAAGTTTAAGAAACAAATTACTGAAAAAATTTCCCTTAGGCCAGTATTGAACAATAACATTGACCAGTTATACAAAACACTGTTTGATACAATTATAGACAAGTTTAATTCTAATTTTCCTAAAAAAATAATTAAAATAGACAATCCTAAAATAAAATTTAGTGATTGGGCCACAAAGGGTATTTACAAAAGTCGAAGAAGACTTTTTGAATTGTATGAAATTAAACATAATAGTACCAATATTAAAATAATAGAATATATTAGAAACTATTCTAAACTTTTCAAAAAAGTTTGTGCTCTTGCTAAATCAAATTATTTGAAAGAAAAAATTAAGAAATCCTCAAATAAAATAAAGGCTACATGGAACATTATTAACAAAGAGACTTGTAAAAATAAAACTCGAGTAAACAAGTTCTCTCTTAAAATCAACAAAAATACTATTGATTCTGACAATGAAGTGGCCAATGTATTTGAAACCTATTTCTCCAAAATCCCTATAGTTACTACTAGTCGTATAAATTCTTGCCCGCATCTTGCTCAATCTCTGCTCCGGTCTAGTGTATGTGAGTGTCTAAGCTCCTTTAGTTTCAAACACGTTGATTATAATACAATTATAAAAACTTTCAAAAACTTGAAAATTAAAAAAACTGAAGATTTATGGGGAATTTCTCTAGAGATAATAAAAACTATTATTACTACCATTGCCCCTCACTTAGCTTACATATTTAATAAGTGCATTGATCTGGGACAATTTCCGAATCTAATGAAATTTAGTAAAATAATACCCCTGTTTAAGTCGGGTGTTAAAAGTGACCCATCTAACTTTCGACCTATTTCTATACTGCCAACGCTTAGTAAGATCTTTGAAAAAATTATATTCGATCAACTAATAACACATTTTCATGAAAACGATTTGCTACATAATAAACAGTTTGGCTTCACCAAAGGTAGATCCACCACTGATGCGGGAGTGGCACTTATCAAACATATATTAGATGCGTGGGAGAGAAAGCAAGATGCCATTGGTATTTTTTGTGATCTGTCAAAGGCGTTTGATTGTGTCAATCATGAAACTTTGCTTTTAAAATTGGAACACTATGGTGTCTCAGGCCCTGCAATATCTTTATTGCAATCATACTTAACTGGTAGAATACAAAAAGTTAATGTTAACGAAGCCAATTCTTCCGGCGCACCACTTGTTATGGGCGTGCCCCAGGGCTCTATATTAGGACCTCTTCTGTTCTTAATATATATAAATGATCTTCCTCACTTTACCGAAAATCTATGTGAGATTGTATTGTTCGCAGATGATACATCTTTGATTTTTAAAGTTGACAGGCATAAGCAATCATATGACGTTGTAAATAATACTCTCTCACAAGTTTTGCATTGGTTTTCTACTAATAACCTAGTCCTCAATGCAAAAAAGACTAAATGTATTAAATTTACAATGCCTAATGTAAGGCAAATTAATACTGATATTATTATGAATAATGAACATATTGAACTCGTTAATTCAACAACTTTTTTAGGAATCACTGTAGATTCTAAACTACAATGGGGTCCTCATATAGGTGCTCTGGCAGAAAGACTTAGTTCGGCTGCATATGCAGTCAGAAAAATTAAGCATCTTACTGATGTTGAAACGGCGAGACTGGTTTATTTCAGCTATTTTCATAGTTTAATGTCATACGGTCTACTGTTGTGGGGCTCTGCTTCTGACATACAAACTATTTTTGTATTGCAGAAGAGAGCTATTCGATCTATATACGGCCTAAGATCGCGTGATTCACTCAAAGAATTATTTAAAGAAATTGATATTTTAACTGTAGCGTCTCAATTCATCTTTGACTGCATTATGTATACTCGTAAAAATCTTAATTTATTCTATAAGAAATCTGATATACATAGTTTTAACACAAGAAATAAACATAAGCTCGCCATTTCAAACCATAGGCTCCGCAAAACCAGTAAAACATTCGTTGGATTAAGTATAAAAATATTCAACAAGTTACCGCAAGGTATTATTGACTTACCCATGCATAAATTTAAGGTCTATGTTAAATCATGTTTAATGAAAAAAGGGTACTACAAACTTGATGAATATTTTAATGATAAACATGTATGGACATGATTATTTGCTCGCTAGCACACCATATTTTTAAGTTCTCTAGCCCAAAATATTGTAAAGATTAGGATAACTACTGAGTTTCTTGCCGGGTTCTTCTCGGTAGGATTAGGTTCCGAACCGGCTGTAGCTTCAATTTTGGTTTGTATTCATTTTGACGATGCATAAGTGTTACTTGTAACCAACATGAATAAATGAATTGATTATGATTATGATTATGATTATTGATAATACAGTTTTTACTAGTCTCAATGTAAGGGATTCAACCTTTCTAATGCAAATTTATAACTAACCCGGCTCACACCATGTATAAGTTCATGTAAACATTTTTTTTGGGTGATGAATAAATGATTATTATTATTAGCTGTTGCTCGCGTCTTTGATCGCATTTCGTATAAAAAGTTAAAAATATACCGTAATTGAGAGTCTTATCAAAACGGGTTTGGGGCAGATTAAATAATAATATGAACAATTTTTTTTTGTTAGCGACAAATAGTCTGCTTAGTAATTTCTAGTTCTCGGAAACACCATACAAACTTTTATTCAACTTTAAGGTAAATAGAGGAGTTAAAAAGAGATAAAAAGTAAGTTATGTCACTCTCCATTCTTTTAAACTATCTGCACTCAAAAAATCACGTTCATTCGTCGCTCCGTTATGCCGTTAAAATCGGATAAACAGATAAACGCATACACGATCTCATTTATAATATTAATACAGATACTCCAAGAACTTTCAGCTGGTTTACTCTCCTCTCTTTTACTTGGGAGCGACTGCTGGGCTTCTGTCTTTGTGATGAGGGTCAAACCTTCGAAACTTCCAAATGCCTTCTTGGTTCCTCGTTGAATGGAAAACTTGCGTTGAAGCCATTCGTGTTGAATAGACCTTGTATGAATTTCAAATGTAGACCGTATGTGTGTTCTGACTCTTTGAATTGCTAAGTTTAAAAGACAAAATATACACGATTATCTTCTTTTAAATTGACAAATACTCGGAAGTTAGCAAAATTGTTGCTAAACACAATGCGCATTAGGATCTTCAATTTGTATATGAATCCTAAATTTATTTATGTTTTTTAATTTTTATTATTATTTGGAATTAATCAGTTAATTTATACATCACACTGTATGTTAGTGCAGAATTTATTTATTTAAAAAGTTTATTTCACAAAAAAGTACAAAAGGCTGACTAATGCTAGGACCATTCTCAAACAGTCAAGTTAGGTCATAAAATCACATTTATTATAGTAGGATATCATCCTATTATATTTTAGTATATAACTTTATTACCTTGTATTAGGAGCAGGAACCAAATCTTGGATTAGCAAGAACCAAATTCAAGATACCAATGTCCATCAACAGCTTTAATACAAAACACAAAGTTGTACCTACTAGAAAATTTGTTTTATCCACTAAACTTAATACATTCAGAACAGAAAAACTTCACCGAAAGATCAGTAAATAAATAAAAATCAAACAAACAAGATTCCTTGTCATCGGTCACGTTTCAAAGTAATTCAGAGGTCGACGAGGTGACGTTTCAAGTTCACAACAACCCTGTATAATTGACTTGGGACTAGTTTGGGAGACTGGAAAGATCTCAGACTTTTTTTAGTGCACGTTCACAGTCCACAGTGAGTTATGAAATGAGAATTCTTGGTAAAAAGTAAAAAGTTCTTCATTCATTCCGATTATATGATCATGTCATAGCAATGAAGGTGTTCGCGCCAGTAAACGAAAAAAACAAAGATGCATTTCTAACGCATAAAAATGAGACCACGAAAACTCAACTCAACTCAAATATTTATTTATTCAAGTAGGTTACATGTAACTTTTTTGAATCGACATTGAATACAATGCAAAGTGATTTTACTAAGACAGTAAGACAGTAAGGTGGGCGTGGCTTAAAAAAGTGAGCAAGCGCTGATACGAATACCGTTTCCAAGGATGCTGCGGTAGGTGTTTTAAAGCCTACAAAATCCACCGCAGTTTAAAGCTTATTTAAGGACTTAAGATTTACTTCAAATTCCATAAAAACAAGAATGGACAAGTGACCGAAAGAACAAGTACTTACGCAGTTGTTCTACTGTAAAAGTTGTAAGATCCATGTTACAGATTTGCCGTCGATTCGCTTGTGTATCGATTATGCAGAAGGGCCCAAATAATATAACAATCGATATGACAATATGATGATAATATCGATACTATATATAGTCCAATCGATTTTCGATTATTTGCGGTGGACATAATCGATTAATTAACCGTTTCTCAATATCTACTATTTCCTCTACCTAAAGGTTGACTGGAAGAGATTGCTTTCTAGTAATAAGACCGCCTAAATTGTACTTGATTATGTCTGTAAAACCAATTTCTGTAAAATTTTCTGTGCAATAAAGTGTATCTATCTATCTATCTATAATCGATTAATCGAAAATCGATTATCCGGCAACACTAAGTCCAGGTCCGTTAATTTATTCGGGTTCTATCGCGATCAAGTCAATATGTTTCCATCGAAAAAAAAATTGATTTAGTGATGTGACATAACATTTATAGAACGGCGACTTATAAATAAAATTATGTGACTAAAAAGCAAATACTCAGCATTTGTAGAGGTACCTGAGTTACACCCCAACGCTGGCCTTCTGTAGGTATATGTTTTTCGAGTGGTAAGTATCGAATCCCTTTGTGAAGTGATCAGTGATATCTTCTTCTTGATGTATAAAAATTAATCCCTATTTCACTTGGTCACGCCATCACGCGTAAACGGCTGAATCAATTTCACTTGTGTTGTGTTTTTTATTGTCAGGAGTGTCCTATGAAAGAAAACTATGAATACTCGTCATAAAGACAGGCCAACGGCTGTTAGGTCAGCTAGTATTATTTATTTTCAAAAGCCGATTCCCAATATCAAATCTATTACAAAAACACCATCAATAACCACTTCGTTTTGCAAGTTACGTAACGCCAAGATAATTTCAGAAGAAGCAATTTTAACAAATTAACATCGGACCAGTTGGATGGTTGCCAGGAACTAATTGAAAAGAACATTAGTCCATATCGGAAACCAGTTTTTTTTTCTCATAATCACGAAGTGGGTAGAACGAGGCCATTTGCAGACAAGCTGGGTTATTCGTATAAAAGGTAGAAAAATCAGCAAAGCGCGAGTTAGACTCAACGATGGGTTCTTAGGGGGTTTTAACCTGTTTTAAATATTTGGTTATAGAAGCGATAATAAATGTCAAAATTTTTAACGAAGCTATATCTCAAGGACTACGATAATCATGTGTGACAGACAGACGGACAGATAGGCAGTAGTAATAGTATCAAAACAGCAATAAAATGTGTTTTATTACCATTTATCTGTAAAAATTTCAACTACGCATTATAGATAGATTGAACCTTGTAATAGATGGCTAGGTAGATATAGACAGACGGACGTTTTCGTATTATATACCAACTTTACCCTATGAATACGGGATCCTAAAATTACTGGGCATTTTTGGGCAGTGATCCAAATTCAGCGTAAAGTTTCGGAAAAAAAAAATACTTAGTAGCAATAATTAAAGGTAACTTTTAAATCTGGTTTTAATTACCATAATCAAATAACGCTTCTATGGTCTTTGGGGCAATGATCTCGGATCCCTGGGTCGAGCCCATTATGATTCGATTTTTTCGAATATAGTTCGTTTTTTATCACCTACATGTATTTATTTAATGTGGTGATTAAGCCAATAGGCATTCAACGATGATTTGATTACAAAAGTAAATGCTTAGCGGCAGGCGTGGTGGGGGAGCCTACATAGAATCCACAGGGGATCCCGACTTATTTGGTGCGAACCTAACACCCCACTCTCACAATCGATTATCGATATTTATTTTAGGGCAACAAAATCGATTATGCTGATACCAATGGTTCAGATATTAAATATTATTATTATTTTTAATCACTTTTAATTGATATCGATATATATTATAAGATTGTTAATGTTACGATTGACAATACTCTCGATTAAATCGATACTGACATCAAGTCAATAGTATCGATTACTAAAAGAATGGCGCAAAACGAATGATTACAATAAATAGCAAAACACTGGTAAAGTATACTTTTGCTACAGCCGAACTTAACACAGTTTTGTAGTTATTTGAATCCTAGTGACTACAAAGTACAAATGATAAAAATTTTTAATCAGCATCGTTGTCACATCAGCCTCCCAAATGGCAAAAACCTCATCAAGTTTTAGGCAAGCAAACCCGCGGGACAAACAAAACCCGCTACCGGCGTGATGTGGCCCGGACAATCCATCAAATCATAACAACTTGCACAGACATTGATGTATTAACTTATTTAATCACGAACACGTATTTTATTTTTCCCCGTTTGGTGGAAATTCTTATGAATAATAGCCTAAAAGAGAAAACACTGCGTCCTCTCATAATGTTTCGTAGACGAAGTTATTATTTTTGTCAATTCATTATATCCATCCATCTACAAAAATAAAGGAAACATTGAGCCTGTAAGGAACGTATGTTCTTTTCTAAAAGTGGAAGTACCTCCGCCGAGCTAGGTGTTATCTGCTAGGGGACTAAGGCCTTACTACCAATCTTGGTTTGCTGTATATAAAGTTAGTGGCGACGGAACTCTGACATCGCGATGTAGGATCGATGTTATTGATTGGCTAATCGTACATTACGTATGGAGCGTTGTTTGCTTCGCCAATTCTGCTGACGCTATAAAGGGGAAATGCATAAGTGCATCGTGTCGGCTCGGGGAAGGAAAGATTGTTGGACTCCCCCCCTCGGAAGAGTGGGGACTACCCACTTAAACCTTCCTACACCTTTCGTGCCCTTTTGCATAATGACATAGGAAGTTAATGAACTGTAGCTTAAAATTGTTCACTGGCCTGTTGGTTCGGTGGTTAGCTCTTTTGGCTGTTGAATAAACGAACGTGGGTTCGTTCCTCCACCAAGACCATGATCGCTATTCTAGAAACTTTATCCTTATTGACCCATAAGACATAAAGTTTTAAGAGAGGTAGGGCATAGCGATTTATCGCTCGAACTGGAGCAGCCCGACTAGTGAAATACCTCCACCTTACAGAAGACCGCAGCCAAGTAACAATCACTTCTGTGTTGTTGTGTTTCTGCGTGTGAGTTAGGTTTCCATAGCTCCTGGAGGGTGCTACATTAGTAGCAGGGGTCAAGCCTCCAAGGTAAGGGCGACAAGTCCAGTAACAAATTTATTATGCTGTACTTTTCACCCTTAAGATAGGACCTCATTACCACTTAACATCAGGTGGGATGAGGTCAATCTTGAAGTGTAATATAAAAAAAAAGTTATAATATGACCATATTTACTAGGATGTATATGGTTTTCATACTGTCTTCTTTGTTTTTGTTGCAATGAGAGAGCTCTATCGGTGATTAAAAAGCAGATTACGTCTAAATTCTACCAAACATATTTTTGGGTTTGGATAGTCCATTCATCAAGGAACGCTCAAGGCTATATAAAATCACGGTGCGACCAATAGAAGTCAAGAATCGGCGAAAAAAGTCGAGAAAACAAGGATGATATGCATGCAAATCCGCGGCGTGCAGCTAGTATCCCAATAATTTAGCAATCGATATTAGTTTACTGGAGAAGGAATCGAAAAAAAAAAAACAAATAACCTAGTGACTAAATATTCTTTTAAAGCCAAAACACGAGTTTTGGTATAATTTACCGCTAACTTTAAAAGGAAATATATCTAACATTCGGAGGCGAAACCATTTAAACCTCTTTGCTAAATCAACATTTGGAAATGGCACTCTCGAAATGAAGTACGATTTTCTACGGAAAAAATCAACACGAGTTTGTGTATTTTTTTCACCTCTCTCTCCGAACACGTAAAGTCTATTATTATAATTAAAGTCATCCAATTCCTGTTTACCCCCATAAACCGGAATGACGCAAAAAGCTTAAAAGAAACATATTAAAAACCTTAGTTTCCCAACAAATCTCTCCACTTAATTAATGCGCTACATTCAGAGACATTACATTCAGATTTTATTAACATGACACCTAAAACGCTTCTGCATGCGAAAATGGAGCTTAATCTTTGAAACTTTAAGGTTAGTTTGGACTGGGAAGGAAGGTATAGGCCGTGGCATACCTTTGGCCATGAAAGTACTTTGTCAGAGAGACAAATGTGCCTCATACATATCCAACAATTCACAGTGAGCTTACAGTGAGTTGAAATATTTACAGAAGGGTCAAAGAAATAATTGATACGTACATCATATTAATCAGATTTAGTATACATTTTATAGACATGGAACAGTAAACAGTTAACATTTTCAACAGATTTTTTGTTCTAATTGGTCGCAACATAACGCTTTATAGCCTCAAGTCTTTCCCGATAAACAGACTACGCAACACAAAAAGAATTTATAAATTAAAACCAGTAGATCCCGACATTAGCGTGTTCAAACAAACAAATTATCTGTTTAGCTATATAATTATAGTATAGAGATCAAAATATATATCAGAAACCTTGTAATGATTTTTTATCATATATATTTGGTTAACCATTTTTAAGATGTAAGTTGCTTTAACGCAAGTCGCTATATTATTTAACTAAAATTTAATACAATTTTAAAAAAAATATGATAAAAATAAAATTATTGAAACTAGAACTGGTATGCATTTTTATTAAAAAGCTATTTTTTTTTTAAATCATGAAATAGTACCCTTATAATCTAGATAACTTTTAGACTAAAGTAAACAGACACTTTCTAGGCAAATGTGGACTATCTTTCATTAATTATGATTGTGCTCAAACGTAATCCTATTTTAATAAAAAGAAAATAGAAAGCTCAATTAATAAATATTATTTTTATTATTTATTACGCCCCTGCTGGCCGGGCCTGCATCTAGGACTAACCTTCTGGGGAAATGCCCTCTTGTTTGGACAATGCGAATTGTTAATCTAGTCCATGAAACAGTGGACATATTATTTTCATGAGCCATGAGTGTTTCGCAAAGGTGACACTAAGTATTATAAGTTACCAAAATTAATTATTAGATTAGACGCAAAATTGCTAGGCTATCGCATTAGGTAAAATTACCTTTAAGGATAGTTGTAAGATGTTTAAATAAATAAATAATTAAAATTTATCTTATTGTGATTATTTGAAATAGCAAGTTTTCAGAACGGTACCAAAAGCAATATAACTAAAAGCAAAATATTTATGAGAGAGGTCATAGCGATTTATCGCTCGAACTGGAGCAGCCCGACTGGTGAAATACCTCCACCTTACAGAAGACCGCAGCCAAATAACAATCACTTCTGTGTTGTTGTGTTTCTGCGTGTGAGTTAGGTTTCCATAGCTCCTGGGGGGTGCTTCATTAGTAGCAGGGGTCAAGCCTTCAAGGTAAGGGCGACAAGTCCAGTAACAGATTTATTATGCTGTACTTATCACCCTTAAGCTTTTGACGACCTTCGTAGCCGAGAGGCGAGCGGGCCTGAATTTGGCGAGCGCCATCTCTGGGGTTCCGGGTTCGATCCCCGGTCGGGTCAATATGGGAAGCTTTTCCATATTGTCTCGGGTCTGGGTGTTGTGGTACCATCGTTGTTTCTGATTTCTGTAACACAAGTGCTTAAGCTACTTACCATAGAATCAGAGCAATGTATGTGATGCTGTCCAATATTTATATTTATTATTAAGCTAGAACCTCATTACCTCTTAACATCAGGTGGGATGAGGTGAATCTTGAAGTGAATATAAATAAAAAAAAAGATTATTTGAAATAACACGGTTTTCAGAACGGTACCAAAAGTAATATAACTAAAAGCAAAAAAAGATTCAAAACATGAAACACAATACCATTAATTCCAATAACAGTGAACGCAAAAAGCCGAATGCTAATCAAATTTGTTCACAGCATAACATTGCCATGAAATCGAGTACACTTTTATAGAATAGGTAGGTTTTATTAAATCATACACTTTCGTATAACATGTATTTACGCGAAACTGAATAAACTTCATTGGTTGAATAAATTAATCAGTTTAGTAAGCCGCGCGATTGGCCAATTAAGTTTGTTTTGTGTTTACAAACCAAGGTAATTCGGAAAAGGAAGCTACACACAATGTTCGTTAATTAATATTTGTGTTTTTGTCTGTTATAATTTCTCAATTTATACGGGCGTATCTGTTTCTCGTTAACTATTATTTCCTATTTCTGATGATGGTTGGAAGTCATTTCTTTCTGGTGATAGACTGCCTAAATTGGATTACAATTTGGGACAACTTATGCTTGTTAATCAATGACATCATTAACTATATTGCATTATATGTAGATATATACACCTATATGTTTTGGCGCTCTTTATGAATGCCAAGATTTATGAAATTGCGGCTGATTGGCCGAAAATATGAGTTTGGTATGCTATCAGCCATTTAACAGTGTTGAATCTTGTTGTCGCATTCGAGGAATTTGATATTACGCATTTTGGGCGTACTGATGTTAATCTGGAAGATATGTCATCTCTTTTTTTTATGAAATTTCATCCAAAACCAACAAATCTATACATTCCTTGAAACTTTTGAATATTTATAGAATTAGTTGTTAATCTACAATTTAATGTTTAATATCTTCCGAACAAGTGTATATTCAGGCTTGCCAGTAGTAAATGCACTTGATTGCGTTATCAACCGGCTGTGTGCTAATTTATCGTTAATAGAATACATTAACCACGACATAACTCGGTTTAATTTGTGTGTTCTAATTACTAATCATAAATAACTTCGTACGGATTTAGGAGACAATCTTTGTTAATAAAAAAACCTTTTAAATTGTAATTAAAATATGTCAAGGGATTTGACAAAAATAGATAATCAGTTTTGTCTGACTTTTAAAAATAATAAATTAGGCTTTACGATGCTAAAACTAAATAAAAGTATATGTTCTAAATAAAAGGATTTTTGTACGATTGGTGAAGGAAAGAAAATGTCAAAATCAAATGCTTGTATTTCGAGTTCAAACCACACACTAAAATTCAAACTACTTCTAACTAAATGCAGGTCAAGTCATTGCTTTTAAGCTTAAAAAATTGTTGTACTTTGTATTACATCACATGAACTATTTTTTTTTTACACGTTCCTGTACCAGTTCCAATTTCTCGGCATCTACTATTTCCTCTACGTAAAGGTTTCAAAAGTCAAATATTTTTACATCAGTAACACTTTTGAATAGTCTATATAAATCAAATCGATGCTACCTCCGGAAACGGGTGAGAGCCATCTGCGCTCCCCCGAAAGCTCGGTGAAGATGATTTAAAGGCTTTGCAACCTTTACAACCTTTAGTCAGGTAGGAAAAAAAAGGTACCTCCGGATCGGAACATATAACTTGCGAGAAGATACCAGCAAAAAAACTTAATTTTTTTTTACAATAAAGGTAAACTTGTTACTAATTTTGCAGCAAGATCATTGTCTGGATGAGATCACTTTCTGTATTTCTGTAATTTCTTGTGCAATAAATATTTAGAATACTGTATAGGCAAATGAAACAAAGGATATGTTTAATTTTGTGAAGGATATGTCAAGTAGGCAAAAAAGATGCTCTCATACAATCCGACTCATCTGCGTGTACACAGTCTAAGCAACTGCCAGTACCTCATCTCTGCGACGTTTGGCGCGTCTCAGTGAGATGAAAATTAAATTGCCATGTAATTGACAGGAAAGTGTTCATTTCAGTCTGGCGCTTTGTGTTGGCCCGTGAGTTCGGAGCTCGTAATAAATGCCAAGTTTGCATTTAACATAGATTTGATAAGTTATTACTCTTTGACGGTTAAAGAGATGTGGTGTTAACTAATATAATCAATTGGAAAGATTTGATTGTTTGTTGGTTTGCATTGAATAAGCGCCGAAACGACTTACTAGATTTGAAAAAATTGTTTCTGTCTAAATCTTCACAAAATCTTAATAGGAGTAGATAAAGTTTTATTATATTTAGTGAACATAAATTATAAGAAAACATGATTTTGAGAACAACAGTATTGCATCATGCTAAAAACAAATTTGGCAAATTGATATAATATTAACGTCCAACTCTTTAGGTACATTAATTAGTAATAATACCTGTTCATCAGTTATACATTTTATTGATAAAACTTTATTGGGACTAATCCATCTTCCTCCATCTGTGAGATTTTTGGACTCTCGGTCACAGGTCGATACAATTTTTTTTTTCTGTACAATGTCGGGTTTGGATGTTGGGGTACCGTCGTTGTTTCTGATTTTTACAAAAAAAAGTGCTTTCTTTACCTTCTTACCACGAAACCAGAGCAATGCATATAATGTTTAAAAATAATCTTACAGTTTGTTTGATCTGATAAAGCACGCAATTATGTATTTCAAGCTAAATATTACAAAAATATATTTCAGTAAAGAGCAAAGAAGCTTTTATTACCCCAAAAGATTCCTACTAACTCCAGACGCTAGGTTTTGACGAGAATATTAAAAACCAAAATCATGATTTGATCTGATTCATCCAATTTTTTCCTAGATAGAAAATTATCTCCATTCCCTCGGGAACAAACATGATTGTCTGTTTTGTATTCGTTCAAAGGCAGCAAGCTCATCATCTGGTACCAGAGGTTATTGCCTGTCGGGTTCGAAGATGGCGCCACCAACTTCGAAAATTTACATACTGTAATCACAAGATAGCTGAGAATTACGACTATCTACAAGATAATAATTTACAACTTGTTGTGAAGCTTGATGGGAATAGTAATAGCAACGAGAAGATTAGACAATAGACAGACAATAGTTTACCTTTGCAAAGATAAAGATAAGGCAATAATTTTGGGGCTAAATTTCAATAGACGAGTTGGTCAATTGTTATTTTGGTTTATTATTAAAGGATCGCACCAGTTACAGCTTTGGGCTAAAAAATCTGGTTGTGGATTCAAATCCAAGGGGAAATTTTAATTTTGTGTGCTTTTCCCATTTTTTTGTTAGCACATGCTTGAATAACTAGATTGTCCCATTAAAAATGAAGATTCTAGGTTTAAGACTGTAGGTTAAGCTGTTTCGTCTTGGCCATGACCAGAATAAGTCAGGTTACCTTTGAGGGTTTACTTAAGAGTTTTGAATATCAGATTGCAATCGCTCCAATATAACCAGGCTTATCTAATTCTTCCCGGTGATGCTGTGGTAGGTATCCTGTTTTCACAGCACCACCATCAAGCTGATGAGGCCCACTGCGGTGTTTTAGTTGATATTCCTGCTCTGTAAGAACAAGGAGTCCCATACAAGTCGTCACCTCCCTCGGGTGACGGTGCGGTATGTCAATGCATTTCCCCCACAAAGGAAAGGTATGTCAAATTAGGATCATAGAATCTCAGTATTCCTTATGGATGTACAACCAGGATGAACGCTGAGATAGGCAAACCAGACTCAACCACGCGAGCTCTTTATTGATTAATGAAGGGGTGTGTATAAGGGAATTAACCTCCCTTATAGCGAGATGTTCTTAAGCCGTGAAATTGCATCTAACTAGGCTTAACGACTGATACTCAGATAACAGCCGAGATCAACAGCTTAACAACCTTTCCGAAGCAAGGAGATACTTATTGTAAATATCACTAAATCTGACCCAAATGGTTACCCATCCAAAACGCGGCCGCAGCGTGTATTGCTTCACTTTTGCTATGGATATCGCTATCGTCCTTCGAGTATCTTTGCCCTTTAGATCAACCGTTGGAAATATGTAATGGAACCCCAGCGTTTAAATGCTCACCCCATCAGTACGAGTATTAACGGCACCTGAAAAAAATGCCTCGCAATTATAATTTACGTGTCTTATTGCGCCAACCCTTTTTAATTCGAATGCCTTGCATTACCCCGTGTGTGACATTACTCGTCACATTCAGAACGAAAATGCACAGTATCCGTGTAAACCAGTAACACGGACTTTAACCGCGTAAGACTGAATGTCTTTTTAAAGTAAGACACAATTGTTTTCTTTTGTGTTTATTGGTCTGGGTCTTACGATAATAAAGAAATGCAGCTCTCCCGCATACTGTCGCATCTATATTAATGTATGTATCTTTCCATAATATTGCGACAGCGGTAGAAAATCAACAAAAATATAAATATTGGACAATTTCACATACTTGTGATAATAATATGATTATACTTGTGATACAAAAATCAGAAACACAGAAAACTTCATTTTCTTAGCGACCACCAGATCACAGGCAATCGGGCCGAACGCACGCATTGTGCAATTTCTAGGGTCCTAGATTCGATTCCCGGTCATGTCAATATGCAAAAGAAAATTTTCATGACTTTGTCAGGTCTAGGTTGTGGTGTGATTGTTGTTCTTTAACACAAGTGCTTTTGCTGTTTACCCCAGCATCAGGGTAATTTTGTGATGTTGTCTAATATTTTCTATTTACCGACCGACCGGTAATGGTCGAATCTAATCCATCGTATTTTCTAAACTAAAAATGCTGACTGTTGTCACTGAAAAAACACTGTGTAAGCTGTCTTATTAAAATTTTATGAAATGAAACCGCATCCTAGCAAAAAGCAGCCGACTAAGTGAGAAACAGACACCTACAAATATATAATACTGACATTGACTGTACTATGGTTGGCAATGCACGGTTTCTGACCCTCAAGTGTGTTTTAAAACTTAAGCTCCCGAGATAAGGTTGAATATTGGACCAACATTTCGAGTGGGTACGTGGGAATTGCGCTAACGACCCAGTGATAATAGTTCACGACTTTGAGGATTTTCATGTGTAGAATTTTATGTAAATTCTACATCAAATGTTGTGCATAACTTGTTTGAGAGTACAGTGTAGTTGGTAGCTTGGTTTAAGATTTTGACGGTTAGTATAATCAAGATTTACCTTGAAGAGCATGTTGTTTTATTATTTTTGATTTCGCGTTATTGTATTTTATTTCATTCATCAAATTTTTTTAGTAAAAACCGCCTGAATTATTCTACAATCAACTAGCTGACCCAGCGAACGTCGTACCGCCTTAGCGTAGTTTTGATGCACTACTTTATTTTTGATTTAAATTATACTCGTAGCATCTTGGAAATTTTATATGGTAAAATTTTTATTTTTTAAGTTAGTATGAAATTAGGCACAGATATAGCTTGAAGCTTGGATTAAAATATGAACTACTTTTTGTTTTGAATATTAGGAGACAAAGGGAAAACTCGCTATGAAAGTATGTAGTCCACGCGAAAAAAGTCGCGGGCACAGCTAGCTATTAATAATTAGGTGTGAAAACAAAAAATAACAACTACGAAAAAACAAAAAATTAAAATACAGTGTGTAAACGCAAACACATTTTGTGCATTACTTTTTAAGCATGTAACGAATGAATAGAAATAATGACAACATTAAAACTGAAAGTCGCTGCCTCGTAGCCATTAATCCTACTATTTTTAGCATTAACTAAACAAGCCCAAAATGACCGTGAAGTTGTCGATCCATCATTGACAAGACAGACAGTCTGTGTGCGCACACAGACTATTTTTAAGCATATATATTTACACAAAACAAGTTTGAGTCTGTGGTTTTGCTTGCGTGGGAAATTGTATTGTAAGAAACGCATGTTATTTACTAAAAATAGAAGTACTTCTGCCGAACTAGATGTTTTCTGCCCTGGAATCAAGGTCCAAATACCATTTTTGTTTGTCATATATATAATTTGTGGAGACGATAACTTTGACATCGTAATGTAGAATCAATGTATTGTTTGGCTAATCGTGCATTACGTATGAAGCGCTGTTTACTATGCCAATTGCTGCTGACGCTGTATTTGTGTCGACTTGTAGGTAATGCCGTAGGTCGGCACAGTTTCTTTAATATATTTAATTTCGGTACTGCGCTACATAATTAAATTAGTTTCTGATGTCCCTTAATGCTGTGTCAGCAGAATTAGCATAGTAAACAACGCTCCATACGTAATTCACAATTTGCCGATCAATACGTCGATCTTACCGGAAGTACTTCCATTTTTACTAAAGAACATACGTTCCTTACAAAACAAACCAAAATCACCTCTCAGGTGTAGGACTAAGACCCACCTTTAAATAAAGTTACTCTTCCAATTGAGCTGGAAGTCTTATAGATTTCGTTAAAAATACCAGTAATCGTTTATAATTAAACAGTCTTACGTAACACATCGAAGATTTAATTAATCCTTTCAACGAGAATATAGCCCAGTAACTAAGAGACTGAGTCTATTTACCTAAAAAGAAAAATCAAACAATTTCTTTGCATATAAAAGTATGAAAAAAATTTAAAGAAGTGTGGGATAGCGGGTGTATCCAAACGTTGTGCATGAGCGATGCCTGTACGTATGAATATCCGAATGGTGAGAATGTCAGTTAGATTTGAACGACGAACGACGATGTGCAAGACGTGTGTGTGATAAATTAATTTTATTTGGCTAATATATTTGGATTATACCTAATTTGCTTCTTTCATTTCCCATTCCACTACAGAAGGAATCATGATTCATCCAATAAGCGAGGTAAGTAAAAGTTGTGCTTTCCTTTATTCATCCTAATTATAATATAAATGCAATGTATGTTTGTTATTCTTTAACGCAAAACTACAGAACGGTGTTAAATAAATACTAGCAAAAAAAGAAAAACGGTATGTACAAGATCAACATATTATAATAACACTTTTCGAATATAATTTCGAAATAACTCGGCCAAGTCGTGGGAAACAGCGAGTACTAAATATTTTAACGCCTAAAAGCGTGCGTTTAAAATGAAATCTCAGGTACATAAACCTGTGTAGCTGCAAACTTGAACGGAACAGAACAACACCCATGCCTGACACAACATAGAAGAGTTATTTTTCTACTTTATACTTCACGATTTCATACATTCTTACCCTCAGCTTTATCATCACCAATCGCTTACGAACACAACACTGAAAATAAATTATTTTCCCAGTATTATGCGCGCGCGCAGACTGTCTAACGGGCCTGATTTACGATCACACTCATCATTCCGTCTTATTTGTCCACGCGTGTCGTTAACCGAACAAGCCACTTAATTTGGTACCAATTTTAGAAGTCCCCTCAATGTTGGTATGTGAATCCCTTGGGCTGTTCTTGGTGATTAATCTGATGTGGAATCAATTCATGTCGTCCTTAAAAGCTAATTTAAAGGGCGAGTCGGAGATAAATCGCGAAGAGTTTTTTTGTTTTTAGATTCATTATCTTGACAGGATTATTTAGAACTTTTTTTTTTTAAGATAATAAATATTAAGCCGATAAAGTATAAGCTGTTGAATGAATAATAATAATTAGTGGATATCATAATCATGATTCTGTGGAAAATATCTTTGTTACAGAAACCCCTATGCGACACAATATGGAGAAAGTAAGAATGTCATGATCTTAATAAAATTAAAAATGTTTTAAGATCCCAAGACTATACTTATATGCTAAACAAGCGAATATTTAAAATCCCGAACACTTCATTAAACTCTTCATTTGCCAGAAAATTTCCCCCTTACATATACAATTTCCTAAACAACAAAATTGTGAAATATTGTGACATCAGTAACTGTAACTCATATGAATCTTAAATAAAATTAGCTCAATGGCTTCAAACCCTGTCCTATGACTCTACAGAAAACCTACTCAGGGTTATTTCTTAAGTTAAGGAAAATTATTACTATTATTCTTATTAGAATTATATTTTACTGTTATATTATGCCTATTAATATAATTATATATTAGAACCAAATATGTATAATATATATAACATATTATGTTATATAAATTGATATATAATAAGTATGTAATTATTTATAGCACTCATACATTCTGTAATTATATTTTATTACATAACAATATCTCTTCTTATGCCTTCGATAAAAAGGTGGTACAAAGGCCAAAGTGTGTACCTACTCCAACGTGCTTTTGATCGTCCAATACAACTTATTTTCAATGTCATCATAATATTCCGTAGCAAAATAACTTTATAACATTCTTAATTTGAACATCATTATAATTAATCGGCTCATATTTTTTTATCTAATAATTAAAAAATCAGCCCTTAATAATTTTCTGAAATTAATGAAGCTCTACACCAAAGCTTCTCTTTAAATAAGATAGATTTATTATAAAAAAACTAATTTAAGTAAATAATTTCATAAACGGGAGCGTCTTGTCTCACATTGAAACGCCCCTTGTAATATTTTATTCATGCTTTAATTTTGGAAAACCATACTCAACTCAAATATTTCTTTATTCAAGTAACATTTTTGAATCGTCATTGAATACAATGCAAAGTGATATATGAAGTACATTATAGAAAGTTTGATTGAGTATTAAGATCTAAATACACGCGTGCAGGTGTTAAAATCGAACAACCGCAGATTCCACGAAAAAGCGTGATCCGAAAACCGCATGGCGAACACTCAATGCTCGCGCGTGAAACGAAACGTGATTGAATGGCGGACGTGGGTGCAATACCGACCGGCAAACTGCAGCAGATACTGGACACAATTATGCGCCATTGTGAGTGGAATAGTTGGCAAAAATACGTGGAAACGTTTAATGGAACACGAACTCACACAAAGACATAATTATAAGCCTACTAAACCGATTTTTATAGTACTTTACTCCAATAAGTGTAGTTCTAAACATATTCGGCAGAGGACACTTGCCGTAGGCTAACCGGTTGAAACAGTAGAAAAAATTCATCGCCAATGATCACTTGCGGTTAGCTCAATTAGAAGAGCAGTACGCGCGATACGTGAAGGTCATGGGTTCGATTCCCGCACCGTGAGGGGAGATATTTTTTTATTCCTTTAAAAATAATGGCCTACTGCCAGCTGTGCCATGTCGTTGACTTGGACGACATATTTTCATGGTCGGTTTTACTCCTATCGACCTTAATATTCCAAACTAAAAGTAGTCCATATTTAAATCCAAGTTTCGACCTATATTTGTGCTAAAATGAATATCTCTAAAGTAAAAAAGAAAATTTTCCCATATAAACTTTCAAAGTCGGTATTACCCGTTCACCGTTATTTTCAAAACAATAAGTAGCTTATGTCCGTCCTAGATGCTCAAATTATATCTACACCAAATTTCATCAAAATCGTTTTAGTGTTTCAGGCGTGAAAGCTGGACAGACAGAGTAATTTTCGCTTTTATAATATTATTATGGATGGGAAAAACATAATTGTTTCTCATCAAAATCTTGCACAACCATAAGTTTAACCCGGTTATAATAAAATCGTAAGAACCAAAACTGGACAATTAATAAAATTGTGTCTGACTTTTCAAAGGACGAGAAACTTTTACAAGGTTTTCTCTTCATATTCAACATTATTTCAGTCGTTCTATGGATCCATATGTATGCAAAAAAGCTTTAAAGAACCATTAATAGTGTACACAACTGGTTCCAAAAATAATTGCCTCGCTTGAGTGACTGAAGCTATTCCACAATGTTTGTTTAAGCTTTTTATACCTTGTAGCTATCTCCTCGGCAAACAATTTGATTTGACATTGAGTAAAGTCTGCGGGTGAGACTAGAGGTAATAATATGTTGTAAATAGATTTTAACGTTATTTCCATCAAATATGTTTGTGTATGTTAAAGGTAAAATCGGTACACGAGTCGAAAACGGGTTTTAAATTAGGAATCTCGAGAATTTATTTTTAATGCTACGAATTTACAAATAAAAATCAGATACAAATCGAGCTTATGTTGCAAATAAATTATATTTAATACAATAAAATTTCTACTTTCATAAAACAAGAAGCAAAAAATGCATTGAAGAGCACACAAGTTAAAACGTTTTGTTTAATAAAGTGTTATTATTCCATTAACTTATATTGGTTACCACCTTAAAAAACATTTGCTGTTGTCAGGAAAAGGTTCTTATAACAGAAAATAAATTAAAACAATGGATTTATTTTAAAGGTAGTCGTTGAGACAGGACTACGTCTGTCGGGTCAGCTAGTCTCATATATAAAAATGAATCGCTGTTCGTTAGTCTCGCTAAAACTCGAGAACAGCTAGACCGATTTGGCTAATCTTGGTTCTGAAATAATTGTGGAGGTCCAGGGAAGGTTTAAAAGGTTAGAAACTAAAAAAATAAGCGTTACGAAGTTCGCCGGGACAGCTAGTTTTCTAATAAATGTTACATGAGATTGTTTTAAAAGTAATATTATACTTATATGAACGTGTCCCAAATTCAGAAGCCATTAATTCCAAATTTCATCGTTTTGCTGAAAGCAAGTTTGTAAGCACTTGGCCAATTTACCCGCCGAACTACCAGACATGCTAATTTAAAACTAGATATTCGAATTTAGTGCCCAAGGCATCCCAAGCCGCCAATTACAACCCGAATGGAATCGACCAATTAAAATCATCCCAAAACAATTAGCTCAACTACAAATTAACAAAACTCGCCGTTCCCGCCAATTTTACAGCGCCATATTGGCCGCCATGTTGTCCACGATTATTATCTTTTACGGTTATTGCGTTGCGCGTGTGTCCGCGACTCGATATACGAATTAATTTTAATATTTCGATTTCAGCCGCCGATTTAAATGTAATGGCGCGTAAAAACCAAGTGTTATGTGCAGGTGTTTTGAGTTTGTTTAAGCTTTTGATTGGGAAAGTTGATTGTGGCTTTTTATAGGCCATAGAAGGCATGTTTAGGCAGATCGCTTTTGTTTTTTAATTGCTCAAAGATGTGTCTTTAGAGGTTCAAATCATTTTATTTGAGTATTAGTTTGGTCAGCAAACTCTCATCTAGCGCTTTAACGTTATAATTACAAACTTTACTTTGATAATTAAAGTATATTTCAGATGAAAATAAAATCTTCTAATTTATAGTGAGTGTTGTAATTCAATTTTATAAACTAAAGCAGAATTACTGAAACGTTTCGTGATGTAAGTTTGGAATTATTATGTACTAGCTGTGCCCGCGACTTCGTTCGCGTGGACTACATCCTTTTATGGTCGGTTTTACCCCTTTCTCCCCTAATATTCGAAACAAAAAGTAGTTTATATTTTAATCCAAGTTTCGAGCTATATTTGTGCCGAATTTCATATCTCTAACTTCAAAAATAATCATTTTTCCATATAAACTTTCAAAGGTTGTATTACCCCCCCCCCCCCTTATTTTCTAATAAAAAGCAGCTTATGTCCGTTCTTGAGATTCAACGTATACCTATACCAAATTTCATCAAAATCGGTTGAGAGGTTTAAGCAGGAAAGCGTAACAGACACACAGACAGACAAACAGACAGACAGAGTTACTTTCGCATTTATAATATTAGTAGGGATTAATAGGTTAGATATTGTTTTGCTACTTCCTAACAATGAAATAGAATGAGAGTGCTATTTCAAGTATTAAAAAAAACTTTTACGTTTGTAAAAGAGATATTTTATTTGTAAAAGAGATATTCTGAAAAGCTTTTCTTTATTGATAGGACTTAATGTGAAGAAAATGATTTTATGTGCATTACCATTTTCTAAAAATTACACAATGGACCAAAACAACAGTATTCACATTTTGAATACTTTAATATATAATTTGACAAATAGTCACAGTGACAAGTGTGTCTTTTTTGACACAAATAAATTTATAGAAAATAAGTTTCATTTGACTGGCAAAACTTTTTCTTTGCCTTTTAAAATTAAAAAAGAATTGGCTACTTTGTTAGCATATAATATTAATCATATTTTTACACAGACTTTGGAAGTGATTCCAAATAATTTAAATTTAAGTCTCAGACAATAGAGGACAACTCTTGCAGTAAAATAACAAAGGATAAGCCCTATTATCTTAATATTGTGCATCAAAATATACAGGGTCTTTCCGGCAAAGAACTGGAATTAGAGCTATTTCTCAATGAAAATAACATTCATGTATTGTGTCTCACTGAGCACTGGTTAAGACAACATGAGATGATGCTTAATATAGATAATTTTAAAGTTAGTAGTTCCTTTACAAGAAATTCTGCTATCAGAGGGGGGTCTTTGATCTTACTAAATAATTCGTTAAAATTTAAAGAACGCAAAGACATTGTATCTCTCTCACTGGAACGTACTATTGAAATTGCATGTGCAGAGCTTGATCAGTACATTATACTATGTGTTTATAGGCCACCATCTGGTAATTATGTTTTATTTGAGTCCACAATAGAAGAAGCCTTAAGAAAAATTTGTAAATGTAATAAAAAAGTTGTTGTGTGCGGTGATTTTAACATTAATATATTAGATAGATCACAAAACTCTAGTCGGTACCTGAATCTGTTTCAATCATTTAACTTATAAAATCTTTTTGATGAACCTACTCGTATTACCCCCACAACAGCATCATGCATTGACAATATTTTCACTAACTGCTGTGCATTGGAAAAATCAATAATTAATTTTATCAACTCAGACCATAGTGGTCAGATAGCCACTTTCGAGCACCACAATGTAGCTAAGCCATCTGTTGTTGTTTGTAGACCTATTACTACAAAACGTATAGTAGAGTTTAAAAATAAAATTTCCGACAGAGTACCTTTATCTAACTTTGATAATGCATGTAGTGTTGACTGTATGTATGAACAGCTGTTTAATGTAGTAGAAACAGAATTTAACAACATATTCACTAAAAGAACCATTAAAATCAACACTTCCAAAGCTAAATTTAGTGATTGGGCTACACCAGGCATATTAAAAAGTAGACGCAGACTTTTTGAGCTTTATGAAATGAAAGCGCATTCCAATGACCCTTCAAAGATAGAATACGTAAAAAATTATTCAAAGTTATTTAAAAAGATTTGTTCTGTTGCAAAGTCTAACTTCTTAAAAGAAAAAATAATAAAAGCCACAAATAAAAGTAAAGCCACATGGCAAGTAATCAATAAAGAGACTTGTAAAAATAAAACACTAGACCACAAGTTCTCTCTGAAAATCGACGAAGTTATTATTAACTCTGATACTGATGTGGCAATGGCATTTGAAAATTTTTTTTCAAGTGTACCTATCACGACAACAAGCAGTTTATCCTCCAACCCATGTCTTGCTGAAGCCCTCCTTAAATCACATGTAGAAGAATGTAAAACTTCTTTTAGTTTTGAATATATTAACTATCAAACTATTATTAAGGCTTTCAAAGAGTTAAATCTGAAAAAGACCGAAGATTTGTGGGGTCTTTCTACAGATATATTAAAACACATCATAAACTGTACTGCCCCACACTTAGCTATAATTTTCAATAAATGCATTGATGAAGGTTGTTTTCCGAACATGATGAAGTTCAGTAAAATTATTCCATTATTCAAATCCGGTGATAAAAGTAACCCATCTAATTACAGGCCAATTTCAATACTACCTGCTTTTAGTAAAATCTTTGAAAAAATTATATTCAAGCAACTCCTATTTCATTTTACACAAAATGATTTACTGCACAAAAATCAATATGGATTTACAAAAGGCAAATCCACTACTGATGCAGGAGTGGCACTCATTAAGCATGTGTTTGATGCGTGGGAAAGCAAACGGGATGTGGTTGGGGTTTTCTGCGACTTATCAAAAGCGTTTGATTGTGTTAATCACCAAACGTTGATAATGAAGCTACAGCATTATGGTGTTTCGAAAAATCCATTAAATTTGATACAATCATACCTATCTGACAGAACTCAGAAAGTTAGTGTAAATGGAGTTAATTCATCCGGTGCTCCTCTATGGTATGGGAGTACCTCAAGGCTCGATATTAGGACCTTTATTGTTTTTAATTTATATAAATGACCTTCCTTTTTTCACAAAAAACTTGTGTGATACAGTTTTATTTGCGGACGATACATCTTTGATTTTCAAAATTAATAGGCACCAACAAACTTTTGATGATATTAATTATGCTCTTTCTGAAGTAACGCAATGGTTTACGACAAATAATCTGTTACTTAATGCCAAAAAAACTAAATGTGTAAAGTTTACAATGCCTAATGTTAAACAAGTGAACACTGTAATTAAAATGAGTGATGAGCCTATTGAGGTCATCAACTCGACAGTATTCCTTGGTATTACCTTGGACTCAAAACTGCAATGGTCACCTCACATTGTTGCTCTAGCAGGAAGACTAAGCTCAGCCGCATATGCAGTTAGGAAAATTAGACATCTGACTGATGAGGAAACAGCGAGATTAGTTTATTTTAGTTATTTTCACAGTATAATGTCATATGGTCTACTCTTGTGGGGGTCTGCAGCCGATATTCAGTCTATTTTCATCTTACAGAAGAGGGCTATTAGAGCCATTTACAGGCTTGGACCCCGCGACTCGCTGCGAATGCGATTTAAGGAGATTAACATACTAACAGTCGCATCGCAATATATACTCGACTGTCTATTGCACGTTCACAAAAACCTGCACAAAATTCCAAAAAAATCTGACATTCATCGATTTAACACCCGAAATAAACATAAACTTGCTGTTCCAAATCGTAGACTCCATAAAATTGGAAATTCATTCGTTGGGTTAAGCATAAAAATGTTCAATAAATTACCGCAAACTATTGTTAACTTACCTACGCACAAGTTTAAGTTCTATGTTAAAAATGAACTTCTGAAAAAAGGCTATTATACAGTAAATGATTATCTCAATGATAAAGATATTTGGCCTGATATTAATTAACGTGACAACACATGTTTTGAAACGTTTTTTTTGTCTTTTTAATTAAGCGCCAGTTTCGACAATTTAATTTATTATTTCACAAAATGACATTGTTAATTTTAATTTAATACTAAAAGTAGACATTATTTTCTTTTATTTTAATTATGTGACATGTCGATATTTTTAATTTTCATTTGACAAAATGACATTGTTATTGGTAATTTTGTACGATAGACATGGCTATCACGAATTATTAAGTAGTCTCAAATTAACAGAATAAGATGTAGGTAGGTTACTACTTCGTGCTCCGGGTGCTATAGTTGGTTTGATGACTTAAATTGTAATTACTTTCCAAAGGGAGTTGGGAGTTAGTCATGCTCACTAAAATGTCATTGGGGTGGTGGCGCTATGTGGCGGGTCGTTACATTCCCTTCAATATGGTTGAGTGAAGCGATGGCTGGCACATACGTCATGCTTGTGAACAGGTGCCACCTTTGGAGACTGGTCTGCTCCAGCTTACCTCTTAAAATAAAATAATACTTCATGCTTTTTTCACTCATCTAAATAAAACTATATGACTTGGTCCAAAGTGTTCTACACATAGCTATAAGTTAGATACTGCTACTGTAACTTATCTGCTGAGTTTCTTACCGGTGTCTTCTCGGTAGATATAGGTTCCGAACCGGAAGTAGAATCACTTTGCATTGTATTCAATGACGATTCAAAAGTGTTACATGTAACCTACTTGAATAAAGCAATATTTGAGTTTGAGTTTGAGTTTGAGTTTTTCTTTCCCAATATACAACTGGTGGATTTAGTGCAAGGAGCACCAGTAAATCTTTGGGTTGTCCTTTCTCCATGTAGAGAGTTTATATATGGGAACTGTGCTTATCTATACTAATATTATAAATCTGAAGAGTTTATCGAGGAAGGCTTTAGGCTATATAACATCACGCTGCAACTATTAGAAGCGAAGAAATAATGGGAAATGTGAAAAAAACGGGGAAAACTACTCATCCTTGAGGGCTTCCGTTGCGTGCGCTGCGAAAACGGTTCAAGATACCAAAAATATATTATAGAGCCTGAGAACGGACATTGGCTACTTTTTAATGCCAAAAAAGGGTTGTTAGGGGTTGAAAAGGGGGGTGAAAGTTTTTATGAAAACCAAAATCCACGCGGACGAAGTCGCGGGCGGCCGCTAGTCTTAGTATAATACAAATCCAATGTAATTCTCGCTAGAAATCGGAATGCAAAAGTACCTACATAGTTAAAAAGTATACAAGAAACCTATTAAATATTTTCATTTGTGTTTTATCAACATTTCAAAGAAGTTAATTTATTGTAATACCGTAAATGACAACCATGTCCATTAAAACTTTATACAGGAAGTGTGTCTTCAATAAAAGTTAGAACTTCCAAATCGAAGAAAATTTGGACATTGAAAGACGTAATTTTAATTAATTTTTACGACGGTACATAAAGAAGTAAGTACAAAAATTTTATTATGAAGTCAAAACATAGTTAACACTTCGTTTCCCCAGCGTGGTGAAAACAATAAAGTTGGATCTAGCACAGCTCCCTGGGGAGACCCAAAACTGTTAAACACTCAAATCTGTAATTCAAATTCGGTCTAGCTTTATCACAAGTGCTCCATAGACTCGGGAGTAATTTACGATTAGATGTAATTACTCGAAAAGTTGATTGGACAGTTCGGTTGGTGGTATCGAGTTACTGAAGAAATAAAAACAAATTGGAAATTTAAATTCTGAATTAGTCTGCAACTTGTAGATACTCTTTGCGCGGCATCGATAACAATACGAAAACGATATAAACAGTTTGCCTTAGTTAGCTTACCATAGTTTTGGAGAAATAAGATACAATCCGGTATACCTTTTTTTTTTTTTGAGATGGGGAAAATACTTTTCGTACCATATCGCTGCCGTGGGGACGACAGCGACGTGTGTGGGACTCCCCCGCTAGGAGCGAGGACTACCCGAACTAAAAAACCCATCCACCTTCTCAACGCCCAGTGACAGCGCTATGGGAAACTGAAGAACCATAACGGCCATAGCGCCGTCGGCGATAGCTGCCCCCTAGGGGGCCGCTCCGTCTAAAACTAAGGTATACCTACTGGATAGGTAATCACCCTGATCAAATGTAGTGACATTACCCATACTGAAAAAAAAAATGGTTACCTATTGTGATAAAGATATTTTTCAATGCTATCACACATCTTGACTCTATATAAATCTGACAAGTTCTTTTGAAACAAAAATAATATTGGAAACTATTTCTCGTTACACTTATCGACTTAGTACTTTTTGGTTTGGACTCGAATTGATGGTTGATTTTAACCCATAAAAAATGTTTAAATGAGTAAAACTAAGTAATAATAATAGACAACGAAGAATAAAAATGCATGCTATTTACAGATCGTTAAGTATCAAAATGCATTGTGTAGATACGAAAAAAATTAATTTGTTCATTTAAATATCAAATTTCATAAGAATGAAACAATAAAATATTTCGAACATTTTTATTCCAACTTAAGAGAACAAAAAACTCAATGCAATTACAAAATACTGTTGGTATTACTGCCGCTGCAAGGAGTAGTATAAACTAACAATTACCACTGGTTTCTCTTGTATGGGATGCACAAGTCGAATAGCCATCGGTTCGATGTAATAGAGTTTTAAACCAGGTCCATGGTCTTAACGCACTCCAGGTTCTGTAATAGGTAATATATACCAGGGGGGCAATGAAAAATTGTCGTCATAATAAGTAGTTACCTAACGTCACACAAAACCACTGTACTACACACATGCACAAACATACACACACACGAACACACACACATACACACACATATATACACACTATCACATATACACAAACACACAATGGAAATGCTTTCATTATTTTTATTATTTTTTAATTCTTGTAACACTTGTGTAATGATTAAGGTTAGTTTAAGAGAATACTTATTTGTTAAGGAAGAGTGGCTTTCTCTGACACAGGTGCTTAGGTACTTAATAGAGGAAGTCAACACATGAAATGTAACTTAAAAACTTGAAATGAATAAACAATTTTATTATTTATTATTATTTATTTATCGATTTGAACAAATTGATGACATCATTAAAAAAAATTGATTTATGCCCAGTTCCAATATTTTACGATTCGTAACGTGTCAAAACTGACTATCCGTTTTTCTACGAGTCGTTAATTCTTACTTCAAATTTACTTTCACGGGCGACTGATTACAGCTGATATTGAAAGTTAATAAATTTTTTAGCATACGACTCGCATAATTAATAACTACACGTAACTAGAACGAATCGTTTTTCAAATATTGGAACCAAGCATTAACAAAAACATCATGAAAATACTCTTAGTCTATTCGCGTTGTCTATCTAAGGAAAGATATAAAAATCTTTACAGCTCATACAAATGACTTTGTGTCAAAGGAATTTAAATTGTTCTCGTACAAAGGTGCATTCGTCCGCTTTATTAGCTCAAACCAGATTTAGTGCTGGGAGAAAACAAGCTATTTTGAACGCGGACTCTGAACTCGGATTAGTTTCAAGTTTGGAAGTTTATTGTTCCGATTCTTTTAGCGGTAACAGATGCTATTTGTCTGGAAATGTTGTTTAGAGGAAGTTAAAACAGTTGAGCAGTACGGTCAACCATTGTTGTTTTTTTATTGATAGTCGTTGTGGACAGTTAAGATTTTTCTTGCCAAAAACTGCTGAACATAATAATGAATTCAGCTTTGCAGGTTTAAAAATCCTTTCAGACTAAAAGGCGAGTTTTCAAGTTAACTGAAGGACCCGATACATCTTTGCCTCTATATATATAATCAAACATTTATTTGGGCTAATTCCTTTATAAATACTATCAACACACGATTTTATTAAAATGAACACACAAAATATTACACAATATGGTTTGACCAAGGCCAAGGGTTTGACAAGGGGATAAAATACAGGTTATATTCTAGATTGGTCATAACAATATAACCATACATTCATATACATCTTAATTTTACATACCTAGTGTCGGAGACTAAATAAACAGAACTTAACTTATTAAACGGAAAAAAAAATTTTTCTTCAAATCATTAAAATAATTTTATTAAAACATTATAATTTACAACTTATTTACAAGTTAGATTTGCTACAAGTACATAGTCAAAAATGTATGCCCTTACTATGACAATTCTATCTTCCAGTCATTAGATGAGTTATGAAACCGAAATATCCTGTACAAACAAAGACATGAGCGGGGCAATAAATTCAATATCGTCAGTAAAGCAAGCTAACGTCCCGACATCAAAGCGATATAATAAAGTAACATAACCGATCCAGACCCGCAATGTCGTTATAGGACGAGGAAGTCGCTTCAGATGTAGCTGGTAGTAGCTAAACATGGTTAGAGCATAGTTTGTAGATTGAGAGCTGGAGAAGTTAGAACACTGATAGCATCAGTGTTGTTGGGAATGACGATGACAACACCAGATTACTTATAAGCTAGTTCACTTGAAACTTAAAATGCAAAATACAAACTAGTTAAATAAGACGACTGTTGCTATGGTGTTGCGAAGCTGAATATAGTTGTCAAAGTCAATATTTTTTATTCATGTGGTTCGGAACCTATAACTACCGAGAAAATACCGGCAAGAAACTCAGTAGTTTTTTTTACAATTAAAAAGCTAAACTTATAACTAATTTTGCACCAAGACATACAGTTAGTTTGTCAGTTGGAAAAAAAAAATAGTTATTGAAATAAATAAAATAAAAACATTTAAATTAAAATAACTGTAGGGCTTAATGTGTGATATTCAAATACATCATTTTTATACATTTTGACCTACATGCTTCTTCTGTGTTGTCTTAATCTGACATTGATTGAGAAAACTTATTAAAATAATATACAACGCGTAAGTACAGGCGAGCTGACTAGCGTTCTTATCATTAATATACTCTTCTACTTTGTAATAGCCTTTTTTCAAGAGACAACTTTTAACATATGTCTTAAATTTATACAAAGGTAACTCAATGATTACTTCAGGAAGTTTATTGAACATTTTTATGCTTAAAGCAACAAATGAATTACATAAGTTGTATAGCTGGTAGCAGCTAAACATGGTTTGGGAATAGTTTGTAGATCGGAAGCTGGAGAAGTTAGAACATTGATAGCATCAGTATTGTTGGGTATGACGATGATGACTCCATGTAACTTCTTCACTAGTTCACTTCGAACTTTACATGAAAAATAAAAATTAGTTCAATGAGACAGCATTTGTTATAGTGCACTTGCACAAAAATATTACAAAAGGTTGAGGATTTACTGCTAGAAGCATTATCTACCATTCTTAGGTCATGAAGTTGGTTTATGGGTGCGGTAATAGTAAGAATGTGTGTATGGATAACAGTAAAATAAATATTAATTAATTAAACATTATGGATATGTTAACAGAATATAATATTCATAGACATACATACGTACATGATAAATAGGATATAAATAAATTGAATATATTATTGATAGAAAATTACACTTGAACTGTCGGGGAATTGAACCGATACGTCAGAGACAAAATAAAAATCGAATTACTATTGTAAGGGTGGCCCCTTACTCACCAAAACAAGTCTTCAGTTAATTTTAAAGATCGTATATTAAATCATACGAGTAGATTTTCTACTTCATTACTCTTAAAGTGTAACAGTATTTCAAGATTCGCGAACCTAATAATATCGCTTTGATGTTTCAATATAAGACTGTTTTATCGTCACATTACTTATTCATTGCTCAGCGAGTGAGAGGAGCAAGTACAAATTTTATTACGTATAGATGAACATAATAAAACGAACATGAAATCAAATGTAAGAGTACTTTTAATACTAATATTTACTTGTAGGTCACGGCATTATCTACGTGATTATGTCTGATCAAGTTCTACTTTAACTCTTCCTATTTATTTTCTATTCTGTGTGTATTGTGATTTGATGAAGTTCCGTCTGCTATGAAACCATAAAAGTGATTTCTTTTATAAAAGCTAAATTTCACTACGCTTGTCTTTAAGCAACCAACCAAAGAACAAATAAACAACATACAAACATACAGCCTAAGCTTATAAAAAGCGTGGCAAAAAGGATTCGAGTAAGTAACAAATGAAGTTCTCACTCTGTTTCAGTTCATAGAATATTATAGGGTCAGATATCAGAAGCCGGTGAAAAGGAAACTTATACAAAATAATAGGACGTATTGTTCACAAAGACACTTTTCTTGCAAGCTCAGCAAGAAAATAATTCTTCACTACATGAAATTAAAAAAATATTTAAAAAAAAACGCGTAAATACTAGTGATATAAATTGCCCAGCAAATAATCTGGCATGATTTGTAAGTTTTTCTAAGCATGAAACAGGTTCCAAAACACGTTTTCCATATTTATCATGCTCAACTTTTTGGCGTTTATTGTAACAAATTATCTTTGTTTTGCTGAATTTCAAGATCCATTATATTATTTTCGTCACCAACAATTCATTATCATACAAGATACTGACGTCAGATATACGCTAATTCAACCCAAGCTACAATTAACCGTATGACAGCAGAAACACGCGGTTCCTACGTGACAAATGACGTCACATGCAACGTGTCCGATGATGCAAGCAAGGTTTCTGTGTGTGGATGTGTGGAAGTAACCAATGGTACAGGATGTACAAATCCACACTAATATTATAAATGCGAAAGTAACTCTGTCTGTCGGTCTGTCTGTCTGTCTCTCTGTCTGTCTGTCCGTCTGTTACTCTTTCACGCCTAAACGGCTGAACGGATTTTGATGAAATTTGGTATAGGTATACGTTGAATCTCAAGAACAGACATAGGCTAATTTTTATTAGAAAATAATGGGGGTAATACCACCTTTGAAAGTTTGTTTATTTTTTAAGTTAGAGATATGAAATTTGGCACAAATATAGCTCGAAACTTGGATTAAAATATAGACTAGGTAGGTACTTTTTGTTTCGAATATTAGGGGAGAAAGGGGTAAAGCCGACCATGAAAGGATGTAGTCCACGCGAACGAAGTTGCGGGCACAGCTAGTTAATTATAAGGAGAAAAGTAAAGTAAATGTAGTAAATTCGTAACTGATTTATATTTTCTTAAAACAAACTCATAAAAAAGATAAAACTGCCTGGGAGGTTAAAGGATTTAATTATAATGGTTTTCCAGTTGGTTTAGCATAATGGATTAAATTACCTGATTGTCAGATAATGAATAATCCAAATAAACCTACAATCATGGTTTTTACTTTGTTAACATGTAGAGAACATAAAGCGGAAAATAATTACATTACTTTTTTTTATTAAAGCACAGTATATTGATTGATTGACAACCTCGGTGGCGCAGTTGCTAAGGTAGGCGACCAAAGCGCGAAAGGTCCCGGGTTCGATTCCCGGTTGGGTCAATTTGGAAAACGTACTTTTCTAAATTGACTTGGGTATGGGTGTGCTGGAATGACGCCCCCAGTTAGTATCCGTCGTCTGGTGCTCATAGTACAAGGGGAAACCTTAGTTTGGGACCAGGTGATTGGTGTGATTGTCTGGCGCATTTATTTATTATTTATATTGGCTCCTGCCAGCCTGATGGTAAGCAAGAGAGGAACACACATCGCAACGACAACGGATTACACACCGTAGTATCTTATCCGTTAGCAACGCCATACTGGCCCGCAAGATGTTGCTATAAGCTTCTTTAGAAGGAAAACATGTCAAAGGAAGGAGGACACATGAGCCGGCAATGAGTTCTACTTCTTAATTATGGTTATGTACAAACATAAAGCCAGTTCTCCACATAGTTCAGCCAGCTTTCAAAACAGAGTACCGTTAGTATCACTTCATCAGCGCACTAAATTACGGTGAAGTCTTACAACTAATTACAACGCGATGCGAAAGTTTATGGTGACCTGATTGTGCCGGAAGCACGCTTTGACACCGGATGCCGAAGCTGAACTAATTATGTGCACCCAGCAAGTTTTCCTCTGCAGTTTGCCCACTTGTAGAGGTTTAATACGCCTTCCGATCCAATACCAAAAAGTTTTACCAGAGGAATACGAAAAACATAAAAAAATACGTTGTTAGTACACGGTACTAACTACTTCCCGTTCATCATTTCAGCCGAAGAACTTCCATCTGGTATCCTTTTTTTCTTTCTCCTTTCTCATCCATCTACTTGAGTTCATCTCTCTTTTTCCGTCCGTTCTCCCTACAATCCAAGGTCTTCCGTGCCGATGGAAGCGTGACTAAGGAAGAGACTGCCTGTAATCGGACTGTAATTGGGTAATCGTGCCACATTGCCCTGGGACCGAATAACCCCAGAAAAATTCTAATTTTTGCCGCTATAATGATAAAGTCCCTAGTCTCCCGCTGCTGGTAAGAATGCAACAAATTTATTAAAGTAAAAAACCAATTTGTTAAATGTAAAGAGAGGTAGGGCATAGCGATTTATCGCTCGAACTGGAGCAGCCCGACTGATGAAATACCTCCACCTTACAGAAGACCGCAGCCAAATAACAATCACTTCGGTGTTGTTGTGTTTCTGCGTGTGAGTTAGGTTTCCATAGCTCCTGGGGGGTGCTACATTAGTAGCAGGGGTCAAGCCTTCAAGGTAAGGGCGACAAGTCCAGTAACAGATTTATTATGCTGTACTTGTCACCCTTTAGCTAGGACCTCATTACCACTTAACATCAGGTGGGATGAGGTCAATCCTGAAGTTAAATATAAAAAAAAAATGTAATGAATTTGTAAAAAATGCTGAGAGTCGGTTTTCTATTCTGAAATTCGTGGCAAATAGAAGGATGTTATCTCTGCCTACCCGGCAGAAAGGCGTAGCTGCATGTGTGTACGAAATTAAAGTGATTAATCTATCAATGTTCTATCCAAACTTTTCCAGTTTGAAATATCAGATACAGTAACAAAGATGCTCAATGGCTCAAAAACCTAAGCCAGACACCACTTCACCATAGCCATAGGAGGTATAGTCTTAATTTATATAAGTAAAATCTTATACCGACTGATATATCAACGCAGAGCCTAAACTATAAGGTTTAGAAACTTAAAATGTTGTATAGAAATGTATTTTGTTTCATAGAAGAGCACTAAGTATTTTTTTAAATTCACCCTACAAGGCGGTAAAACAGGGGTCAAAGTTAGTATGAAACTTTGCTAGTAGAAAAGTGTTTGCATGAAAATTCTTTATCCAAAAGCATCAAACACATGTAAAATATTTTTTTTTTTTAATTATCGCCTAAAGGAGTAAAAGGGGAGTTGGAAATGACATTAACAAGCTGTTTCAATGCAATACTACCAATTACTAAACAAGGTAAACTTACATGTCATATTGTACAGTAAGTAAGCCTATAAGTTTTTTTTCATCTGACTACAGAAAATGGCCTCAGATGGCTATTTTATGTTCACCAAGCTTGCGGGAGAGCTGAAGCTCTCACCCCTATGAATTAAAAACGCTACATAGAGTAATTTTATATGCAGATGGAGCACAGATAGTTAATTACTTAAGCAAACAATAAGCTCTAAACTTAAATCAGTATAATAATACAGCATGTTCCTTGTCCGACGGATTTAGTGCTTACATGTTTACTGAGCGGCGGTCAGCGTCGCTCACGATTAATCGGACATAATCCGGCCAGACGCTAAGATATTTCAGCGGAAACAAAATGAGCGGCCGGCGCCAGGGGATTTAGCTGATTTTATTGGTGACACAAGGTTAAAATGGACAACAAGTAGCTACTGCATTTGTATCTTGTTAAAATCATCTTGTTTACCATCCTCTTTCTCATAAATAATTTATATCAATACTCGAAATAAATGAGAAGAAAACCGTGACGAATATAAATTTAAAATTATGTAATTGAATTAGCGCAAAAATGATTATATTTATATCTAGACTCGTGGTCAGTCAAGTTCCAGGTAAAAGAACTGTCAAGTTTTTCCCAATGGTTTCCCAACTAATTTTGATCTCATTTTTAACTAGATTTTAGATCACATTTTAGTATTTCTGGGTCTGGATGTACCAGGTTGACTGAAGTCCTCTGTTAGTATTATGCAGTCTGGCATTATTAGTACAAAAGATTACCGCTGCACAAATATTAATATGACAATAGTCATTGAATTAAATCCAATCACCGATCCAAAAATACGGCCTGCTAAGTTTCACTTCTGAATAATTCCCAAACCGTTGTCACTACTTATCCATATAAAAATACAAACCTTTAGAATAAACAGAAAATAGACATTATAATTTTGTCTTCTCATCTTGCCAACCATGTGTCACACGTAAATTTTATTTTTACTTGTCTGTCAGCTACGCCTCATACGTTTGTAGTACATTCCAACTATTTATAGAACACAGTCAACAGCACATCACATTAAACACATGCAGCTCAATATTATTTTTAGTTCCAATGACATAAGAAGAGTACTATCTCCAAATTATGTACTTTGACTTGCTTTCGACAGCACAATGGAGTTTTGTTACGTAGGTGCTCGCTTGCTTTTTTTTATATTACACTTCAAGATTGACCTCATCCCACCTGATGTTAAGTGGTAATGAGGTTCTAGCTTAAAGGCGACAAGTACAGCATAATAAATCTGTTACTGGATTTGTCACCCTTACCTTGAAGGCCTAACCTCTGCTACTAATGTAGCATACCCCAGGAGCTCTGGAAACGTTACTCACACGTAGGAAAACAACATCGCAGAATGTTTGTGGTTTGGCTGCAGTCTTCTGTAAGGTGGAAGTATTCATCGGTCTTATAAGAAACGCGGTGCTATATTTGAGTCTGTAGAAAACTACTGTGTAGTAGTCGCCTTTAAGCTAGAACCTCATTACCACTTAACATCAGGTGGGATAAGGTTAATCTTGAAGTCTAAGATTAATTGATATACCCTCCGGTTGTTACTCAAACTCAAACTCAAATATTTCTTTATTCAAGTAGGTTACATATAACACTTTTGAATCGTCATTGAATACAATGCAAAGTGATTCTACTTCCGGTTCGGAATCTATATCTACCGAGAAGACACCGGTAAGAAACTCAGCAGATCATTAACAGTATCAGAATCTAACTTATTGCTATGTGTAACTCACTTTGGATCAAGTCATATAGTTTTGGTTTTGATGAGTGATGAAACAAATAAGTACTCAAGTAAGTTTTTACTTTCGAGAGGTAAGCTGGAGCAGACCAGTCCCCATAGGTGGCACCAGTTCACAAGCATGACGTATGTTACTTAAATTAAAGGGGTGAGAGCCATCTGCGCTCCCCCGACAGCTCGGTAAAGATGATAAGGCTTCGCAGCCATCATTGAAAGTCAGGTAGAAAAAAAAAAGATTAATAGATATCAATTAAGATTAAAAATCTGCAAATTTTTAGTTTGAGTTGCTTCCGTTGTACAACGGAGTTTGTTTCGTAGGTGCTCATTTGCTTGTAAGAATAGCTTGGTTGAGTCTGTAGAAAACTACATAGCATAACAAAATCAATTGATCAATCAATTTATCAATGCCAGAAAAAGTAGTGATAACCTTTTATAGTTTTGCTTTTTTAATTTCAATTAGACATTTGGTTTTGTTGAACAGCTAAATAAAACCAAGGGTTCTATCATCAACTAATAAGATTTGCTAATTTTTGTTTGTGTATTTTTTAATTTGTTATCCTTGACTTGTCGCCCTAAAGCTAGGACCTCAATACCACTTAACATCAGGTGAGATGAGGTCAATCTTGAAGTGTAATATTAAAAACATTTTTTTTTTTAATATTCGACAACATCACATACATTGCTCTGATTCTGTGGTAAGTAGCTTAAGCACTTGTGTTACAGAAATCAGAAACAACGACGGTACAACAACACCCAGACCCGAGACAATACGGAAAAGTTTGTTTCCCATATTGACCCGACCGGGGATCGAACCCGGAACCTCGCTCGCCTCTCGGCTACGGAGGTCGTCGAATATATTGATGACAATTGTACAAATACAATTTTTTCATTCCCCAAAATGTTATGATTTTTATCAACGTATTTTAATAATTGCTATAAATTCTAAATAAAACTTCAATTCAAGAATTGACTAATATTTGCGCAGTTAAAAAATAATTGCTTACACTATAAATTAAAGAAAAAAAACTTTAATTTCTTGATAATGGTCTTGCTTAGCAGAGTTTCTATGTTTTCAATGTTAGTTTCCCAGTTCCAGCAACAAATGAGCTCCGTGTCATCATAAAATTGCATGTCACGTAATATACATGTGCATTTAAATTTCAGCCTAACCAAAAGTCAAGAAGTAGATAAAATTTACCAAGCAAAAATCTAATCGATAACACAAAAAATATAATCGAATTTAGAAATTCCCTTTTACGCTGGTCAAAAATTGAGTCCCAACCCAACTGACAGTGTGTATCGCATGTAAATTTTATTTTCATCCGTCTGTTTATACAATCAACAGAACCACAGACTACACATTGTAGACTTCGCACCGTTCTTATGTATTTGGCATAAGAACGAATTTAGAACTGTAAGTATGCCTTAACTTGCTGTTGACTCTACGTATCATACTATCGTAGTACATTCCTTGTATTTATAGATCACAATAGAGCTTATTTTCGTTGCTTTGGCACAGGTGCTTGCTTTTACAGATCCGCGATGCCGATATATATAGCATTTTAAATGCGATCAGCATTGCTGTGCAAAATCAATCTAAATAACAAGGAGTTAAGGGTTAACTTCACTTGAAGTTACGACTGCATGTAAGTTTTGTTTTTTCTCGTAACTTTATGATTTAGTAGCAAATATTTGTTGCTATGTACTCGTACAGTCACACACTAATTCTTATGCCCGTGATATAAGACCGGTACAGAGTCCAAAGTGCAATGTTTGAACATAAGAATGTACAGTCGCCGTCAGATATATTGGAGTAGGCAAAGTGACCAATAAATCTGAACAGTTTAAAATTTGAATAAGTTCCATACATTACTAGTTATAATAAATATCTGAACATTCATTATTTCATTAACATCTGAGCAGATAGTAGTCAATAAGATCTAAACACACCACAAAATTCATTAAAATATAATATCCTTAGTATGAAAATAAATATACAACGTGTAACGGAAAGGGTATAACAATATCAAAAACACCAAAGCAGTTAACGGTTACAAACTGTATGGGACCATTTGTAGCTGTGTACACGCATTTATTGATTCAATATTTTTTTTTGAAATATCAGTCAAATACAAGTCAAAATTTTGACTAAGTCACGCTTGCACAACACTATCACAGTATTGTTGGAATCGTCGAAAGACTTGGATGTACCTACCTATTATGCTATTAATTTAAATATCACAATGGTGGTTCATCTTTTAGTGTTTACTGAATCACATCTGAAATTTGTTGGTTTAGCGTTTCTCATTTTGACAATTCAGTTAAGTCATTGAGTTGTCGTCGCCATGACAACATCTTGTGTTTTTGCCTTTCTGGATTACCTACTTACTACGGATAGCCTAGTGATATTTCGTGATGTCTTTGAGCAATCAAGAATATTCGAGATGATTCTCTGTGTCGGAGCAACCGACGGCAGCGTGATGGCCGACCGAGAGCTAGAGAAAGAGATTTACGAAACCATCAAAACGCTCGTTTCCATCTGTGGATTGGGCGAGGAGGTCGTATCACATGGCCAGCTCGGTCACCAGACCTCACTCCGTTGGACTTCTTCTTGTGGGACTACGTTAAAAGGAAGGTGTACGCTGTAGCATGCTCGTCAAGGGAAGAGATGATAGAAAGCATTAAGGCCGCGTTCTGTACAGTGACACCACAAATGTTGCATAATGTTCGCGCATCTTCTAAGAAAGTACTAGGCGCGCATGTCGAGGAAGGAGGTGGAGAAATTTAGGATCGCAGTGATTGTAATGAAGTGATAACGTGATTTGGGGTCCCTGACTTCAATAGTGTTGTGATGCGTTTGTTTACGTTTTAGTCAGTCATTATAGTTAATCATTTTTTATTTCATAAATACAATAAAGTGTTTATTTTAACTCGGGATTTCGTATATAGAATCTATACAAGGTATAGTATCCACCTACTTTCGATTGTTACCCCCTTTCCGTTACAGGTTGTATATAAAATTTAGCTTATACTTAGTATGAGCTGAGTGTTCAGATATTATTGGTTAGTTGTGTGTTTTGAAATTATTGACTATTATCTGCTCAGATATTAATGAAATAATGAATGTTCAGATATTAATGGTAACTTGTAGTGTATGTAACTTATTGACATTTTAAACTGTTCAGAAGTATTTGGTCACTTTGTCGGCGCTGATATATCTGACGGTGACTGTACTGTGGCTGTTCAGAAGAATAATTGAACAATAGCTTACGAGCTATCCATTAACTGACGACCTCCGTAGCCGGAAGAAGAGCGTGCCGGACTTCTCTGAGGTCCCGGGTTGGATCCCCGGTCGGATCAATACAGGAAACTAGCTTTTCTGTATTTTCTTGTGTCCGGGTGTTGTGGTACCGTCATTTGTTTCTGATTTCTGTAACACAAGTTCTTCTGCTACTTACCACAGAATCATAGCAATGTATGTGATGTTGTCCAATATTTATTTATTTATTTATTTATTTATTAATCAAGTGAAGTACTTCAAAGATACCCAACCCCTATCCCGTCCTCCTGAAACCATGTGTTTTAGGGTTCCGTAACCAAAGGGTAAACACGGGACCCTATTTCTAAAACTTCGCAGTGTTATATCTTTATTCATCATTAATTACTATCGACGTCTTCGACCTTGATTTACTAGCTTTTTTTATATTACACTTCAAGATTGACCTCATCCTACCTGATGTTAAGTGGTAGTGAGGTCCTAGCTTAAGAGCAACAAGTACAGGATAATAAATATATTACTGGAGTCACCCTTACCTTGAAGGCTTGACCCCTGCTACTAATGTAGCACCCCCCAAGAGCTCTGGAAACCTCACTCACACGCAGGAACACAACACAGAAGTGATTGTTATTTGGCTGCGGTCTTCTATAAGGTGGAAGTATTACACTACGTTTGCCGAGGAAATAAAAAAATACCTAAGCATTTTCCGAGCATGATGTAATTATAGCTTAAAAAATGTAGACCGATGCCAAAAACCCTTTTTTGATACCGACTAATAACATTGTAATGGAACATCGATCATTAAAAATGCCGAAGAAGCTGAAACTCAATTACTTACTTGGGAAGCCCTCCCCTGCCTTCACTGCCGAGCGTGTAAACACTGGAACATAGGTTAATTACCTTCGCTCCTTTACCAGCAAAATCCTGGCCACAGGAAGTTAGAACTCAGAGAGGCATGTTGATACTGAGTTAGGAACCTTATATGAAAAACCAAGAAATAGACTCTCATACAGACGTACAAGGAGATAAATGAACAAAATAATTAATATCTAGACAAATTTCAAACAAACTTCACTACCCCTCCCTCTCCTGCTCTATACTCTCAAGGGATCAGAAAATCAGATAACTTTTATAACAACAGTGGGATGTTGTACCATTTTACGTAGTTTAACTAAAACTGTGACCACCAAACGTAGTCAAAACAAACATTTATTAATTTTATTAGATTAATATAACACTTTTCAATCGTCATTTAATACATTGCAAAGTAACGGTATAAAGGTCCGGTTAACGTTTTTAAACATTTAAAATGAAACGCGAAAACCTAAAGTAATATAAAATTGTTAAGTTATTTTTTTTTCGACTTTTTTATTTATAACTAGCGTTCTTTCGGGTGGACTTAGTATTTTTAGCAATAAAAGTTAGATAGACTTTATTGCACAGAAAATTTACAGAAATTGGTTTTACAGACATATTTAAGTACAATATAGGCGGTCTTATTGCTAGAGAGCAATCTCTTCCAGACAACCTTTAGGTAGAGGAAATAGTAGACTTCTAAATAAATTTAGATTATGTTACTAAAGATAAATGTAGCTTTCCAATAGTAAACATTTTTTTGAAATCGGCACTAATGAATTAACTCAAAAAGTACTGTTCGTTTTTGAGTTAATTCATTACAAACATACTAAAATACTAATAATTCTTGTTTATAATAGCATATTATCTAATATATAGCTTTTATTAAAAATACAAAATTCCCTGGCTGATAACGCCTAATGCATCATATTGATGATTTTAAATAATTGTTTTCAAAATCTTGATAAAATGGGCACTTCATGAAACTAATTATACTGAACAGCTTATTACACTGTGCCCTACCCTTTTACAAAGTCAAAGGGAAGATTCGCAAACTTGAAAACTTTGGTTGGGGTTCCAGAAACATTTCTTCAGTGTCAGTAAAACTACTTTCAATGGAGTGTGTATTTATCTATTATGGGACATAAGACTTAAATTGAGTACATAATATATATTATTATGAAACCTTTTATCGATTTAGGATTACGCCAATAATATCAATCAGTGAAAGTATGAGACCTTTTTGTTTTTTTTCTTAATAGTAGTTGAATAAAAATGTGTATAAGAAGAAGCTTTGCTTAGGTATACATTTTGAGGTATACATGATAAAAGAAAAACTATGTGACTTAGATTTCTGATATTGTAACTGTTGAACTAAGCAAACATACATTTATATAGCTCAAAAACTCGATGGTCAATGGATCAGAAATTTTTTGGGCTATCTAAGCTCGGCCACTCACAAGATGGGCTAACAACTGTATCTCAGTGGTGGGTAGGCAATGGATGCAACTGGTACAAAACTTTTTTATTTTTACGGGGAGAAATGCTTGACGCACCGTACCGCCACCCAAGGGGGAGGGGCGGCGTGTGTAGGTCTCTCCTCCTACCTGCCTACCTGGCCTACCCACTAAAACTCCCCGGTTGGACCTCATCGCCCTAGTAGCGGTGTTGTGGGAGATCGCCTCAGCCTGAACCGTCACAACAACTGGCACAAAGCTGATAAATAGATGTTAACACCGTTGACAAATAAAAAATATTGACATTGACTTTGACTTTGAAATAACTTTAAGCCACAAAGTCTTTACTTTAGTAACGTCATGTTGATTTTCTTTACTTTAGTGAACGTCATGTTGATTTTTTTTTTATATTGCACTTCTAGATTGAACTCATCCCACCTGATGTTAAGTGGTAGTGAGGTCCTAGCTTAAAGGTGACAAGTACAGCATAATTAATCTAATACTGGACTTGATTGATTTGTTAAAAATTGGCTTTTAAATGTTCCGTAACTATTTAATATGTTGTCAGTGTGTTGTCAGTTAAAACTGGCTTAACTAATTGCTATCTTCATAAATACTGAAGGATTGTTTTATTTGTCAGGTATTATTTAAAATGCTCCAAAAACAGATAGTCAGGGTTTGGTAAGTAGATTGCTTTATTAATTAAAAAATCTATGAAAGAATTATGTTCTGATTTAAAAGTACATTCTGAATTGATTAGCCAGTCTACATTATGGGAGGGAGATAATATAAGAGAATAGAGTGGAGTAGAGTTAAGTAGAAAAGAATAGAGTTAAATAGAATAGAATGTACCAAACATTAATTATCTTTATTATGTAAGCTTTACAAAAGCACCTGTAAGTCGGTACAAGTTCAGCATTCTACCGCCGTGTTCGTAATATTGATAATGTCGAGAAGACGCCTAGTCAAAATGGTTGTTTTTCAGCTAAAATGATACTATTAACACATAACTTAACCTGACGACCTCCGTAGCCGAGAGGCGAGCGGGCCTGACTTTGGCGACCGCCATCTCTGAGGTTCCGGGTTCGATCCCCGGTCGGGTCAATATGGGAAACGAACTTTCCCATTTTGTCTCGGGTCTGGGTGTTGTGGTACCGTCGTTGTTTCTGATTTCTGTAACACAAGTGCTTAAGCTACTTACCACAGAATCAGAGCAATGTATGTGATGTTGTCCAATATTTATTTATTTATTTATTTATAACTCTCGGAAAGGAGGCATAGAAATACATGCAATAACTTTTAAAAAGAGCCCAATCAAGCCTCCAGATTGAAATATAAACGGTCTCATTGCGAACCTCAATTCTTTTTTTCCGAGAAAAGTGCTAATAAAATTTCTTTTTCTATAACAAAAGCCACTTTATATCTTAATCTAATTTGCATAAGACCCTCGACCAAATCCTGGTAAAGCGATGGATTACACTTCGTTTCTTTGTTCTTATGCTCTGATGACGATTTCTCTGAAATGCAAGATAAAAACTTGGATTTAAAGCCTTAAATACGTAATTAAACTCTTAATGAACGTTTCGAGTTGAGGAAAAAACCGTTTCTATTTGAGATGAGATTTAAGGAATAATTGTTATGGTGTTTTCTTCCTAATAACCAATAAGAATTAATACTAGTTTTGGACTCTCAAAAATTCAAAGTTCAAACTGTCCTACTGTGGTACTACTTTTCACGTAACCCTGTAACCTATAAGTTACAGGTAATTTATGTAACTTAGCTTTGTATCAAATACCTAGGCATGAATAATATGTTTGTTCTTCTCATTTTATAAGATTAGTAATAATTGAAATAAATAAGTTTTATCATAATAGATAAAATAAGTTTAATCTATTATGATAAAACTTATTTATTTTCACATTTCTGGTGTAAGAGTAAGAGTAAGAGTAGTGAATATATAAAAAAATATAGATTATATAAAGATACTACTTAGGTGTAGCATTTAATTGACTGCAACAGTAATAATATTTCATGCATTGCCTAATTGCTCGATATATTTATTTCCATCACCTAGTTAATGTTTACAATACTTGAATTGAGCCGTTGGCACTATTCATAGATAATTTCAAGGCAAGGTACCGTAATAGAAAACTTTATGACCCATATAATGTAAAGGTCATATTGATTCTCCACAAGTTATATCGATTGATTTTGAAAATCAGCGTCAAAATGCTATTCTGACGATAAAACTACGAGAAAAAATATTAAATAATGTGTTTGGTAAGCAAAGTTGTGACGTCACAGGTTGCTATCTCCATAGAAAATGTGTGAATGGCGTTTTGACGGGTATTTAAAAGCACCTCTAGGTCAACATCCCTATTATAGATAATGTCGGTAACAGTCTAAATAATATTATTTTAAGCCAAACCTAAAATATCTCAAATTTTTAATACTCGTTAGTAAATTAATGCTGCATATTAGAGTTAAACCTGTATCTTCTATACACGTAACGCAAGCCTACATAAACATTATTTAACTTAAATTCAATTCTAAGTTTTCCTAAGGCTGAACTTCGAAGCCAATTCAATCGCCCCCACTCCGTGTCGCAGAGGGGCTCAGTAATCCAATTCAAAACAATAGTTCGTGAAGTAATACCAAGTTGTAAGTTATGGGGCTCACCCATTATGTCAGTTTGTCTGTCATAAAAGTTTGCAAAGTTGAAACCTAAGGCGTACTTTGATCCGACAAGAAGTTTGAATTGAAGGAAATTAGGTAGTTTTAGTAGAAGTGAATCGTAGCAGAAACGGAGTTGGCTTTCAAAGTTAAGTTTCGTAATTTTTTAATGTAGAAAGCTCTCGCACTTTGAGACCAATTTTCATACAAAAGTTTTTTCTTTCCAAACATTTCAAAACTTTCGAGTAGATAAAAGCACAGCAAAACCGTTCAAACTTTATTGCACGTATTTAGAAAGTATAAAAGGCGGACGAATTGCAGAGTCACATAAGTTGTGGTTTCCGTTTCGGTTCTTCTGTTCCATAGGTACAAAAAGTAAATGTTATTTTGCAAAAATAAAATAATATAACTATGCTTTTAATTAAAAAATAAAAATGTGAATTATTACTTAATTAATAAACTAACATATTCAACACTTTTCATATTTTATTTTTAAGACAGTCAAGTAACCAATTGGCTTTTTAGTTAAGAATGTTTTTTTGTTGCCAGTTTCAAAATCTCACAATACCTTTTCTAGTCTCAAAAACATACATGTCCAAGTGGAATAGTTCACTGCGGCCTAAAGCCTATGGCCTATTAGTTGCAGGCCTGTTTAGCCAGCCGCTGATCAATACACGCTTGATTAATTGCTCGAGCTAGTACTGACCGCGCGGTATTGCACACGGAGACACGAATAATGGACGCGGCAAAAAAATCGCGCTTGAAATCATCGAAGAGACCTTTAATCTAAATAGGCTGATGGTAGCCGACTTAATTGCAAGAAAAAGATCATTTCTCATTCGGTCAATTTTGAAAACGACTAATTGGTTATACACCCGTTTAAACGGTCGTCTGATATTTTCTTAATGAACAGTCAACATCACGTCATGGTAAACGCATGTAGTTCAATATTAGTTCTTATGCGAACTATATAAGGAGAGTGCAAAGTCCAAAATGTATATATAAAATGTGTACGTAATGTGTAATCTGACGTGCTTTTGATCGTACACCTTATTTTAAGTACCTACGAATGCAAATAAAGTATTTTTAACAAAAACATATAACTTATGCAAACTAAAAACTATATTTTCATTATGAAAAAAATGAAGACACGAGTAGTATTTTGATTGATTTTCAAAAACAAAATCTTTCGTTTTTGGTTGTAGGCCTGGAGAACTACTTCTTGGGGATATTTATTTGTCAGAGGGTGGCTTAAAACCATTAACGATGGCTAGACATCGTTAGCGAGTTATTCGAAACCTTTAAGGGGCTATTGAAAATAAATTAAGTAGGTGGAAATATTAAGGAGCTGCTTAAAATAAATAAGGTTTATTAAAATAATGAGAGAATGGGTAGAATCACAAATAAAAAAAAATTATAAAAATTAACTGAAATTATTTTAAAGTTACTCAAACTTTTAGGTATTTTTTAAATCGTTGGAGTTTCCCTGCATCCTTGAAATATAATTTCAACGATAACAACTAGAAACTCTTTTTAAAAATTTTAAATGTCATTAGAGCCTAGTTAAAAATGTAGCCGTTTCGAGATTTTTCCTGTTATATTGACTTATTCCAAAGTAAAGCAATTGATTGATATTGCCTCTGTACGTGTAACACATCTATTGTCGGTTTTTTTTTCGGTAGAGGAAGGTTTGAACCAGTAGTAGAGTAATATTGCAATAAGTAAAACGAGAATACAAAAGTGTTATGTAAATGTACTGATCTCCTTGAATAAATATTTTTAGTCAAAAAAATTTATATTTAAAAGAAACAGAAAAGTTTCATTTCCCCTCGCGGTGTGGATTTTGAACCCATGACCTTCTCGTATCGCGTGTGTTTTGTATTGTATTATTTAGTTCTTAACATATTCGGCAGATGGCACTTAACGGAGGCTTAGATCTTAATAGGTACACCAGAAAAAGTTCGTCGCCTATGATAACTTACGGCTAGCTTAGTTGGAAGAGCAGGACGCGCGATAATAATATGTGAAGGTCGTGGGTGCGAGCCTCTGACCGCAAGGAGAGATGATATTTTTCTGTTTTTTTTTTATAATTCAAGTTTAGCGAACGTGTGGAGTGAAGCACTCTAAAAATGGTTAAAACAATTTTTTCGTTAATAAATCGGGAATACCATATCCATATAATTCACGCATTCGGCATTTAGAATGAAAATGAAATAAATTCCGCCGCGCCACTGCATTGCATACCAGAGCAGTGCGGTCAAGTTGAATTAGACCATATTACCGAGTGTTTAACTTCCTAAATTAATTAAAGTCAACGAGCACAATGAAAAGAAGACGATTTTTTGTTTCGGAAGGATTATTTTAAATCGTTCAATACCACAATTAAAAATAAAACCCCAACTCTCTTCACTACTCATGTATTATAATATCGATACGTAAAAAATAAAAAAAACGTTCTGTCAAGAAGGTAGGTACAATTATAAATATTTAAAAAGAGTTTCAACCCTACTTAGAGGCCTCATTGTAAGAAGGTTGAATGCAAAGTCTTTAAGTTAGGTTTAAAACGTACTTTTTTAATTAAAATTTTAAAAGATATAATCTAAAGTATCTTTCCAGTAGCGTTGATCAAAAATAGTGTAAAGTACTTTTTACTTGTCGCACTATTTCGACTTATTAGCTTAAAATGTTCTATACGATTATTTTTTTCACCTACATAGTAGTGTAAGCGAACATTGTTACATTGAAAAGAGTAAGAGTCTTGCCGGTTCTTCTCGACATAATCAACATTCCGAACACGGTGGTAGAATACTTAATTTGTACTGACGATTTATAAGTGCTTTTGTAAAGTTAACATGAATAAAGATGTTTTCTATTCTATTCTATTCAAGTTATTTTTTCAAATGTCCCAATATAGGAGAGATCTAGGAGGTCTTTCTTAAGCCTGCGTTTGCGTATTTTTTGTAGCTGCCGAAATCGTTAGACCGTTTGGATCAACCAAGCAATCAAGTACAAATTCAAGTAGGTTACATATAATAACACTTTCAAATTGTCATTTAATATAGTGAAAAGTGATTTTTCCTCCGGTTCGGAACTTTTATCTACCGAGAAGACATTGGTAAGAAACTCAGCAGATTAGTTAGAGTAGCAGAATCTAACTTATAGGAAACCACTATAATAAACTACTTTGGACCAAGTCATATAGTTTCGTTTTGGTAAGTGAATAAACTATTAAGAATTTACTTTTGAGAGGTAAGCTGGAGTAGCCCAGTCCCCAAAGGTGGCACCTATTCACAAGCATGACGTATGTTCCAGCCATCGCTTCACTCAACCATATTGAAAGGAATGTAACGACACAGTCAACAAAAGCCGTCTGCTCAGACAAGCAAACCCTTGAGGACCTTCGAAATATAGATGGCGACACATGCCCCCATTTTGTTTATTTAGCTGCAAGCAGAACCTTATCATCTCATAAAAGGATCATTAAAGCTTGCATCACTGCTCGACTTCCTAGCGAAATAAGACCGTCCTTAATCTTTTGAATTTCGCCCTCAAAACAATGAAACACCCCTTTTTTGTCGGAACCAAACCAACCATTTAATCCTCTTTGAAACTGAGCAAACAATTCTTTATTCTTGATTGCTTCCTTGGCTTTTGTTTTCTTTGGAAGTGTTGATCACAACAGTTGGAAGTAAATTAAGGCCTTAGAAAACCTTCACCTTAGTTGCCTGACATAATTCGTTGAAGTATGATTTTGGGTTGGGACAGTTGAGATTCCGTAAGTTTTTCTAAAAAATAAAAATAACATTCTTATTGGGTGAAAAAGACTATGTTTAAATTAGCTTGAGTTCGGGTTTACTAAGTTCGTTAACTTGTATCCCTCAGTGAGTATCTCCCTCGTATCGGTACGGTGCGCCACGCAATTCTCCCTGCGGAAAAAAGTAAGTATCCATCATATGTGCTCATAGTACATCCAAAAGTAGAGTTAATACCACCATTATGCCGTGAGCACAAGACCTAATATTGAACTGTAAGTATTGACCTTTAAATGTTGTTGTCCGTACATGGAAAACGTGCGTTTTAAACCCAGTTGATTGGTGAGAATACTTAGCGCGTTATGTGTTATTAAGCCTATGTGTACTAAAGCAGAGGTCCCCTCCTAAATTCCTTGAACGAGTTCTATGTAACGCCTAGTCTAGTATTAAGCTTAAGTCACAATACATAAAAAATATTAATACTTTTTACTCAGCAAACTTTATTTTCCGTTGGTAAATTAATAATCTTAATTAATTGCCTGCTGTTTTCTCTCTAAGTCTAAATTCGTTTTATCACTACCCTCACGGAACTCCAAGCAAAGTGGGTAACAATTGTCCCCTCTTCGATTCCGGTGTTTAGGGGTTTCCGTTTCATACCGAATAATGGAACTTTTATCATTGTCCCAGCAATGGTTTTGCGAAGAATAATCAACTTAGAACATTTATTTTGCAAATGAAAAATGAATTAAGTTACCTGTTCATTGGGTTGTTTTTGTTTGCTGAGAAAATTGTTTGTTATGTATGCAATCAAGCTTTTTAGGTTAGGTTAAGGTTGAGATAGGTGGCTTAGTTTTTAATTATATTACATATGAAATCGATCTTCGTAAAAGAAGTCTTTATAAAAGAACTTTGAACTTTGCAAGTCGAAGTGAATCTTTTCATTACATTTAAAATAATTTGACGGGTAAAAACGGGACACCTATACTATATATAAAAAAAAGTCGGGTTTTCCTTCCTGACGCTATAACTCCAGAACGCACGAATCGGTTTCCACGTTTTTGCATTCGTTGAAAAGGTCTCAGGCTCCGTGAGGTTTATAGTAAAGAAAATTCAGGAAAAAATTCAACAGAAAAGCGGGAAAATCCTCTAAGGCGAAACAAAGTTCGCCGGGACCGCTAGCAATATAATAATAATAGAGTCAGCTCGTGATCACGTTTGGTGCAACCTAATCAAAACGCCGGGCAGTAAGTAGTTCGTTTTAACTACTAAATAAAAATGGTGTCGCGTTTTGACCCGTTAAATTATTTTAAATGTTTAAAATGGAACGCTAAAGTCTTAAAGTTTATATTTTCTATTACAATTATGATTAATACTACTTACTACTACTTATTTTCACGCAAAGCTTGGTAAAATAAAGCTTTGTAAAAGGGGTGTATCCTCAAAATTTCATAAAGCGACCAGAAGCTCACGTTTTCCTCGCTAATTTTAATATTAAACCGGATCCAAGCGGTTTCTGCAATAATCTCTATGTGCAGTCAGTATATTGGCTGTACTAAAGAACTCTGATTCACTGAGAGGCTCTTAACTTAGTGATTTGCTGATGTTTTAGTTTTAAAGTTATGTTTGTGGTACTAACTAATTGCGTTTGTGAAAATGGTATGTTTGCCTCTGTTTTGCTATTTCATATACGTCAAAATATTTGCAAGAAATTGAGTTAGTCACTTAGGTTTTAAATTTAAAGGGGGTTAAATAAATAAATAAATATTGGACAACACCACTTAAAATGCTCTGATTCTGTGGTAAGTAGCTTAATTACTTGTGTTACAGAAATCAGAAACAACGACGGTACCACAACACCCAGGCCCGAGACAATATAGAAAAGTTCGTTTCCCATACTGATCCGACCGGGGATCGACCCCGGAACGTCAGAGATGGCGCGACGCCAAATTCCGGCCCGCTAACCTCTCGGCTACGGAGGTCGTCAAAGATGTAAGATTGTTTGGAGGACTGCACAATGCACATCAAGGTAAAATTATACGGTTCGGTAATAGTTTTTATGCCCATGACATAAGGGCGATGCAAATTCATTCCTATTTTCGTTGTCTCCTTCGAAATTCATGGAAAGTTTAGTTAGTTAGTTTGATTTTTTTTCCTTTTTTTTGTATATAAATGGAGTTTGTACATAAACTAGCTGCGCGTTTTGAGTCCTCTAGCTCTATACATTGTAAAGATTAGGATAACTACTGAGTGTCTTGCCGGATTCTTCTCGGTAGGATTAGGTTCCGAACCGGCTATAGCTTCAATTTTGGTTTGTATTCATTCTGACTATGCATAAATGTTACTTGTAACCTACATGAATAAATGAATTGACTTTAGAGGGCTGTCTATTGAACCAAAAGGCCATGGGTTCGATACCCTCCTAGGGCAAATATTCATGTGAGTAACTTGTGTTTGTTCTGTATTTGGATGTTTATGTATGTACTTATGTACGTATTTTGGAACCACTGCTCTGTCGGGGAAACGCACTAAGACTAAGTTGGACTTTGGTAATTACTAACTATAATTATCACAATTTTCCACTTATATATTAAAAGAATAATTATCAAAGATAAAAGCAAACCATGGATAACAGACACGATTAAACTAATGATAGACTTAAGAAACAAATCACTGACGAGATTCCACAAGATTAAAACCGATTCTGCAAAGCAATATTACTGTACTCTTAAAAATTATGTGACTGCCGCTATTAAACACGAGAAAAGAGCATATTTCAATACTTTTATAAATAACAATATTAATAAACCTAATATTCTGTGGAAGAATATAAAAAACACTACACTTTTTAACAATGCTCACGCAAACTGCATTCCAGACCACATAAATGATCCGAACAAAATAAATAACCATTTTGTGGCCTTGTAAAGATATTAATCTGAATAGTGTGGCTAATGATATTAAGAAACCTAGACTACAACAGAATTTTGATTTAAAACCCACCACAGAAATTGACGTTTTGAAAATCATAAACAGCATCACGACCAGTTATGCAGGGCCAGATGGCATATGCAACAAAATGATAAAACTAACGCTGCAAAGAACACTTCCAATTATTACTGCTATCGTTAACAGGTCAATTGAAACTCACACATTCCCAGATCAATGGAAAAAAGCAATTATAAGACCTATTCCTAAAAAAGGTTGTGCAGACCAACTGAAAGACCTGCGTCCCATCTCATTGCTACCTATATTATCTAAGGTACTGGAGAGGGTGGTTTTGAACCAAGTAATCACATATTTAGATAGCAATGATATTATCCCTAAGTTTCAGTCTGGTTTCCGTCGTGGCCACGGCACAGAGTCAGCTTTACTCCATGTGACTGATGATATAGCGGAGGCTCCGGATAGGGGCCTGGCTACCGTCATAATACTGTTGGATTACACAAGAGCGTTCGATTGCTTGCACCCACAACTACTCCTGGCAAAGCTAAGTCACTATGGTTTCTCATACAACACGTGCAAATGGTTTGAAACCTTTTTGACAGAAAGAAAACAAACGGTAGTGATATATATGATCAATGGCGAGAAGATGAGCTCATCCACAAAAACATTGACTCGCGGTGTACCTCAAGGCTCAATAGTAAGTCCAGTATTATTTTCAATCTTCACAGCGGACCTTCCATACAGTATTGACACCTGTAAGTATCATTTGTACGCCGATAACACCCAAATTTATTACTCTTTTAAGCCTGGAGATACTAGTGATGCAATCAAGAAAATAAATGCTGATCTGCGTGGTGTGTATGATTGGTCTTAAAGAAACTCCCTTGTGTTAAACCCCTCTAAGTCACAAGTGTTGCTGCTGGGCACCAAACAGCAAGTGGAAAAAGTACAGAAATGCAAAGAGGAAATCTCAATTAATGGTGTCATTGTGGAAAAAGTTAAATCAGCACGAAATCTAGGATTGATTCTGGACAGCGCGCAAAAATATGAGCAACATGTGAACAGGCAAATTAAAAACGCTTTTTTTAAACTGAAAACCCTCTATAAAATTAGACCTTATCTGAAGGAAAAGCTGCGACTTATATTGGTGGACTCACTTGTCATGTCTCCCTTCAATTATTGTAGCCCCGTTATAGGACCTAATTTAAACACACGCACCGAGAAAGCCACCCAACGAGTACAAAATGCTTGCATTCGATTTTGCTATAATGTGCCCAAGAGAGAATATATAACACCTTACCTAAATAGAAAGGGTTTTCTTAACATGAAGGCCAGAAGAGAACTCAATTATGCAAGTACAGTCCACAGGATAATTTGGAACAAAAAACCTGAGTACTTGTTTGAGAAGCTCCAATGGGCTAATGATAATTGCCTCAGGAGTCGTCGCACTGCAATACAAAATTTGTTAAAGGTACCTAAGCATAAATCCACCCGTTATCGAGGGTCGTTCAAATATTACGCAGCCAGCATTTGGAATAAATTACCTCCTCAGAAAGCAGATGACAATAGAATGCTTCAAAAATAAGTTCAAAACTGCCTTACTAAAGAAGCAGCTGGCTGCGGAAGATCTTAGAAAGGAGCACTGGAAGGTCCTGAGTCTGAAAGATTTCTTTTAGAGGGATACAGACCTACGGCCTAAGTAGACTAAAATTCACACAATCTATCAATGGCACTCACGTACATACACACACACACACTCACACACACATAAATTGAATGAAAAAGTCGTTTTGATTCTAATTTGTATGAGTTCATCAGCTACTTCGGGTTCGGTTTGGGATTTCGATGACTTTGAATCTCTTATACCAATAGATGCGATATATAGGCTATGCACTCGCACATATTTAATTATTTTTCATACAGAATAAATATATTTAAAATATATATTATTTTGTATTAAGTGTTACCTATAGCAAATATATTTATGTAGGTACGATAAATCTGGGTACCAATGATACTGAATTAGACCACTTTTGGAGTCCGAATGATAATATGAATAAAATGACATGAGTGATAATATTAGAGAGGCTTGTATATAATTACTATCGTGTTTAGTATAACAAAGTCTTTTAAGGATTTATTTCCTTAAAATTATTGTATGACTTTGAATTACTCACTAATTATAAGTAAAATCGTAAGTGATAAAATAATAATGTTTGTTATGTAATCTAAGCATAATATATTATGATACCACACTGTTAAAAACATTGGTTACTAAAGAACCGAGACTGACTCCGTTGCGAACTGTAATAAAGAAGTAAAAAGCAAAATTTACTTCACTGCTTTAAACTCCGCAAAATTGCGCCCCAACTCAATTTGCGTACCACATGAGATTTTATTACAGGTAATTTTCAAACAGAAACGCCTCGTTCGCGAAACTTCCAAAATAAACACAACTCGTGATTCCGGGACCCTCCCGCAATTCAAACACTGCGCTTAAATTGGATATTGTTGATATTTGAAAGCGAAATGGAGTCTAAAAAAATCAATAAACGTACAAGTCGTTATTAATCCTAGGTTTCTTTTTTGTAGATCTAATAGGTCGCAGTGACCACAGCTCACTAGAACTGCATAGCCCCAAGTACCATAATAATTGGTTTATTTTTCAGTCTTCATTTACTTAACCCAAATTCTCATAAATATAAGACAACATAAAACATTATTATATTTTATTTCACTGTCATTCGAATAAGATAAAGCTTAGACTTTAGGCCTCTCTTGCAAGATGTACGTAATGATACGGGGGCTAATAATTTCTTGTATTATGCATGGAACCCTAGATTTTTATATAATGCACTTCGAGATTGACCTCATCCCATCTGATATTAAGTGGTAATGAGGTTCTAGCTTAATATTAACAAAGCTTTCTCTTTATACAATTTAATATTAACAAAGCTTTCTCTTTCTGAAAGAAGCATTTTATGCAATAAATCGTATTTGTTAAGAGTTATTTTTAACTCGCAACGTTTAAGTTAAATTTTTCGTTTGCAAAAGATCCCATTCATTTTAGAATGATGAATCTTTGTACATTCATTAGGACGTCTTTGCACGATGAGGTCCATCCCATCTGATATTAAGTGGTAATGAGGTTCTAGCTTAAGGGCGACAGGTAGCCAGCAAAATAAAGCTGTTACTGGACTTGTTACTTGAAGGCCCCCTGCTCGGCTTCCCTCATTTATCATCGATATTCTACCAAACTTTACTTTTACTCCTAAACCTAAATTTTACCCAGCCAAAAAAAAAATACATCGGCTCTAACAAAGCCTGACTCTTTCATACACATTCTCCCCTACTAATGTAGCACCCCCAGGAGCTCTGGACACCTTACTTACACACAGGAACACAACAACACCGAAGTGATTTTTTTTGGCTGCGGTCTTCTGTAAGGTGGAGGTATTTTACCAGTCGGGCTGCTCCAGTTCGAGCGATAAATCGATATGCCCTACCTCACTGGATATATCAAAATATATTCCAAGTACTATATTTAAATAAATGTTATCAAATTATTTGTGAACCTTTGTTTGTCACACTATTCACTCAACAGATCTAAACTACTTAAATAATAAAATGAAAATAGATAAAAAATAAAGACAGATAAAATACACATTCTTACAACGCAATACTGAAGAATAATATTTTATGGCTAAGCTCTCAGCTCAATACTTTCTGTTTAATTTCAGCCTAAAATGTAACGTGAAAATGGTTGGTCTAAAAATATTTTGCTAATACACTTTGAGAATTTTCACTACTCAAGTACATAAATATTAGACTTCGCTTTAAATACGATTTTCCAGTGAAATGTTTGCATCTTTGAGAGATTTATGCTTGTAAATAGCAGTTTAATTTTAACAAAGCTTTCTCTTTCTGAAAGAAGCATTTTATGCAATAACTCGTATTAGTTAAGAGTTATTTTTAACTCGCAACGTTTAAGTTAAATTGTTCGTTTGCAAAAGATCCCATTCATTTTAGAATGATGAATCTTTGTACATTCATTAGGACGTCTTTGCACGCTAAAATATACATATTTTTTAATCTGAAGCTTGATTAATTTTAAAACCTTTTTTTATAATACCTGTGTTTTAAAAAGAGCTTGAACTGGATTATTGGCCTCCATGAAATTCGTCGGAAAAACAATTAATATTTATTAGTGTTCTTCACTATAAACTAGTGTTCTTATTTGGAAATTGCCTTCGTAACCAAGAGGTGGGCGGGCGGAGTTTTTCGTTTTATTTTTTCCTAGCAAACAATCGATGAAGCATAATCATTTTAACGTAGTGTGAGGGCTGCAAAGATAAGTCATCATTACCAAACTATTGAGAAGGGGAAAAGGAGCCCTTGTGAGCAAGTTCTATTCCCGGTCGGGTCAATATAGAAAACTATCTTTTTTGTAGTAAAATAGAATAGAAAAGTACATACCTTTATTCATGTAAGCTTTACAAAAGCACTTACTAATCGTCAGTACAAGTTCAGAATTCTAACGCTGTGTTCGGAATGTTGATGATTTCGCAATAAACCGGCAAGGAACTCGACATTGTCACAGGTCTAGGTCTTGAGGTACTGTCGTTGTTGTTGTAATAAGAGCTTTAGTTACTTACCACGAAATCAAACCATCATAAGTAAAGAAGTGTAGTTTCCATTTTATTATGCAAAGCCGTAAATAACAGCAAACACACATAAATATGTATAGAACAGACATATTTGCTTTATTATTCATTATTCATTAAAAAATTAAATTAAATATGAATAAAGCCTTAACACCCAAACTACTTTTACGTACTTAAAGAAAAACCCCTCAATAATCAATATGAAAATGGCTCATACTCTTAAACTGCTGGACTGACATAAACCAAACATAGCTAAATAAATCCTAACAACGGATAACTAACTGGCTTTGTAATGAAAAAAACTGCATCAAAGTCGGTCGATTAGTTTGAGAGCTACGCTGCAAAAACAGATATACACACAAAGACAGACAGACAGTCATCGATCAATTATAAAATCTCACTTTTTTCACTAGTTTTAAAAAAGATACCGCTTGGAATGTTTCTGAACCTTCCATTAAACGGCCCGTTAGTTAAGGATAAAACGACTAGGTACCAGGAGAACAGATAATCTAGGAGCATCGTCGAGTCGTTAGTGCACCCAGATATTTACCAAATGGTAACTGCGTTTGTGGGAGCTAAGTGTTCGGGAAGTTTAATTTTCGTGCGGTGCGCTTTGTGAAGGTAAATATTAATTGCACAGGCGCTGTTTGCTTTTAGTTGCAACTGCGTTTGTTTGCATCGTTAACGATAAGAATGCGAGTAATGCATAAATCGGGTCGTGCACACAAAGTGAAATATGAACTGAGTATAAAACATGGTAAAAGGTTTATTGTAATCAAGCTCTAGTATGGCAGTTTGTTTTTTTTTCATAGCATCTACATAAAAGGAGAATAAAAAAGAATCATAAAGAAGCATTTATTATTATGATTAATTAATTGTTAATATGTCCTATATCACAATACATTAATGTAAAATAAAAAAAATCAGCATGACACAAGTGTTTACGGATAGGAAATGCTCTTAGCATTAAGTCCACCTATTGTACTTTTTTTTGCAATGAAGTTTTTAAATAAATTTTATATAAATTACGGGATTTACATGAATAAGATAATTTGTACATTGGATTTAGTAAAATGTAATTTATACACTAATACATAGTGAATTAAGAAACAATTGATTTCAGAAGTATTTATTTTTGAGAGGCAAGCTGGAGCAGACCAGTCCCCAAAGGTGGCACCTGTTCACATGTATGACGTTATTGCCAGCCATCGCTTCACTCATTGGCCTGCCACATAAAGCCACTTTTTTTTTATATCGCACTTCAAGATTGACCTCATCCTACCTGATGTTAAGTGGTAATGAGGTCCTAGCTTAAGGGTGACAAGTACAGCATAATAAATACTGGACTTGTCGCCCTTACCTTGAAGGCTTGACCCCTGCTACTGATGTAGCACCACCAAGGAGCTCTGGAAACCTTACTCACACGCAGGAACACAACAACATAGAAGTGATTGTTATTTGGCTGCGATCTTCTGTAAGGCGGAGGTATTTCACCAGTCGGGCTGCTCCAGTTCGAGCGATAAATCGCTATGCCCTACCTCTCTTACCTACCTCAGTAAAGTTTTAAGGAGCTACTATTGACTAAGGTTTGGAAGACCGAAGGGGGAGTTTTTGTAGTCATTTTACTAAAATAGTAACCCAGATAATATATTATGTGACATCTCAAAACGCTGTACTTCACAATTGGGTACTTTAATTTTCCAGTACGATTTTACTCGGCGCAAATTATTTTATCTCGCAGCAGAGACACACTGAGTGCACAATTTTACATGCAACGGTTAATGAGTGGAAACAATGGGGAGTTAAGTATTTTAGCTCAACTGAAAACTGTGCTTATGTGAAGGAAGTAGGGTGTAAATAAAACGGTTTTGGCGTTTTTGTATTTCGGCTAAGTCATAGCTGCTGTTACCCACTTATTTCATGATAAAGAATATCCTATTCATTTTTCCAGTATCTGCTTCACACGGAGTACTGTAATATTGACGGGATGATACCTCAATATACGTACATATGACGCGGTAAAATATCGTGAGAATGTTAGATGATACCGAACTCATAAATGGTATTGAGCCTTTAAATCTGAGAAGAATTTGCCTGTCTTTGCGTGTTCTACCATTTGTGTGATGAGAAAATAAAAGAGACTCATGGCCTTTTTCTACCTTCGCATCACCCACTGTCAATAGAGTATTCCAAATGCATTAGAACCAAAATTCTTGCTTCCTGATTTTTCTGCAAGAAACATTGCTGCTTATGATTATACTGAAGAATGAGCTCTCGAGCTCAAGAGAGAAAAAAAAAACAAAGAAAAAAAACTAAAACTGTTGTTTTAGTTTTGAAGGTTAAAATCAGAGCCAACAAGGCTTTGAAGGTCGGATCACACGAAGTTTCTAACACTAACTTCCCTATAATTCTTGTATCCACAAGCTACGGTGCCGGCCTACGACCTTACCTACAGGTCGACACAAATACGGCGTCAGCAGAATTGGCATAGTAAACAACGCTCCATACGTACTGCACAATTAGCCAATTAAAACATCGATCCTACATCACGACGTCAAAGTTATCGTTGCCACTAACTATTTAAACAACATACCAAGCTGATCACATCTAGTTCAGCGGAAGTACTTCCACTTTCAGTAAAAAACATACGTTCCTTACACTACCCATATATATTTAATTTCTTTGTAAGTAGTATTAATCAACTATCATTTGAGGTAAATAACATTCGTACCCAGTTCCACTTGAAGTCACCTATTAAAATATAATATCATTAGTTCCTTCAAATTCCCCTAGGAACATGTTTTTTTTTTTAATATTGGACAACATCACATACATTGCTCTGATTCTGTGGTAAGTAGCTTAAGCACTTGTGTTACAGAAATCAGAAACAACGACGGTACCACAACACCCGTTTTTGTTTGCGGGCCAATTTCGTTTTATTTTTTAGCTGTGGTAAAAATGTAAAACTCAGAAAGACAGGTGATTTTTCCGGCCGTACACAAACAGTCAGATAGTACAATCTCACGCGAAGTGCTACAGTAGCGCGTTACATTCATGTTATGTTCCACTTGTGGCTTTGGTCCATGTTTTAATCATAATCATTATGATTAAAACATCGACCAAAGCCACAAGTCATTATCAATTTATTTATTCATGTTGGTTACAAGTAACACTTATGCATCGTCAAAATGCATATAAACCAAAATTGAAGCTACAGCCGGTTCGGAACTTAATCCTACCAAAAAGAACCCGGCAAGAAACTCAGTACTTATCCTAGTCTTTACAATAACCCGGATAGAGAACTTAAAAATATGGTGTGCAAGCGAGCAAATAATCATGTCCATATATGTTTATTATTGAAATATTCATCAAGTTTGTAGTACCCTTGTAGTACTAGCAAGAGCCGGGGCACTTGCTAATTTTCCAAGCTGGGGGTTCCACCAGAATACCAGCGTTGCTGCGGCGTTAAAAATGTCGTAGCGGCATTTGCTGAGGTGGAACCCAAATTGGCCTCACAAGATATTTATAAATAATAATATCTGTTAAATTGCCTCGAGTTGTGTTTGTATGTATATTTTGTGATGTCAATAAATGTATTTTCTTTCTTTACCCTTTTTATTTAATAAAGTTCCATATTTTAAAACAAAAACGAGAAACTTTTACACACTTTGCTACCTGTCTATATGTCTGTCAAGAGCTTTTGAAATATAATTTATTGAAAAAAAAAAACATTAAATTTTAGACTAGTAGGTAATTTTATGTGTTACACTAATTTTAAAATGAATTCATTTTAATTTTTTTTTGAACAATTAAATCAGGATCTGTCTGCAAGTCAACCTTTTTTAATAAGTATTAAAATTTTAATTATGTACCCCTTTTTATTTATAGGTTTTTAGGATTGAGGTAGGTTTTTGTTACACTTATTTCACGTTACCATGTCAATAATGGATTTATTTCACATAATGCTTTTTATACCACGTAAACTATTAATGTAAGATGAGCTGTCAGTTTCAGCATCATAAGATAATGACGGTAAATGTCTGTTAATTAAGAATACATAGGCAAGTCTAGTCAAGATATTAACTTTTGTTGAAGTTACGTTTGTAAACTTAGATAACAATTAATGAAGACTTGCTGAACAACAGTGAAACTTTATATCTTCGTAGTTAATTTTAATTCAAACACTTTAGGTACTGCTGTGATTCAATTCATAACTAATTTTTATTAACTTTTTATGATTAATGGAAACTCCACTGGTACTGAAGACTATTTCTGAGAAATCCGTATCTAACTGATTGACCTATAAAATAACTTCTACTCCACCATTGAATCTCGTAGTAACAACGGTAGTTTATTAAAGAACCGTAGCTTGAATGTTCAAATTTCTGATGTATAGAACATCTAAGTTTATAACGCTGGAATTACACAACACTGATAAACATGTCCAATGTTTTTTGTTAACACATTTCATCTTTATCTTTTTAATATTATTTTGGACTTGATAATTCTATCATGTAAAAAAGAATCGCAAAATGCATTGGTAAGCGCATAACTCGACAACGCTTGGACTAATTTTGACAATTCTTTTTTTAAAATGATTGTTGAAATCCAAGGATGGTTTTTACGGATAAAAATTCAAATAATCGCTGGGAAAACTTTAAAGATAGCCGTTTTCTTTTTTCAGTACAAATGTCTTTAGAGTCAAGCTACATTCCAAATCTTTTTTACACGTCTATGTCTGTCGGGTCCGCTATAATGAAATAAAAGTATATTCATATAGCGGATTGGGATACAATTATAGCAATTTATCAAATAACATTTAATAAGCTTTTTAATAAATTAATTAATAAGGACACTCTGTTAAATACATCAAGGGAATTGTGTACATAAAAAATATTATAAAATTATCATCCTATTATCTAATATACCACTTTCAGTTTTCTTTCTTACTCTTTCACTCTTAATTCTCTATCATTTATACTATACGAATATTCATCGACAATTATAACAATCAAAACAAATGTATACTATCATATCCAACATTAATGTATCTATAAACTTACATTCCAGAAATAAACAGAATAGGAATTATGTTTTAAATTTTCATGTACTTTTTTTATGGCGTGCTTTACTTAACCTCCGTAGCCAAGAGGGGAGCGGCCCAGACTTTGACATCGCGCCATCTCTGAGAGCCCAAGTTCGATCCCCGGTCGGGCCAACATGGGCAACGAACTTTTCTATATTGTCTCGGGTCTGGGTGTTGGTAGTAGTGTGTAGCTACTTACCACACGATCAGAGCAAGGTATGTAATGTTGTCCAATATTTAATGTCTCATTTAAAAAATTGACTAAAAATACCATACAGAAGAAATAGCGGACCCTGTTGGTATATTTTTCAACTGATCACAATTACATCTCGAATATTTTTGGTTAAAATTCAAAGTTGCAAGTGGTTACCGCCAAGTTTCGGAGCTCCGTTTTCCGCTGGGTTTATAATTAAGGAGTGTAACTGTTTCGCGGTCGTTACGCCGGGTTTTTGCAGATTGTAATTACGAGCCACAACTATGGCCTAGCGCGGGTTTTGTTTTGTTTCACTTTTAGACTGGACCGTTAGGGTTTATTTTGGAAAACGTAACAAGAGATGATGGCTTTGTAGAAAAACAATGATTTTATTTAGGTTTTCCTAGTTAAAATACAAACTTTCAGTATTTATAATTAATTAAAAATGGAAGCTGACTTATGCGCGGTTTCAATATTTTACGATTCATAATGTGTCTAAAATGACTTTCTATTTTTTGCCAACGCACTGCGGGTCGTTAATACCGTTCCATAATTTACTTTTCATATTAGCTGGCATCAGTCGTTTGTCAGTCGTTTTTAGGTTACGCCTTACGAGGCGAATAGAATAATAGTAATAAATTATACGTAATTTATTACTATTATTCTATTATTATACGTAATTTATTACTATTCGTAACTGGAACGGATCTTTTCAATTATTGTAACCGGGCATAAGCGCATCAATGTTTAGCGTATAGGTCACTGTTTCGTAAAAACTGTGCTAAGAAGTGACGTCACACTGGATTTTCACTCAATCCCTACTAATATTATAAATGCGAAAGTAACTCTGTCTGTCTGTCTGTCTGTGTGTCTGTTACGCTTTCCTGCTTAAACCTCTCAACCGCTTTTAATGAAATTTGGTATAGGTATAAGTTGAATCTCAAGAACGGACATAGGCTACTTTTTATTAGAAAATAAGGGGGGGAGGGGGGTAATACTACCTTTGGAAGTTTATATGGAAAAATGTTTATTTTTGAAGTTAGAGATATGAAATTTGGCACAAGAAACTTGGATTAAAATATAGACTACTTTTTGTTTCGAATATTAGGGGTAAAACTTTTAGGGGTAAAACCGACCATAAAAGGATGTAGTCCACGCGAACGAAGTCGCGGGCACAGCTAGTGTATCATAAGTATACGAAAAGGTCATCCACATGTTTTGGCAAAGATGTTATATAGTAAATAGTTTTTATTATGAAGCGAGATGGCTGTAGAATTGGGGCGTCTAGTAATAATAAGCTTGGCACTACATATGATTATATTTTGACACTGCACGCTATGTAGTAACGCTCTCGTCTTGGTTGCATTATTACTGTATTTTACCTGTAGAATGTTTTGAGAGAATTGTAATTACGGACTTTATATAACTAACTACTAAAATAACTATGGCTTAGCATCGGGGTTTGTTTTGTTCCATTTGAAGACTGGATGGTTAGAGTTTGTTTTGGAAAACGTAAAAGAGATGAGTGCACGGTAAAAAAAAATTTATTTAATTAGATATTAACATTTTTAGCTTTTACAATTATTTAGAATATGACGAAGATTTATTTAGTCGATCAAAGTTGAGAGTTTAGGTGTGTATACGTAAATGTTTCGCAAGAACTGTGCAAAGAAGTGACGTCACACTGAATTTTAACTCAATGCATTGAGTATACGAAAAGGTCATCCACGTGTTTTGGCAAAGATGTTAAGTATATATATTGAAATGTGACGGTTGTAGAAATGGGAGCGTATAGACTTATAATTAACGTGGCTCTACATAAGTTATGTTCAGTAAAAAAATTAAAAGTATATTTTATTAAATATTACTATGCATGTCGAATGTTAATGAAATGGTTGTCAAGTAATAAAACAGAAAATATTATGAAATAAAATTGCGGTATTTTTATTAATATCTACATGAAATAGCAAGGAAACTTAAGATCTGATTACTCTCTCATCTTGGCTTGGACATTTACATGAAAATATTTTTGGGGGGATTGTAATTACGAGCCACAACCATGGCCTATAGACGAGTTTTATTTTGTTCCATTTTTAGACTGGCTTGTTTGGCTTTGTGTTGCCAAACGTAAAAAGAGATGATTTGTTGGTAAAAAACCAAAGACTATATTTATTGTGTATAGTTAGATATCCAAATTTTGAGCATTCACAATCAATAAAAAATTGACGATGATTCAGTGTATCAAAGTTTAGTGTATCGGTGTTTATACGACACTGTGCAAAGAAGTGACGTCGCGCTTAATTTTAACGGAATTTATTTTATTAAAATTTTGTTTACATGAAAAAGAAAAAATACATCTTAATGTTTATTGATGTTTTTACTTTTAAGCCAATAAGCCTATTCTGTTAAAATAAAAGATTCAAATAGAACAAAAAACAAATTCTGATACGATAGAACAAAAATCATTACTTATAACGATGACTAGATTTCAATAGCGGAACCCTTTACGCCGCGATAATGAGACACTAGTTTAACTATTACATGGTTAGTTGTTTTTATTTAACCATCCGTTAAACCCGGACCTCTATGCGCTAAAACTTACACAAAACACGCCAAATTCCGCAAAACATCCAATTGTTTTTGCTCCACGCAGACGACAAAAAGACTTAATTTCCCATTCAAATGTAAACTTGGACGTAACAAAGGGGTCTGTTCACCATATTTTTTCCTAGGCACTCTCTTTTTGCAACATTTAAATAAACTACACAATTTGCAAGTTAAAACTTGAGCATGTTCCTGGGACGTTAAGTTAAACACTAACCGGGCGTGAATCTCCAAGTTGAGGTAATAAATTTTAACGTCTGTCAGGTAAGTTAGGCTAAAAGATAAGGGATGTTGATGTTGGTGCGCACAGTAATCGCTTTGAGGTGGCAAAATATTTAGGACTCATGGGTTTCTTGAAAAAATCTACAAAATTAAAAAATAAATATAACCTGTTATAAAACTCATATAAACTCTTTTAATATAAAAAAAACAAACAATTTTTTTCAAACATAAAACAATATTCTAAAAGAAGTTATATGAAAATGTTTAATACTGCCTGAAAAGTAAAGGATAGGACAGAAAAAATCAACATTATGACGTCAGGCATAGGTCGAAATTTTCATAAAAATATATATTAAAGTAAGTTGGATGCATATATAATTATTGGCTTTAAAAGTACGAATCAAACTCAAACTCAAACTCAAATATTTCTTTATTCAAGTAGGTTACATGTAACACTTTTGAATCGTCATTGAATACAATGCAAAGTGATTCCACTTCCGGTTCGGAACCTATATCTACCGAGAAGACACCGGTAAGAAACTCAGCAGATAAGTTACAGTAGCAGTATCTAACTTATAGCTATGTGTAGAACACTTTGGACCAAGTCATATAGTTTTATTTTGATGAGTGAAAAAAGCATGAAGTATTATTTTATTTTAAGCTGGCGCAGACCAGTCCCCAAAGGTGGCACCTGTTCACAAGCATGACGTATGTGCCAGCCATCGCTTCACTCAACCATATTGAAGGGAATGTAACGACCCGCCACATAGCGCCACCACCCCAGTGACATTTTAGTGAGCATGACTAACTCCCAACTCCCTTTGGAAAGTAATTATAATTTAAGTCATCAAACCAACTATAGGACCCGGAGCACGAAGTAGTAACCTACCTACATCTTATTCTGTTAATTTGAGACTACTTAATAATTCGTGATAGCCATGTCTATCGTACAAAATTACCAATAACAATGTCATTTTGTCAAATGAAAATTAAAAATATTGACATGTCACATAATTAAAATAAAAGAAAATAATAATTTATGTCTACTTAAAGTATAAAATTAAAATTAACAATGTCATTTTGTGAAATAATAAATTAAATTATCGAAACTGGCGCTTAATTAAAAAGACAAAAAAACGTTTTAAAACATGTGTTGTCACGTTAATTAATATCAGGCCAAATATCTTTATCATTGAGATAATCATTTACTGTATAATAGCCTTTTTTCATAAGTTCATTTTTAACATAGAACTTAAACTTGTGCGTAGGTAAGTTAACAATAGTTTGCGGTAATTTATTGAACATTTTTATGCTTAACCCAACGAATGAATTTCCAATTTTATGGAGTCTACGATTTGGAACAGCAAGTTTATGTTTATTTCGGGTGTTAAATCGATGAATGTCTGATTTTTTTGGAATTTTGTGCAGGTTTTTGTGAACGTGCAATAGACAGTCGAGTATATATTGCGATGCGACTGTTAGTATGTTAATCTCCTTAAATCGCATTCGCAGCGAGTCGCGGGGTCCAAGCCTGTAAATGGCTCTAATAGCCCTCTTCTGTAAGATGAAAATAGACTGAATATCGGCTGCAGACCCCCACAAGAGTAGACCATATGACATTATACTGTGAAAATAACTAAAATAAACTAATCTCGCTGTTTCCTCATCAGTCAGATGTCTAATTTTCCTAACTGCATATGCGGCTGAGCTTAGTCTTCCTGCTAGAGCAACAATGTGAGGAGACCATTGCAGTTTTGAGTCCAAGGTAATACCAAGGAATACTGTCGAGTTGATGACCTCAATAGGCTCATCACTCATTTTAATTACAGTGTTCACTTGTTTGACATTAGGCATTGTAAACTTTACACATTTAGTTTTTTTGGCATTAAGTAACAGATTATTTGTCGTAAACCATTGCGTTACTTCAGAAAGAGCATAATTAATATCATCAAAAGTTTGTTGGTGCCTATTAATTTTGAAAATCAAAGATGTATCGTCCGCAAATAAAACTGTATCACACAAGTTTTTTGTGAAAAAAGGGAGGTCATTTATATAAATTAAAAACAATAAAGGTCCTAATATCGAGCCTTGAGGTACTCCCATACATAGAGGAGCACCGGATGAATTAACTCCATTAACACTAACTTTCTGAGTTCTGTCAGATAGGTACGATTGTATCAAATTTAATGGATTTTTCGAAACACCATAATGCTGTAGCTTCATTATCAACGTTTGGTGATTAACACAATCAAACGCTTTTGATAAGTCGCAGAAAACCCCAACCACATCCCGTTTGCTCTCCCACGCATCAAACACATGCTTAATGAGTGCCACTCCTGCATCAGTAGTGGATTTGCCTTTTGTAAATCCATATTGATTTTTGTGCAGTAAATCATTTTGTGTAAAATGAAATAGGAGTTGCTTGAATATAATTTTTTCAAAGATTTTACTAAAAGCAGGTAGTATTGAAATTGGCCTGTAATTAGATGGGTTACTTTTATCACCGGATTTGAATAATGGAATAATTTTACTGAACTTCATCATGTTCGGAAAACAACCTTCATCAATGCATTTATTGAAAATTATAGCTAAGTGTGGGGCAGTACAGTTTATGATGTGTTTTAATATATCTGTAGAAAGACCCCACAAATCTTCGGTCTTTTTCAGATTTAACTCTTTGAAAGCCTTAATAATAGTCTGATAGTTAATATATTCAAAACTAAAAGAAGTTTTACATTCTTCTACATGTGATTTAAGGAGGGCTTCAGCAAGACATGGGTTTGAGGATAAACTGCTTGTTGTCGTGATAGGTACACTTGAAAAAAAATTTTCAAATGCCATTGCCACATCAGTATCAGAGTTAATAATAACTTCGTCGATTTTCAGAGAGAACTTGTGGTCTAGTGTTTTATTTTTACAAGTCTCTTTATTGATTACTTGCCATGTGGCTTTACTTTTATTTGTGGCTTTTATTATTTTTTCTTTTAAGAAGTTAGACTTTGCAACAGAACAAATCTTTTTAAATAACTTTGAATAATTTTTTACGTATTCTATCTTTGAAGGGTCACTGGAATGCGCTTTCATTTCATAAAGCTCAAAAAGTCTGCGTCTACTTTTTAATATGCCTGGTGTAGCCCAATCACTAAATTTAGCTTTGGAAGTGTTGATTTTAATGGTTCTTTTAGTGAATATGTTGTTAAATTCTGTTTCTACTACATTAAACAGCTGTTCATACATACAGTCAACACTACATGCATTATCAAAGTTAGATAAAGGTACTCTGTCGGAAATTTTATTTTTAAACTCTTCTATACGTTTTGTAGTAATAGGTCTACAAACAACAACAGATGGAATCTTATGACTGATAGACCAATTTCGATTATCTTACTCCCTGTCTGTTTGTTGACAAATCAGTCAAGTAACGTGCCTTTTTATGCACGTTTTCTATAAATATACAGTACGAAATGATACTTGGACTTGTAGGCAAACGCAACCATGGCATTAAATAACATCATAAGTTAACCAACCAATTATAAAGGGCAATCCAATCTCGTGACATCGATAATACCTGTTTTATTAATTAACCCACTAATTGACTGACTCGATGGAATAATTACTCATATCTTTTGAACCTAGGATTATGAGTTCGATCACCACAAACATTAATTTGATGAAAAGTATTGTTTACTCTGTGTCAGGGTGTTTTGAAATGTAATTAAGCGCATACTATGGTACCATTTTTGGTTTTGGCTTCAATAATACAATTGAATAAGCTACTTTTTTAGGATCTGATATATGTACATATATGGTGTTATCTAATAGTATTCCAGTAGAGATGATTTCGCACCCCAACCTCACCAGCTCTTAATCTATAAAGACCTCTTAAGACTGACGGATCGGGTAAGCGCTAAGCTTTAAGATAAAAGATAGTTTGCAGTTTCCGCCGTTTAATGTTTAAAATTTCAAATAGGATTTCCCCGCGACTCTGTTCGCTTTAAAATCCTTTATTGTACAAAATCAAGCATTTCTTTGAATTTTAAATGTACTACTTATCTTCCTCCAGACTATATCAGTTAATGACAAACATATTTTCACATTAATATTAAATATATTGGACCACATCTCACACGTGGCTCTGGTTCTGTGATAAGTAGTTAATACACTCATGTTACATTATTTAGAAAAAACTATTATATCACACTGTGCACATGTTAGGTGACCAAGTTCGTTTTTAAACGGTTTTATATATTTGAACTGACCGGGAATCGAACCTAGGACTTCGAAGATGAGAAGACGCCAAAGTCCAACCCGATATGCTCTGCTTATGTGGAAAGAAGTTAAAGTAATTATGTTACAAAAACGACGGTACTACAACACCCAGATCCAAAACAATATAGGAAAGATCATTTCCCATATTAACCCGACCTGGAATCGAGAAAAATCGAGCACGGAATCTCAGAGATTACAAAATTCAAAGTCCTACCCGCTCTGTGCGCTACGAAGATTATCAAATAAAATTGTTTATTATCATTATTAATATCTTCTCATGCACTACAGTGGTTAATGCTCAGTTCTGTAAAAACACCGTATAAGACGAATTCATATAGCAAAACTCACACACATACATAATCCATCTCACACACACACAATGTCAGACATACATCCTTATATACATACATTTACAAACATACTTACCCAGAGAAATACATAACACAAAAAATAACATTCTTTTAATCATGTTTTACTATCTTACATCACACCTATGTAGCATACTTTTAAAATCCCTACTAATATTATAAATGCGAAAGTAACTCTGTCTGCCTGTCTGTCTGTCTGTTACGCTTTCCCGCTTAAACCTCTCAACCGATTTTGATGAAATTTGGCATAGGTATACGTTGACCCTCAAGAACGGACATAGGCTACTTTTTGTTAGAAAGTAAGGGGGGGGGGGGGTAATGCCACCTTTGAATGTTTATATGGGAAAATGTTTATTTTTTAAGTTAGAGATATGAAAGTTGGCACAAATATAGCGCTATTAAAATATATACTTTTTGTTTCGAATATTAGGGGAGATTGGGGTAAAACCGACCATGAAAGGATGTAGTCCACGCGAACGAAGTCGCGGGCAGAGCTAGTATTATTATATTCAAACATATTCTTACCATTGTATTACAACTTTTCCCTACCAAATTAAAATTGTTGTTTACACTTATATACCTAATTATAAGTTTTTAATTTCTATATCACTAGATTTGACACAAAATCAAACTATGTCTTAGGATACAAGCTAAATTATTGTAACCGTGCTGCATGAGTTGGAGACCTGGTGACCTGTAACACAGGTTTCTTACCTACCACGGGCACCAGCGATCCACAGCCAAATATGTAGATACTAGCTCATACCTGTATACTTATATGTTCTTATAGTATATTGCTATGTATTTAGATTGTGTTGAGAAATATACGATTTTTATTTTTATTAATATTAAGCAAACGCAAAGTCCAAAGCTAGTCAACAATGCCAGCCAAAAATAACTCACGACAAAAACAACATTATTCCCGTACTTCAGAAGCGTTTTCAAATCAGAGAAATGTTTTGATAAGTTTGAATAAAACCCAACTTGGAGTGATGCGTGCTCAGAATGCGTTGGGGGGAGGGAGGACAGCGGGTATTACAGCAACCCTCTTGCGGCGTGAGAGGGATACTAACAAATTCCTGATGTGTCCGTCTGAGGGATAGTTTTAGATTTGTTTTGGGTTTTTAGCCTACTGCTAAAAAGGTTTTACTTATTTATTTTAGTGCACTTAGACAAAATTATACAAAAGGCGTTTTATGCTTAGTGGCATTATCGAATACATTGTTTTTGTATTTATGATGTTAGGTTTAGGTTTAAAGAACATTTATTTTCTCATTAAAAACCATACAGTTACTTACATGAAAAATTTACAAGAAGTGGGTAGATACATATAATCTGTGACCCTCTTATTATTCTCGTTACCTACTATTTCTGCTACCTTCAGGTTGTCTGGAGTGTAAGCAAAATATACATTATAAAAGTTTAACCTTAAATATGGAACAAGCAATTAGGTATATTGCCAGTGTTATGAGTATTTATATGTTAATTATAACAGGTGTGCATTACAATAAAATCGCCTAATTTGTACTCATGTATATAAAACCAATATCTGTTAATTTTCTGTGCAGCAAAGTGTAGTTTTCTATATTGCACTTCAAGATTGACCTCATCCCACCTGATGTTAAGTGGTAATGAAGCCCTAGCTTAAAGACGACAAGCAGAATACATGTGTTACTGGAATTGTCGCCCTTACCTTGAAGAGTGGACCCCTGTTACTAACTTAGCACCCCCCAGGAGCTCTTTTAATAACACACAGAAACACAATAACACAGAAGTGACTGTTATTGGGCTGCAGTCTTCTGTAAGGTGGAGGTATTTCACCAGTCGGGTTGCTCCAATTCTAGCGATAAATCGCTATGCCTTACATCTCTTAAAAATTTATTTATCTTAAAGTCGCCGTGTGTAAGGAACTTTTTTAATCAATTTATGATTAGAACCGTATACTATTTTCCGAGAATCCACGCTTCTAAAGTATTGAAGTCTTCATTAAGCAGCTAATTGAAAACTGCACCGAAGTTGCGAACTTCTATTAATTTGTAATAGATCTGTGAAAGTCTCCAGTTGAAAAGCACAGTTAATATTAGCCTCGGAATATCTTCCAAGAAAACGTTTATGCTTTACGGATAATATAGATACTAACCCAAATAAAAAATAAATACTGGGTAAGTGATATTAAGTGAAATACATTGTTCTATTTCTGTGATAAGAAGCTTAGGTATTTGTGTTATAGGAATCAGGAACAATGACGGTACCACAGACCCGAGACACTTATTAAAAAGTGAATTTTCCATATAGACATAATTTCAGATTCAAAGTTGCGTTTGTACTTAAAAATTACTATACGGCCTATTTTAAAGATACAGTAGAAAATATCTCCCCTGGTGGTGTGCGCGCTGTTTTTTTTTAATATTTACCCGACCCGGAGTCGAACCTGGGAACTCAGAGCCGGCGCGACGTCAAAGTTCGGTCCGTTTGCCTCTCAGCTATATAAGTCGCAAAAATATAGTTTTTTGTAATTGTGAGCACAAATACATTTTTAGTAATTATTGTGCAGGATCAAAAGTACCGCGGGGGACTATCCATCGACTGCGTAGGACTGTGAACTGGCCAGACACGCACTTTTTATAGATATAAATATTCTTGAAAACACAGAATATTTGTTAATTATGAACTGTATCAAAGTTTCAATTAAGCCGACCAAAATTAATTTGTGTTCGGTTTTTAATTTGTTTATTTATCCGATCCTCGTAATTAAAGATTCAATTTCGATGCAAATTACTATGTGTTTCGTTCTTGCTTGATATTTTAATGGATAAAAGTCTTTTGATTTACATAGATAAAATACTTTTTATTTATTTTGATGAAATACTTTTCTTATACAACGTATCTTATTAATAGGAACTAGAAAGTGTTTTTTCATCCGAATGTCAGATTATGTAAAAAAATTGAAAACTTATCTGTGCAATTTTAACCTATTCAGAATATAACGGCAAATTGTAGAGTGACGTTATTAGTGGATAAAATTTGAGACACAATAATTCAATTTAATCGGTAAAATAATCATTGTTTCGCCACATTAAAATAAATCATTTTCACTCAGTTCCACAGATAAAAAAAGTAAAATTTATTTTGCAAAAATAAAATACTAACTATGCTTTTAATTAAAAAATATAAATATAAAATTATTACTTTACTAATAAGCTAACATATCTAACACTTTTCATATTTTATTGTTAACACTGTCAAGTAGCCAATTTGTTGTTTTAACTTAGCAAATTAAAAATATGTATCAAATTAAAAATACTAATTATTTTCGATCTGATCAATATGGAAAACTAACTTTTCATAGTTTGTTTCGGGTCTGGGTGTTGTGGAAGCTTCGATGTTTCAGATTTCAGTTCCACAAGAGCTTTAATCACCAGAGTTAGAGCAATGTGAAAAATTTTTTTTCTTAAATTTATTTCCTTATTATGCGAATAGTAAGTGAAGATTGCTAAATGAGATCTACAAAGATCTTTATTCACTGTTAGTTTTAGTATTTCCTTCTAATTTCAAAACAAAATTACCATCCAATACTTGTCGGATAAGTTAAATAGGAAAAACCTAATGTCACACCAAAGGGCTTTTGTTTGCCCCAAAAGGGATAAATGTACTTCTCAGTCAGCTACTCTGTATGTGCGTCACGGACGATATAAAGTACTTCCTTTCCGTTACAGACACACATAAAATATATATCCAGTCTGTAATCCTACTATAAGATAGTATCTCATCAATAACGAGTACATAAAGCCAATGCCACTTTTCGTTGTAATTGTATAGCTCGAAAACGGCCTCACATTTCCAAATCAAATGTTTTGTGTTGATTATTTAGTAGATGGTTTGTGTGAACTTTGCAAAGAATCGGTCAAGCGGTTCTTTATTTATCACATTTTTTGTTACACACGTGCAAAACTGCGGCGGCCCGCTAGTTTTATTATTAACTAGCGACCCGCCCCGGCTTTGCCCGGATGTAATGTAAATACTTTGAAATATTGGCATTTCTATTATTTATTGCAAACAAAAACTTTCCTCTTGAATCACTCTATCTTTTTAAATAAACCGCATCAAAATCCGTTGCGTAGTTTCAAAGATTTAAGCGTACAAAGGGATATAGGGACAGAAAAAGCGTCTTTGTTTTATACTATGTAGTGATATGAAAGTTGGTTTACCTTTCCTTTCGGATTCATCGTTTTTATCGGACAATGAGGTGATTCAAGCAATGTCCCAGCCAAACTGGGAAAACTATAGACAGAAAACGTAATCTTGGAACTCGCGTCCTTCGAGTTTTAGACCCGAACGCTTTAAACTGCTAACTTATATCTTACTGGAGTGTGCGCACGAATGGCATGGTAGATTTTTCTATATTGTCAAAACTTTTCTATATTGTCTCGGGTTTGGGTGTTGTGGTACCTTCGTTGATTCTGATTTCTGTAACACAAGTTCTTTAGCCACTTCCCACAGAATCAGAAAAATGTATGTGATGTTGTCCAATATTTATTATTATTTATTTATTATTATTATTATACACACTGCTTATGGGTGGAATTCGTTCCTAGCACTTGTATTTTTGAATAAGTTTGACCTTAGCTTCAGAACTAGATTGTATAAGCTACTACTAAACTAGCAAGCTCTATCTTCAGCCTCATCATCACTTTACTTCCGGTGATATCACTGCCGTTGCTAGGGAGGCGGCATTTTGGGGTAGTTCCTTACCTAAAAATACTATAAACGAAGATAAATTACTGTTATTATCAGTGTTAGTTCATATTATGATATTTTAAAAAATTAAGCAATACGTACGGTCAAAAGCACGTCAAGGTCATGAGTATCGAAATTATTTATTGGTTTTTGCCGTTAAGGTCATAAGGTTCAATTTGGGGCGGTGACTATTTTCCTATAGCCTGTTTAAAGGTTAATTATAGTTCTCAAACACATGACATAAGGGCGGTGCAAAGTCCAAAGTGTACATCTGACGTGTTTTTCTAAAGCTTTTCCGAACAAAAGCTTTTTCAAACTCACCACGAGTTTAAAAAAGCTTTTCTTGACATTCATTTCTATAACAATTATTTTTCTATCTAATTCAATAAATGCTGACTTACCTTAAATTTTACTCTAGCTATAGAGATAGACGGTCAACACTGGTCGGTCTTATGTAAAAAAAAACATTTTAAATTAGTGAAAATTAAGTTGCGTGAGTCAGAAAAATTATAATGCGGCCATTGTGAGTGTACAGTTTTGGTCATCTTTTTTGTAGTTTCCGGACTGATGTTATATTAACATTGTCCTATAGGGCTCAGGGCCGAAGACTCGAAACTTTGAATCCAGGAAGCGAAACATTTTTAGCTTGTTAGTATATTTTGGGTGTATTTACTCTTAATGCGAATTGGAGTGTCGATTGACTACATAATGAGGTGGAAGGAATTCAAAGAATTTGTTAATAACATACATTTTTGGATATTCCGTATTTGCCAGTAACCCCTTACAAGTTTTATTTACAATAGGTCGGTCTAATACCGCCCAATAAAGGATTAGTAGTCGATTGTCACGAAATAAATTTGCCCGAACGTGCGAATCGTCCCCTTTGAAAAAAAAAACATTTTTTTGGTAGGCGTTTCTCACGAATGCTTTTTACGCGGGCGAATCGACTCCTTTCAAGAACTAAATGCATGCTACTAATTCTTCAAGGAGTCGATTTGCACGCATTTATTTCTTGCCAATTGACTACTAACCCATAATAAATACGGCAAAGCCCCTTCTCAATAAATTTATTGTCTTTGTTATAAAATCTCTTTTTGTTTGCTGATCATACGTGTTAAAACAAAGATGTCATATTATTATATATACCCATTATATATCTACAATTATCATACTACAGATGTGTAGTATAACACTACCAATATATGTAGAGTTGTATAATATGACTGACAAGTATTTTATTATTTATTTATTAGGGTACTTGGGGCTGTGCAGTTCTAGTGAACTGTGGTCACTGCGACCTGTTAGATCTATTGTGACTCGCCACCACTTTAGAGTAACTCCTTTAGCCGGGTCGATTCTAGGAAGTCTAGTATTTTCCTAGCTTTCAGGGTTTTTAATTCATCCGGTTGGGCTATATGTCGTCCCAGGTGGATGCTTCGTTTGTGGATCAGAGATTCACAGTCACACAATTGGTGAAGGGGTGTTTCCTTTTCCTCCTTGCCGAATCTGCATTCAACAGAGTCACTCAGCTTCATATGAACTGGTGTCTTTTTAGTTGACTGACAAGTAACTCTTGTTTTAATTTATTACTAAAATATAGACGGCAAATGTTACGCAAACTTTTCTAAAGCCGATGTTATATAGCTCGTGTGTAGAAGGACCTTTAAATATTGAAGCCGAAATAGGCGATTTCACCCTAACATTAAAATTTAGTAATTATTAAACCGCACCAAAATGTGGCAGCGTTTTTGTAATAAACATAAAACAGTTTCATGTATGTTTTGGCTGTAACAGTTCGTTTCATAAGTTGATGTTAATGTTTTTCTTTTCGTAATGAATACAGAATGAACACAATTTACCTTCTGTTGGGCGAGCGCTGTTTTTATGTTACAACACTACGTTTCAGTCTTAAAAAAAATACTAAACGGGTGTTCCGTAGCTGCTCGTACTTAATAATAAATAATAAATGTTGGACAACATCACATACATTGCTCTAATTCTGTGGTAAGTAGCTAAAGCACTTGTGTTACAGAGATCAGAAACAACGACGGTACCACAACACCCAGACCCGAGAAAATACAGAAAAGTTCGGGGATCGAACACGGAACCTCAGAGATGGCGCGACGCCAAAGTTTGGACAGCTCGCCTCTCGGCTACGGAGGTCGTCAACTTCATACTTCATTTACATTATTGCTCTTTTAGTGGTTTGTAGTTATTTCTTTTGTTTTTCTACTAAAATTATGAACAATGAAGTATGATTGTCTATATAGATGTTTGTCTATTAATTTAAAAATGAAACCCGTTTCCCTATGTCACGCCATAACATAAAAACGGCTTGACCGATTTGGCTGATTTTTTTTTTGTAGTTTTCTAATACTTTGTACTAGGTTTTTACGGAAAAAAAATTAAGAAATTTTCTCAGTAAGATTGAAAATTTAATTAAGCATATTTTATAAAACGCGCGTAACGAATGTCAACGTCATTCTCGGCCATATACTATATTGATAGAGCATTGTTTGTTGGGTGGTTACTTAATTAAATTCTATAGCAGTAATTTACTAATTTTTTAAAATAACTCGCCACGGAATAGTTTTTCACTTGCTAAGGCGGTACGAAGTTTGCCCGGTCAGCTAGTTTTCTTTATACGTGTGTTGAACTCTTGAACTTTCCTCCCTCACTTCACTCACTATTTGACCTCTTTGGCCTATTTAGACTTATTTGTACTATTTAAATAAAACCATAATTAAAAAAATAAATTTGGCTACCTATTAAACCGACGGAAAATCTTGTCACCGCTTTTTTTTTTGTTGACTTGATGTTGGGAAATGCTTGATGCACCGTACCCTCACCCCGAGGGAGGGTGACGGCGTGTGTGGGACTCCCACCTACCTACCTACCTCGGACTACCCACTAAAACCCCCCGGTTGGATCTTCATCGCCTTAATGGCGGCGCCATGGGAGATCGGCTCAGCCTTTACTTCCACGACGCCGTCGGCGGAAGAGCCGCTTACGCGGCTTCGTCTGTTCCCCCCATTGTGTTGGGGAAAATCCTGTTACCGCGATGTAACTGGGGGATAACTCCATCTATTAGCCGATCTTAGGAACTAAGCATTTAAAATTGACACATTCGACTAAACAACGTGTTTTTGCAAAATTATTAGTATATTTACACAAAGACTAGCTGTCCCGGCGAACTTCGTAACGCCTATTTTTTAAGTTTCTAACCTTTTAAACCTTCCCTGGACCTCCACAATTATTTCAGAACCAAGATTAGCCAAATCGGTCCAGCTGTTCTTGAGTTTTAGCGAGACTAACGAACAGCGATTCATTTTTATATATAAGATTCTGCAATATATGCGATACTAGCTTCTGGGCATGATGAATTCAAAAAGGTTTTTTAGACTGAGAAACCCTAAAAAGCTGATTGGAATTTTATTTCAGGAAAATGTTGAAAGGGTTCGGTGAAAAAATGGTTTGAGTTCATGGCGAGGTGTTTTGAAAGGTTGATTAATAAAATATCAACGCTTTTCGCGGCTGAAGCCGGCGTGGCAAATTAATTACAATCGAATTATCCATAACAAATATGTACGAATATGAATTGGTTATCAAAGAGATTAATCTAAAATTATATGGGCTGGTCACTTCGGCTTGGGGTAAAGTCTTGAACTTTTTTTTACATTTCACTTCAAGATTGACCTCATTTAACATCAGGTGGGATGTTAAGTGGTAATGAGGTCCTAACTTAAGGGTGACAAGTACAGCATAATAAATCTGTTACTGGACTTGTCACCCTTACCTTGAAGGCTTGACCCCTGCTACTAATGTAGCTCTGGAAACCTTACTCACACGCAGTAACACAACAACACAGAAGTGATTGTTATTTGCCTGCGGTCTTCTGTAAGGTAGAGGTATTTCACCAGTCGGGCTGCTCCAGTTCGAGCGATAAATCGCTATGCCCTACCTCTCTTAATGATTAAAAAGTGCATTTTTATCAATAAAGACTCTATCATACTGCTCTTCAAACTAAGCTAACCGCAAATTATTGTAGGTATTATTTTTTTCGTTTGAAAAGCCTCTAAACTAATCGACTCGTGCGATACGTGAAGGTTTATTTATTGATTTATCTGAATAGGTACACCAACAGCATAATATATACAACATTCATATAAATTGGGTATGGTGGACAAATTCTTATATATGCCTATTACTATAATTATTTTAAGAGAGGTAGGGCATAGCGATTTATCGCTCGAACTGGAACAGCCCGACTGGTGAAATACCTCCACCTTACAGAAGACCGCAGCCAAATAACAATCACTTCGGTGTTGTTGTGTTTCTGCGTGTGAGTTAGGTTTCCATAGCTCCTGGGGGTGCTACATTAGTAGCAGGGGTCAAACCTTCAAGGTAAGGGCGACAAATCCAGTAACAGATTTATTTTGCTGTACTTGTCACCCTTAAGCTAGGACCTCATTACCACTTAACATCAGGTGGGATGAGGTCAATCTTGAAGTGTAATATATAAAAAAAAAAAGACGTACAGAACATTGTTTAGAACAAATACGCATACTAAAAACTGGAATTAAACATTAAAATGACAATATTTTAAAAAATGAACAAGGTTGTGGGTTCATATCCTCTGCAAGGGGAAATGATTTATCCACTTCGCTCAAATATTTAAAGTTTGGTAGTACAGCATGCTGCACTATAAAAAAATAAAGAGTCTCTTTAAAATAATCGACTATAAAAAATCATCATCATCATCTGCAACAGGTGGTATTGCCGGATAATCGATTAATCGATTATCCCCCCCTTAAATAATCTAATAATCGATATGAAAATCGATAGTATCGATACTATCGATATAATCGATTATATCGATACCTATTTTTATTAGATTAATTTGCAATTATTTTTAGATTTAATCGTCATTCATATAATGTCTTCTTAGACATAACACATTCAAAATGAAACCGTGAAAAAGTTATTTATACCCTAATTTTTATTTATAAAACGTGATATCTAAGTTTCTTGGTACCTACCTGAACTGTACCATCATGGCGATACTATCTTATCCGATAGGTAAATAAAATCGATTATATCGATACAATCGACTATATCGATAGTATCGCTTGCAACTTGATATCGATATAATTGATTATATCGATTATATTGTATTTGACTACGATTATAATCGATTAATCGATTATATCTAATAAAAATAGGTATCGATATTATCGATTATATCGATAGTATCGATACTATCGATTGTCTTATCGATTATTAGATTATTTAGTCATCTTTTGGAATAATCGATTATAATCTATATACAATCGAATCGACGGCAACACTAGCTGATGATCAGCCTGTTGCAGTCCACAGCTGGGCATAGGCCTCTCCAAATGTTCGCCACTTCGCTCGATTTTCGGCTACTCTCATCCAGCTCCTGCCAGCCGTCCTGCGCAAATCGTCAATCCACCTGGCCTGAGGGCGTCCTACACTACGTTTACCGAGGCGTGGTCTCCACTCCAGAACTCGTTTACCCCAACGGTTGTCGGCTCTGCGGCTGATATGGCCAGCCCTCTGCCACTTCAGCTTGCTAATCCTGTGAGCTATGTCGATGACTTTAGTTCTCTTACTTATTTGCTTAGATGTATGTTTGTTTATACAGTAATACATAAGATTAGTAAAGTAAGTAGAATACATGTACCCTATTAGGGTGTAGCAATTGTTTAACAGCTCTCAGTTATCTTAGAATACAATGAAGTAAAATCATTTAGGTGTCCAAGTGTCAGTTTTTTTAAGTTTTCCAAAAGCACCTTTGCTTGCAAGCGAACAAATTGTAACAAAGTTTGGCTTAGAGTTATATAGCAAAAAAAAGTTGTCACCTACAAATCATTTCGATTTATACAGTTGAAAGAACACACGAGAAACGTGGAGGTCACAGGTTCACACCCAAACTTTATGGTGCACTATAAAAAATGAAAAAAGCCATTAACAAAATACTTGTCTCCACAATAAACAAAGGCAGATGCTTTGAGTGAACTCAACACAGGAATAAGTTATTTCGTTTGCTTTGATTCGCAGCGCGACTACTTACGATTCAGAATTATTCAGTTGCAGGCGTGGTCTTTCAAAGTAGTTTATTTAGATGTACTTTTGTCGAAGTACTGTCTACCAAATGCATTGTTTTAAAGTTAATATAAAAATAAAATGTTATAAAGACAATACTTTTGATTTGTTTCGTAATTGTCATTTGCTAATGAGATCTTATAAATAAAAATATTGGACAACATCACATACACTGCTCTAATTCTGTAGTAAGTAGCTAAAGTACTTGTGTTACAGAAATCAGAAACAACGACTGTACCACAACACCCAGACCCGAGACAATGTAAAAAAGTTCGTTTCCTACATTGACTCGACCGGGGATCGAACCTGGGATCTCAGAGGTGACGCGAAGCCAAAGTCCGGTACGCTCGCCTCTCGGCAACGGAGGTCATCTTCTCTTCTTCTCTTATCATACATTGTATCTTTAAAATTCAATTGCATCTTACTTTATTAGACTGTGTAACCATGATTTATTAAGAAATTGACACGAATGTTCGTGTGAAAATATAAGTACGATGTACGGATTTATGAAATTTGCTTGCTGGACAGATTAGATTATACTGTAGAGCTGAATAGACTTTTTATACTAAAAAAACACATATACAGCAAGTACAAAGATCCGTATCTCAATGTGATTAACATAAGCAGTTATGCCACAGAAGCCCTAATCAAAAGTATGTCTATTAAAAGACATAATATGTTATTATAAACACCAAGATACAGAACAAACATATAACTTTATACATAATTTGTTTTATGTTACTGAAGTTAGCGTCAGTTAGTATTTGAAAGAATAAGTTGGGATTAAAAAATCAACGACTTATTCCCCTTATTAATAGTTCAGTAGCCAAATTATTGGAATAGTTATCAAATATCTGAAGAATGAAAAATCGGAATTTATTGAATCTTTTTCAATTGGAATGTTGATCTTAATTGCAAATATTAATAGATAACGAAGCTGTAGAAGAGGATTTCATGCTATATCAGACATATTGATAAATGGAAATTACTCATAAAATGCTCCTAAACTACTCAATAGTCAGTATTGTGACATCACAGATTACAATCTTCTTATAGGAGGAAAGAGTTGTTAGATGTTTTGGTAGCTATTTTACGACCTTCATAGCCAAGAGGCGAGTGGGCCGGACTTTGGCGTCGCGCAAGCTCTGAATTCCCGGGTTCGATCCCCAGTCAGGTCAATATGGGTAACAAACTTTTCTATATTGTTTCGGATCTGGGTGTTGTGGATACGTCGTTGTTTCTGATATCTGTAACACAAGTGCTTAAGCTACTTACCACATAATCAAAGCAACGTATGTGATGTTGTCCAACATTTAAACTAACCTTAGTTTATTAGCCAGTCCACATCCTTAATTAAGGGCACTAGTAGGTATAAAAATTTGAGCAAAAGCAAGTCTAGTTCAGACAAACGTGGTTAGCATCCCTGGATTCCTCAAGTTTTATTACGCCGTTACAACTCGACATGAGGTGCTCTGACGAAAGCTCGTTACTTGCTAACTCAAAAACTCCGAGAGGGAACCTTCTAGCTACAGAGCGAATGGCAGTGATGAAACCTCGCCGCAGATAGTGAAGGATAATCTTTATTCCCATGGCGCCGTCACTGGGTGATAAAATATGCGAAGGGGGGTGGGGAGGGGGTTAGTGGGTAGTCCCCGCTCTTTTCAAAGCGGGGGATCCCCTCACACGCTAATGCCTTCTCCAACGCATCGGTATAGCGTACCAATTCGCAACTCCAATCGTTATAAGAAGTTGCTTTTTAGTGCTCTTTAGACTTCACGGCCTACTGGGCATTTCTTCCATCTGCAGTTATTTGTTTACCTAACTTTTATATTATGTATGGCACTGTCGCTGCAGCTTTGCTTACCATTCAAAAGCGTCGGGATACCACTTTGATACCTCGACAATTGCTGAGTAGGTATTTGCCCATTTTAGTATATTTGAAAAACGATACGTTCTAGTTACAGATAGTAATAAATTATACGAGGTGTACGCTAAAAATGTCCCACGACTGTAGACAGTTGATATGGGAAGTAAATTTGAAATTAGAATTAGCGACTCGCAGAAAAATTGGATCGTAATTTTTGACACATTACGAATCGTTAAATATTGGAACCGGGCATTAGTCTGTAATCAACTCTGTACCTTGTTATATTAAGTTGGCTGACGTACGTAGTTACACGCAGGTCCAATATGACGAAGTACTGAAGTGTACACAAACGCCCACTACGTAACTCCTTACTGCTCCAACGAGTTACGTTGTGCCCTGACAACGGGAGAAATTGCGAACAACAAAGGCTTTGAACGTAAGCACTTAAAATAATACCCAGATCACGCAGCACGTGTAGAACTTGGCGAATTTCGAGCTGAGATTTTCTCAAATTTGGTGAGTGTGAAGGTTTAAATAATTGAATGAATTGTAATTATAATAATGTGTTTATTAACCAAATGCTTAAGCTTTATGAATACAATAAAACAGTGACATTAAACAAAGTCTGTCACGTGAGAGTCATATCAATTGATGAAAACTAGAACAACCTACTAGTAAAAAAATTATATTATATATATTTTTTTTCTATATTGCACTTCAAGATTGATCTCATCCCACCTGAAGTTTAGTGGTAATGAGGTCCTAGCTTAAGGGTGACAAGTACAGCACAATAAATCTGTTACTGGACTTGTCGCCCTTACCTTGAAGGCTTGATCCTTGCTACTGATGTAGCACCCCCCAGGAGCTCTGGAAACCTTACTCACAAGCAGGAACACAACAACACAGAAGTGATTGTTATTTGGCTGCGGTCTTCTGTACGGTGGATATACAATATTGCGTGCATTTTTTGTATATGTGTGTGTATGTGTACCTTCTGGCACAAACGCATGCGCAAACTTAATTTTCAATGTAAGTTGAAGAACACTTCTTCAACTATAAGTTGGTATATGGTTGGCAATGAGTTGGCGAAATAAAAATTGGTTACACATTAAAATAATCTCGGTAATATGAATTCCAGATTTGCAGCAATAATTAAAATTGCTTTAAAAAATTCTGAAACAAAGAATTCGTACCGTTCAGTTTCAGAGTCTCAATCCATTCAATTTGTAACTTGATCTAGAATCGTAGGCTTCATGTTTCAATTTCAAAATGGAAGGAGAGTATGCACCCGAGGCAAAATATTCCTTGTAGAATGATGCTGCAAACACACACAAGAAACTGTACTGTAAATAGTGTTTCCAGACCAAAACTTCAGTGATATCGATACTTGCGATAACTCTTAATGTGACCAATGCCTACTTTGATTACTACACATAGCAGTTAGTTTTAATTAGATACTTACTATCTATCTAGTTGTAACTAAGAAATTAGTTGGTTTTATATATTTTTTATCATTTCATTGTGATTGTGTTTTTAGTTTTCGTCAATGCTTTGCAAGAATTTGTATGTGGTGTATGTTTATCATCGTTGTGTCCGAAGCTATTTTTTTTTTCTATGAAGGGTTTAAATAGATATTTATTAAATTTTGAAATAATGTTACATTGAACATAATCTTGAAACCATCTGCAGTATTTCAAAAATTGTAGGTATTTCAATGCTTTTGACATAATCCAACAAATCGGATTTTTTTGTTAAATATGAATCAATCAATATTTCTTTATTCAAGTAGGTAACATAAAATATGTCATTTTTAAATCATCATGATTAATAAATAAATATTGGACAACATCATCACATATGTTGTTCTGATCCTGTGGTAAGTCGCTGGAGCACTTGTGTTAAAAAAATAACGACGGTACCACAATACCCAGACCCGAGACAATACAGAAAAGTTCGTTTCCCATATTGACCTGACCGGGGATCGAACCCGGAACCTCAGAGATGGCGCGACGCCAAAATCCGGCTCTCCTCTCGGATACGGAGGTCGTCAAATCGATTCAAAGCTCGATTAAAAGCAAACTACACACAGAGTAGGTACCTACTGGTACCTACTCTGTGTGTAGTTTGCTTTAGTTTAGTTTGTTTAGTTTGTTTGTTACTACAAATTCATTAGATTAGTTAAAGTATCAGTTATTAACTTATTGCTCACTTTGAACCAAGTTATATAGTTTTATTTTGACGAGTGATGAAACAATGAAGTACTCGGGCCAGTATTTACCAAGAGGTAAGCTGGAGCAGACTCGTCCCCAAAGGTGGCACCTGGTCACAAGTATGACGTATTAAAACCATTGATAGATCAACATCACTATCTAGTGATCTGTATATGAAAGAATGTGATAAAATTCCGTCCGGCCAGGATTCTTCAGACCAAACCGGCTATGCCCTCATGATATGGACCATAAAACTCCTGGTGTGATCACATCAATATGCTATAAACCTCGCAAACGCGGAAAAGTGGCATAAATCACTTATCAAACAATATTCATGGAGAAAAACTCGGACATTTGATACACGCCTCGAATAGGAAAACTATTCTAAATCCATTCATACATTTATTCATGAATTGTCTCGATTGGTGCTATTGTCATACACATCCACCAAGTTACAGCTTCACCGAGCACCGACTTAAACCAAAGAAGCAAAGTTCAATGTTGAATGAGTTTTGTGAAATCCAAATTGGCTATTCATAAGCAAGTTTCAAACCGATTTGCAGTTAAAGGAGTATTTATTTCGAAGTCGTGAAAGCTCAATTTTGTTTGGATAAACGATTGAATAAGATTGCCGGGTTATGAAGAAGTCGTTAAGAGTTCTTTTCTGTAGATTTTCGGACGCACTCGGCTTTCTGTGGTAACTGTCTATGGGACCATTTTACGGCATTTAAATATCTCCACTGGGTATTCGTTTTTATTATTTTGGAATACCCATAGATAGTAGATTCCAGAGGAATAGATGAAAAACAAACAGAATTTGAAAATTTTGCGTTCCATTTTAAGCATTTAAAATAAAACGGGTTAACGGGGCTGATGCAACCTAACTGAATAGGCGGGCAGTAAGTAGTTTGTATTAAGTACGAAAGTGTTGTCGCGTTTTGAGAAACTTTACCTATGTGCCAATGTTTGCAGACAGCTTATTTTTTCTGCAAATATGGTCACACAGGTAAATACGTACATTAAATGTCGCGATTGAGGCAAAGTTACAGCGTAAAAGCTAATATTTTTATGTGATAAAAGTATGAAAAATGTAAAATTCTAATATGTGTTGGAATCAATAACGTTAAAACACCCGAATTCACCAGATAAATAACCAAATACCATTATCTCATTTGAAAAAAAAAGAGGTTGCTAAATTCGACTTTTTTACATTTAATTTATGTGTGTTCGTCGTTGATTTCAGCGATTTTATCGTTGGTACGGAAAAGAGAATACCCCAAATTATACCAGTACCCCAAAAATAAAAATCATTATAGGCATGTTACATTATGCTGGCGTCTTTTTATAATTGCGCGCAATAAAAAACCCCTGATTATATTATTTTCAATAGATTGGACTACGATTGTGAATATTTGAATACGATTACTTTGTCGTCTAGCATTAAATTGGAAAACCCATTAATTAAGCATTTGAAAATTGGACGTTAAACCTTTCGAATTGGGACCTAAAAAATCGCATCACTTTGCGGTAAAACGGCTTAAACTTAATGTTTCCACGCCACTGTATTCTTGAACCATTCGCTTTAAATCAAAGAACAATATCTGTGTCTACGGGTAAAAAATAGGCACTAAATTTGTGACCTAGTCAGTATGTTACTGGCCGCGATAGGGCCAAGTTATAACACAAGACTTTGGGCGCGTGTCCGCTCGTACGGAAATTATTTATTGCTACGCATACGATGATTTACGTGCATTTTGTTCGGAAAAAGGTTCAGAAGATTGCAGAGTCGTGATCCCAGCTTGCTATCCGGCTCGAAGGACCAACCGTAATAAGTGACTCGAAAAAGATATGTTAGTTTTGCCGCTTTTATGAAAATTGATGGAAAAGAGTAATCGCTTTGTCAGTTTTTTTATACACATTGTACATTTAATTCGCTAATTGCAGAAAACATTTTTCTAAACTTCGTTTCTGACGAGACTGTCTGTTTATTTGTATTGAGCTCTGAAACTACTTTACTGATTAAAAAAAAATGTTGGGAAGCTACACTATCTTCAGTGAACATAGACTATAATATTTAATGTAACTCAAGCTGTGAAAAAAATTACCAAAACACTTTCTTTCATCGCTTGCACTGCGAAAAATATTGATAATAGAACAAAATAATGTATTACGTTTTTGCAGAACATATAATTTTCTACAAAAAATACCGCAACAGCATACTTATAACTATTACAGTTATGTCACAATACGTTGGTAAAAACCGGGGATAGTAAACGTGCGAAGCCGTGGTGGGCCGCTAGTTCGTTATATGAATGCAACGGTTTACCTTCGCTTAAATTCAGAGGAACGAATGTATCTCCGCCTAGCATACGCTGAGATACGTTCCCTGCAAATCTCCGTGATTACACTTGGCACCGAACCAGCTAACTATAAATCGCTCCAACATACTGTTCGTTTGCCTGTCTGTTCCATCCTACCTGGTACTTTATTGTCGGTCAAGCTCTGATAGCTATACTAAACTTGCCATTAACTAGCGCACCTTTTCACAAAACACAGGAATCGGAGTTGTATTCTATCTAACTATGGTTATGTCCCTTTCTTAATCCAAGATTCCTGTAAATCGCTCCTGCTACTTTTGGTTTGCTTTTCTGTTCCTTCCTGCCTTGTATTTTATTTTCGGTCAAGCCTTGAAAGCTATGCTAAGCGAACACCAGCCTACCTTTTCATAAAACGCAGGAATTGGATTCAAATTCAGAAATTATGTTTTGTCTCTTTCTTATTCCAAGCTACCTGTAAAATTTATTTATTTATTTAAAAACTTTATTGCACAAAAAAAGTACAAAAGGTGGACTTAATGCTAGGAGCATTCTCTACCAGTCAACCGTTGGGTCATGCAGATAGTACGTTTATGGGTGCGGTAACAGTAAAAATGTGAGTATGGATAACAACAAAATTAATAATCATAAATAGCAGAAAATTACACACGAGAATAGAATATTCCTGTAAATCGCTCTAACACACTGTTTGTTTGCTTGTCTACTACATTCTACCTAGTACATCATTGTTTGTTAAGCCCCGAAATCTATACTAAGCGTGCCGTTAATCTACCTTTTACATAACGCAGGAATCTGATTCAAATTCGGAAACGATGTTTTGTCTATGTCTTAATCTTAACTACCTATCGCTCTCATAACTTTTCTTTTGCTTATATACTCAACCCTACCTATTATTTTTTTTTCGGTCAAGCCCTGAAAGACTACTGGCCACCAGACTATCCTAGAAAACTTGGATTAGGTGTGAAACTTTTTTTTTACTACGGTATAATATCCATCTTTATTTTCGCTTCCAAACCAAATCTGTAGTACATTTTTTTTTCTTAAATCATTTAAATGTTTGTTAATACAATAAATATACATTTTCCTGTCAATCCTTTTGTAAATCAGGAAGAATACAAGCAAGTTGTCAAACCTTTAAATCACTTAGGCATATAATGAGCAAAGACCTATTAACAAAAATCTATATCGCTTTAGCGGAATCTGTCATTACCTACTGCATCCCCCTATGGGGAGGTACTGACAAAACTAACTTTCTACACATAGAAAGAGCACAAAGATCCCTCCTTAAAGTGATGTTTTTCAAACCTTACAGATACTCAACGGAATCAATGAGAGTTCTATATTATCCGTTAGAAAACTATACATACGTAATACATTACTCAAAATTCACAAAACCTTACCTTTTAAACATGAACGACTGAATAGGAGACGGAATGATATTGTAGCAAATGTACCGAGAGTACGGACCGTGTTTGCTCAAAGGCAATACACCTCCCAACCTCCTTTCTTGTATTATAGAGTTAACAGGCATTTAAAAATCTACCATTTGACCACACACACCTGCAAGCAGTCCTTGACCACGTGGATGCGGCCGTTAACATATAAAGAGATTGAGAAGCTTTTACCGAGACCTGTATAGATTTTGATTTATCCACACGCACAGACACACACACACACGCATACACACACTCTCTCTCACACACACACACACACACACACACATACACACACACATCTGGGCTTTTACTTGTATTCATAAATCCTTATTTTATTTTGGTTTTGCTTGTTTGTACATGTAATTTTGTATCCTACCTAATCTTACACATTTTACCTAATCCAATATACAAACCTGTGGATAGAGCGAGGCACTCCCATCACAAGTGTCTTTATGACTACTTACCGGGAGGCCCCGGCAATAATAATGTAATGGATTTTTTGGAAACAAAGTTTTTTTTTTTTATATAAACCTGGCAAAATACATGAAAAAAATGATTATCATACTATCTTCACTATTGTGACAGTTTGCGTACTATTGAATAAATCTATGATTATTATTATACATTTTTGACATCAAAACCACGTGAAGGCTTACAGCGTATTGGTGCAATATTCATATACTCAACAAATCAAAGTTGATTTTGTCGTTAATGTACGTGGTCCTCTTGGATTTCCTAAACATTTTTCAACAAACTTATCACGTACAAGTACTTAGAGTTGAGACATACAGGCCTAGCATGCGCAATACGTCAAATTCTCGCATGAGACGACAAAAGTTTCGATACTGTTGATTGGCTTAAGTAGGTAGGTTTAAGAGAGGTAGGGCATAGCGATTTATCGCTCGAACTGGAGCAGCCCGACTGGTGAAATACCTCCACCTTACAGAAGACCGCAGCCAAATAACAATCATTTCGGTGTTGTTGTGTACCTGCATGTGAGTTAGGTTTCCATAGCTCCTGGGGGGTGCTTCATTAGTAGCAGGGGTCAAGCCTTCAAGGTAAGGGCGACAAGTCCAGTAACAGATTTATTATGCTGTACTTGTCACCCTTAAGCTAGGACCTCATTACCACTTAACATCAGGTGGGATGAGGTCAATCCTGAAGTGTAATATAAAAAAAAAACTTGGCTAATAGCACACCGCACTCGTAGTTTCACCCAATCAACAGTTGTTGCACTCACTGACTTTAATCGTTTTTGACGTTTGTGGACTGTATGTAATAAAAGCTGGTTTAAATGGTAAAAAGTATAATAAAAATGAAATAAAATAACAAAACTTAAAAACCACAAGCTTACGTGACCAGACGGAAAAATGACAGCAGACAATCGAATTGTGTCATAAATGACATGTGCATAAAAAAGTATAAAATATTATAAAGAGGTTTGTTAACCTATACAACCTGTCGGCGACATACTCCCGCCCGTAAGACTCTTGTCTTACGAGTAATTATCAAAGGAAGTCGACACCAAGTTGCTTAGGCACCACACTTAAAACATACTTAACAACACGTAAATTAATTATATTAGCTTGCGGACTGAACAGACGTAGCGCAGAGTGCGCCGGCATCAGCAACATCCGCTACCCGAATCTTGAAATAGCCGCTCAACGATGCAGCTTCATCCTCAGCATTACTCTCCCTTGATCATCGACGATTAATAGTTGAACCACCTTCTGTAAAACATATCGGCCGCCATTGGATCCAACCTTCGACAGCTCCATGATAAAGTGGTGGGCGCAGGTATAGGTGATCGGCTCCATTTTTCATCAAACGACAACAGATATTCATACGGCGTTTATTTAATTCTGGACAGAAGACTTTAGTTGCAGTGTATTTCAAACGCTTTAGTAGCTCACCACAACTGCTCTATCATGCAATGTTCCGCCTATTTGTGGGTCGCAAGAAACAGCAGCAGTCTAGTACTAAGAGACTGTCACTTCCACAAATATTATCTGGAGTCTTCACAAAAGTTCACAGGAGCATTCCTGGTGTCAATTAATATCCAAAACAGGCCTGGTGGTATGTTCACTGATCACTTTTCTTGACCAAACGTCGGAGCAATCGGGATAACTCGTGCTTTCAAGGTGCTCTTCGACTCTTCATGCGTCTAAGTTGAGTAGCGGATGTGGCTTCTGCCTCGTCTGAAATATAGAAAATACTTAGGATCCGTAACAAAATAATGGCTTAAGCCTGATCCTTAATACAAACTCTAATTACATTGTATTAAATTACATTAAATTCCTTCCTAGATAAACAGTATAATTCAGCTGCTAGTCTCTGCCAACCTAATGAAATGACTAACTAAAACAGACTTGAAGCTCTTATTTAGGTTTTGTCATGAAATTAAAAAAATAATATGAGTTTACTATAGACAACAAGAAATAGTCAACTCTCCAGTACATGTAACGCGATATAAAATCGCTACTGGCATACATACAAATCCTGAAGTGATGGTATCATTATTGCGAAAAATAATAACATATAATTAAACTAAAATAAATGAGAATTACTCCCTCCCATTAATGAAATTAGTGTTTCAATAATTAACAAGAATTAAAAAAATCTTAATAAAAGCTAAAGAGTGTAAATACATTGTAAAGGTTTATAATGGGACAAGACATGAAGTCGACACCCCTTACATCTCAATCTTTCACTTTTTTGATAACCTTTTCTTTAGCTTAAACCGATTGGAGCGATATTTTAAAATCGCTCGCGCATTAGAAATTTCAATTAATTCGGTATTATTTTGCTCTCTAATGCCGAAACTAACGGTTTTTGATTTTAGCCCCTTACGTTTGTGCCTAACCATTTGAATTTTCACGCGTTCCTCCCGACCATGCTTATACGATCTATAAGCTAGATCGAAGTCTGCCGGATCTAATTGTGCTTCGGAAACTGTTTTTAAAAGATTGCGACCTCTATGTTTCGTAGACTTTGCCCGTGGCTTACTTTTAAGGACTTTGGAGTGATAGCGCATGATTCGTTTTTCTGACTGACAGATAACCGACACGTTCGATAGTGACACAGACTTCGACACAACTGCGTTATTTAATACATTTGACTTGTGAAAATTCAATCCAACGGACAAAGTTGAGTTGTGTAAAAGCTTGTGATGACGGCCACCGCAATCTTTACATCGAGAAAAACATAAACGCCAGTCGTGGCGACTGCGCTTTAAACATTTTGCACAAAGCTTTGCCTTACGAACCCAAGACGATCGCTCTTCGTTTGGCAACGCTATGAACTTGGAGCATGTTCTCACACTGTGATCGGTTTGACCACAGAATAGACATAGGCTAACAGCGCGGACCGGATCAGCTACGCACTGCATCGCATTACAAACCGTCTTCCTTATAGGTTGTTTCCATTTGGCAACCTTCGGAGTGCATGAAGTTACCACACGGCGAGTGTCAGAAGCCGAAGGTCTCTCCGCGGCCGGCGCGGCGGCACCGGAAAATTCTTCACGCGGAGCGGAATGAACCATCTTGTTCGCTTCCTTTTCCAAAAACTCTGCCATCTGTAGGAGTTTCGGCTGACTTGAACAGTTAATATTTGTATAATCTAGCCATTTATTCTGCAACAAAGGAGTTAATTTACAACAAACAGTATATAAGTAATCTTTTTCATTGAGTTCACTCATAACTCTGATGAAACTCCGTAGTTTGGTTGACAATGAAATTAAATCACTGCTATTGCTACCCAATAGCGGTATATCATGAATATAATGCACGTCGTTGGTAATTATTTGTTTGGGCTGAGCGTAATAAAGCTCAAGAGCCCTAACGACGTCCTCGGGGTCATTGCAGATAAGCAAATGAGATCCAACAACTTCACGTGCCTCACCATGAAGGGCATTTTGCAACCTGTAAAGGTTTTCAGCAGCGGAATAAGATGCCCGGGTTTCTTTAAAACACTTCTTAAACATTAACCACTCACCTATATTACCGTCAAACCTAGGCAGCGGTACAAAAGCACCCTGTCTCAACGACGATAAAGATAACAACTGCGACACATCTAGTGTGACAGTTTGCGGCTGAGACTGAGAAACATTTACGGGCACTTTTGTTAGTGATGAACTGGGCTCCGCGCACATTGCTTTATAATAATAAGGACTCGTTACCTTAGCCTCTTGTACTAACGGACCATGGTCCTCCCGCGCAGCAGACAAACTGTAGCTAGAGCGGCGTGACGCGCGCTCGGCCTCTGCAAGCGCGTACTCAACGCGGACGGCTTCATTTTCGGCGACGAGCCGCTGCTCCTCTGCGGCAAGTCGCTTCTCTTCTGCGGCGAGTCGCTCCTCCTCCGCCGCAAGTCGCTGCACTTTCATTTTAGCGAGCTTGTACTTAGCCTCAGCAATCTTGCGACGCGAACTAGAGTTACGCGACGAACGTATAGAAGCCGCAGAGCGATCCTCCTCCCCCCGGCAAACAAATGCGGAAATATATATCTCCTCCGAGAGTAGGTTGGTCACAGCCTCTTGAAAATAAGGCTCACTTGTGGTTTTAAGCATTTTCATTGATAAAAAGTTGGACAAGACAATAAAAAGTGAAAATTTTGCAAAATCAAAAATTCTAAATTAACGTAAAGATTACTAAATTCGACGGGTGAAGAACAAAAATCGACGGGCGAAGGACCAAAATGTGGACTGTATGTAATAAAAGCTGGTTTAAATGGTAAAAAGTATAATAAAAATGAAATAAAATAACAAAACTTAAAAACCACAAGCTTACGTGACCAGACGGAAAAATGACAGCAGACAATCGAATTGTGTCATAAATGACATGTGCATAAAAAAGTATAAAATATTATAAAGAGGTTTGTTAACCTATACAACCTGTCGGCGACAACGTTTGTTAAGAGCGCGATAAAATTTTGTCGCGTGGCTTATGCTGGCCTGATAGAAACTCTATTTTTAACAACCAAAACACCGTCCGTAGTTATTCCATTCTAAAGTCCAAATTCCTCGTTCACAAAACTTAAACTTGGACGAAGAATTCAAGTTGTATCGGGTGAGAGAAACATAGCACTAGAGATATATCACTTACTACGACTGTGAAACGAACGCGCGAGCAAATAAGAGTGGAGGTGATTTGTATCGCCGTCTGAGCGCGCCAAGACCGATCGTGAGATTGGAAAAGTTACTATTGATAGTGTTTGCTTAATCTTTAATAACATTGTTTAAAACAAAAATGTAAACCGGCCAAGGGCGAGTCGGACTCGCCCATGAAGGGTTCGTAGCATCAAGTTTTATAATATAAAAGTTTATTGAATAAAATAAATAAATAAAATAAATAAATATAAATATTGGACAACATCACATACATTGCTCTGATTCTGTGGTAAGTAGTTTAAGCACTTGTGTTATAGAAATCAGAAACAACGAGGGTACCACAACACCCATACCCGAGACAATATGGAAAAGTTCGTTTCCCATATTGACGCGACCGGGGATCGAACCCGTAACCTCAGAGATGGCGCTCGCCAAAGTCAGGCCCGCTCGCCTCTCGGCTACGGAGGTCGTCGGAATTAAAGGTAAATTACGATTTATGACGGACAGACTTGACGAAATGCCAAAACGAATCGAACGAATAAGGGTTCCGTTTCTTAAAAAATACGCTTTTTTAGCAAATCGAACTAAAAAGGCTCATGTGTTTCTCCTCATGTGGGTCCCATCATTTACAATAAAATACCTGATAGCATAAAAACATTGAACCTGCATCTATTTAAAAAGAAACTAAAACGACTACTGATTGATAAATGTTATTACTCCATTTCCCAATTTTTAAGTGACGCTTTATAAGATTATAATTATTATTATTAATTTTGTTATGTTTGAAAATTTCAGTTAATCAAGTTATTTAATTTATTATGACGCTATTATTATAACTTAGTAACTTAGGTAAAGATTAATTTAATTTTAATGAATTTATAAACTAATATATGACATTTCTACGCCCTTTAGGGTAAAATATGCTGAACTCTTTTCTCTGTAACACCTGTTTCTGTGTACCATATTTTTAAGAAATAAATGATATTCTATTCTATTCTATTCTATTCTATTCTATTCCTTCTTTTGATATGGAATGCTACAAAAAGAGCGTGAAGAAACATCTTTCCAGTACGGCGATGCTAACGGATAGGATATAAAGGCATCAAATCCGTTGTCACCGCTCTATGAGCTTTAGATGAACTGTGTAGAATCCGCAAAATGTGTAGAACATAGTGATCGGTATCTTCTTGGTCGGTGGGTCTAAAAGATGCGATACCCACCGATCGAAGGGAGAGCTGGAGTGTGAGTTTCAGGTGTCCGCATAGCTGTAGGCAGCGGAGCCGCAGAGCAGATCCGCTGCTGGGACCGTAGATGCCAGGCGTGACGTAAGCCTGGCCTCCATTACTTCGGTCCCGAGGGCACGCCCCATCGGGTCAAGTGGCCTGGCACGTTCAAGCCGCGCGCGTTATGCGCAGTGAGGGAGGCCGCCTAGCGGTAGGCGCTGTGGGGGAGCCTGTGCAGAATCCGCAAGGAATCCCAACTCCCCCACAACTGCTCAGCGTAGGCCACCGAGAGGGTTTTAGTCGGTGCGAGCCCGACACACCACTCTCTGTTCCCCGCTGAAAGTGACGGTGCGGTAGGCATAAAAAAAGGTTAATGCCCCCATCAGACAGAAAATAATCTGATTGAGAGGCAAATTTTTAATTAGATGAAAGTTTATTCTACCAACCTGTATATCAAGTAAAATGTTGAAAGATCTTCGACTTTGCTGACTTTATTCAAATTACCTATTAGCATTCTAGTTCATTTCGAGATCCATCTTTGTAATTTTAATTAGTAATGGTTATTTATTTAAATTTGTAATTTATAGATTGAGTTTCAGTTAAAATTTATTTAACTTGACCTCCGCAGCCGAAAGGTGAACGGGCCGGATTTTGGCGTCGCGCCATCTGTAAAGTCCTGGGTTCAATTCCCGATCGGGCCAATATGGGAAATCGTCTATATTGTTTCGGGTTTGTGTGTTGGGATATCCTCTATATATTTGACTTTTATAACACATTTAATTTACTCCTAGTCCCGAATCTATGCAAAGTATGTGAAAACAAAATTGATATAAGTCACCATCAGATTCCAATTTCATTATTTTTTATTTATACACAGTGCCAAGGCACTTTAGAAATGTATATGTCACCGTAAGATTGTAAACATCGTTAGATTACAATCTATCTAGTGAGATTGCAAACTGTCGAAAGATTGTGAACCGTAAGATATGATTGCAATTTGACGCATTTCTTTTCGTTACATTATAATCTAATAAAAATATTGAATTGAATACATTTTCAAGGAGAAGAATTTGTTCGTAAATTTCTTAAAACGTGCTAATTTCAAAAACTACTGGTTTAATCGAAACATTACTTTTTCATTAATGGAAGGCTTTAAGCTATTTTGTAGGCATATGTTTGTAATGAATAAAATCAAAAACTACTGTGCCGATTGTGATACAAAAATTGTTTCTTCATTGAAAAGTTACCTTCAACCTGAGTAATTTCGGTTATATTTACTTCTAGAAAAGATTAGAGGTTCTTACTAAAGCGTAAATAAGGTAAACCAAAGTAGGTAAAAGAAAACTCCACGCGTATGAAGTCACGGGCGGTCTCCAATTTTAGTTAAAACGGAACAAAAAAATTATAAATCCTAATTTCTAATAAGTAACATTAATAAATCCGAGGAATTATTGTATCGGCATTGCCATTATTCGTATAAGTCCAAAAACATAAAGTAATTTTGCACTTACGAAATGTCACATCAATTCTACCCTCATTAGCTAAAACTAATTTGAAAAGACTAATGACCTAGCCACTAAAACTAACCACTGTTTTTGTCAGAACTTGAATTATAATGGCGGGCCATTTTTAAGCTCGTTGATACGAAACAGCGAAGAAAGTGTCCCGAATTTAAATTAACAAAGTACCTCCATTAGGGCATGATTTAGTGCCCTTTTATTACATTTTTAAATGTTTCTAGCCTTTAATTTTGGATTTCGTACCTTTATAACTGAAGTCATTGTAACTTTTTTCAAAATTACCATGTTCGAAAGATTGTTTACAAAACTTTAAGAAAAACTTCATATATTAGTGTAAAAATAGTGATCAACATATCTTATGACGGTCTACGTTTATTTTAACTATTTTAAATTAACCTTATGTTCATAAATCTGAATAAAAATTGCATTGAACTAACGAGAAAATTACCTACTATCATTATTTATGGTAGCGCTTTTGATTGAATCTTGATTGATTTTTAAATTAAATTCGTTTACTTTTTGATGGTAAAATATTTTTTATTATTTTAATAGATATTTGCGATATTTCATTAAGTAAGTGGCCACGGCAAAGTGTGAGCTGAGCGAGCGAAGGGAACAAGTCACGTCCGTCATGGTTAACTCTGTATAAATAAACATATGTACGCGCCATACTTAAAACTAGGCCAATTTAGAAAGTTATTTTATGTTTTGGTTGTAAATGTATAGAAAAGGTTTGCCAGAAATGGAAATTCAATTTTACTGGATTAACACGCATGCAAAATCATGGCAAGCCCAATCATCATCCCAAGTTCATTCGCTTCACACAGTCAATTCGCTTGTTGATACCAATTTGGAAAACGAATTCTTCTAAATTGGCTTTGGTGTGGATATGACAGGTTGACACCCCCGTAAATCTCCGTCATCTCACTCATAGTGCAGGATACCTTAGTCTGATACCAGATTTTTGGATGATGGCGAATGTATTTATAGTCAATAGTCAAATCTTTTTATTATTATTGATGAAATCAGTAACACTTATGAATAGTTTGTATATAAATGTAGTTAAACCTCCAGTTCGGAACCTATAACTACCAAGAAGATGTCGGCAAGAAACTTAGTAGTTTTTCTTATAAAAGAAAGCTAAACTTATTATTTTAAAAATAAATAAAAATAAAAAAAATACAATTACTAATTTTGCATCAAGGCTTGTGTGTGCATGACAATCAGCTTGTCATTTGTAAAAAAAACATTAAAAATAGAATTTAATTAAACTTTGTGTCAAATTATACAAATAAATAAATTGTAAATAAAATAAACTAAACGACTTAATGTGCAATATGTGTTATAGTTCTTGAACTGCTAAAAGTAAACGGAGTTAGACTCGTGATACAGAGGTAATGAGGTAATGATGACAAAGAGGGTATGATTCCAGCGGGTCTTTGTGTGTGGTTTCTAGTACCAATAGGATATTTTGAGATTAATCATCTAAAATGTCTTATCTGAAGGCCATGTATTTAAGCATAGACTAACAGAATAGCTGTTTTAAAAAAATGGCTTTAATGTGTCAACAATTAAGACAGTTTTTTCTTTTTTATATTGCACTTCAAGATTGACCTCATCCCACCTGATGTTAAATGGTAATGAGGTCCTAGCTTAAGGGTAACAAGTACAGCATAATAAAACTGTTACTGGACTTGTCGCCCTTACCTTGAAGGCTTGACCACTGCTACTAAAGTAGCACCCCCCAAAAGCTCTGGAAACCTTACTCACAAGCAGAAACACAACAACACAAAAGTGTTTGTTATTTGGCTGCGGTCTTCTGTAAGGTGGAGGTATTTCAAAAGTCGGGCTGCTCCAGTTCGAGCGATAAATCGCTATGCCCTACCTCTCTCTCTCGTTCTGTTTTATTCTCATTCTTGGAGGCTTAGGATTTCTCAAATAAAATCTCTCACATGAGATGTCAAAAGATTTATCTGTCTGTCTCTAATTGCTATCAAATCAACAATTAATTAACTGAATTCGGGTACTTGATAAGAGCTGCGTAAAATGTACTCATGTAAAGTAGCAAAAGTCTACAAAACTAAGACTTTGTAGGAGTATGTGGTACTCATTGTAGCGAACAAGGCTTTGCAAAGTTTTATAAATCATAATACCATCAAGTATTTCGTTAACTGTTGTTACAATGGTTTGAAAACCATCAAATCAAGTTAAATTTTAAGATTTTCGCGTTCCATTTTAAACATTTAAAATAATTTAACGGGTCAAAACGCGACACCATTTTTATTTAGTAGTTAATACGAACTACTTACTGCCCGACGTTTCGGTTAGGTTGCACCACGTGCTCACGAGCTTACTCAAAAATTATTAGTTAGTTAGTTAAGTTATTTTCCAATATTAAACTGACGTTAATATTTGTTTTTATGTTTTTTCAGTTAGCTATGAATGATTTATGCCCGGTTCCAATATTTGAAAAACGATCCGTTCCCGTTACGAAAAGTAATAAATTATACGGGGCGTAAGCTTGAAACGATGACAGACGACGACAGGTGATATGAAAAGTAAATTTGAAATTAGAATTAAGGACTAGTACAAAAACCGGGTATTAGATAACATTAGTAATACTTATGAATAGTCTTTAACAAATGAAGCCTCCGTTTGGGTCATTAGATCGTTCAGTCCTTAATTAGATTATTTTTCAATAATAAACTGACGTTAAAATTGTACGCTTTTATTCTTCTTTTCTTATTATAGTTTACTTTATTTGTTTCGTTTAGTAAGGTAGTTAATTAATTAGCATGCCAAGATTGACCTCATCCCACCTGATGTTAAGTGGTAATGAGGTCCTAGCTTAAGGATGACAAGTACAGTATAATAAATCTGTTATTGGACCCTTGCCTTGAAGGCTTGACCCCTGCTACTAACGTAAGACCACCCAGGAGCTCTGGAAACCTTACTCACACGCAGGAACACAACAACACAGAAGTGATTGTTATTTGGCTGCAGTCTTCTGTAAGGTGGAGGTATTTCACCATTCGGACTGCCCCAGTTTGAGAGATAAATAGCTATGCCCTACCTCTCTTATAACAATGCATGTAACAATATTCGACCAATTTAAACATTTTTCAGAATTATCCAATGTCATACATTACACCGAATTATTTTTATTTACATAAAGATATAAAAAACTAATACATAGCTCCTATTCAATCAAATAAATTAAGTTCCATAGCAAATAGTACTAAATTATGAGGAGAAAATATTATCTACGAGATACCGTAGCGACCGCCGCTATCGTAGCATGTTCGTAGATGGATCTACGAAACTGCGTAGACGGTCATTGGCCTAAGATATTATTATTTGTTCCCAATCTCATATTGGCAGTTTGATAGAAGCTAATTTTCTATTCTAGTGATTATATGATAAAGAAAAAAGTGATAGTTGCGTGTGTGTAAAGATATATATTGCCTACTATACTATGTACCATTGTTATATGGTAGGTATATTTGTTATATTTTTTTTTACTTTTTTTCAACACTGAATATAAAGTTTTACGTTAATTTAAAAGATTATAGAGTAAGAAAACCAATTTATAGTGTGATATTATGTTTAAACTTATTTTAAGAACAGTAATTCTGAAAACATTTTTAATATAAAAAAGACTAAATTATAAAAAAATATATTGTATTTTAACTTCCATCAAAGTAACATAACCGCAATTAAAATAGAAATCTCTTTTCAATAAATAAATTCAAGTCTCCACAAACAAACCCGTGGGAAAATTGAACCCTAAGACATTAATATTATTAAAGAAAAACGGACGCACAGATATTGCATTGTGATTGATCGAAAGTAAGAAAACCATTCATTTTGGGCAGACAAATAAATATTGGAGAAGATGACATTTCTCCGATTCTATTATAAATGACTAAGCATTTGTGTTACAGAAATCAGAAACAACGACGGTGAACCACAGATCAAAACCACGACACCCAGACCCTAAATAATTCAGGAATTTTTATTTTTCATACTGACCCAACCGAGAATCGAGCTCGAGACATTATTCTTACAGTGCCATCTCTGTGGTCCCGGGTTTGATTCCATGTGTGTTAAGTCGAGTTATGGAAAATAAACGTTTCCATATTGCCACGGGTCGGGGTGTTGTAGTACGATCATTCTTTCTGAAATTGTAACACAAGTGATTTAGCTACTTCTACGCAGAAGCAGGAGTGATAGAATGTTTTTCATTATTTTTGGAATACTAAATTTATTTTATATTTTTTAAATTGAATATCATAGTTTATATATAAAGTAATCCTACCGAGAAGAACCCGGCAAGAAATTCAGCAGTTATCCCAATATTAACCATACTTAGAACTACAGAATATATATTTAAATATTTGATATTATCAGCATCTTAGCAACTTATATTTAATTTATTTGACGACCTCCGTAGCTGAGAGGCGAGTGTGCCGGACTTTGGCGTCGCGTCATCTCTGAGGTTCCGGGTTCAATCCCCGGTCGGGTCAATATGAGAAACGAACTTTTCTGTATTGTCTCGGGTTAGTGTGTTATGGTACCGTCGTTATTTCTAATTTCTGTAACACAAGTGCTTTAACAACTTACCACAGAATCAGAGCAATGTATGTGATGTTGTCCAATATTTATTTTTTTATTTATATAAAAGTTCAGTTCTCTGAGGTATTAAAGCAACATATAATTTCCAGTTTAGCACAGTAGATATTTTTGGAAACAAAAAAAAACAAGTTCAGTTGAGAAATAACTAAAATTTAAAAGGAAAATCTATATATCCAGCATATGTTGGTCGTAGAAATATGTAGTTTGTTTGTCTATACTATTACATGTGGTAATGAGTTCCTAGTTTAAGGGCGAAAAGTATAGCATAAAAAAACTGTTACTAGACTTGTCACCCCTACCTTGAAGGCTTGACCCCTGATACTAATGTAGCACCCCCCAAGAGCTCTGGAAACCTTACTCACACGCAGGAACACAACAACACCGGAGTGATTGTTATTTGGCTGCGGTCTTCTGTAAGGTGGAGGTATTTCACTAGTCGGGCTGCTCCAGTTCGAGCAAAAAATCGTTTTGCCCTGTCTCTCTTAATTATATAAATATTCATAGAGCAATCAATGATTTCACTATAATATCATTGATTGCTCTATGAATTTAAGCAGAGACAAGTATATATTGATGCTTAAAGCCTGAAATAAATAATAAATAAATAAATAAATATTGGACAACATCATGTACATTGCTCTGATTCTGTGGTAAGTAGCTAAAGCACTTGTGTTACAGAAATCAGAAACAACGAAGGTACCACAACACCCAGACCCGAGACAATATAGAAAAGTTCGTTTCCCATATTGACCCCACCGGGGATCGAACCCGGAACCTCAGAGATGGCGCGACGCCAAAGTCCCGCACGCTTGCCTCTCGGCTACGAAGGTCGTCAAGGAAATGTTGTCTTTTTTAACATTTCTTTTGTATTACTCTCGCCAGCATGTTTAACGATTGTTTGATTAAGGAAAACCTATTATTATACCCTAAGTTATGTATAAATGGATTATCGCTGTTGGTTTCTAAGAAATAAAAAAAAATACACACTCCAAACATAAATTTAACACTATATTTACTTCAAAACCTAATATTAAAATCTCTCCCGCAACCCTTGTTCTCTATCATCAAATATCTCAAAAGATCTTTTACATACGTGAAGAGCAATATCGTGTTCAAGTTACGTAGACTGCCATTTTATTGCATGTTAGTCAAAATGCATGTACTAAATGCATTTAGGTCGCATTGGATGAATCTCAAAACTCAAACTCAAACTCAAATTTTTCTTTATTCAAGTAGGTTACATGTAACACTTTTGAATCGTCATTGAATACAATGCAAAGTGATTCTCATCATCTCTTCAAATCATCAGACCTCTTACATTTGACGAATAAAGAATATTCTACATTCAATTTAAAAAAGCAAACATTCTTAATTAATACTCACTTAACATATTGACAGTTACTCTGTTATGACTTATGCCCGGTTCCAATAATATACGATTGGTAATGTGTCAAAAATGACTTTCCGTTTTTCTTATTGTTGATTTACCTTTGAACAAATTTAAGATATTTGTTAAAGGTTGTCTTTTGAAAAAAGGGTACTACAGAGTAGAAGACTATTAATGACAAAGAAGTGTGGACCACTAACTAGTATGTTCACCCTCACATGAAAATTTCACTAATTATATTTACTAATTGTATTTCTATTTATACAAACTCAGCAAGAGGTACCTATTTCTTTACGTATTTGTCAACTCGCAAGTTGGCAAAATTCTTATTAAGCACGAATGTGCATTAGGACATACAGTTTGTTTAATTTAAATATATATATTTTTTAATGTTTCTTATTACTTTGAATCAATGAATTATTTTTTACAATTTACTACATTATTTTATCTAATTACTACACTGTATGTCTTAGTCCAAAACTAGTTATAAGTTCAGCTATATTTGTAATATGAACGACAGAGTTTCTTGCCGGGATCTTCTCAGTAAGTTATAGGTTCCGAACCGGAGGTAGCGTCATTTGCATTATATAGACGTTTCATAAATATTACTGGTGTAATTTACATGAATAAAAGAATATTGAATATTGAATTTTTGAATTCTACGAGCTGTTAATTCTAATTTCTAATTTACTTTCCGAATCAGCTGTCACAGTCCTCCGTCGGTCGTTTTGAGCTTACGCCGCGTATAGTTTATTAGTATCCTTAACAAGAACTAATCGTTTTTCAAATATTGGAATCTTAATAACGACGATTAGTTAATTCTGAGAACGCTTTTATTTTAGATATAATGAATAAGACTAAATAACAAACATAATAAATAGCTTTAAAAAAATAATAACCGTACTAATTTTATTTATACGGGAAAACTTAATTTCTATATTATGAAAGAAAAATTGATATACAGGAGGTCTACTCTCAAAAACGAACGAAACGGATCCGACAACGGATAGCAATTTTTAATTCTCATAGACGCAACCAATTCTCTTCGAATGCGACTAAAGCGTTTAAAAAAAACACAATATTATTTATGCAAATCATTAACCACGCCTTAACTCCCGAACTTTTGATAAATCTTCAAAAACGAATCCTTTCGTATGTTCGTTTCGTTCGTTTTTGAGAGTAGACCCCCTGGTACTGTATATTAGATAATACCTATTGATTGAAGGTAATAAAACATTTGTTTTAGTCACTTACGTTGACTTATTTTAATTAATCTTCTTTAGGTATTAAGTAATCCTACCGAAATAAATTTAGCAAGAAACTCGAATCGAAATAAAAACTAATAGTAATACTTTTCTTTGTAATATTTAATACTACAGAGAACTCGCAAGAATAGATTCATTGTGCGAGCGAGCAGAAAATCATGTCCATATATTTTTATCGCATGAATATTTAGTTTGTAGTCTTTTCTCATTATATGCACCTAAGATCTATGCATGGAATATCTTATCTAAATTACATTTAGTAAGGTATTTCCAGTGAACGAGAAAAACATAGAAAAATTCGCGTAATAATAATGTTACGAGGTTCGGGTTCGTGACAATGAAAACAGCCGATAAAAATTACCAAAAGTCACACTTTAATTAAACGCCACTAATGACAACTTTACAACGCACTAATTAAAACAACAATCGCTCCCAAGTCGCACTTCAAAATCGCTTTCGAAGTAATCACTTGTATCGTATTCAATACTGTCCCGGTCGCGGTCAATCCCGGCCTTTTATATTGCCGCGGCCGTTCCCGAACCTTCCAACGCAGAAACATCCGGAACATTCGCGCGCTGTCCGGTCTTTTTTGACCGAGCGTACGGCCATAGTTCTAGTAAGTTCGACGACGTCTCGACTCTCTGAAGTTCGGCATTCCAAACTAGATGGCGCTGTTTACTAAAAACACCATCGATCGTGGCGCGTAACACTAACTTCATTCGAATATCGGCACCATAAAACACATAACTGTAAAACACACAAGCAATAGATATGAAATATACTAATAAAGTATCGACCTTTGAAACAAAACTTTAAGGCTAACGCCTTTAGGTTGACAAATAGACAGTTGGTTGTTACGTCATTTAAAATGTGATGGAACCATCCTGCGTCCTTAAAAATGGTATGTGTACCGTCGCTAGCTTACTTTTTTAAACCACGCCTAGTGTGCCTTACTACAACTCGTATTGTAAATGACTAAACATTTGTATTACAGAAATAAAAAACACAACACATTATATATTTATTTATCATATAGGTATTTATTTATTTATTATAGTTTTATTTATCTTTACGTATTTTTTTTTTATAATTTTATCTCGTTATGGTATTTATATTGATATTTTCTGTTAGTATTTTTCTCAAACATTTTGCACGGCTGTACCCGTTTCTCGATGTCTACTATTTCCTCTACCTAAAGGCTGTCTGGAAGAGATTGATCTTTAGCAATAAGACCGCCTATATTGTACTTAAATATGTCTGTAAAACCAATTTCTGTAAATTTTCTGTGCAATAAAGTGTATCTATCTATCTAACACCCAGACCCGAAATAATTCAGGAATGTTTATTTTTTTAAACTGACCCAACCGGGAATTGAGCTCGAAACCTTTTTCTTACAGCGCCGTCTCTGAGGTCCGGGGTTCGATTCCATGTAAGTCGAGTCGAGCTCGTGAAATGGGATGGAACCATCGTTGTGATTAACCCCCGTCTATGACTCGCTGCGTCCTTGAAAACGGTATTGGTACCGTCGCTAGCTCACTTTTTTAAACCACGCCTACTGTGCCTTACTTTTCGCCGTGCCATTTTCAAGCGTTAGAAATTCTTCTATGTTTTTTTCGTTCACTGGGTATTTCACATTTGAATTGATTAGAATCAAAACCCGCTATCTCTATATGGAGTCCATATACAAATAGCGGGTGTTACACTATATTTAAAAATTGGTCCTTTTGGGGGGCACAGTTACGTTCACGTTCCTTCGTCGAAAGCGTAGTTTGATTCAGAAATATGTGCGGTATTGAAGCGAAGACGTCGCCGAGATTTCCAATTTCTCCACGTTTCAAATTTAAGCATCTTTCACGAGATTTGTTCGGATCTTACCGAGAACTTGCTTGTCAATTTAGGGCGTGTCAATTGTAACTAAAATATTTAAATTCAAATATGGCTATATTTAAATTAATATTAATACTAATTAACATACCAATTATAAATTTATCAAAAAGGTACGAAAATAAACTGTTCGAAACAGTTTCTAGTTAAATTAAATCGAAAATTGGACAAAAATGGCGAAACAACTCATTAACCTTATTTTAGCCGCCGTTTCTGAAATTGGATGCGAGTGAATAAAATACGTAATAGCAAAAAACTCATATTCAACAACATTTAGTTAAACGTTGCTGATGTTTTTGCTATAAGTATGTATATGTATGCCATTATGTATTAATTATTATTGTTCATAGTTATTGAACTACAAGAATTAAACCGTAAAAATGAGCACTGGAGTACCCTAATTTTGTTTATTTTCAATGAAAGCGATACATTTTTTTTTATATTTCAATGTTAATTAGATGCCATTTTTGAAATTCGACACCCTTTTTTATAACATAGACAATGCATCCTAAAAAGAGGTTGAATATCCTTATAAACTTAAACAAGGGGGTTAATTATAATATCTTTTCAAAAGCAACTTTACTGTCGAAATGCTCTGTAAATTAAAGTAAAGATGCTATAGTATAATATTGGCGCCCCATTTCAGTTGAAACAGGTAACGAGTTACAACCAGTCCTAGCGCATTCGACTATCTGAATCCAAAATGGCTGCATAGAAATACGATCGCAGTCCTTTTCACGCGAAAATTGATTCCAGAATGTGTGTGGTTTTGGTTAGTGGCATTTTTAAGGATTTACGTGCATTTCTATGTTCAGAATTGAAATTCACATTTAGCAGGTTCAAACTATTGTTTTTTTGCTACCCGTTATCGTTTTAAATATGTTCAAAACACCACTATGTACAAAAATTGCAGTGAATAGAGACAGTAGAATTTTATAATTTAATTAATTCCAATGGTTTGATGTTCGAATAGTTTAAGTACTGGATTTCGGGGTCAAGCAAATTATGATTATGGATTTTGGAAACCAACTTCGGGTTTGGCATCATTAACGTATAAGTAGATGTGGGATAAGTAGTAAATTTTACTAAATGAGTGAGATAGATGACATTTGACTAGGATTTAAATCTATGAGGAATTGAGATCAAACGACGATTTGAACGATGACGGTCCATTTTTGATGAAATAAACCATAATATTGGTTACCGAGACACCTGTTTGATTTACTACCTTGATCTTCCATAGGTTTACAATTAATTATTTTGCACGTCATTTTTCTCCTAGTAGCTGACGTTGATTTAATCCGCACTATTTCGGCTGATAATCAGTAATTCTTAACAACTACGCAAATATATACCTATTATCCTCATTGCAAGTCTCGTCACGGCAGAATACGCGAAACATGATTCGTTAAGTGGAAACGAATGCGTTTGTTCAGGACCGGATTAATTATTATAGTCACGTAGAGCGCGCTTCCTGGCTCCTTTTGGATTATGAAAACGAAAATACTGAGGGGTTAATCTTTTTGAGGTTACGTAGTTTGTAAGCAAAATAGGAAGGTACAAAAAATATTAGATATCACATGAATAGCTCTGATTATAAGGTAAATAGCTTAAGCACTTGTGTTACAGAAATCAGAAACAACGTCAGTATCACAACAACCGAACTCAATTTAGACATTTTTTTCCCATATTGACCCAACCGGGGATCGAACCCACAACCTCAGAGATAGTGCGACGCCAAAGTCAGGCCCGCTCGCCTCTCGGCTACGGAGATCGCCAAATAATGTTCACGAAGTTATTAAACATTTTCGTGGTAGTCTTGAGAAAGTTCTTGTTTCCAAGTGCAAAGAAAAACTCAATCTTGAAGTAACTGCTTTGTTATTGTTGTGAATACAGTCATGTATATTTAGTAACATTACAAAATAAATGCAGCCTTTATATTGCTTACAAAAAGTATCTGCTAGTGAACTCATCGGTTTAAACATCGGTCTAGCAGTGTCATAGATCAGCCGGAACAAATAGGCAGATATACAAAACTGACAAGAAAGTTTGGGTAGGTATACAAATAAGTACCTTGTACCACATACGGTACATACAGTGTATACATACATCTATTTGCATCTTTAATGATAATATAAGCTAAAGAGTTTTTTTGTTTCTTTGAACGCTTTAATTTCAAGAACTCCTACAAATATACTTTTTATTTGTGTTGGATATTTCATTTATAGAGGAAGGCTTTAAGCTCTATAACATCACGCTGTGACTAATAGGAAAAAATAATTAGTGGAAAGTGTGGAAAGAACGGGAATAGCTGCAGAGGTCCCAAGATTGGCAAAAAGTTTCCATTAAAATACTACTGCTTAGATTACGATTAAGAGAAGTAGGGCATAGCGATTTACCACTCGAACTGGAGCAGCCCGACTGGTGAAATACTTCCACCTTACAGAAGACCGCAGCCAAATAACAATCACTATGGTGTTGTTGTGTTCCTGCGTGTGGTAAGGTTTCCTGGCTCCTGGGGGGTGCTACATTAGTAACAGGGGTCAAGCCTTCAAGATAAGGGCGACAAATCCAGTAACAGATTTACTATCGTGTATTTGTCGCCTTTATGCTAGGACCTCATTACCACTTAACATCAGGTGGGATGAGGTCAATCTTAAAGTGTAATATAAAAAAAAAGTGAGCGTGTCCTTATAGTGTCTCTTTAAAGAAATAGTTATTTTATTCAAACCAATCGTTTCGGATATTAACGCATTCAAACGAACAAACAAACTTCTCAGCTTTAGTATATTAGTATTGATAAACATAAGCGAGCTTGCATTTTTACTCCCGTGATTTCCAGGAATTGGTGGGAAGTAATTATGTTATTATTGGGAGTCCTAATCTGCTATCCGGGTCCGAGCCGATGTTTTCCCGGAAACAGGCCGATTACCGCGAAGTTGGTTATTAACGTGTTTTCACACTCATTTTTCGTAACTTTGTCTGGTATTATATCATTCAGACCCGGATCTTGATGTATATTTTTTCAACGTGTTCAATGGCGGAAGAAAAATAAAAATACATCCCACACTTTCTTCATAAACTATGTTATGTACACCGTATAGTCAATAGTCAAATCTTTTTATTTATTTAGATCACATCAGTAACACTTATGAATTGTATCTATAAAAAGAAATAATTACACCTATAACTACCGAGAAGATACCGGTAGAGACTCAGTAAACTACAGTAGTCCGAACACGGCGGTAGAATACTTAATTTGTACATAAGCGTTTGTAAAGCTTACATGAATAAAGATATTTTCTATTCTATTCTATAAAAATCGTTGTTTAACACCGTTCCTGCTGCAACCGTACACAGTTCTCGTATATTCAAATCACATTCGAGCAATAAAAAGGGCAACTCTGACGTGCGAGGCTGAGCCGCGAGAAACTTCGTGATTTACTGCCGCGAGCGATTCCTGCTCGTGGCTCGAAGTTGAGCCTTCGAGCGAATCTACTAAAACTAGTAACGGTTAGTGCCAGGCTGACAAGTGGCCTCAACGAGATTTGTGCGAGTGTTTTTTGTACGCTTATGGCGCGGTATTGATAGTTGTTCCAAATTGATTGCAAGCCAAGTGGAGATGGCTCGATTGCTTCGATTCTGGCAGTTTGTTCCTAATCCAGGACAACGCAGTATAAACTATGTATCCCCGATGTCTGAAATAAAAAGTTGTTATTTTTATTTTTTTTATACACGTTTGTATTTAATCTGCTTCTATGTATGCATCTTGGTGCAGTATCATAAACTTCTAAGTTTATACTTATTTTTTGCCCTTTTAGATAGATAGATAAATTTTATTGCACCAAAAAAATTACAGAAATTGATTTTACAGACATTTTCAAGTACAATTTGGTCTTTGCGTTCTGGTCTTAGCTTAAGGGTGACAAGTACAGCATAATAAATCTGAACTTGTCGCCCTTACCTTGAAGGCTTGACCCCTGCTACTAATGAAGCACCCCCCAGGAGCTCTGGAAACCTTACTCACACGCAGGAACACAACAACACAGAAGTGATTGTTATTTGGTTGCGGTCTTTTGTAAGGTATTTCACCAGTCAGGCTGCTCCAGTTCGAGCGATAAATCGCTATGCCCTACCTCTCTCAAAAACAACACAGTTGTAGTAAGGTACAACAGTGAGTTTTAACTTCTATTTCCTAAGTAGTGTTCCCCTTTAAAATAATTCGGTCGTATTTACTTAGTCTTAACTTTTTTTTTCACCACTGACATAAAAACGACGCGGTGGAATAAGTTTGCCGTATCTATCTGAATGAAAGAACATTCAGCCAGACAGATACGGCATTTTGATTTTTTTTTTGTTTGAAACGTTAATTAGTCGGGAGTTTTTTGTAGCTCTATTTGCTGGAAATCGGTTCAATTATGTCGACGCCACAAAATATCGAATTCCAAATTACGATACTAGTTCCTTAATGAAAGTGTCTAATTAATGGGCTTCAGTAGTACAAATTTCCAATTCGAGATGCCGTTACATTGAACTGACGGAGTTTTTTTATTTTTCATTTTAATTATTTGTTTTATGAATAACACAATATGTTGCAGTTTACACAACTTTACAACGGCGTGCAGTAAAGAGCAGTTGTTGCGACGCACGTTACGCACAAGCGGCTTGCTGCAATCTGCATAAAAGACTCCGAGCGCAAATTACAGTGCACACTCGCCCCAATGACAATCGTGGACAGCTGTTCCCGAATAGGGCTGACAGTAAATGTTGCTATTTTATGTTTTACATACTCACCTTGTGAATTGATCCACCTCAATGCAAATACGTAAAAAAATCAATTTTGTCTTTTGCTGAAAATAAAAAATTATGGCAATCGACTTCGCCGTTCTTAGGGTATATGGTGGCCAACCAGTCGATCGCGATCGACCGGTCGATCGCAACTGTTAATCCAGTAGATCTAGTCAGGCAAAAAATATAAATTAGACTAGACTGCACAGCGTAATTATCAACCACTGCAGCATCGTCTTGTATCATTGTTCAATCGCTGTTTTGACACGGTATAAAACACTACTAAGACTGATAAATAAGAAACACATGATTGTGTACTAAACTATTCTGTTTCATTTAAGATTCCAAGAAGTATGTTCTTGGTAGATCGCACAGGGATTCGTTAGTAAACAGTAGATCATAGTCTAATCAAGTTGGCCACCCCTGATATATACTATATACTACTATGGCATCGGAAATTCGGATAAACAGATTTTGATTTTGTTCTTAGCTATTTAGGGTGGAAATTGATGAATTAAGGAAACGTTGCTATGTTACATGTTTAACTGCTGACCAGGTGAATTTTGTTCCACCTGGGACTAAATGCAATTTAAGTATTTTAAGCAATTTTCTTTTTTTTACTTAAAATCAAATATAATGACAATCCTGCTTGCTGTGCTTGGGATAAAATATTATTGCATCATACCCCCGATCGGATGAACCGATTATGATTTTGTTTGATAAATTAATTAGCCAGGAGTGTTCTATTCAGAGTAAGCTATTTTTGATATAAATCGGCGGTAACGATCCGTCACCTAGCGCCACCACTCCAGTGACGTTTAAGTGAGCATTACTAACAATAAAATATGGCATCTAGACTTCTTCAGCGAATGACTTTCTACTGCTGTCTAGGGAATTAATTTACATTAAAACTATGTAACAATATGTAATATATATTCTATACTAGGTCGTTTAGAGGTGTATTGTTCCACCTAGCTTCTTCTTCTTCTTCTTACTCCTTCGATGCTGTATGTCCACTAGTATTATATTGTTGTGACCTAATTGTTTTATATTGTAACTATGATTTTTTTTCTACTTTTCCCTCTGTGCTGTTTGTTCTATTTTCAAATGAACATTTCTTGTTACTTTTATATTGCACCACTCACCACAAGGTCTCACCTGAAAACCAGCGCTGATGCAGCATTGTGCTGCAGCAGCTCATGCTGAGGCTGGGACCTTTTGGCACATAAATGTACCTTATCTAAGTACTAACTATATGTACAAAAGTTGTGTGTCTATGTGTGCCAATAAATGTTTTTTCTTTCTTTCTTTCCTACTATTACTGTTAGAGGTTAACCCTCAAAGTACGTCTTCAGCATTGTATCCACAAGACTAGTCACTATTTTGATGTGCATTTGAATGCGGTACATTTTTAAACAAGATAATGTGGATGCCTACAATCCACTCTATTATTAATTTTATTAATAGAGACTCTTTCTTGAACATTACCAAACAAATAAACCCCAAGTATTTGAATAAAGTACCTACACTAAACATTACCATTAAAACCTATTGACCATGTTTTTATTTTCACCACTATTTGCCAATTCTACTTGCTACTTTATCGCACTTTTGGTAGAACAAGAGCACAAATTGTTAAAAACAAGAATAATTAAAAAATTGGAAGTTCTTAATTCTTGTGAAGCACATGTTTAAAAAGAATATAGTATAATGGTTTATGTCTTGCAAAGGAGGACAACTTTAGAGTAATGATAACAGAGCTAGACAACACGAAAACAAAAATTTTTGTTTTTTTTTATATTGCACTTCAAGATTGACCTCATGCCACCTGATGTTAAGTGGTAATGAGGTCCTTTTTTTTTTTTTTTTTTTTTTTTTTTTAAGGGGGAGAGAATGCCTTCTTTTCGCACCATATCGCTGCCGTGGGGACGGCAGCGACGTGTGTGGGACTCCCCCGCCCAGAAGGGGCGAGGACTACCCGAACTAAAAACTCCCCCCACCTTCTCATCGCCTATTGACGGCGCCATGGGATATCGGGTGACCCATGACTGCCACGGCGCCGTCGGCGGAATTGCTGCCCTTACAGGGCGGCGTCACCAAGTCCCCCCTGGGTGGTCGGGGGACTTACGGGAACGGCCGAAGGTGTTAAACCGTTCCCGCGCATCTGCGGGAGACCGTGCAAGGCCGGCCGGGGTGTCCCCACACCCGTGGCCGGCTGGTCCCCGCTAACAAGCGCAAGGGCGTCAAACCGACGTCTTGCGCGCAGTCTTCTGCGTCTCCGGTGTGGTGGGGCGAGGGGGTCGTTCTCTCGCTCCCTCTCCGACGCCTCCTTATGCGAGACTGTTTGTTCGCTGAAAGCGGCAACTGCCGTCCAGGCCTCCTCGCTCCCAAGCATGGCTGTAACAATGCTTGGGAGCGAGAAATCGCTTCCAACAATAGCAGCCAACTCGGCCCGCTCGGTAGCCCAGGCCGGACACACAGCCAGTGTGTGGTCCGCCGTGTCCGCCGCCGCGCCGCAAGAATGGCACAGCGGCGACTCTTCTCGCCCAATTTGGTGCAGGTACTGACCGAAGCATCCATGCCCAGTCAGCACCTGCACCAATCTGAAGGACAGGTAACCGTGGCCCCGGCTCAGCCACTCCTGCAACACCGGGCCAACGGCGTCAAGCACTCGCCCCCTGGGTCGTATTTCGTCGACACCCGTCTTCCACCGCTGGACCATCTGTTCATGTGCCTCGCGCCGGATTGCCGCCACCTCAGTCGGGGAGGGACGCTCTCCCCGCGCCCTCCTCTCCGTCAATTTCCAATATACTTGGGCCTGCACCCTTGCGTCGAGGGCCCAAGGCGGCGTGCCGGCCAAGACACAGGCCGCATCGAAGCCCACCGTGCGGTAAGATTGGGCCACTCGCTGGGCAATAGCCCTTTGTGGCCTCCGTAGGTGGGCTGTATTTCCCCGCCGGAAAAGGGCGTCTGCCCAGATGGGTGCACCGTAGAGGGCCATGCTCCTAAGAATGCCAGCGTAGAGCCGCCGGCATTTGGCCCTGGGTCCGCCCAAGTTTGGCAGCAGACGCCCAAACGCACCAGCCGCCCCGATGAGGCGCTGGGACTGTCCCTTCAGATGGGGCTCGAAAGTCCAGCGCGCATCAAGTACTAGGCCCAGATATTTCATCTGGGCCCCCACCCTGACGGTCACTCCCCCGACGACGATGTTAGCGTCTGGGGGAGGACGACGCTGCCGAGGCCCGTAAAAGTATATGGCCTCGGTCTTTTCTAGCGCAACCCGTAAACCCAGGCGGCCAATACGCCCCGCCACCAAAGTTCCGCCAGCGGCTGCTCGGCGCGCAGCCTCGTCATAGGTCCTCCCTCGAGCTGTGACAAGAGTGTCATCTGCATAGCAGACGACGCTCATGCCCGAGAGGAGGACACCCCGCAGGACCCAATCGAAGCCGATGTTCCACAAGAGGGGCCCCAAGACAGACCCTTGTGGAACACCGGACTCGACATTTGCACGCCGGAGGACGCCATCTTTCCCGACATAGGCAACTTTCCTGCCGGACAAGTAGTTGCCGAGGAGACGAACCAGGTATTGAGGTACCTGGTGATAGGTAATGAGGTCCTAGCTTAAGGGTGACAAGTACAGCATAATAAATCTGTAACTGGACTTGTCGCCCTTACCTTGAAGGCTTGACCCCTGCTACTAACGTAGCACCCCCCAGGAGCTCTGGAAACCTTACTCACACGCAGGAACACAACAACACAGAAGTGATTGTTATTTGGCTGCGGTCTTCTGTAAGGTGGAGGTATTTCACCAGTCGGGCTGCTCTAGTTCGAGCGATAAATCGCTGTGCCCTACCTCACTGAAAAATATTTTAAAATGACTCTCCTGGAAAATTGCAAAAACTGCAATAATTGTGCCATTGCTCTACCGAAGGTGCGTTACGTAAAAAAAAATATGATTTCGTTATTATTTCCTTGGATTAAGAAGTGGCATCCCTAGCTACAGAGATTTCATTTTCATTTTTATATTCAGAAAATTTTCACGTAATTAAAAAGCAAAAAGTAGTAGGATTGTTTGTTTGTTCGCATTTATAATAAACACTGTAAAACGGGGATGCTCGGGATCTGCTTCCATTTTTAGGGTTCCGTACGCAAAAAGTAAAATGGGACTCTATTTTTTCTACTCGGCGGTATGTCTGTCCATCGGTCACCTTGCTGTTTGTCATAAATTTTAATAATTAGACCGTTAAAATATTCATTATTATGAAGTTTTTCTATTTATCCTCGTAATGTATCCTCGAAGGCCGAATGTCCTTCTAAAAGCAAGAACCAATGGATTCTGTATTTTGTCTGGATTTCTGGACCATAATATGTTCATTTTTTAAAGACACAACATTAAGTAATTATTTCCTTTGAATATAAACCAAGGTAGGGCACAGCGATTTTTGCTCGAACTGGAGCAGCCCGACTGGTGACATACCTCAAGCTCACAGAAGACCGCAGCCAAATAACAATCACTTCTGTGTTGTTGTGTTCCTGCGTGTGAGTAAGGTTTCTAGAGCTCCTGGGGGTTGCTACATTAGTAGCAGGGGTCAAGCCTTCAAGGTAAGGGCGATAAGTCCAGTAACAGATTTATTATGCTGTACTTGTCGCCCTTAAGCTAGGACCTCATTACCACTTAACATCAGGTGGGATGAGGTCAATCTTGAAGTGCAATAAAAAAAATATATTAAATCAAAATAAAATTTATATTTAAAGGAGGTCCCACTCAACAGTCTTGATTTTTGTGCTGCTTTAATAGGTTATTTACGGAGCCTTTCGTGTTCGTCCCCGACTCGCACATCACAAGTTTTTTGTACACATACGACGTCGTTCATTTGCGTATTTAAAGTGCAAGCATTCGTTTTTGTTTGGATTCCAGTGAAACGAAATTCTGATCCTTTTTATTTGAAATAATACAAATCATTCTTTATATATTTAATATATTAAAATTTGTCCTTCGAATAAAGGCTACTAGAGAGAAGGAGATAATATCTATGAAAATTATGTGTGAACAACTTCTGTTCTTTTTTTTAATTTATGTAATATTGATTCTTTACATTTCACGCAAATAGAAAAAAATATTATTATTCTACTTTTTCAGCATATTGTGCGTTAGGACCTACAAGAATGACGTATGTAAACAAAACCAAAAATAATATTAAAACATTCATCATACTGATGACAAACATTCGTCATACTGATGACCTCCGTAGCTGAGAAGGGGCCAGGCTAGACTTTAGTGTCGCGCCATCTCAGAGGTCCCGGGTTCGATTCCCGGTCGAGTCAATATCGGAAATGAACTTTTCTAAATAGTCTCGGGTCTGGGTGATGTGGTAGTGTCGTTGTTCCTGATTTCGGTAACACCATTGTTTAAGCTACTTACCACAAAATCAGAGCCATTTATATAATGTTGTTCAACATTAACATTTATAGATTATATTTAAACAAGAATAAAATAGAAAAATAAATCAAAATTCTATATATATGTAAGTTTGGTTGGTTCAGTCACCACGACATAATATGCTGAGCAGATACCTTTTAGATTTCTTTTTCAGTATTTTTAGTATTTTATTTAATGTTGAAATGTACCTAACAAATATATTTCTTTCAAACGAAGCCACAGAAAACGGCCACCAATTACAACAATCTCTCTGTGAAGAGAGAAAACATTTCTATTATAAAACGCATCCCGAATTCCATCCATTGTAAAACCTTGTAATCTCGGCCGGGATCGTATCTCATCCAAAAATGTAAATCTCTCTCCGGAGGAAGATCGGCAAATTAAAAGGTTCTTTCTAATTAGAATTCCAATTAATGTCGATTCCTTTGTGGCGGCCGCGCCGAGTGCCGAACGGTAACGAGTGAGTAGGAGTAGGTACCTTTAGATATGAGATAAATAGTAAAGTAGGGATGTTTTACATTGAAGTATTTTAAGAGAGGTAGGGCATAGCAATTTATCGCTCGAACTGGAGCAGTTCGACTGGTGAAATACCTCCACCTTACCGAAGACCAGCCAAATAACAAGCACTTCTGTGTTGTTGTGTTCCTGCGTGTGAGTAAGGTTTCCAGAGCTACATCCATCCATGCATAGATTTAAGACTCAAATCATGGCTTATGAAAAAGGCTTATTACACTGTACAAGACTTTTTTAATGATAAAAATATTAAAATGTCCAGTTGCACGTAGATAATCTTTATAATTAATACATCAATTGTAATTTTATATTGTTATGTTTATAATGTATTTTTAAAAGAAGATATCTGTTGAGTTTGTTGCGCTTCTTCGTTCGTTCGGTTGAGAACCGAACGAACGTCGAGGCGCTGCTGGTAGGAAAAAATAATTGACGTTCAAAAGAATTTATTGTAAATCCATTTGCAGAAATAAATCATTTCAGTTCCTGGGGGGTGCTACATTAGTAGCAGGGGTTAGGCCTTCAAGGTAAGGGCGACAAATCCAGTAACAGATTTATTATGCTGTACTTGTCGCCCTTAAGCTAGAACCTCATTACCATTTAACATCAGGTGGGATGCGGTCAATCTTGATGTGTAATATAAAAAAAAGCACGTGAGGCTACACTTTGGTCTTTGTACCGTCCTTTTGTGGTGCTAATTAGAACTAATATTGTAGTGCAAGTCTTTACCTGCCGTGCTTTCGACTTTTATGATGAAAAGCACGTGGACTACAGAACAATTTGTTATTTCTAAAATAAAATACTATTCCCAAAATAAAAGTAGCCTAAATTACTTCTTATTAGCTACCTGCCAATAACAGTCCCGTCAAAATTGAGCCAGCGATTTCAGAGATTCAAAGCCGCAAAAAAAAAATCGTAAAAAATATATTTTGGTACAAAAGTAGTAAAAAGGTTATTTCAATATTGCAGACACTTCAAATTTAATATAGAAAACAGACTTGTCTACATTATCTCGGGTCTGGGCGTTGTGATCCCATTGTTGTGTTACAACGCCCAGACCCGAGACATTGTCTACTTACCACATAATCAAAGCGATGTATGTGATGATGTCCAGTATTTCTTTCCCTTTTATTTATAACACGACAAAAAAATATGTAGCAACCCGATTGTCACTACTAAAATTAAAAGATTCTTTATAATTAGAATTCCGAAAAGTACCTATCTCACTTTGTAACGTCTGCGCCGATTGCTAATGAGTATTGAGTAGCTGATCTTAGTATGTCCGTGGTTCATGGAAATGAAGGAAACAAATATTTTGAAGAATAAATAAATAAATAAAATAAATAAATAAATGCGCCAGACAATCACACCTATCACCTGGTCTCAAACTAAGGTTTTCCCTTGTACTATGAGTACCAGACGACGGATACTAACTGGGGGCGTCATCCCAGCACACCCAGACTCAAGTCAATTTAGAAAAGTTCGTTTTTCCAAATTGACCCGACCGGGAATCGAACCCGGGACCTTTCGCGCTTTGGCCGCCTACCTTTGCCACTGCGCCACCGAGGTTGTCAAAAAAAAAAGTTTGAAGAAAGGTTTCTTAGCTTTTCAATACATAGGCACTCAAATATTTCTTTATTCGAGTAGGATATATAACACTTTTAAATCGTCATTGAATATAATGCAAAGTGATTCTACTTCCAGTTCGGAACCTATGTAAATCTACCGAGAACACAGCGGTAACTCAGCAAATTAGTTACACTAGCAGTATCTTACTTATAGCTATGTGTAGACCACTGAGGTCATATTGTTTTGTTTTGGATGAATGACAAAAACATTAAATCTTTACTTTTAAGAGGCAAGCTGGAGCAGACCAGACCCTAAAGGTGGGCACCTGTTCACAAGCATGACTTATGTGCCAGCTATTTTGTCGGAACTCCCTTAATAATACATCGTGAACAATCTTAAATCCAAGATGCTCTAAAATAATGGTATTTTTTACAACAGTATGTGAACACTACGTTCTAGTTTATAAATAGAGCAAACTCACAAAAACTAGGCACTACATCATGCAAAATGGCCGACAGGCACTTGACAGCGAAAGCACGAATGATGTAGTGCTTGCGACACGGTCGAGTACTGCGGTGTATCGGTTACGACGAATGTGAAATGTATCTAACTGTATGGGTAGCATATGGCGTAGAATAGACGGGTTAAAACAAACAGTAGATAAAATGTTTATATTCTAGTTGAATCTGCTGCTTGATTGAATGACTAGCGCGTTCATTAAATGACGACATTTAATTAAATGACTAAAGGACAACTCGTCAAGTGGTTTAATGTAACGTTCAACGTCTTGACTGAACGTCATATTGCAGTCATCGGGTTGAATATGCTATTTGATTGAATGACTAGCGCGTTGATTGAATGGCGATATTTAATTAAATGACTAAATAACAACTCGTCAAGTTGTTTAATGTAACGTTCAATGTCTTTTTTTTTGTCGTGGGGTAAATTCCTATCGCACACACCATTCTCTGCGGGGAACAGAGAGTGGTGTGTCAAGCTTGCACCGACTAAAACCCCCTCGGTGGCCAACGCTGCGCAGTTGTGGAGGATTTGGGATTCCTTGCGGATTCAGCACAGGCTCCCCCACAGTGCCTACCGCTAAGTGGCCCTCCACGCTGCACATAACGCGCGCGGCTGGAACGTGCCAGGCCATCTGACACGCCCCACCTCCTCGGGACCGAAGTAATGGAAGCCATGCTTACCTCACGCCCGGCATCTATGGTCCCAGCAGCGGATCTGCTGTACGGCTCCGCTGCCTACCACGGACACCTGAGACTCATATCATATCATATCATATCATATCAGCTCTCCCTTCGAGAGCCAGATGGAGTCCCTAGACCTACCGATCAAGAAGATACAGATCACTATGTTAATAATTTTGTAATATCGTACAGAAACCATTCGTTCAAATAAAAAACCGTCTCGTTTTTGTAGATTGATAAAAAAACAATATAATAAATAAAGTACTAACTTATTTAAAAACTTTGGTTACCACTCGAAGCTTCGAAAGCAACTTGTGAACACAAATAAGCTTCTTTAATCAGTACCTTTGTCCAATTTCTTTGTACTCAGGCTTATTTCACTTCTCGGCAAAGTAAAAAAGAAAATAGAGGCTAGTATTTCAAAGCCAACAGAGTACTTTTTGAGATAAACGTACATTGCCTCATTTACTACGAGTAACATAGAAATGTGAAAGTTTGTATGGATGCATACAGGTAAATGGATGCATATTATTTCTGAACCCAGTGAATGTGAAATGTGTGACAGTAAGATTAAAAAACAACGATAATATCTAAACCCGATTACGGCGATTATACGAAAAAATATTTGATTACTTGTTAGTTCGCGTGAATTGAATTGGTGCCGAAACTGCCGGAGTTTTTTTTTAATATTTCACTTTTGGGAAACTTCACTATTCCCGAGTGACATGACACATAACCCAAAGTGGACTGCTACTTTTAACATATAGATATTAAAATGGCTTACTAACATTTGCGACACAGTCCTAGACTACTGCAGATGTTTTCGCTGATCATAATTTGTGATATAGGTTTTAATAAAAATAAAATTAAATATTAGACAACATCGCATATATTTCTCTGATTCTGTGGTAAGTAGCTAAAGCACTTGTATTATATAAATCAGAAACAATGACGATACCACAACACTCAAGACAATATAGAAAAGTTCGTTTCCCATATTGACCCGACCGAGGGTCGAAACCGGGACCTCAGAGATGGCGCGACGCCAAGGTTCAGCCCGCTTGCCCTTTAGCTGTGGAGGTTATCACTTATAATAAGGATTTATTATGAGTAGATATTATTATTTATGCCATAAAACATTGTAATAAAGGAATAAATCAACTTGTGTTTTAGATAGATTCATGAACAAAAATAAAGAAAGGCGAAGCATTGATCACTGCTTTATTCGATTTTCCCCGCTCCAGCGAGTCTGGCAGCCATTTTACTTATTTTCCTTGAGAGGCGGTAACCCCATTCTGAACTGCCATTGTCTCATCCAAAAACCTTTTTTATCGACATGTTTGCCCGATAAGTGCTCGTCCGATGTCGTATGTTCGGCAGGTTATATCTCACTTAGACACTCGTAATATATGTAACTTTGAAAATATGAGATCTTTCATACAAACTTCTAATCCCAAATTTTAGTTCATTAGGGGCTGATTTTCGAAAAAATATTTTACATATAGATAGTGCAGAACCAATACCACCTAAATATCAGTGCCCAAATTAATGAAAATATGATTTATTTATGTAAAAATAACGTCCCAAATTATTTCTTCAAAAATTTACGTTTCGATAATATTGATACTTCACCGTCGATATGTTCCATGACTAGAATAGAATAGAATAGAAATCATCTTTATTCATGTAAACTTTACAAAAGCACTTATGAATAGTCAGTACAAATAAAGTATTCTACCGCCGTGTTCGGAATGTTGATCATGTCGAGAAGAACCGGCAAGAAACTCGACACTTACTCTTTTCAATGTAACAATGTTCCCTTACGCTAGGTACTTAAATCAAATATACAAAGCTTATATAAAACATTTCCGAGAATTAAAGTTATTCTAGACCCATACATTTTTGTCATTTAAATAATCATCAATTTTGTAGTAGCCCTTTTTTATTAAACAATTTTTAACATGAGACTTAAATCTATGCATGGGCAACTGGATAACATTTTCAGGTAACTTGTTAAATAATTTAACGCTTAAACCCACAAAGGAATTACTTATCTTATGTAGTCTTAGATATGGAACAGCAAGTTTGTGTTTATTTCTAGTGTTAAAGTTGTGGAAGTCAGATTTTTTAAAAAGTAGATTATAATTTTTGCGTACATACATAATACAATCAAAAATGTATTGAGATGCTACGGTAAGTATGTTAATTTCTTTAAATAAGTCTCTGAGAGAATCCCGTGATTTAAGACCATATATGGCGCGGATAGCCCTCTTCTGTAAAACAAAAATATTTTGAATGTCAGCAGCTGTTCCCCACAAAAGGAGACCATATGACATAACACTATGAAAGTAACTGAAATAAACCAGCCTTGCCGTTTCAATATCAGTCAAATTTCGAATTTTCCTTACAGCGTATGCAGCTGAACTAAGCCTTCCTGCCAGGCCAACAATATGGGGTCCCCATTGCAATTTAGAGTCTAATGTGATGCCGAGAAATACTGTAGAATTAATTATTTCCAAAGGTTCACCATTCATAGACAATTTGATGTTGACTTTTTTAACATTCGGCATTGTAAATTTGACACATTTCGTTTTCTTAGTGTTAAGCAGGAGATTATTATTCGTGAACCAATGTAGCACTTGTGAGAGAGAACTATTTACATCTTCAAATGATTCTTTACATCTATCAACTTTAAAGATGAGAGAAGTGTCATCAGCAAATAACACAATCTCACAGAGATCCTTCGCAAAGTAAGGAAGGTCGTTAATATAAATAAGGAACAACAGAGGCCCCAATATTGAGCCCTGGGGCACTCCCATCGCTAGAGGTGCACCAGAAGAGTTAGTTCCATTCACATTGACCCTTTGAGTTCTGTCAGAAAGGTAAGACTGTAGAAGACTCAGTGAATTGCTTACAACACCATAATGCCTCAACTTCATCAGCAACGTTTGGTGATCAACGCAATCAAATGCCTTTGACAGATCACAAAAAACTCCAATGGCGTCCTGTTTTCTCTCCCAAGCATCGAAAACATGTTTGATAAGTGCCACACCTGCGTCCGTAGTAGATCTACCTTTAGTGAATCCAAATTGCTTACTATGTAACAGAGCATTAACTGTAAGATGAGCTAATAATTGATTGAAAATAATTTTTTCAAAAATTTTGCTAAGTGCTGGTAATATGGAAATTGGTCTAAAGTTAGACGGATCACTTTTATCGCCTGATTTATAAAGTGGAATAATTTTACTTGATTTCATTAAATTAGGAAATTCACCAGCGTCAATACATTTATTAAATATGAAGGATAAATAAGGTGCAATTCCATGAATTATGTTTTTGAGTATATCAATGGAAATGCCCCATAAATCCTCAGTTTTTTTCATACTTAAACTCTTAAAACTCTTTATAATTTCCGCAGGACAAATATGAGTAAAGTTAAAATCAGCTTGACACTTATCTACATGAGATTTCAGGAGAGACTCAGCAAGACGGGGGCTGGAGTTTAAGCTACTCGTCGTAGTGACAGGTATATTTGTGAAGAAAGATTCGAATACATTTGCAACATCTGAATCGGAATCAAAACTCCTATTGTCTAATTTGAGAGAGAACTTGTTGATTTGTGTTTTGTTTTTACAAGTCTCTTTATTTATAACGTTCCATGTTGCTTTACTTTTGTTAGGAGCAGATATTATTTTTCCTTTCAAATAGTTACATTTCGCAATTAAACATACCTGCTTAAATATTTTTGAGTATTTCCTAACATAATCTATTAATGAAGGATCAGTTGAATTCGCCTTTATTTCATACAATTCAAACAATTTTCTTCTACTTTTATATATACCTGTTGTAGCCCATTCACAAAATTTTGAACTAGTGCTACTGATTTTAATTGTTTTTTTCGTAAAAATCTCACGAACTTCGTTTTCAATTATATTAAATAGGTTTCCATATAGTTGATCAACATTGTTACCATGGAAACTCAGAAAAGATACTTTATTAGAAACTTTTTCTCTAAATCTGTCTACACGCGATGCGGTGACTGGTCTACAAACAATACTTGACGAAGAGGGGGCATGTCGGTGTTCCAAAACAGCTAATTGACCACAATGATCTGAATTTATAAAGTTAATGATTGATTTTTCCAACACAACACAATTGCAAAAAATATTGTCTAAACAAGTTGCTGTTGTGGGAGTAACTCTGGTAGGTTCGTTAAAAAGATGTTGCAAATTAAATGAATTAAATAGATTCAGAAACCTTGTTGAGTTTTGAGTCGCATCTAATATGTTGACATTGAAATCTCCGCACACTATGATTTTTTTATTTGATTCAGAAAGTTTTTTTAAAACATCTTCCATGACAGACTCAAAGATCATGTAATTAGATGAAGGGGGTCTGTATACACATAAAATAATATGTTGCTCTGTCTCTGTACATGCTAATTCAATTGTTCGTTCTATCGAAAGAGAAACGACATCTTTCCGTTCTTTAGACTTAAGGGCCTTACGTACTAATATGAGTGATCCGCCTCTTATTGCGGATTTTCTGGTAAAAAAACTACTAACTTTATAATTGTGAATACTAATCATTAATTCGTACTGTTTCAACCAGTGCTCTGTAATACATAAGATATGAATATTCTCTGCCTCTAAAAATATCTCTATTTCTAATTCTTTACCAGAAAAGCCCTGTATATTTTGATGAATAATATTTAGGTAATTGGACTTTTCCTTAGTCACAAGTTTGCTAGAGTGATCCTCTATTGTCTTAAACAGGCATTTAAATTATTTGGAACGAGTTCCAATGTCTGATTAAATATAATGTTTATATTGTAGACTAATAAGCTAGCCAATTGTTTTTTAAATTTATAAGGCAAATAAAAACTTTTGCCAGTCATTAATCTATTATTAATAAATTTATTTGTGTCAAAAAACACAAAATTGTCGCTATGACTACATGTTAAATTGTATAATTGAGTATTCAATATGTGAATACAGTTGTTCTGATTAGAAGTGTAATATTTACAAAAAGGAAAGGCACACAAAAATACTTTTTTTACATCAAGTCCTAAAAGTATTGAAAAGCCTCTTAAAATGTCTCTTTTACAAGTATTTAAGCCGTCTGCCATCATAATAATAATTATTGAGTCCTTATTATAACTACATTTTTTTATTTTTATACACATTTCCAAAAAAGGTGTCTCCGGTAAGCAATAATTAATTACATTACATTTCAATTTTTCTTTAAGTAAAGACCCATAGCCAACTCCAATTTTATCAGAGAATAGAATCACATTATTACTATCTAATTTAGTGCTAGATATATCTTTTGAGAAGTGTGACAGATGGTGTTGGCTGTCTTCAGTTTGGTGCTGGTCCATATCACTCAAGTGTTGGTTACAGCTACAAGAGTCTATGAGTTTATTTGTAGCAAGAATGTGCTCATTTAGTTGTGCCTGGGCAGAGTTGTAGTTGCCAGTCATGGTTTTTAAGGACTCATGCAACCGTAAGATGTCAGCCTGCAGTCCCTGAATATCTTTTTCATGCCTAAGCCTACTTTCATCTAACTTTTTGCTATATAATTCTACAGTGTCAAATAAATCTAGTCGTTGTTTTCTTAAAGATACATTTGTGTGAAAACATTTTTGTTTTTTAATTAATTTTTCTGTCCTATTTATAAACTTTGTTATTTTAACATACTTTCTAATTTTATTATTACTATTAAAATGTTTCCTAGTCCTATCAATACAAGAAATGCGACCTAAAGACTCCACATGCCCCCCCGGTGAATCAATCAGCTGTTCGTATAAGCTGTTTACGTGAGTGGCCTCTTGACACCGTTTCTCTTCTTCATACTGTTGTAAGAGTTTGTTGGCATCCTGCAGCTCCACTTCCAGCTCCTGAATGCGCACTAGGGCCCTCTCGTAGGTGATGCAGCATTGGTCAAAATTGTTGATGGTAGCAAGAAACTGATCCCGTTGTCCAATCACATCCAGGAGTTGAGCATGCAATTCTGTTAGTTCACACTTCAATTTATTATTGTGTTGAATTATTTGAATTGATTCTTCTTCGTTTTCATCCCGTTCCTTAAGGAGTTGGCTATTTTCATCCTTCAGATATTTAATTTCTTCTAGTGCTCGTTTCAATTTAAGCTCTAGGTCCTGAGCAGTAGCTTTTCGTGTCATCATCTTTGTAGACTGCTGGCTCATTCTGTAATTTAGTAAAACAAGAGTGTGAACAAGAGATATATGTGGAGAAAGTTACTAATGATTTTCGCTTTGTTTGTTAAGCTAACAAAAAAAGTGACATAAAATGGTTTTGAATGTTATGCAATGCAATGGGGAGTTTTGATTAAATTGAATTAAATAAAAGCTAAAAAAAAAAATTTTTTTTTTAATAACTTTTGAGGGTAGATAATTATGTGTTACCAACCACTATGACTGTAAAAGTGAATTAGTTGATGAAGATCATTACTGCAAAGAAATTAACTATAACAAAACAATTGGAAACTAGCTAAATTGGACAGGTAAAGTGTGTGTGTAGCTTGTGTGTGGCAAAGCGTTGCTTATCATCAACTTTACTTCCACTGTACGTCAAGTAAAGAGAGGCACAACAGGGCCAGTGTCGTGATTTTGGACGTATCTCGCTTTAGCGAGGTATGTGGAGTGTGATGTGATGTCTTTTGTTTATAATAGTAGTAAAACTAGTACTCCCCCGGTTTATTGGTGAATAATTCCGCAGATTTCGTTTTGGCACCAGCCGTTGCGCTTTGAATCCGTCTCGGCAACTTGTAAACTTTGTCCGATCTTTTTGCCTACACTTTCACTTTAGAATTATCACTAATGCAAGCAATTACACTTAAAATAACACTTATTGAACAAATAATAACAATTTAAAACTAATTAAAATTATACAGCGAAAATATTTGACAACTGTCACCAGTGTTGCCATTAGAAAAACTTTTGATGATAAAGTCTCATCTTGAATTTCATTCGAATAACTTCAAAAAAGGAAAACTTTTATACCTACTTTAAACCTCCATTTTACTCTTTTAGGGGTTATATTTCCAAAAATCTCTCTAAGCACTCCCCTACGCCTTAAAATAAAGCTCTGTGAACATTTTCAAATTTCTAACAAGGATTGTTTCGGCATTGATAGAATAATCAAATAAGCACCTTAGTTCTTAATACTACCTTACATTGCCTTCACAGTAAAATAATGGCTAGCACATGCGTCATGCTTACGAATATACAATTTATCAAAAACAGATCTAACATAAATCATAACATTTGGGGTGTCAATTATTATTCTTGCAAATTAAAAATATACTTTCGTGATACAGATGAAGATGAAAATAAAAGATAGTATCGAATTTTGAATCTAACTAAGTATAGTCGTTGACGAGGTAATTGATATAATATTGATTTGACATAGGTATGTCAAATCGGTAATAATATCTTAGCGGCGCAACCAAGTTACTTGTACATTGCCGGTTTTATATAATTACCGATACCATTACATATGTCAAAGTGGTAATTAATCCACGGCTTGACTATTATAAGGAACTTACGTTTTCGACTGCTCTTCGTTTTAAAGAAATTTAATTGATACGAGATGCTAAGGAGTCCCGGTGAAAGAGCCCCAAAAATCACTTCCTCCCGCGGGAAGAGGATGTCTTATACAGGAATTACCTCTAATGGAGACCGGGAAGTCATTGTCTGAAGCCAGGATCGGAAACGACAGCTAAATCTGCTTAAAAAAGGTTGGTGACATGCTTCGGCTGGCACAAGGTTTAATACAAAGGCAAATTATTGTGAAATCCGCGGTTCTGGGATTTATAGATAAAATTGTAAGCGCAATGCTTGCCCTTTGCTATTTTTCACACAGCTATGCATATTATTTATGTTAATATTAATAATAATGCTTTGATTAAACATTTTAAATACGCACAATGGCCTAGAAATGGCACTGGCAAAACAAGGCTTCATGCCTTTTTTCAGTCTATGGCCACGTGCGTGATGTTCAAAAATGCTTTTTTCCTCAGTTACATAAGGTTTAAATTGGATTAGACTTAATAATACTTTAGCCTTTTTTGAAATGATTATATTTATACAGACACCTATGTAGGTCATCATGCGGGGAACATTAATTTGTTTGTAATTTGCAACTGTAAGATCTACAAAACCGAAATATATTTGACACTTTCCAAAAGAGCCGGTAAATTTATTATTATATCTAAAACTTAATAACTACTAAATTAATTACATTTGTTAAATTGACATTCCACTCACAAAAGTCACGTGATTTTGAAATGTCAGTCATAAACATTTCAAACTTATCGAAACTTGTCTTGTTTTAAGAGAGGCAGGGCAAAGCGATTTACCGCTCGAACTGGAGCATCCCAACTGTTGAAATACCTCCACCTTACAGAAGACCGCAGCCTAATCACTCCGGTGTTGTTGTGTTCCTGCGTGTAAGGTTTCCAGAGCTCTTGGGGGATGCTACATTAGTAGCAGGGGTCAAGCCTTCAAGGTAAGGGTGACAAGTCTAGTAACAATTTTACTATGCTTTACTTTTCGCCGTTAAGCTAGAAACTCATTACCACTTAACATCAGGTGAGATGAGGTCAATCTTGAAGTGCGTAAAAAACGATATCGAAATTCGATAACTGAAACTTGGCAAGGCCTCTCTAAATTTGTGAGCCCCCCTCAAATTAATAGATAACACTAAAATCTCAAAATCCCAAAGCTCTCATCGTCTTATCTTATCATCGACTTCCGTAGGCAAGAAGCGAGCGGCTGAACTTTGGCGTCGCGCATTCTGAAGTTCCGCATTCAATTCCCGGTCAAGTCAATTTGGGAAACGATATTTTGTATATTTTTCCGGGTCTGGGTGTTGCGATACCGTCGTCGTTGTTTTATTTGTAATATTATTTTAAATGATCACCATGGGTATTTTGGATAAACTTTGTATCACAGCCAATATAATATATCAACTTTTGCATATCGTACTTCCAGCAGTAGATGCGTTTATTCGAGATATTTTTTTCACGTTTTGATTTAGTATTCAATTAAAATACAAATTACAGATTCTACATTTATGTGTAGCCCCTTTTCAGTACACTCCTTTGTACAGGCTTTGGATCGGCTCAATATCAAATAATTGCATCTCACGCCCACATAAATGCTGACTTGCAACATTTGAGCCCAACAAACACGTACTCAAACAACGCTGGTATATGTCGATATTCCCCGGGCGCACATTATCGGCGCTCTATTACCTTTCCCGGGATTTATGCACAATCACCGAACGGCCGGATCAGCGCTCGCTACGTGCGTTCAAAATTTTCAAGACCAACTTAAATCAAATCGATTTTAAGACTTAAGTCGACTTAAACTTAACTCAAAGCTGTCAAAGAATTATTACTAGCAGGTCATGATAAACTTTCAACCGCCCTTATGTCATACGCACAAGAACTAATATCGAGCTGCAGGTGTTGATTGTATAAGAAAAAACACAGTTTGAGGTCATTTACCTGGTACACGTCACGTGGTCAGGTATGTAAATTTCACCTTACTTTTTGGACATACCTAGTACTCACTATACATACACACAAGTTTTTATATAAGTATGCTTAATGCCGCCTAGCTAATTCGTCGCCTGGTACTCATAGTACAAGAGAAAATTCAGTTTGATGTCATTTACTTGGCACACACATATGCCTAGGTGGTAAATGTTACCTTACTTTTTCAACATACATCGTACACACATAAAGTTTGCATTTTAGTGCGCTGCATTTACCCATCCATTATCTGAAATTCTAGTAGGTATATGTGAAAACTCAGTTTGCCGTCAGTTATCCAGCAATATTTAACCAAAAAAACGTGGACGAATGCCCGTCATACTAAGTTAAATCGAATATATACCAAAACACACCCAAATGTAAAGCACACAAGCAGTAGATACGAAATATAGTAATAAAGTATCGACTTGAAAAAAAAACGTTAAGGCTAATGCGTTTAGGTCAACAAAAAGACGTTCGTTGAAGGGGCCGTTAGTTACGTCATCTCAAAGAATAGGATGAAACAAGCGTTGTGATTGGTCCGCGCCTGTGACTCGTTGCATCCTTGGAAACGTTATGTGTACCGTTTCTAGCTCACTTTTTTAAGCCACGCCCACCGTGCCTTACATTTCGTGGTTCAATTTTCAAGCGTTAGAAATGCTTCTTTATTTTTTTTCGTTCACTGTCTAGCACTTGGCATTCCCAGGTAAATGCCAATACACTTTTTGGACAAACCTTGTTCGCAGTTATCCGCTATGAGCCTTATCATAGCAAATGAGTAGTCAAACAGCGGCGCCGGCACATGTCGACATTCCCCGGGCGCTCGTTATCGACGCGCATTACCCGACTCGTGAATTATGCAGAATCGGTGAGCGGCCGGCTCTCGGTAACGGGCGCGGAATCTTTAAGACTAACGAGCTACAAGTTGAACTGTACTAAAATTGCAAGCGATTTCGTAAGCATTATTGGAAAAAAACTGCTCAACTAATCAGCTAACTATATACCAAATTTTATGCATAGGTGTAGTTACACCACCAACATAAAGTTTCGCGTTTACAATTCAGTAAATAAGATTTGCAGAGTGAACTGAAGATGTTTTTTTTATTGCACTTCAATATTGACCTCATCCCACCTAAGTGGTAATGAGGTCCTAGCTTAAAGGTGATAAGTACAGCATCAGCATAATAATTATGTTACTGGACTTGTCGCCCTTAACTTGAAGGCTTGACCCCTGCTACTAACGTAGCACCCCCCAGGAGCTCTGGAAACCTTACTCACACGCAGAAACACAACAACACATAAGTGATTGTTATTTGGCTGCGGTCCTCTGTAAGTTAGAGGTATTTCACCAGTCGAGCTGCTCCAGTTCGAGTGATTATGCCCTTTCTCTCTTACCTTTTCTATTATACATTTAAATAAAATTATTCAAAACTTTCGATCGCCACCCCGGAGCACATGCGGCTGGTTTATGAAGTAGTAAAAATGCATAGAACGAAATCTGATCTTATACTTATGCTAAAGTTTGAAAAAGAAGTGATCAGTGAAATTGTTACTATTAAGATATCTCGAAGCTAAAACTCGGCCTAAAGCAAGCCTTATGGTAAAGTAAGAAGAGCTCAAGTGCTTACATTTTATTGCTCATCACTATATGTGAAATTTAATAATTTATCAGTTCAGATTTTTGTCTATCTAAATAGACGAAATTTATATAACCTACTTCCTACAGGCCATTAGCTACGAAAAATGTTAAGGAATTTCAACAATTAAAATACCAATGACGAATGTACAATATCTTAGACTTATTTACTATAAAATCGGGTATTCATATATTCCAGCGGCCCCACTATTATTATCCGCTCCATATTCCATAAATCGCAAGTCGATAATGAATGCTTATGGGATTAATTTGACATAGTCGGTAATCTGATTGCGGACGGGTATTGCACGCTTCATTAGTTGCTTTAGGATTTTACAGTCCAGTTAATCTATAATTGGCTAGTCTATAGTATGTTACACAATTCATGTATAATTGGCATTGGCTAGCATATAGCCCGTTACAGTAGTATCGAGCATTGGCAAAGGGTTAATTACACTGCGAGGGCACTGGTGTGCCTGGCAAGATTGAGTCGGCGATTACCATTTTCCCACAATTATCCCGGGGGGGAATGATGAGGCCACTTGATAGATGCCATTTTGCCAGTGATGTGGTGGATGTTGTCGTTGAACAAAGTTTTCCACACCACCACGAAGGCGATGAGATCCAACAAGAGGTTTTAGTATCCACTAAAACCCCATGTTGGACCTCATTGCATGACTCCCTGTTCTGAAAAGGATGTATTCTTGGGAAACCTGAGGCAAAATACGGGCGACTAGCACTGTTTTAAAATACGCAATAATTATTTTTATAAATAAAAATTTAACACTTTGAGAAACAAAAGAATAATATCTGTGATTCATTAATATTAAAATTAAAATAAAAAAACTTTATATATGAAAGTATTTACTTATTTATTAGGTCTACCAACGTTTACTTATACACACGAATACTTACAAACTAACTATAGTTCATGTAACTATAATTTAAAGTGTGGTAAACAATTATGGGTAAACACTACATGAAAACAAAATGTACTTAAAAAACAAAACAAAATCAAACTATACTAAATGAATAGTGCTATCCTAAAAAAAATTTAAAGCTCCGTACAAAATATCTATTTCCTCTAGTGCCGTACATCTAACACTAACTTTTTGACTTTAGCAAGTATTTATGTGAATTTGGAATCAAATATGTAACAGTCAATCGCTGGTAAATAAATATATGGTTTATGAGATACTATTTGGTAAATATATACCTAACATAAGAACATCGTGGTACGTTGAACAAAGTAGGTCGTATTGCGCATACTCAACGGGTTTTGATTCAGTTTTTTAATTAATAGAATGCTTGACGAGGAACGTTACATACATTTCTATCGTACAACATAAAGTAATTAGTATTAGTACACACCCGTGCGAAGCCGTTATTTATTAAAAAAGCGGCTAACCTTGTGATTGTGAATAAAGAAACCATAAATACAAGTTTACACCTGTAAAACAGATATCCCATGCACGCACGAGTTCTCCCATGAACCTTATCATTTCCTTTGCTCTGTCGATGCGAACGCAATAACTTATATTTGGCACTTCCGCCATAACTTACACATGTTCGGATATCCTGCCATAAAAGTAACAGCCTATTAATATCACACTACAGTGCGAGCGCCTCCATCATTCTTATTATTCCCTGGTGAACCCACGATTCGTTTTATAATATGATCTCGCACGGAAACGTGTACCTATAATACTGGCAATAATTAGTGGCGGTGGGCTTATGTTTCTAAGATTTTACGATTCGTAATGTGTAAAAATTCATTTAATCGTCAATTCTAATTTCAAAATTCCAAATCAGCTGTCATCAGGCATCCATCAGTCGTTTTTAGCTTATTTATTAAAAACTTTATTGCACAAAAAAGTACAACTGGTGGACTTAATGCAAGGGGCATTCTCTAACAGCCAACCTTTGGGTCATGCGGAAAGTTAGTTTATGGGTGCGGTAATAGTGTGCATAAGTAATAAAAAAAACAGAATAAACGACAATAGTACCTAACTACCAAGCGTTACAAAAGTCATTACGGAAACTATTAAATAAACATACCCATACATGAATAAATGTAATATGTTTATATAAAATATGAAGCTTTACTTATATTTAAATAATGCTTCTATATAAAATCTCCTCTAATAAGCTTACGCCTCGCATGATTTATTATTAGATCGGATCGTTTTTCATATAATATAAGAATCGGGCATTGGACGTACAAATGGTCGAATTACGAATATATGAATCGGGTTTAGGAAATTACCTACTGAAATCAGAATAAAGAGTGACGTTTACTAATTTATTTTAATATAAGGGAAATCATGTTAGAAATTTTGGATAAATTTTATTATTAAGTCCATTGCCAGAACATTTAACGACACAAAATTATCTTGTATTATACTATAATATTTTGACGACCTCCGTAGCCGAGAGGCGAGCGGGCCTGACTTTGGCGAGCGCCATCTCTGAGGTTCCGGGTTCGATCCCCGGTCGGGTCAATATGGGAAATGAACTTTTCCATATTGTCTTGGGTCTGGGTGTTGTGGTACCGTCGTTGTTTCTGATTTCCGTAACACAAGTGCTAAAGCTACTTACCACAGAATCAGAGCAATGTATGTGATGTTGTCCAATATTTATTATTATTTAACTATACGTAAAGGTCGTGGGTTTGACCTCCACACCGCAAGGGGAGATGTGATTTTTCTGTTTCTTATAAATTTTTAAAATAGCTACTCGTATCATACTATTTTATATTTCTTAACAAAAAATTAGTTTCAAATATATTTGCATTGGTTTTTGTGGTTGTGATTAGTGTCTACTAAAACCAACCTTTTGTTGTACAAGAAGCAGTAGTATTTTGATTTAAAAAATATATTTACCGAAAAATTTGTAAGTACGTTACTTCCGAACGACTGCGCTGAAATGAAATGAAATGATTTATTTCTGCAAGTGGATTTCCAATAAAATCTTTTGCACGTCAATTATTTTTTCCTACCAGCGCACAGTGGGTCGAAACAGTCATAGAGGTCATAGAGGTTTTTTTTGACAAATCGTATTTCTTATAATTTTCGTGAAACTAGTATAGTCAATGCTTGCATGGGAGAATATGTTGTATCTTTACTAGTCTTACTATCTAAACAGCTCCTCACTTTTGCAATGTCTTCTGGATGTTCTGTCAAATGCTTCATTATCTAAGTTATTTCTTCGTTTCCACTTGTCTTCAATTATTGTATTATAGCCACGTTTAATTATTTTGGAGAATAAGAATAAGCTCGCTTATACGCGCTACACGTCTTCTTTTCTGCTTCGACAAAAAAAAGGTTTTCAAAGATTCTGATAGTACAGGACAGTGTAGACTATTTACGTTATTAGTTCCTAGTACCCAAATCGACGGTTTTTCTTAGAATTGTAATTATAATACCATAATAGGATTATTAAAAAAAAAAATCCGATCTGTTTAACAGGCAACAATGCTGTTTGGAGCAGCTAAAAATAGATTAGGATGTTAGTACACAATGCACTTATGCCAACCTGAGTCATAATAAGGCACGGTCAAGCAGTTCCTGGGAGATATTTAGTACTTTAGGTCTTGTTTCATACAAAAAAAAACATAAATATTTTTTTATGGCCAAACTATTAGGTTTACTGAAAAATGTTATATAACATGTTTTTACTAGTGTCTAAAGGACTATCGATCGGCATCCAAAGAAAGACAATTTGTCAAAAAAAACCTCTATGAACCTCATATTACTGTTTCGACCCACTGTGCAGCGCCTCGACGTTGGTTATGTTGAGAAGAAGCGCCGCAACAAACTCAACAGATATCCTCTTTTAAAATAAATTATAAATATTACAATAAAGCATTCTATTTTTTAATAAACAATAAAGATCATATGCAGGTGCAGATGGACATTTAAACTGTTCCACATATTTTTATCATTAACAGTGTAATAAAACTTTTTCATGAAAATAAGTGTTAATGATTACATCAGTAACACTTGTTTGACTGAGTTATATGACTACCTTGTCTCTCCCTTGATAACATTACCTATCTTTACAATTTAATAATTACAGATTAACTCTCAATGCACGCACATATTGGGACATATGTTTCATATATATCTGTTCAATGAACTGTAACGTCATTCCTAATTCTCACCCGAATACGGTTAAACTAATAGTATTAGATATTGATTGGTGTAAGTTCGCGTCTTAGTATGCAAAAACTTAAAACTATGCAAATTCGCGCTCTGTTTGCATATATTGAATGGGTTAAGTCCACATGGGGTGTGCTTGAGAACTTTGGACTTTATGACGTTGGATTAGAATGTTAAAGTGTTTGGAAAATAGATAAATAATTGTCACGGTTTTCTGCCGGATGGGATGGCGGTATGCGTCCTTACGAGCTTAACTTACAATTTTCGCTTCTTCCAAAATTAATTTTAATGCTCCCTTTACTTTGCCACCTTTACTAATGATGATGGCAGCTTTATTGTCTAAAAGACACTTTTGGGCGAGCTCGGCAGGTTACATAAGCAATCAATAAATAATAATAAATAAATATTGGACACCACATCACATACATTGCTCTGATTCAGTAATTAGTAGCTTAAGCACTTGTGTTAAAGAAAGTTCCGAGAAGCTAACGGCCCAGACTTAAGCGTCACGCCATCCCTGAGGTCCCGGGTTTGATCCCCGGTCGGGTCAATATGGGATACAAACTTTTATATATTGTTTTGGGTCTGAGTGTTGTGGTGATATCATTGTTTCTGATTACTGCAATACAAGTGCTTAAGTTTCTTACCACAGAAGCAGATCAATGTATGTGATGTTGTCTGATATTTATTTTATTTATTTATTATTACAGTAAAGTTTCAATATCTATCATCGAATGAACTCGCAAACAATACAAGCGTTCTACAGCGAGCCAGGATTACGTAAAATCAGTAAAACATTGTTTCGCGGCGCAATCTCATTGCACAAATTTCAGCTCTGCCGGCTCTTTGTAAGTGAGTTCCTGTTGCAAATAAACGCTGGACTACTCCTGACTCACTGGGTTTAAGTGATTGACTTTCTTACATTTCTTTGCTACATTTCACTATAATATATTGTAAGGAACACCCCCTCCTCAAGAACAAGCTACCCCGCAACTGATATAAATAGCGAGCGGCTCAGCGGCGAGCTCATTTGCTGCCTGGCGCTCGGAACGGACGGACGTTAGAGTTGATTCGGTCGGAAACGGTCACGCGAGTTATTTACTTAGTTACTCTGCTAAAATCAGTACATAAGGTTGTAATGTTAATTTCTGTTAAGTTAAAAGTGATTGTGATACTTATGTAAGTAGGATTTTGCATTTGTTATTAAAAGGATAATCATTTAACGAGTTTCTTTTAAAAGTTTTGTTTTTTTTAATTAATTCTCATATCTATTCCTAATATCAGAAGTGCGATAAAAAACCTAACTAGCTCACATAGTAAAGTACATAATTCAATTTGCGAATTTAAAACAAGAAAACCGTTAAATCTTTTACGAGTTACATACCTTATTGACTGGTGCAGTGTTACTTTGTGTGTTAAATTTACAAATAGTTTTATTTAGTAATTGCTAAAGTATATAATGGTGCGACACGGATCGCGTAGTAGTGAACGGATACGCCCTCGAGCCAGGTCGCGTAGTCGAGACAGACTTAGGTCTCGAAATAGGCGTGATTCGCGAAGTAGGTTGCGAATTCGTAGTGACGACTCGCGACGCGACTCGAGTGGCCGGGATAGACGGGATAGGCGGAGTGACTCGCGTGTCCGTGACCGGCGTCGTTCGCGTGATAGGGCTAGACGACGCTCGCGTAGCGTTTCGCGTATTAGGCATCGCGAAAACTCTCGTAGCCGCACACGTGACAGATCGCGTCATCGTTCACGTTGCGTTTCGCGTAGTGGAGGTCGTCCGTCGCGTATAGATGGTGTTAATAATTCGACCAGAACACCGAGCCCTGTATTTACAGGAGAACCGCTTATGCAACGCTCTGCAACCACTCCATGCTCTGAGGCGTCTACCCTCGCGCAGGCTTTAGTGCAAGCAATTAAAAATATTCAACCTTCAAGGTCGCAGCACTATTTTGTATCGAATTTTGACCCGTCTATTAATAACATTGAAGCATGGTGTGAGGAAGTAGACCGCGCCAGAGACGCTAATGGATGGAGCGATCACGAGTGCCTTTCACGAGTAGCTTCGTGTTTAAAAGGGGATGCAAAAGTCTGGCTAAGCGAATGGGTCACTAATGATAGGACGTGGTCGAATTTTAAACGCGAATTCAAGTGTTTGTGCCCCACTAAGTTGGACTACGCAAATATTTTATTCGACGCCATAAATGTTACGTCAGATAAATACACTACGTTTGCGGAATACGCGCGCCGCACTTTGTTGAGATTTAGGGTTGTACCAGGGCTAACCGATGAGTTACGGACGCTTATCGTCATCCGCGGTATAGATAGTCCTCAAGTTCGGGCAGCCGCTGCCAATGCAAATCTAACCCCTGACTCTATTGTGTCATTCCTATCAATTTATACAAAGCCAAACATAGTGAAACGTGATAACTCTAAGAAACAATCCTTTTCAAAGTCTTTAAGTCGCTTGGGTACAAAATGTTTCAATTGCAATCAAAGAGGGCACGTTAGTCGCGAATGTAAAAAGCAAAAATCAAATATGCCTTCTAATAACCAATCTCAACCCGGACCTAGTAACTGTTGCACGTTCTGTAAGAAGCAGGGACATACGGAGGGCAATTGCTTTGCTAAAGCGCGTTCGGAAACTCGCAATGAGCGAAATGTTAATCTTTGCTCTCACACTCCTCATAGTAATGACGTCACATCAGCTGTTATTGATGGCATACCAGTCGATGTACTAATAGATAGCGGTGCTCTTGGGGTGTCCCTCATTTCATCGGACGTTCTTAAATACATCTCCTGTCAACCTAAACCAAAACGGTGCGTGTTAAAGGGCATCAGCGACAAAGAAATTATCACCTCGTCATACGTTACCGTTACTATCGAGTTTAGTGAATTATCTATTGAGGTAGATTTAGTAGTAGTTCCAGCAGCTTTTATGAGTACGCCTATAATAATAGGTACCGACGTACTCAATCTTGATGGAATAAAATATGTGCGAACTAAAAATGGACAATATCTTACACGATGTAATAAAACTAATGCTCAGATTAATACAATTGTGCCGGCTGAACAGATTGAAGTAAATGCACCTCTTGAAGGTCAACAGTTGGAAAGCCTTATGTCCGTAATTCGCGATTTCTCTGATTTTTTAATTACGGGTACCGCCGCGACCACTGTCACAACGGGAGAAATGGAAATAAAGCTTACCAACTCATCCCCAGTCGTATATAGGCCATACAAACTGTCATATCAGGAAAAACTTAAAGTTCGCGAAATAACCAAAGATCTTTTAGATAAGGGCATAATTAGAAGGTCTAACTCAGCGTATGCGAGCCCAATTATCCTTGTGAAGAAACGCGACGGCTCAGATAGACTCTGTGTCGACTTTAGAGCCCTTAATCGTATCACGGTAAAAGATCGATACCCCCTTCCGTTAATAGACGACCATATAGACAGATTAGGTGGCTATAAATACTTCTCTAGTTTAGACATGGCCACGGGGCCATGTCTAAACTAAGCCCGTGCTTTCATCAAATCCCCCTTAGGGAGGACAGCATCCACCTCACTGGGTTTGTTACACCTGAGGATCATTTCGAATATGTCAAAATGCCGTACAGACTGGCTAATTCACCTATCGTGTACCAACGTATTATTAACGATACCCTGCGCAATCATATTAACGCGGGAAACGTATTAGTGTACGTGGATGATGTCCTTCTTATGAGTAATACCGTGAGTGAGGGAATCGAACTGTTGCGTAAAGTGCTGGGCACCCTTACTCAAGCCGGGTTTTCTGTAAATCTCCGGAAGTGTTCTTTTCTGGTTACTCAGGTGGATTATTTGGGTAAACTAGTTAGTCAGGGTCAGGTTAGGCCGAGTCCCCGTAAGATAGATGCTTTGGTTAATACAACTCCACCACAAAATGTCAAACAAGTACGACAACTTCTTGGGTTAGCGGGGTACTTCCGGAAGTACATAAAGAACTATGCGACTATCACAGCTCCCATCGCTCATCTTACTCGCAAGAATGTTAAGTTTGTGTGGACACCGGAATGTGAGACTATTCGTCAAAATTTAATCAAACAACTAACGAGCGAACCAGTTCTCGCGATTTTCGATCATAGCCTCCCAACCGAGGTCCATACGGATGCAAGTAGCACTGGTTATGGGGCGGTGCTCTTACAGACTCACCCTGATGGGAAAAAACATGTCGTTGCGTATTTTAGTAAAGTCACTCAAGGGGCCGAGAGTAAGTACCACTCGTACGAGCTCGAAACCCTTGCAGTAGTTAAAGCCCTCCAAAATTTTCGACATTATCTCGTAGGGTTAAAGTTTGTGGTTGTGACGGACTGTAACGCGCTAAAGTCCACTGAGCGAAAAAAAGATTTGTTACCCCGGGTGGCTCGCTGGTGGATTTACCTCCAGGACTTTCATTTCTCAATCGAGTACCGAAAGGGACTCATGATGCCACATGCGGACTACCTAAGTCGTAACCCTGTAGCTAGTGTAAACCAAGTTTCCAGACCTCGCAATTGGGCACAGATAGCTCAAGCGGCTGACAATGAGACCCAAGGTCTTATCCAAAAACTTAATGACGGATCTCTAGACGCCAGTCGTTATTTGATTAAAAATGACCTCTTATACTATAAGTACACACCGGTAGGCCACGAGCATCCTCGTTTACTTTGCTACATCCCCAAGGGCCATCGATTAAGTCTTTTAAGAGTATTCCACGATGAACATGAGCATATTGGCGTGGAAAAGACCCTAGACCTCGTTCTAAGACACTTCTGGTTTCCAGGTCTCAAACAATTCGTTGCCAAATATGTAGGCCATTGCCTCGTATGTATTTCGCAAAAGAGAGTGCCTCGCGCTCCATTACAGAATATTACTTCATGGGAGAAACCGGATGTCCCCTTCCATACCATCCACGTTGACGCCTTAGGTCCTTTACCCGTGTCTGAGGGATATAAGTTTATTCTTCTTATAGTGGATGCCTTCACTAAGTTCTCTCTTCTGTATCCCATATACAGACAAGATGCAACAGAACTAAAGCGAGTAGTTACTCAGGCAGTTTCTTTATTTGGGGTGCCTAAACTAATGATTACGGATAAGGGGCGTATGTTTGAGTCAAACGACTTTGTTACATGGAGTAGAGAGCTTGGGTGCGATCTCCATTACATAACACCAGAGATGCATCACGCCAACGGCCAAGTTGAGCGGTATGTTAGGACAGTGCTTAACATGTTGCGCATTCAGGTCAATCATAAGAATGCATCTTGGTCTGACAGTTTATGGCGAATACAATTAGTGCTTAATATCACCAAACAAAAGACGACCAGAGTTTCTCCACTTAATTTATTGATAGGCACTGAGGCTACAAGGCCTGTCATTCGCGCACTTGTCCGTGATGTTGCCCTTGACGCACCAGCATCTAGTCGAGAAGCTCTACGGGAGATCACCAGGAGCAGAACACGTCAATTGCTGAGGGAAAACCAGACCAGTCAGGATGAGCGTGCAAATCGACTGCGCCATCCACCGCGCCAGTTCAACGTTGACGACTGCGTGTTCGTCATCAAGTTTTCACAGTCAACAGGAAAACTTGACCCGGGCATGCGTGGACCATACAAGGTGGTCAAAGTGCTGCCAAGTAGACGCTATGCCCTACGCCTGGTGAGTGGTGGTTACGGAAAAACCACACAAGCTGCTGCGCAACACATGGTGCCGTGGAAAGGCGAGTGGTGTCCGGAGACATGCGCTGCCTTTTTTGAGAGTAAGTCATCTTTACATAACCTCTATGTATTGCTGTATTTGGTGCAAGTGCTAGTCGCTATGGTACTAGACACTCAGGCATTTATTGCTGTGGCGTATGTCGCTGTACCTCGGTGTGTGTCACCATTAGCTCTTGGTGGGCCCCAAGAAGCTGCATAGGTTAGTCAATATGGCTAATCTATGACCTGTACGTATGAATACGGTCTACGTCAGGTGGCTCTTACGCATGAATACGGTCTGCGTAGAGTGTCTGTTCGCTTGAATACGGTCAGCGACAGGCGTGACGCGATGAGCGCGTCGATCCGTTCGTCGGATCATGTTTCAGGTGGCGTGTTGCCGACTGAACTTTGGGGAATAAGACTCCGATGCTGTTTGGTATGAAAACAAAAGCTAGACGTAGCTTCCTTGTTATCTAAAAGGCTATTTATGATTGAGTGATGTATGCGCGATAAGTATATAAGACACGAAGCCTGAATTAAGTGACTGGAGATCGAGAGAAAGCTTTGTAAGATTCAGTGCGGATACTAAGCTTTTTAAACATATTTCTAACTATAATGGATCCTTTCAGATGAGAGCAATGACGACGAGGAAACTTTAACAGGGCCGTCTTCTGAAGTCGGACTATCCATGCCATCGCTGGACGAGAACTTGGAAGCTGGACCCTCGTCAGCACCCTCATCCCCCGTTGCCGGTCCCAGTGGCATCATCCAAGAAGACTGTGTCGTGGACGACACACGGTCAGGAGAGGCCGTGTAAGGAACACCCCCTCCTCAAGAACAAGCTACCCCGCAACTGATATAAATAGCGAGCGGCTCAGCGGCGAGCTCATTTGTCCCTTCCGTAGTCCGCCCACGTAAACGTAGGCCTAGGAACGTACTATTAGATCCCGACGACGCCATAACGATCGCCATGGCCGACGCCAAACAGCTCGCGACACAGCACACTTCACACCGACCGCTATTCCGTCCTCGACGGCGAGGACGCACGACGCGACCCCCCCTAGCAGTAGGGCCCCTTTCACGATACCGGCACGTGCCGGGACGCTTCTCCCCCCCAAGGTACGTTAGGTTACCATCTCCCAACAACGGCCCGAGCCGAGGTCCGAGTCCCGCTATGGGGCGCCCTCAGGCAGTTGTTTAAATTTTTAGGGGTGTGAGCCCTCCGCTCCCCCGCAAGCCCGGTGAAGATGAAAAGGCCATCTGCGGCCATCATCAATTGTCAATTAGGAAAAAAAAAAAAAAGGCGAGCTCATTTGCTGCCTGGCGCTCGGAACGGACGGACGTTAGAGTTGATTCGGTCGGAAACGGTCACGCGAGTTATTTACTTAGTTACTCTGCTAAAATCAGTACATAAGGTTGTAATGTTAATTTCTGTTAAGTTAAAAGTGATTGTGATACTTATGTAAGTAGGATTTTGCATTTGTTATTAAAAGGATAATCATTTAACGAGTTTCTTTTAAAAGTTTTGTTTTTTTTAATTAATTCTCATATCTATTCCTAATAATATCTATATATATAAAAGAAAGTCGTGTTAGTTACACTATTTATAACTCAAGAACGGCTGAACAGATTTGGCTGAAAATTGGTGGGGAGGTAGTTTAGAACTAGGAAAAGGACATAGGATACTTTTTGATTAATTTCTTTTTGCTTTTTTTAAAGTAATTTATTGCCTCTAAGGCGGAACAAAGTTCGCCGGGTCACCTAGTAGTTATTATAATTCACTTATATATAGTGGCATCTGAAGCACATTATGGATTGAGGTAAGTGGAAAGAAAAGCAGAGACAACAGACGCCCATCATTTCAAATGACTATCCATCTCAAACCGACTACGAATCTTTAATTCTAATTTTAAATTTACTTTCCGAATTGATCGCTTTTGAAATATTGAAACCAGGCATTAGTATACTGTATACTTACTAATAATGTGAACAGTAATGTTCAGTAGTTATTAACACATTTAATCCAATCTCAACAAGTCCAATGCGCATCGAATTGCAAGCGGTTTGTTCACGTGTACCACTTACTTAAGGCCCAATTGTGTCTTGAAACAAGATTCTATTGGATCATTGGCCTCTACGGTATCCTTGGAAAGATATGGGACCAAACACCTGTATTCTATTGGAATGAGTGAACGAAAAAAACAAAGAAACATTCCTAACGTTTGAAAATATCACCACGAAAAGTAAGGCACGGTGGGCGTGGTTTTTATCGCTCGAACTGGAGCAGCCCGACTGGTGAAATACCTCCACCTTACAGAAGACCGCAGCCAAATAACAATCACTTCTGTGTTGTTGTGTTCCTGCGTGTGAGTAAGGTTTTCAGAGCTCTTGGGGGTGCTACATTAGTAGCAGGGGTCAAGCCTTCAAGGTAAGGGCGACAAGTCCAGTAACAGCTTTATTATGCTGTACTTGTCACCCTTAACCTAGGACCTCATTACCATTTAATATCAGGTGGGATGAGGTCAATCTTGAAGTGCAATATAAAAAAAAAAGTAAGCTAACGAGGGTTCACATACCGTTTCAATAGACGCAGCGAGTCACAGACGTGGATTAAACACAGCGTTTGTTCCATACCATTCGATGAAATGACGTTTCTAACGAACCTTATCTATTTGTCGACCTAAACGCATTAGCCTTAAAGTTTTTTTTTCAAATGACGGATTTTTCGTTCACTGATGTGAATTATGTCAATTCTTACGTGGCTTTTGTAAAAAAGGACTTCACTAAAGACATATAATGTCCACTCATTATGACGAAAAAAGAAAAAGATCGTCTAGCTAACCAATAAAATAGTAATTCCCCCAGTAAACTCCTCCTCCTCCTCCGCCTCCTCCTCCTTCAGAATTAAATGATACCTATTCCTTACAAACTCTCTGTAGTCTATTCAAGAATATATAGGTAAAAAGCAAGCGAGAGCGAATTAAAATTAAATTACCTACAAACATATAGTAATTTTACCTTTTAAAAAATATTTAATCATTTTATCAGTTAAAAATAACGAAACTTATTGTATTCATACAAATATCACATCAAAGTTTCACCCATTCAGAAGTGGCATATCGCGAAATTTATATCTTAGTCTAATTTGATTAACAAGGTTAATCATTTTTAACTATTGAAATAAATTAACGGGTCAAAACGCGACACCATTTTTATTTAGTAGTAAATACGTAAGTGTAAGTAAGTAGTTGGTTTTAACTACTTATAAGCCTAATCATTGTTAGATTCATAAAAAATCACGAGTTGCAAATAAACCTTACCGGGCTTAAATGATTGACTTTGTGACCAAATTTCACAAGTGGCATCTCATTTCGTGTTATTATACACCATCCAGGCTCGAGAAAATATGGAAATGGCCGTATTCTATACATCACCGGCATACCACCGCTGCTGTGGTGTTAATAATACCGTAGCAGCATTTGCTGAGGTCAAACCCAAATTGAAACCCTCACAAAGTACTTTATTTATTTATTTAAAAACTTTATTGCACAAATAAGTACAATAGGTGGACTTAATGCTAGGGGCATTCTTTACCAGACAACCCTCGGGTCATGCAGATTTTTTGTATATGTGTGCGGTAATAGTGGAGAAAAAAAGGAATCATTATAAACAACAATAAATTAAGCAATAAAAATAACATTAGTACTTAAAGTTCTGTATCGATTGTCTTGCGTTGTGTTTGTCTTTTTATTATGTAATTGTCAGTAAAATGTCTTTTCTTTCTTTTTCTTATATTGCCAGACAGGGAACTAAACCTGAGACCTCAGAGAAGGCACACCACCACAGGCCTGATCTCTGTAGTCAGATGGCCTCACATAGTACGGTTAATATCATATCAAGTGCTTACCACTTACAATTAAATATTTGTTTTTATGTGCACGACATAAGAGTAGACTTACTTTTATCTGTACAAACTGATAACCTATTTTTTCTTATTTATTAAGGTACTTGGGGTTGTGCAGTTCTAGTGAACTGTGGTCACTGCGACCTATCAGGTCTATTGTGACTCGCCACCAATTTAAAGTAACTCCTTTAGCCGGGTCGATTCTAAAAGGTCTCGTATTTTCCTGGCTAACCTAACTCATATCCTTAGCCATGACAATTAAGCCATCATCACATAACTTGGACCACGAAGAAGCGACTTCCCTGATAAACGTATAGTTCGCCGCATCTGTTATTCGAGTACTAGAGTGGCTTGTTTTAAATTCTTATTCGTTTACATAATCAAATTTGTACACGCCGCAGCGGTCTTGCCAAAGGAACTGAGCCAAATTGGGGGGAAGAGGTATGCTAACCACGTACGATGCCTGTTTGCAGAATTCGTTGATTTTTCACAGTTTTTTTTTCTGCCAAACGTAGCGAGATGAGAGCATTCCGAGGAAGCACTTATTTAATAGGGTAAATTTATAAAGCGGCAGTCGTTTTGAAAGCTTCGTTGGCAGTGAACGATAAAAACATGGAAGAATTCCTGTCATATTTACATCGATCGAATATTGATACCAAAATACACACAAATGTATAGCACACACGCAATGAAACGCAGTAAAATATCACATTCAAAAAAAACTTTAAGGCTAATGCGTTTAAGTCGACAAAAAGACATTCGTTGGGACATGGGATGGAGCTCATGGAGCACGCGCTGTGATTGGTCCGCGCCATGACTTGCGGCGTCCGTGAATACGTACTGGCGCTAGCTCACTTTTTTAAGCCACCATGCTTAACTTTTCGTGGTGCCATTTTCAATCGTTACAAATACTTTTGTGTTTTTTTTTATAGTAGCGCAGTATATTGGCTCCTCCCAGCCTGATGGTAAGCAAGAGAGGAACCCACATCGCGATGACAACGGATTTGATATCGAAATATCCTACCCGTTAGCATCGCCATACTGGCCCGCAAGATGTTTATTCACGCTCCTTTTGAAGGAATCCATGTCAAAGGAAGAAGGAAACACATGAGCCGGCAACGAGTTCCACTTCTTTATGGTCTGGCAAAGATAGGAGTTACCAAACTTTTTTGTTCGTGATGGAATATTTTCCACGGTGAAGCGATGACATCGTTGGCCGGCTCTTGTGGTTCTGTGAAGAAAAGGAAAGGGTGGGATAAGGGAAAACAGTTCCTCGGAACACTCACCAAGATAAAGCCGATAAAAGACGCTTAATGAACCAATGTCTCTACGTAGTTGAAGAGGTTCAAGGTTCCCTGTAATCTGTTCATCGTTAATTATGCGCACAGCCCGTCGCTGCAACCTATCAAGGGCATCCATGAGGTATTTGGCGGCACCGTTCCAGAGATGCGAGCAGTATTCCAGACAAGACCGGACTTGAGTCTTATATGAAAGACAAAGCTGGTCCGGCGTGAAAAACCGACGCACTCTGTTCTGGATCCCCAGTTTTTTGGATGCTAATGAGATGAGACTCTCGATGTACTGACCTTGAAAGCATAGGCTGTTACGCAGGCAAAGTGGAGTGCCCCGAAGAATGGGGAGAGGAAGGAATTGGGACGATTTTGTCGAAAACGCGCACACTTGGGTTTTTTTGGCATTGAACTCAACCAGGTTATTTGAACCCCATTGGCTAATAAGGCTCAACACCCGATTCTCACGCTTTTCATCCGTTACTGCCCTCCCAGCTGAAGGTCTACCGAGGTATCGACCATGGGCCGTACTATCATCAGCATAACAATGTATATTCCCAGGCGGTTGAGTTTTTTTCGTTCGTTGCTTTATTTAAAAAAACTACGAGGTAAGCAACCTCGTAGTTTTAATTCCTCATATGCCAATAGTTTTGGCTATGGAATCGTGTTGCCATTATGAAAACATATTAGTTATTTTTTATATTATTACGTGCATTAAAAAAAATGTTTTTTCATTACGAGGAATCAAAAAGATTGAATTAACTAATAGCATTTCTTTTACCTGATTAGCTGTTACTAAACAATTTTATTAAGTTTCTTGATTAATATATCCCTTATATTTGTGTTTTTTCATCTGGGTATTGGTAAAAAGTAATTTACGTATTTATTTAAACAACATAATGCAATATGTATTGTATTAGGTCTGTTTTGTGTCCTATGAGTCACGAAAACGCACTCATGAACTAACCACTTACATTACCCAAAGGTTGTCTAATAGATAATCAGCCTGTCGTGAATTCCACCTTTTGTACCTTTTTTTGTGAAATAAAACTTATAAATAAATAAATAATACCCTCAACTGAATTCTAAACATCGCCAGAGCCCACGACCGAGTCGATAATCCACTAACGCCAAGTGATAATGTTGCCAAGGAAAAGGGACCTTTATCTGTGACACAATAATACCCTGCCCAGCATTTATGGGCAATATAAAAAGATAAGAGGGACAAGCTGGTCGCACTTTAATGCCAGTTTAGGCAAGTTTTGTTAGAATCCACCCAAAGCGGCCTAACAGCTGTTTGTTGAAACATGTAATGGTGAAACGTACCTTTTTGTATGAATAATGGGGATAAAAGTAATACCGGCAAACTTTTGTACCTTTTTTTTGGGGTTGTGGACCAAAAATTTAAAAAGTACCATTTTTATGTATTATCAATTTTGTACTTTAAACATGTGATAAAATAAATTACTGTTGTTAATTATACGTTTAAAACTACAGAAGAAGTGAAGTTTTAGTATAATTACATATACCTACCTAGATATTGTTTAACCAAAAAAATCAGAGCAATATATTTTGTGATGTTATCCAATATTTATTTATATATCTTTTAAGGAGGTCGTCATAAAGATAGATGATTTTTTGGACGACCTCCGTAGCCGAGAGGCGAGCGTGCCGGACTTTGGCGTCGCGCTATCTCTGAGGTTCTGGGTCGATCCCGGTCGGGTCAGTATGGGAAACAAACTATTCTATATTGTTTCGGGTCTGGGTGTTGTGATACCGTCGTTGTTTCTGATTTCTGTAACACAACTGCTTTAGCTTCTTTTAACACAGAATCAGAGCAATGTATGTGATGTTGTCGAATATATATATAATATTTACAATTATTTTCAGAATCTCTGATGTACTTCCATTTTAGCAGTCTTGTACAAATAATAAAACAATTCAACTGTTATTTTTAATTAGTTCAGTTCTTTGTTACGCTTTTGTCAACTTACCCCAGAAAAATACCAACTGAAAACGAGACTATATCAAAGGTATTTGCAAACCAAAGTATCTTCTTAGACATCATTATTTACAGAAACGAAACTACAATTCCTGCATATTCAAACGAGATACAAAGGCCCGATTAATTTTAAAGTCGACAATCTGTCTCTCTCGAAAGTATGCAAATAATTCTGTTCTTACGATCTCATGAATGTTGAACTTTGACGAGATGATGGCATCGTCTGTATGCCTCAAAAAGGAATCATGATTTCAGCAGAGTAGAATTTTCACCTGAGAAATTCACTCAAGGACGGTAAACATAAGACATAAACAGAGAGGTCACACATGTGGTACAGTCACTGCTGTTTCTAGGTAGGCATGTCCCTTTATAAACGATTATTCGAAAAATGTATCTTGAACGACCAGTAAGTGATCTTGAACACTTCACAGATTCGATTAATCGATTCATAACCCTCCCGAATCGGACCAATCGATTCAAACTTACTTTTTTTTTGGTTGATGGATTTCTTGTTTACAAGAAATATATCACTACTGTTCAGCAAGGGGTTCTAGGTTCAATCTCCGACCCAAAGTATTCTTTTGAAAAAATATGACCGCGATATTACATTAATGAATTCAATGATTCTAATCTATCAATAATCAATTTATATACTGAAAAAGTGATTAATAATGTCCTGTGTATACGATAATTAGGCATGTTTGAAACTATCACGGTTAATCTAAAATCGATTTTAAATGCTCGATTTAAAAAAGAATGAAATTTAGTATGTTCATTTGAATCGATTCAGATATCGACTTTTTTTACAATTAATCGATATGCCTATTGCTATGGCACTTTTATGTAAAAACTACAGTTTTTTGTTTACCTCCATTCATATTCTGCTTTTATATTAGAGCTACGATATTGTTTGAATTATGAGAATGTTTATGAAAAATAACTGTAAACACGATTTTCTATTCAGTCTTAATTTAAAAGCCCCATTTCCAAGTTTATGGAGGTAGTTCTACCTGTTTGAACGTAATTTGAGGCTAGTACACGCAGCGGCTATTCAGAATTAGCTCCTTTCATACAGAATTACATCATGTTAAGGGTCCTGAGACAGGAAAAGCGATAATATTGATATAATTTTAGTTTAGCTTTTAAGAGCTATACGTATGTCTGATGTCAAAGTCAAATTCAATTCATTTATTCATGTAGGTTACAAGTAACACTTATGCATCGTCAGAATGAATACAAACCAAAATTGAAGCTATAGCCGGTTCGGAACCTAATCCTACCGAGAAGAACCCGGCAAGAAACTCAGTAGTTATCTGGTTTAAGACATTTATTTCTCAAAAGAATTACACTATTCACTTACATGAGAAATGTTACAACAGCACAACAAATTGCGATATACAAACAAAGTGAAGAACATTAACAATTAACAAAAACAATAATAGGAGAAGGTAGGTACACAATTACAAATATAAATTGCAGCGGTGGTTGTGAACACTTTTACCGACCGCAATGAGTGGCTTGGCACGTTCATGCGCTGAACCAAAGAAACTGGAAGCGACATGCATGTTTGTACTGAGTGTAGTTTTAACGGCTTTGTATCGTAATGTAAAATATTACTAGGTTATTTCAATATCTATAATAGTATTATTACGTACAGTTATTTATTTGCAAAATCTTATATAGTACATAGTTTTTTAATTTTAATGAATTTTTTACTTTTATTATGATATTATTTAACATAGATTTCTTTATTGTACAAATCATTTACTTTTTATAATATTTTTTGTTTATACATATAGTTATTTATGTGTACGTATAACCAGCATATGTTAGTATATATATATATATATATTTATATTTAGTATAGTACAATACGTACGCATATAAACCGGTATGTAAGTAAGTTTACTTATTTATATTTTTAGCAAGAGGAAAATTTACCAATGCACTTAGGCTATATGTTACTACACAAATAAAACTTTAGGGACTTTTTAAAAGTTGACATTGTTTTGGCTTCCCTTATATCTTTTGGCAGTTTATTATAGATAAGAACACCCTCATTAAAGATACATTTCTTACCGTAGTTAGTACGTGCTGTACGTACTTTTAATTCCTTACCATGTCTAGGTCTCAATTTTGTTATTGGTATTGTTTTAGTAAAACTCATTTCCGTGCGTATGTTCTTATTTAGTATTTAACGTATTAAAATGCAAGTGTAATATTTATACGTTTGTGAGATATTCATTATTTTAGTTTCCCTATAAATTTTTGTGGAGGGTGTTAAAAAATTGTAGTTGAAAAGAACTTTTATCAGTTTATTTTGTGCTATCTGTAGTAATTTTAGGTTAGAATTTGCTGCAGTCCCCCATACTTCTACAAGATAATCAATGTGTGGTTTGACTAACGTATTGTATATGGTATAACGTACTTTGCGCGGAAGACACTTAACAATACTCCGCAGCATTCCAGTAAGAGAGACTAATTTGGATTTAATTTTGTTAATGTGAGGCTTAAATGTTACAGAATCATCCAACAAAAGACCAAGATATTTTTCGTTATCTACTTTAGAAATGTGTATATTATTTATCTTTAGTGGTTCGTAATTAGCAATCTTTTTATTTTTTGCTTTAAAAATAATGTAGTGAGTTTTAGCGATATTAATAGTTAGTAGATTAGTTTGGAACCATGAATTTAATATATTAAGATCTGCTTGGGCTTCAGCTACTATTGCGTCAATGGAATGCCCATAATAAAATAAACTTGTATCGTCAGCATACAATGTTATATTACCTTTTAATCCAATATTTTGAATGCTATTTATATAGACAAGAAATAGTAACGGTCCCAAAATAGAGCCCTGAGGGACTCCAAAGGTTATTAATTTAGCCTCACTTTGATAATTGCCAATCTTAACAACTTGATATCGATTTGATAAAAAAGACATAAAAATTTTTAAGGCTGTCCCGTAAATACCGATATTTTTTAGTTTACTTATTAAAAGTTCATGACTGACCGTGTCAAATGCCTTTTTGAGGTCTATGAAGATACCAAGTGTTATTTGTTTTTTATCTATACTTACTTTGATTTTTGTAACTAAATCGATTGTAGCTGACAGTGTATTTGATTTAGGTCTGAAACCATATTGCTTTTCGTATAAGTACTTTCGTGAATCGAGATAGTTAGCAAGGCGATTATACATGATACGTTCGACTACCTTAGATAACACTGGCAACACTGATATTGGTCTGTAGTTTCCAGGGTCGGACTTGCTTCCTGATTTATGTATCGGAGTCACTTTTGCCACCTTTAGACTGTCTGGAAATGTTCCCTGGTCAAGGCATCTATTGATACAGGTGGCAAGTTCATCGATAATTTTATCCTTGACGCATTTAATGGATTTCGTATTTACCCCATCTAAGCCGGCACTAGAATTAGGGTCTAAGCTATCTATTATCCTACTGATCTCATCTGTAGTTGCAGATGACCATTGAGAGATTCCAGTACTCTCAGCTTCATTAGCTGTTGCGGTGACAGCTTCTTGGTGCACTTTTGGGATTTGATTTGCTAGGTTTGAACCGATACTAGAAAAAAAATCGTTAAAATGTTCACAAATAGCCCTACTTTCAGTTATAGTATTCCCTTGCGGTGTCAGCAGTTTTTTTGGAGTATTTCTGTCTCTAATCTTATTACTAGAGAGATCATTGATCAGTTTCCACATTTTCGCCAATTTGTGCTCACATTCTTTAAATGCCTTGCAATAGTAAACGCTTTTAGCTTTTTGTATAGAATTATTAACTCTAGTCCTTTTCTTAACAAAATTTTCTCTTACGTTTTCATCGTTCTTATTAACTTTATATTTTAGCCAAAGCTCGTTTCTTTCGTTTATTTCATTTATTATGTCTTTATTTATCCAATCTCTTCTTGGTGGATTTAACATTTTAGTCTTATCTACTTTACTTGCATTTATGCTTGATATGATTTTCCTTTCTAGTTTTCCGTAATCATCGTTATTGCTGTCTACAGATAAATTTTGGTATAGTTTCATGTAGTTAATTGCCTCATATTTAATTTTCGATACATCATTCTGCTTATACTTCTTGACCTCAAAATATAACTGTTTGTGATCAGACATTGCTGAGTCTATAATAGCTAGGTGAAATTGATGATCTTTAAGACTCGTGCTTACGTGATCAATAATGGTTTTGGAAGTGGAAGTTGTACGAGTGGAGTACTCTTGGTCAATCTTATTTATTATTTTATAGCCACATTGTTCTAACATTTCCTTATACGCAGACGTTATACGGTCTTGGGATAGAAGATCGATATTGTAATCGCCAAAAACCACAGTTCGCTTGCATGTTTCTAATTTTGATGAGTATGTGTCCATAAATTTTTTTATATTTGTGTTTTCAGGCTTCCTGTATATTACACCAATATCCAGTGAATACATATCGACATGAATCCATAGGTAATGATTATTGTCAAGGCATTGTTCCTCAATTAGGTGATGTTTGATGTTGTTATGTGCAAATATTGACACTCCTCCGCCCCTATTGTTAGATCTATAATTGTAGTAATGTGTATAACCATAAATCTGTAATCGCTTGGCTTCCTCCTCATATTTTATCCAGGTTTCGGTGACTAAGATTAAGTGTATAGTGGTTTTAAAGGATTTGAGGATACATTTTAGTTCATCGAATTTTCCTGGTTTAACAATGCTGCGTGCATTTATGTATAAAATTTTCAAGGAATCTCTAGTAGTGTTAATATTCTCATACCTGGTAACCAGCTGATAAGATACTTGTTCGATCGTCTGAGGTTGGCCATCGATAAGGGTCTTTAGTTTTTTGGAGAAGATTGAATTATTTTAGGTATACCTTTGACGTATTTGATAAACAAATTATTCTCTCCCTTATTTTTACGGTCTATTAACTCATTTTTAAGCTGCTTGAAATACGTCTGTTGCTGTGGCGTCCGATCTGAGAAGATTTTAATAGAACCCAGTTTGTCATTATTATTTTTGGCACGTAAAATAGACATAGCTTCATCTTGGGTCGAAAAACATACTTTTAGTGGGCGATGTCTATCTGGCGTGTATTTTCCTAGGCGTATTATGTTTTTTGGTTCCGTGTAATCTTTTGAGATCTTTTTTAACACATTTAGTACCTCTGTTTTGTCAGCTTCTTGTCTTTCTATATAATTAGCTGATTTTGATTCAACCAAACCGGTTATTATAATGTTTTTACCTCTGGCTAATCGCTCCGATAGTTCTGCCATCACAGTTTCTTCTATTGTGTTAGTTTCAGATGTTGTAGTCAGAGGATCTACCACTTTCTGGGTTTGAAGTTTCTTGAACTCAGATTCAATCCTCTTAATTTTTTCACTGCTTTCATCAAATCTACCAACCAGTTTATCTAACTCAGACTTTATTTTTTTCATTTTCGAGTCCAAGATTATATGTGACGTTTTTCAATTCCTGCATATGCCCTTTTATTGAAGAAACATCTTCCGATATCTTATTTATAGTTTCTGTCTGGTTATGGTTTATTGATGTCAGCACTTGCATCATTTCAGACATCCCTTTACGTATTTCACTTAATTCTTCTTTAATGTCTTCTTCGCTTGTGTTCTTACGCTTGCTTCGAAATGTTATTTGCGTAGCCGTAGAGATGTCTGTCGGTGTTCCAACTGTTGACAAATTTGGCTGTGAGCCGCTCAGTCCCGCGCCCTGGCCACTTCTAGTAGGTGAGCGTATAGGTTTCATATTGATCCGTGGCGCACTTGAAGTGACGTAAGAATTAGCAGGTGTCAGCTAGTGGAGCAAGACGAAAAATACGAACCCGTCCTTATCCCCCGAGGAGGTGAAGAGCGGTTACGGCGGAGTATCCTGTGGCTTGCTAGGCAGCGCAATGTCACAACAGCATGTGTTAGTGTATGCCAAATCACTCCTTATACGTAATTAACTTAAGGAGTACGTTTGTATATACGCTTTTTAATAATTTTTATTTTAACCGACAGCACGTTCACTCTGCTCGAAATCGCACGACGAACCTGTTATCCTAATCTTTACAATGTTTAGAGCTAGAGAACTTAAAACTATGGTGTGCGAATTTTGATATTATCAAAATTGAATAATGAGTTCTAAAGTGTGAGTTTTGGAACTTAACTAAAAATATTGTAATTATTTAATACTTAAGCTAAATCAACGTTTCGCCGAACCAACACAAAGTTCTATGATTCGGTGAAACGATGTTCGGTGTAGCGTAGCGTCGGTCGAAAAAAATCAGTATAATGATATGAACCTATATTTTATGTTGGGCTTGAATCTTTGTCATCGTTTTAAGTTTCGCTTGCGATGTTAAGCAAGCTTCATCCCCAAGGCAAATCTAAGCTCTATCAGGATAGCAGGGTCAATTTGGCAGAATTGAAAAAAAAATATTCCTGAATTTGTAGCTAATTAGTTGCTAATTAGTTACCAAAACTACGATTTTGTTGCTCAAGCCGATCAGGAGATATCGCAAACCATGCTACCTTGATATCAGGATAGCAGGGTAACTCATTAAATTGCATGTTTTTAATATGACTATGGCGCATGATTTTGTTGCTAATTTGTTGCTATAAGTTGAACTTGCCAAAAATTTAAAAATATTTTTTTTCTTTTTTAATTGAAAATTTTTCAGACCATGCTATCTTGAACACGGTTTTACTTCGAAATAAAAGAGCTTTGAATTTGTTGCTCATTGAAACAGTACTCAAACACATCCAAAGAAACAGCAACAAAATAATCGGTACCGATCGGCCGATTTTTACAATTTTTATATATTTTTCCTGTTTCTGCTGTCTTGAAATCGATTTTTTCTTGAATAGAAATTGTTTTAAATTTGTTGCTGACTAAAATAGTGCTGAATTACTCGTAATAAACCAGCAACAAAATAAGCGGTACCGATCGGCCGATTTTTACTATTTTTATATATTTTTCCTGTTTCTGCTGTCTTGAAATCGATTTTTTTTTTAATAGAAATTGTTTTAAATTTGTTGCTTACTAAAATAGTGCTGAATTACTCGTAATAAACCAGCATCAAAATAATCGGTACCGATCGGCCGATTTTTACTATTTTTATATATTTTTCCTGTTTCTGCTGTCTTGAAATCGACTTTTTCTTGAATAGAAATTGTTTTAAATTTGTTGCTGACTAAAATAATGCTGAATTACTCGTAATAAACCAGCATCAAAATAAGCGGTACCGATCGGCCGATTTTTACAATTTTTATATATTTTTCCTGTTTTTGCTGTCTTGAAATCGATTTTTTCTTAAATAAAAATAGTACCTAAATTTGTAGGTAATTAGTTGCTAATTAGTTGCCAAAACTACGATTTTGTTGCTCATGCCGATTAGGAGATATCGCAAACCATGCTACCTTGATATCAGGATAGCATTATTGGTGAAAGCATTATACAAAATCAGACTAACACGTCATTTAATTTATTTGTGACAAACATACAAAACACAATCCAACTTCACAATTGTTGGTCCTTACTAAATAATTGTTACAAAACGAACATCCACTTTTTAGTATTAATGTAACTACGGATTTTTTTAAAATACAAATGATGTAGGTAATTGAATTTGATACTAAAAAATTGTTTCGAATTCATGAAACAAATTATTGTTCGGTTCCAATATTTGAAAACTGAATCGCTCTTGTAACTGATAGTAATAAATTATACGAGGCGTAAGCTAAAAACGACCGACCGACGGCTGTCGACAGCTGATATGGAAAGTCCATAATTAGAACGGTATTAACGACTCGTAGTAGGTTGGAGAAAACGGATAGTCATATTTGACACAATCATTATAAATCATAAAATATTGGAACAAGGAATTAATTTATTACACAATACTTCCTACAAATACGTCCTACCGGTGATAAACTTGGTCACCGTATTCGTTCCGTGTCTTTCCCTCAGCGGCTAGGCGCGTGCGGCGTGCCGAAAAGCCACGAATCGTTCACTCGACGCGATGCCGGCTCCTTTGTCGCTCTTTTGTAATCGACCGCTGACATCAGGGATGCCAACTCCAAAATACTTTTTCATGTTATCAATAACTTTAATAATAATAAATAATAATAATAAATAAATGCGCCGGACAATCACACCAATCACCTGGTCTCAAACTAAGGTTTTCCCTTGTACTATGAGTACCAGACGACGGATACTAACTGGGGGCGTCATCCCAGCACACCCAGACCCAAGTCATTTGAGAAAAGTTCGTTTTCCAAATTGACCTGACCGGGAATCGAACCCGGGACCTTACGCGCTTTGGGCGCCTACCTTAGCCATTGCGCCACCGAGGTCGTCAATAAGATTCGTTTTAATTCATGCCCTTAATATTTATTATGTTTGTTTAATATGGAACAGATAGCAATGACCGATATTCTTCTCGGTAGAATTAGGTTCCGAACCGGCTTTAGCTTCGATTTTGGTTTATGTTCATTTTGACGATGCATAAATGTTACTTTTAACCTACATGTGTAAATGAATTGACTTTGACTTTTAATTGATTCAATGTCAGACTTTAAATTTGCGCCCGCTAGCGAAAGCGCAATAAAAAAAAAAGTGAAATGAAAATGTTTCTTCTTAACACTTCAAATAGTACACTTTAGTGCACTAAAGTGTTTTACATTTTGTCAAGAGCCCAAACTAATTTATTTTTAAGACAATTCTAAATACCTAGTGGTAGCCCTGTTAAATTGATTTGATAATATTTTTACCTAGCTGCCCCGTTTCATATCATAGTACCTATGCGTCGTAAACGTATTGTTTATTAGTGTGCGTTTTGTTGACGATGTAGTAGTAGAATCAGCTGACATAGGGCGTTGTATTATGTTGACAAGAAGTATTGTTGTTTCCTTGATTATCTCCAAAACTAGCCTGAATTTTTGGCTCATTTTTTTTGTACGTATTCAGTATGACGTATAGAAACCCCCATTAAAAGGAATGTAACTAATTTAGAAAGACCCTATATATAGTGGAGATCCCATTTGTTTACTGGTTCATGGCGATATCTCTGGAACTATAAGGCCGATTGACTTGAAATTTGGTGGGAATATTCTTTAGAACTCTATTTCTAAGAACGGATTTTAGACGATTTTTATTCAAGAAAAAACCCCAGTCCCAAAACCGTTGCACTGCTCCCAAAACGATTTGGGAGCAGCGCAACGGTTTTGGTACGAGGGTATGTTCATGCCCATGCAAAAATATATAAAAATAGTAAAAATCGGCCGATCGGTACCGCTTATTTTGTTGCTGGTTTATTACGAGTAATTCAGCACTATTTTAGTCAGCAACAAATTTAAAACAATTTCTATTCAAGAAAAAATCGATTTCAAGACAGCAGAAACAGGAAAAATATATAAAAATTGTAAAAATCGGCCGATCGGTACCGATTATTTTGTTGCTGTTTCTTTGGATGTGTTTGAGTACTGTTTCAATGAGCAACAAATTCAAAGCTCTTTTATTTCGAAGTAAAACCGTGTTCAAGATAGCATGGTCTGAAAAATTTTCAATTAAAAAAGAAAAAAAAATATTTTCAAATTTTTGGCAAGTTCAACTTATAGCAACAAATTAGCAACAAAATTTTACTCTTTTCATCATCATGGACACTATGCAGCAATATGGGATCTTGCGTTTGACTTCACAATCTATAAAGCAATTCAAAAAACTTGAACGCATCTCTTCTCGTCTCGACCTGTCTATGACACTCCTCTATATTCACTATGGTTTTTTGTGCCAAAAAGACTTCACGTTATTTCCGATAACTTTATATAAAATACATTATTACAATGAATTGGTGTGAGAAAAGTGCCAATTGTGTAAGACAACGGAAATACAAAGGACAGGATAGCAGAAACTCGACCAGAAAACGTCCGCGATAAGATTTTAAGAGGTTGTATCGGTTTGTTTACATGTCAACAATCAACAGGTATGTGTTTTATTTGTAATCTTATCGACACAGAAATTGTTTCACATACGAGACAATCATAACTGATGAAAAGTTTTTTACTATCTTCATAAAAAATTATATTTGAATCGCGTAAAAAGTTTAAGGTTATATTGACCAAAGAGTAAATAAACATCGCGGCGCGCCGCCGGAACTTAACCCAAGAAAAGTTTTGCTACACTTCATAACCGATTCACACACACTCGACCCTTTACCGGAAATCAAATTTGTCGGTAATGATGGTGATTATAAGCAACAACTCTAATTTTTTTTTCTCACGGTGGTTATTTTTCGAATTCGAATTCCCTTTTCCGGTTCTATTACGGCTGGTGTTAGAATTCTTATCGTTTAGGTATTTTCATTAAAAGCAAGAGAATGAGTAAACGACAACAAACGATTACCGACAGAGACATACATATTAGCAGAAAAATCAGGAAGTTAGAAAGAAAACTTCAAAAACAGAAAAAGAAGCTCTCCGCTGTAACCAACGATGAAGTGAAATCTCCCTCTCCAGAAAGAAAGGAAAAGGAACCGGATTGCGTCGTTACCAATGGTCCAGGTGCGTACGTACCCTAAAAGGTACAATGACTCTTTGTAGAGTCTTACTTAATTGTAATTTTACTAACAAGGTTAAAATTTTAGAGTTGTCACGAGAGGGCAAACAGAACCTTGGTTCATGGTTCAATACACAAAATGCTGTTAAGAACCTACTTATTAGTATTTACTGAACCATTGTTATAGTAAGGTTCATTAAAATTTTAGAGTTGTCACGAGAGGGCAAACAGAACCTTGGTTCATGGTTCAATACACATTATGCTGTTAAGAACCTACTTATTAGTATTTACTAAACCATTGTTATAGTAAGGTTCATTAAAATTTTAGAGTTGTCACGAGAGGGCAAACAGAACCTTGGTTCATGGTTCAATACACATTATGCTGTTAAGAACCTACTTATTAGTATTTACTAAACCATTGTTATAGTGAGGTTCATTAAAATTTTAGAGTTGTCACGAGAGGGCAAACAGAACCTTGGTCTCAGAGAGACTGAAAACTAGTTATCACACTAGGAACACTATAACTTTCATCATGGTCTAATGTTTCGTTTACTTTTAGAGCTATCACTAGAGGATAGACAAGACCATAATGCCTTGTATATAAAGGCCTTAGCTCATCGGAGCCAGCAATAAAATTAAAATTTTATACAGAAACATCCTCATTAAACGAGGCCCTTCCAGAAGATTTTTTGCTGGCCTTGGGCGATGAAGGAAAGGTGGATGAGAAAAAGGGAGATAATATAACACAAGAGATAGCAGACAGGTGGAGCAACATGATTAAAATGGGTATTTAAAAAGACAATTTATTAAACATATTAAACAAGTATCCTACACCAGAAAATTTCCCTATGGCAAATGCCCCAAAACTTAATTCTGAGATTGTGGCTGCTGTTGCAGAACACATTATAAACGGGATGAAAAATTTGAATACATACAAAATCTTAATGGCAAGGTCCTCTCCTGTCTCGGCACCATGCTATCTGAATTATGAAAGGAAACCTCAACAGTCTGAAATTAATTGAGGGAATGAATGATGTCGCTAAAGTTCTTTGCAATATGAATAATTATGATTCAATTACAAGAAGACATTTTATACTAACTTTAGTACAAAGCTGTGTCAAACAAGCCATAACCGATGTACCCACCGAGAAGTTTCCGTTTGGAGAAAACTTCAACGAGAAACTCAAGACTGCTAAGGCAGTTGAAAGATCCACTACCTCCATTATTGCCATAAATAAAATAATGCCCAGAAAACCACCATCCCAACCTGTGAGAGAAAATTCAAACTGGAAGAGCCCGCTTCAAAATGCAAAGCAGACCAACTGCAGAGGAGGGCCGAAGAACTATCATCACCAATATAAGAAGAACAATGCAACATATAGGCCTCATCCATCGAAGCCACAAGGGCGTTGTCAAAAGAGGAACACGCTGGTTGTTTAACCTTTATAACAAATGGCAAGAACTCACAAATGACAAAGTAACTACTCCTTCTAGGAGCCTTTTCTGAATGCCAATATCAAGATACTCAATATGTCTCCAATGTATCTCCAAGTTTCTTCACATAAAAACCAAATGGTTCATATAGTAAACTAAAATGGAAGATATACAACCGGTTTGCATATTACTCAATCATGATTGTGTCATAGCCATAATTGATATTAAAAAAAAAAAAAAAACTTTCTCCGTAATAATATTTGATAACTAGATTTTTTTTAAGGTTTCAATTTAATGGAAAAACTTACGAATTTACTGCCCTTCCATATGGACTATACTGTACAGCTCCATATGTAATTACCAAATTATTAAAACCAGGCGTTTCATACCTAAGAAAACAAAATATAATAATTATATCAATTTACTAGATGCCATAATTTGTATAAATAAAGACTTTAATAGTTGCCGTTAAGATGTCCCAAACAATTTGCGACCTGTAAATATTAAAAGCATTAAGATTAATTAAAAATAACAAAAAAAAAAAAAAATGTTTTAAACCTAAAAAAGGTCTAGGATCTCTAACCTAATCCTAAAAAAGATCTAGGATTTATGTTAAATTCAGAAAGTTTGACCTGATTTCTGTTTCAATGTAATTAGATCTAAAGATAAATGTAAAAACAAGAGAGTTTGCTCAATTGCTCATTTAAATTTATTTATTTAAAAACTTTATTGCACAAAAAAAAAAAAAAAAAAAAAGTACAACAGGTGGACTTAATGCTATGGGCATTCTCTACCAGTCAACCTTTGGGTCATGCGGAGAGTTAGTTTATGGGTGCGGTAATAGTGACAAAGTGCATAAGTAATCTAAAAAATAAAATAAAAACATAATACACGAGAATAGTAACTATCAAGCGTTACAAAATTCATTTCGGAAACAATTAAATATACATATAGACATACATGAATAAATATAATATATATATAAAATATGAAGCTATACTTATATTTACATAACGAGCATATATATACTTATATATACATAAGTAAATAATACCACATAAAAATATAAAATAAATAATAACTAAATATAAATGGATTCAAAAATTGAAAAATTCATGTCTACGATTTATGTATTAGCGAGAGAGAAGAAGTGTTCACGAACTTTCATTTTAAAAATTCCCTTAGTCAGGGTTTGTCGAGTATCAGCGGGCAGAGCATTCCAAATTAAATCTGCATGTCCATTCATAAAATAAGATCTATCATATACTAAAATATTTGAAATGGAAAGAATTTTTGGTCTTCAAAATCATAATAAAAAAAATATGATGCAAAAATTGATGTTACAAGAGACTTAAACACAGGATTTGTATTCTGCCTGATTAATAAATAAGACATAAATGACAATCCTATTAAACAACAGTATTATCTAACTGAAATATTTACTGACGCGCTCCCATCTGGGTGGGACGCAAGGGGGGGTCTAAATAGTATTACTCGTCATATCTGTCAGTGGTGTGAATATAGAAATATCTTGTGGTTGTATCATATATTTACTCTAAAGATAATGTAAAAGCAGATTATGAGTCTAGAAATTCAGAAATAGAAAGGGAACTAGCTCATACGCCCTTGCAAATAATAACAGAAGTCAACAAAATTATACATTTTGCATGGTGCTTTAAAGTAAGTAAACTTTTGTTGTAGCTGTTTGTTTGCTATACATGAATAGTTCTTTATAGTTTTATTTCTTTTCTAACACGTCCAAATTCATAGTAATTTTACTTCAAAAAAGTAAAATTCAGTGAACTTAGGGTTTTTTCCACGGTCTGTGGCCAGTCCCGAATGAGTGAATTTGATAATTAGATTAAAAAAAAAAAAAAAAAAAAAAAACTACTTCTCTTGTTTGTAACATAATTTAAATTTTAATTCTGGCATTATTATTTTTGTAGTTAATCTACATTCTAGCTGCAACCTTTTTTCCCATATAGAACTAAACTAATCGATTGAAAGGAAAATAACACCGCTGAGAACTACTTGAATATTTTCACAATTAAACCAAATTTATAAATAAACCAAATATAAATTTCATGGCAAAGATATGATGCAAAAATTGATGTTAGCTGTGTGACTAGATTCAAATGATCTTATGTTAAAATATAAAAACCCTATAAAAAGGCATAGGGAGATGGATAAAATCCACCCTAAAGAAGGCGGGCATCAACACTAAACTGTTCTCGGCTCATAACACTGTCCATGCCGTGGCCACAGCGGCGCTGGGAGCGGGAATGTCGGTTGACACCATAAGAAAATGTGCCAGATCGAAAGAAAACGCTGTTATGTTCGCCAAATATTAATAGTACCATCGTCGACCTTAAATACGGTTATTTTAAATAACTATAAAAGTACTTAAAGCTTATTATGTGAAATAACATAAGCTTTATATAAGTTTAATAGATTTATAATTATTTTGATTTAAATGTTGATTATTTGTAAATACTTCTTAAAATATTTTATAAAAAGCTAAATGATTTTAAAATCTTTAGATATCTTTGATTTTAAAATTACACTCACAACCTTTCCTTTAAACATCTGCATAGTGTCCATGATGATGAAAAGAGTAAAATTATTAAATTAAACGAACTTACCTTAAGTGAAGTTCTATTTTAATTTTACGAATTTTCATCATCATGGAGCAACCCTCCCTATCCCACTTAACTAAGTAGCCCCTTAATCCTTTAAAGGTTGTTCGTGCTTTACTTTGAACTGTTAGTGAATATAGAGGAGTGTCATAGACAGGTCGAGACGAGAAGAGATGCGTTCAAGTTTTTTGAATTGCTTTATAGATTGTGAAGTCAAACGCAAGATCCCATATTGCTGCATAGTGTCCATGATGATGAAAATTCGTAAAATTAAAATAGAACTTCACTTAAGGTAAGTTCGTTTAATTTAATAATTATGCGCCATAGTCATATTAAAAACATGCAATTTAATGAGTTACCCTGCTATCCTGATATCAAGGTAGCATGGTTTGCGATATCTCCTGATCGGCTTGAGCAACAAAATCGTAGTTTTGGTAACTAATTAGCAACTAATTAGCTACAAATTCAGGAATATTTTTTTTTCAATTCTGCCAAATTGACCCTGCTATCCTGATAGAGCTGCAAATCTAGACCATTGTACACTTACTGTGTTGTGATTTCACTAAACTCAGTGCACCAGATAATCTTCAGTGTTCTAGTTAAACACAAATTGGACAAGACGTTAATTTGAAGCTCTTGTAATTTATTGTGGAACTGTCTGTGGTTACACTAAAATAGTGTTCCGATTAGGGAGAAGTGAGCACCTGCTTCACGTTTGCTGGGCTAGTCAGCGCGTCACGTTCTCCAATAGGGCACGTCCTATGAAATGTTTTACATAGTCGCTGGAAAAGTGGACTATTTCACGCAAATGTGAGATTTAATCTATTTACCGAAATCATTTTCCCCACTAGATTTAGGGAAAAATAAGTGAAATGACTCTTAGAGCGGGTAAAAAGTCTAGTTTTTAATTTTGACAAATTCTTATTTCAAATATAAATAAAAAGAATTTCATTCAATAAACCTAACATCAATAACATTTATGTATCGTGTATATAAACCAAATTATGCTACTACTAAATAATTTAAAGAGGCATAATCTTAAGATGACCTTCAGGACTCCAAAATAGTAAAAACAATAATTTTGGACTTATATAGAAATTAAATCATCCAATTAAATGAGCAATATCGTTGATGTATACCTGATCGCAATTTTCAAACACTGTTTTCTATTTGATTTGAACACATTACGTTTCACTACCTAATTTTACTGTATATTATTATTTTTTAAGGTCAAAACTGCTGTTATGATTAAAAAATACCGAAATTAACTAACTTGCCATTAGAATATGGAATTTTCGGTGGAATATGAAAAGACCCTACATCTCACTACAGTAATCACTGTTCGATTTTACTCCCTATGCCATGGACATAAGGCGCTCCAAAATCCAAAGCGACATGCTTCTGGCTGTAGCTACCCCATTCAGTCATAAATTGCTGAAACTCATCAAACATGGCCAACACCGCCCTTCTCCATAATCGTTCCAGCCTATCACATCCCCATCTTTATTGGGTAGCCACGTCATTTATCCCCATAAATAGTATATCTCTGACACCATTAGACCCAATCTCTGTTTTGAGTAATTACGAACGGTCTATAGAGGCGATTTCTTCATTAAGCAAGATAACGTTTGGATTATAAAATTAATTACCGAGCCTTTTGATTAGGGTGAAAGGATTCGGGATGAATGAGATATATTTTTGCGGCCTGTTTATTGAGGCTTTTGGGGAATAACGGTTAGGGAGCGATTTAAGTAAAACCGCTCATAGCTCCCGTTTATTAATTTATTTATTTACTAGATAGATATGTTACCCATGTGCGCAATATGAAGACGCTAAAACGTCCTAATTGGGACGTCTTACCCCCTGTCTGCGAAAAGCGATACGACAAATATGACGTCTCTGTCATGTGCCTAACAGAGTTACTACTTATCTCTTTTGTTCTTACTGTTTAAATCAAGCCATCCCTTTCACATCACCTAAGAATGTGGTTAATAACAATTACGCATGTGTGCAGTCGCACTCGACCAGCACAGATTTTTCGTTAGTTTTGTGAACGTATAACATATCTATTGTTTTTAAATATCATTGCTAGCGGCCGTGACTTTGTACGCGTGGACTTATGGCCGGTTCCAATGTTTGAAAAACTATCCGTTTTAGTTACGAATAGTTATTAATAATACGAGGCGTGAGCCAAAAACGACTGACGGACGACTGATGACAGCTGATTTGGAAAGTAAATTATGGAATGGTATTAACGACTCGTAGTCGGTTGAACAAAAATAGATAGTCATTTTTGACACATAACGAATCGTATAATACCTATTCAAAGTCAAAGTCAATCTTTTTTTATTCATGTAGATTACATTAGTAATACTTATGAATCGTCTCTATACAATGCAAATGAAGCTACCTCCGGTTCGAAACCTATAACTACCGAGAAGATACCGGCAGGAAAACAAAGTAGTTTTTTTTTCTTACAAATGAAAAGGTAAACTTATTACTAATTTTGCACCAACATATAGCACAAGATATATATATATATATATATATATTGGGACCGGGCATTAGTATTTTCTCTCAATAAATAGATATAGATGGTAGGTTTTATCCCTATCTGCCGTAATATTTGAAACAAAAAGTAATCCATTTTTAAAACCAAGTTTGAGCTATATTTGTGCCAAATTTCATATCTCTAACTTTTATTAAGTTTTATTAACAAACATATAAAGGGAGAATTTCCTATACAAACTTTCAAGGGCGGTATTACGCCCATCCCCTTTTATTTTCAAAACAAAACGTGGCATATGTTCGTTCTAGAGGTTCAACTTGTATCAATACTAATTTCCTCAAAATCGGTTTAGGTGTGAAAGCCGGACAGACAAATAGACAGACAGACAGAGTTACTTTCGCATTTATAATATTAGTATGGATTGTTACCTTGGCCCTCCAAGTGGCCCTTAAGCGAAAGGCATCGCCAACATAATCAATATTTCAATTGGTAAAATCATTCATCTAATGAACACGTACATTAATGTTAGTGTTGTGTGTATGTTTCCGTATTAATAGGTATTATGCTACACGGCTGTATAGAGAATAGGAATCGAGAATACCTACTCTCGTACACCCTCATCGTAAAATGAACCTTATAGTAGGTACATATTCAGCATTTAAAAGAATAGAATAGAATTCGTTTATTTGCTTTTGAGTAGGGTACACAGGAGATGACATTAGTTAAAGTACATAATATTTAGACCGCCCATTCAGCCGTCAACAACAGCATGCAAGCGCTTTATGTTTTCATTCCATAAACAAAAAACGCTAAAATAGCATCAACGTGAACAACCTTTTATACACCACCGCTATTTAGTAATGAATCATGCCTAGGTCTTAGAAAAGTATCCTAAGTAATTAATTTTCGCTAATTGCCTATCTGTTGTTCACTGAAATCTTTTTTTCCGCGTGAAACTAAGGTTCCTTTTGTATTAATTCTTTATTATGTGTTTAAGAACAATACCAATATAGAACTGGCGGTTTTCGACCAAGCTTAATCTTAATAGAGTGACCAACCAGTTACGTAGGTTTTGTAGTACCAGACCACAATTTGGTAACTCTTATCTTTGCCGTACCATAAATAAGTTGGAAATCGTTGCCGGCTCATGTGTTTGCTCCTTCGTTTTATATGGAATCCTTCAAAAGGAGCGTGAAGAGGTATCTTTTTTTTTATATTAGACAACATACCTATTGCTCTGATTCTGTGGTAAGTAGCTAAAGCACTTGTGTTACAGAAATCAGGAACAACGATAGTACCACAAAACCCAGACCCGAGACAATACAGAAAAGTTCATTTCCCATATTACCCGACCGCGGATCGAACTCGGGACCTCAGAGATGAGAGATCTTGCAGGCCAGTATGCGGCGATGCTAACGGATAAGATATTACTGCATAAAATCCATTATCATCGCGATGTGGGTTCATCTCTTGCTTACCATCAGACTGGGAGGAGTCAATATACCTACTGTGCTTCTATAAAAAATATCAAGACACATCTGCACTCACTCTTTCTTCACCGTCATAATCCGATGGAACAGTGGATTCACACGATTGGAGAGAGGAAAGGCGTAAGACCAACTATTGATAAACCATTAGATACTTAAGTACATACATATTTTTTTTTATATTAGATATTAGGTGGTTAAATATATAAATGTCTTACATAAACTGGAAACTAAATGATGATGTTACACAGCAGGGCGTCTACTCTTGAAAACGAAACGAACAAACGAAAGGTTTCGTTTTTGAAGATTGTTCAAAAGTTAGGGAATTAAAACGTGTTTTTTGATTTGTATAAATAATATTTTGTTTTTTGATAACGCTTTATTCGCATTCGAAGTGTGTTAGTTGCGATAATGAGCAATAAAAAATACTAAACGTCGTCGGATCCGACATATTTCGTTTTCAAGAGTAGACGCCCAGGAATCGAACCAACGTGTACTTTTTGTTTCGAAGGGGAAACGCCTAGCGCCCATCACTCTCTGCGGGGACCAGATAGTGATGTATCGTGCTTACATCGACTAACACCCCCTCGGTGGCCAATGCTGCGCAGTTTTAGGGGAGACTGGATCCGTTCTGGATCCTACGCAGGCTCACCCAACACACCAAGCGCTAAACAGTCGTCCTCACTCCGTGCTTAACACGTGCCAGGCCTTTTAACATGTCCCATACCCTTCGGTATCGAAGTAGCAGGCTTATCTCACACCACGTAAGTATTACATATAAGTATTACAAATGTAATCTACATGAATAAAAAATATTGACTTTGACTTTGACTTTGACACCTTACGTCTCCGGTTCTAGGTGCTGTTCCGCTGCCAGATACAAATGCGGACAACCCAAGACTTCCTAGGAAATTGAATGAAAGCCTTGTGGAAGCTTGAGGTTTAAAATAAATATATATTAGAGGTAGGTAGCACAGAGTAATAGAATAGACATTGACAGAGTGCAAAGACAATATAAAAGTGTAAAATTAAATCTAGAACAAGTAACTTGCCAGTGTTGTGATTATTATAAAACAGGTTTTTACTAACAGATTCTTGCTCAGGCTCTCCCAATGAGAACCTGAGTATCCTGATGGAGGAGACTGAGGAGAGGCAGACCAGCCATCGAAATACAGCACCTTCTTCGCCTTTCGTGGTCCCACCATGATGTAACTCGCACCCTGCGTGGCAGCGCGTTACTGCCAGTATTTTTTTTTTAAATTGCAATTCAAGATTGACCTCATCCCACCTGATGTTAAGTGTTAATGAGGTCCTAGCTTAAGGGCAACAAGAACAGCACAATAAAGTTATTACTGGACTTGTTTCCCTTACCTTGAAGGCTTGATCCCTGCTACTAATGTAGCACCCCCCAGGAGCTCTGGAAATCTTACTCACACGTAGGAACACAACAACACAGAAATGATTGTTATTTGACTGCGGTCTTCTGTAAGGTGGAGGTATTTCACCAGTCGGGCTGCTCCAGTTCGAGCGACAAGTCGCTATGCCCTACCTCACTTAAAAGTATTGAAGTATGTATTGTGGTAGCATCATTGATTCAGGTTTCCTATACACAAATGCTTAAGCTACATTCGTTTATTTAATTTAAAAACCTCATCATCAATTGCGATACAAACATCGTTATTGAATTAATAACAAAACAGATATTCATAGATGTATATTTGTCAGTAAACACCGCAGCTGTTCTTAATTTTATTTTAATCAAACTATTTGGATTTATAATTTTGCAGATCAGCTAAATATTTGCTGAAAGCGTAATTCTATTACTTGGTTCTGGTTTCAGTAGGAGACAAAATTAAATATTGAATTTCGATTTTGCTTGTTTCGCTCCAACCAATTCTGATATAATAGGCACAGGCCTCCACTATCATATGGAACAGACCACACTCCACCACGGGAGACTTATTCGAATCGGTAAATAGTAGTAAGGCAAGTGACCAAAATTACTGTCAGATGTTCTCAACTTTAAGACTTTCGCGTTCCATTTTAAACATTTGAAATAATTTAACGGGTCAAAACGCGACACCATTTTTATTAAGTAGTTAATACGAACTACTTACTGCCCGACGTTTCGGTTAGGTTGCACCAACCGTGGTCACGAGCTGGTCTTGCTCGCTTTCGTCTGTTCGGGTGAGCTTGCAAATTTTTATCCACCCTCACATTCTCACATAACAAAATGTTTTGACCCGTTAAATTATTTTAAATGTTTAAGATGTTCTCAAGCCGCCAAATGGCTACTGATTAGGGTGAGCGACTACACTCAAGAGCAAAGAACCCTGTTTACTTAAATATACAAAACTTGGAAATATTGTTGGCGAAATTAAATGAATTGTATTTTATAGACAAATTAAGATATGAATACTTCTTATTTATTGTAACATTGCAATTGTGAAATTTTCATAATTGCAATGTTACAAAAAAATAGTTTTATTGATAAATGGTGAATATTTAAAATTAAAATGGTTCCTATTTTTATTTTAATACGAGATTGGATTGGCAATAAAATGAGTGATATAAATTTCGACTGTTGCACTTTTCTTTGCAATAAGGGTTTTAAACAAACAAATAATAACTTTGTTTTTTACAGGTGTATCCTAATTTAAATATAAATAAATATAAATATAAATATCGGACAACATCACATACATTGCTCTGATTCTGTGGTAAGTAGCTAAAGCACTTGTGTTACAGAAATCAGAAACAACGACGGTACCACAACACCCAGACCCGAGACAATACAGAAAAATTCGTTTCCCATATTGACCCGACCGGGGATCGAACCCGGAACCTCTGAGATGGCGCGACGCCAAAGTCCGGCACGCTCGCCTCTCGGCCACGGAGGTCGTCAATGGTAATTTTGTTTTAAAAATATTACAATATACTAACATTATTAGTTTGGGAGATCTTTAATATGCTCTAAGTGATCCTAATTTATTGCTCTCGAGTGCAGTATCGAAACACCAGCCGAGACTTGTCAATAAGAAACATTATGTTGATGCCTTCTGGTATCTCTGTGAAAGAAAGTACTGAATGTATTCGTATTCGGAAAATCATTAATTTGGTTGCAGTGATGGTAATAATTAAATTGTAATATTAATATTCTGATTGTGAGCAAACTACTCCAACGTTATTTGTGGTCCGATCCAAATCCGATATGATATCCAGAGGTGATTTCATTTTGGTACTTTCAGGGTGACCAAATTTATTTTATTAATCAGCATTTGCAAAGCCAGAGCTTTGTCAGCATATAATTTGGACCCCCATTTTATTCTGATGACCTCAACCGTAGCTAAAGTAATGACCTAAGATGCCAATGGTCTCAGGTTTGGTTCTCAGGTCAGTTTCAATTTAGAAATACACTTCAGATCTCTCAGGTCAGGTCAATTTAGAAATACACTTTTCTAGATTGACTTGGAACTGGGTTGACACCGTTGTTGGTTTTTATTTATTGTTTCGTAAATGTTTATTGTATAAATTTGATTTTGATTTATACTTTAACATTTAATAGTAATAAACAGTTTTTAAGGTAGACGCCTCCAAACGCGCATCGAGGTTACTTGTCGATGAGAAACTTGCTTAAAACCCGATTGAGCCTTGAAATAAGCTTGCACCTGGATATCCACAGAATCCTCAGAAAGCTATACAACACCGAACACCCATGTTTCATCATAAAGTTGTCTCTATTTTTGAAATTGGCATTGGCAGTTAGATTTCGATGAAGTAGTGTAGTTGTACATATGCACTAATTTTATAAATTGGCAAGATTTGTATATTTGTAATGATTAAACTCAAAATCTACTGAAAGAAAGAAAGAAAAAACACTTATTGGCACACATAGACACAACTTTTGTACATATAGTAAGTACTTATATAAGGTAAATTTATGTGCCAAAAGGTCCCAGCCTTAGCATAAGCTGCTGCAGCGAAATGCTGCATCAGCGCTGGTTTTCAGGTGAGACCTTGTGGTGAGTATTGTGCTGATTTCAAAAATTCTTTCACCATTAGAAAGCGACATTCGCCTAAAGTAACATAGGCTATATTTATTGCTAAAAAGTCTAATTTCACGCGTATGAAATGAAAATTAGCTATAGTTTGTTTATATAATAGTTCATTTTAGTATATTATTTGAATGTGCCGTGCTAGAATATTTTTGGTTCATCCTTCATTTTAATTGCACGTCGCCAGTGGTGTTGTGGTTGGTCAGGTTGATCCGATTTCCCACAGCACCACCACTTAGGTGATGAGGTCCAACCGGGGGGTTTAGTGGGTAGTCCTGCCACACACGCCGTCACCTCCCTCAGGTCACGGTACGGTGCGTTAAAGCATTTTCCCTCGTGAGAAAAAAAAGGTGTTAATTCCACGTGAAATTTGACTTTGAATTTGAAAATCTGCGTCAAATGGATGTCACAGCATTATTTTGAGTTGAAAATATTTATAAAGTTCATAAAATTATGTTTTAACTTTATGAATTAGAAAAATGATTTTATAATTTAAACACCATTTTATGGCACCTAAACGAAGCACCAAAGGAACAAAATATTTAACTTTTAATATCTTTTCCTGTTTGGCTTACAACATACATTCACGGTTGAAGCAATGTACGTTGTTTGAAGTGAAGGAAATAATTAAATGGTATCTAATATTAATATTGTAGCTGTGACGGAGCTATTTGAATATAGTTTGTGGTGCAATCCATATCCGATATGATTGACATCGCGAGATGGCGCCAGCTTATTGGCACTTTAGGTGTGATTTAATTAATTATGTTATGACGTAATTGTCTGTGCGCGTTTGATAGTTTACAACGTTAATATTTAGAGCATATTATCGAGTTCTCTTCGACATAAATTACCATTTAAACTGCCTGCTTGGTTTCATTTATTAATTTAAAATATTTTAGTACCACCACCTGTAATTCTGGTTTTTGCATAGAACTGACAGAAAAACTTAGTTTTTTTTTTTAGAAATTACAAGTCTCGTTCTTTCACAACAACAGCATCATAAACATTGCTCAACAAGTAGTAAGTTAAGAACTGGTGTTGAAGAAATCAGAAGCTTCGACGTTGTTTCAACGTCCAGACGTAAAAATTATAGAAAAGCTCGTTTTATATTAATCCGACTGGGAAACGCACCAGGACCTCAGAGATGGTGTGACACCGACGTTTGGCTCTGGGTCACCATCTTGGCTACGTAGATTTTCAATCATAATTATGTTCAGAAAGTACAAATATTGGACAAAATCACATACATTGCTACGATAAGTAGCTTCAGCACTTGTTACAGAAATCAGAAACAACATCCAGACCCGAGATAATATAGAAAAGTTCGTTTCCCATATTGACCAGACCGGGGATCGAACCTGGAACCTCAGAGATGGCGCGTTGCCAAACTCCGGCCTGCTTAACTCTTAGTTACGAAGGAGTATGATATTATATATTAAGTTATTTACACAATAATATTTATTTTAAAGCAGTTCAAAGCTCTTATCTTTGCCGGACCATAAAGAAGTGGAACTCGCTGCCGGCTCATGTGTTTCCTCCTTCCTTTGACATGGATTCCTTCAAAAGGAGCGTGAAGAAACATCTTGCGGGCCAGTATGGCGATGCTAACGGATAGGATATTTTGATATCAAATCCGTTGTCATCGCGATGTGGGTTCGTCTCTTGCTTACCATCAGGCTGGGAGGAGCCAATATACTGCGCTACTATAAAAAAAAAAAAAAAAAAAAAATAAAAAATATTATGATACTTAACTTACGCCTCTAAACACATAGAAACATTTATTTCGTTTGATTGACCCGTTGAAACACTGAAGTGGGCTGTTGGACTACAGATTTTTTTTATAAGTGAATACGTTTGTGTCTGTGTCTGGATGTTTGAAAATGTATCTGAGTATGTAAGTCGGATACCTAATAAACTGAACTCTATAGATAAAATATTTAAATTGAAAGCTTTTTAAAGAACTCTCCACCTCCAGCCTCATTACAAAGCATCGTGTGTCAGAACCAATTTCCATAACATTTTTGCCAGTTTAAAGCCGCTTAACTGACTCATCAGTAAGATAAACTGTTTTCGATGCAAATAAATGTGTAAATGAGACACGATAATATGATTGGCCTCTCGATTGTGAACGGAAATTCCAGCAACATAATTTTTACTTTTAAAAACAAAATTCGAAAAGAATCTCAGGTGCCCATTGCATTATAAGTTTCTGAGTGGCTTCGTTTTTAGGATTAATTATCTAGTTTTAAAAACAAGTTCATATCAATTTTAACGGTTTTTGGGATGAGATCGTTGTTCGTTATTTTGTTGTCTGATATTTAATTACTTATTTAAGAGAGGTAGGGCATAGCGATTTATCGCTCAGACTGGAGCAGCCGGACTGGTGAAATACCTCCACCTTACAGAAGACAGCAGCCAAATAACAATCACTTCGGTGTTGTTGTGTTTCTGCGAGTGAGTTAGGTTTCCATAGCTCCTGGGGGGTGCTACATTAGTAGCAGGGGTCAAGCCTTCAAGGTAAGGGCGACAAGTCCAGTAACAGATTTATTATGCTGTACTGGTCACCCTTAAGCTAGGACCTCATTACCGCTTAACATCCGGTGGGATGAGGTCAATCTTGAAGTGTAATATAAAAAAAAAAGATAAAAAAATAATGTAAATACTAGGTATTGAACTCATGACACCTAGTGCAGAGGTCTTCACCAAATGCGCAATCTAGTCTTAATAACTCAATCAATTTAAACAAGTGCAATAAATGATGCTCAAATTCCCCCTAGCAAAGAACATCCCAATTTCGCGAAAAGACTTATTTAAATTACGGCCCCATAATTCCAAAACTCAATCCACTTAATTCTCGCAATTACTGCTAACACAACCCATATCAAATTAAATCCGAAAAGGTTGTAATCTCGGGTACAAAAGGAACTCTCCGGATTACTAGCAAATCATGATGTGTGTAGCATGATTTCTCATAATTGGGTTACTCACTGCTTTAGGCCCTTGTATTAGATAATACTGTAAATGTCTGCGGTCCAGTGTGGTTAGGGGTTTGGGCTCGAGGCGCGGAGGTCGTTGGATCATTTGTTTCGATTAGTCTTTCTTTGTGGTTTATGAAATACTAGCTGTTGCCCGCAACTTCTCCCGCGTTATTTCGGGATAAAAAGTATCCTATATGTTAATCTAGTATGTCATCTGTCTTCCTACCAAATTGTATCCATTCAGTAGTTTTTGCGTGAAAGAGTAACAAACATCCATACATCCATACTTACAAACTTTCGCCTTTATAATATTAGTAGGATTAATTATTGGACAACATCACATACATTGTTCTGATGCTGTGGTAAGTAGCTTAGGCACTTGTGTTACAGAAATCAGAAACAACGACGGTACCGCAACACCCAGACCTGAGACAATATAGAAAAGTTCGTTTCCCATATTGACCCGACCATGGGTCGAACCCAGAACCTCAGAGATAGCGCGACATCAAAGTCCGGCCCGCTCGCCTCTCGGCTACAGAGGTCGTCAATCGTCGGTTTATGAAATAGTATAACTTGCGGTTCCATACCCAATACTTCATAAAGTGTGTTACTTATGATGGTCCGAAAATTTTGAAAATAACGGTTCTATTTAATCGGTCATCAAAAAAATACTAACCTAACCTAAATAATAAGTTGGGAACAAATTTAATAAGTGAGTCACTTAAGCTTGGGCGATTTGTGGCTCAGTTAGTATTTCTGTCGCCCAAATTATTAAAAACTAGCTGTGCCCGCGACTTCGTTCGCGTGGACTACATCCTTTCATGGTCGGTTTTACCCCTATCTCCCTAATATTCGAAACAAAAAGTAGTCTATATTTTAATCCAACTTAAAAAAGAAACATTTTCCGATATAAACTTTCAAATGTGGTATTACCCCCATCCCCCCCTTATTTTCTAACAAAAAGTTGCCTACGTCCGTTCTTGAGGTTCAACGTATACCTATAAGAAATTTCATAAAAATCTGTTAAGAGTTTTAAGCAGGAAAGCGTAACAGACAGACAGTTACTTTAGCATTTATAATATTAGTAGGGATGAGCCTGTGAAATCATTCCTCAAAAAACTAAGTAATCATTTAATCTAACTATTTATTCGTGTAGGTTAGACGTAAACCAAAGAAAGTTACTATTTTTTATCTAACAAGTGTTGACTATGGGTCTGGATGTTGTGGTACCATCGCTGTTCCTTATTTCTGTAACACAAGTGATTTAGATTCTTACCATAGGGTCATAACAATTAATGCAATACTGACCTGTACACAAGAAATAGACTAGCTGCTTCTCGCAACTTTGCCCGAATTATTTCAGAATAAAAAGTGTCCTATTTTAATGTTGATTTAGTATGTCATCTATCTTCTTACAATATTTCATTCATTTCTGTTTAAAAAAAAACATAACTTTATGACCTCCGTAGCCGAGAGGCGAGCGCGCCGGACTTTGGCGTCTCGCTCTTTTCGCGTTTCTGAGGTTCCGGGTTCAATCCCCGGTCGGGTCTATATAGGAAACAAACTTTTCTATATTGTCTCGGGTCTGGGTGCTGTGGTACCGTCATTAATTCTTATTTCTGTAACATAAATGCTATTGCTACTTACCATAGAATCAGAGCAATGTATGTGATGTTGTCCAATTTGTATTTATTTATATTTATTTATACATGCAGACATCCATACGTACTAACATTCTTAGAAACCTTCGAGTTTATAATATTAAAAGGTTTACATTACATTGTTTATTTATGCGTTTATTAGTACTAATTAAACGATTGCTTGTAACTGATTTGCATTTCATACACCAACATTTACTTTCTTCTCAAATTACAATCAATCTTCCAGCATAGAGAAAAGAGAGCTAATTACCTATTAATTTCACCTTTCATATATTTTTTAATTGCAATAAATTTAAAAGTCGCTTTTTTATTGTTTTTCTATTGATAATTCTATGCATAGTAATTAAATAAACATTTACTTACGTATGAAATCAAAGCAGTTAAGTCTCAACATTAAGCGTAATAATGTATTAATGCACCATTCCTGTTAATAGGAAACTACGTAAGATGACGTCATTAATTATAACAACATGTGCGAACATAAATCCGTAGTGAAATCCCAAAATGCACCTTAATGCGATTGTCAAAAGCCCGTTTGTCACTAAAACGTTTGCTGAATATTCATTACACAATATTAGTATAATTGTTTCTTAATAGCTTCTTTTGGTTCAATCAGGCTTATCCTTAATAATACCGGCTTATCCTCAATAAGGGTTGTAGACGTATTAAGCTGAAGTATTTTTTTTGGTATTGGGGAAAACATTCGGGGATAAGATTTTTGGTAGGTAATTATTATAAATGTGGATTTATTGACTGACATACTCAGTGTTTGTACAAATCCTTACTTTCTTGTTATATAATAATCGGGACAGTTTGTTAAAATATAGGGAAGTCATGATGTTAAATGTCTAGAAGTATTTGTTACTATTTCACCCGAAAGCTTATTAATGGATTTGAATGAAATTTAGCATTTAGATATATCGCAGTCATCTGGTTTAATCAGCTATTTGATTGGATCACTAGCGCGTTCATTGAATGACGACGTTTAATTTAATGGCTAAAGGATAACTCGTCAAATTGTTTAATACAACGTTCAACTTCTTGACTGAACGTCATTTAGCATAGTCGTTGAATAGGATATAGCGGACTTTGTAATGTTTAATTAGGGCGACCATAAGTTCGCAACTTAAACGATAACTAACTTTAGATAAAAAAATGAGGACATGACATAACACACCTTAATAAGAATTTTTATTATATTTTAACAATTTTAAGTCTTAAGAAACTTAGGCTAAAAAAATATCATATTTTTTCAAAAGTACTGTATTAAAAATTAGGGGAAGAGGAAAAGGTTGAAATATCAATTTCATTCAAAAAATATCAACACAGTGCTATTCTATTAGATCTGTACCAGCTGTTTGACGCCATCTTTGTTTTGATGAGCACTAACGCCGCAATGGAATGAAAATGAACTAAATTACAATCACCTGACTGATTTACCTCCGCTATGTTCAAAGGGCTATGTTACAATCCGCTAACTTGTTAAACGTTGAGTGATGCTTGTTCACTCAACGTTCGGCCTAGTCATTCAATTAAACGTCGTCATTTAATAAACGCGCTAGTGATTCAATCAAATAGCTGATTGAACCAGATGACTGCGACAGATACATTAGACAGTAGAATAACTTTGCATTGTATTCAATGACGTTTCAAAAGTGTTATGGGAAAGCTTAAGCTATTGTTATGCATTTGTGATGCATAATTAATTTGCTATCCGTTTGTCTATTGAACTCTTACGTCAAAACAACAGAAACTATGAAAAATAAATTTGGTACTCATATAATCTAAACACAGACATAAGTTTTAAAATAAAAATACGAGTAGGTAAGGATAAAAAGTTAATTTCTTGTTAACCACATTTCATACGGAAGTATCGATATGTTGGAAGCTAGAACCTTGAAATATGTTTTATAGGCATTTAATTCAATATAAATAAATGTGCCATTCAAATTTTCAAAAATGTAACCTTAAATAGGTGAAATAAAAAAAATGGATAAGTAAATGGGTAAATTCTGAATTGTTCATCTTTGAAGTTTAACTACAACAAATATCCATATATTATTATCCTAACTTTCAAGTTAGGATAACATTAGCACAATAATGAGTCTACTTTTTAAATCAAATGGTCAAGATATAAACTTTATATCTTTCTCTTTCGTAAAATAACTAGGTTGGCATTAGCATAATTCATAAGGCGATAGATTTTCGCGAGGCGTTCTAACAAGCGTAACGATCTGCCCCCCGGGACCGACTGCGCAAAAATGCTTAAAGAATCTCAGCAGAGTGTATAATTTCTGGATTATGAACTCTATTGCTAATTAATAAAATATACCTTGAAAATTTAGGCTATTGCATCTTTATTAAAACATTCATTGGCTAAGAAAGCTGGAGCAGCCCTACTGGTGAAATACTTTCACCTTACAGAAGACCGCAGCCAAATAACAATAACTTCGGTGTTGTTGTGTTCCTGCGTGTGAGTAGGGTTTCCAGAGCTCCTGAGAGGGGCTACATTAGTGGCAGGGGTCAAGCATTCAAGGTAAGGGTGACAAGTCCAGTAACAGCTTTATTATGCTGTACTTGCCGCTCTTAAGCTAGGACCTCATTACCACTTGCTCGAGCCAGCAATAAATCGCTGGCTCGAGCGCAAGTCGGGATTCCTGACGTTCCGCTTGGTGCAGGTGCTGTCCGGCCACGGCTGTTTTGGGCAGTACCTGCACCGCATTGGTCGGGAGCAGTCTCCGTCGTGCCACAGTTGCGGCGCGGCGGAGGACACGCCGGGGCATACACTGCAGGTGTGCCCTGCTTTTGATGCGCAGCGCGCAAGTCTGCGCGCGTTGGTGGGGCCAAATCTCTCACTCCCCAGCATAGTCGAGGCTATGCTCGGGAGTGAGACGGCATGGGTTGGTATGGTCTCCTTCTGCGAAGATGTCATGTCGCAGAAGGAGGCCGCAGAGCGGGAGCGGGAGGACGATCCATCCGCTCCCGCCTCTTCTTGGATCAATTCAGAAAAAAGGACCTCATTACCACTTCACGCGCTCACACATCCACACTCACACACCCACACTCATACATACGCACACCCACACTCTCATGTAGATTATTTACCTTTTTCTTTTTATTAATAATTATATTTTTTTATTTTTACCTTTACTTATTTTCCTTTTTGTTTATATAAATTTGTCTGTTAACAAACTGTATGTCCAAAAGTACATAAATTTTATTGTAAATGTTACCCGGCCGCCGCGATACAAGCTCTGCTTAGTGCAGTGGTCACTAGTTTAAGTCAATGTTGTACTTTCTTTTTCTTATGGTAAATAAATTTATTCTTATTCTCTCTTCTTACTTAACATCAGGTAGGATGAGGTGAGTCTTGAAGAGCAATATATATTGAAGTACTAAAGATCAATGTACGATTAAATGCACGTCAGACCATGCTTTGATCTTTGCAAGTCATACGCATAAAAACTAATATCGAACTGCATTTACCTTGACGTGCTGTTGACTGTACGATAATATGAATAAAAATGCGATGTATAGAACATCAACGTGTGTAGGTTCGAAAGTACTGTTTTTGTCTTCGGCGAACTATAGAGTAGGTTGTAACCTACATCCGCTGGGTTCTGCATTTTATTTGCTTTTGAATGTTACATTCAGATTGATAGTTGTCGAATATTCATTCATTTGAAAGCTGATGGTGATCCTTCACAGTGTGAATGCAGTTGATGCAATTAAGCAGGGCCGGATTTAGCATAGAAGCTGAAATAGCTAAAACTTAGGGGCAAATTTAAGGGGGTGGCAAAATAGCCTAAAAACTTGGTAAAAAAGTGACGCAATGGACACATGAAGCTACAGAAGAAAATTAAATAGGTTTGTATTTGCAAAGGTTTTATTTCAACTTAAAACGTTACTTAAGCAGTGTAACTACACATTTAGAAGTCAGTAGGGGCTGTCAGTGGAGTCAGCAGTCAGTGGGGTGTCAAGAAATTAAAAGCTTTGGGGCGGTAAATGTGTAAAGCAAGCATTGTGATTTTAGCTAAATGATTGATCCAACAACTTTTAATAAATGCAAAGATTTCATCAGCAGACATCAAAAAAAGTAGACATGATTCGGATATCATATTTCTCAAGACCAATTTAAGCGAGTTTTCTAGGAGAAAACTTCCACTTTATCAGCACCTTTAAAACAGAAAAGACTCGGCATCGTTCCTATAAAATTCCCCGCACTTAGCGGCTAAACAAGCCAAACCGCACTAATTCTCAAAGCCTTATCCCATTTCTACGTATTTTTGCGGAAATCAACTCCCAATGGAGCAGTTCATTACAACCGCTTGTTAGAGTGTTAGCACTGGTCTGTACCTATGAGTTATGTTGGCACCTTAATAGGACGTTCACCTCTCGTTTTGAACGAAGCTACGAAGTTTACACCTTGGTCTCATGTGGATCGATTCTTTCTTTAATTGGATAAAATTACTGTGCTCTGATTTTGTGGTAAGAAGCTAAAGCGATGTGGTGTGGCTTTGCAATTTCTGTTTTTTCTGACAGAAATACCACATTTCTTGCCGGTTCTTCTCGACATAATCAACATTTCGAACACGGCGGTAGAATACCTACTTTATTTGTACTGACGATTCATAAGTGCTTTTGTAAAGCTATCATGAATAAAGATATTTTCTATTCTATTGTACAACACACAGACCCATGGGAGAACCGAAAACTTCGTATCATATCGACTTGACTGGGAATCGAACCCCGAACCTCAGTTATGGCGTGTACGCAAAAGTTCGGCCCGCTTTCATCTCGGCCACGTTAATCAAAATTTTATAAGATAAACTCAAAGTAAGGTTAAGTAGCGCCATCGGTAACTAACGAGTTGACACAGCTGTGAGATTGTCAAAAAATCAAATGGATGATGACAGTTTTCGACTTTCGTTTTCTTCTGCACATCTTTCTTAAATGTAGTTACGTATTTGGTTTAGGTTCCTAAAGAAGCCTTCAACTTAGAAACAAATAGCTCATATTATCACAGTCTCCTTTTGTAACGTGTTTCTCTAATCACTTGATATTGGCTGAATCACTGCGTTGATTTTAAATGTGGAATAGACCTTATTTAAAACATTAGCGCACTACAGCCTGTCCGCGTAGACCAATAGTAATTTTTGAATAATATATCTGGCAAGTAAATTTTACCACTTTCTTTGTAATTCCAAATTGATTCTATTCTCCGTATCTAAATGCAAAAAAAATATGTTTAATTAAATAAAAAGCGTGGTTGCAGCAGATTATAGCAACAAATCGTCTTCAACCAAGATTTTCTTTTTGAAATATCGTTTTAATACCGCAACTCAACTTGAGCATCGCATAATATGATATGACTTCTTTGGAATAATGGAGTGACTGGAATCCATATTGGGTATTATCTCAGAGGAGCGCTTGATAAAATCTTGCGAAAATATCTTGGATCAATTCAGATAAAGAATCCGTAATCCGACTTTGATTTTGTGGTACTGTATGCAATATGTTCCTTCAAGGTACTATAGCTATTAGAGTTTACTCTTTGTAGAAAAATAAACGTTTGGTGGGCTTATCTTAATAAGCTTCCCCTAATTGGAACATATACTAGAACTTGTATCTGTATCACATGCCCCTAAAATGTTATGTATAATTGATGTAAACTAACCTAATAAATAAATAAGCCCACTAAATTTATGCCAGCTGGTGTAAACTTTAAATTATGTTAATTTCCTATTGAATAACTCCTATTTAAAAGTCAGAAAAAATCACGTTTATCAAATTTAATAAAAATGTACAAAGGAAAAACCTTAGTACAAAAGATTACTGACAACAAACCTGGAATTCGATACAAATGCAACCAATTCGAACATTGTTTATAAGCGTTGTAGGCGGATGTGGTTCACCAATAGGCTTTATCCATATTTTTTCTATCATCCATATTAATTTCTAACCCTTTTTTCATTTTATGTATTCATATTTCTTTTAATGTTTAACCTTCGTAACAGCTATTTCAGTTTTTGAAATTTATTTTTTTATAATTACCAGCAAATAAATTGCTCTCACTAAAACTTGCGTTTCCGAGCGATCTTAAAACAAAGCAGATTTGCTTAAAATTAAATTCTAAACATAAATTGTAATTTGAATTAATCGATACCAAATTCATTCAAGTGGTACATAATAATCTAAATTATTGTTTCATTTTCGTTTATTTTTTATAGTATACTATATATTTTAATCCAAGTTTCGAGCTATTTTTGTGCCAAATTTCATATCTCTAACTTCAAAAATAAACATTTTTCTTTAAAAACTTTCAAAGGTGGTATTACCCCCATCCCCCCCTTATTTTCTAATAAAAAGTAGCCTATGTCCGTTCTTGAGATTCAACGTATACCTATACCAAATTTCATCAAAATCCGTTCAGCCGTTTAGGCGTGAAAGAGTAACAGACATACAGACAGACAGACAGAGTTACTTTCGCATTTATAATATTATATGTATATTGTATGGATAGTATGGATTCTTACGTGTAGTATTGTTAGTTTTCAATTGGATTAACAAGATAAGGAATATAACAAAAACCTTGAATTTCACTTATATTTGAAGAGACGAAGACGAAATGAAGAAAGCTGATTCTGCTGTTTGCTCTCAACGTTCACTTGCACAATCTAATTGAATGCCTAGATGCCAAATTTCTACTAAAATTTCGTAACAAAATACTGCTTTAATTATTCCCGTTTTTCTTCCACCTTTTCAAACCGCACAAATTCATTTCAAAATTTGATACGACCTGCAAATTGGAATGCATGACAGATTGGAAGCGGAGGGGTGAGTGAAGGCTGATGTTATTTCAAAATTAATTAAACTGGTCTCTTGGGAACCGTAGGAACAATGGAGAGAGATTTTCCCTGCATCGACTGACAACTCTGTCATCAAAAGAATTGGAAATGTACGTTTTATTATTTGGTGTTTCGGTTTATTTTTCGATGCGTTGATTTATGATGTTTGCTGGGATATTTATACTCTTATTGATGATACAATGACTATTCGAGAAGATACAGTAATGAACTTTGAAGTTTCTAAGAGAGGTAGGGCATAGCGACTTATCGCTCGAACTGGAGCAGCCCGACTGGTGAAATACCTCCACCTTACAGAAGACCGCAGCCAAATAACAATCACTTCTGTGTTGTTGTGTTCCTGCGTGTGAGTTAGGTTTCCAGAGCTCCTGGGGCACCCCCCAGGAGCTCTGGAAACCCCCTGCTACAAATGTAGCACCCTACATTTGTAGCAGGGGTCAAGCCTTCAAGGTAAGGGCGACAAGTCCAGTAACATATTTATTATGCTGTACTTGTTGCCCTTAAGCTAGGACCTCATTACCACTTAACATCAGGTGGGATGAGGTCAATCTTGCAGAACAATATAAAAAAAAAAGTAGCAAGAGTAGACATTGAAATTATTTCAATCAGACTATTCATAAATCCTTTTTTAAAAGTTATCATGAGTATTCAATTTTGCTTTTTATAATGAGGAAAGATTCGACTGTTTTTATTCCTTCATTTGTTTGCATTGAATTTAAAACCGATTGGAAAAATTATTTCTCCGTTGGAAAGCTTCACTATTCCCGAATGACATAGGGTATACAAAGTACTCTTTTCATAGCGTGTGAAACTATTCATAATAGGGATGAGGGCTGGATAAAAAAACAATGACCTATTTAGTCCGTCAGTTAGATTTTCAATAACAATGAAAACGTTTTTCCATTAACAAATATTCTAAAATTAAAGAGGATACAGTACCTACATTAAAATTCAGTAAGTGGGTTCTCGTAACTAATTCGTAAAAACTGTGCAAAGAAGTGACGTCACGATAAATTTAACGTAATTTGTTAGTAATTTTTTGTTTACAATAATCCATAAAAAGATATCCTACCCGTTCGTCCCACCAAGAATGATGGTGGGACGATTGGGAGTAAAAATTAAATATTTTAATAAATTCCCGTTCGTCCTACTGGTAGGACGAATCTTGGTGGGATGAACGGGAATGATTCTACCAGAAAAATTATATTTCTTATATTTTTTGGTAATCTTAATGTGGACCAAACATACATTTCATCTACCCTATAGTCTAACTGCGAACCGTTCTTATTTAGTTTTGTCATGTTTAATCGTTTAATTGGCGTGTTGTATCTAACTCTGTTTGTTAAAAGTAAATGTTTAAAGTAAAGTTAAGTGATGGGGGGAGTTAGTTGATTAAAATTATTTTATTTTTGTGTTTCTCTCTTTCCCTCTCTCTTATTATTATTAGTATTTTTTATTTTTCTCATTATTATTCAGTTCTTTCTTTTTTTATCATCGCGCCACTCAGCTTAAGGTTCCGCCAGAATACGAGCGCTACTACGGCATCTAATGTCGTAGCAGCTTATGCTGACCTTGTTAGCTGCACAATCATTGTGTTTTTTCTTTTATTTTTATGTTACATTACTTCTACAGTACCTAATTGTGTCACTTTTATGTCTGTGTACTGTGTATTGATTGTGTGCTAATAAATGAATTCTTATTCTTATTCTCTTATTCTTTATAATATTAGTGTAGATAAGTACTCAACGAAAGCAATAATTACTAGATATAATAAAAAGCAGTTACCATAAGGGTTTTCTTGAGGACAACAGCCCCATTCATATAATGTTTTTTCGGTCATCCTTTACAACTAGGTTTTATGTGCTATCGCGTCTAACTAGATACTGGCTGTGAATCCGCTTTTATGGCGTTAGTGGTCATAAAACAACAGCTCGAATGACCCCAGACGACCTACATGAGGATGTCCCTAGTAATCATTGTTTTATGTCTCATCGCTGTATTCTAGTTTTAGTAGTCATGAAAAAGGGGTACAAGAATAGAACCTTGAGGCACACCCTGGATAAACGAGCAGTTTTTAATATAAATGTAGGAACATATTGATTGCACTTATTCTGTATTAAATTGCAAGTTAACTAAATAAATATTAGACAACATCACATACATTGCTTTGATTCTGTAGTAAGTAAGGTTGTAAGTGACGGTACCACAACACCCAGACCCGAGACAATATAGAAAAGTTCGTTTCCCATATTGATCCGACCGGGAATCGAACCCTGGGCCCCAGAGATGACGCAACGCGAGGTTGTCATGATAATTTTATTACGGACTGGCCGACCCTAAACTGCGAAAGTCAACCCACGATCCATTTATATGATAGTCCGTCAAATAAAAGGCAGGGTCGCACGAAATGATAAACAAGTCAAGCTACAAGACATTATAATGACCAACGTAAACTGGAATCGACGGCATTTGTCATCCTTTAGAGGGCGGAATGAAGGAATTATGAATCTGATGACACCGATTTAGCGGAGTCGACTAAGTAATGAGGCTTATTTCGGTAACCGGCGATGACGATAATATTAAAACTGTTAGGCTCGGTTGCACCAACTTAATTAAGCGATAACTGACGAGTTGACGGTTGTATAATTTTGTTGCAAAAATGTATGGCATGTGACAATTTTGACAGCTGCCAAATCGTTAGTTATCGTCAAAGTTAAGTTGTGCACCAGCTAACCATCTAACGTGCCACTCTAAACACACTTTGGCGGAATCATCGCATTATCTAGACATGCAAGGCAGAGCCCAAAATACCCTGGTGTGTCTAAATGAATACTCTGAATGAATAGGAATACTCTGAATGTATAGAACTAAAGTATAATATTTATCCATTTTTATTTTACTAAATTATTACACCAGGTTTACGTTATTGCATAGAACATTTACAAAAAAATGAACCCAATGTGTACTACAAAGCGGTATCTTGCAAACAATTTTAGGTAAAGCAAATTAAAAAGGGTAAGGCCGTGCCAAACTATAAATTAAAACAGTATTTGTACACTGTTATAAAGAGTATCATACCTTTATAAACACTTAAATTAAATCCCTTGAGAGCGAAAACCAATTCACATTTAGTTAGGAAAGAGGATGTAGGATTTCACTCTGAATTAAAAAATATAAAAGATTCTTCCTTGAATATATTACCATAATTTTCGTAAATTGAAAATACTTTGACAAGCTTAGAATGACAAATAAATCCGCTGGTCCGAAGAAAATCGATTATCTTTTTTTTTTAATTTGTTGCAGGTGCCTTATTTTGCGGTCCCGGCTGTAAAACACTGCCTTTTTCTCCCAAATCTTGCCCTAGTAAACTGTATTTCAAAATGGCGGAAACGCGAGTTGGTACTGTTCCGAAAATGAATAAGAAAACCAACTTACCGAATCTACTAAAAGTCACAAACAGAAACGGAAATTACGTAGTCTACAACAATATCCGGTTTTGTTAAAACAAAACCAAAGCTTAAACCGACGCTAATAAATTGCAAACCGGGAGCTTTCTAGGGCTAGAAGCGTCTGGTTTTCTGATCTAGATTATTTTTGGACGCTTACCTAGATTCAATGTCCAAAGATTTTTGGAACTTATCTAGCTTCCGAAAGTATTTTATCTCTAAATTATTTTCTTTTAACACTAGTATTTACCTGTAGCTGCTTTCATTTGAGATCTTTAATGTCCCACTTTCTTCCATTAATCGAAGTTTGTGGAATTATGGATGCAAATTTCTTACACATTCATGGGAAAACTACTGGATGAAATTTGTATAGATTTTAAACATGTAGGCTACTTTGTATCTAAGTAACTAATTTCGAACAAGTAGTGGTTGTTATAAAAGTTGTTTTTGAATAGAAAAACAGGATTGGTTTTTCACGATACAAGGATAAAATTAATACAAAACATGATTGGTTATTCACGATACAATTGATGGAGATCAGAATAAATTACAAAAGCATGTGTTATATAAAACCATTCTGAAAATCATGTAGGTACATATGGTCTTACCTGTCTAAATGATTTTTTCCAATGAGCTTCTGCCCAGGTCAATATTATCCAAGGGGGTAAAAAAATGCTAAATAGAATAAAAATTTTAGTTTTAATAAAAAAAATCGAGTCAACGAACGTTTTGACTATTTATTACCAAATAAAACGTACTATAAAAATAAATGTGCTGTCAAATCCATTCAAGAATATTATGGACAACATAAAAAACGTACTAAATTGACTGGTCTGTTGTAACCAAATTTTAGCGCTCTAGGCTGTTTAACCATAGATTCTGATATCATTCAGAACGAACATGAAAATTCTGGTCTATTCCGTGTCTGAGTGTTAATAACTATTTTCGAATATTTATTGTGGCACCACTGTCATTTCCGGCCTCCTAAAACCGAAGCTGTTTAGTTCTGGAACTATAAATATACAAGCTGTGCCCGTGACTTCGTTCGCGTGGACTACATCCTTTCATGGTCTGTTTTACCCCTTTCTTCCCTAATATTTGAAACAAAAAGTAGTCTATATTTTAATCCAAGTTTTGAGCTATATTTGTGCCAAATTTCATATCTCTAACTTCAAAAATAAATATTTTTTTCCATATAAACTTTTAAAGGTGGTATTACCCCCCTCCCCCCCTTATTAGTAGCCTATGTCGGTTCTTGAGATTCAACGTATACCTATACCAAATTTCATCAAAATCGGTTGGGAGGTTTAAGCAGGAAAGCGTAACAGACAGACAGACAGACAGAGTTACTTTCGCATTTATGATATTAGTAGGGATGTTATGTTATATATCTCATCTAGACTCACCCTAAAAACTAATTGACACAAAAGTAGTTAAAGTCATTCGCCAACAGCTGTCGGGGTCACTGACCTCTAAAAGCTTCTAACACGATTCGTCGTAAACCAGCCTTTGATGTGTGCCGCCCCCACAATTATCGTCAATCTTGCCGTAATTAAGTATATTAATTTAATGAACTCGCAAGAGCCATTTGTCTTTTCGACGGCGACATGCGAAATCAAGGTAAGATGTGCCATAACGGTGGAATTTAAATTGAAGATATCATTTATAAAGACTAGCGACCCACCCTGGATTCGCACGGGTAATCCTAAATGGAGATGCAAATAAATTTTCCAGCTCCATACTGCAAATTGGTTTATGATTTAAGATCCTTATTTCTCTACAGGAATACATATTTACTTTTAAGAAATATACAGAATAATAATTAATTAATAAAACATGTATTTGGTACTAATTATGCAGTAACATGATTGCATATTATTGTATATTGACTTCCCGCTCTGACATTGGGACAGGTCTGCTCCAGCTTACCTCTTAAAATAAATACTGAATGATTTATTCACTCATCAAAACAATACACTACAATACAATACACATAGCTACTGATAAGAAGATAATCGGTTCCTAAACGAAGGCAGAGCAGCACTAGTTTCTACATAATCAAACCACGCGGCCCCTCCCTAATTTAAAAAGAAATGTCACTCTCTCTGGTGGTTCGCGCGTAATTGTAAAGGTGTTATCTTTCTGTTCGAAAGTTTTAATAAAGTAAAGTTAAATAGTTGTACAGTTACTTTATATCTAATACTACCTATATGTTAGATACTGCCACTATATAATCTGCTGAGTTGCTTACCAGTGTCTTCTCGTCTTCTCGGTAGATATAGGTTCCGAACTCAAGTAGACTTTGCATTGTATTGAATGACGATTCAAAAGTGTTACATGTACATAAGAGAGGCAGTGCAAAGCGATTTATCGCTCGAACTGTGAAATACCTCCACCTTACAGAAGACCGCAGCCAAATAACAATCACTCCGGTTTTGTTGTGTTCCTTTTTTTTTATAATGCACTCCAAGATTGACCTCATCCCACCTGATGTTAAGTGGTAATGAGTTCCTAGCTTAAGGGCGAAAAGTATAGCATAGTAAAACTGTTACTAGACTTGTCGCCTTTACCTTCAAGGCTTGACTCCTGCTACTAATGTAGCGCCCAGGAGCTCTAGAAACCTTACTCACACGCAGCAACACAACAACACAGAAGTGATTGTTATTTGGCTGCGGTCTTCTGTAAGGTGGAGGTATTTCACCAGTCGGGCTGCTCCAGTTCGAGCGATAAATCGCTTTGCCCTGCATTTCTTTCCTCTTTTGTTCCTGCGTGTGAGTAAGGTTTCCAGAGCTCTTGGGGGGTGCTACATTAGTAGCAGGGGTCAAGCCTTCAAGGTAAGGGCGAAAAGTCCAGTAATAGTTTTACTATGCTATACTTTTCGCCCTTAAGCTAGGAACTTATTACCACTTAACATCAGGTGGGATGAGGTCAATCTTGGAGTGCATTATAAAAAAAAAAACAAAAAATGTAACCTACTTGAATAAAAAAATATTTTGCTTGCTTTAATTGACCACTGAAAAGATCAGAGACTATCCGTATCTCTCGTTGCCTAGTAACGGCGGCATAAGAAAATACATCTACACATGAGCAAAGACAAGTACCAAAATCTATTAAGTATCCTTCAGTGCTCAAATTACACTTACACTTGGCGCATTTGCGACTTTCTGAGAACTCGCCCAGACCACAGTGGAGAAGAAGCAGCAGACGATATCAATTCATCAAACAGCTTTCAGAGTCATTGCCCTATTTGCTTCTAAAGGCGCTCCTTCACTGGGAGAAGTAACGTGTAACGTAACGTTCTAGATTCGAGCATTACATACCTAAAGTACAACTGGGCATTGCAATGCATACCATGTAACTACAAGTGGTGACATCAATAGCGCATTAATGACTTGAAATAATTAATAACACCTGTAAAATTTCGTTTTTATACGTGAATGACCGAACTGATATTCCTCGTAACAATAATTGATTTGAAATGAACTACTAGAAAGTCGATGTGTAAGACGATTTTTTTTGTAATTAAGTATTTCGGCTTATATATTTGGATTTCATTTAAAAAGCTTTCTTACATTTGTCATATGTACCTTCTATTGAATTATGTCAGTGTTTCATTTTCTAGGAACTCTTACTATGACATGTGTGTATGTATGTAAATTATTTACATTACATACAAATTTCATGCACCACCACGATATTATCGGCTCAAATCTGTGGAGTTTACTGGTACAGAATGCTATTAAGTCCGCATTTTGTACTTTTCAAATACGTGCGAAAAAAAATTATAAAACATTACATCCGAACGCTCCTGGTGAGAAAGCATCCTAACACGACGCAAACCAGAGGCGCCCTTTGACGTTTCTCGCCCCACAATTATAGTCAATCACGGTCTTATTAACCTCTCGTCGGTCCCTGTCAAAATGGCTGATTTAGCACATCTGTCAAATCCTATACGAGTGATTTATTACTTAGGTGGCGCGTGTCATTAAAATGGCAATATCTTACGAATTATGTATAAAAAGTATATAAAATAATATGTTGTTAGAATCGTGGTTAACGAACCTAATATAATACGTATAAATATGTATGTTCCCTTTTTTGATAATAACTTAATTGGATGGGTAAAAGTGCTAGAATCGTTTTTTTTCCAGAAAGTTGAATAAAAAATTAAGTATTAAAAAAATAAAGCATTTATTTCGGTAATTATTAATTTTATATACATGAAAATAACATACTTTACAATAATGAATAAAAAAAACACATCTCTTCAAACATTTTTTGTACACCCCAAGCTCGACAAGAATGAGGGCCACTTAAGACGACCCAAAACACTTACAAAAAATGGCACATTTTTTACTTCCATATCGACGACTCCCGAAGCACAAGTGGTTTTAAATCTTAACTTACTCTATAGTTTGGTCTTTATTCTTATTATAAATAGTTTCAAATATTAAAATTATTAAGTAATTAAGATATAAAAGAAGGGTCACAAACACTTGAAAAAAATGACCTCAGAAACATGCCCTCAAACTTTTGCATTTGTAACGAACTATTTTGCAATTTATTTACATGTAAGTGTATATTCATAAATTTAATAATATTTTCTACATAAAAAAACAAAACAAAGAGAGTTCTTTCATACAAAATAATATTAGAAATTAACTACTAAAATTTACATTTTCACCACAAAAAGTACCAAGAGTGACGTAGTACCAAGCTATGCTAGTATGGATATGCCCAGTGGCGACTTCTTTAATAATTGTAAATATTGTAATCATTGACATAAATAATGAAAATGAAATACAAATAAGTTATATTGTCTTTTTTTTAATTAATACAATCTATTTTTTTAATACAATGTTATTATTTAAAAATATTTCGACATTTAAAAAATAAGGATTTTTCATTTTAATAATTTAATAAAGTGGTCTTAGCCTAGTGATATCCTGCGTGCGAGACTGATAATAATGACAATAAACAAAGTACGCGTTAGCTTGTAACTGGATGGGTGACCATTACGAATTTTGAGGCTTTTCCAACTTATGCACCGCAACGAGCTAAGGCTTATTGCTTAGCAATAAAAAGTACTACGTAAAAAGCAATCTCTTTCAGACAAAATTATCTATACTAATATTATAAAGCTGAAGAGTTTGTTTGTTTGTTTGTTTGTTTGAATGCGCTAATCTCAGGAACGACTGGTTCGAATGGAAAAAATATTTTTGTGTTGAATAAACTATTTATCGAGGAAGGCTTTAGGCGATATAACATCAAGCTGCAACTATTAGAAGCAAAGAAATAATGGAAAATACTAATATTATAAAGCTGAAGAGTTTGTTTGTTTGTTTGAATGTGCTAATCTCAGGAACGACTGGTTCGAATTGAAAAATTATTTTTGTGTTGAACAGACCATTTATCAAGGAAGGCTTTAAGCTATATAACATCACGCTGCAACTATTAGAAGCAAAGAAATAATGGAAAATACTAATATTATAAAGCTGAAGAGTTTGTTTGTTTGTTTGAATGCGCTAATCTCAGGAACGACTGGTTCGAATTGAAAAATTATTCTTGTGTTGAATAGACCATTTATCGAGGAAGGCTTTAGGCTATATACACCACGCTGCAACTATTAGGAGCGAATCTATATACTAATATTATAAAGCTGAAGAGTTTGTTTGTTTGTTTGAATGCGCTAATCTCAGGAACGACTGGTTCGAATTGAACAATTCTTCTTGTGTTGAATAGACCATTTATCGAGGAAGGATTTAGGCTATATAACACCACGCTGCAACTATTAGGAGCGAAGAAGTCATGGAAAACCTACCATACCAAATTTCATCAAAATCGGTTCAGAGGTTTAAGCGGGAAAGCGTAACAGACAGACAGTTTCGCATTTATAATATTAGTAGGGATCAGTCCCTACTGATAGAGTTTCGCATTTTAATCACTATATTTTAGTGCCAAGTACGGAGCAATTGCTTATTTATTTACTATAGTAGGTAACCAAGTTCGCAGAAATTGACGAAAAATAAGGCGGAAATGTTGCAACCTGGTATTTTATTTTACTGGCCCGGTACAGGGTCGCGACCCGGCATATGGGAAACACTGAACTAACTAATATGTTTGTTTGTAATGAATAGGCTCCGAAACTGCTAGACAGATTTCAAAAATTCTTTCACCATTCTTTTTTCACGTGCAATAAAATAATAATATCATGCACACACAATAAAAATAAATCAAATCAAATGAAAAAAAAAACAAATAATAATTCACACCAAACATTTTCATAAAAATTATGCACACTGGCATTCCCAAAACCGTATCCATACTATTTTAGCCTGTGCACCAAAATGGCGGATTCCGTGGCAATGACCTCACGACCCGTGACTGTCCCGCGACCGACATTTGTTTCTTTTAGATTTACGAAATATTCAATCAAAATCGCACAAATATAATGAATGTTACGTTTGTAGAAAAGTATGTTAATGATATTAAAACAATTTTCACCATTCACAAAGTACTTTGCATTCAAAACAATTGAAATGAATATGAACATGGTATCAACATGGCGATCGAAATGGCAAGCAATGTTTGATAAAATGTATCAATTTATGTACAAATCCTAATCTAATGTGTTGTATGTTAATAGAAAAGTATTTATTACTTACCCAGTCATGTTTATTTTCAATATTTCCTTCCAAAACCACTTTAAACACTTTAAACTTCGCGCGTAAATACGGCACACCGCGTCACTGACCGAACAATTGAACGGACTAAATGTATTATTATTTTACAGCGTCTATGGTTCTTTTAAGACGCGAGCGTGACATTATTTGCTATCTTTGTTTAATTATCTGCACGTTGTACGATTTAGAGAGAGATGAATATACATTTGTTACGGCTTTTTCGATCCTAAAGTTTATAAGTCGACAGCGACCACCTCGTGGCTGTGGACAGATGGGCATTTTTTGAGCGCGACCACGACGTGGCTTTGGACAGACGAGAGGTTAAGGAAATTAATTTTATGAACTCACCTCAGCGATTTGTCTTTTGATGACATGTTAAATCAAGGTGTAACATTCTGAAGTGTTTGATTGTTACAATAGAATATAAATTATCTTCATTCTCGTAAGATTCACAAAAACACTTATGAATCGTCAGTACAACTTCAGTATATAAAGAATATATCTCAAGAACACTTATTTATTAAACATCTTAAAGAACTTTTTATTAAGAAACATTTTTACACAATTAAAGACTACCTACAGGACAAGTAATAATTATATAATTATCATATATGTACCAGCAAAATTACTTATTACAAAGAATATTTTTAATAAATATCATTTTTCACTAATTGCTCTCTAACATAAAACTCAATCTTCCCCTCTCTTATCTTTGCCGCCCACCATGGTCCATAACTTGTACTTTTAGTTTTTAAGAAACTACATGTAACATCATTACTTACTTATGGAGTGCAATAAATAATATTAATATAAATATGAATATTCTACCGCTGTATGAATGTTGATCATGTCGAGAAAAACCGGCAAGAAACTCTACATTCACTCTTTAAAATCAACCAAAATAACAATTATATACTATACTAGGTAAAAGTTAATATACAATATTAGATTCATATGAAAATTTAAATTAGATATTTTAAAATACATCCATACACTTTTGTCTATAAAATAATCATCTATTTTGTAGATACCCTTTTTTAGTAAACATTTTATTATACGACACTTAAATGTATGCAAAGGCCACTGGATTAAATTTTCGGGGAATTTATTAAATTAATTAAATTAAATTAAATGCGCCAGACAATCACACCAATCACCTGGTCTTAAACTAAGGTTTTCCCTTGTACCACCACCATCATAGTCGAGCACCAGACGCCGGATACTAAATAGGGGCGTCATCCTAGCACACCGAGACCCAAGTCAATTTAGAAAAGTTCGTTTTCCTAATTGACCTGACCGGGATCGAACCCGGGACCGAGATCGTCAAATTAATTATTAATGATTAAATTAATCATAAATAAAGACCCACAAAGGATTTACTCATTCTAAAAAATATGGAAAAGGCAGACACGTACGAGTATTGCCCGGCTTATTTCATATTATTAATTTCTATTTTCTATTCTATTGTAAAATTTATACAAACTTCATTTAAAGTCAAAATAATAATAAAACCATCTGAGTACGTTTCGAGTTTCTTGCCGATTCTTCTACTCATCAACAACATACCTAACAAGGCGGTGGAATACTGAATTAACACACAGTGCTTTTGTAAAGCTTACATGAACAAATATATTTTATATACAATTCTAACATTTTAAAGCAAACTTGAAAAAAATCAAAATTGCCGATGTAACAAAAAGGCTTCTTTCACGGTATTAATGTCTAAAACTTATTTGTGAATGTTATCAACATTAAATTTATACGACTTGCGCCTTACCACCCTTGCAATTTCCACCGACCCGATCACAGATGGCGCTGTACCCTTTTACATCGCGGTGGCGTTGTGATCCGCCGGTAACATAAGACCTGAAGCCTAGTCCGACTCGTCAACTTGTTATCTAGGTTTAGGTGTAGATAGTATAATTTGTTATCTAGGTATAAGATTGTACTTCTAAACCACATTCAACACGTTCTATACGACAAGAAGAACGTGATATTTTTTGAACGGCGATCTGATATTCAGATTGCCTCAGATACAAAAATACGGGTTGTAGTGAATTTAGCATCAAAACAATAATAACTTATAAACTTTAAGACTTTCATGTTTCAAACATTTAAAATAATTTAACGGGTCAAAACGCGACACCATTTTTATTTAGTAGTTAATACGAACTACTTACTGCCCGACGTTTCGGTTAGGTTGCGCCAACCGTGCTCACGAGCTGACTGGTCTTGCTCGCCTTCGTCTGTTCAGAGGAGTTTGCAAATTCTTCATCCATCCACATTCTCACCATAACAAAATGTTATTGAAGTCACTTCGACACACTACACTGACAGTATCCGGAATTGTTTTTGATTGTTCTAACCGCGGTAAACATTTGTTAACCACTGGATATCATGCTGGATAACTTAAATCCTAATTACTAAATAAAAATGGTGTCGCGTTTTGACCCGTTTAATTGTAATAAATGTTTAAAATGAAATGGGCAGTAAGTAGTTCGTATTAACTACTAAATAAAAATGGTGTCGCGTTTTATAATAATATGAACTGCTTCAAAAAGCAGTAATATTGAATACTTGCCGAATAGTGACAAAGTTTTTAAATTTAGATCCTAATCTAACCTTCATATAGGTTGGTCACCAATTTAATGAGTGATCCACTTGTGCTTGGTCGACTTGTGTTTCAGTCAGTATTTATGTCGCCCAAATTTATGAAAAGGCCTGTGAAATTGTTTATTTTAAAATACCAACTTTATTGGTTGGTATTTTAATTGGGCAATAACACACGCCTTGCTTTCATTCTTTATTAAGTAGTGTCTACGTATATTTCAACGCATAGTTTTTTACTGGTTTAAAATTAAACTTGTACTTCACATTTAACATTTTATTTCTTGAAATTATATCATTTTAAGCGTTGAAAACCTTATTAATTTTACTTGACATAACTTGACAGATTATTTTTATTAACTTTTTCTTCGACATTCAGGCCTAGCTTGCACCACGCTACTAAAATTTATCCAATTTATCGCGCTCTTTGCAAACGTCAAAATCGATTGAAGTCAGTGCGTCAGCTGTTGATTGGCTGAAAATATGAGTGCGGTGTGCTATTAGCCAATCAACAGTATCGAAAATTTTGTCGTCTCATGCAATAAATTTGACGTATTGCGTATGCTAGGCCTGTTTGAGTTCTTACCGGCCAGTATTGACAAAGAGGTTTTAATTCAATATTAACACTGAAAATACTTAACGGTAGTTAAGTAAGTATGCTAAGAGGTTATTACTTTAGTAGTATCATATGAAACAACGATTTAATATTAATAGATAAGAATTCTTCTATCAACTTATATGTTTTGCTATAATTGTATAGTAAGAAGCAAATTCACTTGTGTTACAGAAACGAGAAACATCGACAACACCCAGACCCGAGACAATATAGTAAAGTTTGTTTTCCAAATAGACCTGAAGGGGAATCGAACATAGAAATTTAGAGATTGCACGATGATAACCGCTACGAAGATCGTCTCGCAGATATTTAATTAGCAATTGTACCTATTATGTTTTCCTCTTGTGTTTTGAAGTGTAGAATACTAAAATATCGATTCTACCTTGTTCTGTGATTGATATGATACATATAACATTCACAGAACAAAGTAGACGCCTAATGGGTGGAAGATCTTGAGTTCGATTCCCGATTAGATCAAATTCAGAAATGTTTGACGACCTCGGTGGTGCAGTTCCTGGTCGGGTCAATTCGGGAACCGGGCTTTCCTAAATTGCCTTGGGTCTGGGTGTGCTGGGATGACGCCCCCAGTTAGTATCCATCGTCTGGTACTCATAGTACAAGGGAAAACCTTAGTTTGAGACCAGGTGATTGGTGTGATTGTCTGGCGCATTAATTTGATAAATTTGATAAAATGTTTTCTTCTTAGGCCATATTACATATAATGTACATAGTTTGAAACGACATAATTGATGTGATTGTATGCGCATTCATTTATTTTCGGGATAAAACATTTTTCGTTTTCTCATTTCGCACAAATACAATATAGGTCTTTACGTTAATAATCTCAGAATAGGCTAGACTACCTTTTTTATGTCCTAACCTATATTCTTTAATCAAGTTCTACAACAAACCTAGTCATGTGAATGCTTATTGGAATTCTGGCAATCGTTTTACCAATGTACAGTTGCGTTGAAAAGTGTTCAGACCAATATTTGTTAAAATTAAGGAAAAACAATTTAACAGGCACTTTTTTGTCATATTGATAACTAGGCCAGGCTACAGAAATACTGACTGAGCCACAAGTCGCTGAAGCCCAATTGGCTCTGTTAGTAAATTTGTGCCCATCTTTTTATATAGGTTAGGTTTATACTTTTTATACTCATTGAAATATAACCCAACTTTTTGTATCTAATTATTTTACATAATTAAGTCAGGAATCTCAAACACAAACTCAAACTCAAATATTTCTTTATTCAAGTAGGTTACATATAGATAACACTTTTGAAACGTCATACAATGCAAAGTGATTCTACTTTCGGTTCGGAACCTATATCTACCGAGAAGACACCGGTAAGAAACTCAGCAGATAAGTTACAGTAGCAGTATCTAACTTATAGCTATGTGTAGAACACTTTTACTTGTATGATACCAAAACATCCCTGTCCCTACTAATATTATGAATGCGAAAGTGACATACTCTGTCTGTTACGCTTTCCCACTTAAAACTCTCAACCGATTTTGATGAAATTTGCCACAGACAATTTTTCAACCCTGAGAAAGGATATAGGCTACCTTTTATTGTGAAAAAAAACCTGTAGCCCACGCGAGCTAAGTCGCGGGCGCAGCTAGTAATTCATAAATAAGTAAATTAGTACAAACATTTTAAGGCCACGTTAAAATTTGTGATAACGACTATACCTTATATAAGTGAATCTGTTCTCAAATAAATAAAAAAGTACAGATACAAAATAAACGAACTTAACAGCAAAGCTCAGCCATTAGAAAGATACATTCCGACTTCTTTGTTCAAGTCAGGATTATATATTTACTGAAATTTAGTATAGTATTAGGAATAGATATGAGAATTAATTAAAAAAAACAAAACTTTTAAAAGAAACTCGTTAAATGATTATCCTTTTAATAACAAATGCAAAATCCTACTTACATAAGTATCACAATCACTTTTAACTTAACAGAAATTAACATTACAACCTTATGTACTGATTTTAGCAGAGTAACTAAGTAAATAACTCGCGTGACCGTTTCCGACCGAATCAACTCTAACGTCCGTCCGTTCCGAGCGCCAGGCAGCAAATGAGCTCGCCGCTGAGCCGCTCGCTATTTATATCAGTTGCGGGGTAGCTTGTTCTTGAGGAGGGGGTGTTCCTTACACGGCCTCTCCTGACCGTGTGTCGTCCACGACACAGTCTTCTTGGATGATGCCACTGGGACCGGCAACGGGGGATGAGGGTGCTGACGAGGGTCCAGCTTCCAAGTTCTCGTCCAGCGATGGCATGGATAGTCCGACTTCAGAAGACGGCCCTGTTAAAGTTTCCTCGTCGTCATTGCTCTCATCTGAAAGGATCCATTATAGTTAGAAATAGGTTTAAAAAGCTTAGTATCCGCACTGAATCTTACAAATCTTCCTCTCGATCTCCAGTCACTTAATTCAGGCTTCGTGTCTTATATACTTATCGCGCATACATCACTCAATCATAAATAGCCTTTTAGATAACAAGGAAGCTACGTCTAGCTTTTGTTTTCATACCAAACAGCATCGGAGTCTTATTCCCCAAAGTTCAGTCGGCAACACGCCACCTGAAACATGATCCGACGAACGGATCGACGCGCTCATCGCGTCACGCCTGTCGCTGACCGTATTCAAGCGAACAGACACTCTACGCAGACCGTATTCATGCGTAAGAGCCACCTGACGTAGACCGTATTCATACGTACAGGTCATAGATTAGCCATACTGACTAACCTATGCAGCTTCTTGGGGCCCACCAAGAGCTAATGGTGACACACACCGAGGTACAGCGACATACGCCACAGCAATAAATGCCTGAGTGTCTAGCACTTGCACCAAATACAGCAATACATAGAGGTTATGTAAAGATGACATACTCTCAAAAAAGGCAGCGCATGCCTCCGGACACCACTCGCCTTTCCACGGCACCATGTGTTGCGCAGCAGCTTGTGTGGTTTTTTCGTAACCACCACTCACCAGGCGTAGGGCATAGCGTCCACTTGGCAGCACTTTGACCACCTTGTATGGTCCACGCATGCCCGGGTCAAGTTTTCCTGTTGACTGTGAAAACTTGATGACGAACACGCAGTCGTCAACGTTGAACTGGCGCGGTGGATGGCGCAGTCGATTCGCACGCTCATCCTGACTGGTCTGGTTTTCCCTCAGCAATTGACGTGTTCTGCTCCTGGTGATCTCCCGTAGAGCTTCTCGACTAGATGCTGGTGCGTCAAGGGCAACATCACGGACAAGTGCGCGAATGACAGGCCTTGTAGCCTCAGTGCCTATCAATAAATTAAGTGGAGAAACTCTGGTCGTCTTTTGTTTGGTGATATTAAGCACTAATTGTATTCGCCATAAACTGTCAGACCAAGATGCATTCTTATGATTGACCTGAATGCGCAACATGTTAAGCACTGTTCTAACATACCGCTCAACTTGGCCGTTGGCGTGATGCATCTCTGGTGTTATGTAATGGAGATCGCACCCAAGCTCTCTAATCCATGTAACAAAGTCGTTTGACTCAAACATACGCCCCTTATCCGTAATCATTAGTTTAGGCACCCCAAATAAAGAAACTGCCTGAGTAACTACTCGCTTTAGTTCTGTTGCATCTTGTCTGTATATGGGATACAGAAGAGAGAACTTAGTGAAGGCATCCACTATAAGAAGAATAAACTTATATCCCTCAGACACGGGTAAAGGACCTAAGGCGTCAACGTGGATGGTATGGAAGGGGACATCCGGCTTCTCCCATGAAGTAATATTCTGTAATGGAGCGCGAGGCACTCTCTTTTGCGAAATACATACGAGGCAATGGCCTACATATTTGGCAACGAATTGTTTGAGACCTGGAAACCAGAAGTGTCTTAGAATGAGGTCTAGGGTCTTTTCCACGCCAATATGCTCATGTTCATCATGGAATACAGTCCGTCACAACCACAAATTTAACCCTACGAGATAATGTCGGAAATTTTGGAGGGCTTTAACTACTGCAAGGGTTTCGAGCTCGTACGAGTGGTACTTACTCTCGGCCCCTTGAGTGACTTTACTAAAATACGCAACGGCATGTTTTTTTCCATCAGGGTGAGTCTGTAAGAGCACCGCCCCATAACCAGTGCTACTTGCATCCGTATGGACCTCGGTTGGGAGGCTATGATCGAAAATCGCGAGAACTGGTTCGCTCGTTACTTGTTTGATTAAATTTTGACGAATAGTCTCACATTCCGGTGTCCACACAAACTTAACATTCTTACGAGTAAGATGAGCGATGGGTTTGATAGTCGCATAGTTCTTTATGTACCTCCGGAAGTATCCCGCTAACCCAAAAAGTTGTCGTACTTGTTTGACATTTTGTGGTGGAGTTGTATTAACCAAAGCATCTATCTTACGGCGACTCGGCCTAACCTGACCCTGACTAACTAGTTTACCCAAATAATCCACCTGAGTAACCAGAAAAGAACTACTACTAAATCTACCTCAATAGATAATTCACTAAACTCGATAGTAACGGTAACGTATGACGAGGTGATAATTTCTTTGTCGCTGATGCCCTTTAACACGCAAGCGATGAGGGACACCCCAAGAGCACCGCTATCTATTAGTACATCGACTGGTATGCCATCAATAGCAGCTGATGTGACGTCATTACTATGAGGAGTGTGAGAGCAAAGATTAACATTTCGCTCATTGCGAGTTTCCGAACGCGCTTTAGCAAAGCAATTGCCCTCCGTATGTCCCTGCTTCTTACAGAACGTGCAACAGTTACTAGGTCCGGGTTGAGATTGGTTATTAGAAGGCATATTTGATTTTTGCTTTTTACATTCGCGACTAACGTGCCCTCTTTGATTGCAATTGAAACATTTTGTACCCAAGCGACTTAAAGACTTTGAAAAGGATTGTTTCTTAGAGTTATCACGTTTCACTATGTTTAGCTTTGTATAAATTGATAGGAATGACACAATAGTCAGGGGTTAGATTTGCATTGGCAGCGGCTGCCCGAACTTGAGGACTATCTATACCGCGGATGACGATAAGCGTCCGTAACTCATCGGTTAGCCCTGGTACAACCCTAAGTCTCAACAAAGTGCGGCGCGCGTATTCCGCAGACGTAGTGTATTTATCTGACGTAACATTCATGGCGTCGAATAAAATATTTGCGTAGTCCAACTTAGTGGGGCACAAACACTTGAATTCGCGTTTAAAATTCGACCACGTCCTATCATTAGTGACCCATTCGCTTAGCCAGACTTTTGCATCCCCTTTTCAACACGAAGCTACTCGTGATAGGCACTCGTGATCGCTCCATCCATTAGCGTCTCTGGCGCGGTCTACTTCCTCGCACCATGCTTCAATGTTATTAATAGACGGGTCAAAATTCGATACAAAATAGTGCTGCGACCTTGAAGGTTGAATATTTTTAATTGCTTGCACTAAAGCCTGCGCGAGGGTAGACGCCTCAGAGCATGGAGTGGTTGCAGAGCGTTGCATAAGCGGTTCTCCTGTAAATACAGGGCTCGGTGTTCTGGTCGAATTATTAACACCATCTATACGCGACGGACGACCTCCACTACGCGAAACGCAACGTGAACGATGACGCGATCTGTCACGTGTGCGGCTACGAGAGTTTTCGCGATGCCTAATACGCGAAACGCTACGCGAGCGTCGTCTAGCCCTATCACGCGAACGACGCCGGTCACGGACACGCGAGTCACTCCGCCTATCCCGTCTATCCCGGCCACTCGAGTCGCGTCGCGAGTCGTCACTACGATTTCGCAACCTACTTCGCGAATCATGCCTATTTCGAGACCTAAGTCTGTCTCGACTACGCGACCTGGCTCGAGGGCGTATCCGTTCACTACTACGCGATCCGTGTCGCACCATTATATACTTTAGCAATTACTAAATAAAACTATTCGTAAATTTAACACACAAAGTAACACTGCACCAGTCAATAAGGTATGTAACTCGTAAAAGATTTAACGGTTTTCTTGTTTTAAATTCGCAAATTGAATTATGTACTTTACTATGTGAGCTAGTTAGGTTTTTTATCGCACTTCTGATATTAGGAATAGATATGAGAATTAATTAAAAAAAACAAAACTTTTAAAAGAAACTCGTTAAATGATTATCCTTTTAATAACAAATGCAAAATCCTACTTACATAAGTATCACAATCACTTTTAACTTAACAGAAATTAACATTACAACCTTATGTACTGATTTTAGCAGAGTAACTAAGTAAATAACTCGCGTGACCGTTTCCGACCGAATCAACTCTAACGTCCGTCCGTTCCGAGCGCCAGGCAGCAAATGAGCTCGCCGCTGAGCCGCTCGCTATTTATATCAGTTGCGGGGTAGCTTGTTCTTGAGGAGGGGGTGTTCCTTACAATAGCTATAATATGTTGAAACGTATACCAATACTAAATTTTATCAAAATCAGTTCAGTGGTTTGGGTGTGGAAGCCCGACAGACAAACAGACAGAGTTACTTTCACATTTATAATATTAGTATGGATTTGTAAAACTTATAAGTTTAGGAGTAGAAAATGTATCCCTAAATATTATTCAGATATTAAATAATTACTTTGTAAATACATATTAATATTTTTATTTTCAGACTCGGATAATGCTTGCATTTTCAAGGTGTTGTTAAAAGCAAACAATCGAAAAGATAACTGTAGCTTTTCGATTTGTTTGCTTGATGATCTTCCTTCTTCACTGGAAGAAGGAAGATCATAAAAATGTATCTAGGATACCATCATGAGAACGTCGTGCTCGTGAACAGGTGCCACCTTTGGGGACTGGTCTGCTCCAGCTTACCTCTCGAAAGTAAAAACTTACTTGAGTACTTATTTGTTTCATCACTCATCAAAACCAAAACTATATGACTTGGTCCAAAGTGAGCTACACATAGCAATAAGTTAGATACTGATACTGTAAATGATCTGCTGAGTTTCTTACCGGTGTCTTCTCGGTAGATATAGGTTTCGAACCGGAAGTAGAATCACTTTGCATTGTATTCAATGACGATTCAAAAGTGTTATATGTTACCTACTTGAATAAAGAAATATTTGAGTTTGAGTTTGAGAACCTGGTGAAAACGAAATCATCAAAATCGATTCATATAATACGAAGTTAACCGCATACATACTTACTATCATAATTAATGTTAGATGACTGCCTAATTACATGAGTCAATAAAAGTATACCTTCTGTGTAAATAAGATTAACTTTGAAAAATATTTCTTTTAATTGCTATTGTTATTTAACAAGGAGCCCTACCCTACTTGTAATTATTTAAATCTACACAAAAAAGGTAAATAGTCGTTACCTAAATAAATATTAAGATTGTAAAGTTTGAGTATTATTCTTACCCATTTTAGCGCAGTCGGTTAAGCTATTTGCAAGTATCATCTTGCCACAGTAATGTTAAGGACAGAAAAGACTTAACTTTCATTAAAGTATGTGCATATAACATGTTCCACTGCAATTTTCATCGTTATTTATGTCATTGTTACAACTGTTAGTAAAAATGTGATCTGTTTGATTAAAAAATTATAAAAAATCTAATCGCTAGCCATTTGTTCCGATTAATTTTTAACATCTTAAAGCAAAATAACCTTTTTAAATAATTAAAAACATTTTTTATAAAATTTGCGGCAGACACGGCATTAAAAAAAGGTAGTTGATGTTTTACAAAGTTAAGAATAATAAAAAAAACACCTTGTCAATTAAATTTTACTTACAAATTCAATACTACATAATAGGTTTATTTTCTATTTTAATACTTCGAAAAAAAAAATATATACATATTTTATTTTATATTTCGCCTTCATTTTCATCGCTGTCCTTTCATTACCGTAGTTTCAGTGTCCGAAATTTACAATGGCAATGAAAACAAACCACGCCAATAAAAAAATGGAAATGAAAACCTGTCGAAATTCACCCTAAAATTTAAGACTAGCTAGGTTTTCAAGCCACTTCATGAGCAGTTTTATTTGTATTTTACGGTTTACATTCTATTCGCGCCAAATCGTTAGGCCGCGTTCCAAAACAAGTAAATTCTATCTCGAGCGGAGCGCATTTCACACGACAGCAGTCCAATTGACCTGGATGAAACCGGGGGCAAACAAACTATCACCTGACTGACAGATGCGTGAGCATATTTTATATTGCCTGGCCGAGTGGTATTTTCATTCTGGAAATTGCAATTCCTGGCGCTGTTGGATCTGTGTGATTTATTTTTAGAGCCAATTTTTTACAATGCAATCCTCACTGATAAAACTTAGTTGCAATTTTTTAAAAGTTTGAACACTTAATTTTGTTACTATCCCTTCTGTGTGAATAAGATTAACTTTAAAAAAATAATTCTTTTCATTACTATTGTTATTTAACAAGGAGCCCTACCATATACCATCGTTGGTATCGGTTTCCAGTATTTGTATACTTAGTTTAAAATCACGTCAATGTATGTGATTTCGTCCAATATACATTTCTGTGTTTGCATACGTTTTTGATTCCTGTAACTTTCAAGTAAGTCCACGGTTATTTTAATACATAATAAATTCATCTGCTCCTACATTTAGGATGCCCAGTATGCTGGCTACGTACTAATAACTACTTAGTGGATTAAATTATATTGGGTAGAAAGATAAACGAAGTATCAGATACATAGGATTATTTTTATCAGGAAATACATAACAGCTAGTTCTTATTAAATAAATAAAAATATTGTTACAAAATTTGATAACAACACACCACGGATGCAAGCTGTGGTTGTTAACTTACTACACCCAAACGAGAGCCAAGTAAGAAACATTCTTGTAATAAATTATTAATCTTACTCCATAAAATTCCTTCAAACAGTGTTGCTTCACTGTCAGTTATTGTACTGTGGATTTGTTCCCCTGAGCTTATCGGAGTTTCTGCCCTGCCTGTTCGCGATAATTACAGGATTTCATGAATAATTACATTAAGAGTCTCCGTGTCCGACCGCGTTCGAGCGAAAGCTCTAATTAATAATTACTTTTTGCAATCTAAGTTAATACTTTGAAAAAAGGTTTTTTCCGTTTTGTAGCGTTTTGTCTCGAGAGTAATTTGTTGTGGAGGAAAAAACTTTCCAAAGAACATTGTTAAGACCCTTTTTTCTGAATGTGAGCTCATTGCAAATACCGCAATGTCCAGTTAAAGAATCTATTTTATTTCTACAAGATACATTTTTAATCAATTAAAAAAAAGGTTTCTCAGTTGAATCGTTTTTTTTTACTTGTTGTCGCCGATAATTTCTTCGTTTAAGATTTTTACGGTTGAACAATGATACGGAATCCAAGTTCTGATGATGGCATCTAAAAAAAATCAAGGGAAAGTTAATGTTCTATTAGTTTACACTTTGCAAAAAACGTTTTGCCGCATCCACTAGCGTAGTAGCGTGTAGCAGTCTCAAGAACAAACCTAGGGACTCATATCACACAACAATTAATATTGGGTATACTTATTAAGCAATATTAAACCACCAAAAACTGTTACGTTAAAAATATACTTCAGGTAACGAGTTTAACTTGCTTATCGCAAAGTGGGTCACAGTGAGCTAAATTCCGAGTAAAAATTACGGCGATGAAACCGCGACTTAGCTCGAGGTTATATAATCGCCGTCACAATTAAACGCCGTTTTTAACGTTAAAACTTTTTGCTTATTTCGAAGATTTATTAAGGGATAATAATCCTTTGGAACTTGATTCTTTTTTGGCGTTGGATCTAAGAATTTTATTTAAATATTTAAGCTAGGTGGTCTTTAAAATGAGTTTTTGCGTGGACGATTTTTAATAATATGATGATTTTTTGTGTTGTAATACTGAAAGACTTTGTCGCCGGCGCCTTCATCGTTAATGCTCGGTACCAATATTTTACGATTCGTAATGTGTCAAAAATGACTATTCGTATTTCTCCATCCGACTATGGGGCGTTAAATAATGCCGTTTCATACAGATGTCATCAGTCGTCCATTAGTCGTTTTTAGCTTACGCCTCGTATATTTATTTACTATCCGTATCTAGAATGGTTCGTTTTTCAAATATTGTAAGAATCGAATTCTTATTTGGAATATACCATACCAACTTCCACCGCACATTGGAATGACTGAGATTTAGTAAGTATCATTTTAGTAAGTATCATTTTAGTAAGTATCATTTTTAGTACCTACGTCATAAATCGTAAACCACAATTTTTATCAAAGTTACAAGGAACTACCGGAACCATTAAAATAATAGGTAATTTTAAAGGTTCTGATAGTTCTGTGCTGCTTCGGGACCCTTCATGGGCGAGTACAACTTGCACTTGGCTGATTTTTGGTAAAAGGCTTACTGAACCAGAGGTCATAACATGAGTTCAAATCTTGCGAGAAATTCACTATAAGGTTTTTTCAGATTGTTAAACACATTTAGGCTGTAATCACCTTATTGTCCGAAGCTAGTTCACAATTTTCTGAGATAGACAGTTGATCCAAATGATTAATGAAGCTGAATTTTCTATCCAAACACCCATACAAGCAACGCAACGAAAACTTTTGCTCCCAATATGAACCATGTTTATCCTCTTCCTTATTTCTGCAGCATTTTATCCTCCTTTCAGAACAAAACAAAAATGCTAACATTACACAGACACAATATTTATGTTACTACGGTACGGATGCAATCTAAAATAGGGCGATGCGATGCACACTGGCAAACACTTGCGGGTTATTGTTTAATTGTAGCTTCATCATCTTATTTATATTGTTTTGTTGTGTATCTTCTTCTTGGAGTGCTCATAACAGAGCAGTCATGTTCTTGTATGCCCGCAGCACTTCTACACTACACCTGTACCTGGTAAATGTTCGACGGGCATTGGCGTTGGTAGATGCATTAGTCTTTCAGCTATAACAAATTCATTAATTGTAGTCCTCATCCTAACTTGTAGATTAACACAAAATTTCATTGTTTAAAAAAACTTTGACACGTTTTTTTACTAAAAAGTACACTCCATGAATAGAAACCTATTAAGTTATTTTAAGTTTAAGCTCTGTTTATTATTATTTCAGTCAAAACATTTAAGTGATTATTTATCACTGGGTGACCTTTGGTGTGTTAGTTTGGCATAAACTTGTGGGCAACTCACATTATTATTTATTATAAAACAAACATTGGCATACATAAACATAATTTATATTTAATACAAACCTATAATACATACTAACGTTATTAACATAACTTATTTCAAAACATTATTTACATCCATTTTTACAATACATTATACAATAACTAAATAAAATATTAAACAGTTAACTTTACAGCATAATTACAACATAAAAACTAAAATATAAACAAACGCACCGCGCGAGTAGTTCATACCTATTTTGCAATAATCTCGAACAATATTTAAAGTGTCTAATGAGACTGCGCTCGCGCGGCTGACCGGTCCAACCGGCCAGCCCCGCTAGCGCCCCGCGCTCCGCGCGTCCTGGCTGCCCTGCCGGCGCACAGCGACCGAACAGTCACGATCTATGCTTCATGCGCAAATCCCGTGCCGCTTTATCGCCCGCCAAACTGTAGACGCTTGCGCGCGATCTATTTTTCTGTTTTTCTCGCTTCCTAACTTGTATATCTGTGTGCCGCTTTTTCTTCCTATAAACTCTGTGAACGTTATAAACCTCTTGTGTGCTGTGCTTTTGCCTTCTTTTGTATTGTGGACTCATTGTAGTGTGTGACATTATAAACGTTGAAATTATTCGTTGGACTTTCGTTATTTATCTCACCACATACTACCCGACAACCATAAAGTGGTGACCCCGTAGAGCACGATTTGAAAATGAGCACCGTATCGGAGGACTCGCAGATGGCGCAGGGTGAATATCAGGCGACACAAATGCAAAACCAAGCAGCAACATCGGCGGCGGCTCATCAGGTGATGCCGGAGACGTTCCGCGTCGGCGTGCGCATACCCCCATTTTGGCCCGAAAAACCGACAATTTGGTTTTCTCAAATTGAGGGGCAGTTTGCTATGGCCCGAATAACGGAGGATACTACAAAGTTTTATTACGTCCTATCGCACTTAGAACGCCAGTACGCAGTCGAAGTAGAGGATGTCATCACATCACCACCGGAGAAGGGCAAATACGACAAATTAAAGTCTGAATTAATTAAGAGGCTGTCTATGTCGAGCGAACGGAAGGTCAAGCAACTGCTGCAGTCGGAGGAGTTAGGAGACCGAAAGCCATCTCAGTTTCTTCGCCATTTACGACACTTAGCCGGCCCTAGCATACCAGAAAATTTTCTGCGCACAATCTGGACTAGCCGTTTGCCTAATAACTTGCAGACAGTGGTAGCATCGCAAATGAGCCTTACCCTCAACGAGCTTGCGGATCTAGCTGACAGAGTGCACGACATAGCGCCAGTTTCGCCTCACGTAGCAGCGACCAGTACTACCGCACCTGAATCAGCACTGGATATGATGGCCCGCAGCATCGCGGAGCTTACAAAGCAGGTTAGCGCCCTCACTTCGGAAGTTCGTGGTCATGGCCGTTCCCGCCCTCGCACCAAACAGAACGCCATTAATCACCGGCAGAGGACGCCTTCCACGAGATCACAATCCAGCTACAGAAAGTTTCCCCAGTGTTGGTATCATTCCAAGTTTGGTAGCCAGGCGAAGAAATGCATACGGCCCTGCGACTTCAAATCGGGAAACGGACAGGGCAATCTGTAATGGCGGCCGATGATTGCCCATCTCCTGCTACTGGTCGCCTCTTCGTGACAGACCGCAGATCGAGAGTCCAGTTCCTGATTGATACTGGGAGTGACCTATGTGTTTTCCCCCGGACTGCACTGCGAGATCGGCGAGAGAAGACCAACTACCAACTCTGCGCGGCTAACGGATCCACCATTGATACGTATGGTTATGTACAATTTAATATTGATTTAGGCTTACGTAGAAATTTTAGCTGGCAGTTCATTGTAGCCGACGTAACTAAAGCAATAATTGGTGTGGATTTCTTAGCTTTTTATAACTTGCTTGTAGATGTACGCAATAAACGTATTATAGATGGCACAACTAATTTGTCTAGTGTAGCTTGTATTGCCAGGAGTAGTTGTAGTATACCAAGTGTAAAGGTCGTGACTGGAGATTCCAAATACCACAGACTTCTCTCTGAATTTCAGGAACTCACAAAACCATCAGGCACACCACGTACACCAAAACACGACACTGTTCATCACATTAAGACTACACCTGGCCCTCCCGTGTCTTGTTCACCCCGCAGGTTAGCACCCGAGAAATTAAAAATAGCTAAAGCCGAGTTCGACGCAATGTTGGCAAATGGTACCGCCCGGCCTTCCAAATCACCTTGGGCCTCACCGCTGCATTTAGCGCCCAAAAAGGACAACGGCTGGCGTCCTTGCGGTGATTACCGACTGCTGAACGCCAGGACTGTGCCAGATAAGTACCCAATACGGCACATTCATGATTTCTCTCATAGTTTGTCTGGTTGTACTATCTTTTCTACCATAGACCTGGTAAAAGCCTACAACCAGATACCAATATTTGAGGACGATATCGCAAAAACCGCTATAACCACACCATTCGGACTCTTTGAGTTTCCGTTTATGACTTTTGGTTTGCGTAATGCTGGTCAAACTTTTCAGAGGTTTGTGGACCAGATGACGAGAGGCTTAGACTTCTGTTACCCGTACATCGATGATTTTTTAGTGTTTTCAAGATCAGAGCGGGAACACGAAGATCACCTTCGTCAGCTATTCACTAGAATGCAGGACTATGGCATGCTGATAAATACATCAAAATGCAACTTCGGCATGTCAGAGGTGACGTTTTTAGGTTATCGTATCTCTCAAGCCGGCACTAAACCTCTGGAAAGCAAAGTCCAAGCCATCAAAGAGTTCCCACTGCCCAAAACAACTAAGCAGCTTAGAAGGTTTCTGGGCATGATAAATTTTTATAGGAGATTCATCCCAAAAGCTGCCCAAATCCAGCAACCTCTGAACGCGCTGCTTGTTGGGTCAATCAAGGCATCGCAACCAATAGTCATAAACGGAGATGCATTGATTGCTTTCGAAAACTGCAAGGAGAGCCTTTGCAAGGCAGCATTATTAGCACACCCGGACTATAAAGCCAAATTAGGCCTCTTTACAGATGCGTCCGACGACGCGATTGGAGGAGTTCTACAGCAATTGCAAGATGGACAATGGCAACCTCTTGCCTTCTTCTCTCGAAAATTGAGCACATCGCAGAGAAAATATTCCGTATATGATCGCGAACTCCTCGCAATATACGAGAACATTAAATATTTCCGCCACTGGTTCGAAACTACTCACTTCACCATTTATACTGATCATAAACCACTGTGTTATGCATTTCGCGAGCGAAAAAGTAACTGTAGTCCTCGTCAGTATAGATACTTAGACTTTATATCACAATTCTCGACAGACATTCAACACGTCTCGGGAAATGATAACACAGTGGCAGATACTCTCTCCAGGATAGATGAGCTGTCCGAACCAGTGGACCTGAAAGACTTGGTGAGTGCGCAGGAACAAGATCCTGAGATCACTAGCTATCTCAACGAAGAGTCTTCGCTTCGTCTAAAGAAGATAGCAATCCCTGGGAGTTGTATGCAGTTGTACTGCGATGTCAGCACGTCAACGCCTAGGCCTTTTGTCCCCGAAAGTCTACGCAAACAGGTCTTTCGAAGTTTGCATTCCCTGAGCCATCCCGGAGCCAATACAACTGCTAAACTAGTAGCACAGCGCTACGTCTGGCCACAGATGAAGAAAGAATGTCGCGAGTGGTCTAAGTCATGTTTATCCTGCCAACGCACAAAGGTAAACCGACATGTTAAATCACCTTTGGGTTCACTCGAGTTGCCTTTAGCGCGATTTAAACATGTACATATAGACCTCATCGGACCCCTTCCACCTTCTCGCGAGTATCGGTATTGTTTGACAGCAGTCGATCGCTTCACGCGATGGGCTGAAGCTGTCCCACTTACCGACATAACCGCAGAATCAGTGGTAAAAGCGTTTCTACTGGGATGGGTAGCCCGGTTTGGCTGTCCTACGGACGTTGTTACCGACCGTGGCAGACAATTTGAAAGTGCTACATTTCAGCAACTCTCTCAAACCTTAGGTTTTAAGCACCGCAAAACAACTGCTTACCATCCCCAATGCAACGGACTGGTCGAGCGCTTTCACCGACAGTTAAAAGCCGCCATTATGTGCCACAGTGACAGCAGTTGGTTGGAAGCGTTGCCATTAGTATTGCTTGGCATTCGGAGTTCATTTAAAGAAGAACTGCAAACTTCTTCTGCAGAATTAGTATTTGGTGAGCCCTTGCGCCTTCCGGGTGAATTCTTCGGCCATGACGTTGACAAATGTACGACTAATGATATTACTGAATTTTCAGCACGCATTAGATCATTTGCCAACAACTTACAGCCAACACCCACATCAAATCACGCAAGAAAAACAGTTTTTGTTTACAAAGATTTAACTTCATGTTCACACGTTTTCTTGCGTGAAGACTGCGTACGTGGAGCGTTACAACCCGCCTATACAGGTCCGCACGAAGTAATCGAGAGGGGCTCGAAAGTTTTTAAAATACGCGTTAAAGGAAAAGCCGTCTCTGTATCAATAGACCGAGTTAAACCCGCCTATATACTGGATGAAAACACGAACGCGACTTCAACGTCAACAGAACCAGCCCCGGTTCCAGTATCTTGTGCAAAGACTACACGCTCTGGACGTCAAGTACGATTCCCAGATTTTTATCGCCCGTAGTAACGGTCTCGGGAGGGAGTGATGTGGGCAACTCACATTATTATTTATTATAAAACAAACATTGGCATACATAAACATAATTTATATTTAATACAAACCTATAATACATACTAACGTTATTAACATAACTTATTTCAAAACATTATTTACATCCATTTTTACAATACATTATACAATAACTAAATAAAATATTAAACAGTTAACTTTACAGCATAATTACAACATAAAAACTAAAATATAAACAAACGCACCGCGCGAGTAGTTCATACCTATTTTGCAATAATCTCGAACAATATTTAAAGTGTCTAATGAGACTGCGCTCGCGCGGCTGACCGGTCCAACCGGCCAGCCCCGCTAGCGCCCCGCGCTCCGCGCGTCCTGGCTGCCCTGCCGGCGCACAGCGACCGAACAGTCACGATCTATGCTTCATGCGCAAATCCCGTGCCGCTTTATCGCCCGCCAAACTGTAGACGCTTGCGCGCGATCTATTTTTCTGTTTTTCTCGCTTCCTAACTTGTATATCTGTGTGCCGCTTTTTCTTCCTATAAACTCTGTGAACGTTATAAACCTCTTGTGTGCTGTGCTTTTGCCTTCTTTTGTATTGTGGACTCATTGTAGTGTGTGACATTATAAACGTTGAAATTATTCGTTGGACTTTCGTTATTTATCTCACCACATACTACCCGACAACCATAAACTCATTAATTCATATTCAGAATTCAATGATCAATAATATAACCTATGAAGTGAATAATCACTTTAGAACTTTTGCCTTAAAACAAGTTCCCGTTCAGTATTATTTTCAAAGCCTGACATTGATTTTCAATTTTTTCTAGTTTTCTGCGTCTTACAACTATATGCTGGATCACTGGTCTCCAGACTTTACTAGGGAAGTTTAATTACCATTTGACATCAAAAATAAAAAAGTATCAGTTTCGTCAAATCTGTGGCAGAGTATATTCGCTTCGTTCCCTGCGCGACGGCACACCTTCCTGACTGGATACCATTTAGGTTGTGGCTAGACGCCAGAAGCATTGACCTAGATCCAGGCCCCACCCACAGGAGCCTGTTTAATAATTAAACCGTAATCACTGAAGTAAGGGATAAAAAATTGAAAGTGCACGCGCCCTCTTGATTATTTTATTACGCACCTCACAACGTATTTAATTAAAGAGGCGGAACGGGATTTGGATGAAATAGGAGTAATCGCGGTTGAAAGCCCCAAAACGGGTTTTCAGGGAACTAAACTGCTTTAGGGTAAAATGGGTAAATATGTCTATAGTATGGTATAGTGTTGTAGGCGACATATAAATAAATAAAAAATATATAAGTAAATATCGGACAACTGTAAAAACAATTATGATCAAAAAATACAAAAAACACAATTTCCGAGTTAAAATCCGGATCCAACATTTTATCAAAAAAAAAAAAGAAAAAAGAAAAATTTATTTATTGACGATCACACAATTACTGAACACATACAATATCAGACAGTCTACATAAACCATAAGGTATAGTGTGAGGCCAACTTGGGTTCCACCTCAGCAAATGCTGCTACGGCATATAAAACACCGCAGCAGCGCTGGTATTCTGGTGGAAACCAAATGCCCTATGTACCTGTAATTCCTTGGTCCTTGCCATTGATCATAGTTATGAAACGATTTAAATACTATAGACACCCTACAGGCCTAGCATGCGGCACGCAACAAAATTTTATTGAGCTCTTAACAAACGTCAAAATCAATTGAAGTTAGTGCGTCAGCTGTTGATTGGCTGAAAATACGAGTGCGATGTGCTATTAGCCGATCAACAGTATCGAAACTTTTGTCGTCTCATACAAGAAATTTACGTATTACGCATGCTAGGCCTGGTTGTCTGGTTTGACCTTGCTTCAATCTACACTGCTCTTCCGTGCATGCCGAATAACGCTACGCTGAAAATTTAAATTCATCGATCGACTTTTTTTTTCATCTCCAATTTCATTTTCTTTTGGAGTTAAGGAAAATTCCTCCACATTTTTGTCTTGGATTTTTGTATTTTGGACTTAATTAATTACTTACTTAATTTAACGAGGATACTTTGATGGTTGTGTCAAGATGAGGCATCATCCCGGAAATAATGGCGTCGGCGAGATGAATAGGAATACTGGCAAAATGCCATTTTTGAACAATTTCCGCAAGAGGCACTTCTAGGTTGATCAGAGTAAGTAACATAATATTTTGTTTTTGCTTTGGGATATAATATACTAAAATGAACTGTGGTACGTACTCGTATTTCGTAATATCTCTGCTGTTGTTGTGCATATAACACATTACATATACTACTTTTATAATAGCACAATATCTCTCTAATGTTGTTGAGGTACGTATACATATACTACTATCATAATTTCAGCCAGTGAACATCCACTATTGAACACAAGGATTCCACAACTCTTGGCTTTGTACCACTTGGCAAGTACCTACGTCTGTCCTAATCTTTACCTAAATGCCTACCGCACCGACACTCTCTACGAAAAACAGAAAGTGGTGAAAAACTAAAACCCCCTAGCTGGCCAACGCTGCGCAGTTGTGTGGGAGTTGAGGTCCCTTGCGGACTCTACACAGATCTTGCCGCCAAGCGGCCCACCTTGCCGCGGAAAACGCAGCTGCAGCGGATCGGGCCTTGGGACTGAGGTAACGGACGCCTAACCCCACGCCTGGCGTCTCCAGTCCCAGCAGCAGATCTGCTTTGGGGCTCCGCAGCCTACCGTCACTGCTGGGCGGACACCCGAGACTCTCACTCCAGCTCTCTCTCCGAGTGCCAGATGGACTCCCGAGACCCACTGGCCGCAGAAAATAGGGAGGCCGGCAACCGCAACACCACATCCTCCTCTTCCTCCGCGGCTCCCCACGCGACTCGAGCTGCAGCGCGTCTCTACCAGGCCACGGAGGACAGGGAAGCCCGCAACGAAACACACCAAAAACCCTTACAAAATATACTTTTCAAACTTTTCATTAAGACACTTCAAGTACTCCCGTTACTGTTTTAGCGTTGACGACTAATTCGCTCTGCGGGGAGGGAGAGGTTAGTTTAAAGGCTGCCGCTCCTAGGCACGCAGGCATGTCTAGATGAAATGGGCCAATGTTGCTGCAATTTCATTACGAGACGACGGGAATAAGGTACGCACTCGGGGTAATGACGGAGTGTTTGATACTAAAAAGTTTAACAAAATTTTGGTGGAAGTTTATTTTAATGCAAACAATATTTTTTTGTAGAAACCAATTAGTTTTTTTTTTGTATTCATATCACAAAAATAAAAGGCATTAGATATTAAGTAAATAGTTTTTAAGCTGTCTCAATTTACTTTTCAAATTAATAGTTGGTTACTTGATGCTTTTCATTTATTATCATATTTGATTATTGAATACATCAAAAAATTACCAAATGATTATATTTTGTACCTCTGTGTATTGTTAGTGGTTCAAACTTTAGTTTTACGATCACTGAATATTAATAGAAATATGGCCATCTACAAATAATCAGAGTCATGTCATTATAGTTGAAATATTACACATTTCCTTTCATAAAACTAATATCAAACAGTAATGCCTTTACAGGAACACCTTAAAACGAAGGAGACAGTCCCTTATCTCGACAATAAAAACACAATTCCGCAGCACGCTACGAATGCAAATCATGAGATGTTACCATCCAAGACCAAGAAAGATTTGCATCTATCCCTTTCTAACTCATACCAGCTACATAAACATTTTCTTTCTGGTCTGACGTCTGATATTGGGAGAGAAGATTTCACTTTTTGAAATGCATTAATCATTAGGTTGCTTATGATAAATGGGTGAAAGATTTTGTGTTTACTGGTTTGTTTAAATAAAATATTTAAGTCGTGTCAATACGTGAATGTAATTTAGGCGATAAAATGAACAGTGCGTGCACAGGCAGAGAAAAATACAGTGGTGCCGATCTATTTGACTGTTACCAACTTTATACAAGAAAATATTGCGTTCACTATTTAACAATGGGCATTCATGAAACGAGTCAATCCATGCCAAAATACCCCACCATATCCATACGGCATTGGCTCATAATAAGAAGATCTCAAGATCACGTGACCAGGAAAGTTCTTGATATAGAAACAGGATCAAAGACGATCAAGACCCTTTCAATTTGGAAGCCCCTCATCAATAACGGCCTTAAGAAAAGTCAAGTGAATAATGTGATGACACAGAACTACAGTATTGGTGAAGGAATGACGGTGAGAGCCGACCCCAAAAATTTAAATGAGATCAGTTAGGCAAAGAAGGTACATGAGTCTTCATCATTATCATCATAACTTCACAAAAAGAACTTCTGAACACAAGCTTCTCTTATATCATAATGAATGTGGCCACCATGCAGCTTAACATGCGGCATGCGAGTAAATTTTATCGGGCTCCTATCAAATTCAGTGCGTTAACTGCTGATTGGCTGGAATGTCGAGTACAGTATGCTGTTAACCAATCAACTGTTTCAAAATGTTCGTTGTCTTATGCGGGAAATTTGACATATTGCGCATGTTAGTAGACATTTATTTTGCTCACGGCAACATATCAATCAAACTACATAGTGTCTTCTCTTTTCTAACAATTTTAATAACAAATCAACCATTTTAAATGTTAAAAAAATCATACAGAGGGTTCAAATAGGGCTACCTTACCGCGAAAACTTAAAAGCAAAGAAGACAGCGCCTTATTTTATCTTATCTTTCTTTCTTTCTTATCTCACCAATAAAAACACAATTCCGCAGCTCGGCTACAGTTGAATGCAAATCGCCGTTACTAAGATGTTTCATTCCAGACCAAGTAGAACTCGCTTTCCTCTCTTTCTGACATACGCCACATGTCACCTTGTCTCTTTCTGATTTAGGGTCATTCATGCTATGAGCATCTGACTACAAAGTAACTGGTAAGTAAATTAAAAATTGTGATGTTTCTCTACGACAGCTTTGTAAGCTACAGCTTCAATTAAATATTGGATAGCATCACACAGTGGTCTTATTCAGTGGCAATGACACTTGTGATAAACAAATCAGAAACAATGAAGGTATGTTAAACATCAAGGAAAACACTTGCCATTCGATTTTGGTTCTTATGCTGACACTATAAGAAGGGTCAAATCCAAAGTGTGTAGTCTTATATTCTTTCATCCTTTCCACAATACCTAGACCCGAGACAATATAGAACAGTTCGTTTTCCATATAGACCCGACTGGGAAGCAAACCCGGCACCTCAGAGATGGAGCGATTCCTATGTCCAGTCCTTTAACCTCTCGGCTACGGAGGTCGTCCTAATGGTAACATAGAAATTATCTCACATTTTTTGCGGCGAACTACAAAAACTCATTACGTACAATAGTAATTTAAGTTTATTTACCCGCAAGCTGGTTTCACTGATATATATATATATATATATATATATATATTTATATTGTAACATACTGTGATTTTATAAGTGACCATTGATGTTGAGTTTGTAATTACATAGTATCGTTTTTGCACCAATGTCTAGAAATAAGATATATTATAAACTTGTTATATGGTTATGATAATAAATAAATAAAAAAATATGAGTATTTAATTGATATAACTGCTTACATTGTTTTTTTCAATCACGCTTTTGTTAAGTCAATCAAATACCAAACAAGTTCAAAATTTGTTACACTATATTTATGTTAAAAAAATGAATGTTATTCGTTCACATTACATTCACATTTTTGTGGATCGTTGTAAAAGAAAAAAAATTTCTCACCCTCCAGAAATACGAAGTGAAACAAATTGCAGGTTAGTTGTTTACCAAAAAAAAACAACATGGATTCCAAATAAACTACTTCAACAGTACACTGCAATCAATGCTCCGATTGTTTCCCTGCATGCAATTAGTGAAAACTGAGCTTAAAATATTCAGTATCAGGTACGGTCGTGATCGAAATATGTTTAGGTTATTTTTCAACAGCAAACATGTACATTTTTTATTTTGTTTTACATTACATTGCGCTCGTTGACTTTAATATTTTAAAGCCTAGAAAAACAGTTTTAAGTAATAGACAAATCAATGATGTCTGGCTTTAGAAAGAAAGAAAGATAGAAAAAAAATCATTTATTGACATCACAAAATGTACATACAAACACAACGTAAGACAATTCAACAGATATTATTATAAATACTTCGTGAGGCTAATTTGGGTTCCATCTCAGCAAATGCCGCTACGACATTTTTAACGCCGCAGCAGCGCTGGTATTCTGGCTTTATTATTATTATTTTTTTTTTATATTGCACTTTAAGTTTGACTCATCCCAACTGATGTTTTTGTTACCCTTAAGCTAGATTATAAGATCCCAGGCTTAACCCTTCCTACTAATTTAGCACCTCTGGGGGACCGGGTGCTACATTACCTTACTCACACGCAGGAACACAACAACACCGAAGTGATTGTTATTTGGCTGCGGTCTTCTGCAAGGTGGAGGTATTTTAACAGTCGGGCTGCTCTAGTTCGAGCGATAAATCACTATGCCCTACCACTCTTAAATATCGATTGTTTTATTACTGTTGAGCGATACTTTTGATAGCTGGGGTGGGGGCGCTATTTGGCTGTCCATTACATTTCCTTCAATATGGTAGAGTAAAGCGATGGCTGCCACATACGTCATGCTTGTGAATAGGTGCCACCTTTGAGGACTGGTCTGCTCCAGCTTACCCCTCAAAAACAAACACTTAATATTTCTCCACTTATCAAAGCAAACTATATGACTTGCTCCAAATTGATATATGTACACATAGCAATAAGTTAGATACTAGTACTTAGTTTCTTGCCGGTATCTTATGGGTAGATTTAAGTTCAGAACCAGTAGTAACGTCACTTTGCATTGTATTCAATTACGATTGACATTAAAAGTTAAGTTTTATTACCAAGTGGATTTCATTGGATCAAAAAAAAATCTTATTACATGTAACAATAAAGGTGCTTCTCTTATTTGTTTTTCTCTTCTAGATTACAATATTAAGTTTCTATAAATAGCCTGCTAATATTTTTTGCTTAAATTAATTTAATTGAGTTAGAATATCCAATAACTTCATAAGCTAGGTATAAAGTAACTTATTTCCATAAAATAAACATGTTTAGTTAAAAATAAATTTCCATATAATGAACAACAGCTGTTATTAGAACATTGCTCTGATTCTGTGGTAAGTAGCTTAAGCACTTGTGTAACAGAAATCAGGAACAACGACGGTACCACAACACCAAGACCCAAGACAATAAAGAAAAGTTAGTTTCCTATATTGACCTGATCGGGGATCGAACCCGGGACCTCAGAGATGGCGCGACGCCTAGGTCCGGCACGCTAACCTCTCGGCTACGGAGGTCGTTAATTATAATTAATACGAACATTATGTCTTGGGAATTTTGTAAGCATTGGTATCAACTTGGGCATTTTAAACAAACAAAAAGGAAATAATCACCGCTTCCAGTGCACGCGCGATACGTCGTATAGGTAGTAGGTGCGTGTTTTTTTTTTATTACACTTCAAGATTGACCTCATCCCACCTGATTTAAGTGGTAATGAGGTCCTAACTTAAGGGCGACAAGTTCAGTATAATGAATCTATTACTGGACTTGTCGCCCTTAACTTGAAGGCTTGACCCCTGCTACTAATGTAGCGCCCCCCAGAAGCTCTGGAAACCTTACTCACACGCAGGAACAGAACAACACAGAAGTGATTGTTATTTTGCTGCGGTCTTCTGTAAGGTGGAGGTATTTCACCAGTCAGGCTGCTCCAGTTAAAGCGATAAATCGCTATGCACTACCTCTCTTAAACCTCGCGTGTAGCGCGTAAAGGAGCCTGAAAAAACATCTTGCGGGCCAGTATGGCGATGCTAACGCATAGGATATTTTGGTATCAAATCCGTTGTCATCGCGATGTGGGTTCCTCTCTTGTTTACCCTCAGGAGGAGCCTATATACTGCGCTACTATATAAAAAAAAAGTTTGGATCCCGCACCGGAAGGGGAGATAAAAAAATTATGTTTATATAAATTTCACTAGTGTGGATTAAATCTATATAAAAGTTGTACAAATCTCTCAACTTAAGTATTTTATTAAACATTTCACAAACTCTTATTTTCTTTATAGAGACTGTTTGTAAATAGTGTATCTTTATGTAACAAAAGCCTTAGCCAAAAGGGTCAGAAAACAAGGACAATGGCCCTCATACATTGTACGTTTAATCCTAAGCGTAGGGCGTACAATAAAATATACAATTCAAACAGTATCAGATTAATTTGTCTGCGAATCGGACCGCGCCATTTGCTTTAGAAAAAAAACACTGGCCAATAGATGTGGTAGTTTCGATAAAATTAACCTATTGATGAGCTCGGCCTCCTTTTTTAAAGTAAAAAAAGAAGAAAAAGAAACATGACAAAATGGATTTTCCAATTATCGAGACTTCTTACTCATTAAATCATCATCACTCATGATTACTGTCAAAAATAATAAAAGCAAATTGAATCTGATTTCCAATATTAGACTATTTTTAAACAATGATAAAAAGCTTTATTAAACGAATGTCAAAGTTTTAACAATATTTTATTTAATTATATCGCCTCTGTCATAAGTTAGACAGAGAAATGGGAAATTAATGTTCATAAAAATCTACCATATGATTTCGTAAAACCCAAAAAAAATGGTCGGGTTTTCGAAAACCAGACTGGGGTATATTTGAACTATTTCGTAGACGTAAATTTATGTCTATTAATGTTTAAAAAAAACTCAAATTGTTCGAAATTTGAATTGTAAAAAAAGTCTTTAAGGAACGAAAGTTCTTTACTAAAAGTGCTAGAGCTAGGTGTTATCTGCTCGGGGACCAAGGACCAACTACCAATCTTGGTTTGTTATATATATAGTCAGTGGCGACGATAACTTGCCATCGCGATGTAGGATCGATGTATTGATTGGCTAAGCGTACATTACGTATGAAGCGTCATATCGTAGGTCGGTACAAAATCAATGAAAATAATAACATTCTGTTTTAAAAACCATGCTTAACCAATAGTAAAAAGAAAAACCTACACAACGAAAAATTCCAGACCAACAAATCACAACAACCTGGAATTGTATTTCAAATACTTTATACCGCATCCATAACCGATCTCAGATCTTTGCTCACAACATATTGCGGGATTTGTAAAGCAAATCCGAACAAACATCAATTGAATACAGTAAGAGCCAGTCATTTGGATTACGAATGTAGAACAATATTTGGTCTCCAGAACGTTCATGCGATGGCATGGCCAAACATCGAAATGGAATGTTGGGTTATTGGTGCGGACCGAAATAACATACGTTGTGTGATTATAGAACAAATAATGGTTAATGCTATACATATAAATAAAATTGAAGTGTCTGTTTGTTATATTAAAATAACAGGTTTTTACTACATGCTCATGAATATAATATAGGAACGGCATATGTACCAAAATAATATTTTTAACTATTTTTGTGTGTCTGTCTGGCTGTTTGTTTTGTCTAATCTCTGAAATGGCTATACCGCTTTTGACGGGACTTTTACTGGTAGGTAGCTGATGTAATAAGGAGGAACTTAGGCTACTTTTATTTAAAAAAAAATAATTAAAACCTGTAGTCCACGCGAACGGAGTCGCAGGCACGGCTAGTGCTACATACAATACATTAAGCCACGAGTAAGTCTGGCTCACTTCGCATATGTCATTGGCATGAATAACACCGGCATAAATAATTTATAAAGAAATATTGGACAACATCATGTACAGTCGCCGTCAGATATATCGGAGCAGACAAAGTGACCAAATACTTCTGAACAGTTAAAATGTCAAAAAGTTCCATACACCACAAGTTACCATTAATATTTGAACATTCATTTCTCCTATAATATCTGAGCAGATGCTAGTCAATAATTTCTATACACACAGCTTACCAATAATATCTGAACACTCATCTATACAGGTAGCTAAATGAGACACATGACACATATTGACGTTACGAGTTCAGATGTTATTGGCATCTGCATAGATAAATAGCTGAAGCACTTGAACAATATAATGATCGTTTTCCAAATTACGTTTATTTTTGCTTGCATAAAGACCTATTTTGTCAATTTACATCACCACATAGTATAAAACAAAGTCGCTTTTTCTGTCCCTATATCCCTTTGTACGCTTAAATCTGTAAAACTAGGCAACGGATTTTGATGCGGTTTTTTCAATAGATAGAGAGAGACGTTTTTATTTGCAATAAAGAATAGAAAAGCCAACATTTCTAAGTATTTACATTACATCCGTGCGAAGCCGGGGCGGGTCGCTAGTGATTCCTATAAGTCATAAAAGGTATGAGCGTATTTTTGTAGAGTTAGATAGATAAACTTTATTGCACAGAAAAATTTACAGAAATTGGTTTTACAGACATAATCAAGTCCAACTTAGGCGGTCTTATTGCTAGAAAGCAGTCTCTTCCAGACAACCTTTAGGTAGAGGAAATAGTCGATATCTTAGATAGTTGTATTATATCTTATTTTAGTGGCGTGAGTTCATCTTTATCGGCATTACACGAGTGAATGGTTCAATTGGATCTTTCGCTGTTAAAAGTTGCCTCTCATTAAAATTTTAGCTTAGTATTTCACCTACACCATTAAGTGGCAATGAGGTCCTAGCTTAAGGGTGACAAGTACAGCATAATAAATATATTACTGGACTTGTCGCCCTTACCTTGATGGCTTGACCCCTGCTACAAATGTAGCACCCCCCAGGAGCTCTGGAAACCTTACTCACACGCAGGAACACAACAACACAGAAGTGATTGTTATTTGGCTGCGGTCTTCTGTAAGGTGGAGGTATTTCACCAGTCGGGCTGCTCCAGTTCGAGCGATAAATCGCTATGCCCTACCTCTCTTAAGCCTCTCTTAAACCTCTATTAAATTCAACCCATCCAGAATGTTCAGCTCTACGAATGAATCATTTTTAGGTTTCCATAGCCGAATGGCGAAAAACGGAACCCTTATGGATTCGTCATGTCTGTCCGTCTGTCCGTCCGTATGTCACAGCCACTTTTTTCCGTAACTATAAGAGTTATACTGTGGAAACTTAGTAAGTAGATGTATTCGGTGGACCACATTAAGATTTTTGTACAAAAATAGAAAAAGACATTTACAAAGTCTTTAAATGTGATAATGAGGTTTCTAATAAATTTTTTTCTAAACTGAATAGTTTGCGTGAAAGATGCTTTCAAAGTGAAAAAAATGTTGGTCCTTTAAAGAGATAATGACAAAACTAAAAAAATATATGATGTACATTTCCATGCAAACTACCAGCGAAAGTTGATTCGAACGAGATCTAATAAGAACCCTTTTTTTAATCCTTACTAATATTATAAATGCGAAAGTAACTCTGTATGTCTGTCTGTCTGTCTGTGTGTCTGTTACGCTTTCCTGCTTAAACCTCTCAACCGATTTTGATGAAATTTGGTATAGGTATACTTTGAATGTCAAGAACGGCATAGGCTACTTTTTATTAGAAAATAAGGGGGGGAAGGGGGTTAAAACCACCTTTGGAAGTTTATATGGAAAAATGTTTATTTTTGAAGTTAGAGATATGAAATTTGGCACAAATATAGCTCGAAACTTGGATTAAAATATAGACTACTTTTTATTTCGTATATAAGGGGAGAAAGGGGTAAAACCGACCATAAAAGGATGGAGTCCACGGGAACGAAGTCGCGGGCACAGCTAGTACGTCATAAATCGTAAACCGCAATTCACCTTTAAATTAAACAACACAAGTATAAACTTTGAACTAGGAGCTTCAAGGTAAGGGCGACAAGTCCAGTAACAGAATTATTATGCTGTACTTGTCACCCTTAAGCTAGGACCTCATTAGCACTTAACATCAGGTGGGATGAGGTCAATCTTGAAGTGCAATATAAAAAAAACACTAGAGGTGAGTGGTTTAACTTGTCGGACAATCAGTTCGGCTTCCGGGTAGGGCGCTCCACAATCGACGCGCTGGCGCGCCTCCAGGGAACAGTTGACGAAGCCTGGGACGCGGGGGAGGGAGTATTGGCTGTGTCGTTGGACATAGCCAACGCGTTCAACTCGATCCCCCACTCCACAATCCTGGCGGCCCTAAACTACCATCGGGTGCCCCAATATCTCCGGCGACTCCTCAGCAACTACTTGTCCGGCAGAAAGCTCGTCTACGTGAGGAAGGGCGGCTTGCTTCGGCGTGCGGATGTCGAGTCCGGTGTTCCGCAGGGGTCTGTCTTGGGGCCCCTCCTGTGGAACATCGGCTTTGATTGGGTCCTGCGGGGTGTCCTCCTTTCGGGCATGAGCGTCATCTGCTATGCAGATGACACCCTAGTCACCGCCCGGGGGAGGACCTATGATGAGGCCGCGCGCCGTGCAACCACCGGTGGCACACGGGTGGCGGAGCGCATCAGTCGTCTGGGGCTGCGTGTAGCGCTCGAAAAGACCGAGGCCATTTACCTCTACGGGCCTCGGCAGCGCCGTCCTCCTCCGAACGCTAACATCGTCGTCGGAGGAGTGACCGTCAGGGTAGGGGCCCAGATGAAATATCTGGGCCTAGTATTAGACTCGCGCTGGTCTTTCGAGCCCCACCTCAAGGGGTTGTCCCAGCGCCTCATCGGAGCAGCGGGGGCGTTCGGACGCCTTCTCCCCAACTTGGGAGGACCAAGGGCCAAATGCCGGCGACTCTACGCCGGCATTCTTAGGAGCATGGCCCTCTACGGCGCACCCATCTGGGCGGATGCCCTTTTCCGGCGAGCGAATACAGCCCACCTGCGGAGACCACAAAGGGCTATTGCCCAACGCGTGGCCCAATCCTACCGCACGGTGGGCTTCGACGCGGCCTGCGTTTTAGCCGGCACACCACCTTGGGCCCTTGACGCAGGGGTGCAGGCCCAGGTGTACTGGAAGTCAGCGGAGAGAAGGGCGCGGGGAGAGCGTCCCTCCCCAACTGAGGTGGCAGCGATCCGGCGCGAGGAGCAAGCAAAGATGGTCCGGCGGTGGAAGACGGGTCTTGAAACACTACGACCCAGGGGGCGAGTAATAGACGCCGTTGGCCCGGTATTGCAGGAGTGGCTGAACCGGGGCCACGGGTTCCTGACTTTCAGATTGGTGCAGGTCCTTACCGGACATGGATGCTTCGGTCAGTACCTGCACCAAATCGGGCGAGAAGAGTCGCCGTCGTGCCACGCCTGCGGCGCGGCGGCAGACACAGCGGACCACACACTGGGTGCATGTCCAGCCTGGGCCAATGAGCGGGCCGAGTTGGCCGCCGTTGTTGGGGGGGATTTCTCGCTCCCAAGCATTGTTGCGGCCATGCTTGGGAGCGAGGAGGCCTGGGCGGCAGTTGCCGCCTACAGCGAGCGAATAGTCTTGCACAAGGAGACATCGGAGAGGGAGCGAGAGGACGACCCCCTCGCCCCACCACACCGAAGACGCCGGAGACTGCGCGCGAGGCGTCACTTCGACGCCCTTGCGCTTGCTAGCGGGGACTAGCCGACCGCGGGTGTGGGGACACCCCGGCCGGCCTTGCACGGTCTTCCGCAGATGCGCGGGAACGGCTTAGCACCTTCGGCCGTTCCCGCCAGTCCCCCAACCACCCAGGGGGGACCTGGTGACGCCACCCCGTAGGGACAGCAATTCCGCCGACGGCGCTGTGGCAGTTATGGGTCGCCCGGTATCCCATAGCGCCGTCAATAGGCGATGAGAAGGTGGGGGGAGTTGTTAGTTAGGGTAGTCCCCGCCCCTTCTGGGCGGGGGAGTCCCACACACGTTGCTGCCGTCCCCACGACAGCGATATGGTGCGGAAATGCATTTTCTCCCCTTAAAAAAAAAAAAAAAAAAAAAAAAGGACCTCATTACCACTTAACATCAGGTGGGATGAGGTCAATCTTGAAATGCAATATAAAAAAAAAATATGTAACCTGCTGATACGGAACCCTTCATGGGCGAGTACGACTCGGACTTGGCCGATTTGTTACGCCGAGGAAGTGGTTACGCTATCTGGTAACTGGTTACATTACAGTGATTTAACATTAATGATTCCTGTATTAAGATTGAAGATCAACAAATCATTTGTGGTTGAAAGGCTAATCCACAAAGATATCTTGTGTGCGACCTTAATATTCTTAATAACACAGGGCAGTCACCTCAACACATAAAAGCTAAACAATTTCGTAAGCTCACCGCATTGTAATTCTCGTAACGGTCTCTAATAATGGAGTCTGTTAATCAAAGAGCTATTTACTATGATTAGAACCGAACCTGATCTGATTTCGTTAATGAGGCTTCAATATCGATACATTTACAGTATACAGCTACAGTGTAGACTAGATAACTCCTAGATTAGTAAAATTAGTTTTTTTTTATATTGGCTCCTCCCAGCCTGATGGTAAGCAAGAGAGGAACCCAAATCGCGATGACAACGGATTTGATATCAAAATATCCTATCCGTTAGCATCGCCATACTGGCCCGCAAGATGTTTTTCAGGCTCCTTTTAAAGGAATCCATGTCAAAGGAAGGAGGAAACACATGAGCCGGCAACGAGTTCCACTTCTTTATGGTCTGGCAAAGATAGGAGTTGCCAAACTTTTTTGTTCGTGATGGAATATTTTCCACGGTGAAGCGATGACATCGTTGGCCGGCTCTTGTGGTTCTGTGAAGGAAAAGAGCGGATGGGATAAGTGAAAACAGTTCCCCGGGAGTCGATCTAAAAGGTCAATTTTGACATGAAATAATCAGCTAAATTTTGGCACACATCTTTATTAGAATATTTTTAATGTTGTCCCGAAAGTCTTATAAAACTATTACCTTCACTTCATCAGCAGTTGGTGAAAAATACTATCTACGCTCTCTATTTATGATTTTAATAGTACACTGCACAAAAATGTTTTAACTCCAAAGTTATAGGAAAAAACTACTGGTTCATATTAAAAAATTGTCACGTCTATGCCTTATCGTGTACAAAATCGAGTAGTTACTCCGAGCGATAAAATTAGTATGGAAATTGTAGTGGCGCCGCAGCGGCGTGTAGGCGAACCATTGAAATTATCATACAAAACTGTCGCTTCGAATATTTGATTACCATTTTATTGGGGTTATGCACCTGAATAAGAAGAATACAGCGGCTATAAGAGCACTTTTTGTCCGTCTATTTGTTAAGATACCAAACATGAAACTTTAAGCTTAGAAACGCAAGCTGAAATATATGACCATTTGAGTCTACCTTTACCAATTGACAGAATAAAACCTGTGTACTTCTCATAACCAACAATCATATAATTTGGCAAAGATTAAATTCCGCAGTTAACTTCGATCAGATAACTTCTTAGTCTTGATTTCCTGTTAATCTGACTTCGGGGCCAATGTCGGCGTACGCATGAAATCTCCCGCTGAAGACTGCGTTGCACTTCAGTACTTCATAGAACTAGAAATATATTAAATATTAGAAATAGAAAAATTTTATCTCCCATTACGGTGCGGGAATCGAACCCACAACCTTCACATATCGCGTGTGCTGCTCTTACCAAAACGAAGACTTACGATATGTGAAGGTCGTGGGTTCGATTCCCGCACCGCAAGGGGAGATAAAATTGTATCTGTTTCTAATATTTAAAGTTCGCTCGTACGGCGTATAGTACTATAAAAATAATAAAATCGATTAGAAATACTATATTGGTACGCTCGGCTAATGATTAGCACCGACGTCAACTTAAGAGGAAATCAAGAAGGCTTGATACTGTGATTTATCGATTTTGTGATGTGATTGAAACTCCACAGTTTCAATATGTAAGGACAGATCCACAGTTCCAAGTATAAAAACAAACAAATTATGGCCATCCCCGTCACAGCTTACTAAGGTGTTTGTATATTAACACAAGCATTGCAACAAAGGCTTAAAGTACCGTATAGTTTAATTTAATTTAAACCTTATGTAGCTGAGGTAAGTATGTGGAATAAAATCATCATATGTGACTAAGATAGTCTGGTAATAATACATACACGTCAACGAAGCAAATGAGGGTGAAAGAATGTTTAAAGCTTTGATTCAGCCGATGCCATTGTTTAGCTTACAACTGTCCATCTCCAAAATATTTGACCAAAGACAGTAAAGCATTTTTATTAAGGACTTCATACGGAGCCTTCTCACTTAAACTGCTTTCATTGTTTGCCAACAAAAACTTCGATAGTTTATTTTAACAATTTATCAAGTTTAAAGTGTTGTTGAATTAAAAAAACTCAATTAAGCACTTATTTACGCTAAGTTATAGTCCAAATTAGTCCATCAGTTAACGATTCTAGCCCCGTCCGCATCAGTATCGCACTACGACGGCACCCTGTTTACAAATGGCCCGCAATCTGCATACCGATGCGGCACTTACAGCGAGCTGTGTACACGCCCGAGCGCCGATCAGCGCTTAGATATCACACGCAGATTAACTGTTAAAATTTAACCTATCTTCGTAGTATCTATAGATTAACTAACCCTCATCAAACTAAAATCAAACCGCATCCGAACTAAGTAGAAAGACAAAAAATATTGTTAATAGATACTGAGGGTTGTAATAATACTGCTTACGTCAGCGCTGGTATATCATATGCAGATTAACACTGTCATGGACACTCCATCCGCAGACGTTAAATAGGTTTATTAGAACGTTATACCACATTTCAATGAATTGCACAAAAAACTTTACTCAGTCGCTTTCTTTACATTGAAAGAGAAGAAAACACGATGGTGTCATCCAAATAGTCGCAAGAAAAGCCAAAATATGACTAATTTTTTTGGGGGTTTCCGCTCATCACCTTCTATACTACTACCGTGGCATTACTTCTATTATAGACTAGCGACCCGCCCCGGCTTCGCACGGGTGCAATAGGTACTAAAATATGTACGTATTATACACATAAACCTTGCACTTTATTTTATTACATTGACTCCCGTACCCCAGTGACGCTTACATGGAGCCTACATCGCATGCTGGCTAGCTGAGCGCGCGGTGAGGGGCAACCACGCGACTTTTTTCTAATACTTGCATTTTTTTAATCGTGATATCTTCCGAATGAAATGTCCGAATTGAATAATTCAAAAAGTTATATAAAGGTATTAAAGCCGTCTTGAATATAAAGTAATTTATTTTGATAAGGATTAATGCCAAGGTACAAATAAAGAGCCTTTTTAAGCAGGGGCATATTAAATACATTTTTAGAAATAAAAACCGCTTACTGTGACATAACTTTAATATTTAGACATAGGCTGTCGCGACACTTTTTGAAGTTAATGATGAATTCTGCAAAGACGTAGTATATGATTTTGTTCTATCATCAATAGTTTTCGCAGCGCACGCGATTTAAGGAATTTTTCAGGTCATTTTTAGTTACATTATTGATGTTTTAGTATAAATCCCTAAGCCCGAGCGCCGATTAGCGCTTAGATATCACACGCAGATTAACTGTTAGTATCAATAGATTTACTAACCCTCAAATTTAAAGCAAATCGCAACCGAACTAAGTAAATAAATTATATAATTTTGATCTTAGAGTAGAGGCCGAGGAAAATTATGAAGGCCGTTGTAACTTACAGCCGATGTTATGGAAAAGAAATAAATATTGTGTTCTTCTTATCTGGTTCCATACTAAAGTAAAAATACAATATAATACTATTCATACTGAGATAATAAAGTTGCTTAAATTAGTTCTGAGATAACACATGTAGATAATAAGCAATTATTCTGTTTTCTTTTTTTATAATGCACTACGAGATTGACCTCATCCCATCTGATGTTACGTGATAATGAAGTCCTAGCTTAAGGCGAAAACTACAGCATAATAAAGCTGCTACTGGACTTGCTGCTTTTGAAGGTTTGACCCCTGCTACTAATGGGTGCTACCCCAGGAGCAAGAACACAACAACACCGAAGTGATTGTTATTTGGCTGCGGCAGGGAGGTATTTCACCAGTTCGGGCTGCTCCAGTTCGAGCAATAAATCGCCATGCCCTATCTCTCTTAAAAACTAAATTTGCATTGTATTCAATGACGATTCAAAAATGTTACATGTAACCTATGCGAATAAAGAAGTACTTATGCTAGAGTACGTTTTAGCACTCAAACTGGAGCAGCCCGACTGGTGAAATACCTCCACCTTACAGAAGACGGCAACCAAATAACAATCACCTCTGTATTGTTGTATTCCTGCGTGTGAGTAAGGTTTCCAGAGCTCCTGGGGGGTGCTACATTAGTAGCAGGGGTTAGGCCTTTAAGGTAAGAGCGACAAATCCAGTAACCGATTAGTTATGATGTACTTATCACCCTCATTACCACTTAACATCAGGTGGGATGAAGTCAATCTTGAAGCGTGATATATAAAAAAATAAATTGGTGTAAGATAAAATATATTATTGGACAATACCACATTTCTTGCTCTTGTGTGGATTGTGAGGTTAGTAGCTTAATCTCTTGTGTTACAGAAATCAAAAACAACGACAGTACCACAACATCCAGATCCGAGATAATATAGAAAAGTTCATTTCCCATGTTGACACTACCACGCCATCCCTACCGGGGATCGAACCCGGAACCTCAGAGACGGCTCGAAACCAAAGTCTGGCCCGGTTTTCTCTCAGTCACGGAGGTCGTCATTTTATTGCTGCATATACTTTGTTGTCGATCGTTCGACATGTAAGTATATCTGTTGCGTCGGTTCAAACAACTTTGATAATGATTATTATGTCGTCTTTAATTGCCACATTTCGATTAGTTTATAACCTACCTTGCTAATAAACGATTTCATCATAGCGGAAACGCATCCGAATAGATTCTAATGAAGTTAATTAAGACGGGCATCGGCATTGAATTAACTATTGTGTTTCCCTATATCATATTGCATCATACGCGTAATTCGCTTAATTGTATCACTATTATGTCAATGCACATCGATAATGAACAATCCATTGATTGCGTAGTCATTGAAACTATATATATAATAACTATGTTTAATATGACAAATTAATTGAATAGCTACACGGTTTTCCCGCCTGGCTGCACTGTTGGATCCATAAAATAAGGGGAGAGTGGAAAACTGCATGTTTATTAGAGGAAGATGATATATACTGGTGGAAAGTTTATTACGACCTCGGTGGCTCAGTGGCTAAGGTAGGCGGCCAAAGTGCGAAAGGTCTCGGATTCGATTCCCGGTCAGGTCATTTGAGAAAACGAACTATTCTACATTGACGTGGGTCTGGATGTGCTGGGATGCCGCCCCCAGTTAGTACCCTGGTGTTAATAGTGTATCTGGTACTCATAGTACAAGGGAAAACCTTAATATTTGGTATATATTACACGTAATATTTGGTATTTGTAAGACCAGGTGATTGGTGTGATTGTCTGGCGCATTTATTATTATTATTTATTATGTATAATACATAAGGTCAAAATTCCAAATTATTTTATTCGTGTAAATTACATAACTAATATTTTTGAATCGTCTTCATAATCGGAATGAAGCTGTCTCCGGTTTGGAACATATAGCTTATAGAGAACAAGAAACTCTGTAATTTTCATTACTAATAAAGCTGAGCTTTTACAAGTTTTACAATTGACGCACGACACTGTATGGCTTAGTGCCAACCTAGTTTTCTAATTGTGCACTTAATAAATTCAAAGGAATGATAAAAAAATTAAACTGTTAAATTTACAACTGTGATCATAATGCGCAATTTGCTTTCCTTTCCTGCGTACATATACGATTATAGATAAATAGGTACCTATTGCAGAATTTGAACAAAACGTTCAAGCGAAAACAGTTCTTAGCGGATTTTTACCCAAATCTCAAGTTTGTGGTTGTTAAAATTACTTAAAATTTCGTGATCCATTAGTCAGTGAGTTGTATTTCGCATTTGTATATCCCTACTAATGTGATAGGAAGAAATATGTAATTTATTTGATTAAAAAAACTTATTCTAATACGTAGATCGGGCAAAATATAAACGTGTTACTAGGTAAATCTACGTCGCGTTACATAATGAATGAAAAACATACCTTTATGAACGATGTTCAAAGCATAAAGTAAGTAGCTAAGTTTCTGGTAATTATATTTCTAGCGTCGAAGACGTCTCCGACGTGGCCTTATGCTTGTTAAAACAAAAAAGTCGCCTTTTCAGATGTTTTTTCCACTTAAAAACAAGTTTGGAAATTTGAAAACAGAAAAAGGTCTAGAAATATTTCGTCCTAAAAACGTAAAGAGCTTAACTTCCAATTTTTTTGATCAATCAAAGGTACTTTCAGAGCTTTTGCTTCCGACGAAATATATTTTACATAATATATTAAAGCCTACATTGCCTTTGCTAATAAATTGTTTCTTTGAACTACGCACTTAAATATAAAACTCAGAATCCAAAAAAACCAGCCTACTTTATCAGAATCTAGAATTTGCACGTAATGAGTCCTACCTTTTACACACAAGCAAATACATTATAGACACAGAAATCTACGCACACTCACACAAACACGCACAATCACTCACATAGCCACATTAAAATCCGTTCAGTAATTTTTGTATGAAAAACTAACAAATATACTTCTAGGACTCCATACATACAGACTTTCATGATGATAATATTATTAGGATGTTTAAGATGAAACGCGAAAAGCTTAAATTGATAGATTGTGCAGAAAAAAATACAGAAATTGATTTTACAGACATTATTGTGGTACCGTCATTGTTTCTGATTTCTGTAACACAAGTGCTTAAGCTACTTACCATAGAATCAGAGCAATGTATGTGATGTTGTCCAATATTTATTTATATTTATTTATTATTACAATTACAATCTAGGCGGTCTTATTGATAGAAAGCAATCTATTCCAGAGAACCTTTAAGGAGAGGAAATAGTAAATATCGAGAAACGGGCACGGCCATGCAAATTATAAATTGAGAAAAAAAATACAGAAAACATAAATACCATAACGTGATTAATACAAAATCAAATATTGTTTGATTGACGACCTCCGTAGCTGAGTGGTGAGCAGGCCGGACTTAAGCTACTTTGCTGTTTCGCCGTCTTGAGTTTGATTCCCGGTCGAGTCAATTTGGAAAACTTTTCTGTATTGTATCGGCTCTAGCGGTAGTGCAACACATATGCTTTAACTACTTACCACGGAATCAGGAGGTCTACTCTCAAAAACGAAATATGTCGGATCCGACAACGGATAGCAATTTTTAATTCTCATCACTTCGAATGCTACTAAAGCGTTTAAAAAAACACAATATTATTTATGCAAATCATTAACCACGCTTTAACTCCCGAACTTTTGAAAAATCTTCAAAAACGAATCCTTTCGTATGTTCGTTTCGTTTTTGAGAGTAGACCCCCAGAACAACGTATGTGATCGATTTTATATTTTTATAGTGATTTATTGTGTGCGCTTTTGTAGTGCTTCCACGATGTTCGCGTTAGCGGGCGTAGATAGCTTTGAAGCTATCATGCGAAAAAAGAGCGCGTCTGTATTGCACAGAGTACGTGGCAGCTGCCACAGCGTACTGAAGGAGATAGCTGACAGTGAGGATTGTCCACTGATCGGACATAAGTTGAATAGGACGAGGTCCGTTTTTTTTCGTTTTTTTTAGTTTAAGAGTTTCTTATAATTTTATTTTATTTTTATTTTATTTTTATTTTATTTTTATTTTATTTTTATTTTATTTTTATTTTATTTTTATTTTATTTTTATTTTATTTTTATTTTATTTTTATTTTATTTTTATTTTATTTTTATTTTATTTTATTTTTATTTTTATTTTATTTTTATTTTTATTTTTATTTTTATTTTTATTTTATTTTATTTTATTTTTATTTTTATTTTATTTTTATTTTTATTTTTATTTTATTTTATTTTTATTTTATTTTTATTTTATTTTTATTTTTATTTTTATTTTATTTTTATTTTATTTTTATTTTATTTTATTTTTATTTTTATTTTATTTTTATTTTATTTTATTTTATTTTTATTTTATTTTTATTTTATTTTTATTTTATTTTTATTTTATTTTTATTTTATTTTTATTTTATTTTTATTTTATTTTTATTTTATTTTTATTTTATTTTTATTTTATTTTTAATTTTATTTTAATTTATTTTATTTTATTTATGCCGCATTTAAAATATTTAACGTATGCGATGTTGTCCAATATTTAAATTCAAATTCAAATTATCTTTATTGCACTTTATCACATTACAACATTTGAAGATGGTAGGTATACATGTGACGCCCTGCAAAAAACAATTTTGGTTATCAATCCCCAGAAAAAGCTGTGCATTATCATTTAAACATAACGATGAAATACATATTATGATGCTCATTCTGAATTAACGTTTAACGAGTTCTGTACAGTAGTGACGTCACCCTCTCGATAGGAAGTGGTTAACTGTTCCGTAAGTAATTAATAATTAATTACTTCTAGTTCGTACTCGACGCTCTGAGGTGTGGATCGAATCATTATCATCCGTGAATGGAAATTTAGGTAAAAATGTCGGTTTATGTATAGATTACAATGTCGTTATTAAATAAAAAATAATGCGCCAGACAATCACACTAATCACCTGGTCTCAAACTAAGGTTCCCCTAGTACTATGAGCACCAGACGACGGTTACTAACTGAGGACGGCAACCCAGCACACCCAGACCCAAGTCAATTAAGAAAAGAATTAACCTGACCGGGAATCGAACCCGGGACCTCTCGCGCTTTAGCCGCCTACCTTGGCCACTGGGCCACCAAGTTCGTCAAATAGAAATAGGGATTATGCTTGTATTTGTATTCAGTGAGAATACATACCGAATTCTTTACAAAACTCGTCTGAAATCTAAACATAAGCGCGTAAATTCCCCCCACCCCCCACTCCCTACTAATTACGACACTAATTACGCAGACGAGGCACCGTACCGGAAACTGGTGATAAGCGGAACGACTAAGACGTCCCGGACTAAAATAAGCGGACATATCCGGAAGTGACGTGAAAAAAAATATAGGTTTTTATATTTATCGATATTTGTAATTTTTCTAATATTCGATTTTAAATAATCGACTAGATTTTTAATATCGATTTTTGTCAATCGATTATTTACTGTCTGTTGCATTAAAAATGTTATATTCCTTGTAAAACTACACAATATTAGAAGATAAATTTACAAACCTCCGTAGCCAAGAGGCGAACGGGCCGGACTTTCGCGTCGCGCCATCTCTGAGGTCCCGGGTACGATTCTAGTCGGGCCAATATCGTCTCGGGTCTTAGCGTTGTGGTACCGTCCTTGTTTTTGATATCTGTAACACAAGACCACAGAATCAGAGCAATGTATGTGATGTGGTCCAAAATGTACAGGTACATTTTGGACCACTAGGTCTAGTCTAGTTTAATTTAAGACATTGTATTATTCGGTACAACCAAAAGATTGCGATTTTTGTTACAATTGACTTGTAAATTCAACTATCATTTAAATTACTATTTCAAGTACAGGAAAATTTAAAAAAATCCCGATATTATTTGTGAATTGGTTTGTTAAAAATCATTTTACTTTAAAAACAAAAATCGCGATCGATTAATGAGTAATATCATTTTCCCCTCTACCTAAGTCTCATCCTTAGTATCCTCTAATCCGGTGTTAATGATAATTACGGCATTAAATTTAAATGCAAAACTTATCTTAGTATGGTGATTTGCATTGATATAATTTGAACTCCTTTTTGACGAAAGAATACAAGCTCTTGACTATTTAGCTATTATGATATCGGTGATATCCGTTATTTCGATGGTAGATCACCGTAAATTAAGTTCTCATCAGTTATCATTAACATTTTTTATTGCAAATTCACATTTTACTATAAAAAACACGTTTGCTTTTAAAACAGTTACTTAATTCTAATATTTTAACATATTAGTGTGAAGAAACATCTTGCGGGCCAGAAAGGCGATGCTAACGGATTCCTATCCGTTACGGTATCAAAATTATCAAATCCTTTGGCATCGCGATGCTTTCCGCGATGCGATGGTTCCTCTTCTGCATCAGGCTAGGATGATCCAATCAATATACTGTGCTATTATAAAACATGCAGTGCATTCAGTATATTACGAAGTACCTTTTAGGTTAAATTATCTGTGTTAAACCCTTTTTTTTTATCTCAATTTTTTGTTAGTTCTTCTCTTTACGGCAAAATTTGCAAACATAATGATACTAAACGACCTAATTATATCACTAACTTCTCTGTACTACTTAGTGGGTGTGAGGTTTAACTGCTACGTGATTGGTTATATAAAGACGTCATGATGACATATCTGTCACCATGACATATATCATGCCAAAAATAGCCAATGGCGTAATAGTTGGACTTTACGCCTACCTATTGCCACCTAACGGATTTTTCAAGCGCGGTAGCCACTATTGGCTACTTGACAGTTTTTGAAAAAGTATTGTAATATATGCGCCTGATCATTTTAAATCCCAAGCAAGTCGATTTATCTGGAAAAAATGTAAAATACAAGCGAAAAACAAGATTTTGTGCAACACATTTAAAAAGCGCGCGAAAACGTTAAGTCACGTGACTGTTGAAACTGTGACGTCAACGTTCTATACATCAAACCGATACACCCGTATCGGTTTGATGTATAGAACGTTTGTATAGAACGGAGCGACTTCATTTTATGAAAATATAGCATTTTTAAAAACTGGAAAATGTTTAAATAAATCCCTATTACGGTTAGCGACACAAAATAATCATCGTTTTGCCACATTAAAATAAATTATTTTCGCTGACAGCTGTCATTTCCGAATTGTAATGGTGGTTTCCGTTTCGGTTCTTTTGTTCCACAGATAAAAAAGTAAAATTTATTTTGCAAAAATAAAATACTAATTATGCTTTTAATAAAAAAATAAAAATGTAAGATTATTTCTTAAATAATAAGCTAACATATCCACACACTTTTCATATTTTATTGTTAAGACTGTCAAGTAGCCAATTGTCCACAAAAGTTATTACTTTAAATTTGTAAAGTCAAATGGCACGGTAAAACTGAAAAATAGCAAGTGATATCTTCTACTAATGAATTGTAATTAGCAATCTATTACATTATTACCATTACCTTTTATCATGTATTTCCTCACCAAGTCAGTAATTACGGACTCCTACGTCTAATTACTATTCCAACACGTTTGTGCCAAATCTGGAATATGAGGTCATTGACACTGCTAATCTATTAGCTTGTAGAGAAGGAACGATCCACTAAAAGGGACGTTGGTCTTTACCTACTCTAGTAAGCAGAAAAATCTGTTAAGTATTGACTAAATGGCGAACTTATAACACAAGTACATTCAACTAGACTTTGGACAGGGCTTGGAGTTTGGTAAATGAGAATTTAGAAGCGTTACATTTGCCTGGTTTAGTATAAAATTACTAGCATGTATGAAGTGACCGGATTTTTTTTGACGCGCTTTTATTAGCTTCACTTGTAACTATGTAAGAAAATCTTGGAATCTTAATTTGACCCACTTCCCGGTCTTCGATTAGGATGAAATTTTACACACGCTCTGAGTTCTGATGACAATACATGATTAGATAACAAACGTCATTTCAAATCCAATATGGCGGCCTCTCCAAGATGGCGGACAGGCTGTTTGAAATCCACTCCCATGATATGGGTATCAAATGGAAGGGTTTGCTGTCTGGAATAGGAAAAAAATGTCGTCACGTGACTAAAAGAGTGTTTTTTAAAAAAATTTATATTACTTTTCAAGATTGACCTTATCCCACCTGATGTTAAGTGGTAATGAGGTCCTAGCTTAAGAGCGATTTATTTATTTAAACATGAACAGAACGACACAGAAGTGATTGTTATTGATGACGTTGATCACTAAGATTTTAATATTTATAACCGTTTCTAATGTTTTTGTGTGGTTTAGTGTTGAATTGAACTGTATCGTTACATAATTACTGAGAAATTTTTAGTAAAAAAAAATATTTAAAGTGTGTAGTGTAGTGTGTATAATATTCTAAAGAGCAAAAAAATAAGTTATAAAGCACCAAACACCCTTACTTTATCGTGAAGTTTTATCAATTCTCACGTGATATAACCAGAGGTAAACTTTGTTAAATACGTTTACTTGCCATAAAAAAGAAAAAGAAGAAGTAAGAAAAAAAATATTGACCGATAGTATTTACTGTAAAATGTTACATTTTATTAAAAAAAAAAACAATAAAATTGTTCAATTGACTCTCATTTGACGTTCAATGCGTCATTTCATTTTTATATGAATATTTTAAAAAATACTGATGACTACCTGACAACCTAAGGCATTTCCTTGACCGATATAATTTATAGTCTATCCTCAAGCATCTATATTTATTTATTTATTTATTTATTTATTTATTTATTAACACCAACAAGACATACACTGTTTAATACTAAATTGTACATGCCAATATAACAGTTTGAGTGCTATCTTAATTAAAGGTGTTACACAAAAGAAATTGAATAAAGTTAGCATCAGAATAACATGAAATAAATAGGTAATTATAAAATTGGTAGATAAATAGATTTGACAATGAAATTAAATAAATTATAATAAATTTTATAAATAGTAAAGAAAAATTATACACAAAATACCAAAACTAGCCAGACAGCGATATCAGACTTTATAAACTCATATTTGTTTTGTAGAAGGTGCTTTAAAAAGAATCCTAAACAAATTTCCATACATTTTTCCTCGACGTAGTTTGCAAGTGGACTCCTTTAGACTGTGTCAAAGAGCATGCATTCATCTTCTTCATCAACTACTTATCCATCTGTCCTCCTTCAACAACTCCTAATGACCAGAAGCTAATGTCACTACATTTGGAGCATATACAGTGACTACATCTTTTGGGTCATGAGCAAAAAAGCGGTCTAACGCGTTGCATTAGAACACATATCGAGTGCAGGGAAAACTTGGCTTTACGGAAATAGTGCGAACTTGATGATGGTCCAAGTCACAAGCGATTTCTGAAAATAATTTTGTACTGCTTAAGCTCGAAACTTTACCAGATCAAACAAAGTGTGAGATAGAAAGAGATTTTTACATGAAAAACTTAGATGTAATGATACCCGTTGCAGAACAAGCCACTAAAATAACTTTAAAATTGCAATACTGAAGAACCTAGCAATAGGCAAGTGATTCAGCTTATAAAAAGGTAGGGGAATAGCGACTATGTAATTGCATAGGCTCTCCATACAATGCACAGACAACCTTATCGTAATGTGATAGTGAGTTTTGCGGTGTTTTTACCTATTTTCAGCAGTCACGTCTTTTGGCTGCCAGTGTATATGTCACCGTAAGATTGTAAAATTCGTTAGATTATAATCTATCTCGCGAGATTGTAAACTGTCGAAAGATTGTGAACCGTAACTTAGGATTGCAATTTAACGCATTATTTTTCGCTTTATTGTAATCTATCGAAGTGAAAACGTTAAATTACAATCTGTCCCGCGTCAAACTGTCAACTGTCCGAAAGCTCTTCCTGATTGGTCGGTTTATTATATGAGCGACCAATCACGACCAGCATTTCTATGTCCCCGTAAAGTTAGGAATGAAATTCAATTCAAATCATTTCTTTTATTTAAAGAAAAAGAGATGTCGTTTTAATAAAATAAATGCACTTCAAAAATCTTCAAGTATTTATTTACTATATAGTAGGTAATCAATAATCCTGACATATGTTGAAAAATAATTGTTCCGAAATATTTATTCTTCAAACACTCAAAATTTTATATAAACTATAAAATGAAACAATTATTTTGTCTTTAAACACAAATTAAAATTCGAAAATTTTAAGAAACTCTTATAAAAAAGTATTTAATCCTTTAAACATACCATAAATTAATTGTATTAAGACAACAAACGAAATAACAAACAAATATGGCGAATGACGGGGCGGCGGGGGGCACATAACTCTCAACCAATCAGCGTGTGAGATCCATTTCGTTCTACGTCAGTTCACAATTTGACCGATTCCCATCGATAGATTACAATATAGCGAAAAATAATGCGTTCAATTGCAATCATAATGTTACGGTTCACAATCTATCGACAGTTTACAATCTCGCGAGATAGATTATAATGTAACGGTTTTTATAATCTTACGGTGACATATATACAGTAAATAGTGAACCACTACATTTTTAAAATGTTTAAATTATAACTTGAAAATTTGTCACCTTCAATTAATTGCACTTAGCTCATTCGGAAGACCAGAACGCGCCAAACGTAAAGGTTGTTGGTGCGAATTCTACATTGCATGGGAAGATGAAATTGTTTTTTTTATTTATTAACGTTATTGCTCAAAAAATACAACACGTGTTTTTATTTTATTTTAAAGAATCCGAAAAATTTCATCTCCCTTTACCGTGCGGGAATCCAACCCACGACCTTCACGTATCGCACGTGCTGCTCTTCAACTGAGCAAACCGCAAATAAAATTTTTCTGCTGTATTAACCTACGATAACGTATTACGTGTACGGTAAACCAACGGTAAGTGCCTCTGCCAAATATGTATAGAACTACATACTTATCGGCCCGTAGTACATTAGTTGCAGAAATGTTGTTTTTAAAATAAACGAAAAAAGTTTGAATACAACACGTGAACTTAATGCTAGTGGCATTCTCTACCCTTTGTTTCTTATGTTCTGTTTCTTTAAAATTTTTTTTTTTATTTACTTAAGAAATCGTCTATATATCGGACGACCTCCGTAGCCGGGAGGCGAGCGGGCCTGACTTTGGCGAGCGCCATCTCTGAGGTTCCGGGTTCGATCCCCGGTCGGGTCAATATGGGAAACGAACTTTTCCATATTGTCTCGGGTCTGGGTGTTGTGGTACCGTCGTTGTTTCTGATTTCTGTAACACAAGTGCTTAAGCTACTTATCACAGAATCAGAGCAATGTATGTGATGTTGTCCAATATTTATTTATTTATTTATTTTATTTATATGATTGAAGACAGCGACACTCTTGTAACTTGCACCACCCGGCACTAAAGCAGATTCGTCCGCGCGAGCGCGCGCACTCACAATCCATTAGACGCGACACTGTCGAACGAGCAGACTAAAGCTCTCGAAGACTTGGACGCCCGACTCTTTGTGCTCATATTAACTGCGCTGAGAGGCTTTTGTTACTAACTGCAGCTCTGGTCCGGACGTTTAGGATTTTAAAGGACAGGCTCGCTAATACATAAAACGTGATGAATTTGTCAATTGCTGAACCCATTTACTTTACTTATTTACTTAATTTATTTTTATTTAATTATATATTTGCGTTTATATATATAAGTATATCCCAATTTATATTTAGCACAGCCGTACCCGTATCTCGATATTTACTATTTTCTCTAACTAAAGGTTGTCTGGAAGAGATTGCGTTCTAGGAATAAGACCGCCTAAATTGTACTGTAGAATATGTGTGTACAATTTTCTGTGCAATAAAGTGTATCCTTCACATTTTATATATTCATTTTATTTATTTTAATCATATATGTTGATTTATCTTCTTATATATAAAAATGAATCGCTGTTCGTTAGTCTCGCTAAAACTCGAGAACGGGTAGACCGATTTGGCTAATGTTGGTCTTGAAATAATTATGGAGGTCCAGGGAAGGTTTAAAAGGTTAGAAATTAAAAAAAAATAGGCGTTACAAAGTTCGCCGGGACAGCTAGTAATTAATAAATACCGTAATGTTATTTGTAATGCATAATTTACTGTGGTTAATTATAATTTATTATGATTTTTACATTACTTACGCACTTTTTCACTACTACCCCACCCATATACAAACTCTCTGCATTAACCAAGGGTTGACTGGTAGAACATGCCCCTAGCATTAAGTCCACATGTTGTACTTTTTTATGCAATAACGTTTTTAAATAAGTAAAATAAGGTTATTTAGTTTCAAAGGTGCTTAAGCCATGGTGGTGGCAACCATTTGTAAAAGATACTGAGGACATGCATGCGGCAGTACTGAATTTAAGGGCATTTTGAAAGGCACATAATGTGAATAGTAAAATGATCCTGCTCGATAAAGTTATTTGATTACAAAACTTAAATAAAACTACAACTCGCATCACTCCTACGCATACGTATAATGACAACAAATGAAACCAAAAAACAAACAATCGTAATTAGGTAGGTGAAATTAATATTGAAACTTGAAACTTAAAGCCCACCTTGAAGATAGGTTTAATACAAGACCTTTAAGTAAGGAGGGATACTCTCAAAAACGAAACGAACAAACGAAAGGTTTCGTTTTTGAAGATTATTGAAAAGTTTGGGAATGAAGACGTGGTTTTTGATTTGCATAAATAATATTTTGTTTTTTGAAAACGCTTAATTTGCATTCGAAGTGATTTCTTTATGATTATGAGGATTAAAAATTGCCATCCGTTGTCGGATCCGACATATTTCGTTTATGAGAGTAGACCCCAAGATAGATAGATAGATAGATATACTTTATTGCACAAAACTTTACAGAAATAGGTTTTACAGATTGATTCTAGTACAATTTAGGCAGTTCCCAAGGTTCCAAACATCGGACGCTTTACTTATTATTACGAAGTAGGGATTCGGGAAATTGAACTGAGATGAAACCTAATAGCTATTACATATCTTAATTACGGAATCGAACCGGATCTTCAGAGATAACGCTACTCTAAAGGTTCAATTTAAGCTTCCTAACCTAATCCATTTTATCGTATTCTATATAATATTGAGAATAACAGATAACAAATACGGTGTGTGGATACAGTAGCCGGCAAACCGACTTAAATGAAAAGGGAAACCTCAAAGATTGCGCAACGTCAAGGGTTCGCCACCTAAGCCCCCAACCTAATCCATACTTATCGTATTCTTTATAATATTAAGGATAACAGAACAAATACGGGGTGTGGAAATATTGGGAATGCAAACCAACTTATGTGTACAACAAATACCAATTTTTTTATACGCTTGGTTGCCTGCCATGCGAGTAAATTTTATCGCACTCTTAACGAAAATCAAGATGGATGCGTCAGCTGCTGATTGGTCAAAAACACGAGCAGGGTGTGCTATCAGCCAATCAACTGCGTCGAAACTACTTGTCGTCTCATGCGAGAAATTAAACGTGTGGAACATGTAAGATTTGAGTGTGTTATAATTTATCATAAGGCTCATAAACAGATATATTTTATTGCAGAAATTGTTATACAGACAAATTAAAGTAGAATTTAGGCAATCTTATCGCTAGGAAGCGATGTCTTCTAGACAACCTTTAGGATAAGCAATTAGTATATGACGAGAAATACGTACGGCCGTGTCCAAATAAATTGAGTTTTCATTTTTAAATTAATTCATAATGGCATAACATCGTAAACATACATAAACACATAAACTTTTTTTTTTTTTTTTTATTAAATTGTATTATTAAGGCACTTTTCTTTTATGTTTTGCGGCACTTATAATTTCTTCAAATTTCTTATGTTTGTATATCCTGCAAATGGATACAGGAAATATATAAATATATTTAAGATATAAATATGTAATATATATATATATATATATATATAAAGACTATAACATTATTACGTTTGTGATGTTTTACGTATTATTTATATTTTTAAGTCTAGAAACAATAAGAGTGACCAGATTGACGAATGCGTCTGTTGCCTCTTCGCTTTTTAACATTTCAATGAGTTTGAACGGAACTATTTTTCTACGTTCGCAGATGAGTAGATATCTTTCCCTCTCATACTCGAAGATTGAACACTTTTCCAGCAGGTGGTCGACATCCTGAGTAGAAGAGCTGTCGCACGGGCACAGGCTATCGTTACAGATCTTGAAACGTTCAAGATACGCCTTGTGGTACCCGTGGCCAGTCAAGATTTGGGTGATTTCAAATGATAGGGAAACTTGTTTGCGGAAAGTGGCAATCTCATTTATAGAGTTAAACCATTTCTTCGTTCCCTGTCCCTGAGTCAAGGTGTGGAACTCAGACTCCCATTCCCCTTTCATCCGCTCTCTGATTCTTCTCTTAGCAAAAGATATGGGAAACTCATTAAGAGCTGTGGGAGTTTTGCTGACAGCAGCATTTTTAGCGGCAGCGTCCGCCAGTTCATTACCAGCTATTCCTGTATGAGCCTTGACCCACACAAACTTGGCAGAGAGCCCCAAATCTTCTGCAGCTGAAAGACTCTTGTGAATACTATTTACCAGTTTATGTGTATTACTCCTGTCAGCTATAGCCTTAAGTGACGATTGGCTATCGGTAAAGATGGCAAAATCTCTGATTTTTCCCTCCACAGCCCACTGCAGAGACTTGTCGATGGCATAGAGTTCCGTGAGGAAGACGGTAGCAGTTCTGTAGATGTGATATTTTTTAGTTGTGATGTGATCCCCATGGATTATTACAGCAGCTGCCCCCGTGTCACCGGAGTCAAGTTTACTACCATCGGTGAATATACAAGTATCTGTAGTGGCCATAATGCCATCGACTTCTTCCGAAGTGGACGCCTCCTTGTAGGTGATAGTGCGCCTTTTTGCTGGGTGGAGCAATTCCCTGACTGGGACGTTCCTATGAAGCTGGATATCGTCCGGGAGATCCGCGACAGTACCCCTCTCCTTTACCAAGCTAATTTCAGAGACTTCCTGAATGACTAAATGTAACGGCATGAATTGCGCCAAGGCTAGAGCCGCATTTGCTGATAAGGTACGGAATCCCCTAATTGCCCTGATGGCGAATTGTCTCTGAAAAGAGCATAAGAGGCGTCTTACACACTTATATTTCACCGCGGAACCCCAGACTCCCGCAGCGTAAGTTATCATAGGAATGATCACTTGCCTATAAATTGTCTCAACGTTTTGCGAATTTATCCCCCACGTAGGCTTAACAAATTTACATAAATTTTTAAAAACCCCGCTGACTTTATTGACTATATACTTGACGTGCTTAATAAACCTGAGCCTATTATCAATCACGACGCCAAGCAGCTTGATTTCTGAGGACAAAGGCAACCCTTGATTTTCCATAACGATATTCGATTCCCGGCACTTGGCAGTGAACGCAATCACCTGAGTCTTTTCAGGGCCAAAGACTAACTTCACACTCTTGCCCCATTCAGTCACGGTCTCCAATGCGATCCTCGCCTTCGCCTCGACATCCTCCCTAGTCCTCCCCTCCACCAGAAGAAAGACATCATCAGCGAAGGCCTGAATATGTGTATTTGCCGGAAGTGACAAGTTCAGGAGCTCGTCAATAACTAGATTCCACAGCATGGGCCCGCAAGCGGACCCCTGGATGCATCCCTTAGTCATCGCCTTTGTTGCCTGTCCGTTACCATAGTCAAGGATGACTTTTCGATCTCGGGTGTAACTTTTGATAAGCCTAAAGATGTTTCGGGGGCAGTTAATACTTCTCAGTCGACTATAGAGGGCTGGCCACCAGGCGTTGTCAAAAGCCGCCTTTATGTCCAACGAGATCCCAACAATCTGGTTTCCCGCTGCCCTGGCTTGCTCGATCACCTTAATGGACATCCTAAGGGCGTCAGTGGTGGTGGTTTGCTCTCTAAAGCCGAACTGCCGGCTGCTGAGAGTGCCCTCCCTCTCCATTTTATAAGTGATACGTTTAATAAAAAGCTTCTCAAGGAGTTTCCCGAACACTGGAAGCAGGCCTATTGGTCGATAGGCTTTCAGAGATGTTGGGTCACTAGCATTAGGCTTGGGAATAATCTTTACATAGGCCCGCTTCCAGGCCCTCGGGAAATGCCCTATTTCCAGACACCTATTCAACACGTGTGTGAGAAACTCCGGATACAGCTGATAGAAGTTCTGGCAAATGTCAGCAGTCAAATGATCCAGGCCTGGTGCTCTTTTGGGGCTCATGCCGTACAGACACTCCCACACCTCGTCCTCAGTAAAAACGACATCGTCTGGTGAGTTTGGTTCACTATGTTCTTCCTTTCGCAAGTCCTTGTGACGCTCCAGAACATCAGTACTGTCATCCGGGTAGAAATGACCCAGCAAAGCCTCCGCCGTGCTGCTGCCCGAGTCCGTAAAGCCCCGCGGTGTAAGCAGAGTTTGGGGGGGTCTGGCTGCCGCTGATTTTTTGATAATGCGATTAGTAACTGACCAGACGTCCTCCTTACCCTGCTTCTCGCAGAAGCTGCGGAAGTGGCTCGTAGAGGCCTTGGCCAGTGCCTTAGCGTATTTAGCCTTAGCATCATGGTGCCTAGCGAGAGCATCCTCCAGGGGTCTTCCCTGAACCTTAAGGGTATGAAGTCTATGGTGAAGGTGAATGCACTCTTTTTTCATGCCTTCTAATTCTTCAGACCACCAGGGGTTGTGAGTGCCTCGGCCCGGAGGCTTTCTAAACGTGTCATCACACGCGCTCTGTATTGCCCCCGTCACTCGGTCCACCAGGTTGTCCAACTGATCCCCGTCAAGAGCAGAAACTACAACTTCATCAATCCCCCTACTGGCGATGATGCGTGGCAATTTTTCCCGGAATGATTCCCAGTCCGTCTTATGGATCCGATACTTGAATGTGGAAGTGTTCTTTGACTTTTCCATCTGGTCGCAGCCGAAAAGACTGTACTCAACCGCATTATGGTCCGATGAGGGACACACCTCTAAGTTGACATGCCAGTTCCAAACTCTGTTTACCAACTGGCTAGACACCATGGTGACGTCAATAATAGAGGAGCAATGGCGGCCATATCTTTTGGCCTCGAAGGTGGGTGCACTGCCCATATTACAGACAAACATGTCATTCGCTGCCATTAGATCCGCAATGTCCCGTCCTCGGGCATTGGTCACCATCTCTCCCCACGAAGGATGTCTCCCATTCAAATCCCCGCCCAGGAGTCGGAGTGAGCCCCTAGTTTGCTGAAGGAACTGATTGATCGAGGTTAAAACTTGGATTCCGTCAGCCCCGGGTTCAGCGTACGCTGAAGCAATATACAGGTTCCGTTGCCCAAGTTTAACCTGAGCAACAGCGATATTTGGTGTGGAAAGTTGTGCTATTCCCAATCCGAAGCCCGATCTGGCTCTTATCATCACACACGCTTTAACCTTTCCCGATGTCGGGAACTGGAAGATGTTGACACCTTGGACATTATGTACCCTTAACGACTTTCCAGTGTACGGCTCGCTAATCAACGCCACATCAATTTTCTCCATAATGAAATATTTAATAAACTCAACTTGGGACAAATAGCAGTGGTGTACGTTGCATTGTACTACTTTTAAGGACTTTTTAATACCCATAATCAATTTGGTCATTAATTTTGGTTTTCGTGATTTTAATACGGGTGCAGAGTTTGTAGTCTATTGCGGAATGTTTAGTATTAACACTGCTATTCGTCCTTGCGTTGTGTTGCTTGCAGTTCAAGCAACTGTACTTCTCCTTGTCCTTCTTGACTGGGCAAGTCTGGTGGGTATGCTCCTTGGAAGCGCAGAAGGAGCACGGGGAGTCCACGGAGGTACATTTGTTTTTGGTGTGCCCAAATTGCAAGCACTTAAAACATTGAGTAAAACGAGAAAAGTCTTCTACATGTACTCTCTGATGGTCGATATTCACTCGACCAACTGATATGAAGACATTTCGTGCACTTGGGGTGACTTCCAGCACGGCGTTATAAAACCTGTCGTTACGGTTTCGAGTAAGGAAGCACAGGCGCAGATCGTCTCCAGGGACGAATAAACTTAACATTCGATATGTATATAAGGATATACATTTAATATATCATCATTTAAAATAGTTTTTACTGAAACAAATACCTATGTAGGATAAGTGCTTTTTAAATTTTCTGACCACCAACATGCCTAAATTAAGAATAAAGGACACTAGTTAACAATTAATTAACTGAAACGCCGAAAACTGTAGTATTTAGTTGGTAGTATTTCTCTTATGAGCCTAATATAAAAGCATACCAAAACCCATTTTAATTTACAATTTCCCTATTTTCGGCAAGCTATAATTAATGTTCGTCCTTTAAATCGCCATCACTGGCCGCATTTTTTAAGTCTCAACCTCCTACTCCGTACTTTCAAAAAGTTTTAAACAAAAATTGGTCACGATTTAGTCGGAACTTCGTATTGGGGTCCGTCGGTATTTAAATTATATCTGAAAACATCAAATAAATTGCCTTATCACAAAGCAGCTTAGGCACTTGTAAATCCGAGTATAAGAATTAAAAGAAACGCTTTATACAATTCAACAAACAGTGCCCTGATTAAGTCGCTAGTATCTAAAGCACTTGTGTTACAGAAGTCAGAGCCATAGACGGTACCTTAACTCCCAAACCCAAAATAATATAGAAAAGTTCGTTTTTTATATTGACTTGACTAGGGATCGAACCGCTGGCCCACATTTTCGTGCCTTGTCACCTCGCCTACTCAAAGCTGCAGACGCCTTGTCTTGGCTAATGCCAAATTTGGGGGGGGGCACGAGCCAAATGCCGGCGACTCTATGCTGGCATTCTCCGCAGCATGGCCCTGTATGGCTCACCCATCTGGGCCGATTCTCTTCGCAGGGCAGAGAATGTTCGTTTCCTACGCCGCCCCCAGAGGGCGATTTCAAGGGCATATCGCACCGTGAGTTTTTCCGCCGCGTGTGCGATATAAAATAAATAAAAAATAATTTATTCTCACACTTAAATTAAATTACAAAAGTGAGTTAGTTACAAAATGAGTAAAAGATAGCCGGTACGCCGCCCTGGGAGCTTGAAGCAAAGGTGATGGCAGAGGCTTACAACTGGCAGGCCACCAGGAAGGCCTCCGGGGAGCACTTTTACCTGGCTTGAGCGCAAACTTGGCTTTGTGTCGTTTCGTCTGTTGCAGGTACTGTCCAACCATGACTGCTTCAGGAAGTACCTGCACCGAATAGGCCGCGAAGTATCTCCGTCGTGCGTCAACTGTGGCGCGGTGGAAGATACGGCGGAGCACTCACTCCTGGTGTGCCCTGCTTGGTCGGCTCAACGCGCAGCTCTTGCTGCTGTAGTGGGGCCAAATCTCTCACTCCCAAGCATAGCTTCCACTATGCTAGGGCATAGGGCATGGAATGGGGTAGCCTCCTTCTGCGAAAACGTCATGTCGCAAAAGGAGGCCGCCGAGAGGGAGCGGGAAAATAACCCTTCCGCTCCCGCTTGCCGCAAAAGAAGGCGACTTAGGGCGCGGCGTCGTTATGACCGCGCCCAGCTACCGCATGGAGGTCGGCCGGCTGATGGTGTGAGAGCACTTCAGCCGGCATTGCACCGGTTTCCACTGCGAGGTGGGGATGGTCGAGTTGGATCGCCAATCCCCACTCTCCCCCCAACCACCGTGGGGGGAGGAGACGGAGCTGCATAAGCGGCCATTCCGCCGGTAGTGTTGTGGTTGGTTAGGTTGATCCGATTTCCCACAGCACTACCACTTAGGCGATGAGGTCCAACCGAGGGGTTTTAGTGGGTAGTCCTGTCGTTATAAGGGCAGGGAGTTCAAAGCATTTCCCCTCGTCTTAAAAAAAAAGGGATCGAACCACAAACCTCACGAAAAGCGCGGCTTTGTTGCTTCGTTGATCGTCACCAGGAAGCCTTTTTTCCTCTTCCTTTCTTCCAGCTAGATTGCTCCTAGCATGTATTCCAGTTATGCATCTATTTAGGAGCTGAAGATCTGTTTACAACCATGAACCCTATTATTATTACATTGGAGCGTTTTTCGTCTGACTTTTTCTTATTGGCAAAGCTTTGGGCTCAACAATAGTTAGTTTTCGTATTTTGTTTTTAGAGCTTTGGACTCAAAACAGTGTGAAAACACTACCATAGTTCAAATCCCAAACCAAAGTTCTAAGTTAAAAATGCAGTTATCAGCTTATGCCCGGTTCCAATATTTAACGATTCGTAATGGGTCAAAAACGACAATCCGTTTTTCTACGAGTCATTAATTCTAATTTCAACTTTACTTTCCATATCAGCTGTCACTAGTCGTCTGTCGGTCGTTAAGCTAATCCCTCGTATAAATAATTACTATTCGTAACAAGAACGGATCGTTTTGTAAATATTGGAACTAGGTATTAAAGGTTCTTTGAACCATTTAATGACGGTACCCTAAAAACAGTAATTTTATACCATCTAATATCAAGCTGCGGTAATGACTCCCGAGTTAATAAATCTCTTTGTATCTAAACATTCTTAATGTCTTTTTTTTAAATCCCCCAAGTTGGGTCTGCACCGTAGTGATGTGCCAAGTTTGCACGGTAGATAATACTTTTTTTATGAAGTAAAAACTTCTAATACAGAGAGATGTTTTCGTAAGTAGTTTAGGCTTTCAAAGTTCGATCTTAGTCGCAAACTTTACTTAGTAGACACGTTTTTGCCTTAAAAAATATTTACTTGGCAAATCCAATATGTATTAGAATAAATAAATGTTTATAATATATGTAATTGTATGTAGATATATAAGTGTATAATATAATATAATTTTATTTATTTATATAAGAAATACTTTAAATATCACTTCGAACACAGAAATTTGTAGGTAGTTTTGTAAAAAACTAGCATCCACTTGTCGCAGCGTAAAGTTATATAGCCTAACGGATTTCTCCATGAATATCAAACACAGATTTTTTTTCAACACAAACCAGTGGTTCCTGGGATTCGTGCGTTCAAATCAACAAACAAACTCATCAGCTTTATAATATTAGTAAAGATATGAATATTGGACAACGTTAGACACAATCAAGATACCTTTCGCGCTATGCCCGGTAGGGCAACACACACACAAACCTGTGTTGTTGTGTTCCTGCGTGTGAGTAAGATTTCCAGAGCTCCTGGGGGGTGCTACATTAGCAGGGGTCAAGCCTTCAAGGTAAGGGCGACAAGTCCAGTAACAGATTTATTATGCTGTACTTGTCACCCTTAAGCTAGGACCTCATTACCACTTAACATCAGGTGGGATGAGGTCAACCTTAAAGTGACATCATTTTATTTTTTATAATTATGCTGTTTCATGTCACTAAATAAACTTTTATTTCTTTCTTTTAATATGAATATGTATTCCTTATCCGCACATCACTACTTACTGACCCACTTACAGGACAAAGCTTTAACTGTTGCAATTCAATTTTCGTGTATTCTTATTAAGGCGGCGTTAGAGCCGTCTCAATTTGGTTCCGTTACATCTTCGGAGTGCGGACAATCGCGCAGATTCCAGTTTTACAGCCCAACATTTCATTTTTATTCCAGAGCCTTCGGTTTCACGTGTGGTCTAAGGAAATAAACAGACACACGGAGGAGGGAGTCTTGATAGTTCTTACGTAAGATCACAAAATTACTCGAAGTTAAGATTTGATAAAGTGCGTGCAACAAGATTCCCGAAGCAGGGGGTCCAAAAACGAATATGTCGAATTCAACGACGGATATAAATTTTTAATTATCGCTATCATAATCAACGTCAGTTCGAATGCAACTAAAGCGTTTTAATAAATAAAAGGATTAATTATGTATGTAAATCAAAAACCACGTTTTGTCTCCCGAAATTCAAAAACTAAACCTTCCGTTTGTTTATTTCTTTTTGGAAGTAGATCTTTTTTTTTGACGGGATGAAATCCATTGATGGATCATACCGCCGCCCGAGGGAAGGCGACAGCGTGAGGGGGACTCCCAGGGGCAGACCGCACCCCGACTCCGCCCTGAAAAAGACGGTTACTACCCTCTAAATACCCGTTGGACCTCATCGCCTTAGATGATGTCATAGGTATCCGGGGTTAACCTTGGACTACCACAACATAGATAGATAGATATACTTTATTGCACAAAAACTTTACAGAAATAGGTTTTACAGATTGATTATAGTACAATTTAGGCGGTCTTATCGCTAGAAAGCGATCTCTTCCAGACAACCTTAAGGTAGAGGAAATAGTAAATGGCGAGAAATGGGTACGGTCACCGGCGGAACGGCTCCACATCATGAACAGGAGGGAGCAAGGATAGCCGGTCCAACAGGACCACCCCCGCCTCATAATGGAGACCGTTAGTGCAATTTGGAAGTAGGCCTACAGGTGCGGTAAGATGCGTAGACAATTCTATGGTAAGGGTGACAAGTCCAGTAACAGCTTTATTATACTTGTCGCTCTTAAGCTAGGGCCTCAGTACCAGGACCGGCCGGCTGATGGTGTGAGGGCACCTCAGCCGGCATTGCACCGGTCGCCAACGCGAGGTGGGGATGGTTACGTTGGATCGGTCATCCCCAGTCTCCCCCCGAACACTGAGGAGGGAGTAGATGGCGCCGCGTAAGTGGCTATTCCACCGGTGGTGTTGTGGAAGTTAAGGCTGAGCCAAATTCCCACAACACTACCACTAGGGCTATGGAGGTCTAACCGGGGGGTTTTAGTGGGTATTCCTGCCCTTTTCAGGGCAGGGAATCCCACACACGCCGTCACCCTCCCTCGGGTGACGGTACGGTGCATCAAGGCATTTCTTCACGTCAACATATAGTAGCAAGTACTCGACAAGTATTCGACGTATATATATCAATTGATTTGGGTAAAGCTCTACTCTCTGGCTTCATATCCATAATTAACGATGAAGAGATTACTGGGAACCTTGAACCTCTTCAACTACGTAGAGACATTGGTTCATTAAGTGTCTTTTATCGGCTTTATCATAGGGAGTGTTCCGAGGAACTATTTTCCCTTATCCCACCCTCTCTTTTCCTACACAGAACCACAAGAGCCGGCCAACGATGTCATCGCTTCACCGTGGAAAATGTTCCATCACGAACCAAAAAGTTCGGTAACTCTTATCTTTGCCGGACCATAAAGAAGTGGAACTCGTTGCCGGCTCATGTGTTTCCTCCTTCCTTTGACATGGATTCCTTCAAAAGGAGCGTGAAGAAACATCTTGCGGGCCAGTATGGCGATGCTAACGGATAGGATATTTTGATATCAAATCCGTTGTCATCGCGATGTGGGTTCCTCTCTTGCTTACCATCAGGCTGGGAGGAGCCAATTTACTGCGCTACTATAAAAAAAAAATTATAATCCCCTTAAACTTACTTTGTAGCTCATCCGCTAACTTTGCAGCTCCACCCGCTAACTCCGCAGCCACCCGCCAACTTCACAGCCCAACCTTAGCTTCACAATAATTTCTGGATTCGGGAATGTGCGTAATGCGAGTCGTTCCTAAAATTGGATTGATGTAATTCCTCCTACATCCTCCTCTTTTTGTTCGCCGGATATCGCGGGGTCATTCGATATGATAGATGTTTTTCTTTCGGCAATAAAGTTAAGTGTTCGGCTTTGTTGTTTGACTTAGTTTTATATTTTATTTATTTCGGAATTTTGGTAAGGCATCCCTATATGAAATAGTTTATTGGGATCCTGATGTGGAGGACGCGATTGGATGCGAAAACACTTAAGGGATGGGGAAAATGGAAACGGAGAATTGCGATTTGTTGTTTTTTTTAGTTACTTTGCTGAGATTGAGATCATAATAGAAATCAAAGTTCATTGACCTATATCCTCTTTACGTTTTTTTAATAACAAAATGTGAACTAAATTGTATAGTAATGTGTCTGTAATAAGAGTTTCTGTAAAAAATCAGTGTATACGATCTGTCATATCGCATACATTTCTAGTAAGCTAACATCTTACAGTAATTTATTGTCAAAATGAAATTTGTATTTCATTTGTTTGTTTATGCTGCTGATCGAAAGATGGATTTCCACAAACGTGAAAAAGCTCACGCTAAGCAATTTCCGTATTTTGTCAAAAATAAGGACATAATGTTCTATTTCACTTAAAGGAAAAATAAGCTTCAAGAAAAAAAAGAATTAGGAAAAAAATTTTCCTAATTCGCAAATTTCTGAGCAATTCAACATTTATAAAGGCCTTTTTGGGCTAAATATAGAAATAATGAACAGTGCTTAATTGGCACGGAATCAAAAGATGATTTTACGGTAAAAACATTTATCCAAAATAAAACGTCAATAACACTAAATAAGTATAAAATTATGCTTAAAGGTTAAAATCTAAAAGGTGCAATCTAGCCTATGAAGAAAGCTTCTGCTTATAAAGAAAGTCTTTTAAATAAAATAAATCAATTACATCTTAAACGAATAAAATATAATATATTATTTAAATAGATAACTTTATTTTAAAATACGGTATCCGTTTGCGAATTTCTATGGGCTCTGCCTGAAATAAATTAATTTAATTGAATTCGGGTATACATAAGGCAGCTACAATTTTAAAAATCTGATCCATGAGTAGCAATGAAGATGTAAAAGTAACACATAATAAGATTCAAGAGAAAATCAAAACTATTTTCAGAACATAGTTCCAATTCCTACTCTTAAGTTCACTCAACAATGTTTTTATTTCAACACAAAATTACAAGAACACTCCCAAAATAAAAACCAAATACAGCCTAACATCTCGGGCAAAACCGCGCGGCATCCGAGCAATTAAAATGCCCGAGCGTAGGTACAAGGTACACCCAAGAATATTGTTTTTAAACGAAAGCCTTTCCCGTAAATAATAGATGGTAAATTTTGTACTTTTTTATAACAATAAATTGAGACTTACCATTCAACCCTTTTTTTAGTTTATGTGAAACCTGAAAACGAGTTGTTTGAAATTGGTTAACGAAATGAAATACAGACTTGTTATGTAACTATATTTATCTATACTAATATTATAAAGAGGAAAGATTTGTACCTATTCTTGTATGTTTGTAATAAATAGGCTCAAAAAGTAATGGGCCGATTTAAAAAACTACTGAGTTTCTTGCCGGTATCTTCTCTTTAGTTATAGGTTCCGAACCGGAGGTAGCTTCATTTGCTTTATATAGAGACTATTCATAAGTATTACTAATGTAATCTATGTGAATAAAAAATATTGACTTTGTCTTTGACTTTGAAAAAATTCTTTCACCAATAGAATGCTCCATTCTTCCAATTTGACATAGGCTACAAAATTAGGGGGATCTTTGGTAAAATTTGAAAAATTTTAAAGCGGGAAAATTTCTCAAAGGCGAAACGAAGTTCGCCAGGACCGCTAGTGTATTATAATCTTAATTACACATTGAGTTTATATACATATAAACAGCGTGGATATCGTCACCGTAACGCGGCTCGCCTATAGGACCTCATTGAAAGTTAATCTAAATCTGTGTAAATGAAAGCTATATCGACACAGGGCCCAAACTGTAAGGGTTAGGAACTTGAAATTTTGCATTCAACCCTAAGGGGGTAAACGGGGTTTTTTTTTCGAAAATCATCCCCTAAGGCAATGAAATGCTCTGATTTTCGATTTCTGTAACACAAGTGCATTAGCTACTTACCTACAACAGAATAAGAGCAATGTATGCTTTAGCTACTTCAAAAAAAAAAACAATTTTTTTTCTTTATTTTCTTAAAGACATCCATATAACAAATAATGAGGGACTTCCCTTTTAAGTAACAATACTTGTGTTAGGGGAGACCCGCTCTCTATAAGGAAACGTAAATAATTATAAAACAAAGAAATTGTTGACACGTTTAGCATAAAGGTTGACATCTTATTTGCTATATTTTTCATTTGTGTGTTAATGATTTTATGTGAGTTTTGTATGTGTAAGTGAGTTTTTTTTTAATACATAGTGTGCGTATTATATGTATGATGTTATTATGTTAAACAAATATTGTTTTTCTCTAATTTACCACAGAATTAGAGCGATGTCTTCCCATTTTCATTTTTTTATCATGAAACATTTATCACAAATTCCATTCTTCAAATCGATTGAAAGTAATATTATCCCGGACAATCCCGATCGGAACTGTATTGGGAAGTGCTCACACTACCCGCCGGCTCCCGGGAAAGAAGCCGTCTAAGCAATTAGCCAGGCAAACAGCGATCTAATACAGAGACATCCGGAACTGGCTCTCATTACGACCACCATGATTTGTGGGCACGTGGGATAAATGAATCGGCGTGCTGACGATGCTATGGCAGGGTCTCTGGTTTTCTAATAGCGCCGTCACTAGGCAATGAGAGGTTGAGTGCGGTTTTGAGTAAGAGTAGTCTTCGTTTCTACGGAGCGGGGAAGTCCACACACCCCGCTGTCGTCCTTACGGCAGGTAAGGCACACAAAGGTATTTTCGCCCTCTCAAAAAAGGCAAATTGGCATAAAAGTTCTTCTAATACAGCGTTTTCTAAACTTTGCCGCAATGCCCTGAGAAATTAAGGGACCATGTGGGATCATAAATCGATTCTTTGTCGTTAATACGGAGTTAATTCAAAGTATAAATCAAATGCATATATCGATTTTTTATTTTTATAGTGCTTTACACCACACTACGGGAGGCTAACGGGTTGATACAGCAGAAAAAATTCATCGCCTATAATAACTTGCGATTAGCTCAGTTGGAAGAGCAGCACGCTTGATACGTGAAGGTCGTGGGTTCGATTCCCACAACGCAAGGGGAGATAAAATTGTTCTGTTTCGTTTAAATACAAATTAATAAATGTTACATCCAAGATTTGGACTTTGCATAGCTCTTATGTCGCGCGCATAAGATCTATTATCCAACTGTACGTGTTTAACTACCTTGTCTTTTTTTCTAAAGGACATGTGATGATCTCAGGTGGCTCTTTCATCTTCACCAAACTTGCGGGGGAGCGGAAGGCCCATAATACCTTGTCGTGCTGTTGACCGAAGCTAAATGGTCTCCGCTTAACATTACAACCGTGACGTCAAAAAGCTACTCCACGAATGATCACTGGTGTATAAGTATTTAACGAAAAGGTTTATAAGGGTTTTTAACGAAAGATAAACTTTAATTAAAACAAAAATCGCATATTTATCTTCCTATTGCTCAACCTCACCACATATCCCACACACATTTTAATTCATCGGCAATCTATTTAATGAAGGAATCTGTATAACCTAATAAATAAACAGATGGCAGACAGATCTTTTTTGCTTACGTCAGTATGACATATGTCACCATAGAGTATAGTGTTTTTCTTCTTTTTCTTTATTTTTGATCTGCTCGCCTATCTTCTTTTTCTTGTTAGTTCATCTATTTATTTTATTTTGTTTGTTCCTTGTTATCATATATATTTAATATATTATATATCAATAAGTAGCGTCACTCGAATAGGCCGCACCATAATACCAGCGCTGCAGCAGCCTTGCGTCGCTGCAGCATACAGCTGAGGTGTGGCCTAGTTGACCACTTTCCCATTTGATTTTTCTTTGTTTTTTTTTTTTCTTTTTTAATTACCTACTTCATGTTTGTTCTGTATTACTTTTTCCTGTACTTCTTTTTGTTTTTTGTTTTTGTTTTAATTTTGTTTGTCGTGTTGTGCTGTAAAGTGGTCAATAAATGTGTTTTCTTTCTTCTTTCTTTCTTTCTTCTTATTTTGATTTCTCAAGGACGTCACTGTTAAAATAATAAAAATGTTCTAGTTCTAAAATAAAAAAGTAGCTATTGATCGAATACTTTACCCTGGATTCAACGGCAATAAGCACAAATCATTGTTCCACCCGCTGGTCTATAATACCCCGTTAGTGTTATATCTATCTGACGTTACTGTCGATTTCATTTATCATTCAGTTACATAATTCAAAGTAATGACAACCTCGGTGGCGCAGTGGCTAAGGTAGGCGGTGAAAGCGCGAAAGGTCCTGGTTTCGATTCCCGGTCGGGTCAGTTTGGAAAAAGAACTTTTCTAAATTTGACTTGGGTCAAGGGAAAACCTTAGTTTGAGACAAGGTGATTGGTGTGATTATCTGGCGCATTTATTATTTATTTTCAATTTTTCATAAGTCCCAGATTCTGGTAACGTATCGTCACAATACAACAAAAGATGACAGAAATTTTCCGGTATTTACGCTTCTCTCGCGTGTTTGCTTCGGAGAAGGTTATTTCCGTAATAATGTGTATTATATAAAACGCGAGTTTTATTTTTAGGATCAACTTTTCTCACTTATATTTTTGTTTATACCCTTATTTCCTAACGAAATCAACAAAATGTAGGTACTACGTTATAAATAATTAGCTTTCAAAAAGAAATAATTGATTAACTAAGTTAATATAAGAAACAACGTATTTAGAAAGAAATAATCAAAAACCTTTGTTGAACCTGTGATTTGTAGCTTCATTTTCTTTATATAGAGACTATTCATAAGTATTACTAATGTAATCTATATGAATAATAAAGTTTGACTTTGACTTTGAGTCTAAGAATGTAACACCCTTCACAAACAATTTTAAGGTACCTACCATACCAATGCCGTTAGAGTTTATGTAACATCTGTCATATTGATGTTTTGACCGAAACAATTAAATAGACAGTGTGTTAATAATACCCGGTACCAATATTTGAGAAACGTTTTTGTAACGAATAGAAATAAATTACTCGAGGTATCAGCTAAAAACGACTGACAGACGACTGATGACAGCTGATATAGAAGTTAAATTTGAAAATAGAATTAACGACTCATAGAAAAACGGGTAGTCATTTTTGACACATAACAAATCGTAAAATATTGGAACCGGGCATAAGTATCATTGTGAAGTCACAGTGTGCAGTCTTCAGTTTTGTTTGTGGACTCTATGCCACGTTTAAATCTTCAAATAATCAAACAGGTATTTGAAAGCACCTCAATAGTCCGGCTAGACAACATTAATATTGCCTGAAGCATTTTCTTTACTAAAAAGTTCGTAATCTTTTTTGATGATGGCCCTTAGCAACAAGAGGCACGCAAATAAAATACCTGCTGTAGTTACTTAGGTCTCGGCTAACGACGCTCTAATGTGGTCCAGTATAATAGAACACAGTGAACAATGCAACAGTAATATAACTTCGGTTGTAAATGAAGCTGTATGTAGATCATGTGCATGTAGGTCAAGAATTTTTGGTAAATTTGTCCGCATACATTTTTAAAACATTCCCAGAAATAACACTTTCATAATTTATTTTGAAAAAAAAAACATCCAGCATCGGGCCAGTTTAAAAGTATAATCTAGATTGAAATTGGACATATATCTTTACCTACATTAGAACACTAAATATTCATGTAAATATTTAATTATCACAATCCATACTAATATTATAAATGCAAAAGTAACTCTGTCTGTCCGTCTGTTACTCTTTCACGCCTAAACGGCTGAACGGATTTTAATGAAATTTAGTATAGGTATACGTTGAATCTCAAGAACGGACATAGGCTACTTTTTATTAGAAAATAAGGGGGGATGGGGGTAATACCACCGTTGAAAGTTTATATGGAAAAATGATTATTTTTTAAGTTAGAGATATGAAATTTAGCACAAATATAGCTCGAAACTTGGATTAAAATATAGACTACTTTTTGTTACGAGTATTAGGGGAGAAAGGGGTAAAACCGACCATGAAAGGATGTAGTCCACGCGAACGAAGTCGCACAGCTAGTTTACTATAAAGTAATCTATTTTTTTTATTTTAATGTTTCCTTTCTGTAGAGGTGAGAGTTGGGCTCCAAAAACCAAAGATCTTTGGTTGAAAAGCCGCGGGTAACACTGTCACTTAGTCAAGTTTTTACAGTTTAGTTAAGTCATTGCAAGCTTTAATCACGTTACTTTCCTTAGCCAGACATTTTTTGTACTGTTAAAAAGAGCCATACGCTTTAACTTCCTTAGACCACGTGAGTTGCATGGGATTTTTTAAAGAAATTAACATATTTACAATAGCGTCTCAGTCAATTTTTGATTATATTTTATTTGTAGGAACGTAAAAACTTCAAGCTTCTTCCCAAAAACTCAGATAACGCCAGAAATAAACAAAAGCTTACCGTCCTAAAACTCAGACTTCGTAAAAGTAGTAATTACTTCAATGGGATAAGTATCAAAATAAGTTGCACGAAACATTATTCACTTGCCCATGGATAGATTTCAAATTCAAATCAAAACATGGCCTATGAAAAAGGTTTATTACCATGTTCTAAATTGTTTTGATAATAAAAATATGTGGAATAATTAAAATGTACATCTGCACTCATGTAATCTTTATTGTTATTTTCATGCTGTTATGTTTATAATTTATTTTAAAAGAGGATAAGAGTTAAGTTTATTGTAGGATAGGAGGAGGATATGAATAAAAATAATTGACGTGCAAAAAATTTCATTGTAAATCCACTTGCAGAAATATATCATTTTATTTCATCGATATATGCTATGTAACCTATTGCGAGAGATAATTAATAAATTGATTAATATTATTTTAGTAGTCGTGACTGAACCTCGGACTTCATAATAAAAATATTAACCTAGATTCAACGCTTGCGGAAATAAAATAGTGATTTATATTTTCACTTTACTGTGACGTAGCGAGGCACAAAAACCGAAGCCCGAATAATGTGGGCGGGGATGCCTTTTTTGGCCACGTCATTTGCGGAATGGTTTCCAAATTATCCGCTTTACGCCAGAATTCGTAACGCAGAAAAGTGATAAAATATTTCCAAAAACTTAATAGAATTTTCTTAGTCAATGGCTAATTATTAAAAGTGTATTTAGCCTGCAGCTAAAGCAGTATATTTACGTGAATATTAAATTGGTAACGCTTCCTGAAACATCTTTGAAAGCAGTCTTTTCAGCTGGATGATGCCAACTACTGAACATAGGCTTTTTAAGAGTTCCGTAGCCAAATGGCGAAAAATGGAACCATTATGAATAAAATTCGTCATATCTGTCTGTCTGTCCATCCTTATGTCACAGTCAATCCACTTTTTCCGAAACTATAAGACATATACTGTTAAAACTTGGTTTAAAGATGTATTATGTGAACAGCATTAAGATTTTTTACAAAATAGAAAAAAAAAACAGTAAATTTTAGGGGCGTCCCATACTTAATCTACCATAGTATCTTCAAACCAATACGTGTGGGGTATCTATCTATGGATAAGTCTTCAAAAATGATATTGAGGTTTCTTATATCATTATTTCCTAAATTGAATAGTTTGCGCGAGAGACACTTCCACTACACTAGTAAAATATGTCCAATATGTAGTAATATATGGGTGTTGTGGTACCGACGTTGTTTCTGATTTCTGTAACACAACTGCTTCAGCGACTTACCACAGAATCAGAGCAATGTATGTGATGTTGTCCAAAATTCTATATTGTTGTAATTGTATATTGTTATGTCTCCCTGTAGCTTTTATTTTTCTTCCATAATAATCATAAATTTAATGCTGTTACTACGAGTATACTTTCATTTCTTTTTTACTTCATTTCAGTTATACGACTTGAATATCTGTTCAGGGAGCTGATCAACAAATGCCAAAATCGACATTGACATTGAATGTCTATTCTAACTCGGAAAGTCTATGTTTTGTCTTTTTCAATCGTTTAAGATGAGAAAAACCATGGACTTAATATATAAAATTAGGTCCATGAGAAAAACATACTTTTGTCCGACGAAACCCGACGTTTTGTGTTGTGCGCTCATTTAATCGCTGTTATTTTCAAGTCTACTTGTTTTATACGAAGCTACTTTATTAAATACATATTAAGGCTATTAATTTTATCCACTTTTTCATCAACTCTTCCGTTATTAACACATTTCCATGTCAACAAAACGTCTGTGCTATTAAAGCCTTTTTTAATTTAATTTTCTAATTGATGTCAATTCAACTCTTTCCGTTAACTGTAATCAACAAAATGAAAACATTTAACACGGCGTCATGGGGGTTGGGTCAAAATAGCCCAGCCTTTTTAGAAAAATACGCGTTTATAACGATACTCTAAATACTGTTTTTTTATGGCAGTACCTGAAGGTAAATTGATAAGGTCAATTGGCTACTTGACAGTTTTTAAAAAAGTATTGTAAAATGTGCGCCCGTTCATTTTATATCCCAAGCAATTCGATTTATCTGGAAAAAATGTAAATATCCAGAGAAAAATAAGATTTTGTGTAACACATTTAAAAAGCGCGAGAAAACGGCAAGTTACGTCACTGTTACAATTATGATTTCAACGTTCTAGACAACGAACCGATACGCATAGGAACGACTTAATTTAGATAAACGGAAAATGTTTCAATAAATTTTTAATACGATTAGGGACACAATAATTTAATTCAATCGGTAATATAATCATTGTTTCGCCACATTAAAATAAATAATTTTCGCCGACAGCTGTCATTTCCGAATTGCAATGGTGGTTTCCGTTTCGGTTCTTTTGTTCCACAGATAAAAAAAGTAAAATTTATTTTGCAAATTAAAATACTAACTAAGCTTTTAATTAAAAAATATAAATGTAAAATTATAACTTTACTAATAAGCTAACATATCTAACACTTTTCATATTTTAGTGTTAACACTGTCAAGTAGCCAATTGCTGTAAATTTATAACACGTGGTTAAAGTTAAAAAAGGTAAATATGATCCACTCCGTAAACAATGCAACCATTTTGTGCCTCTCTATCTATGTAACAATTTGTAGTATTTTTTGTTTTAACTACTGTATTTAGTTGCCGTTGCGTAGTGTTATAATATAATAAAATCACAGGACGTATTTTGGTATCATTATAAAGTGTTACGTCAAATAATAATAATAATAATAATAATTTTTATTTTTCTCAACACTACATCGAATTTAATCTTACTCTAGTATTTAATGCAGGATATTTCCAAAACTTAAACAATGTTTGTGTGAGACTGGTGTCTAAAGTAGGCAGTTGGCCTACCTGTATCTTAGAACACCAGGCCTCTCACCCTCTAGATAATCATAGCTAGGTTTAGAATTTGCGCTTTACATAAAATAATAATAATAAAGCAGTCTCTAATGTACGACTAAAATGTAGAAACTTGTGTGATACTGTGCATGTGTGTGTGTGTGTGTGTGTGTGTGAGTAATCCTTTAAATGGTTAAATATACGATGAAGAAAGAATAGTGTTTATGTTAATTTCATATCATTTATAGGCTGACTAGTGACCCGCCCCGGCTTCGCTCGGGTGCAATGCTGATACTAAATACACTACAGAAGAACTTTGAACGCAGGCATGCTCCCGCCCCGTCCGGTACCGGCCGGCCGGTACCACCGCAAACGCTACGTCCCGCAATTTTTAAATCTGTTATATTATCTTCGAAAATATTCGCTTAAATCATACGGTGTGAAGGGCCATATAGATCTATATTAAATGAACAGTGTATTCAAGGTATTTAATTGGTTAAGGATTAATGCTGTATTGGTTACAATCGCTTCGAAAATTAGCCATTATTTGTCGTAAAAAGTAAATGACAAAAAAAAGTTATTGTAGGTTATCCATAAGAGATAGACATATACCATGACGAACTTTTCTGTAGACCTTTTTAATGTGTACAATACTTAGTACATTATTTTGATAAAACTCGTAGGGTTCAGCCTGCGTTTGCAATGTAAGCGGAAAAAAATAATTATTTTCGACATCACATTAGAAACCTCAAAAATAACAGTACTTCGTCACTATTTAATGGATGTTATTATACATATAACCTTCCTCTTGAATCACTCTATCTATTAAAAAAACCGCAACAAAATCCGTTGCATAGTTTCAAAGATTTAAGCGTACAAAGGGATAGAGGGACAGAGAAAGCGACTTTGTTTTATACTATCTAGTGATAACGATGATGCATTAGTTTTTTCATTAAATTAAAAAAATACCGGGTTATAATGACCCAACCCTTGCTCCTGTGTAACAAATTTCCATCCCCACGGCGTAGGGTTGATTTGACGTACTGAAACCAAATAGAGGGTGAACAATTTATTTTCTTAAATATTTCGATGTCTGAATACAACAGGCAAAACATGGAATAATATAAAAATAAGCACGTGCTAAAATATACACACACGTGTACACTGCTTGATAAAACAAAATTATTCTTAAGAGTTGGGATTACCGGGCTTCTGACTGGGGTCCATGGTATTTTGCCGACTTGCCACCCTGGACTTTACACCACTGGAGGTACAAAATATTTTTTTGTTATATTTTTTATAAAAATAGTACACGGTGACATTACAATTTTACGTATCAACACGCTGACTGTTTAACAGTTTCAAAATATAAAAATATATTTTGCTATATATTAACAAAATATGGCTGATGTAACATACGATATATATGTCTTCAAACAGATGAGTAGAGTTATAAAAATTAGTAGCACATTGCATTCAAGTAACTAAATTCAGGTATTTTTAATTTTAAGTATATCCTTTTGATTTTATTAAAGTCCGCTTAATTTTTACTACAAAGTTTTGTACCATAATTTTATTTGTGAATGGTGATATCCCAACTGTTGCAATGCAACGTTCTTTCACATACAATTGTAAAGAACATAAACAACGAATACAATTAAAAGCTCGATACACATCAGAAATTATCCTGTCGAATGCGTTCGGAAAGCAAACCAAAATTCTCGATATTATCATTCATGGTCTCATAAATAGAAGATAACGATGAAACCATTATTGTCATGGTCTATTGTTAGTGCCACAATGGAATGGGTAGAGGCTGGTTGTCTGAAGTTCCATGTTTTTCAATTATCGTTTAATTAATATTTTTACGACCAGTTCCGAATTTCCTAAAAAAAAATTTAACTACATGTCTAAAAGACATGATCTTAGCCTCCCAAAATGAATCTTCCTTCTCCGGAATTAATGTCAAATGTAAGCCTATTTTGGATTAAAATTTGTTAAGATTTTTTTATTTATGAGACTTTTTGAAAAAACTATGCTTGCAGCATGTAATAATAGCTAAAATATATTTAACTATTATTTTAACCAGGCACGCTCAAATTTAGGCAACGTTTGATAGATTTCAGATCCTATTATTATGTAACAAATATTTTGTTAATGTTATTTTTCAAATTGTATAATTGTAATATTTTATTATTCGTTGTTTTTTATTATTTTAACAAGCACACAAAGTGCGAGACTTTATCATAATATTAAAATATACAAAGACAAATGAAGTATCAAAAAACTACCACATTGTCTAATCAAAATTTCTGATCAAAACACCATCTTTCCATTTCGAATTCCCGTTTAATAACACACTGTATCTATTTCTCAGTGACATTAATAACTGTAACATCAAAAGCAATTACCACTGGGATTAGAATCGGCCATAACCTTCATAACGATTCAATATTAGCTACTGTTTAAACGCACACCATGTATGCTTGGAGTAAAAGTGCACCTGAAGATGCTTTCGACACATTATCCCCGATATACGGAATATTGAAAATCTTTTCCTTAATAAGCATAAGACGGGAAAACAAGCAACTCAAAATCGGATATTCAATCGTAAAGAGGTTATTAGTGATCGTTACTTTTGTGTGTGTTATGATAGCAGTAACAACGTTCAAAATAATTTATTACAAACGCTACACTGAGACGTTGACGATTAAAACGATAAAGTTCGCTGATTGTGTTGAAGTGACATATTTAGCCCAATTCGGACTGTTTACAGTACATCTTTATTATGTGTTCAAATATGGAGGCAGTATGATGCTGAAGTATTTCAAGTTGTATGCACAAATTGACAAAATACTAGGAATGGCATACAATAATGCAATTAAATGTAAAGTAGCAAAGATTACAGCGTTCATATGTTTTGTTACCACAGTCATATCAGCATTGGATTTTTTTGCTCTGCTGATTAACTATGGATGGATATCGCAGATTTTATTCAGTGTCGAGTATTTGTTTTTTTTCATCAATTCATTGAACATCATTGAAATGACAGCAAATGTAATCCAAGTTGAATATCGGTTGCGCACGATAGGAGATATACTTCAAGACTTCTATTCCATTAACAGTAGTTCTACAGATGTTCTAGATGTAATCAATGATGAAGATTGGCTATACAATAATGAGAGCAAATTAAAAAAGACCAAAGGTTCGAAATTTTTGGTCTACAATTATCATTATGATATAATTTGGTTGAACAAAGTATATTTGCTTTTATTGGAACAAAATAGCTTCATCAATATTTTCTTTGGATTTAGGGTAAGTGGCAGTACCATATTTTTTTTTATATTACACTTCAAGATTGCCCTTATCCCACCTGATGTTAAGTGGTAATGAGGTCCTAGCTTAAGGGGACAAATACAGCATAATAAATATGTTACTGGTAACATATTTATTATGCTGTATTTGTCCCCTTGTCCAGACTTGTCGCCCTTACATTGAAGACTTGACCCCTGCTACTAATGCTGCACCTCCCAGGAGCTCTGGAAACCTCACTCACATGAACACAACAACACAAATGTGATTGTAATTTGGCTGCGGTCATCTGTAAGCTGAAGATATTTCACCAGTCGGGCAATAAATCGCTATGCCCTATCTCTCTTTGTTTTTGCCATTCGAAATATATGATTGCGTTTATTTCTTTATGAAACTTTTTCGATTTTGAATTTAGATTAATAACCTTATCTATTTTTCTTTCATCTTTAGATTCTAATCAATAACGCATATCTACTACTTTGCATGGTCAACACTGTGAATATGTCAATACGGATCATGAAAGGAATAATCGTGAGTAACTTTAAAATGTTTTTTTAGTCTTCTGAACCTGTTTAATGTTTTATAATTTAAAAGTCTATTGCACAAATAAAGTACAAAAGGACTTAACGTTAGGAGCATTCTGTATCTGTCTTTGTTGCGGTTGTTTTAAAAAAAAATCCACAGCATTACCATTAAGGCGGTAAGGTCCCCCGGTTTTTAATGAGTATGCCTGCCCTTCTTAGGGCAGGAGAGTCTCACACACGCCGTCGCCTCCCTTGGGTGACGGTACGGTGCGTCAAGCACTTCCCCAAAAATAAAGGAGCATTCTGTACCAGTCAACCGTTGCAAAACCAGAGGAATGTACATAAATGTGATGTTGTCCAATATTTAAGAAAGATTGGTGATCAGCTGTCGGCAGTCTTGGACTGAGTGATAATAATGAAAGCTTGATTATATTTAACTGAAAAAGTTGTCTATTCTTTATCACGAATATTTGGCTGTTTTTCAATCACAGCTTGAGAGGATACTGGGGAAAAAGAATAGTTACTTGCCTTACTCACACAACTCCGTCATTCCATCAATCCATCCATCCATCAGCCTCTTTTTGTCCACTGCTGGACATAGGCCTCCCCTACAGAACGCCACAACGCGCGGTCCTGCGCTATCTGCATCCAGCGGCTCCCCGCACATCTGACGATGTCGTCAGTCCATCGTGTTGTGGGCCGCCCCACGCTGCGTCGTCCGGTACGTGGTCGCCACTCGAGGACCCTCTTTACCCAACGGTCGTCGGTCCTACGAGCGATGTGGCCTGCCCATTGCCACTTCAGCGTGCTAACTCTTCGGGCTATGTCGGATACACCGGTCCTTCTACGGATCTCCGTATTACGGATCCGATCACGTAGGGAAACGCCGAGCATAGCCCTCTCCATAGCACGCTGCGCAACTTCGAGCTTAGTTATGAGGCCAACATTCAGAGACCGTCATTCCATAATAGGCAAGAAATGACCCGTTTCCTCAAACCTACATTTTCTGCTTAACGGAACGCAAGCTGAATTTGTTTTTGTTGTTTATAAATCGGAATATATAAGGTAAGTGTGCCGACCTACGACATTGCCTTTAATGCCCGGTTCCAATATTTTACAATTCATAATAATGAGTCAAAAATTACAATCCGTTTTTGTACGAGTCGTTAATTCTAATTTCAAATTTTTTTTTCATATCAGCTGTCATCAGTCTTCCTTCGGTCGTTTTTAGCTTACGCCTCGTATTATTTATTACTGTCCGTTACTAGAACTAATCGTTTTTCAAATATTAGAACTAGGCATAAGTCGACACAAATAGAGCGTCAGCAGAATTGGCATAGTAAACAAAGCTCCATACGTAATGCACAATGGGCCAATCAATGCATCGCACCTACATCGCGATGTCAAAGTTATCGTCGCCACTAAATCATAATACAACAAACCAAGATTGGTAGTTGGACCTTAGTCCCCGAGCAGATAACACCTAGCTCTTCAAGATTGACCTCATCCCACCTGATGTTAAGTAGTAAGCTCTTTTTTTTTTTGAGGGAGGGTAAATTCCTTTGCGCACCATATCGCTGCCGTGGGGACGACAGTGACGTGTGTGGGACTTCCCCGCCCAGAGGGGGCAGGGACTACCCGAACTAAAAAACCTCCCCACCTTCTCATCGCCTATTGACGGCGCCATGGGATATCGGTCGACCCATGACTGCCACAGCACCGTCGGCGGAATTGCTGCTCCTACGAGGTGGCGTCGCCAAGTCCCCCCTGGATGGTCGAGGGACTGTCAAATAGTAATGAGGTCCTAGCTTAAGGGTGACAAGTACAGCATAATAAATTTGTTACTGGACTTGTCGCCCTTACCTTGAAGGCTTGACCCCTGCTACTAATGCAGCACCCCCCAGGAGCTCTGGAAACCTTACTCACACGCAGGAACACAATAACACCGGAGTGATTGTTATTTGGCTGCGGTCGTCTGTAAGATGGAGGCATTTCACCAGTTGGGCTGCTCCAGTTCGAGCGATAAATCGCTATGCCCTACCTGTCTTATTTGTGCACTTCACCTTTTAGTAAAGAACATATGTTCCTTACAGTAAGTAAATGTTAAACTTTTGCGTTTACAGGTCCTGACAAACAACTGGTGGTTCCCGGCATTGACAAGTCTGTTGCGAGCTTGGAATTGTGGGCTGATCATCGCAAGTATGGTCCACCATTGCGAAAGCACTTATGGACAAGTGGCAAGGATACTGAGCATCATTGATCACATACTGATCGACAAGAAGATTAGTAAGTAGTTTTTATTTATGCAACAAAATAAAGTATTTCTCCAAACCCTTTATATTTTTGGTCTGCTGCCATTGCTTACCAAACATACTCATCAGAAGAATCAGATCAATGCATGTCATGTTGTCATATATTTACTATATTTATTAAAGTAGGCTTTATCTAGTAACTTATTTCGTAAATTTTGCACACAGATTCATCAATGACAGCCATCTTGACGGAGACTCGAACCTTGCTCCTCACCAGGCCAATCCAGTTTGACGCAAAGCAGTTCTACCGATTGGACTATCGACTTCTCGCGACCACCACTTCAGTCGTGGTTACGTTAACCGTTATTTTGCTACAGAATATGCAATGATTCAAAAGTTACATATTTTACAAGGGAAACTAAATAACTGTACCAATATTATAAAGAGTTGAAGAGTTTGTTTGTTTCTTTGAACGCGGTAATCTCAGTAACCACTGGTCACACTTGGACAATTCTTTTTACGTTGGATAGTCCATTTATTTAGAAAGGTTATGGAGTATACAAGATTATTCTTGAATATGTGGAAAAAAACGGGGTTAAAACGCGTCAGATGCCGCGTCGCGTAATGTTCAATTTAGTATGTTACATTGAAGGGCTTACATTCAGTCACGTTTTTATTTATTTATTTATTTAAGGACAGTTTACAAGTCACACACAAAAACACATACATTCACATGGTTTAACAATAAAATATAGTGTGTTCTTAATTACAAACTGCCACGACAAGCACTGAACACTAGGAAACATTGTTAAAAAATATTATTTAAACATAGATAAAAAAATAGAAAGAGTTATAACTAGATTATTCGTGCAGATAGAGTTGTCAATAACGTTCTTTTGAACTTTACGGAGGTGTAGAAAAAACGCTTAATTTTTTTTTAAATAAATAACTCGATGTACCTTTAACTAAAAGAACTGAATAACTATTTTTATTTTCATAGTATTTACTAATAATATTTCATGGTATTTCAGCGTACTGTGGTACGCTACAGCATCTGAAAATATTTTGTAAATTTATTGTTTCTTCAACGTAAAGAAACAAGAAAACAATCAAATGTTTCCTATTGTTTAAATATGTAAATATATTGAAAATTAGGTAATTGAGAATATAAACTATTTCCAATCACCCAACAAATAACAACTCATTTCCATTAGTAAATTAAATAGTCAAATATTTTTATTCATATAGATTACATCAGTAACATTTATGACTCTATCGGGCCCAGCATACGCAATACGTCAAATTTATCGCATGAGACGAAAAAAGTTTCGATACTGTTGATTGGCTAATAGCACACCGCACACGTATTTTACGCCAATCAGCAGCCGACGCACTGACTTCAATTGATTTTGACGTTTGTTAAGAGCGCGATAAAATTTAGTCGCGTTGCGTATGCTAGGCCTGTATATAAATCAAATGATGCTACCCCCGGTTCGGAACATATAACTACCGAGAAGAAACCGGCAAGGAACTCAGCAGTTTTTTTTATAAAAGAGTACACTAGCACATTCGTCCTTATGTCGTTGAAATAAAAACTATTTTCGAACAGCAAGTATACTCTGACGCGCTGTTAACTGTACCTGATGGTTTCAAGTACTTTCTACTTTTTAATTAAATCGATGGGCAATAATTATGAAACACATGCATTAAGTACGTCGATTCTCGCGTGTTACAGCTTATTCAAACGTACAACAAGTTCGCTAACGTGTCGCGTGTATTTGTAATTTGCTAATGAAATGCCACTTATTAACCGGCTTCGAAAAATGAGGTTTATATCCATACTAATATTGAAAATTTATTTTATTTATTTAAAAATTTTGATGCACAAAAAAAAGTATAAAAGGTGGACTTAATGCAAAATAACATAAACAAAGTCGCGGAAAACGTCAAATACAATAAAACTGTTTCGTGAATTCACTTAATATCAATCAAAATAATAAATTTGTTTTTTTAGGGTTCCTGTTGTCTTATATATAAATAAAAGAGTTATTTATAACTTCAAGTTTGTTTTAATGAGAGATTATAACCTGACACGCCGGATACAGGAAACAAGTGAACGATAAGTTACAAGTGACAGTTGTCAAAAAGAAAAAGAAGACATTGGTAGTGAGGCTAAGAGATGCTACATAGTGTTGTCTAACAAATAGATAATTTAATAAAGTTTCTTAATTTTATTTAATACAACAGTTCCGTACCTAAAGGGTAAAAACGGCACGGATGAACAGCGAAGTTTTAGTCTATTACTAAAACTTCCCTGTCTGTCCATCCATCCGTCCGTCAGCCCGTCTATCTGTCACCAGGCTGTACCTGAAGAACCGTGATAGGTAGAGAGTTAAATTTTTCACAGAATATGTATATTTGTTACCGTTAGATCAACAAGTAAAAAACTAAATACAAAATATAATATTTATTTGGGGGGGCTCCCATACAAAACTTCCTTTTTTAACTTTGCTCGATGTTAAAAAATAGCAACAGATAGACGCTTGATATATTCACAGAATATTAAGTTAAATATTAAGTTCAAAAATAATTAAATAAAAATAAAACAAATATTCAAGAGGAGGGGGGGAGCTGCCATAAAAAACGTAGTTTTTAGCCGTTTTTTGTCTCGATGTTAAAACGGCAAATATTTAGTCGTATATTTACTTCAAAAATAAATAATTATGTCTAATGTTGAATAGACAATGGTACGGTACTTCATGCGTGAGTCCGATTCGCACTAGGCCGGTTTTTCTCTCCCGTAACAGTTAAACTTTTGACCTACAAATGTGTGGAAACGTTTGCGAGAATAACACACAACTTTGGGTTTCAACAACAATAATTTTCCCACGTACACGGCCGAATGCACGCAATCGAGCCGTTGGAATTGAATAAAACCAGCGGCCAGCTGACGCCGCGTAGAAAGTGGTAATGAAAACAAAATTTGGGCGTAGTCACGCAAAAAATATCCAACTTATATTTGTTTGTTCTTAAATGTTAATTCTAAAGTTACTATTGAAATAGAAATGATGATGATGATGAACACGATATAAAAACAAAAAAAAAGCACACAGAGAACATTATGACTATGGTCAATTAGGTTTCACCTCAGCATATGTTGCTATGGCATTATTTCTAATACCGGAGCAGCTCTGGTATTCTGGTGTGTTATTAATATTTATTTAAAAACTTTATCGCACCAAAAAAAAGTACAAAAAATAATTTTATGCTTGGAACATTACAAATATACCAGTCAAACCTTTTGTCATGCTGACAGTTAAAAATGAAGTGACAAAGTTCACTTATTTTCGACTATCAAGTTGTATTTGATCTTTTTTGCGTAATTACGTTCGATTGACAAATTATAATTAACTTAACTACATCTTTAGAAGGGCAGCCATATATGCAAAGCCAAAATTTGATGAAGTCTTGGGGCCTTGAGGGACGTCTATATTAAGCAGAAGATGTCCTTTGGCTAAAAAAAGTTTTTTGATATATTGCCGTTGATTTTTCGTATAAAATAATTAACCAAATAACAAATCACAATAATATTTGTGATGTTCTCCTATTATAACCATTATTTTATTTCTTTTTCCTCTGTAATAGTGATTTATCGTCGTAAACCCGAATGTCCGTTTAAAAGTCAGACATAACTGATTTTCTACAGTGTCTAGTTTTCAGGGTCTTATGACCTTAAATGATGACGGCTTTAGACTGGCATTGGAAAATTTTCCACATAGTAATGAAATAGGCTAATATTTTTAATCGACTTAAAAAAGGAGGAGGTCCTCAATTCGGTCGTATATATTTTTTACTTCGCATAAAATAGGTGTCCACTCTTGATTCTTAAAGGCAGTTGCGTCGTTGCTTCTCAGTACAGATCCACGATTGAGTATAGCACGGAAGCCGATTCCAAATGGAATCTCCAAAGTTTACTCACCGTTTTTGTTGGCACAGGAATGGCTGAAGCGAATATCAAATTTCATAGGCACTTTCATGGCAATCGGTTTTTGTAAAAACTCTATCTAAATATTTATTCACATCGTTGCGTGTGAGCAAATAGTGGGTGTATTAATACCTGGTTCCAATATTTGAAAAGAGTTATAGTTGCGAATAGTAATAAATAATACGAGGCGTAAGCTAAAAACGACCGATCGAAGACTGATGACAGCTGATATGGAAAATGAATTTGAAATTATAATTAACGACTCGTAGAAAAACGGATAGTAATAAATAATACGAGGCGTAAGCTAAAAACGACCGATCGAAGACTGATGACAGCTGATATGGAAAATAAATTTGAAATTAGAATTAACGACTCGTAGAAAAACGGATAGTAATTTTGGACACATTACGAATCGTAAAATATTGAAACCGGGCATTTTTCTTACAATAGTACGCAAAACGGAAATTGCAATCATTTCTTATTCCAAATGATTCCTGCTGAGTTTCTTACCGGAGTCTTCTCGGTAGATATAGGTTCCGAACCGGAAGTAGAATCACTTTTCATTATATCCAATGACGATTCGAAAGTGTTATTATATGTAACTTACTTAAATTATGAAATATTTGAATTTGAATTTGAAAAATTAATCTTTGAATCATGGAATGAATCATGCTATACAAAGGTTAGGTAATAGTATAGCGACCATGGAGTAATCTATGGATACATTTATGTTTAACCTCGGTCGGGTTAATATGAAAAAAACGAACTTTTCTATTTCTCGAGTCTGGGTGTTGTGGTCTGTCGTTGTCTCTGATTTCTGTACCAAAAGTGCTTTACTTCTTACCACAGGGTCAGAGCAATGTATGTGATGTTCTCCAATGGACAACCGGAATAAACGAGAGTAGTAGGAAAAAAATAGTATAAACCTTCGTTAACTACAATTTATAAAGTACTAGCTGTGCTCGCGACTTCGTTCGCGTGGACTACATCCTTTCATGGTCAGTTTTACCCCTTCCTCCACTTATATTCAAAACAAAAAGTAGTCTATATTTTAATCTAAGTTTCGAGCTATATTTGTGCCAAATTGCATATCTCCAACTTCAAAAATAAACATTTTTCCATATAAACTTTCAAAGGTGGTATTACCCCCTCCCCCCTTATTTTCTAATAAAAAGTAGCCTATGTCCGTTCTTGAGATTCAACGTATACCTATACCAAATTTCATCAAAATCGGTTGAGAGGTTTAAGCAGGAAAGCGTAACAGACAGACAGACAGACAGACAGACAGACAGACAGACAGACAGACAGACAGACAGACAGATAGACAGACAGACAGACAGACAGACATACATACAGACAGACAGACAGACAGAGTTACTTTCGCATTTATAATATTTGTAGGGATAGTAGGAATGTAAACTGAGTATCGTATTTCACGGACTATTGACGACTTTATTCGCCCCCACACCACTCACATAAGCATCTTAAATTTCCAACAAAAAACCCCCACTTCCCGTCCGCAAAAACAATAACTCAATAAATCATTTTCTTGTTTTCCCACAAAAGTGTCCTAAAGAAAATCCGAAATACCTGTTTGTTCGTTCGGAAAGGCCCCGCATTCAGCCGTCGGCAACTTTGGCTATTAATAATGCTGCGTTAATGCTGATGACACTTAAATGAATAACGCCTACTAATTATAGACTGGATTGTTTTAGTACCGGCAATGTTTGAATTCGCTTACGATTGTAAGTTAACGTTAAGCTCTTTCAAGAGTTATAGGGCATAGCGATTTATCGCTCGAACTGGAGCAGCCCGACTAGTGAAATACCTCCATCTTATAGAAGACCGCAGCCAAATTACATTCGCTTCAGTGTTGTTGTGTTCCTGCGTGTGAGTAAGGTTTCCAGAGCTCCTGGGGGATGCTACAGTAGTAGCAGGGTCAAGCTTTCTAGTCCAATAACAGCTTTATGCTGTACTTTTCGCCGTTATGCTAGGACCTCATTACCTTTACCGAGATACCCACGGCACCGCCACTCAGGCGATGAGGTCCACCGGCAGGTTTTAGTGGGTAGTCCCGGAAGTAAGGTCTGCTGCCAGGGTCCCACACACGTCGCAGCCAGCCTCGGCTGCGGTAAGGTGCGTTAAGGCATTTCCTGTCATGTAAGCATCATGTTGTAGACTACATAAAATAGGTAATACATTTGTTGCTTTAAGCATAAAAATTTAAGACATTTGTCAAACGTTGTCTTTTGAAAAAAGGCTACTACAAAGTAGAAGAGTATATAAATGACAAAAACGTGTGGATCACTAACTAGTCTGCTTGCCTGTACTAACGTGTTTTATATTATTTTAAAATATATGACGCATTTTCTCAATCAATGTAAGAATTAGACTACGATGACGATGATGTGAGTACTACAGTTAATTTAATTTAATTTACAAAATACTTTTGTTCTTTATTTTTTTTAATAATTGATTTTAAATTTTTATTTTACAATTGACAAACTAACTGTGTTTCTTTGTGGAAAATTAGTAATAAGTATAATTTTTTTTTATTTATTTATTCAAAAAAAAACACAATTTCGTCTGCATTACAGTCTGCCAAACGGCAAGCGCAGTTTGTCGGCAGCAGTTCTCGTTTAGACTAAAAACGTATACATTGTACGTATCTATTTTGTATTCTTATTCCTATGACTTAAATAACAAAAGTAATAAATATATATTCAACTCTTTAGCTATGGGCAGAGAGAAAGGTAATGCTTTGTTAGCCTGCACTTAAGACTTTTTTTTGAGACTGCGACACTTAAAATATCTTTTGGAATTTCATTTGTCAATGTGGGCACCGGCCATCGCCTTTCTCTCCTTCCATAATAATTTCTTATCTTAGGTACAGCTAATTAATTTTTCTTTCATTTGTTAAAGAGTACTGAGTTTCTTGCCGGTATCTTCTTTGTAGTTGTAGGTTCCAAACCGGAGGTAGCTTCATTTGGTTTATATAGAGACTATTCATAAGTATTACTAATGTAATCTTTATGAATAAAAAATATTGACTTTGTCTTTGATCAGGTGGGATGAGGTAAACCTTAAAGTGTAATATATATATAAAAACTCCATGCATAAAAATAAGTTATATTAACCTACAGCAAAACTTGCATTACAAAATGCATTTATGATGTGCATCAAAATATATAATGACGTCGCGCGATCACTGAGGTCCCGACATCGATTCCGGGTCGTGTCAATGCAGAAAATTAACTTTTATTTCGTTTCGGGTGCGTGTGTTGTGGTATCGTCGTTGTCTCTGATTTCTGTAACACAAGTACTTACCACAAAAATAAAGTAATGTGTGAGATGTTGTACAATTCATATTTATTTATTGATGTCGTATAAAGAGCGGTCAAAGTCCGAACTGTTAGTCTGACATGGCTTTGACAGTGACTAATATTTAATTTCGCTTTTTCGTTGTGGCGGCCATCTTGGATTTAAAATACTAATATTGTAAATGAGAAAGTTAGTATGCATGTCAGGATGCCTATATAACTTCACGCAAAAAGCCCTGAACCAATTTGATGAAATTTAGAAGGAATAGAGTTGACAACCAATATTAACATAAGTAATTAAGAATACTAGCTGTTTACACGACTACCGGTTAATCTAATATCTCATAAATTTTTTTACCAAATGTTTGCCAAATCCATTCAGTAATTTTAGCGGAAAGAGTAACAAACATCGATACATTCGTACAAACGTTCGCTTTTATAATATTTAATATATTTATATTTAAGAGAGGTAGGGCATAGCGATTTATCGCTCGAACTGGAGCAGCCCGACTGGTGAAATACCTCCACCTTACAGAAGATCGCAAACAAATAACAATCACTTCTGTGTTGTTGTGTTCCTGCGTGTGAGTAAGGTTTCCAGAGCTTCTGGGGGGTGCTACGTTAGTAGCAGGGGTCAAGCCTTCAAGGTAAGGGCGACAAGCCTAGTAACAGATTAATTATGCTGTACTTGTCACCCTTAAGCTAGGACCTCATTACCAGCGCGCAAGTATGCGCGCGTTGGTGGGGCCAAATCTCTGGGTTGGGATGGTCTCCTTCTGCGAAGTTGTCATGTCACAGAAGGAGGCCGCAGAGTGGGAGCGGGAGGACGATCCATCCGGTCCCGCCTGCCGCCGAAGAAGGCGGCTGAGGGCGCGGCGCCAATATGACCGCGCCCAGCTACCGCGTGGGGACTGGCCGGCTGATGGTGTGAGGGCACCTCAGTCGGCATTGCACCGGTCTCCACTGCGAGTTGGGGATGGTTCCGTTGGATCGGCCATCCCTATTCTCCCCCCGAACACTGTGGGGGGAGCAGACGGAGCCGCGTAAGCGGCTGTTCCGCCGGCGGTGTTGTGGAAGTAAACGCTTAGCCGATCCCCCACAGCACCGCCACTAAGGCGATGGAGGTCCAACCGTGGGGTTTTAGTGGGTAGTCCGAGGAAGGTAGGCAGGTGGGAGTCCCACACACGCCGTCACCCTCCCTCAGGGTGGCTGTACGGTGCATCAAGCATTTCCCCCCGTTAAAAAAAAAAGGACCTCATTACCACTTAACACCAGGTGGGATGAGGTTAATCTTAAAGTGCAATATAAAAAAAAACCGGCCAAGTGCGAGTCGGACTCGCGCACCGAGGGTTCCGTACAAACCTGCAAGGTTTACAAAGTTCGTTCATTACGACAATCGAGTCATAACTATGGTATTTTTATTGCAAAATGAAATTCATAACATTACAATGGGGAAAGATGGAGGAGCATAAATATTTTGTAATGTAACTAAAAATTTAAGGTTTTCGGAATTTTTCCTTTATGTGTGCTATAAAACGTTGCTTCATGCCAAATTTCAAGATTCTAGGTCGACTGGAAGTACCCTTTAGGTTTTGATTCCCTTGCGAGTACTTGCGAGTTTCAAAATATGCAGCTTAAATTGCTGTTTCTTTTGATTGCGTTGACATAGAAGTTTGATTTTGTTACAGCTTAAAGGTATTATAGACCTGAGTATTTGGTATGAATTTCAATTTAATACCTCTACGCGTTTATGAGGAAATGGGTAGTAAGTTTAAAATTATTAAAAAAATATATATTATGTGATGTAACTAAAAATTTATGGTTTTCGTAATTTTTCCTTTATCTATGCTATAAGACGTTGCTTCGTACCAAATTTCAAGATTCTGAGTTCACGGGAAGCACCCTGTAGGTTTTGATTCCCTTGCAAGTGTCGAAAATTTGCGGCATAAACGGCTGTATCTTTTGATTGCGTTGGCTTAGAAGTTTGATTTTTTCACAGCTTCAAGGGACAGTAGACCTGAGTAATTGATATAAATTTCAGCTTCATACCTCCACGCGTTCCTGAGAAAAAGGGTCTTGACAGACGGACGGACAGACGGACAACAAAGTGATCCTATAAGGGTTCCGTTTTTTCTTTTTGAGGTACGGAACCCTAAAAATATAGGATTTTTATTCCAAAATAAAGCGAGCAAAGTCGCGAACAACAGCTAGCCTTAGACCGGATCTCGTACAAAAACTAAACAGGGTGATAAAACGCAAACAATTCGCATACAAAACTCATTACATCTGCGGTCTAAATAAAACATCACCACATTCCGTCTGTCCTGACGGCAAACGCTCGTACCCTGTCCAATTTATCTTTTTAAAAACACATTTTGTGACAAAGTCCCCCGCATGCTCGCGTGACAAATTTTTGCAACTGATATTTATCACAGGTTCCTTTGTATCAGTGAAAAATATTTTTCGTTACCGACACTTTGTCAGTGCCTTTGAAAAATACTCGCATAAGTAGAAGCCATTAAATTTATTGAACACGCGGCTTTGGATAAGTCCTCGCGTTAAAGCGACATTCGCTTAGCAAATCTCTTTGAATTTATTATCTTTTGCAGGGCTGCATAAGGCGCCTTGAATAGGGATGTGAAAAAACAATGATTCTATGTAGTCCGTTATTTACATTTTCGATATCGTAAGAAACCGTATTTTTTGCTTCAAAAAATAAATGAAAATTTATGATGAGACAGAGCAGCTAAGTTCAGTGGAAGAGTATATTTACCCAACAATTTCGTATACATATAGGTTAGGTACTCCACGAAAAAGTGACTTCGCTATAAAAATTGTCGAAATTTTCGTAAACGGTTCAGACAGAAATCGTTAATCATATACCCTATGTACTGAGTGTAGTTGTGTTTTCAGTAGCACATTGCTACGAGAGTCGGTTTTAACGCATCGATGGTCTAGTTGATTAAGTTCGAGGTCCTGGATTCGATCCCCGGGTCGAGAAAAGTGTTTTAGATTTTTAATACAACTTGGTATACACTACCAAGATCATTAAGCAAGTGTTTAATGAAATCTCTCTCCCATTAAATGGGTTGCATTAGTTGATGTTGCTGGTGGAGCATGTTTGTCTAAAGACATCATATTCTGACTTTTTTTTATTTTGACAATTTTGGCAACATAAATGTTTTATGTTTTATAGAAGCACAGTAGTACACTGTAAGAGAGGACCCCACATTGCGATGACAACGAATTTGATACCGATATAAATCCTATCCGTTAGCATCGCCATACTGGAAAGCAAGATGTTTCTTCACGCTCCTTTTGAAGGATTTTTCTTATTTTATTGGTCCTTATTATCCAAATAAAGTTAACAAATTTAAGTGGCGCCGCAGCGGTAAGTATAAGAACAACTGAAATAGATTATTTTAAAAACCGTCACTCATTAAGTAAATAATTTCCAGTTTTAAGGTAAAAATAAGATTGAAACCTATTATTTTCACCAATTTTTCTTGGCAGCCCTGTAAGTATTGCGCATAGTCATCGGGCGATCATCGGCCGCGATCATTAAAACTGCATTAGTGCAATGCTGTGTCTGCATCGGGATGATTCGCAAACAGGCTCGGCGTAAATGAGGCACCGTTTATCATTTTTTTTTGATAATGGCAACTAGGCATCTTCTTTTTCTTTTAATATCAAATGTCATGCATTGGTAAAGTTGGCAAGCAGGCTCGGCGTAAATGACGTACCGTTTTATTATTTTTTTTAGTGGCAACTAGACATATTCTTATTCTTTTTGTATTAAATGGCAAGCTTCTTTTGCGAAGTCTACTTTTGCCAGTGTCATGTTAAGAGATAATTGATACAACATCACGAGAGAATACGGGTGTTTGCTGTTCTTTATAATATTTTTTCAAGAATGCTGTGTAGACTCTCCGGTCGATGAGAATCGATGAAAACTACTTAATTCGTAAAGTGTCAAAAATTACAATCCGTTTTTCTCCACCCGAGTCGTTATTCCTATTTCAAATTTACTTTTTGTAACAGCTGTCATCAGTCGTCCGTCAGTCGTTTTTAGCTAACGCCTCGTATAATTAATTATACTACGCCTCGTAAAACAAGCCATCGTGTCCTATCTTTAAGCACTGGATTCGGCTACACAAGGAAGGATCCACAAAACATAGCTTATGAGCACACGCCATCTAATTTTAAGCAATCCGTATTATTATTTTTATTTTTCTTTTTATTAACATAATTTTAATTGGTTTTTTACTAACAAGATTGTATGGATCTATTGGTCTGAAATAAATTTATTATTAATTACATTACGTAACAGGAACGTATCGTTTCTCAAATATTGGAATGGGGTATTAGATGCTTTTTTTTTATTATTGTGTTTTTTTCTATCTATTCAATTAATGTTCTTCTGTTTGTGACGACCTCCGTAGCCAACAGGCAAGCGTGGCGGACTTTGGTGTCGCGCCATCTCTGAGGTTCCGGGTTCGATCCCCGGTCGGGTCAATATGGGAAACGAACTTTTTTTTATTTTTTTTTATTTAAAAACTTTATTGCACAAAAAAAGTACAAAAGGTGGACTTAATGCTAGGAGCATTCTCTACCAGTCAACCGTTGTTTAACTTTTCTATTGTCTCGGGTCTGAGTTTTGTGGTGCCGTCGTTGTTTCTGATTTCTGTAACACAAGTTATTTAGCTACTTACCACTGAATCAGAGCAATGTATGTAATGTTGTCCAATATTTATTTATTGATTCTGTAGTTGTCTGCATGTAGCGTAAGTTTTTTGTTGTCAAAATGTCGTAAGTACCTTAACTAAAACTTTTTTCTTCTTTCTTTCTAAATATATTTCGTTTCTCCTTTTACCATCGTACTCATTCTTGACGCTTCGCTTTCGCCCGAAGCGGTTTAATGAACGAATTCGTCAAGAAAATAAAGAGCTAGCAAATTAGAAGGAATTCTGCCCTCAAAGGACGAAAGCCGCCATGAAGATTGTTTTAAAACTAGCAATTTGCTTTGCGACTTCTGAACGCGAAACGAACTAGGCCCTTTGGTGGCAATCCTGCTGCAAATTGGAAGAATACGGAATGATTTTGTTTGGTTATGTTTGTTTTCGTTAAAGCTTCTTGATAAACATGCTTTGAGATGAATGTAATGAGAAAATTTAATGACAAACTTCATTGTATGTTTTGGTGGAAAATTAGTAATAAGTTCAGCTGTTGTTATCATGAAAAATACTGAGTTTCTTGCTGGTGGAAGCTTTGCTTGGTTTTTATAAGTGATTCATTATTGTTACTGATGTAATTTGAATGAATAATAAAAATAATATAAATGAGATTTTTAGGGTGGGTAATGTTGAGTATGTATGTATATGTGTGGGTATGTATGTCCCTTTATTTGCTTCTACAGCCTGAATGGCTAGAAAGATTATGACATCATTTGATTCTTCATGATCGTATGAGTGATGGTATGAAAATCAAAATGGCGGACTTTCGGCACAAAATGATAAAAAAACTCTTTGTCAATAAAATGGATAAAATAAACAATACATAGAAATATACTGAAATTACGCCAATACTTTCAATTTTATCGCTTATTGCAATCCAATTATCTGGAAGAAAAGATTTAAGCATACATTGGCAAAGATGGACAGAAGCAACTTAATGACTATAACTTAAGCTTTAACTTAAGTTAAAGCTTTTTTTTAATTTTATATCTGTCTCTGATTGAAAGATGTCTTTCTTCTTAAGCACAAAAAGCGACAACAAATAAAGGTCCCACTCACAAGCACCACCTAGCCACGTATATCGCAACTACAAAGGTGCAGGTACTGTTGATAGGCGGAGCGCACAATACACTGTTTGTAGTTGGAGTGTAGTGATGACGCGCCCGGCGCGAGACAATGAAGGAGATTTGGCTTAATTACCGCAGCCGCGGACACAATAGCCGCAGAGTGTGGCTACGAAACTAGCGGACAGCGGACAGCGGAATCTGTTCAAAATAAAGTAAAAGACCAATCACTTACTGATTACTCACGAAATATCCGAAAGTTTAATAATAGTGTTGTCGAACAATCGATTATCGATCAAACGATTGTATCCACTCCAAATAACAAATCTACAGAGCTGATTTTTCTTTTATGGATGAGAGAGATGGAGTGATGGCTGGCACATTTTTTTTTATAATGCACTTCTAGATTGACCTTATCCCAACTGATGTTAAGTGGTAATGATGTTCTAGCTTAAGATCGATAAGTAGAGCATAATAAAGCAGCTACTGGACTTGTCGCTTTTACCTTGAAGGATTGACCCTGTTACTTATGTAACACCCCCCAGGAGCTCTGGAAACCTTACTCACACGCAGGAACACAACAATACCGAAGTGATTGTTATTTCGCTGCGGTCTTCTGTAAGGTGTACGTCATGCTTGTGAAGAGGTGCCATCATTGGAGACTGGTGTACCCCAGCTTACCTCTCAAAAATTATGACTTAGTATATATATGTAGAATCACTTTACATTTTATTCAATGACGATTCAAAAGTGGTATTAGTAACCTACGTGAATAAATAAATATATGACTTTGACTTGGCCTATTATCTTTTTAACTACCCTAACCTAAGCAAAAGACGCGGCTGAAACTTTTTCATCAAGCTTGAAAAAAAATCCAGCTAAAAGCAATCAATTATCAATAATGAGCAAACACTGTATCTTTTCAGGGTCATAATACGTAACAGCTAGTGATGTGATAAACCCTCACATATATTTTTATCGTCTTTGTTTTTCGGACATCACATTTTATTTTATTTATTTATTTAAAAACTTTATTGCACAAAAAAAGTACAAAAGGTGGACTTAATGCTAGGAGCATTCTCTACCAGTCAACCGTTGGGTCATGCAGATAGTACGTTTATGGGTGCGGTAACAGTAAAAATGTGAGTATGGATAACAACAAAATTAATAATCATAAATAGCAGAAAATTACACACGAGAATAGAATATTTATACATAAGTTCATGATAAATAAATATAATAATTAAACAATATAATATAAATATATATATATGTATATATATAAATAAAACAAAATAATATATATATATAAATATATGCAAACAAGTTTTCTAAGAAAGTAACTTCAAGACTTCATTTAACATTCCTAAATCACGCGAAAGATTGTCGTTACTGAAAATCGAACTGTCCGTCTTTGCTATTAATATTCCTAATTATGTGAATTCCTTAATACTGATCACAATGTTCCTGCACAACTGCTTTTTCATCCGTTGATTAGGAAATAAATACTGAAGGTTTACATATTTCTGGTCTGTCCGAATATTTGTCCATCAATTACCCTTAAAGCTGTGCAAAATAATAATACTAAAACTATTAAAAATATATATAGCATTTCCCAAACATCAAATGTTAGAGTAAAGAAGATTCGGTAAAAAACAATGACGCAATAATAATTGGCAAGTAGTTTTGCTTCTACAAATAAATAAAAATTGATCATGCTTTAGCTCACCAAATTTCAATGGAGGGTTGGGAAGTGACGTCATGCTAAATGCACGAAAATTACGAAGTAATCTAAGTCATAGGTAATCTAATCGTTGGAATAAACGGAAAGTTTGCGTCATCTAACCTATTAGAATCTATAGGAAACTTTCCATCGACATATAATTATGAGACTTAGTAAAATTCTTTTGTTTTTATGTGAATATTTGTAAAAAACGTTCTTAGCAATCGAGTGTCCAATTATCCGCTTTAAGGTCTTAAGGCTAAAGGCTTTAAGGTCAATAGTAGCCAAGAATGAAATATTCATCATGACATGGAAAAAAAATAGTCGCGTTCAAGTTTGCGAGTGTTCAGAAACCGTTATTTACGACATCACTAAAACCAACGCATTTTGGGCAATCGCGTAAAACAATATCCCGAACGTAACATGTTTGTAAACCTTTTTATCAAATTGGATTACCAGAAACAATTGAAACGATTAACTTAATAAAGCACACAATATAAAAGTTTCCGCTGAAACATAAGACACTTCATTTGCTGTTAGCCGAGTCAGACCATTGGAAGGTTCGAGTTCCAACGCCATGGAGACTTGGGGCGAAAAAGTCCTATCACCCGAAGACGCATTCGATACTTTAACACCATTGTACCGTTTGCTAAATGTGTTTTCCCTAATAAGCGTTAATCGGGTCAATAAAAACCTCAAGGTTTCATACTCGAAAGTGAGACGAATCCTGGTGATAATTCTTTTCATCTGCCTGACCATCGTCGTGTCTACTTTCAAGATCCTCAATTACAGCAAGTTCTACGACCCAGTTACGAAGAGGAGTATCAAGTTCTCTGATTCTTTGCAAGTGACGTATTTGCTTGAGTTTGGACATTTCATAATGGGCTTCTATTTCGTTTCAAAACATGGGGGCGACCCGACTCTGAAGTATTTTAAAATTTACCATCAAATCGATCAAGTGCTGGGAATGGCGTATAATGGTGTTATCAGGTCCAAAGTTGCAAATATAACTACGTTCACTTGCTTCGTCTGCGTTTTTACTTCTGTGCTTGATGGTATTGCTTGGTCTATTAGCTGCGGATGGGTCGTCCCTTCACTGTACTCAGTAGAGTATCTTTTCTTCTTTCTGAACACTCTAGTCATTATTGAAATGACAGCAAATATAATCCAAGTGGAGTATCGACTGCGTACAGTAGGAGATGTACTTCAAGATTACTATTCTAAGACGAGTAACACAGGCGTTAAAGAAACTGGTGTTAATGATAAAATGTGGATTAATGAGTACAATGGGAAGAAAAATAAAGTGAAGCCGGAAAGTCCGAAGTTCTTGGACTACAATTATTACTATGACTTCGTTTGGCTCAACAAATGCTATCTACTTTTGCTGGAGCAAAACAGTTTCATTAACAGGACTTTTGGATTTAGAGTGAGTATTCCACCGAAGTTAAGATGTTTTACATTAGAAAAGAGAAATTGTAAAAAAAGTAATCATTTTGTATTTCAAAATTCATAATTATAAACTCTGGTTTTGAGAGTAGGACTTGCTTCATATGGTGTTTATTCCAAACTTATTTGAATTACGTTTTTCTCTTTTTTTTTCAGGTACTAATAAATAATGCGTATCTATTGCTCTGCATGGTAAACTCAGTAAACTTGGCACTTCGCATTGCAAATGGAATTATTGTAAGTTACCTGTTTATTGCTAGATTAGCTATTAATGTATACGGTTCTGTTGTTGCACCCGTGGCGTAACTTCTTCTTCTCTCTCTCTCTGACTATCCATCACCAAGGTCTATCTAATGAACCGATATTGTAAGATAGTTGAAATGTTTCATGATGGTATTTGTTTTGCCGCTGTAACAGCTAATACTAGAAATCAACATAATTCAATTCAATTCTTACTTATTTACTGCATGTAACTATTTAAGGAGCTCTCATAAAACATACGTGATTCTTTGTTCGATAGTGAACTAATACATTTTTAAATTGAATTAGAAAATGATTAAACTAAAATAAAACAAATGTTTAGTTAAGCGGGACCTTAACAAAAAAAAGAACGTTTTCTTTAAAAAATCACGTCTGTCACATAGACGTGATTTTTTAAAGAAAACGTTCTTTTTTTTGTTAAGGTCCCGCTTATTTTTATAAATATCAAAACATCTTCAAATCAGCCCAAGTCACAAAGATCTAGGCTCGATTTATCCTTAAATTTATTACTTAAAAATCAGTGCCACAATAAAATGTATCTAATACTATTTGGTATGTAATACAATTTTTAAGTTAAAAAGAAGTTCTAATTACTTTAATACTTGCAGGTTCTACCAGACCACTCGTATTTCCCGGCGCTCACAAGCTTGCTTCGAACCTTGAACTGCGGCCTGATAATCGTAAGCCTGGTCCATCAATGCGAGAGGAGCTACTCCCAATCAGAGAGAATCATTAGCATCATCGACCACATACTTGTAGACAAGAATATCAGTGAGTATTGGGGGCTAAGTCAAGCAGTTCAAGAACTTCAACAAGCTTATAATCTATCGGGTTGAAATTTCATCGACGTCTCTTCAGACGAATAAATCTCTATTTAATAACCCAAGTGCAGCAAATTGCAATAGACTGTATGTTGCATGGCGTACAAGAGAGTCTATTGCAATGACCATTTTCATCAATGGCTGTCTAAGGGGTTGAAATTTTGAATGTGAACAATTTAAAATGAGCATGTGGGACGAGTGGGGTATATTTTCAGTTTTTGCCACACCTTCAAGATCTCGGGCTGTTCTTAAACAAAATAAATAAATATTGGAGAACATCACATACATTGCTCTGATTCTGTGGTAAGCAGCTTAAGCACTTTGTTACAGAAATTAGCAACAACGACGGTACCACAAGACCCAGACCCGAGGCTATATAGATAATAGTTCTTATTCATTGTTAATTTAAAACTTATGCCTTACGTAATAATTTTGCGGAGGAAATGCTTGGCCCACTGTACCGTCACCTGACGGAGATATCGGCGTGTGTGGGACTCTCCTGCATTAAGAAGGGCAGGCCTACCCACTAAAATCCCCGGCCTCATTAATGGTAATGCTGTGGGAATTTTCGTGAACCACCACAGCATCACCAGTGGGATGGCTGCTGTTCAAGCGGCCTCGACTCTTCTTCCCGAGCCGCCCAGACCGAACATTTATCCTAATGCTTTTTCCTGACAGATACATCAATGAGGAATGTCCTCTCCGAGACCCGCAGCCTGGTCCTCACCAGACCTATCCAGTTCAACGCCATGAAGTTCTACAACCTCGACTATCGTTTACTGGACTCTGCTATTTCAGTTTTCGTCACGCTAACCGTCATTTTATTGCAAAACGTTCAATAGAGCTAATCAATCACTAAAACATATCTTTATTGAGGTAGGTTGTATTAAACACTTATATTATGAAGTAACGCTAATACGCAATAATAATAATAATAATCCGAACTTAAATGCACCGAGAAGATACTGACAATATACTCATTAGGTAGATATTTATTACAGGAACAGTAAATTATTAAACATTTAAAATAATTTAACGGGTCAAAACGCGACACCATTTTTATTTAGTAGTTAATACGAACTACTTACTGCCCGACGTTTCGGTTAGGTTGCACCAACCGTGGTCACGAGCTGACTGGTCTTGCTCGCCTTCGTCTGTTCGGGGGAGCTTGCAAATCTTCATCCACCAAATGCAAAGTAAATTATTACGTAAGCTACTTTAGACCAAATCATACAGCTTAGGTTTTGTGAGTGTAGTAGCTAATAAGTACCTTTACAATTTTAATTTTGAGGTAAACTAGAGCAGTTTAGTCCCCAAAGGCACCTGTTCACAAGCATGACGTATTTGCCAGCCATCGCTGCACTCAACCATATTGAAGAGAATGTAACGTCCCTCTATAATTTAAACATAAAAGACGATTTAGGTTATGTTAAGATTTATATTAGGCAGGTTAGGAATAAATTATTTCATGGTTTCATTTTCTATGACGGAAAGAGCAATGTACAGCGAAGTGTAAGTGGGGGCAATCACTTTCCAGTCGTCACCGTTGGCAACTGGGAACAGACGGAGTATTCGTCTTAAACCCACATAATATAGGTTTCGGTCACATATTTTGTTGACCCATAGGTCCATACCAAATACAAACAATTTATTGTTAAATTCTTAACATCTAGAAATAAAAAGCTGCGGACATTCCCTTGAGTGACGTCAAATTGTCACTTTACTTAACTGATAACGTGAAACGTCCCTTTCTTAAAACGTTAAAATTTATTAGTTATTATTGATTCACATTTTTAGACATTGGTTTTAATTTCGTTTACAAACTCGTTTTAACAACTGACTAACATTACTTGTTAAGGTTATACTTTCAATAAACTTTAAGCTTGAGCTGCTAAAACCTATATGTTGAATTTTATTTCTTTCTTAACTTAACGAAGTAAAATATGTTTAAAGTGTTTATTCTTGAATTTAGTGTAGGTTCAGTTGGAAGAGCAGCACGCGCGATACGTGAAGGTCGTGGGTTCAATTCACGCACCGCAAGGAGAGATAAAAAAATTCTGTTTCTAATATTTAAAGTTCGCTAGTACGGCGTAAAGTACTAAAAAAATAATAAAATCGATTAGGTTCATTGTATTAATTATAAGTTGTACCAAGCTAGATTTGCTGTTAGATCACGGCTTAAGCTATAAATACGTCATCGACAACTTTCAAACAGTTAAGTTAGCTAGTGTATCTCAACTTGCATAACCATAAATGACGACCTCCGTAGCCGAGAGGCGAGCGGGCCGGACTTTGGCGTCGCGCCATCTCTGAGGTTCCGGGTTCGATCACCGGTCGGGTCAATATGGGAAACGAACTTTTCTATATTGTCGCGGGTATGGGTGTTGTGGTACCGTCGTTGTTTCTGATTTCTGTAACACAAGTGCTTAAGCTAATTACTGCAGAATCAAAGCAATGTATGTGATGTTATTCAATATTTATTTATTTATAAATGATGTACTTCGCACTCTAATTATGTAACAAAACATAAATCCTTTACAATTAATGGGGATTCCATTAACTTGAGACAAACACATGAATAATTACACAATATCTGATAACATTTAAAATGAATTTTAAATGCTAGAAGATATGGTGTAGAATCGCCCCGCTGTCTATCATTCGATTAAGATTTTTAAAACTAAAGTAACTGAATTTACGGTTTTTAAAAGATGCGATATGCAAGATATAATAGAGAAACATTAATCAGTTCAAATGTATATATGCGATGAAACTCACCCATGCAAAGCCGGGACAAGTCGCTAGTTTATACTAAATTAATATAAACATTGAATTTCCTCGTAAATTTTTAATCCAATTAAGGTCAGTGTTTCAGTATGTTTGTAATTTAAGGCGATAAAAAAAATTCAGTGATAAGAATCTTCAAATTTTATGACAAGGTCAGTTTTAACTTGATATACATATTAAGAGACATTATAAATTTTGTAATTTACTAATGAACAATTCTTTATGACCGTAATTTTTAAACTAATATATAGAAGTAAAAAACAATAAAAGCCAATGGGTTGCTGTAATACTGTTAGCAATTTAAAGTACCTAAAGTGTACAATGTAGGACCTCGGTGTTTCTTTGCCGGTCTCCCTGTCCTCCGCGACCCGGCAGTGGGCGCGAATTGCGTCGCGGTGGGGCCGCGGAGGAAGAGGATCCCTATCCTCCGCGGCCGCACAAGAGATCCGCTGCTGGGACCGGAGAAGCCAGGCGTGGGGTAAGCCTGGCGTACGTTACCTCGGTCCCGAGGGGGTGGAGCGTGTCAGGTGGCCTGACATGCTCCAGCTGCGTTGTGCGCGGCGAGGTGGGTCGCTTAGGCGCTGTGGGGGTGCCTGTGTAGAATCGGCAAGGAATCCCGACTCCCCCACGACTGCGCAGCGTTGGCCACCGAGAGGTCGGTGCGAGCCCGACACACCACTCTCTGTTCCCCGCAGAGCGTGACGATGCGGTAGGCATTTGATTTTCCCGTCGACAAAAAAAAAGGACCTTATTACCACTTAACATTGGGTGGGATAAGGTCAATCTTAAATTGCAATAATAAAAAACAGATATTTGGTACCATACCGCGTTTCTTAGAGCCCCGTACACACCGAAGCGATTAAGGGCAGGTGTGCACCGGGCGCGTCTGCGTCATCGTGACGCGCTCATGTTACATCGTTGATCGATCCGTTTCATACCGCAAGTATTGTCGACGAGAAGAGTAGGTATTTCTCTCCGGAAAAAAATGTTCTAGGTACATAGGTAAAGTTCTAACTTTAAGAAAAATAATTAAAACAAGTTTATTATTACAATATCTTAAGCATTTCTAAGAAATAACACCTCAAACTTTTTTGTTGGATAACACAGAGCTATCCAACTTGAAATAAAACGCCAATTCAGTAAAACCTGTTTTCATGAGCGGATAATTTTTTTTTTGGAAAAAATGTTATAAAATTAGTTTCTTATGAAAAGTTGTTTTCAGCTAGTTACGCCTCTATAAATGTCATCTGTACAACAATTTCTTTTGTTATTTTTTTACACAACTTAAAAGTCCAAAAAGTTACATATGATCGCATTCTTCATTGCTCGGGAGTTTACACTACTTACCATTTATTCAAATATTGCCCATTATAACGCTTAACAATTTTTCGGTTTAACAGATCAGTTTATATTATAATACGGTGCCAGTTTAAAATCTATCATCAGCGATACGGCTACATATTAAACATTTTTAAGAAACTAAAAAACTGTATCTCCCCTTGCAGTGCGGGAATCGAACCCGCGACCTTCACGTCTCGCAGTGTTCAAACATTTCTGCAATTAATGTACGACGGGCCAATAAGTATGTAGATCTACACATATTCGGTAGAGGGCACTTACCGGAGGCTACTCAAGGCATTTCTTGTCGTTAAAAAAAAAAGCAGCGCGATACTAGAAGAGCACGAGTTGGATTCCTGCACTGCATGGGAAGATAACAAAATTATGTTTCTTTAACATATTTAAAATTCGCTAGTGCGGCGTAAAGCACTATAAAAATCATAAAAATTGGATACATTTTTTCTTGAAATTTCGTTTATTTTTTAGGCGATTAAGGGTAGGTGTGCCCCGGGCGCGTCTGCATCATCGTGACGCGCTCATGTTACGCCGTTGATCGATTAGAGTATACGACACTCTCGCGGTACCTAAGTGTTCTCGAAAAGCTTACCATAACATTCGTGACATTTTGGAAACGTAAAAACAACGTGACCTTAACACCGGTTCGTGACCCATTTCTAACGAGAAGTAAGGAATTCAGTACATATGTTACAGTGACAATCATTACTATGCGTAAGTTACTTTGGACTAAATCATGTAAGGAGTAGGTCAAGCAAAGTGGAGTGACGATGAGATGAGGTCAGGCTAGATGGAGTGACAATGAGATGAGATGAGATGGCTGACAGGGGCTGGATGCAAGGAGACCTGGGATTGGAGAGTCCTATGTCCAGCAGTTTACTCCAATAGGCCGATTTGAGCGTAAAATAATGTAAACCCAGGAATACACTGACCGATTAACGCCATGTGTACACCAATCATGACTCGGCTTGATCGACTCGTTCACACGCTGCGATGACGTACGGAAATGTAGCTTTAGTGGTGAGGAAAAGCGGTGACATGGAATGATGTGGGAAGGGCGTTTGCATAATTTATTATGCCGACGTTAGACCCAATAATAGGAACGTGGCCGAAATTACGCATTTACACTGTACGGTAAATATTTGCTGTTCGATAATGAGTTCTAATACCTGCAAAATAAGGACGGTACAAAGTCCAAAGTTTAATTTATAAACGACCTCTGTAACCGATAGGCGAGCAGGGCGGACTTTTCTGTTTTTTCTTTAAAATCCTGGGTTTAATCCCGAGATAAGAAAAACGAATGTTTTTATATTGTCTCGGGTGTAGGAGTTGTGTTACTGTCGTTGTTTCTCTGTTCAGTAACACAAGTGACTTAGGTTCTTAGCATATAATTATTTTAAAAAAAATACCTTGGTTGCGCTGTAAATCTAAGCGTCCGAAGCGTATCCTTAAATAAATAAATAAATAAATAAATATTGCACAACATCACATACATTGTTCTGATTCTGTGGTAAGTAGCTAAAGCACTTGTGTTACAGAAATTAGAAACAACGACGGTACCACAACACCCAGACCCAAGACAATATAGAAAAGTTCGTTTCCCATATTGACCCGACCGGGGATCGAACCCGGAACCTCAGAGATGGCACGACGCCAAATTCCGGCACGCTTGCCTCTCGGCTACGGAGGTCGTCAATTCCCCGATTAGATCTTCAATAAGAAATTTATATGTAAAGAGGAGGTTACAGACAAAAGCACGTCAGACCACACCTTTGGACTTCGCCTAGCTCTTAAGTCGTCCGCGTAAGATCTAGAATCGAACTAAGTGTTTACTTAGACTTGACCTTACATATTAATAACAGTTCCTTATCTAACAACAAGAGGAAATGTACCGTCGTTATTCAGTGCATACCGCGAACAACAGAAGTAGCTCTCCTCTCACTAATGCCGCTGCGGAAGAAACAAAACGCAATATTTGCTCCGAGGGCGGACTCATCCCATTACTAGCCCTAATTCATCCCAGCAATATGTCTCTGGAACAACCGTTCTGGAGATTACTAGGGGTGGCGCGCGCCACTTATAATGTTCCAAGGATTTAAATAAATAAATATAAATAAACAAATAAATAAATATTGGACAACATCACATACATTGCTCTGATTCTGTGGTAAGTAGCTTAAGCACTTGTGTTACAGAAATCAGAAACAACGACGGTACCACAACACCCAGACCCGAGACAATATGGAAAAGTTCGTTTCCCATATTGACCCGACCGGGGATCGAACCCGGAACCTCAGAGATGGCGCTCGCCAAAGTCAGGCCCGCTCGCCTCTCGGCTACGGAGGTCGTCAAATTTGACAATTTTAGACCAAGCTCCCACGACGGCCAGACCTTCGTTATTTTGTAAAAGCAGTTTATCTGTGCATGTCCCCAACACAAGAAAGAAAGACCAGCTATAACGACCTCGGTGGAGCATTGGCTAAGGTAGGCGGCCAAAGATCCCGGGTTCGATTACCGGTCAGGTCAATTTAGAAAAGTTCGTTTTCCACTTGGGCCTGTGTGTGCTGGGATGACGCCTCCAGTTAGTATCCGTCGTCTGGTGCTCATAGTACAAGGAGAAACCTCAGTTTGAGACCAGGTGATTGGTGTGATTGTCTGGCGCATTTATTTTTAGAGTTTGAGTTGTGGTTACTTGCGCAGGTAACAGGCAGTAGGGATGGTCTGAATCGGAATACCTCCTTGTGTGTCCGCTTGTTATTGGTTCCTAAGGTTTCTCGTGAATCCGAGGGAAGTGGTAACAAGCGGGCCTGGTGCACCCTGGGCAACGGAAGCTAGGGACGTCCTTCTTAGGATCACTCTAGTCGACGACAGAAGTACCAGAGCGAGAGTACTGTGCCGACCTACGACATTACCTACAAGTTGACACAAATACAGTGTCAGCAGAATTGGCATAGTAAAACGACGCTCCATACGTAATGCACGATTAGCCAATTAATACATCGATCCTACATCGCGATGTCAGAGTTTTCGTCGCCACTAAGTATATTTTTTTTTTATAACGCACTTCAAGATTGACCTCATCCCACCTGATGTTAAGTGGTAATGAGTTCCTGCTTAAGGACGAAAAGTATAGCATAGTAAAACTGTTACTAGACTTGTCGCCCTTACCTTGAAAGCTTGACCCCTGCTACTAATGTAGCACCCCCCAAGAGCTCTGGAAACCTTACACGCAGGAACACAACGACACCAAACCAATATATACAACAAACCAAGATTGGTAGTTGGGCACTGGTCCCCGAGCAGATAACACCTAGCATAGCGGAAGTACTTCCACTTTTAGTAAAGAACATGAGTTCCTTAGAGTACTGGACTGATTTAGATGAGATTTGACAGTACGTTACTAGATTAACATATTATAGGATATAATATATATATTATTATTCCTAAGTAACGCAGGTGAAGTCGCGGGCTACATTATATTATAAACGCGAACGTTTTTAAGAAGGTATGGACGTCTGGATATCTGTTTGTTTCTCTTTCTCGCAAAAATTACTGAGCCGATTTGGATTAAATTTATATGACATACTAGATTAGCATACAGAAAACTTTTTAAACCGAAAAACCGCAAATGAAGTGACGGGTAACCGCTAGTGTGGTGTTTAAACGCGAAAGTTTCTAAGTCTGCATGTATTTGTGACTGTATTTTTATATTTTTTTACATTGCTTTGCGAACGAACGAAAAAGCGAACTTAAAGGAACAGATAATTTTCATTTTCCCTTGCGATGTGGCGCTCGTAACCACGACCTTCACGTATCGCGCGTGCTGCTCTTTAAACTGAGCTAACCGCAAATTATCGTAGGCGATGCATTTTTTCTGTTTCTTTTTAGCATCTAAAAAAAGCCATAAAAAGCTTTTAAAATATTCTGGAAGTATTTTTGGTACTATTTCCCTTCTAAAAACTACTGAACGGATGTAGATGAATTTGGTAGGAAGAAAGATGACATGCCAGGTTAGCATATGTGATACATTGTATCCTAAAAAACAGCGATTGAAGTCCTGGACCACAACTAGTAATCTATTCGATTTTATTATTTTTATAGTACTATACGCCGTACTAGCGAACTTTAAATATTAGAAACAGAAAAATTTTATCTCCCCTTGCGGTAAGGGAAGGGGGTAGTAATCTATTGTATAAAAATGAATCGCAAAAAGTGTTGGTGAGCGCATAACTCGACAACACTTGAAACAATATTGACAATTCTTTTTTTAAATGTTTGTTGAAGTCCAAGGATGGTTTTTACAGCAAGAAAAAATCGAATAATTGCTAGGAAAACTCTAAAAACAGCTCTTTTCTTTTTCCAGTACAAACGTTTTCAAACTAAAATTTAGAGTCAAGCCACATTCCAAATCTTTTTGACAGGACGAAGTCTGTCGGGTCCGCTAGTAAATAATACATTCGGCAGGCAGCCCTACTGACGTTCCTCACTCCCTCTCTGTCACGCATCATATTATAGCGAGGACGGAGAGGATCGATCAAATAACAATTGTTCGTTGCCATGATTTCTTGCCCATATTTTATTTGATTACGTACGGTCATTTGTCTATTGTAATTTTATTATCTACTGAAGCGGGTATGTATACAGTGTGATACAGATATAAACTGATGTATTTGCACATTGCACACTAATGCCCGGTTCCAATATTTCACGATTCGACTACGGGTCGTTAATACCGTCCATAATTTGATTTACTTTCCATACAGCTGTATCAGTTGCCCGTCAGTCGTTTTTAGCTTACGCCTCGTAATTTATTAAGCTTTTTAGGTAAAAAAGTTACTTGCAGATATTTTCTCGTTAGTTATTGATTCTGAACTGGAGGTAGTGTCATATTTTATTTTATGTAGAGACGATTTATAAATGTAATATACATGCAATAAAATATATTATAACTTGGACTTTGAATTTTGACTACTCATCAAAATATGATAAGTCATTTAGAGATAGTTTTCTAGAGGTGGGTAGGTAGAGGTAGTCCTCTACCTACCTGAGGACGTAAATTAAATGAGATAATAAAATAAAAAAATAAATACCATCCAACATTACATATTACGAGTACATATTTTGTACTAATCCCAAAGTAAGTAACATAATTATTTTTAAAATGATGAATTTATTAAATAAAAGATTATTCTCCTATAATTGTCCATTCGCCTTATAGAGGTTTCCGGTGACCAGAATGCTGGCAAATACCTTGGCCTAGGGTTCTGGGCACCCTTAGATAATGCTGGAGTAGAAAATATTTTTTTCATTGGACAACATCACGTACATTCCTCCGATTCTGTGGTAAGTAGCGTAAGAACTTGTGTTACAGAAATCAGATACAACGACGGAATCACAACACCCAGATCCGAAACAATATTAAAAAGTTCATTTCCCATACTGACCCGACTGGGGATCGAACCCGGGATCTCAGAGATGGCGCAAGGCACGGCCTGTCGGCTACGGAGGTCATCGAATACTATGTACATTACTCTTTTTACAATTTATTTTTATTCGTAACTTTTCAAATATAGTTATTTCTAATTACTAGAGGTAAAAAACTCAGTTTAGTCATTCAATCTTTAAGCGAAAAATATCTTTTAATTTCAGAGAAAGCGTCGGAAACCTAATAATGCCTCCAGATAATATTCTTTGTCTACTGTCTGGTGCTAAGTTTTAAATCTTTTTATCTTTTCTCATTAATCTTGAGGAAATTAATCTGTCTATGAGTTCCGACTGCCTCCAAGAAAGATATATTTAAACTTACCTAGTTTATTCCGTACTGTAAAAATAATTATCTGATATTGAAAATGTATCCAAAACCACATCTTTTTATTAGTTTAGTCAAGTTTATAATAAAACTAACAGTCTTTAATCAGGTTTTCGAAGCTATTCGGGATTCTATGAAGAACATATCTCAATAACCTATTTCTATAAAAATATAATAAAATTAAAAAAGTAAGGCACGGTCCCACTAACTTTGTTTAAGCGGTAACTGACCAGTGGACGGTAGTAAAAAACAAAAAATGTTTAGGTTATGAATGACAGTTCTGACAGCTGTTAAATCGTGAGGTACCGTTAAAGTGTCGGTGCAACTAAGCCAGTAATTTACGCCTTTCAAATGTCCTATTTAAGGGCTAGTGACTCCTCTAACATTAAAATGTTGATATGATTAAGACCATGCTGATCACGTGTGTTTGGTAGTAAAAAAATCGAAATATGTTTAGAAAATCCTTAACTTAATAATGGCCCGAATTGAACCCAAGAATCTGATATCGTGACTCCGTACTTAAACTATTAGACCATCGAAGCGTTTGTAGGTAAGTAGGTGAGACCCATAAATCTCGAGACCTATATTTGTAAGATAACAAATAGGTAGATATTATATATTACTTGCCTACCTTTTTAACAATGTAGAATATAGGTATGTCATCTCAAGATTTCTTTCGTAAATGGGTGTTTATAATACATTATCGCTAAAATACAAATTGATGGCATCGATCGTGCCGTAGCTAAGCGGAAAAGGTACCACGTTCTATTCTTGATCTGAATTGAGGAAGGTTTTTTATAAATTAGCTTGTTACTAGGTTCTTCTGATCATATTAAAGTAACCAGTACGTCAGACTATACTTACGAACTTGGTTTCGCCTTTATGTCGAGGGCATTACTAATATCGAACTGCAAGTATTTACCGTAATGTGCAGTACCATACAGGAGAAAATCTTAGAGCTCTTTTACAGCAGTGGACAGCCAGAAATATAAACACACAGCTATGTTCCGGGCGTAAAAGGAGAATAGTGTTGTTAACGAGTTGCATCGAATCTGATACGGCAAATGAAGCGACAATGGCTGATCTGGCATATCGATTCACTTTTAAAAAAAACGATATCCGAATCGTAGAAATTGCGCATTTTAGAATCGATTCTTGATTTAATAGAGCATTAAAAAGTCTATATTTGATTAATCGTTGCAATTTGAAAAAAAATCCAAGTAACGGCACAGAAGTATGATTAAATTGTTAAATATTATATTACCTACCCCTATTCTTGCAAGTAAGTGAACGTAAAGATCGAGCCCAAGACCTCTTGCTAAGCAGTAGCAATAAATTTCTTGCAAACTAGAGACCCATCAAGAGCAAAATATTAAAAAACTAAAATACCGCAGACAGTGCAAAAATCACGTGACTTTCTTTTATTTCAAATTTTTCGAAACGATACCGAAGTTCGTCAACTGCCACGCCAGGCTGCTTAATCTACCAACCTAATGATATCCAGACCATAGCACTAATAAGATCGATCTCTCGGCGTTATCTATCAATATTTTCGCTTTCTTTAACTGAGTATTCAAAACGAATTACAGTAATTAACTGTCACCATTGCCTTGCCTACAATATACCTACATAATATTGTAGTGTGTGACTCACCTCTCCACAGGTATAGTAATAATCTAGTATATAAGTGGTAGCCCTAAGTAATGAGACACAATAAACTATACTCGAGTTGACAACCCACGTCTTTCAATCACTCCCGGGTCCCAACATTACAATATTATTTGCAGACACTCATCATTTTAGTAACCCCGAAATCGCATTATAATATTAAATACTAGTTATTTTTCACAGTGACCGTCCCTCTCCGCTCGTAATGAGAGTGCCTGTTCCAATAACTCGCCACATAATGAGGCCGCTAGAAAATCAATTAGCGCAAGAAATACTTATCTGTTGTGAGGTACTCTCTGAGGCGACTGCTTCTGTCAGTTGACACATACACAATGAAAGACTTTAGTTTTGTTATTAATAATGTAAGGGTGTTTTCAGATGAGCGGTTTGTAGGCGTTTAAGCTGGGAGGCACTTATAGAACCAGTTTTTTGGTGACGTTTAGTTTGCGTTCGAAGTGAATTTTCTTTTTTTTACATTACACTTCAAGATTGACCTCATCTTACCTGATGTTAAGAGGTAATGAGGTTCTAGCTTAAGAGCGATAAGTACAGCATCCCTACTAATATTATAAATGCGAAAGTAACTCTGTCTGTCTGTCTGTTACGCTTTCCCGCTTAAACCTCTCAACCGATTTTGATGAAATTTGGCATAGGTATACGTTGAACCTCAAGAACGGATATAGGCTACTGTTTGTTAGAAAGTAAGGGGGGGGGGGGGTAATTCCACCTTTGAAAGTTTATAAGGAAAAATGTTTATTTTTTAAGTTAGAGATGTGAATGTTGGCACAAATATAACTCTATTAAAATATAGACTACTTTTTGTTTCGAATATTAGGGGAGATAGGGGTAAAACCGACCATGAAAGGATGTAGTCCACGCGAACGAAGTCGCGGGCACACAAGGGCGGATCCACCGTTGTGGGCACGATGGGCATGCCCACAACCTTAATAGACTTGTAACGTCACCTTTTTACGGTCTATTGAGATCGATAGGCTGATGATAATGAACGATAAGCCTTAATAAAATTTAAAAAACACAATGAATCATGAAACGTGCGTGATTTGGAACGCAGCAAAGAGCCATAGACGATATGCTGACATGTTATGACTTATGTCACATTTTTGACAACTTATTGCCGTGCCGCCAAAACTTCGAGCCGCGTAGCGAGGCGTCTGTGGCGCTACTTAATGAGGGTGCTTAAAAATTTTGAAACCGCTAGATGGCATAACGTAGCCGTGAGGTCCAACTTCACCATGATTGGATTCAATAATGTCACTTTGACATGCTCTGTCAAAAATATCCAATCACAATAAAGCTGGACCTAACGTCTACGTAATGCCATCTAGCGGATTTGAAACACCCTCATTGCGTTGGCCGACTTTACTTAGTACTTACTTTTGTTTATGCTGTGAAACGTAAGCAACCTAGCATAACCTAAAAAAGATTACTTATAAAGAGTAAATTACTTTGATTATTTTTTCAACATAATATACATTGGCGTATCATGGTAAGTCATTTTAATGAAATTACTGCAAAGCCTTACGCTATGTTTCATCATTTGTAACTTTGTTTTATAATAAAAGAAGTAACAAAGAGTGTAATTTAATGCATTGTATATTGTTTTTTTGTGTGTGGCTGGCTGTGGGTACGAAAAAGTTTATTTTTTTGGTTGGGAAGATTTTTTTAACATTTACTAATAGATATCTAAGTATCTATCAATTAAATTAAATCCTACATCTTCTTTCGCAGCTATGCATCTAATATGTTATATAAGTTGTAACAAAACCAATCCGACAAACCCTAGGTACTTGCTTGAAAATATCGCGAAAAAAGTCAGCTGTTTCATACAAAACTTCAATACCCACATCGCCCAAACGTATGGAACAGCTGATTTTTTTTCGCGTATTCGAGGTTGACTGCATAGTAAAACTTGTTCCATATTATGAGCATCTGAGTATACAGTTTGTCGAATTGGTTTTGTTAAACCTTATTTAATTATAATAGCCTATTAAATAAATTATCAGGTACTAATTTATGGGGGCGTTTTCAGAACATTTCATTTCAACTGAATATTTCGATTTTAATTTCACTTTTAATTGGATTGATTTTTTTTGTTTTTTTCTACTCTGTGATTTATGTAATGCCTTATACCTATATATAATTGCTTATGTTAATTATACACTACGAAAGAAGGAAACTTATAATAAGTAACAGAACAGGAAATAGATTCAGTTCAGGTAGGAGTATTCTGAATCTATTAAGGTAGGTACCTATTACCTTGCCTATTACATAAGTCACAGCCCTACAGCTAACCTAAAGTTTACTTAACCTTAAATAAATTCAAAACCTTTCTCACCTCCCATCAATGCTTAAGATTTTTGAAAAACTGGCTTGTGCATTGCATGTTGACTTTTGCCTGCATTGTTTGATTTACAGGAAGATGAGGTTGAGGGTATTATTGTAGAGAAGAAGGGTGATGGTGGTGGCACAAGTGGCCCTAAGCGGAGTCATAATACTGCTTCAACGCGAAAAATTAACACATATTTTTATAAAAAACCCAAGGTTGAGATTGGAGCGGGGGCATTGACTACTGGTAGTGAAATTGATATGACTCCCAAGTAATTGATAGTATAGATATTGCTTCTACTTCTGATCAGTGTACGTCTACAGCTTTAACTGCATCATCATCATCAACTATAACTAGTGGCGGCTTGTCCTTGAACTCTGAATTTGCTTCAGATATTGGAAACTATATTTCTAAAGGAAACATGCATGAATTACTTGATGCAACTAAAGCTGCACTACTAGAAAAACATTGGGTGCCTTCACCTAACTAAATTTTTTCATGTGAAATGTTTCATGTGAAATGTTTCTAGCATTTAATTTAATTTAATATTCTTAGAAAATGTAAAAAATAATCAAAATCTCGCCTGGTGGATCTCACTTACATTACTCCTGATACAACGTCAAGATACCTATTAATCCAGTCTAGTGTCCCTATATTGGCTTACTGGCTAAAAGAAAAAAATATAACTTATTGATTAAAATAGGTTTGGATCGAAACTGACTATTTGATTTGAAGAAATCGGGTCCGACTTCCTCCTAAGTTTGTTTCCTTTCCTAAGGCTCAAGTCCTGATGCTCAGAAAAAAGGAAATAATCTAATTCTAAAGTTCATAAACGACTTGCATGATTGTTGATGAGCATGTTCATGCTCCGACTCGTACGTATCCGATTTTCTAGTAGCTGTGACCACAACCTTTTTTGAATGCTGGATCCGCGCTTGCGGGCACAGCTATACCTAATAAAGCTGTTACTGGACTGGTCGCCCTTACTTCGGTCGGCTTGACCCCTGCTACTAATGTAGCACCCCCCAAGTGCTCTGGAAACCTTACTCACACGCAGGAACACAACATCGAAGTTATTGTTATTTGGCTGCGGTTTTCAGTGCCTAAGGTAAATCTTCGTTTTGCTTAGGAATTGGGTTCGATTATAATTATAAATTTCGTGTTTGAGAGTAGGCCTCTAGATCCGCGAATTTACAAACGAATCAATCGTGTCTACGTCCACATATAAATAAAAACATAGCTTAGATTTGTAATCTCTTGAAAAGGAGCTTCACCTTTTTAATTTAATGCTAACAGAATCACATAGATACCGATGTTACGCTGCGGGCTTTTAGCATCTGCCAATCAGAGGCGAGAGAAATAGATTTTTGTAATGGGTCAGGAGCTATTTCGGTACAACCCAATATCTATATCTCAATACAGGTGTTTATATGTCCCCAATATAAATCCGCCATTTTCTCAAAATATCATACTTACATTTCTACACCTTCTCAGTGTAAGACACCGTTGTCTTGGAAAATAATATTTTTTTATTTTCCAAATAGCGTTTTAGTGTATAAATTAGATGATAATTTATACAGTGAAGTTTATGGTAAGCGATCACTAAAAAAATTCATAAAGTTACACATATCAAGTAGCAAATCACCTGTCCTTATATACAACTTGCTTCAGACCTGAATGTACAATGAAACGAGCTGAAACTGGATATTGGCCTGCGCGTAATCTTCGAAAAGCTTAAAGCACCGAACACCTGTGTTCTAATTGTATAATTGTGTAAATCTCACCTCATGTGTCACTGGTAGACTTCACAAGAGAAACTCATTTGCCATTCCATACAAGAAGAAAAAGAAACAAACACGAAACAAAACTGAACAACCTCAATGTTTACTGCAAACAAAAATGACCGTTAAATTCAAACAATCAGTTCACACCATATCCTTTAATATATTCGAGTAATATGTATCATCTGGTGACAGGCGTTTTGCAATTCTGGACCAGAACTTTGATCTGGCTATCTCCTCTCGGTAAGCCACCAACAGGAAAGAGGACATCACGTAGCTGGTCAGCATGACGAGCAGAATGAGGCAGAGGAAGTACGGACGCGAGTTGTGACGCATCTCGCAGTTTATATATAGTTTGTAGAGCAGATTATAAATTAGTCTTCGAACTAGAAATTATTGGTGCTTTGACAAAATTATTGTCATTTGTGAATGTATTAGGCATAGATATATTATATTCCTAGATGTAACGCTAAAAACCGCAATTGGGACGTAGCTGTCTTATTCACATCTAGCCATGCAGCGCCATCTAGTGTGACTGAAACAAAAACCACTCAAAGCTTGTATTGGAGTCCGCATCTGCAGATAGAAAATCTATGGACTGGACTCCGGAGTTGGAGTCCAACCATAGACTTCCAATAGAACGTTACCAAATTGAAAATACATTCAATTTCAAATACGACTAATTTTAATGGCCTTTTTTTAATCAGTGATGGGCCATTATTGAAAAATCACTTTCTAGTATTTAACAGTATTTGTTATATTCGTAACTATTTACTGAACGCTTTATTTTATTCCTATGTGTATATGTTACTAATTTATTAGCATTGCATATTTTCCAGAATAGTGCTACTAATCGATACCAACTTTATCATAAACCATGTTTTAACATGGTTTGATATATATTTTGCATCTGCGCATCCATTACGCAACAATATTTCCACACACCTAATAAATTAAATATTTCATATTAAATGTTTAAAACACCCCTTTGTCTATTTCAAAATACCGTGCCACTATTAAATAAAACTATTAAGTATAAACGAAAACAGTTTTTGGTTTTTAGCTTATGTACATACTCTTATATTTGAAATGGGAATACGGCTCACTAATAGTCATACTTATAAATATTCGTATTCTTAAATACTAGTGCATACTTATGACAGGATCTATGGTATCCCTATTCCTATCTCGTATTTGAATAGACTGACATTGAATTGTCAAACTGAATTTCACTAAAACAAGATTTTCCAATTATGTAGCAAAATGATGTATGAAAACTCAATAAAACCAAATAATTATTATAATTGCGGACGAGGATAACTGTATATCAAAGACCATGGTGATTTCTAAGTTTGTAATTTAAAAAATAACGAGAGTTATTCAATATCGTCTCCATCGGTAAGTTTTGCAAAAACATTTGCGTATTATGTTGTAAAAATGAGCCAACGATTTAGAAAATGCTTGTTAACCTTTAAGATTTTTAATTTCCCCAAAATAAAGGCGCAATAATAACCAAATTTTCAAATCTAAATAATGTATATTTATTGCTGTAGTGATGTGCCAATGAAAAAAATTACATCGTACTTGTCGATAAAATTTTCGAACACATTAACTTTTAGATCGCAAAATAAGAATTTATCAAGAGTGGTAAAAAATAGGTAAAAAACTTTTTAAGTTAAACGGTTTTATGTTAAACATACATTGCAATATTAAAGATAAATGTACTAAAAACCAAAAAATATATACTGTCGTGGGAATTATAAACATATGCATAGACTAGACTAAAATAAAACCGTGGGGTTAAACCGTTTAATAAAACCGTTTAAAAATGGTGTCATGACTCTTAAAATATCGGCAATGGCATAATGTACCTATTGCATTGTATGAAATTTTTGATTTAGTTCGACATAAATTGAACAAGTATGATTCACAAGATATATAAATATTAACATGTCTAAATTCACTTTATGTATTTTGTTACAGGAAATGTGAAAACAGAATCCCATTGCAGGGCGAAAATCAATAAAGTAAACTGCAAAGTAATGTGATATTGAGATCCTCTGATCTATGGTTGGACTAAACTACATGTCATTTGTTTGCAAAAAGTTTTAATTTTACACAATTCGTTAATTTTGCTGTCATAGCGTGCTTAAAAAAATATTTTTTATAATAAATTTTGGTAGCACTGTCATTTTATTTTTTCGTATACTTATGCAAACATCATAATTGGATTGTCGATATGCTGATACATTTTGGTATTCTAAGCATACAGTCGAACAAAAGTTAAATTCTTCAACTGTTTTCTTGTAATCTTCTCCATCCTAGCATGCTAGTACTACTCTGGTGGCAATTATGAAGGAAAGCTGGGCTAGTTCCACCGTTGGTTTTGGTTTCCATAATACAAGTGCTTAAATTGTTTACTTTGGACTCAGGTCAACCTTATATTTATTTATGTATTCATTATTTTTATATCAACAAAAGAAAAAGATCCCTATTTCTTCACTATCCATATTGTTATCACTTACATTTTATCGATATTAAAATCGATATTTGCTACATTACCAAAGAATAAATAGATATTAATACTCATTTTTAAATTGTTAAACGTCAAAACGATGTTGAAAAAAAATTATTTTGGGGTGGACGGTCACATTGTTGCTGTCATGACGCGGTTTCTATACTTTCCTTATTCTAAGGTATTAGGGTGTAATTGATTGAAGATGGATTGAAGACTGAACAGCTTGACGTGACATTGACATGAAAACGCTGTCATCACTGGACTATAGAAAAATATCATAAAAATATCTTAGAATAAGGAAAGTATATATCTATGAAAAATATTGTACTTGATTTGTAGGTACTTACCCCTAATCTATGAAAAATATTGTACTTGATTTGTAGGTAAATATTGTACTTACCCATAAGGGTGGTTTCAGATTAACGTATTTATAGGTATCATACAGTCGTTTCAGTAGGTACACGTTCTTACACGCGCGCTACATTACGCGCTTCAAAAAGCCGGACTCGCGTTAACGGGCATACTTCGGCGTATTCGCTCGAACCGGTAGTTGTATCATGTCAGTATCCATAGCTGGGCATTAACTCGTTAATCCGTTAATCGTTAATTAACGAAGTTAACATTTCGAGTAACGGATTAACTTTTAAGTTAACTTTAAAAAATGTTAACGGACTCATTAACTTCCGTTCATAATCCAGAAGTCCGTTAATCGTTAATCCAATGCCTACTATCCACCGCATTGCACCGCGGTGGCATGGCGAAAAAAACAGGTTTAGACAAGACAAGTATGAAACGACAAGTGGCGAGCAGCACGTGTCGCGAGTGAAACGAAAACACTATAGAAAGCGCGTGCGAGTGAGAAAGCTGCGAATAGATTCATTTTGTTCATTTGATTTCAACATGTCAATAATTACTTAAAGCCGGTGTTTTAATTAGAATGACGAGCGTTGTGTTTGTTTTAAAGAAATTAGCGTTCAAGTGTTACGTTGTAACGGGTTACCTACGCCATATCGAATACCAAGCGATCGAAAATCAAAATATCGAACACTATTAATCGAACGGTAAAAAAATTGAACGTTCAAAATATCGAATATACAAATAAATCATTCGATGTATTGAGCGTTCGATACTTTTACCATTCGATATTTTTAACGTCTATTATATGTAAATTTGATATTTTGAGTGATCGATTACTTGTATCCCTACTAATATTATAAATGCGAAAGTCTGTCTGTTACGCTTTCCCGCTTAAACCTCTCAACCGATTTTTATGAAATTTGGTATATACGTTGAACCTCAAGAACGGACATAGGCTATTTTTTGTTAAAAAAGAAGGGGGGGGGGGGGTGATAGCAAGTATTCCATATTTTGAACGTTCGATGTTTATTATTCGATATTGCATTGGTCCCCCTTACGTAACGCAATATCTGAATATTTTTTGACTTTCCCCCCTTTTACATAACCTCCCCCCCCCCCAATTGCGTTACGTAATACTTGAACGCTCCCTAAATTACTGTCAGTCATCATTTGCGTGTGGATAAGGAAGTGTGTAGGTAATATTAAGTGAATTGAAAAAGTGTACTGTGCAGTGCAGTAGGTTAATCAAAACCCTATCATGGAAGACATGGAATCAAATTCCAGGTCCTGGTGAGAATCCATGACCATTCATCCATCAATTTTGATTATATTTTAACGGATTAACGTTAACTTGCGTTAATTCGTCTGAAATGTAACGCTTTAACGTTTAACGAAGCTAACTTTTTTAGTAACGGATTAACGATTAACGAAGTTAACTATTTGATTAACGGTGCCCAGCTATGTCAGTATCAACATGGATTCTAAAGAAACATTACTATTTGCGTTACTCTCGCGGCTCGTGCTTATACGAGCTTAGAAGCGTAAAGGTCTGTACGTGTTGAGCGTGTGCCAAAACTTAAGCGTGTAGCCTACATGCTGTTCCAAAACAGAGCTTATACGCGCGTACAAAACGCTAGTCTGTAACCGCTCTAAGTATATAGTATTCAGTGAGGGCATATTATTTACTTTCGGAGGAGAGTGGAATTTAGCTCGGTCGATCCAATTTATTTAATTTATTTATTATTTAGTTAACTTTAGTATGTAGGTATATTTCATGTTCTTTTATGCAGTAATCTTTAGAAGTCAGTAATCTACTATATCAAAATAAGTCGGGTATTCCTCCCAGACGCTATAACTCCAGAACGCACGAACCCATTTCCACGGTTTTGCATTCGTTGGAAAGGTCTCGGGCTCCGTGAGGTTTATAGCAAAGAAAATTCAGGAAAAATTTCAACAGAAGCGGGAAAATCCTCTAAGGCGAAACGATGTTCGCAGGAGCGCTAGTCATTAAAATAATTTACTTATAGATATAGTATACTGCATTCAAACGCCCACAAGGCCTGCAGGGAATCAATGTTTCTCATTTAGGTATGTGACACAAGTACATTGACTACCACAGAATTATAAAATTACTAACAAAATTTTTAAAATTTACTCGCAAATAAAACATGCCTAATTGTAAAATTAAAACTTGATACTGGCTACAATCTATGGATTACTATGATACCTACGGATAAATTATTTTCTAACTCAGCTAAATATATACTACAAACATCCAATTAGCATGCACACACACACACAAAACTCACACAGCCATAAACATACACACGTACACAATACATCACAAATACATATTCAAACTATTATAACACTTTATTTGAATTCTGATCATAATATAATTTGTTTTTGTGCCGTAGCGGCAGGGATGAGACCTGGCGACCTAAGACACAGGGTTTACCTACCTAGTTTAGGCACCAGTCTCCCGATTACCGTGTACCTACCTAATGACTAGAATTGTACCTAATAATAAATGTGTGTATCTTGTACAAGAAGAAAAAAAGATTTTTATTTTTTTTTATTATAGAATTAGTAATTTAGGAATGTAAATGTGCCGTACAAGAGACAATATGTAAGTCGCTCACTGTTAACCTAATGGCTAGCCAGAGGCAGAGCCTAAAACAAATCTTCACACAACTACTTAAGGGAATAAAAAAACACAGTGTGTATTGCATTGCATTATTTATTTAGAACTTAAAAAACAATCACAGAACTGAAAACTCTTCTTGCACCAATTAATAAGAAAAATACGCCATAGAGACGCTTGACTTAGTTTTACCGTATTCCTGTGATGTATCTACTAATATACTAGAGTCATACATTTCAAGAAAGAATTATCTCCAAAAAGGTAGGATGAAATAAAATTAAGTTCTTAACAATCGACAAAATAACAATTGGCTAGTCAACCGAAAAACTATGAAATATTGGTCTTAAGGAAAACTGAACAAACTTGAACTATCACCACAATATTTGACTATTTTTCAAAAAACAATGGCCAAAAAAAAAACGATTTAAAGAACGAAATCGTCAATTACAAGACAGCGAGCCAGTAAAATATAAATAAAATTGTATAAATTATAAATAAATAATAATCATCATCGCAACTATTTGTAACATACAAAATGAACTGTATTCTATAACATCAAGTTTATATAGACTCTTATAAAAATCCCTATAAATGAATCTTCCATATTTACATTTATAACAATTTCAAACTTGATGGCAACTGAATTGACTAACAAGTACAAAGCACCATACTGTTTGCCGAAGTATCCTATAGATCAGGGGTGGCCAACCGGTCGGTTAAACCGGTTGGTACGACCGGTTGGTTCGACCGGTTGGTTCGACCGGTTGGTACGACCGGTCGGTTCGACCGGTTGGTACGACCGGTCGGTTCGACCGGTTGGTTCGACCGGTTGGTTCGACCGGTTGGTTCGACCGGTTGGTTCGACCGGTTGGTTCGACCGGTTGGTTCGACCTGTTGGTTCGACCGGTTGGTTCGACCGGTTGGTAACCGGACCGGTTGGTTGGTTGGACTGTTAGCCCAGTAGATCGTGGACAGGCTAAAAATATAAATTGAAAGTAAAGACTAGACTGCGGAACGTAATTATCAACCACTGCAGCATCATACACATCAACAATGATATACATTGTTCAATCGCTGTTTCGTCACGGTATAAGAAACTGCTAAGACTGGTTAATAAGAAATACATGATTGATGAAACTCCTCTGTTTCATTTAAGATTTCAAAACTAGAACACTTGGTATAACGCACAGGGTATCGATAGTAAATAGTAGATCTTAAGTCTAATCAAGTTGGCTACCCCTGCTATAGATTAACACACCTTTGAGCCAGAAGAAAAAAAAACATTAGTTTATCAAATAATCCCAAAAGAACTAAAAAATATAAAATCAGTTCGCATAACGACAACTGTGACCTTTTATGTCCAAAACGTTTTAATTTACATAATTATGATAAATACTTTTTCTCATTTTGAAAAATATTATTTCCAATTGCTCAAAACTCATTAGTAGACAAACCACGGAATAGGTAGATAAGGCAAAAATACACTTGTTCACAAGGACGAAACATAACATTTTCTAAACTAACTTTTACTGCGACTTTGCCCGTGTTGTTTCAGGATAAAAAGTATTGGTTTAAGACACATGAAGTGCGTGAAGTAATGAATGCTCAGATATTAATGGTAACCTGTAGTGTATGGAACTTATTGACATTTTAAACTATTCAGAAACATGTGGTCACTTTGTCTGCTCCAATATATCTGACGGCTACTGTGCGCCATGATACGGGTGACAATAATTTGTTAGTATTTTGCATGGAATAGCGGATCTACAAAATTTCTAATCAAAGATCAGCCCTATAAAGCAAGCCCTGTTATTCTTAACCAGTCGCAGAGTTCTTACAGCGAGCTTTATAATTTCCTATTAATATTAAATGAATTTGAGACAGACAAGGGCGTACAAATCTCATAAACAAGTGTATTCTCCCCTTAAATTGAGGACATGCCATAATTGTTGCCTATTACTATGTTCATTTAAAGGCTGATGTGATAGATGAGTGCTAAGTAAGTTATCTAAGCACGCAGCTGAACACTTGAAAGGTACGATTAAGCTAACGACTATTTTAACGAGTTTACAGCTGGAACAATTCGTAAAGGTAGGTCGTTCTCCATAGTAAATAATAGCTTTGAAGTTGTCTTACTCAGGGAAGGACTTGAACAAATGAAACATTGCTCCTATGTTTAGGGAAGGTTAAACCAGAAATAACTGATTATTTTTTGATGTGACAACGTCTATTAACTCGATACTACGGGCTGCATGCGCAAAAAAGATGACGTTTCTGATTGGTTTATTCAAATACATCTCCTCCCGTCTCCTCTTCTCTCTGCTTTGGTGGAAAAACTTAATAGGTACTTAGGTAATAGGCACAATAATGCTTCATTTCCAAAGTAAAAGATGCATCAGACCCTGTTCGGGCACAGCAACTGGACGAGAAGGGAGGACGCTCGTTTTTCTTTTGTGTTATGGTTTAAAATAAAAAGAAAATATATTATTATTTATTAAGAGGTGCTGTTAAATATCCTCATTAATATATAACATCTTATTAATATATAAATAAATATATGTATCTACATTATTTGAAACCGAGCCTCACGCTCGTTGACGCGTTCTCCAAGCGTGAGCACGTTACAAACGAGAGAGGCATGATCAGCTCGAGCGATCGGCTCAGCGTTATCACGTCAAAGTACCGTCCGTAGGCCGACTTCATTTATGTTTGATATAGAAGTAATTCTTTAATTCTCAAATAAATGCATGACTACTATTCTACAAATAAAGGTATTGAACTGTTTATCAGGAATGAGTCGATGTTGTTTTTTTTCAATTTCATTTATTTAATGAACAACTTCAGTGAAATGAAGAATGAGATTTTTTTATGACTATTTGACAATTGAAAATGCAAAACTACTGATCCCAAATACCTTTATTTTACAAGACGAGACAACAAAAAAATAAATAAAACTTATTTTTTTGATAGTTCCAGTTCAATGATGTATAACACTAATAGATAAGCTTTAAAAAAAATAATAAAAAGTACCTCTATACATTTTATTTTTTGTTTGTTTTAGCCGTCCTGTTAAATAAAGTTATTTGTGATTGCATCTGTTATGAATTTAATAAGCGATATTTAAAGTTCGAATATTTTACGAATTAAATAAATAAATATTGGACAACATCACATACATTGCTCTGATTCTGCGGTAAGTAGCTAAAGCACTTGTGTTACAGAAATCAGAAACAACGACGGTACCACAACACCCAGACCCAGAATTGAAGACCCAGAGAATTGTTCCAGCTTAAACGATAAAGTGTAGGTATTTGGGGCATGTCCTGTTAAACCTACGCCTTGATATAAATTTCAATAGAAACTAACTAGTACCCTACAATTTAAGTCTTTAGATTTCATATTTGTTCTTCAGATCAGCGAATTCTTCATCGCTCAGTTTCTCCACGGCTTTGCAGTGATCGAGAAGGTTAGTTAACACTGAAACACAAAAAGGACATTTAAATATTTAAACATAATTCTTGTCCTATACAAATTAATAGGGTTTTTAATTGATGGTTGCCAACAATCAATTAAAAACCCCATTTTCTTCAAATGTACACACAAATGTATATTTGTCTGTCTGTTTGTACCAGCTAATCTGACGACCTCCGTAGCCAAGGGAGGCCAGACTTTGGCATCGCACCATTCTGAGGTCCCAGATTCGAATCCCGGTATCTTATTCTATGGCATTTGTGTTACAAAAATCGGAACACATTTTATCATATTGTTTCTTTTATATAATATAAATATAGATAAATATAAATATTGGACAACATCACATACATTGCTCTGATTCTGTGATAAGTAGCTTAAGCACTTGTTATAGAAATCAGAAACAACGACGGTACCACAACACCCAGACCCGAGTCAATATAGAAAAGTTCGTTTCCAATATTGACCCGGCCGGGGATCGAACCCGGGACCTTAGAGATGGCGCGACGCTAAAGTCCGGCCCGCTCGCCTCTCGGCTACGGTGGTCGTCACTGCATTACCTATGCATTTTAAGTCTCTGATAAAAAATTGTTTAATGAAAAAAGGCTATTACAAAATAGAGGACTATATTAACGACAAAGATGTTTGGACTTGATAGCATTAAATATGTACAATAGACATAAGCTATATTGTTAATAATTTTTTTTTTTTTGCATGATTTATACTATGTGTCAGTTTTGAAAAGAGTTATCGAGTTTCTTGCCGGTTCTTCTCGATATAATCAACATTCCGAACGCGGCATACTATAAAAAATTTTAAACAGCTAATTAGAGTACTCACTTTTCTTGTCGCGATCATTGAGGAACATAGCGAGTGCAAAGAACCTCTTAACCGCGCAGACGCCTTTGAGATACTCCGACACCTTCTTCTCCTTAAATTTATCTTTATTGTCATGGAGTATCTCTATGACGTCAGAGAGCACGTCACTCTCAAGAGCGTTCGAGAAGATGGCGGGTATTTTTGACGGGTCTATGATCTGGAAGATTGAAGTAACAGTTTAGTAGGTTTTTACCGCAGCCAAATAAGAAACACTTCGGTGTTGTTGTGTTCCTGTGTGTGAGTAATGTTTCCAGAGCTTGTGGAAACATTACTCACATGCAGGGGTGCTATGGATGAATATGGATAGCAATATCTGCTGCCAGCGACTATGTTCTTGCCACCAAATTTCACACGTACAAATCTATTTAGTAGCTTTTGTTTGAACTATAGATTCTTGCAAACTTTCGCGTTTAAAATCCTCTCCGTCATCATCAGGCGACCACTGAAAACCAGCGTCTGAGATGGTTGCCTTTTTAGCACACTATTAGGGTAAGCAGAATTAGATGTAAGCTGTTTAGTTTCATTTGTAGCTCTAAAATAATTCCTTGTAACATTGTTTTTTTTTTCTTTTTTTATATCGTTTTTTGTGTGCTGCTGAATAAATACTTTCACTTTCAAAATCGAGAATTACATAATATATAAAAGATAGGATTTTAATTACATTTGGCTATTTTCTATGTTAATGGAATGGAAACCATGCCCTTTAAACAGCATGTAACACTATAACAAGTATTTGAATCAAAGCATTCATCCCACTTCAAAATTGGTCATGCCATTTAGGCTCCAAGTAATGGTAAGACTCTCCAAAAAATACTTAAAAAGAAATTAAATACTTACACTCAAATAATCACTCCTCGCGTCACCCTTCCCTTTAAGATATTTCCACTCAGACATAAACTGAACACTATTCACTGGCGGCAAAAAGTTATGAACACACTCCTTATCCGTTTCTACTTTCAACTTCCCTTCATTTCCCGTTTCCGTTTCCAATTTCCCTTCCTTTCCTATTTCTACTGCTTTCTCCTTTTCCGTTACATCCGTGATCAGTTTCACAGATTCCGGGCTGGAGGCATTCATGTCGCCCTTTCCTTTCTCGTCCCTGATCCTTGGGTTGACTTCGGTTGAATTCTCTTTGTTATTATTGGAGTCTCCATGGGCCTGGTCATCTTCAAGCTCTATAATCTTGAGACGTGTAGGCGGCTTCTCTAGAGTAGTTTTACCAAGTAGAATCTCTTGGATAGGGATATTTTTGAGTGGTCTCTGAAACAAATAAACATAGTAACGTAATGTAAAAGCATAAAATATTTTTTTGCAGGAAATGTTTGAATTATTCTGTCAGGTTACAGAAACGTCATGATTAGCTCATAAAAACCATTTGTGTGTCATATAACATGAAAAGTAATACTAAAAAAAATTGTACTTTACGAAGAAACCTAGGAAAGTTACAAAATACTTGTTGTTCATTTAAGGATAAATCTAGCGGATTCGGGTTTATCAATGGAATGTCTGAATTAAATAATTTACATATATAAGCTATTGAAGCCGTCTTAAATATGAAGTCATCTATTTTAACAAGAAACAATACATAAAGAGCTTTTAATACAGGGAGCATTATTTTGTAAATAATTATTAATTGTAGAACAACCCATAAAGATGTTTGTATTTATTTAATTTCATCATTAATAGTCTTCGCATTTTTTTACACTTTATATTACATAACAGCGAGCGTATTTAAACAGACGACGCCATTTGTAAACGGCGAATTTACTCAATATGCCTGCGAATATACATTGTATTTATTAGACAAACAAAATAATTGGCTACTTGACAGTTTTTGAAAAAGTATTGCAAAATGTGCGCCCGTTCATTTTATATCCCAAGCAATTCGATTTATCTGGAAAAAACGTAAATAACCAGAGAAAAATAAGATTTTGTGTAACACATTTAAAAAGCGCGCAAAAACGCCAAGTCATGTCACTGTTGAAATTATGACGTCAACGTTGTAGACAACGAACCGATACGCATAGGAACGACTTAATTAAGATAAACGGAAAATGTTTCAATAAATTCTTACTACGATTAAAGACACAATAATTCAATTTAATCGGTAAAATAATCATTGTTTCGCCACATTAAAATAAATTATTTTCGCCGACAGCTGTCATTTCCGAATTGCAATGGTGGTTCCGTTTCGGTTCTTTTGTTCCACAGATAAAAAAAGTAAAATTTATTTTGCAAAATTAAAATACTAACTATGCTTTTAATTATAAAATAAAAATGTAAAATTATTACTTTACTAATAAGCTAACATATCTAACACTTTTCATATTTTATTGTTAACACTGTCAAGTAGCCAATTGTCATACAGCCCTAGCATGCGTAATACGTCAAATTTCTCGCATGAGACGACAAAGTTTATTTTAATTTAATTTTATTGATAATAATGTTTACAGAACAATTTTACATATTTACGTCTGCCAAACTGCTTAGCAGTTTATATACCGTTGATAGTACACCGTACTCGTTTTTTCAGCCAATCAGCAGTTGACGAATTCATTTTGACATTTCTTAAGAGCGCGATAAAATTGACTCTCGCGCCGCATGCTAGGCCTGATAGTGTTTTTAGATTGCTCGAAAATATATTTCTTGGTACCAACTTACCTTAGATCTCAAATGCGGCGGTTTCTTCACAGTTTTAATGACTGTTATGTTTTCCCCTACGCCGTCTTTCCACAGATCTTCAGCCCGTGCTTGAGGGGCTGCTGGCTCGTCCGGTAGTTCCACGATCTTCGGCTGAAGCTGCCCTATGATCGGCTTGCTTTCGGCTGTAGGAGTCGACAGAGGAGACGGCGATGGGGAAGACTTGGATTTGGACTGGAACAGATAATACCACCACACATTAATTAGTTGCAAGATGTACTCAGCGTGTAATGGCTGAAATAGTGAAAGAACATATCATGGCAGTCAAAAGTCCTATGCACATTCTAAGGCATGTAAGAATAGACACTTCGGACTTTACATTGACCGCACTTAGGCTAGCCAACCAGTGACTTGATTTAGCCTATTAAAGTAGCTGTACTTACTCATTTGGTGCCCATCCGCGCCTTGATCTTCTCCAGATGCTTCCTCACTAAGACCGCTCAAAGAGCCACTTGCTTTCGTCAGCCACCCAGTGGCTAATGAAAGCAATAGTTCGCCATACTCACTCCTTTGGTCCCCATCCGCGCCTTGATCTTCTCGAGCTGCTTCCTGGCCGTGTGGTTGTGCGGCTCGAGGCGCAGCACGTCGGCGAGGTCGTGCGAGGCGGCGCGCAGGGAGCCGAGCCGCTCCCGCGCGGTGGCGCGCCGCTGCAGCGCCTTCACGTACGTCGGCTCGAGCCGGAGCGCCTCGGTGCAGTCGCTGTCGGCTTGGTGGAGGCTGCACGTGTACAGACAAATATCAGGTAACATCTCAAGCTTTGGCCTGATTCCAAAGTAGCTGAACTAATTGAATCCAGAAGCAACGATAGTATCACATATACTTAGTTACTCATTTGAGGAATTAAAAAGACTTTTTTTTGTGAACCATCCCATATTTCATCTATATTTCTACTGAAACCCCTTTATTTGATACAGATACATATACCAGTCACAATATGTAATCCGCCATTTTGTGGCGGCGGCCATTTTGCGGCCCGATTTCTATCAAACATAGCCAAGAATACGACTTATTATCTTTAACTTCTAAAAACCTTTCAAACAAAAAAAGCTAATTCGAAGTACGTTTATCTGTTTGGAAGCTAAGACCCCAAACACACACACATACGAAAATTCAGTTTATTTCCTATAGATTATCAAAACAAACCTCTCTTTCTTGAGGTAGCAAAGTCCTCTATTAGCGAAGTATATGGCATCATCTTTCACAAGTTCAATCGCTCGGTTGTAACATGATATGGCTTCGTCCCATTTTTGCTGCTTCACAAACATGTTACCCTGAAATAAAACAAATAGCAATTGTTGACCTAGCATTAACATTGAAAGAGCAAAAAAAATGTTTATCCTATTAAAATAACTTTAGTTTTTTTATTATTCGAATATTATTATTATGCATGTATTATGATAACCCTTGAATCACTCTATCTATACACATTAAAAAACCGTATCAAAATTCATCACGTAGTTGGGTCTATGCATACATGGAGACGCATATCTATACTAATATTATAAAGAGGAAAGATTTGTACCTATTTTGTATGTTTGTAATGAATAGGCTAAAAAGTACTGGGCTGATTTAAAAAAATATTTCACCAATAGAATGCTATATTCTTCCAATTAGACATAGGCTACAAAATTAAGGATCCTTGGTAAAATTTGAATAATTTCAACAGAATATGTATATAGACCGCTAGTATATGTATATAGCGGAAAACTTTGATCAAAGACTTTGGCAACACAAGTTTTGCAAAAAACTCCTAAACTGTCATATAATTTAATCGAATTTAAGCCTTATATGACTGATTAGTTTAAATCGGTTTTGACGCAATTGCACGCGCGGTTCTACGAAACGAATATGAGTGGAAGAAGGCTTCATACTGTTTGAAGCCTTGTTTGGCCTGTGCCAGTTTTAGGTCACAACTACGCATCTGCATTTGACATGAAATCCTTCAAAAGGACCATAATGAAACATCTTGCGGGCCAGTATGGCGATGCTAACGGATAGGATATTACGGTATCAAATCCGTTATCATCGCGATGTGGGTTCCTCTCTTACCATCAGGCTAGGCCAATATACTGTGCTAAATAAAAAAATATCTACAAAATCTTTGATTGAAGTAGTGAAGTAACTTTGTTTTACACTATGAAGTTATTGTTAAAGTTGTCCTCACCCTCTCTTTCTCATACTGCGCCTCCTCTCTCAGTTTCTCTTGCTTAGCCTGCTGACTCTTCTTGCTGTCCAGGGAAACGGGACCAACTTCTTCCATGTCTACGCTGTCACATGCTTTGTCCTGTTACAAAATTATTTGGAATAATGAATATGGCAAGACAATAAGTCTAATACTGATGATATTTGATACATGAACAAATCATCTACTTGGGATGACATACAGCCCAACCGGAGGAAATAAAAACTCTGAAAATCCAGCAAGGAAATAGAGTTTCCAGAATCAACCCAGCTAAAGAAGTTATATTTAATTGGAGACAAGCCACAATAGATCTGATAGGTCAGTGACCACTAGCAGTTACGGACGACTTTGCCTGCTTTATTTCTAGATAAAAAGTATCCAACATGTTATCTAGTATGTCAACTATCTATTATTTTCTGGTTTATATTTGCATTTGATACTTGTCACCCTATAGCGAAAAGTCAATAAATCAACATTTGACCAAAATTGAGTTGAAACCTTCTTAGTTTTTGCATAATTTTGTAATCTTGACAAACCTATTAGCAGCATCTTTTCGCTCTACGGTAACAACATAAAGATACTAGAGCTCGATGAAAAAATAGGAATCATGATATATTTGCAATAGCATACATGTACAATCTAATTGTGCATTGAATCACTCACTTATAAGAGCATACATATTTCTTTATGCAGCAATATAATGCAGGAATAACAACGTAAGTTTATCATACAATGAAGTGCAGTTTTATCAATAAAAGCCACTAGAGTCTATTTACATCCATTACCATAGAAACCACAAAGTAATACAAATATTGAACCATTCCAAAGAAAAAAAGAAGCCAATATCATTAGGCTGCATTTAAAACATTTATTGTATAAATCATATGTTTTAAATTTTATTACTCTTAATAACCAATAAAATTTTAAAGCAGAGAGAACTTTTTAGAGTAAATAAAAAAAAATGTTCTTTGTAGGGCTCAAACCCATTATCTTTTGGCTTTGGGATTCAGGTCTATACCATTGCAAATTGTGACAATTTAGGGAGTGGCTAAAGTAGTACATACTTTCTACATCATTATGGGTCTAAGAGAAGTTAATATTTTAAGCAACATGGGTCTAAATTTGCTCAATCCTTGCAGAGCACAAACACAATAAGCTGATTAAAATTGCACACTGACACAGATTCAGTAACAAGACTGTCTCCGCTGAAAACTTTGAAATCCATAATGACTGAATTCATTGACCTTTCAATATCCCCCAAACTCACAAAATTCGTCAGTTCTTTTTGACATCAACAAGATATTAGTATCAAAACCGTTGAGATTGTCTATAATAATTGATGCTCAATCTGAATTTATTACAATCAAAACATACTCACAGCATCAAACTTGTCCCAAGACTGGTAATCGAACGAAGAGATTCTTTTTTCAGGCTTCTTACGAACTACCACTGGCTTTTCTTTTTTCAACTTACTCCTAACTGGCGGGAGGTCCTATCCTCAAAAGATTGCACCAAGATTAATGACCCGAAGCCTCAAGTACTTCAGTAATGTTATCACATATATAAACACTAAGATAATCATATAGAGTACGTCGAAAACAAAGAAATGGGGCACTGTGACTACCAAGAACATATCGCTACGGACTAAGCAGTAATTACGCTTGTATCGTCAAAATTACACTTCATTTTAAAGTTAGTTAAACATTTTTTAATTGACAACGATTATTTAGAGCATAAATGGATTTAAACCTGCTCAAATACACCGTTGAGTGCGGCCTCTTTTCTTTTCATCTCGGCTTCCCAGTTTTGGAGGTCTGTCAAGTATGTTTGGAATGTTTTAACATTATCGCGCACTTGCTTTTGTATTTCGAAAGCTTTATCCATTATTTAGCACAGTTTTAGCAGAGCGTACGGAATATTTTTTACCTGTTAGATCAATAAACCTATTTTGAGGTTGTCAACGAAATTGCAAATTGCTCGATTCGCTTGACTGTCAGTTTGGCAAACTTTTTCACGTTGTCATGGCGCTGGTAATTTTTTTACCAGGCAAGACCTTATGACTAAAAACATGGCAAGACCAGTAACGGGATGGGTAAAATTTTGGAAAAGTTGGTTACCGTACTTATATAATTAATATTAACATTATCTATTTAATCTTAATTTCATTCAATTTATTTCTCAGCAGAACCAATTATTTTTTGCTATCAACGTTAAAGCGCTACTAAAAAAAAATAATTGACGTGCAAAAGAATTTGTTGTAAGTCCCCACTTGCAGAAATAAATCATTTTATGCTAATTTTTTTTAAAGCCCTGCATTTATCTTCGTGATAAACTGGCAGAGGTAAAATAAGTGAAAAATAGTTTTGTAGAGCGTCTTAAAGGAAGAAGCATGATCGATTAGTCAGATTTGGCTTTTTATAATGATTTTTTAAATTTTAGTCTAATATTTTGGTGTTGCTTTGTTTAAACAATGTAATTATTAAATTCACTTGAAATTGACTTGAAATTAATTAAATGCGCGTTTGAATGCGGTTTATTTAGTACATTTATCTCTTAATAACTTTTAAGTTATAAAGACAGATAACTTTACCTAGTATTAAACTTAAAATAAAAAGCAGTAATTATCAGCAAATACGTGACTTTAAACTGGCAGAGAAAAACTTCGTAAATGAAACTGGTTTGCCAAAAAATAAAAAGTTACTGTCAACAATAGCAAGGAACATTCAACAATAGTCATTTGTCAATGGTAATGTAAGTACATAGTTGACTGAGTTTGTTTTTATTTACCTAATAAAAATAAACATTTGAAAAGGCGAAAATTAACAAACACAAAAAATATGCCTAAATGTCATATAATTGGATGCGAAGCTAGGAAAAGTAAAAATCAGCCAAATTTAACGTTCCATCAGTAAGTAATCATTTAATCTTACTTTTACTCTCAAAATCTCATTTGTGATGAGTTTTATCAGATTTTTAGAAATTTACCGTTTTCTACTGTAGCAAATAATTTAAAGAAATCGTTAAACAACCTTCGCCCAGTGCCCTAAAAGTATTCAGATCAAAAAATCTTAAGTTTCAACTTACCTAAAAAGGTTCTACTTTCGGTATTTTTTTAAGTTATACATTAGTTATTACATCAGCGATAGTTAATTGAGATCATTACTATTCTTATGTTTTTCTAAATTAATGTCTTAAGTGTTGTTGTAATGAGTCCTATGCCAAGTATGTGACTCAATAATTTTGTATATGTAGGTATAATATAAAAATTATACTTGGAAGGAATTCATGAGCAAACAAAATAATTGTGAATGTTTTTGAGACTATGCACTTGAATTTCTTAATTTCTTACAGATTGCCAAAAAACAGAAATAAAAGAAAGAAATGGTTGGAAATAATTGGAGTCAACAACATATTAGATGACTTTTTGGGAGTTCACATTTGCTCCCTTCATTTTGATGAGAGTTTATTTTATAAAACGTCTACATGTGTTAAGTTACGGGAAGGTGCTTTGCCAACATTACAATTAGTAAGTTTTTTAAATGTAATGGAAGATAATGTAACACATTGAGATTGTAATGGACCCTTGGCTTCGTTACAGATGCAGGAATGGGATCTTCGTTTTATTTGAATGTGGAATGGAATTTTAATTATAAGTAGGATAGTATATAATAAATATGTGTAATTTTTCTTCTTTTATGTGTGACTAGCTGTCCCGGCGAACTTTGTTTCGCCTTAGAGGCAATAAATGAGCAGACTTAAAAAAAAAAGAAAAATATAATAATAAAGTATCCTATGTCCTTCTCCTGGTTCTAAACTACCTCCCCACTAATTTTCAGCCATATCGGTTCAGCCATTTTTAAGTTATAAATGGTGTAACTAACACGACTTTCTTTTATATATATAGATTACTTAGTTTTATGTCCAACATTGTGCAAATGGGTGATAAACAAACCAACCAGTAAATGATTTGACTTGATTTGATTTTGATTACGCCTGGGGCATAGGTTTTAGAGCAAAGCGGAAAAAAAATATAGTAGATCTGGGATACAAAAGCATTAATACCATACAAATACAAATATTTTATTTCGGTAACTTAGTCTATTACAATTGTTAGGTATGGGAACTCCCTTTTAGCCAAAGCATGGCCTGTGTTAGGAACCTATCTTGCCTTAAGACTTCTAAAGCCCTTATTAAGAGCTAATTTTCCTACTTTTATCTTTTCAGCCAAAAAATGGTGACCCTCCCGAAGACATAACATATCTAGAAGTAGATACACAGATTCCTGGAACATCAAGCATTATTTTTCAAGATGAGGTAGGTACACATAAAACCACATTAGACTACACACTTTGGACCTTGCAATGGTCTTATGTTGTGAGCATAAGAACCAATATTGAACAGCAAATGTTTACCGTGATCGGCTGTTGACTGTACATTAATTTTTTGCTTTTCTTTTTTACAGGACTCTAAAGTCATCACGTCTTCTACAAGGAAAACACAAATGCGATTGAGGCATGTCATTGATATTCCACCATTATCTACTAAAGAAGTTAGTTCACCGGTAAATATTGTTAAGGAATTGTTTACTACTGCAGTTGTTAACCTTCAAAATTTAAGGAAATTTCATTTAAATTATATTTTTTCAATAAGCTGATAAAATAAATAACTTCATTAAATCATTATGTTATTTAAAATAAGTTTCTTTGTATTTTATAACTTATCTAACAATTTCAAATTCTGACTTTAGTTTTGTATGTATGATACCAATGTAATATCCTTTTTCGATATACTTTTTATTATTGTTATGTTTTTAGGTTGTATCACCAAAAAATAAAAAACTCGAGGAGAAATGTGCCAAACTAAATAAAAAGATCGAACATTTACAAGAACAACTTTTAGCAAGAATTAAAGAGATATCTGATTTGAAACAAAGCTTATCAAACAAACATGAGCAAGAGTTGACGAATAAAGACAATGAAATAGTCATTATACAGTTGGGAGAGTGAGGATTGGCGGAGTATGGGATCAAAAAGCATGACGTCAAGTGATGGACCACGGTCTGTGTCCTTAAAGCACTTCATTCTTAGAAGCATACTGTGATTTCATTTAAAATAATGAATTTACCCTTTACGGGCAGAAGGGAAAGTTTCAACTCAATTATGAGTTATTGTGTGACTGCCTCTAAAATGTATAAAATCAAAGGATCTAATCTGAAATAATGAATTCATTTACACTTTGGGGAGAGATGAGATGGCTTTGACCCAATTAAGAGTTTTTATGTGTGAAAAGAGGATATATGTACAGAACTAAGGTCACTGTATTTGCTCTAAGAATAACAAAACTCAAAGCACTTCATCCTAAGAAGCAGGCGGTCAAACGGTTTCATCTGAAATAATGAATAATTAATCATTGGAGGGGAAAGGGAAGATGGTAAATAAGAGTGGTGAAAAGTCGAAATTGATTAATCTACTATGCTTATGTCTGTACATTAGTACTTTTGTGAAATGAAGTGTAAATAAAATAAATAGTCTTGCCAGTGCGCAACTTCAATATTATAATACGACCGTTGTAAATAAGTGACGAATTAATCAAATAATGGCGAAATCAATTAACTGACGACAGGTAAAAAAAATGTCAAGCAAAAACTAAGATGTAATGTATGATGAATTTTTGTATTTTTTTAATTAATGTAAAATTGGATGTAAATTAATTGTAATCGGAATGAAATACATGTGACTGTTATTTTAGTTTTATTATGTTTCGTTTATTAAGTTTCTCTTTAAGGTGTGTTTCCTAAGTAGCGGTGTTGTACCAGGGAGCTTAGCTTAGCCCAGCTAAAAATTTCTGTTTGGGCTATGTTATTGTGCACAAAAAAATACAACAGGTGGACTTAATGCTAGGGGCATTCTCTATCAGTCAACCTTTGGGTCGTGTGGAGAGTATAAAGCATAAAGTGCATAAGTAATCTAAAAAAAACAAACAATTATCAGTTAGATTACCAAAATATTACTTGGCTAAGCTTACTGATTGAATGAAGGAGGCGTCGTTAAATAACAGGAGATTGTTATAACGAAAATTAATAAATATAAAATGTGACTAGGAGCAGTTAAGTACCAAAAGCTTAAATAATGCCATTTTTTAGTTATGTTTTATAGCGCCATCTATCGTCGTTTTGATAAATCGATTTCCATTCGTGCGGGGAAAAAATACAGTTCCCTTAAAAGTCAATAGATGCCGCTTATAAAATGTTTTGCTTCCTTATGGATGGTGGGATGGGATTGGGTGTTACGAATACGATTAGGTGTTATAAAAATATTTAGTCGCAAAAGTTACTAATGTAACTAATAGGCCTAATGGCCTATCTTCCCCCCCCCCCCCCCGCTGGGTTCCGCTCCCGAGCTCGAGCAAGCCCGCAATGGCAGAGGTGGATCGTGGAGGTAGAGGAGGACCTCGGTGTTACGTTGCCGGCCTCCCTGTCCTCCGCGACGTGGCAGTGGCGCGCTGCCGCGCGGGGCGTGAATCGCGTCGCGGTGGGGTCGCGGAGGAAGAGGAGGATACGGTATTAGGTTTGCCGGTCTCCTTATCCTCCGCGGCCGGTGGGTGTCAGGACTCCATCTGGCTCTCGGAGGGAGAGCTGGATTGAGAGTCACGGGACACTCGAGCCGCACAGCAGATCCGCTGCTGGGACCGGAGATGCCAGGCGTGGGGTAAGCCTGGCGTCCGTTACCTTGGTCCCGAGGGGGTGGGCCGTGTCAGGTGACCTGACACGCTCCAGGTGCGTATTGCGCAGCGAGGTGGGCCGCTTGGCGGTAGGCGCTGTAGGAAGCCTGTGTAGAATCGGCAAGGAATCCCGACTGCCCCACAACTGTGCAGCGTTGACCACCTAGGGGGTTTTAGTCTGTGCGAGCACGACACACCAATCTCTGTTTCCCGCTGAGAGTGACGGTGCGGTAGGCATTTCCCCCTCGACAAAAAAAAGGACCTTATTACCACTTAACATCATGTGGGATGAGGTCAATATCGAAAAATCCATACGTTTTTGTCATCCAAGTACCTACGTAAGCATTTATTTTGTAGTAGCCCTTTTTGATAAACTTTTTTTATATTATTTAAAATTTTGGTGACCTAATAGGTCTACTGTTACGCCACTTTTACGAGTCTTGAAAGTCTGAGTCATATTAGCAGCCTAAAGTAAAATTAAGTAATTACGCACAACAAAATGCGGGTCAATCACGCTTCAAGTAAATTACGTGTTAATTGGTTTTCATGAATAGGCCATTTGCGTTATCAGCCGGATCTCCTATAATTCAATAAATCTGTCAGTCGCTGATATAAACTAATCACCGTGTTTACTGATCCGGATGTGTGAGAAACAATGTTTAACGCGATTAGATTTCGAGATAGGTACTCGGGATTAATGAGAACTTATTACAGCAAAAACGTAGTGCGAATTAATTTTAGTAACTAATTCTATCTATGGTTCTGTTTGGTTAGATAGATAAATATAGATACTTTATTGCACAAAATCTTACAGAAATTCAATTGGTTCTACAGACAAATTATAGTATACAATTAGGCGGTCTTATCATTACGAAGCGATTTCTTCCAGACAACGTTTAGGTTGGGGAAATAATAAGTAGATGTACAGATTTATTTTTATTATTTTTTCAATAGAGAATTGGTTTACCTAATAGCAGTCAGCCTACTACCAAAAATTATATGAACAAACAGAAGGTTTCAGTTTTGAAAATCAATATAATTTTTGAATTATATATAAAGAGGTTTATTGGCATAATATTATGATTTTTAATTCGTTTATTCGCATTCAAAGTGAGTTTATTTAGTTGGTTACGATTGTGGTATTTTAAAATCGTTTTTCGACATCGGTACCTAAAGATAATAAATATAGAAAAATTAATCTAGGAAGGAACGCTCTTAGTGGTTTTAGTGTTTTAAATATAAAAATAAAATCACTTCTGTGTTGTTGTGTTCCTGCGCGTGAGTAAGGTTTCCAGAGCTCCTGGGGGGTGTTACATTAGTAGCAGGGGTCAAGCCTTCAAGGTAAGGATTTATTATGCTGTACTTGTCACTCTTAAGCTAGGACCTCATTACCACTTAACATCTGGTGGGATGAGGTCAATCTTGAAGTGCAATATATAAAAAAAAGTAAAGCTATGCTTATATAAACATTAACTAATGGTTCATGTCTGTATTATAATGAATAACATCACGTTTCTACTGTTACCGGATCATAGATCCAAAAGTGAGGGTTTCAACTTTTTTGTAGATGTGGCCAAGAGATATGCATAGAAAATATTCTGAAAGCAAGTCAAATGTTTTTTTATTCAAATTTTGTTTAGTTCCCATACGGAGAGAGCATACTTTAAATTCCAAATAAAAATGCGAGATACTGCTAGTTTAATATAAAAAGAATTGATTGACAATCGTATTTTAATATACAAGAAGATTTCCTTGTAGGGATTCCCAATACTTGTAAGCCAGGATCAACTAATTGGCACTCAATAATCTTGCCATTATACTTCATAAGGATAAAAAATACTGATGTCATCGTATCCTTGATCGATTATCGGAACATTATTCGGATCGGTTTATTATCGAGCTTATGAAACAGAGCAAAAAGTTGATAAATACTGCATTATGTATCTTTTAAAATTTAATTGAATAACTAGTCTCATTGCTATTTTCGTAACATGAAAAAGGTAATTCATTCATTTATGTAGTGGTTAGGTAACAGTTCAGCAATTTGTTTTCCACTAATGGGTTTCAGGCCTTGCCTCAACTATGTATGAGATGGAACAGTCCTTACTCTTTGATAAGTATGTAGTCTTAGATAAGTATGTAGTCTTAGATAAGTATGTAGTTCTAAACATATTCGGCAGAGGGCACTTACCGGAGGCTAACGGTTGATACAGCAGAAAAATTTCATCGCCTACGATAACTTGCGGTTAGCTCAGTTTGTAAGAGCAGCGCACGCGATATGTGAAGGTCGTGGGTTCGATTCCTGCACCGCAAGGGGAGATAAAAATTTTCTGTTTCTAATATTTAAAGTTCGCTCGTACGGCGTATAGTACTATTAAAATAATAAAATCAGTCCTTACTCTACCACTCAACCTAGAGCAAATTGGTGTACGAGGCCACGAGAAGTTCATTTACGTTCCAGTCATGGGTACAGGACTATCTCAACTGTGAGATGAAACGGTCCTTACTGTACCACGGACCTGGTTGCAATTGGTGTGCGGGCCGCGAAGAGCAGCACTGTGCGGCAAGCCAGCAAAAAAAAAAAAAAATTCTATATTTATCAAATGTTTTGTATCATAAAGTTAGATAATCGTTCCGACCCGTTTATAGAGCGATGACGTCACAATTTTTAACAGTCACGAGACCTGGCCTTTTCTCTCGGTTTCTAAATGTGTTACAGAAGATCTGCTGGTAATTTACATTGTTTCGAGATAAATCGTATTGCTTGGGATATAAAATGAACCGGCGCACGTTTTACAATACTTATTCAAAAACTGTCAAGTAGCCAATTTGCAAGATTTACAATACCTAGTTACCTGCGTTCTGAGTTTGTAGAGCGATGCCCCGTTTAGATGGACAAGTTCACGTTCAACTAGTTAGTGAATGCGTTTGTTTGGTAGGGTTGTCAGCCTTGCAATTGATATTTAAAATGCGAAAGTTTGTAAAAATATTTAGATGTTTCTGTGTTTGCTACTTTGTCACGCAAATACTGAATGATTTGGTAGAAAGGTAGATCAGATATAAGTTAAAATGTAGGATACTTTTTATATTATCACAATGTTAAAAAAATTGCTGGTAGTGGCGAGTACTAAATAAATGTAGGTTTTAAAAAATACTACTGAGATTTCCTTATCGTACGGTGAACAGCGCATCAAAGTATACACTTTGCACTGCGATTTCTGTTTTTATCTCCGTGTCATAAGGGTGGTGACGTGCTTTCGACTGTACTTGCCTCTGTCTGAAGGTTGCCTGGAAAAATATTCGACTATAGTCTTTCGTTTATGGCTTTTTATTTTCTTGTAATTCATACGCACACTTTCACTGTAACTGTACACATACATACACACTTTGTATGACCCAATGGAAAAACTGGTAGATAACGCTTATAGAATTCCACATTTAGTACTTTTTTGTACAATAAAGTTTTTAAAAAATAAATAGGTAATAATGACTACAGATGGCTGACGACCCTAATTTCATCACGATCATAAACAAAGGCTCGTTATTTCGCAGGCATGTAGTTACTTACTGCACAAGACCTAGATTTAACGACAGTATGGTGAAGGTTAGGTTCCTGTAGATTGCACCAAAGGTCTACGGTTAGGTGGGGTTGGTTCCGTCGGATCGACCTCCCCCGCTTACACCCTCCTTGAACATTAAGGAGTCGGAGTCACTTAAGAGTTAAGCAGCCATTACGCCGGCGTTGCTGTGGTCAGCGTTGGGATCAAAGGCTGATTACCATCAGATTTTATTATTTTTATAGTACTATACGCCGTATTAGCGAACTTTAAATATTAGAAACAGAATAAAAATTATCTCCCCTTACCGGAGGCTAACGGTTGATACAGCAGAAAAAATTCATCGCCTACGATAATTTGCGGTTAGCTTCGTTGGTAAGAGCAGCACGCGCGATACGTGAAGGTCGTGGGTTCGATTCCCCCACTGCAAGGGGAGATAAATTTTTTCTGTTTCTAATATTGATTACCATCAGACTGGGAGAAGCCAATATACTGTACTACTATAAAATAAAAAATATAAAAATGATAATAGACCCAACAGCTTGACACATTTCGTTTGCAAATGGGTATGATGACTTATGCCCGGTTCCAATATATTACGATGCGTAATGTGTCAAAAATGTCTATCAATTTATTTATCTCCCACCGACTACAAGTCGTTAATACCGTCCCATAACTTACTTTCCATAATAGCTGTCATTAGTAGTCCGTCAGTCGCTTTTAGCTTACGCCTCGTATAATTTATTACTATCTGTTACTAGAACGGATGGTTTTTCAAATATTGGAACCGGGCATAGGTAAAACAATTAGGTATTCTATTTAGTCCGTCAGTTAGATTATCAAAATACAATGAAAACATATTTTTTGCATCTATACCTATGTAAATAAAAATAAATAGGATATAATAATATATATAATAAATAAATATAATATACAAAATAGATAAATATAAGATATAATACAGCGCATCAAAGTTCATTGGACGTCACTAATTCGTAAAAACTTTGCGAAGAAGTGACGTCGCGCTATATGTATCTAGGTAATTGTTGTTTACCTGATGCACATGTTTCTTATATTTTTAATAACGCCCTGAACATTTCAGAATTTCCATTGGTTTTCGCCGTTAAGTCAAGGACAAAAGGTTCAATTTGAGGTGGGAACTATTTTCTAACGGTATGAGATAACTGTTGTACCAAACAAATTAGCGACATTACCGTCGGTACGGTCAACAGCACAGCAAACTAAACACTTGCAATTCAATATTAGTTCTTATTAGCACTACATTAGGGCGGTGCAAAGTCCAAAATAAAGTCTGACGTGCTCTTGACCGTATGTACATCGTTGTTATAAACGTAAAAACAGTCCGGGACCTAATTCTGTCTCGATCAAGGTGAGGATCGGTAGCGATTACCGATGTTCTCGATAATCGATCACGATTACAATTTACGACCTCAATATCGGCATAAAACATACTATTTGTTGATGGGTGGGTGGGCTTTCGGGGGTACTACTCGGTCATGCGCGTTCGTGACTGTCGCATGCGACTTGACCGATTTGTGAAAAGAAGCCTTTTTATTCTGTACTCTAGTAAATGCAGCTATCTTTGGTTGGGTACCTATACAAATACAGAGATAATACCGGCAAAAAATATTTTTTTGATAACCATAAAATTGCAACTTAATTTTTTTGTTATTCCTATGCAAAATGCTTGCAATTTAAGTAATAGTAAAGTAAAACCTTTTTTTTTTAATATATTCATAATATTTTTTAATACCTAATTAGGTATACAAGATACTTTCAATTATTATAAGGTTAATAATAAGGTTTTATATATGAAATCAAATTATATTATTTATAAAATTTTGTGAATGTCTATTACGAAAATTACTTGTTAGTTAGCACATAGAATGATTAGACTCGGCGTGTTAAATTATTAAAAATACTTATAATATTGTGCTTGGTAATTTAGGGCCTTTAATAAAATAACTTTTTTTTTTCAATGTTAGCTTATTTCTACCTACAACGACCTTACTAACTGTTTCTCGTCGGTTCTTCTCGATAGGATCGAAATGCCGAACAAGGCGGTAGTTTAACTTATTCTGACGATTCATGATAAGTTTTGTAAAAGTTTATACAAGATAATATATTGTCTATTCTATTACGTTCTATTCTATCGTTGTGGCAGTATCGTTGTGTTTATACTTTTTATTATTTTCTATTCAATTCTATCTTTAAAAAGGGCTCGCATATCGAACACCTTCAAAATACCAACCCATCTCGGAAGTCCGGTTCAAGGCGACGCCAATGAACCATGACCCGCAAACTATTACGTTACCCGACTTCACTCGGAGGTACGTGTCGTCTCGTATAGACGCCTCGTAAACTGTGGGCGGTGCAATTAAAGTTTTTGATTTATTTTTATGGTTCACTGGTGATTGCTGAGCGTGGCTAATACATTGAATGGGCTCGCAAGGTTCTGATGCTACTGCAATTTATTGGACCACGAAAGTACTCGACTTGACGAAGGACTCTACCTCAAGCATTGTCGAATACTATCGTGGTCAAGTTCCCTTGGTCAGCCAAAATCGATAGCTCGTGAATTCATCTCCTCTTTCCTTCCTAGATAGAGCTTGACTGATCTTGACGAATTTTATAAACAGGAATGTTTTAATTTTTTTATATTACACTTCAAGATTGACTTCATCCCACCTGATGTTAAGTGGTAATGAGACTAGCTTAAGGGCGACATGTACAGCATAATAAATCTGTTATTGGACTTGTCGCCCTTGCCTTGAAGGCTTGACCCCTGCTACTAATATAACACCCCCCAGGAGCTCTGGAAACCTTTCTCACACATGACCACAACAACACAGAAGATATTGTTATTTAACTGCGGTCTTCTGTAAGGTGGAGGTATTTCACCCGTGGGGCTGCTCCAGTTCGAGCGATAAATCGCTATGCCCTACCTCTCTTAAATGCATTGAATAGACTGTAAAACTACTGGACTAATTTAAAAAAATATTTCACTGTTGGGAAGTTGCTAGTTCACTATTGCTGCCCGGGTGACATAGAAATAGCCTTTCATTTTCATCATTTATTTATTCAACACAACCAAAAAATCTTATACCAATTAACCGTAAATAACTAACATATATATACGCTATGTGTAGATTCAGTTACAGATTGCCACGAGTTGTAATAGTGAGTATTTCAAAATTTCTTCACTCTTGCAGAAAACTCTACCTTCTTAATTAGAAAAAACTGTTCGCATTGATACCAACATTTGTTGATCTCTTTTGGAACTAATTATATTGTCGCTGAATGCTTGTATATTTAAAAAAATAGGGGTATGTTCTACAACTCTAGTAACATAAAGTGCAAAAAAATATCTAATTGAATAGTTCGAAGCCGGTTTTAATGATGAATACTGCATGAACTAATATTTGTTTAATGACTTATTCATTTTTATAACCACGTAACCTTTGATTAAACTAATTTGATGAGTGCAGTTACGTTTATTAGCATTTGGCTTCTCTTTTACAACTGATTCCGTAACGAGTCCGTCGTGAGGTTTCAAAGTTACATATTTTATTATTCATAATTGGTAGGTGTCCAGTTGGAGGCAAGATTTCAATTAAAAGTTCATATTAGTTACTGAAACTTAAGTTAGCTTTAAGGGAAAATTAGAACAAAAACCTTCGACCTGACTAAGGAAAATTACTAGTATTTTATGGAACGAACCTTTTTAAGCCAATGTGGCTAATTTGCATAAAACGTGTAAATTTGATGGTCTTTTGGCCCTTGATACTTGTTAGTTTATAACAAAAAGAAGCAATGTCGGCAGTGCATAACGTCAAACAAGTCTAATTGATATGGAAGAAATTTTGACAAATTAATTGTACCTACCCATACTTGAAAAGAGTTTCTTGTCGGTTCTTCTCGATAGAATCAACATTCCGAACACGGCGGTAGTTTAGGTACTTAGTTTGACAAACCATAAAAGCTTTTGTAAAAGCTCGAACTGGAGCAGCCCTACTGGTGAAATACCTTCACGTTACAGAAGACCGCAGCCAAATAACAATCACTTCTGTGTTGTTGTGTTCCTGCGCGTGAGTAAGGTTTCCAGATCTCATGGGGGGTGCTACATCAGTAGCAGGGGTCAAGCCTTCAAGGTAAGGGCGACAAGTCTAGTAACAGATTTACTATGCTATACTTTTCGCCCTTAAGCTAGGAACTCATTACCACTTAACATCAGGTGGGATGAGGTCAATCTTGAAGTGCGTAATAAAAAAAAAAAGTTCCAAACCTCTTTTGCAAAAACTTAACCTTAAAACTGAGAAACATGATATTCCAAGAAAGGCGTGGGTCGAGCTTTTGGTAATGGCAAATAAATTCTAATTTTAGTAATTTAATAGCCTATTGTTACAACAGTCTTACGTCTTTTCACATATAATATCTCATTTATTTGACAAGTCATTGAACTCAAACATACATTCGACTTTATCTTGAAAACCGTTAAGAACGGTTGCTGTCAAAAATTAATAGGACCTTAATAATTAATTATGAATCACTGTCATCTTGACATAGGCTACTTATTAATTTACGTAAGTATGTCGACGACATGTTTGTTTTTGTTTAAATTAGTTATCAAATGAAATCTGATATGTGTAACTCGTTTGATTAAAGAGAAGATTTTTTATGTGTCGAATTTACTATATAAACATTCAAATTAAAAAAAAAAAGTATCAATCTATACTAATATTATAAAGAGGAAAGATTTGTACCTATTTTTGTATGCTTGTAATGAAAAGGCTCAAAAAGTACTGGGCCGATTTAAAAAATTCTTTCACCAATATAATGCTACATTCTTCCAATTTAACATAGGCTACAAAATTAGGGATCCTTGATACAATTTGAAAAAGCGGGAAAAATTCTCTAAGGCGAAACGAAGTTCGCCGGGACCGCTATTTTATATAAAATAAACAACTTGTAAAAGTACAGGAATGAATTGTAATTTTTACCATTGTACCTACCTAAACTCAAATTCAAATATTTCTTTGTTCAAGTAGGTTACATATAACACTTTTGAATCGTCATTGAATACAATGCTAAGTCTACTTCCGGTTCGGAACCTATATCTACCGAAAAGACACCGGACAATGGAAACCATTCGTTTATTAGTTTCGGTTCCAATATTTGAAAAACGATCGTATTTGTTACGGATAGTAATAAATGAGGCGTAAGTTAAAACCGTCCCAGAATCGTAGTCAGTTTATTTATCTGGACTGCCAGAAATAATAATAATAATAATGATAATAAATATTGGACAACATCACATACATTGTTCTGATTCTGCGGTAAGTAGCTTAAGCACTTGTGTTACAGAAATCAGAAACAACGACGGTACCACAACACCCAGACCCGAGTCAATATAGAAAATATCGTTTCCCATTGACCCGACCGGGGATCGAACCCGGGACCTCAGAGATGGTGCGACGCCAAAGTCAGGCCCGCGCGCCTCTCGGCTACGGAGGTCGTCAACAAAATAATAACATAACAAAAAAAAACTTTCACAATATACGTACAAAATGTAAAAACCCTTTTGAAGGCAGTCACATCATGCCCTTCAAACTAAAACTAAATAAATACTAAATTAAATTAAAATTAAACAATTTAGAGAATGGCCCAATTAAATTACAGAGACATACATACATATATAGAAAAACGGATAGTAATTTTAGACACATTACGAATCGTAATATATTGGAACTGGGCGTTATAACTACGCAATGATGTCTAATCGTAAGTAATACTGTTGTCTATGGAAAAGACTTCAACGAACTCCGCTAAAATTGTTGTAGGCACAGAGTACTATATACTAGCGTTAGTAAGCTTTGTTCAGTGGCGTATCGTGCATTGGCGGGGCCCCGTATAAAAAAAATGTAAGGGGGCCCCACCCCACTTAAAGGGGTGGGGCCCCCTTATAGGGCTCCCTAAATTTTTGGCAGGGTGGTAAAATAAAATAAATTAGGAAGTTTTCATTTTTTTTCCTTAACACTTTGGGGGCCCTCGTGGCCCGGGGGCCCGTATATTTTATACGGCAGATACGGCGGTAGCTACGCCCCTGGCTTTGATCAAAGATTTTGTAGATCCACAGTTCCATGCAAAATACAAACAAATTATTTATTCTACACGTCACCTACGATCAAAACCACGTCAGACTACACACTTTGACCCTAATATCTTGGGCATAGGAACTAAAATCGAACTGCAAGTGGTTACCTCGCTGTGCACAGACATAGGTGTCTGTTTAAAAACATACATCTAATATTAATTTTATATTGAGATGAGTATGGAATTAAATCCCTACTAATATTATAAATGCGAAAGTAACTCTGTCTGTCTGTTACGCTTTCCTGCTTAAACCTCTCAACCGATTTTGATGAAATTTGGCATAGGTATACGTTGAACCTCAAGAACATCATAGGCTACTTTTTGTTAGAAAGTAAGGGGGGGACGGGTAATGCCACCTTTGAAAGTTTATATAGGAAAATGATTATTTTTTAAGTTAGAGATATGAAAGTTGGCACAAATATAGCTTTATTAAAATATAGACTACTTTTTGTTTCGAATATTAGGGGAGATAGGGGTAAAACCGAACATGAAAGGAATTGAAACATGATGATCCACGCGAACGAATGTAATGTTATATGTGAGAGAAAGAAGGCTTAATTCTGTGTGAAGCCGTTTAAACCTATTTACGGGTTAGTAGTCGATTGGCACGAAATTAATTCGCCCGAATGTGCGAATCGTCCCCTTTCAATAAAAATATTTTTTTGGTTGACGTTTCGCTCGAATGTATTTTAAACGCGTGCGACTCCTTCAAAAACTAGTAGTATGCCACGTTCGGGCGAATTAATTTCGTGCCAATCGACTACTAACCCAAATTTACGACCTCAGTAGCCGAAAAGCGAGCCGGCCGGACATTGGCGTCGCGCCATCTCTGAGGTCCCGGGTTCGATCCCCGGCTGGGTCAATTTGGGAAATGAACTTTTCCATATTGTCTCGGGTCTGGGTGTTGTGGTACCGCCGTTGTTTCTGATATCTGTAACACAAGTGCTTAAGCTACTTATCACAGAATCAGAGCAATGTACCTGATGTCCAATATTTATTTATAGATTTTTATTTCCGACGGCACTTTTAATAACATCCACTGAACATCTCAAGGATTCTAATGACATGTCCTAAAATACTTCCGTACTTATCCATTACAAAATAGATTGAATTTCATTCAGAATAAGAATCCATTTACAAAACCCTGATCATTTAACAAATGGTTGATTAACCAAATAATCTACGAGGAAATGGTCAAATTAGTTCCATTCATGATGCGAGCTAACTGTACTTCCGAATTCAGGGTTCTGTTGTGTCATAAATGAGCCAAATATATTTGTACCTTATTGGTTTGTTCTAACTTACCTGTCAAACCTTTAAATACCTACTTTTTTTATATTACACTTCAAAAATGACCTCATCCGACCTGATGTTTAGTGGTAATGTGGTTCTAGCTTAAGGGCGACAAGTACAGCATTATAAATCTGTGACTGGACTTGTCGCCCTTACCTTGAAGGCTTGACCCCGGCTACTAATGTAGCACCCCCCAGGAGCTCTGGAAACCTTACTCACACGCAGGAACACAACAACATAGAATTGATCGTTATTTGGCTGCGGTCTTCTGTAAGGAGGTATGTCACCAGTCTACCTACTTTTTTATTAAAATACTTTTTTTTACTTATACTACCAAACTTATTTTTATAATCGAACTGGAGCAGCCCGACTGGTGAAATACCTCCACCTTACAGAAGACCACAGCCAAATAACAATCACTTCTGTGTTGTTGTGTTCCTGCGTGTGAGTAAGGTTTCCAGAGCTCCTGGGGGGTGCTACATTAGTAGCAGGGGTCAAGCCTTCAAGGTAAGGGCGACAAGTCCAGTAACATATTTATTATGCTGTACTTGTCACCCTTAAGCTAGGAACTCATTACCACTTAACATCAGGTGGGATGAGGTCAATCTTGAAGTGCAATATAAAAAAAAATCGAAAGATTTATTTTAAAAATTAAATAACATTTTATTTATTTGATGTTCCTTAATAGTTATCGAAAAAAATGTATGACTTGTCTGAATATAAATGATAAATATTATTTGTAGTAATTTTACAAGTACATCTCTTCTACTATGTTAAAGAGTTTGTTTGTTTAAACGCGCTAATCTCAGGAACTACTGGTTTGAATTATAAATTATTTTTATGTTCATTAATCGAGGAAGGTATTAGGCAGAGAGCGATAAATCAGAGTGGTAAAATGGGCAAAGACGCGTGCGAAGCCGCGGCAGGCCGCTAGTGCTTGATAGTTATAATAAATAACCTTACATATCCACTTTACAATTATTTTTACGTTGCTATAGAAAAAATATCAAAGATACAAAGACGGAACCCACAGGCAGAGACCACTCAGGCTTGCCCAATATATTAACAATCTACCTAACAAAATCGATCTTATGCACTTGATATAAAACGTGATGCTATTGGCAAGTAAGGTTACCATACTCACACTGACTGTATTCTAATTTCTACACAACCTTAGTTCACCCGCTACTAACGATTCTGAACTTTAAGATAATACTAATAAGACTTAAAAGACTGCAGACGATATACTGGCTTGGTTTAAGAGCCTCTTCAAAATCGACCACGTTCGTTATTTATTTCAAGAATAATTAGAATTGACAGCCTACGAATCTCCATATCATAACTAAGTAATGACCAGTAACCAGTTTAATTGGAACCTCAAAGAATAAGAATACACATGAATGGAGAGATCTTCCAAAATGGCCGTGTTGCAGCTAAATTGGCGAACCAGATTTTACTCCATTTTGTTAATTCGAACGTTTATTGACTTCATTTTGACATGACAGATCAATGTTGAGCTTTTTAAGACTGTTTTGTTATTGAAGCGAATTTTAAATCAGTAATGCAAGGTTGCGTTGTGATGGAATATTCTGTTTTGGGTGAATCAAATAAAAAGATGATTGAGTGAGTAAGTCAATTTTGAAGACATTTTTTTTAGTTGATCGACATTTACTTACGCTGAAACTACTATTGAACGCGTTGCAGTGCAGTTTTTAGGCGCCATTTATTAATATAATAAATATATAATTACTTAATTAATGTTAATTTATGTCCTATACCCATAATTTAGCTGGGCATGTTGGTTGTCAGCAAATTTCATACACTTATCCTATTTAGTACATTATTATTATTATTTTTTGAGTCAAAATACATTACTTGATTTTATATATGTTAAACATGTTATTTGTGTATATATACCTATATATATTATGTTATATATTTACGAGTTTATCATGTTATAGTATGAATATAATTCTAAAATAAAATCTATATTTATGTTGCACGGCCGTACCCATTTCTCGTCATATACTATTTCCTCTACCTTAAGGTTGTCTGGAAGAGATCGCTTCCTAGCAATAAGACCGCCTAAATTGTACTATAATCAATCTGTAAAACCTATTTCTGTAAAGTTTTTGTGCAATAAAGTTTATTTATCTATCTATCTATAATATTATTGATATTTTTAGCATCACCTGCAGGATCCGCCGCACCTGCCAAAAATATTAAAAGGTGTTGAAATGAATGCAGTTCGATATTCGTTCTTATGCTCACAACATAAGGGCGAAGTGAAGTTCAAAGTGCTCTTTTGACTATTCTAGACAGGGATTTTGGTTGGGACTCTCAACAACCTATGCCTCCACCAAGCGTTGATTCGGTATATTTACCTATGCTCCAGGCGTGTTGGTTGCTTTTTTTTTTATACTGCACTCTAAGATTGACCTCATCCCACCTGATGTTAAGTGGTAATGAGTTCCTAGCTTAAGGGCGAAAAGTATAGCATAGTAAAACTGTTACTAGACTTGTCGCCCTTACCTTGAAGGCTTGACCCCTGCTACTAATGTAGCACCCCCCAAGAGCTCTGGAAACCTTACTTACACGCAGGAACACAACAACACCGGAGTGATTGTTATTTGGCTGCGGTCTTCTGTAAGGTGGAGGTATTTCACCAGTCGGGCTGCTCCAGTTCGAGCGATAAATCGCTTTGCCCTGCCTCTCTTAAATTGCTATGCAATTGTGTGTGTATTAGTGTGTTTTTAGGACTTTTTCTTCTAATCTTACCAGGGTTTAAATATAAATGATGTGATACTTAGTCTAAAGGTTTCCGCTTGAGTATAGTTCCTTTTACTATGTAGCAGGCCAGTCGTCAAAAATAGCCTTCTTAAGTATTAAGTAAAATTACCCGATTTTTAACTCTACCCACAACACAACCCTCCAAGTGATTGATTCCGTATTAATCACGGCATCGGTAGGTATGTACATTAAACCATGTACCCTTTTGTTACTCACGCGTAAATTAAGCTTTGTTTAATTGCAATTAATCACTGTTGAACGGAATGAGCTGTTATTAACTCGTCGGCTTTTGAATGACCTCTTAGAGAGATAAGTAGATATAGATTTGTTGAACGGATTAATTGTCGGAGATGGCTGGCTGAGGCAATGTTATAGTAGAAGATATCTCTTCACTTACTTTTAATACAGGAAAATCAGTGGTACGATTAATGGTTGAACTTAGTTTTCGTAGCTTTAGTATAGTCATTTGGTAATTTTAGATGAAATGTTATACAGGTGTTGTTTAAATGGGTATTTTCATTGTATGTTTTGCTGATTTTCAACTTAGCTACAGAAGTATTATTTATTAAAAAGATTTAAAATATGTGTTGCATTGATTCGCTAAAAGGATGGATTTACGAAAATGGTATTAGAAAAAATTTTTGGATATTTGTAGAGAGCTGGCCAAAATCACATATATTTCAAGAGTGCCTTATTTTTTTTTATAAGGAAGGAAAATGCATTGGCGCACCGTACCGCTGCCTGGGGAAAATGACAGCGGCGTGTGTGGGACTCCCCCGCTCCGAAAAGAGCGGAGACTACCCACTAAAACCCTCCCGCACCTCTTAATGTCTATTGATGGCGCCATGGGAATGTAGTTTAACTATTACGTCCACAGTGCCATCGGCATTTCAAGACTACCTGAAAGCTTTCCATGGAACTCCTTTTTTGCAAATTACTGTACTACTTATAAAATTATTGGCCAGCGACTTCGTCCGTTTTTTTCGGTGCTACATCAATTAGCTCATCTCCATTTCAACCAAATTTCATACAAATCCGTTTAGGAGTTTTTGCGTGATTCTTATAAACTTAACATACCTATTAGCAACTAGGGGTAGATGAGAGACAATATGACAGTGCATCTATCAAGGTATTACCAGATCAATCATCGATCAAATCAAGATCGAAGTCAATCAATGTTTTTTTATATGGAACATATTTGTACCACATCGTAAGGGTGTCTGATTCGAACCCACAACCTTTCGGTGTGGTTACGTATCGCGCGTGCTGCCCTACCAACTGAAAATAATATTGAAAAGTTCGCAAGTGCAGCTTAAAGCACTATAATTGCAAAAATCTATAACCGATGGACGGTATAATGGATTTTTTTTTATATATTGCACTTCAAGATTGACCTCATCCCACCTGATGTTAAGTGGTAATGAGGTCCTTGCTTAAGGGTGACAAGTACAGCACAATAAATCTGTTACTGGACTTGTCACCCTTACCTTGAAGGCTTGACCCCTGCTAATAACGTAGCACCCCCCAGAAGCTCTGGAAACCTTACTCACACGCAGGAACACAACAACACAGAAGTGATTGTTATTTGGCTGCGGTCTTCTGTAAGGTGGAGGTATAAATCGCTATGCCCTACCTCTCTTCAATACTTCATCATCAAATCTTCATTACTGGTTTGGGTATGGTAAAACACCATTACCATTGGTATCTTGTATAATGTGCCTGCTAAAGCATCAAGTAAGAATCATCATTATAGGTATAGCTTAAATAAAAAATATAATATCCTAACCAACCTGGCAAAACATGGTAAATGTGGTCTTCACCGCCTTTTGAACCTAGCACCAACCATACCTCAGAGGTTAAGAGAAAAAATCTTTCTGTTCCACCAAATTGTATGCCCGTCTTGCACCATTCATAGGAAGTAATATACTCGTATGTACATTTATTGTGAGGCATTTATGACTTGTCTAACCACATTTTTATGGATAACTGACAATGAAATCATTATAATAAGCGTACAATTTGGTTACAATGTAGCGAATAAGAACAGTGTAGCTAAAATCATGGCGATTCTAAAGTTCTAACTACTGATATTACATAAAAGCGGAAGTTTGTGAGAATGCATATCCATACAATGTACGTTTGTTACGCAAAAACTACTGAATGGCATTTAATGTCAAATCAGTACCTTTACATGCGTTGAAGTACTAAAACATTTATAATAAGAGAGACGGCTTGATCATGCAACATTTACACAGTCATCTTCGCTTTTTAACAATCTCTACCAATAAAACGACTTTATAACACCTTAATAATCCAGTCAGTAGCTTTAATACTAAGATCAGGTCTCAATTTGAGTTCAATACCCGGGTAGACCAACGTAAAAAAATTACAATTAAATGTGGCGTTTAAACTACCAGTTTATTAAAACCCTTTACATGCCTATATCTCATACCATGCAGCGAGAAATAAATTATGTTTATATTTTCTTACACATTACTCATAACGATTTATCACATCTTTAGTTGCCAGTCTACAATTTCAAAATGTAGATGCCTCACTGACTTTACGATTGTTATCGCCGTAATTGATCAAACTTGATCCAATTAAGATGCAGCCAGCTCAGGTTTGGAGAAAAAAAGTTGAATGCACAAAAAGTAACCTGTTCCGTAGGTTAACGACCTCATCGTTTGTAAATAAACGCGTGATGTAAGTACTTGGGGTCAAGATTTTTGGTTTTAAATAAACTATTCGGTGGGTGAAGCTGTTTATATGTGAAATGTTTCAACTGTGTTCAGATCATAATTAAACTCGTGGGCTTTTTATAGGTACTTATTTTTATAGGTAAGCTGCGTTGCCTGTTTAATATTTACAAGCAAAATAATAAAATCACACTCCTTCATCTAAACTAAAAAAGTATAGGTGTGATTTAAATGAATACGGCAATAATTTAAAGCCTATTATAAATGTCCTTTGTTCTTTGAGGTTTTAAAACCGCTCAAAATTTAAAACACACAAAAAAATAAATATGGTAATAATTGAAACATGGATATATATTACCTAAACTGTAAGAACTATATTGTGATCCTTGGCAAGTAGATGCACCTATTGTGTGAACAGCATTAAAGTTTACAAGTAAAAGTAAAAAAAAAATATTTGAGCCCCATATTTTGAGTTTAGTCTCCAAAATGATTTTTTTTTGCTACACTACATAAAACTACTACAAAATAACCTAATAAGTTCGGAAAGTACAGTCAATCCAAAAATAAACTTGATAAAAAATTAAATAATAATTACAAGGTCAGGTCATTATTGCTACAGACTTCAAGCACTCATAATTGTTACGAAAGATGCCACTAATTTGTTTAATCATCTTGAGTAATGAGATGATAAGCAGATTCTTCTTCGTGACAACGTCACATGTTTCTGACCTTGAAGTCGTGCAATTACTTTGCAAAATTAGGAGATTAAATTTGTCTACTTAATCTAATAAAAAAAAATGTATCGCGCGTCGTGTTGCTTAATACGGTCCATGGCACGTCACGGTAAAACACTTGCACTTCGATATCCCTACTAATATTATAAATGCGAAAATAACTCTGCCTGTCTGTCTATCTGTGTGTCTGTTACGCTTTCCTGCTTAAACCTCTCAACCGATTTTGATGAAATTTGGTATAGGTATACGTCGATTTTCAAGAACGGACATAGGCTACTTTTTATTAGAAAATAAGGGGGGGGGGGGGTAATACCACCTTTGGAAGTTTATATGGAAAAATTTTTATTTTTGAAGTTAGAGATATGAAATTTAGCACAAATATAGCTCGAAACTTGGATTAAAATATAGACTACTTTTTGTTTCGAATATTAGGGGAGAAAGGGGTAAAACCGACCAAAAAAAGATGTAGTCCACGCGAACGAAGTCGCGGGCACAGCTAGTGGGAAATAATTTTACAGACACCTTTTTACTCATTTAGGCGATAGAAATACTGACTATTCGACAAGGTGTCCAAACCCAAGTGTCTCATATTTTTCAATTTCTAGCCAACCTATTATTTAGGTTAGGTTAGTTTTTTTAATGCTTGATTAAATCGAACCCTTTCGATTTTTTTTACAAACGACATCAGAGCGGTACTTGGTCCAAAATGTCTATGGTTTTTATTGTACAAACCTTCAGCACGGCGTGTCCTAATATTAGTATTCATTAGTTTAAACTTTGTTTCACGTGACATAATGTGTACCTATTAAAAATCTCTATGAAATTGAATTAACTTATCTAATTTGTTGTGACCTAACCGCCATTATAATCTATATAAATATTTTAATATATGATTTCATGTGCTCCAAAGACAGGATAAGTTTTTAATATTTTCACTTTTTTTAAACTTTGCTAAAGAACGTATCAATATCTGATGCTTCATGCTTTAGTTAGACATCATCACATACATAACCTGCTCTGATTTTATGGTAAGTAGCTAAAACACACGCTTGTGTTACAGCAATCGGTACCACAACACACAGACCCGAGACAGTAGAAAAGTTAATTCAAAGTACGATTATTTTAGGTTGATAAGTCTGTAGAAATAGAAATAGAAAATATCTTTATTCATGTAAGCTTCACAAAAGCACTTATGAATAATCAGTACAAATAAAGTATTCTACCGCCGTGTTCGGAATGTTGATCATGTCGAGAAGAACCGGCAAGAAACTCGACACTTACTCTTTTCGAATATAACAATGTGTCCTTAAACTAGGTACTTAAATATAGTATACAAAGCTATAGTTATTTTAAAGAATTAAGTTATTCTAGACCCATACATTTTTGTCATTTAAATAGTCATCAATTTTGTAGTAGCCCTTTTATATTAAACAATTTTTAACATGAGACTTAAATCTATGTATGGGCAACTGGATAACATTTTCAGGTAACTTGTTAAATAATTTAACGCTTAAACCCACAACGGAATTACTTATCTTATGTAGTCTTAGATATGGAACAGCAAGCTTGTGTTTATTTCTAGTGTTAAAGTTAGGAAGTCAGATTTTTAAAAAAGTAGATTATAATTTTTGCTTACATATATAATACAATCAAAAATGTATTGAGATGCAACGGTAAGTATGTTAATTTCTTTAAATAAGTCTCTGAGAGAATCCCGTGATTTAAGACCATATATGGCGCAGATAGCCCTCTTCTGTAAAACAAAAATAGTCTGAATGTCAGCAGCTGTTCCCCACAAAAGGAGACCATATGACATAACACTATGAAAGTAACTGAAATAAACCAGTCTGTTATGACTCACTTATTGTGGTTGAATATTATTTGATTACTTTGACTTGAATTTAAGTTTAAGTTACATAACGAGAGAAAAAAGTTCGTGTTCCATATTGACCTGACCGGGAATCGTTCGCCAGACTTCGTGTACGTCTCTGGACTACAAGGGTCATTAATCTAGCACCGTCAAAATAATAAACCCACTAACCAATAACACACACTTATTATCAACTCTATCATTCGCAAGTACGACTGGATAGTCTTAAAACAAAAAACTAAACATAGGTACAATTATAATTACATGTTAGCCCGTGTTGACAGACCATGTTCAATTCGTAATTGCAATGTTCCGTTTTCCTATTCAGAAACAAATATCGTCACGACTGTACATGCCCTGACGCGTTAAAGGATTTAGAAAACGGTCAAGCGCGAGCCACGTTTGATGTGTGGTTCCGTGAACGAACGTAACACGAAGGACGTAAAATTAAACTTGAATTTTTCATCATTCACGGAACCACACACTTCCGTTCACTTAATCTTCTTGCCGTTTTGTCAGATTTTCTTTTGTCAATTTGAACTTCTTTAAAACTGACTGATTGACGTTAATAATTGTCCAAAAATCAATAAAATTAAGATTTAATCATGGTTTTTAATTGTCTTTTTAAGTGCACTAAAATTTGATGATTTTCAAATTTAAGACTGGGAATATTTTTTGTTATCGAAGCTTTATTATGGAAAGCAAGAAACAAAAGGCTTTTTTTTATTTTTATTGATTGATTTTTTTTATATTGCGCTTTAAGATTGACCTCATCCCACCTGATGTTAAGTGGTAATGAGGTCCTAGCTTAAGGGTGACAAGTACAGCACAATAAATCTGTTACTGGACTTGTCGCCCTTATCTTAAATGCTTGACCCCTGCTACTAATGCATCACCCCCCAGAAGCTCTGGAAACCTTACTCACACGCAGAAACACAACAACACAGAAGTGATTGTTTTTTGGCTGCGGTCTTCTGTAAGGTGCGGCCACCTTACAGAACACCGCAGCCGCACCGCATATTTCACCAGTAAGGCTGCTCCAGTTCGAGCGAAAATCGCTATGCAAAACCTCTCTTAAATTTAAGCACATATACAGTTTGGACTATGCACCGCCCTTATGCCGTTGGGATAAGAACTAATATTGAACTGCACGTGCTTACCTTGACGTGCTGAATGAACCTAGTTCTAACAATTGGACAATGGTTCAGTGGAGACGGATCTCTAAAACTAGCTCCAAGTCAGTAGGCGTGATATTCGGATTACTCCGTCATTTGCGATGATCTAATGTTTTCTATTTTGTACACATATACACTGGCAATTAATTATACTATTGATCATACACAGTAGTTAGTTCTGCTGAGGTAAAAATACGTACAATAGGGAAGCGACTGGGTCAGAAGTTCCAGATTGTTTTTCGTCTGTATGTATGTTGTAAGTTTTAATAATACATATCTATACTAATATTATAAATGCGAAAGTAACTCTGTCTGTCTGTTTGTTTGTCTGTCCAGCTTTCACGCCTCAATCACTTTGGTATAGGTATACGTTGAACCTTTAGAACTTTAATTAAGTCTTTTTTTAAATAAGGGGGGATGGGGGTAACCGCCCTAGGAAATTAATATGAGAAAATGTTTATTTTTTAAGCTTTCAAGAAATAAGGCACAAATATAGCTCGAAAATCGTATAGACTACTTTTTGTTTCGAATATTAGGGGTAACAGGGGTAAAACCGAAATGAAAATATATAGTTGGTAATAATAAAACTAAAAAAACCACAAAGCAGTGATAGCTAAAAAAACTTGTGTAACAGAAATCAAAAACAACGATGGTACCACAACACCCAGACCCAAGACTAGAAAAGTTCGTTTTCCATACTGGCCTAACCAAGAATCGAACCCGGGACCCCACAGATGCCGTAGCGTTAAAGTCCGGCCCGGCCGGAGGTCGTCTTAAACAAACAAATCATAATCACTTGTTCTTACAAGTGATCAGACAAGCTAATAATTATCTCAGTACATTTACACAAACAAATGTAGTAATGTATTGGGCTTGCATTTAATTCGATTCCGTGCGCCTTCAATTTGTATGAGTCACGGAAGAATAAAATAATCGAACAACGCGAAATAAAAGCTTATTTTTAGACTGCTTAAAAACGCGCCGCATTAATAAATATCCTAACGTTGTGTTGTATATATTGTGTTGTATTTGAAGAGAGGTAGGGCATAGCGATTTAGTGCTCGAACTGGAGCAGCCCGACTGGTGAAATACCTCCACCTTACAGAAGACCGCAGCCGAATAACAATCACTTCTGTGTTGTTATGTTCCTGCGTGTGAGTAAGGTTTCCAGAGCTCCTGGGGGGTGCTACATTAGTAGCAGGGGTCAAGCCTTCAAGGTAAGGGCGACAAGTCCAGTAACAGATTTATTTTGCTGTACTTGTCGCCTTTAAACTAGGACTTTATTACCACTTAACATCAGGTGGGATGAGGTCAATCTTGAAGTGCAATATAAAAAAAAGGGTCCACGGAAATATTGAACACTAAAATTTTAAAATCTATGTGATCAACGTCATACGGCCACTTCGTATATGCAGCTAGTAATTTCGTTAACTAACTAGGCAATATCGCTCCCAGTCCTGAGATAAAGACGTTTCTGATATTTGACTACGCGTCACGAACGCTCAGTGTCCCATGAATTCACGGCAATAAGGCTGAAATTTGGACAACGTTTATAAATTTAACACCCAAACATCTCGAAACAAAAAACAAAGGATGTTTATCATTATTGCAGTGGACCCTTCATTTGGTGATGTGAGAGAATGAATATCTCATTTCAGAAATGAGTAGCTCTAACCACCGCACAATTATCGTAACATTTCGTGACTCTTTGAACACTTGAAATTGGCGAAATCATCGCGTGCTCTAGATTGAGTACAAAAACAAAGAACTACTGATAATATGACGATTCTGAAATACAAATTTTTATTATTTGTTTCTTAATAATAGCCAAAGACCTAATAGGTATTTAGAAATAGGGAATTCTGTAATTAACATGTGTTTTTGTACAATAATATGTATGGATTATACATACAAACCTTCCTTATACATCACTCTCAAAAGTCGCCTCCAAATCCGTTGCGTAGTTTTAAAGATTTAGGCATACATACAGAAAGAGCGACTCTGTTTTGTACTTGTAGTGATTTTATTATATTTAACAGGTTTTTTATCCAATCCTAGTTCCTAATAAATATTTTTCTTATACTATACGTTTTATACATACGCCCTGGGCCCAAAGCCCTTGGTTTTTCGGGTAATTTTTTATACATTAAGCATCCCTAAAATTAAATTACTTTTTCCTTCCTTTATTTATTGGATAGTCTTCTAAGTTTGTAACACTGACAACCAGGCCTCTTATAAAGCAACTTTTACCTATGCCATCGTTTGGATTCATCATTCATCGGCTAAAAAACACACAAAAAATACACAGAATATATCTACGATCGAATTCAAAAACAACTTTTTTAATCATTTTGAAATAGTATTTTTTATAAACTGACTAACAAATCAGCACTTTTGCTTGTGGAGGCTGTATTTCATTTGAATAAACGGCTTCGATAAAATACATAAAGATAAAGTTATGGCACGACTAGTGTCAAGTGAAAGAATGGACCCATAATTGTTTTTAATGCGACTTGCAAAGCAACAAGTATAGTTGTTTACGAGTGCCGTACTTTGAAAAGAAAAAAGGTATTCTTAAATCTGTAACCGTATGTTTTTCTGTCTGTCAGCCTTTTTAGGATTCCGCATCCGATGGGTAAAAAGGGACCCTATTACTAAGACTTCGCTCTGTCCTTCCGTCCGTCCGTCTATATGATCCGTCTATGTCGGCTGTATCTGAAGAACCGTGATTCGCAAGAGAGTTGAAATTTTCACAGATTATGTATTTCAGTTGCTGCTTTAACAACAAATACTAAAAACAAAATAAAATAATTATTTAAGGGGGGCTCCATACAACAAACATGATTTTTTTGCTGTTTTTTGCGTAAAGGGTATCAAATAATTTTGGTCAAGCACAGTTGAGATATTCTTTTTTTAGGATCTTTCCGTCATAGCTCGTGTTTGTAATTACTATCTAATCCTCATTAGGTTACGGTGGTAATTAAATCAGCACCCATTGTTGTAAAGATGTCTGCCGGGACCGATTGTAAATTTGAAGTTTAAATATATTATTATAATGTGCCCTGGGTTATTCCGAGTCGAATTGGGTGGGGAGATCACCCTAGCGGGGGTGAACCGTGGTACCCCTACTGTCCTCCAGTACCTTTGACCGTTCCTGCCACCAACTTGGTGGGGGACTAGCCAAAACCGTTCCATAAGAGGCAGCAATTCTGCCAATGACGCTGGGTGAGCTTTAGTTATATACTATAATCCCATGGCGTCATCGATAGGCGATGAGAGGGAGAATTCAGAGGAAAGCACGCCCTCTTTTCATGGTGCAAGAGCCCCACACATGCCGTCTTCCCAGAGGCAGTGGAACGGTGAACCAATGCATTTCTTCTCCTTAAAGACGAGCTGGGTTAATAATAATATGCTTCTGAATTAAAGATGGGGTTACCAATTTTAGGGGCAAATTTAGATTTTTTGCACGACCTTCACGTATCGCGCGTGCTGCTCTTCCAACTGAGCTAATCATTTATATGCCCTTCCCACGATATGTATACATAGTTGATCAATTTCAAAATACTACTGATATTATGAATGAGGTAACCCATATTTGAATAAGTTAAGTTTCCTTGCTCAAAGTGACTACAGTACTTGTAACTTTAAGTGAGCAAAATATAACATACATTGTTCTCATGATGTAACTTTACATCGCTAATACTCATTTGTCATGTCACGTACAGTCCAAACTATATATTTTGGACTGCGTAGGTACTGACTTTATGTCGTAGAACTAGGAGGTGCTATCAAACAGCGACTAAGTTAGCGAGTTACTTTTGAGAGTATCGCAACCAAAAAAATGGTGACAAATTATTCAGGCTGTCAGAAATTATTGTAATAGCAAAGGTAGTTATGAAAAATAATGACATAACAGAACCGTCTTAACAAGTATGGGATATTTATAAAAAGTGCAAAAGGCGGATACAACGCTTAGTAGCATACTCTACTAGTCAACCCCACAGATTTAAGCCGAAAATGTCGTGACGGTATTGAATTAAGAAAATTAACATGCCATGGTTAATGAACTAATGAGTGATAAACACATTAACTATTCTTGTAGGTAATGTCAAACTATCAAAGTAATTTAAAGAGTTAAATAAATATTATATGTTTAATAAAAAACATAAATAAATAAACATCAAACATAAATCTATTATTATAGTAACCATACCTAAGAATATTGTAAAAATTTGACCTCCGTAGCCAAGAGGCGAGCGTGCCGAACTTTGGCGTCGCGCTATCTCTGAGGTTCCGGGTTCGATCCCCGGTCGGGTCAATATGGGAAACGAACTTTTCTGTATTGTCTCGGGTCTGGGTGTTGTGGTACCGACGTTGTTTCTGATTTCTGTAACACAAGTGCTTTAGCTACTTACCACAGAATCAAAGCAATGTATGTGATGTTGTGTATTTATTTATTTATTTAATTCAGAATGCTTATAATGTGTAAAAATAGTCAACCACCCAAGTGGGTAAATGCATTCAATGGTCGGTTATGTTCTTTAAAATGATCCTGCGGTGATTGTTTGTAAACATATTCAGAATTCGATTCACGAAGATAATACAATACACAATAACCCATGGGATGTTGTATATTGCTATGTTTTGTACGATTCGATTGAATAAGACTTTCTAAATGGCTCAATTATAAATATAAATACCAGAAAATATCACATACATTGCTCTGAGTTTGTGGAAAAACGCACTTATGTTACAGAAATCAGAAACAATGACGGTACTACAATCATTTGAGGCAAAATCAATAATTTGTTTTCTATATTGACTCGACCGGGAATCGAGCCGTACCTCGGAAAAAGTGCTACGCCAAAATCCACTCGCCTCTCGGCTACGGTTGTCGTCGAATAAAACCTTCGAATCGCTCAATGTCTATATTTTCACACTCCATAAACGTTCTTCGACTTAAAAATGCGGCTGCTACCCATTTAAATTAATATAAAAAGACGGATATTACCCGATGATAAGATAAACGGACACCAAAGGGATTGGAGAAATTTTAATGACTTGTTTACGTGTGCCTTGACATTCACAAGACGTCTTTTATAAAACGTACAGACGTACAGCTTTCATCATAAGGTTTCGAAGGACAAACGCGTTGATGTCCCCCTATCACTGCAAATGGAAACTATATGTCAGGCAAAAGTTGAACAACATTTCAAAAGCGCGTTATGCTGCGGTTTTAAGTCTTTCCTGATCATCGTAAGTACTTTTTAAAGACACGCAAAAAGGGGTGTCATGTTTTCTGATTTTGTTTAAGCATTCACTAATCAATTGTTTCCAAAAATGTGTTAGCCTACATAGAGACTTGACTTTCAATTGCCTTTTCACCAACGGTCTTCACGGGGAGGCATGGGGGGTCCAGTCGGATTGGTCCCTTCCTCCCGTCACGTGGGGACAGGCCCAAAGCAGCCATTCCACCGGTGGTGTTGAGGTAGTTAAACGTTGATCGGGACCCATAGCACCACCGCTTAGACGATGCGCTAGAGTTCAAGTTTCAGTGGGTAGTCCCAGCCCTTTATAGAGTCAAGGATATGGTCTGTCCCTCAGGTGTCCCACACACGTAGTCTTACTTAGCTGCGGTAAGGTGTGTCAAAGCGTTTCCTGTCACTCCTGCTCAGCACCATATGAATCTACTTATGGTTTCGGCTGGTGGCTGTACCCCAAACAGAAATTGAACCCAGAACTTCGTCAAAATGACCCGGTAGTTAAACCACTAGACGGTCGAAACCATCAAGGTATAAATTAATATAAAATTGCTGTCTTTACTATAATAACGTATAATTATCAAATAGGGGCATCCCCGCAATATGTATAAAAATATGTAAAAGTTTACGGAACTTATTAACAGTAAAAATTATGTACTAAGGCCATTCACCTGAATCTACACTCTACTAAAAATCTCTTTTTAATTAATTGAAGTCATTACAGAACCTCTTAATCACACTGGTGAGAATTCATATGAAAGCTTTGGCCGAACAAAATATAAAAACTGCGTAATTTTTCCAAAAACAATTGACGCACTGAAATATTTTTCGCAATATTAACATAACATTAACATTTTTGTTGATTGCTTTAATGCATTGTATTCGTTTTATATGGAGTAAGAATTCTAGAAATAAAAGTCGGATCATTTCTTGTTTTGTAGGTTAGTGACAAATGATTTGATGGTAACGGCTTGTGTATCAAAGAAGTTAAAAATAGATATCTAGTGACAACATTTGTAGCCCAGAAGCGGGCGGGCTGAACTTTAGCGTCGCGTTATCTCTTTTTTCGGGTTCGATTCCCGGACGGTTCAACATGAAAAACGGACTTTTAAATATTTTTTCGGGTCTGGGAGTTCGTATGGGTGGGTATCGTCGTTGTTTCTTTTTTTTTTCACAGTAGCACAGTATATTGGCTCCTCCCAGCCTGATGGTAAGCAAGAGAGGAACCCACATCGCGATGACAACGGATTTGATATCGAAATATCCTACCCGTTAGCATCGCCATACTGGCCCGCGAAATGTTTCTTCACGCTCCTTTTGAAGGAATCCATGTCAAAGGAACATAAGTGCTTCAGCTACTTTTCATACAATCAGAGCAACTAATGTGTTGTTGTCTAATATTTACATTTATTTGTTTATTGTAAGTACTATAAAAGTTACTCGGCCTTGCCCAACCTTTCCTTTGTGCAATAAATGTAAAATTAATAAAAAATAAAATTAATAGTGTGTGTTTTAATCAAAAAGCACAATCATTAATATCAAGTCATTGTTACAGTAATTGGTACCGGCTTAATCATCACGCTTGCTAAATGCAGATTTTTGATCACAAATCCGAGTAAATTTATACTTAGCTCAACTCAGGAATCGAACCCAATACCCCGAGTAGATTTAGTACGAAATCACTGGATCACAGAGGAATAAAAAAACGAGTTAAGTTCCAAACATGTCGTTTATTTTTTTTTATAATTTAGTTTTGAAATGATACTGGCTGTTTAATTTTGAATATGAAGTAACCATCCAAAATTTTCATTTTGGATGGTTACTTCATATTCAAAATAAAGATAACTGTTTTGAATTTAATTTATCAATAAACAGTAAATATAATAAAACATGTCGATGTTTTGAAATAAGAGTAGGAAACAGGTTGTAATGGCATAATTAAAAAAGCAACGGTATGCGGAATAATAAAGCTAACATTTTTTTTGCTTTAATTAGTCTACAAAGGCCTAACATAGGCAAGACACCTTACATACATTGCCTAAAAAGTAACATACAATTTATGACTAGCTAAGTGAAAGATAAATGGGCAATTTAATTATGTAATTAAAACCAAATACAGTAACATATCAAGGCCAATTTTGTGTATCAATATAAAATTAATGTCATTAGATTAATGATTACAAAATTTATTTATTATGAAAGATTCTGCATGCAGTTTAAAATATAGTTTGCGATATCAAAACACTAAAAGTATGTACACTTCTTAGGGCAAATTTTACAACTAAAATTTAAAACTGTCTATAGTCAGGTATTCGTAAGACTTTTTTATGGTGTTCAATCAAATTCAAATTCAAATTCAAATTCAATATTCTTTTATTCATGTAAATTACACCAGTAATATTTATGAAACGTCTATATAATGCAAATGACGCTACCTCCGGTTCGGAACCTATAACTTACAGAGAAGATCCCGGCAAGAAATTCTGTCGTTCATATTACAAATATAGCTGAACTTATAACTAGTTTTGCACTAAGACGTACAGTGTAGTAATTACATAAAATAGTGTAGTAAATTGTAAAAAATAATTCATTGATTCAAAGTAATAAGAAAAATTAAAAAATATATATATTCAAATTAAACAAACTGTAGGTCCTAATGCACATTCATGCTTAATAAGATTTTTGCCAACTTGCGAGTTGACAAATACGTAAAGAAATAGGTACCTCTTGCTGAGTTTGTATAAATAGAAATACAATTAGTAAATATAATTAGTGAAATTTTCATGTGAGGGCGAACAGACTAGTTAGTGGTCCACACTTCTTTGTCATTAATATAGTCTTCTACTCTGTAGTACCCTTTTTTCAAAAGACAACCTTTAACAAGTAGCTTAAATTTGTTCAAAGGTAAATCAATAAATAGGTCGTATGGCCTAACTACAAAAAGCTACTAAAATAATACTTGTATTAGAAATGTGAAATTAAGTATGTATGTATGAAAGTTTGTATCTCTTTTACCCAAAAACTGCTGAGTAGATTATCAAGTAGCTCAACAGATAGATACACGAATAACATAGGTTTCTTTTTATTGTGAAATATTGTGAATGAAGACGCGGGCAACAGCTGGTCCTAAATTTTAATGTGTGCTCATCTATTTATCACAATGTATACATATATATTCTTGTATAGATAGGTATACAAGTTCTAAGTTTCAAGAGGGAGATAATTTTTTCCTGTTTCTAATATTTAAAGTTCTAAGTTTGTTTTTATCAGAGTACTAGTTAATATATCTTAGTACTACTTATTTATGCACTTTTTTCACTATTACTGCACCCATATACAAACTATCTGCATGACCCAAAGGGTTGACTGATAGAGAATGCCCCTAGCATTAAGTCTACCTGTTTTACTTGTTTGTGCAATAAAGTATTTAAATAAATAAATAAGTTCACATATTTAACAAATTGCCTCCAAATATCGTTGGCATACCTGTTCACGGATTCGAAATAACTTCACATCAAAACAGTGTGTAAGATTATTGTTAATATGAAAGTATGTGGAATAATTAAATTGTCCATCTGCAACTATGGAATACTCTTTTGGAATTCTTTAACTTTACCTATGAGGCAATGTCAGTCCCTTCCAATATCTTTATCCAGAGTGAACTCCTACTTCCTCTCTCTTAACTAAATATGAAATCATCCCAAATATTTAATTTAAGCTAGGCTTACTTTATCTACTACTTTATTCATTTCAAACATTGATCCTGATTTCTTTAAGTCATAACTACTATATGAATTGTATTTTTATGTAAATGTACAAATAAAAAGAAATTATATCCTAATTAATATAATTTAAAGAATCTTTTCTTATTTTATATTTTTGCACTGCTCATCCTATGCGTCGTTATCTCTTAAATCCTTTTCTTGGAGGTTTTCTGGAAGGGATCGCTTCAGATAAGACCGCGTAATTGGTATTTTTATGTGTCTGTAAAAACAATAAAGTAAACTTATCTCTATATGTTATCCATATTATTAGTGTTACTTTCTTTACCATTAATATATAATTCATTATTAAATTATACCGTTGTGATAGTTGCGGAAATTCTTCATTGTTTCTGATTTCTGTAACACAAGTGCTTAAGCTACTTACCACAGAATCAGAGCAATGTTTGTGATGTTGTCCAATATTTACATTTCTTTTTTTTCTTCTTTTAGGTTGGGAAAAATTATGCACAATAAATAATCATTTTATTTTATTTTATTTCTCAGGTAGTTTATAAGTATCTATACATGGCATTGTATTTAAAGAAACGGTAAGTATGTTATATGTGCTCACCATAAAGCAAGTCTTCTATGCCATCGTGACTCCTCAACACTTGACATTGGCATAATTAGTGATACCTGATGATCATCAAGACCTTCCAGAATAAGATCGTGATGATCGATATTATTTTTATCGATATACAAACCGAATGATGCAATCGAGCGATTTCCTGCTAACCGGACGTGAAAAATCAAACCAGAAAAATAATCACATCTCCGGATGCAACTCTTTAAATGGCCCATCCTAATTCATCTGGGTAATCAGCTGATCTATAAACGATCTTCGTGCCCTATTAGTATAAATAATCACGTCTACCACATTCAATATTATTGTATTACGACCGAAAATTAAGTCTTCTCCAATTAAACATATAAATCGTTGTTCTTGGATCTCGACATGCATCTTTGCAAGGGTAACCTTTGCGGTCGTTTGTAAGCTCAACGTTGAACTAGGAACCTTAATACGTCGAGATAGTGGTTGTGTGTTGCATATGAGTGATTAAACAGCGTTCGGCGTTAGTTTGTAAAGAGCGTATGGGCACGTTTTTTGGACGACTTTTCTAGTGGTATAAAAAGCAAAAGCTGTTCCAAGCTCGACATCAGTTAGTGTTGACCCATCATTGTGAGAGCATCCCAATTTTCAAAGGAGTTGAACAGGCTTCACTATGAATTTGGTAATGCCTTTTCTAACTGTTTGTAAGGGAGTGATTGATGAGTGTTCTGTGAATGGGATAAGGGTTGTTATGCAATGACAAGGGTCGAAGTGAATAGTGTTTTCGAAACATGTACACAATACGTTCTGGTGTTTCCGTTTTGTGGTGGTTTACGGTTTTTGAATTAAACGTCAATTTAAAAATTACACGGCTTTGTCGAAATTTTTATCTCTTTAAAATCATAATTAGGTCATAGTTTTCCATACAGGCAAATTTAAAACTTTATTATATAATGTCAGCCTATTAAAAAATACAATCTTGTTCTCACTTAAATATTCTATGCGTTTTAATGTAATCTAATTTTTTAACAACGTTAAATGAAACACGTTTATTTATATCAAACATCAATTAAAAATTACAGTTGTTACAACTACAACTTACAACTGAAAAAAACATAATTTGAACGAAAACTTCACAATATAGCGTAATATAAAACTTTTTACTTTATTTCAGTAACTTTTAAATAGAATCACCAATTTTGTGGTCACTAAAATATTTTATAAATTTTTAATTGATTTTGATTCTTAAATACAGAACATTCCTTGAATTAAGTGTAATGCGCTATTGTAACCTTTTTTTTAATCATCACTTATTTTTACAAACACGCATAGACAGTACTTATTTGAAGTCAATTGAAAGTGACATGCATGTTATTACTCTAGTTTAAAAAAATCTTTACTCTTGTGTTTAATTTCCAACATTTTTTAAAATAAAAAAAGCGAACCTGCCAGTCATATATATTTCCGCAACAGTATCCTGCAGCTAAAAGTCATCGGCAAAATAAACGAATAAGTACGCTTTTAAAATGTGAACCACTATCTTATTTCTCGTTTATTAAGCCGTCTGTGTGACATAATATAATCCTTTCAATTTCGTTTAAAGTAGCGTAGCCTGCGTAGGATTTTATTTGTTCGTTCATACTTCCTTATTGAAACAACATAAAATTAAACATCTACTTAAATAAATTAAATTGCTAAAGTTGTCGCTGATAATTAAGCAACTAAATTTCCATAAGTTGATCCATATTTTGTTTTATAAATCTTAATAGATCGAGTTAATTAACATCACAATGTGACATGTGTATTCTTTCACCTAAAAATATTCAAATTCATCTTTTATCTTACTTTTTTAAACCGACTTAAAAAAAAGGAAGTTCTCAATTCGACCGGATATATATTTTCGTATCCGTCTTTTTGTAACATTGTCAATTGGTTAATAACTTAACGTTTACAAAAAATATTGTGTTGCTTTTATATAAAGTTTGTCATACATTGGCTAACAGCGTAAAGATTGTTTTTTACGCAGGAATATTGTTCATCGGACTAAGTTTGAACGTAAATCTCTTTTTCGCAGATTTTCATAGCCGCCTTGGTAGCGGTATGCGGGGCTGCAAAGTTGGACAGGACTTACCTACCACCAGCCTCAGCCAAAACTGCAGGTGGAGCCCCAGGGTCCCTCCAAACTCCCTTCGCAGCCAACTCTTTAAATGACAACAGCGGTCTACCAAAAGGCAGTTTCACCAACGAATTTCAAGGAGTGGTCGTCGACGCTGCCGCCGCTGGTACTAGGGCTTCTGGTGAAGGAGAAACTGGATTAGGAGCATCAAGGATCTCTTACGGGTCGACGGATTCTAGGGTTGGAGAAGCTGCTTTCAGGGGTACTGCGGCCGGCTTCAGGCCTTTTCCTGGTCAAAACTTCAACAGGCAGAGTCAGAACTTTGATGAGCAAAGTGGTCAGAGCGGAGAAAATGAGCAAGGTTTCGGAGGACAGGTTGGAGAGAACTTCAATAGGCAAAGCGAACCTAATTTCAATGGTCAGAGTGGTCAGAACTTCGATGCTCAAAGTTCAGAAGCAGCTGATGGCCAGACAGCCAGCACTCAAGTCCAATCTGCCGCTCAAGGCTTCAACAGGGGCCCAGCTCAGTTCAACCAAGCCAACCGTGGACCTTCCCGTTTCGAGTCCAAGCCTGAACGCGCTCAAGCTGCTTTCGACCGTACTGCCAGCATTTTAAGGTTCGAAAACGAAGTTGGCCCTGAATCTTACCACTACGCCTTTGAGACTGATAATGGAATTTCTGCTGAGGAGAACGGTGTGGCTACTAATGGTGTGCAAGCTCAGGGTGGTTATTCTTACACTGGCGATGACGGTCAGGTCTACACTGTGACGTACACAGCTGATGAGGGAGGCTACCAGCCTAGAGGAGACCATTTGCCGACGCCTCCTCCTATCCCTGAGGAGATCCTTAAGTCGCTGGCTAAGAACGCTCAAGATGAAGCTGCTGGGCTTGTTGATGATGGTAAGTTTCATATTTATCTACCTAAAATAATGACTCTGTGCAATAATAGTTTTCGATAACTGGTCTAAAAAAATAGGTATCAGTTTTTTGGCATATAACTTAGGTGTGTAATTGCGAACCCGTATTTAGAACGACAAGGTACGGTGGTTAATCCAGTAGGTACTCATTGACATCTTGGTTTCAAAAATGAAGGCTTTTAGAAAAGGCCTAGGCAGAAAATTTAGGAAATTAAAAGGCTGATACTTTTGTTAAAATAGTTATTTCATCTCATGTCAAAAAAGCGTTCAATAATGTTTACTCAAGTAATAAAAATATCGACAATACATATCTACTTGTTGTGCCAAAAAGGTGGTTTACAAACTGATCAAAACAATTAAATAATGATTTAGTGCAAAATATCTGAGAATGCAAAACGGAAATAATTTAAACTGCCTATACCAACCGCAATAAGCAAGAAAATGGAAATCTTTTTGTCACTACATTTAGTGACAGGCTACTCATATTATAAATGCGAAAGTAACTCTGTCTGTCTGTCTGTCGGTCTGTTACTCTTTCACGCCTAAACGGCTGAACGGATTTTGATGAAATTTGGTATAGTTGAATCTTAAGAACGGACATATGCTACTTTTTATTAGAAAATAAGGGGGGAGAGGGGTAATACCACCTTTGAAAGTTTATATGGAAAAATGTTTATTTTTGAAGTTAGAGATATGAAATTTGGCACAAATATAGCTCGAAACTTGGGTTAAAATATAGACTACTTTTTGTTTCGAATATTATGGGAGAAAGGGGTAAAACCGACCATGAAAGGATGTAGTCCACGCGAACGAAGTCGCGGGCACAGCTAGTTTTTAATAATTTGGAAAGATGTCAGCAATAAAGTAAATTATACACCAAGCTATTGATGGTCAAGTATAAAACCTGCATCAAACACTTTGTGTTTTGTGTTTACTAAAAAAAACACACTTTTTTAAGAATGTCACATTTAGTAATCTATTCAATATGGGTCTGGTTTAAAACTACAAACTAATAATAAAAAACAAAATCCAAGTGCGATAAAAAGGTTGATTTAAATTCAATTATCATGAAGTTTTATTTACATATTAATTTTGATGTTTAAGATAACAGTAAAGTTCATTCTTGATTGCATATACGGAATTTTAGTGGCGATAACCATAGGTCAAGTTTAATGCTATAAACATGAACACACACAAATGGCAAAATAGACTCGCAATAATTATGATTGAATCGATTTATAGTGAATCGATAGATGCATCAAATGTAGAATAACAAAGATGGTTGGATCGCAAACTATAAACTCGTTAAATGTATTGTCGTTTCTGCATTTGTTTCAGTAAGATTTGTACCTTCATGATAAACTATTTGTTGAATTGACCTGAAAAATGCAAAGTATGTCATGCCACTAAATGAACGTTTCATTCTTCTTTATATCATCTTTAAAAATATTTAGAAAAAAAAAACTCAAGCAAAAAAGCACGCTTTTTACAATAGTTAAAGAATTAAATAAAGTTAAAAATAAATAAATAAATGCGCCAGACAATCACACCAAGCACCTCAAACTAAGGTTTTCCCTTGTACTATGAGCACCAGACGATGGATACTAACTGGGGACGTCGTCACAGCACACCCAGACCCAAGTCAATTTCGACACGTTTTCCAAATTGACCTGACCGGGAATTGAACCAGGGACCTTTCGCGCTTTGGCCACCTACATTAGCCACTGCGCCACCGAGTTTACGAGTTAGTGAATAACGATCGTATATCATCGAAATTGAAATACTTCGCTAAAAACCTTCAAAACAGAAAATCTTTTACTTCCAGAAAGAATCCTAGATAGACTCTGAATAGAGATAAAAACGTATAAAAATTTAAACTATACTGTACTCTTATTTAAAATTACTTAAGCATCTGAAATTACTTATTGCTTAACCAATAAAGCGTTCGCTCTGATAATAACACTATTTACATGCTATCCAAACATCTTTTCAAAAGAAACTACCAATTTAAACACGATGACTAGCGTCTTCATATCAAAAACCACTTTAAACTAACAAGGTGTTCGATTGAGTAACATTCGTATCATACCCCATGCACATCATTGGCTCCCATCACATACCGACAAAAAATCTCTCGGTCATTTACCTTTGATTGTGACATTCCTAATAAATTTGATGTCCGATTTCGTCATCGATCTGCCTAATGAAAGCAGGTGATACAATATTTGTCTTGACAATGCATTGCGTTAAAATTTGTGCCAGGTTTTATTGTTGCCTTTGTTACTTAAATCCTTTGTGATCGAAATATTTATATTGATGAGGTCTTAATTTGATTGTGCAAAGCTATTTGTTAATTATGAAATTAGGTTAGCTTAACTTTTGGATCACTTAGTAACCGTCTTGAGCCCTTTTGAGAATAGTTTCAGTCCTTGAATTCGTTTTATTATATTTTTTGATAAGCGAAATTCAAGATAGTAAAAAGTGTTTAGCCAATAACTTAAAACTTTGAATATATTATTGATTTGTATTTTATTATTTACAACTCATTAATTGCTCTTATTTCTTGAATAATCAACATTTCCATCCAAAATGCCCAATCTATAATAATCAAATTCAGAGTTAGGTACAAACCCTAAATCTTAGACCTCAAGTTACATAAGATTACGCAAATCTAGACCGTCAAACATGTTAGACCAGAATAAATTTCCTTATTTCGGAACGGTGCTCTCAAAAAGTGATTCATTCACAAAATCCCTGGCGTTACAGATTAGCGTTTAAGCCTATTGTGCTCAGTGATGAATGTATTGCCGACTGATACATCGTTTGCACTAGGCGTTGACAAATGATGTACAACTTTCATTTTTTATTTACAGGCTCGTACGACGCTCAGAAATACAATGCTGGTGCCGATTACGCAGAAAGCGATGGAGCTAATGTAGAACAGAACGACAGGCCGACACCTAATTTTGGGAAGCAACCGGAGGCTGATGCAACTGCAAGTGGCACGTTCATCAATCAGAACAATCAGGCTTTTGCTGGACAAGATGGATCGTCTGACCCTCAAGATGTGCCAAGCGACGCTTTCGGTTCAAACCCAGCCAACAGATTTGAGGCTCAGCCTGCTCGCAATCCGACTAACAATGCTTTTGGACAATCCGGTGCTGCCAATGGTTTTGGACAATCTTCTCAACCTGGTCGTATTCCGTCTGCTAATGACGCGTCTCGTTTTGGGCCTTCAAACAACTTCGGTCAAGCGTCGCAGCCCAGTCGTACTTCTTCTAGCAATGGTTTCGGATCTAGGAAAGAATACCTACCTCCCGTAAACGGTTTCAACCAGAACGGCAGACCTCAAAGGCCTAACAACGCTCAGTCGAACCTTGGCTTTAGCCAGATTTCGCAAGCTTCTACATCTGCAAGCAGCAGTCAGCCTCAGGATTACCAAAGACCTCAATCTTCTCCATCTTTTGGAAGGCCAGGATCTAACAGACTAGATGTTCTAGCTCAAAGCCCATCAAACGAAAACTCTCTTCCCGAACCTACGGCTAATACTGACTTTGAAGAATCATCAAATAATAATGATTTCACCCTAGCTGGTCAATCTAGCCAAAACCCTACTCAGACTTTCGGTTCAAGAAACGAGTACTTACCGCCTAGTTTTGGACAAAACACCAGGCCACAGCGTTTGCGTCCTCAGAGACCGACCCAGTCAGCTGACGCGGCCGCCTCTTCCAATTTTAATTCAGCGTCAGAGGTTTCTGGTACCTTCCAACAGAATCAGCAAGTTCAACAGTCTAGCTCTGCATCAGCATTCGCTGCTGGCTCTACTGCTCAACCCTTACAGCAACTCAACGGGTTTGGTCAGAAGCGACCCCAGTCTTTCAACAACCGGTCTCCGACTACTCAGAACCGTTTTCCAGCGGCTCCAGTAGAAGAAAACCAAAACGAAGGTAGCGATGACCAACCTGAGGAAAACCAGAACAATCAAGTACAGAATGGATTTGGATCTTTTAACCAACGTCCCACATCTCAGCCCAGTGCTGAATTAACCACGCCTTTCGAATCTAGTGAACAGACCCAGAGCACTGCTGGTTCGGCTGCTTCATTTGGTTTTGGATCTCAGTCTCCAAGTCTACGCCCGGGATCTCAGTTCGAAAGTCAGGCCAATGGACAAGCATCTTTGACTTCCAACCGCCCTCAAAATCAGGCTGCTTCTCAATCACAGTCAACTTTCTCTAATCAAGGACAAGAACAGTTTGCTCAGTCTGCTTTCACTGGTAACCAGCCAACGGCTCAAAACGCATTTGAACAAAGTCAACCGGAGGATGCTCAATTCTCACCTAGCAGCGAGAGACCTTCATTTGGCCAGGCTCAGGGTCCCGACCAATCGTACTATTACAGACAGCCAGCCAAACCTTTCAACACACCTTCTGGATCCAGATTTCCCAGTGCGTCATCTGGTCAGTTTAATAGAGTAACACAACAATCTGCTCAAAACTCCCCTCAATTCTCAGGTACTTTTGGACAGAACTCTTTCCAGTCACAAACTAACCGCGGTTCTACCAGATTCCCCGAAGCTCCCACTTTGGCACCAGCTGCCCCAACAGACTCGAGCGACAATCAGTTCCAAAGCACTGTTCCTTCCCAATACAATGGAATTACTCAAGCTTCAATCAGCCCATTCCAGCCTCAGAGACAGGGATCTACTAAGTACCCCAGACCTCAAGCCCCCACTGTACCTACCTTGGCTTCTCAACTCAACGGCATAACTCAAGCTACCGCTTCATCATTCCCATCCGCGTCGTCTGCTCCGTTCGGTTCAAGACCAACATTCCAACAGCCTTCCTTCAACCAACCCCAATCTGCTGTCCGACCCAGCGACTTTTTTGCTCCTCAACCTGAATCTGATTCTGAAATCACACAAGATACTCCTCAGGAAGTTCCGACACAGCAGTACAATGGCGAGATTTACGAGTACAACAAGCCACCTCAGGGTTTGCCCGCTCAAAAGGAACCATCAACTTCCCAACGCGGTCAAAATATCCCAACTGGAAGCCAGACAAAGCCCCAATTCGCCTCGCAGGGTAGCAATGGACAAACCCTTAACGTTCAACAGCCTACCAGACCCGCGTTTGGAGCGAGACCCCAAATCAGCACACAGCCATCAAGACCTCAGTTTGGTTTTAACGCTCAAGGCTCTCAGGACCAGCCTGCCCAAGATTCGAGACCCCAATTCAGTTCTCAGTCCAGGCCTTTCGCTCAGGACCAAAGCTCTGGAAGCCCAACTAAGACCAAGTGCTGTCAATCTTTGGATGCTAAGCTGGAATCGTTCCGTGGAACCTCTCAAAACAACGTAGCTGCGTCAGCGGAAGCTCAGTTTGGTGTCGGAGGCCCAGGTCCATTCGGCTCTCAGTTTTCTGGACCTACTTCCCAGCCTGGCAGCCAGAGCTTTGCTGGCCGCGGCGAAGCCTTTGGTGGACCAAGGAAACCTCCAAGCTTCGACGACCAGACCGGATATCATTACTAATTTAAAGTGCCATGGACCATTTGTACTTAATAGTGAATAAAGAATATTTAATTTGGGTGGTTGACAAAAAGTGATAAAAAAAAAGTGTCGGTAACCTCATAGGTGGTATTTAATTTATGTTTAATGAATAACGTAATGCTGTATATTGATTTCTTGTTAATGGATGGTGACAATACTAAATATAGATGTAATGACGGTACTTCTTGTAATTTTGTACAGTTACATTTGAATTTCGTTCTTATAAATTATTATGTAAATAAATGAACTTAATTCTTATTAAATTTTATTGTTTTTTTAATCCTATTTTTAAGATAATTTACATCAAAACCATTTACATTTTTAACAATACACTCGCAAAAAATATTTAAATAAGCATTTAAAAAAAAATTTGGAAATGAAGTGACCTTACCTTATTTTTATTTTTCTTATTCTTACTCACACTTTCCTATCAAAATCATTTCCTCGATAAACTATTTAGCATCTTTCTCCATCAAATGTTTTGATAATATTCTTTTACTTCAATTGTAAATAGGCTAATATTCAATTGTAATATACTCGTATAAACAAAACACCGCCTCGATAGTTTGAGTGGGTTAAGGTCAATGGGAGCCTGGGTTCGATTCCCTGGCTTTTGACCATTTCGCATTTCACAAAGGTAGTGATTAAGCGAGCACCTTTTAGTGTAGCGATGGCTTGATTTTCGAGGGCTTCTCCTCGCAGTGGAACATGAGGCCAATCCTTAATTTTACTTTTCAAATTACTTTAAAATTGAATTCAGACATCTCTATAATATAATCTCAACCAATTTCGGCTTAGGTGGCCAATCTCATTGAGATTAAGGGCTTGGTTATTAAGGTAAGAAAGTTTACACAACAAGTGCACTCACTCTTTATTCTCATAATGCAAGGGCATGGAACATCGACCACAATCGGAAAGAGATCAGGCGCAACACCGACTTTATATTCCTTCCAGCAAGGATCATATTCCTTTATCAGACATTTTAGGTGTTCAATCTGAAAACGTCCTATATGAAAAAGAAACTAAAATTAAAATTAAATATTGGACAACATTACATACATTGCTCTGTTTGTATGGTAAGTAGCTTAAGCACTTGTGTTACAGAAATCAGAAACAACGACGGTACCACAACACCCAACCCCGAGACTATAGAGAAAAGTTCGTTTTCCTTATTGACCCGACCGGGGATCGAACCCGGGACCTCAGAGATAGAGCGACGCCAAAGTCCGGCCCACTTGCCTTTGGGCTACGGAGTTCGTCAAAAAACAAGCCTCAAAGCGATTGCTACCGCAGGATCCGAACTCATGACCTCTGGATCATGAGGCTACCACTAGACTACTCAGGCAGGCGAAATACGCTTTATTCAGCTACCAAAATAACCTATAGAAAATACGCCTTTCAATGTAAGTCGTAGTTAAAAGCAAAAAGGAATCAACAAAAGGAATTTAATGTAAAGATGCTATTAAGAACACAAAAACGTGAATGAATTAATCTTTTTATTGATAACCAACAAACGCAGTTAACTGTGGCGTGGCGTTTGAAGAATGGCGTGAATCTTTTAATCTCTATAAAAATAAATTGACTGAGGTCAATAGTGCATAATAAACAAATACTGGCCGTTTTGTTACATTCATTTGGCGTCGTGATATATGTCAGAGTTAATTTGTTACTCAAAAATAAGTACAATGTTATTAATCAATGATAAGATTCGAGGTTCACGCTGTGAAAATAATGATTGTTTGAAACGAAAATTTGTTTTTGAATATGAATAATGGCGGATTTTATTGTTTTTGTCTTTGAGGAAGTGAGAAATAAGAGTTCAGAGAATGATGTAGATACCAATTTTCAAACTGGAGATCAAACCCTGGTTCTATAATGGATACTGGCTAAATTACTTCGTTTGCTAAATAATTCAAAAATAAGAAATATTGTTCCCTTGAAACTATTACGATACCGCAACACCCAGACCTGATATAAAAAATATTTTTCAAAATTTACTCGACCGGAAATTCTATCCTGGAACACAGAGATTAATTATAAAATAGGTAGATATTAAGCAAAATTTGTTGTTTCCATTATTCAATCATTATTTATTAAATTATTTAATTTGCACAAAAAGAAATATAAAAAGGTTGATTTAATGCTAGGAACATTAATATATAGTCAATCCTTGGGCATACAGAGAATTTGCTTTAAGATGACTCGCGCACCAATGGTTCCGTACCATTATCAATCCTATTAATAACATAATTATTTATTTTTGAAACAATAAAACAACTAAATATTCTGTGAATATTTCAAGCGTCTACCTTTTGCTGTTACTTAACATCGACCAAAAAACGGCTAAAAATCACGTTGGTAGTATGGGAGCCCCCCTTTATTAATTATTTTATTTTAATTTAATATCATAGTCTTATTACAGGGTCCCGTTTTTTCACTTTGGGTACGAAACCCTAAAAAAAGATAGTAGGATATATATTTGCCGGTTCTTTTCGATAAGATCAATGTTTCGAACACGCCGTTAGTTTAACTTAATCTGACAATTCATAAATACTTTTGTAAAAGTTTAGAAACAAATAAATAAAAATAAAAACGTTTATTTGCAAGAATACAGTACATTTATGGTGGAAAATATTATACAGTCCAGTGCATACAACCATACAATGGCTTGCAAATAATGTGTAAGCTTACATTAGATTAGTACGACATTGTTTGATTAAAATAATTGAATCAACATAATTAATTAAATAAGTAATATTTTTAATTACATTTTTTTTATATTTGAATTCCACAAATTCCTTAACACTATAGAAGCAATGTTGCCACAGCCATTCCGTCAATTTATATTTGATTTTTTTTTGTCAGAATTTTATATGAATACGTAAATCCATTTTCTATTCTATTATTCTATGGACAAACAGCTGGAAGTGTATTTGATTCATACTATGTAATTGTAATGTTACAGCATCAATGGTAGCCTCAGTCTGTCCATCTTACGGAGCTTTTAAAGCACTTTAGATCAACGTCAAATTGATTGCTATCGGTGATCTCGCGCACGAATTAGCAGCTAGTTCGAGCGTCGACAACAAGATGGCGTTCCGATCAGTTTAATACGTTAAAAGCTGAAACTTTTGTTTAGGCCAAAATACGGGCCGGTGATGCTATAGTAGGTCTTTGGCTCCCATGGCATCACCATAAAGGCGAAGAAGTGCACTGGGAGGTTTTAGTGGGTATTCCTGCCCCCGCATAAGGGCAGGGAGTCCCACACACGCTGTCACCTCCCTCGGGTGACGACATGGCGCGCAATGCATTTACCCCTGGAAAAATACTTAAATACAGGGAGTTTTTAATAATCCCTACTAATATTATAAATGCGAAAGTAACTTTGTCTGTCTGTTACGCTTTCCCGCTTAAACCTCTCAACTAATTTTAATGAAATTAGGTATAGGTATATGTTAAACCTCAAGAACGGACATAAGCTACTTTTTGTTAGAAAATAAGGGATGGGGGTGGTATCACCCCCATTCCTTTGAGAGTCTATATGGGAAAATGTTTATTTTTAAGTTAGAGATATGAAATTTGGCACAAATTTAGCTCGAAACTTGGATAAATATATATACTACTTTGCGTTTCGAATATTAGGCGAGATAGGGGTAAAACCGACCATGAGAGTATGTAACCCACGCGAACAAAGTCGCAGGCACAGCTAGTACTTTAAATAACTTTAATTTTTTTGGGTTTAATGGCCACACCTAGCTTATGATTTAATTTTAATGATGGAAGCTTTTGCCCTGCAGTGAAACATTCATCTGGTTAAAAAGTTATTTTTAGAAGACTGCAGTCATAACTGTGCGGTGTCTTGGCTGTAAACTTGTAGTAGAGTTGCTTTCTGATTTTAACTCTGTAAAAATCAAGCATCCAAATCTGACATATTGAAGTTACTTTATAACATTTTGAAGGAGAATAATTGTTATATTATACTTCAAGATTGACCTCATCCCACCTGATATTAAGTGGTAATGAGGTCCTTAAGGAGCTTAAGGGCAACAAGTACAGCATAAAAAAGCTGTTACTAGACTTGTCACCCTTACCTTGAAGGCTTGACCCCTGCTATTAATGTAACACCCCTGAGCCCTGGAAACCTTACTCACACACAGCAACACCACAACACAGAAGTGAATGTGATTTGGCTGCGGTCTTCTGTAAGGTGGAGGTATTTCACCAGTCGGGCTGCTCCAGTTCGAGCGACCAATCACTATGCCCTACCTCTCTTAAAAATCTATAGGGGACTTTCCATAAGCCTAGAATCATGAAATTTGGTAAAAGGAAGATTATGAGGAATAGCACAAGTAAAATAACAAATATTGTGAGTTATATTGGAACTTGGCTTCTTCGTCAAATATTTATTTATTGTGTTTATCGACTATATTGTATTATGCGTTGTGGAAATTAATTATTTATTTTTGTGTAAAATCATTGGTAAGTATACTAGAATCCAATTTTGAATGTGTGACACATTTAAATGTTGCCCAGGTATGTTTGTATTGTCGAAATGAAATAAAATGAAATTCGAGCCATCAGCAGTAGGTACTGCTACTGATAAAATACAACTCAAGTTTTTGATACGTTTAAATGCTCTCCAGGTATCTAATTTGGAACTTTATGTTTGAGGTCGTCGGTTAATGGAATAAAATGATAAAGCCTTCAGCATTAGTAGGTCAGTTGCGTCTGCCAGCCAATTAAATGTGAAGCAGAAATGAGATCGGCCACGTTTTTGCGCAGGCTGCCTTTTGCGACAGAGCTTGATTAACCTTTGATAGGAAAGATATAAAATTGGACGTGTGTGGAATGGTAACGTTCGGAAAGGTTTGAATTTTGTGTCTGGGGCGTGAATTGGCTTTATTAGGTTGTCAATATTCGTTTTATACGACTTTTAAAAAAGGGGGATTTCTTTATTCGTCACTATAAAATACAAATTAATTTTTAAGAGAGGTAGCACAGCGATTTATCGCTTGAACTGGCGCAGCGCGACTGGTGAAATAGCTCCACCTTACAGAAGACCGCAGCCAAATAACAATCACTTCTGTGTTGTTGTGTTCCTGCATGTGAGTAAGGTTTCCAGAGCTCCTGGGGGGTGCTACATTAGTAGCAGGGGTCAAGCCTTCAAGGTAAGGGCGACAAGTCCAGTAACAGATTTATTATGATGTACTTGTCACCCTTAAGTTAGGACCTCATTACCACTTAACATTAGGTGGGATGAGGTCAATCTTGAGGTGCAATATATAAAAAAAAAAAAATTATAAAATAAATAAATATTGGCGACATCACATACATTGCTCTGATTCTGGGGTAAGTAGCTTAAGCACTTCGGCTACAGAAATCGAAAACTACACCGGTACCACAACAACCAGACCCAAGAAAAAAAGTTCGTTTCCCACATTGACCCGACCGAGAATTCAACACAAGACCTCAGAGATGGCGCGACGCCAAAGTCCGGCCCGGTCGCCTCTCGGCTACGCAGGTCGTCAAAATATGACGAGTAAAATATTTTATAATAAGAAAGTGCACAGGTACTTTGACACATTTATGTTAAAAATTATTTTAGACCCTGATCCCGCAGAAAAACTGTAAGAACAGTTTTGTGGGACAATACCATTTTTATAAACATTTTTGTATTTTTAATAAATAAATAAAATATATTTTATGGTATTTATGCATCGATTTTGATGAATTTGTTGGAAAGGAGATATGTCAACTGTGGGACCCTAATACGGAGACCAGAATCTTATGCTAGCTAAATCAAGCGGAAACCGTTTTCTGATAAAAACGATTATTCAGTTCCTTTCAGAAACACAACTGCGATTAATACCAGTATAAAGCATCGGCTTTATACTGGTATTTACTTTAATCGTAAAGGCATAAAATAAACTCACTATTTGCCGTTGCAAGAATATGTTCGGTCTACCGCACGTCAAGGGAAATACTTACTGTTTGACATTAGTTCTTATGTGCACGAGATAAGGGCGAAGTCCAAAGTGTATATAATCTGACGTGCTTTCGAACAATGAAATTTTTATATCAAAATACCAACGCGGATTTACCTTAAATTCTTTCATTAAAATCGACTCGTTTGTAGTAATGACAGGCTCAAGTAAGGCAAAAGCATTATTTCGAACAATATAAAATCTTTGTTGCACTCAAAGTCAAGGAATACTGTGCAACCCTGACAGTGGTAACATTGAGATGGGTGGCCAGAATTTAAAACATTGATGTTTTTTTAGAAGAGGAAAATTAACCCTAGAGCCGTACCCTGGGGTACAGCTGTTTGTGTTGCTGCTGTAATTCTAAATGGGTACGGTTCTAGGGTTAAGTAAATCCCTACTAATATTATAAATGTGAAAGTTACTCTGTCTGTCTGTCTGTTACGCTTTCCTGCTTAAACCTCTCAACCGATTTTGATGAAATTTGGTATAGGTATACGTTGAATCTCAAGAAAATAAGGGGGAGGGGGAGGGGGGTAATACACCTTTGAAACTTGGATTAAAATATAGACAACTTTTTGTTTCGAATATTAGGGGAGAAAGGGGTAAAACCAACCATGAAAGGATGTAGTCCACGCGAACGAAGTCGCGGGCACAGTTAGTATACATATAAAACATTTATTTTTTTAGACGAGGAATTCTTGTACCAAAAGTTAATTGATGATGATTTGGTTTCTCCGCGTGATGTTGAAAGCTTTTAAAAAACAGGGCTTTGTAATATTACTCGACAGTCAGTTTATTTTAAGCAAGCGTACAGTGTGATCTTATCACATGGCCCTATCAACTGCATCTCAAAATCTTAAACTGAAGCCACAACTTCAAAAATCATACTCCAGTTACATTTTCGAAACTAGACATGTCAAGGCAGTCTCAATTAGCGTGATTTGGTTTGTTTAAAGATTTGCAGTGCATATTCTTGAGATCAAGGTCGGTCAAGATGTTTGAGATGCAGGACCGGATCTAGGGAAATAAGTGCCCCAGGCGCCGCTACAGAGGCCGCTAAAATCGTTGATGGGAATGGCCTTTTCTGGCTCGGTTTCTAGTGCCCTTGGTGGGCAAAATATCTATAGGGCACAATAATGGCAGCTGAAACGCTAAGATGATGAAATCATTTCTTAGCTTCAATGTGGAACAAAATATTCTTTGAAGAGTGAGCAATAATCGTTTAGACCGTATCATGTCTCTTGAAAAAATCATAGTTACCAACCAAAAAAAAGGCATTGTAGAAATTTATATGGTCTCTAAAAATCACTTTTACAATGTGATTATCAAAAATGATAATGGTGACCTTTTTTGCGTGGAGAAATGCATTGATGCATCGTACTGTCAACCGAGGTAAGAGACGGCGTGTGTGGGACTCCCTGCCCTTATGCAGATATGAATGTGGGCATTCAATATTAAGAACATCCCGGTAGACCTCATCGCCTTGATGGTGATGTCGTGGGAAAAGAAGAATTATGGTGATCTGCCTACCAACTTAGCGCGATATCAAGCGTGCTAGAAATAAAATTAAAAAAAAAAACTGCAGGGGGCGCCACATCTTTTAGGCAGGCTAAAATCTTATAACCTATCTCTCAAAACTTTACTTGATTTTATATTTGATAAGCATGTTTATTTGTATATAAATATATTATGTTATATATCTATGAGTTTATGTATGTTTATCATGCTTATACTATTAATATAATTCAAGAAATAAAACTTTATTTATGTTGCGCGGCCGTACCCATTTCTCGCCATCTACTATTTCTTCTACCTTAAGGTTGCCTGGAAGAGATCGCTTTCTAGCAATGAGACCGCCAAAATTGTAATAAAATCAATCTGTAAAACCTATTTCTGTAAAGTTTTACGCAATAAAGTATATCTATCTATAGAATTTCTAGTCCAATTGCCGGAATTATTCACATGACCCTCTGTTTTCAATTTTAGGGGCAGCACTATTAATTTTTGCTCTGGTTAGACAAATTGTGATTCTATACTGACGCGTTTAGGTAATCTGCATTAGCTATAAAGAGAAATTGGAACATCATTTTGTAGATACGTGTCACGTTCTTGACTTTTGAATTGCTTTAATTGCGTTGCCAAATATTGCATTATTTTAATGAACTGAGATGGGTACCTACTGATTTTTATTTTAGCAACTTAATTGGATCGAGAATTAAGTTTTTTCAACACTGAGATTTGCTGTCATTGCCTTGATGTTAAAGCTTTTTTTTCTATTTTATTTTTAAATCATAAGAGCCTTTTTAACTGAAGACTTAAATGTCAGTGGGTGGATCTCATCAAGTTTAAATGAAATTGGAATTTATGTGATGTGCTTAAATTATAGCATCTGTTCCTCCTATGTAAAAACTAAATCATATCATAAGTTAGTATTTGTAACAAAATAACTTAAAAGATTTTTTTTAATTTAAAAATTCAACAAAAGCTTGGATGCCGACTAATAGGTACCCTGTTCCAATAGTTATTTTACCATTCGTAATGTGTCAAAAGTTGCAATCCGGTTTTTTATGAGTCGTCTATTATATAAAAATGAATCGTAAATGTTGGTAAGTGCATAACTCGACAACGCTTGGACCAATTTTCAGAATTCTTTTTTTAAAATGTATGTTGACATACAAGGATGGTTTTTACGGCAAGAAAAATTGGAATAGTTGCCGGGAAAGCTCGATAGACTGCCCTTTTCTTTTTCCAGTACAAACAGTCAAGTCACATTCCAAATCTTTTTGACAGGACGAAGTCTGTCGGGTCCGCTAGTTAGTTATAATTTAAAATTTACTTTCCATATCAGGTGTCATCAGTCGTCCGTCAGTCATTTTTAGCTTACGCCTCGTATAACTTATTACTATCCGTAACTGGAACAGATCGATTATTGAATACACTAAGTGTACTCAAAATAAAATGCGGTTGGAAACTTTCCTGATTATGACAAAAGCTAAAATTAATGTTGAATTAAGTAGGCTTTGTAAAAGAAACAAATATTAATTTATGCCTCTCTTCTGTGTCGTCTCATAGTATTAGATTGGACACTAGTTTAAAATAGATACTATTTAATCGAACAACTAAAAATATTTAAAATAATTTAACGGGTCAAAACGCGACACCATTTTTATTTAGTAGTTAATACGAACTTACTGCCCGACGTTTCGGTTAAGTTGCACCAACCGAAACGTCGTTTGGAACGCGAAAGTCTACAATCTGATACGAAACTTTTTAATAACTCATTTTTATAATGTACACTAAAATATTAACGCAATAAACAGGCTGTATCATTATGTTTTATAACTTTAAGATTCATAAGAATCAAACATTTTTTTTTCTATACTTACTTACTGATATTATGAAGTTAAACAAACAAACGAAACCAACTCTATTTGTTTTTTTGCTTGAACGCGCTAATCACAGAAATTAATGGTACGAATTCAAAAAGTATTTTCGTGTTGGATAGGCCATTTATCAAGGAAGGATAATATAATATGTTCTGTTATCATTGCAATAAATAATTTAAACTAAAAATATTAACCAAATCTAACATAAGTAATTTATTTGAGACATAATTTGAGCGCCTTTTCAATTATTTCACGATTGAAATAGGTATAGTATCCGTTTTTGGCGAACCAAATTGCGGAAAAAAACTATTTAGGATTAACTGTATTACAGCATAGCATTTTAATAAGTTGGGTTCTTAAATCTCACACCATAAAGTAGGCTAAATCAAAACCTGACCTATTCAGAAGACATTTGCTACTGATGATCAACCTGTCATATCTGTAGAATACGTTAATTTGTTTGAAACACAATAATTATCAGTAGTTATAAACATTTTGTAATTTCGCTACCAACTGACTGAGATCATAATTATACGAGTCGGTGAGTTTAATTATAAAATTATAGGGAATTTTGAAACGTTTTTGATGTAGCAATGTTTATATTGAAATTTTAAAAAAGGTTAGTTTTTTGTTTGTCACGTGACAAGTTAACTCGCAGACAATCATTTAAGAGTGGATTGCAAGACCTTATAAATAATAAAAAAACATGTTGTCTTTTGAACAATAAATCAATAAATAAAAATAGTAATGTTACGCGCCACGATTAACGTTCTTAGTAACCAGCGCCATCTAGTGTGGAAAGGCGGGACTATAGAGAGTCGAGACGCGTACGCCAGAATTTACTAGAACAATGACCTTGACCGAGCGTACGGCCGTTCAAGGCCGCACTGCGCGCGAATGTTCCGGATGTTTCTGCGTTGGAAGGTTCGGGAACGGCCGCGGCAATATAAAAGGCCGGGATTCACCGCGACCGGGACAGTATTGAATTAGCGATACAAGTGATTACTTCGAAAGCGATTTTGAAGTGCGACTTGGAAGCGATTGTTGTTTTAATTAGTGCGTTTTAAGGTTGTAATTAGTGGCGTTCAATTAAAGTGTGACTTTTGGTAATTTTCATCGGCTGTTTTTAATTGTCACGAACCCGAAGCTCGTAACAATTGGTGTCAGAAGTGGGATTTAAATTATGCCGGTTTTACCTAAAGACGACACGGAGGGTATCCGTACCCGGAGTCAACGCCAACTGGAGACGGACCAGAGACGTTTTGGTGGAGCTTTGCCGCAGGAGTCGGAGAGCCAGTTATTAACAACGGAGGCTGGCCCGTCCACAGCAACACCAGCAGCATCGGCAGCACCAGACCTTGCTGCCCTGATGATGATGCTGCAGGAGCAGGCTCGCCGCCAGGAGGAACAGGCTCGCCGCCAGGAGGAACAGGCTCGTCGGTTGGAAGAACAGCTTCAGCGGGAGAAGGAGGAACAGGCCCGCCGACTGGAAGAACTGCTCAAGCAGGACAAGGAGGAACAGGCACGGCGGATGGCAGACCAGAGGCAGCAGGACAAGGAGGAACAGGCTCGCCGCCAGGAAGAGCAGATGCTTCTTTTGAAGGACCTTCATGCCTCTTTCGGGAAAGACATGAAAGAGGTGAAGGACAAGGTTGCTCAACACGACAACCGCCTGTCGGAAGCGGAAATCAGGATCGACCAAGTGAAGAATCAGGTTGACGACGTGGTAGAGGATGTCAAGAAAAAGCTGGATTGCCTCAAATTTGGGGAAGCACTCGCAGCTCCTGTAGCTACAACACCTTCACTGCGTGGATTCAAAGTGCCACCGTTCGACGGAACTTCTTCCTGGTCGGCCTACAAAATCCAGTTTGAGGCAGTTATGAAAGCGAACGGCTGGAATAAAAACCAGGCCATGACTGCCCTCACCCTAGGCCTTCGTGACCAGGCCTTATCGGTCTTGGAAGCTCTCGGTAAGGAAGTGACTTATGAGCAGCTACTTGAGGCATTGGAGGCTCGATATGGCGACGCTCACTTGGAACACGTGTTTCGCGCACAGCTTAAGGACCGCGTGCAACGCAGCAGCGAAAACTTGCAGCAGTGGGCCCTTGAAGTGGAGAAGCTGGTGCGTAAAGCTTACCAGTCCGTACCAGCGCTTATTGATGGGAACCTGGTGCAGGCGTTCATCGACGGCATCCGCGATATTGAAGTTAGAGCTGCTGTCAGACTCGGGCACCACGGGACGCTTAAAGATGCCTTAGCCCATGCACTGGAGGTGGAAGCTGTGCGGCAGGATCATCGTTCCCATCGCGTCAGGGAGGTTGCAGCGGCTTCAGTTCGCGACCGCAATAAAAGCTACAGCCCTAGGTGCTACGGCTGCGGGGAAAGGGGCCACCTTCGATCCAGTTGCCCTAAGCGAACTGCAGAAGGAGAAGACGGCAGTGCAGCTAAGAGCACCGCTCAGCGTCAGCAGCAGGGAAACGAGTAATAGCCAGGACTGCGGGGCGGGTGCTGGCTGAGGTTCAAAGAGCCCCAAGGGTTTCGATCAAACAAACCCAAGACGGGAACAGCCTAGTCATCCAGGGCGAGGTAAACGGAACGCCGTGTAAGCTGACTATAGACACTGGAGCCTCTCGCACGGTTGTCAGTTCCCAAATTATGAGACGGTCCCTTGGGGACTCTGCATACAACCGAGAACACATTAATTTGGTAACAGCCACCGGTCAGCGCATACCCGTCCATGGAGAGAAGAAGATGGGGCTGAAGCTAGGCAACAGAACCTACCTGCATAGTGTCATTGTGGCGGATATAATGGACGATTGCATCCTGGGCCTTGACTTTATGAGGAAGAATAGTTGCGAAATTGACGTCAAGCAAGGTGTTCTGAAATGTGGACAAGAGGAACTTTTCGTGGAAGGCGCGTTACCAGGGAATGCATACAGCCTTAAAAAGATTGTTCTTCCGCCGAGATCTGAAACGATTGTGCCGGTTAGTCTTCCTCGGAATCCTGGGAAAACTCGACGTTGTGTACTTGTGGAAAGGGTAGAAAATGACCTTCCATGGAGAGTGGCACGCACTTTGGTTAGAGCCACCGACATCTCAGGGGTACGTGTGCTGAACCTTTGTGACCAGGAACAGGTTATAGAAAAAGGCACACTAGTTGGTACTTGCGAGGAAGTGGATTGGTTGCGTCGATGCCAACATCAATCGACCGGGACCGTCAGCAAAGATACACAAACGAGAGTGACCACACTTTTAGAAGACTGCCGCAGCGCTCTGTCCCAAAATGAAATGGTCAAGGCGAAACAAATGTTGCTCAAGTATGCCAACGTTTTCTCGTCAAACGATGCTGACATCGGAAGGACTGGCTTAGTTCAACACAAAATTAACACAGGAGAAGAATTGCCTATCCGTCAGCGGCCAAGGAGATTGCCCGTAGCACGTGAAAAGGACGTGGAAACCATGATTGAGGGAATGGTGAAGGATGGTGTTATTGAACCTTCATCTAGTCCATGGTGTTCACCTGTAGTGCTGGTAAGAAAGAAAGACGGTAGCATGAGGTTTTGTGTTGACTATCGTCGTCTGAATGACGTTACAAAGAAAGACAGCTATCCTTTGCCAAGAATTGATGACACGCTGGACATGCTTACTGGAGTAAAGTGGTTTAGCACGCTAGATTTAAAAAGTGGTTACTGGCAAGTTGAAATTGATCCTAAAGACAAGGAGAAGACTGCATTCTCGACAGGAAAGGGTCTGTGGCAATTCAAAGTCATGCCGTTTGGATTGTGCAACGCTCCGGCAACGTTTGAAAGGTTGATGGAACTTGTACTTTCCGGTCTGATTGGCGATGCCTGTCTAGTCTACTTGGATGACATAATCATCGTAGGCCGTACGTTTGAAGAACATCTTCTAAATCTGGAACGCGTGCTCATGAAGATCCAGAGTGCCAACCTCAAGTTAAGCCCAAAGAAGTGTTCACTATTCAAACGGCAAGTTAGCTTTTTGGGATATGTAGTGTCTGAAGAAGGTATCAGCACGGATCCAGAGAAAATCGCTGCTGTAAAGGATTGGCCAATCCCAAAAGACAAGACGCAGGTCAGAGCATTCCTTGGTTTGTGTTCCTACTATCGGCGTTTTGTTAAGAACTTTGCAGATATAGCAAAACCCCTGCATAAGCTAACGGAGGAGAAGCGACAATTCTGCTGGGATGGAAGTTGTGACATCGCATTCCAGGAGCTAAAGGACCGTCTGTGCAAAACACCTATTTTAGGATACCCTGATGTGAGTAAGGAATTCATAGTTGACACAGACGCAAGTGACATAGGACTTGGCGGTGTATTATCCCAGCGGAATGGCGATCAAGAAATTGTGATAGCTTACTTCAGCAAGTCTTTGTCGAAACCGGAAAGGAACTATTGTGTTACGAGACGAGAACTGCTTGCTGTGGTAAAGTCGTTGCAGCACTTTAGCAAATATCTTCTGGGGCGGAAATTCCACATACGAACTGACCATGCTGCACTGAAATGGCTTTTGCAGTTCAAGAATCCGGAAGGACAAGTTGCGAGATGGATTGAATTACTGCAGGAATACGACTTTGTGGTGGAACATCGCAGCGGAAAATCTCATGGTAACGCAGATGCATTGTCAAGAAGACCTTGTCCTGAAGACTGCAAGCATTGTACCAGGCAAGAAAGTAAAGAAGTTGTTCCTGTGAGGATGCTCAAGACAGACCTTAGCAACGAGTGGAAGGAAAGCCTACAACGTGCACAACAGGAGGATGCGGACATCAAGCCGATTCTGGAGTGGATGAAGGCCGGAGTTCCTAAGCCTAGGTGGAGCGACGTCTCAGCGATGAGTTCGATTACAAAGAGCTATTGGGCCCAATGGGACAGCTTGGTGATTCAGGATGGAGTTCTGTGCCGTAGATGGGAAAATGCTCGTGGAGACAGCTGTCATCTGCAAATGGTTGTCCCCAAAGGTCAAGTACCGGACGTTCTACAGCTGTACCATAATGGTTGTTCAGGAGGCCATCTGGGAGTAAAACGGACACTACTGAAGATACGAGAACGGTTTTACTGGGTCTACTGTCGGGACGATGTCGAGGACTGGTGTCGCAAATGTACAAGTTGTGCGGCTGTAAAGGGACCTCAGACTCGTAGTAGAGGTGCATTGAAGCTGTACAATGTGGGCGCACCATGGGAGAGGATAGCCCTTGACGTTGCGGGGCCGTTCCCAGAAAGTGAAAGTGGTAACAAATATTTCATGGTTGTGATGGATTACTTCACTAAGTGGCCAGAAGTCTTCGCCATTCCAAATCAAGAAGCCTCGACAGTTGCTGATAAGTTAGTTTATGAAGTCTTCTGTCGTTTTGGAGTTCCCTTAGAAATCCACAGTGATCAAGGAAGGAATTTTGAGTCCCAAATATTCCAGGAAACTTGTCGAGTTATGGGAACTCATAAAACAAGAACAACTTCTTACCACCCACAGTCGGATGGAATGGTGGAACGATTTAATCAGACACTAGAGAGGTACTTGGCAAAAGTTGTGGAAAATCGGCAACGAGATTGGGACAAGCACATACAACCATTTTTGCTGTCATATCGTAGCGCTGTTCACGAAAGTACATCGGTAACACCAGCGTTCGCAAACTTTGGAAGAGAACTACGACTGCCTGCAGACATGATCACCGGAATACCACCTGATTCCCCATGCAGTATAACAGATTATGCAAATAACTTACGGAACAAGATGAATGACATTTGTGAGCACGTGAGACAATCGGGCCAGCAAATGTCTGAAAGAATGAAAACCCGCTATGACCGCAAAATGAACAGTAAAGAGTTTGACGAAGGTTCACTAGTGTGGTTGCACAATCCAATCCGCAGCAAGGGGAAATCTCCTAAGCTTCAGGCGAAATGGGAAGGGCCGTATCGAATTGTGACTAAGATCAATGACGTAACCTACCGGATACAAAAAGGTGCGAGGGGTACTCCTAAGATCGTCCATGTGGATCGATTGGCGCGTTATTATGGAGCCGAAAATGCTCGGGACGAGCATGTCTTAGGAGGGGGCAGTGTTACGCGCCACGATTAACGTTCTTAGTAACCAGCGCCATCTAGTGTGGAAAGGCGGGACTATAGAGAGTCGAGACGCGTACGCCAGAATTTACTAGAACAATGACCTTGACCGAGCGTACGGCCGTTCAAGGCCGCACTGCGCGCGAATGTTCCGGATGTTTCTGCGTTGGAAGGTTCGGGAACGGCCGCGGCAATATAAAAGGCCGGGATTCACCGCGACCGGGACAGTATTGAATTAGCGATACAAGTGATTACTTCGAAAGCGATTTTGAAGTGCGACTTGGAAGCGATTGTTGTTTTAATTAGTGCGTTTTAAGGTTGTAATTAGTGGCGTTCAATTAAAGTGTGACTTTTGGTAATTTTCATCGGCTGTTTTTAATTGTCACGAACCCGAAGCTCGTAACAGTAATTACGAATTGTATTAACAGAATAAAATATAGATTTGTTGTTTCATAGAACATTCTGCAACGTACATACTTAGCTTGACCACGGATAGAACCCATGACCCCAGATTATGACCCAGTTATTATGCCAATAGGTTACTGAGCCGTTACTAAGTGCACTGAATTTTGATACGTTATATCATCATATATTTTGTTCCTTGACCCAGAAATAGGTACTTTTTAATTTTATTTTGAAAAATCCAACACGGACTAATTGAAATAATTATTTTTACCTAGTCCTTTCCTTATTAACTCAGTCTGAAGAGCATTACCTGTTTTTTTACAATTTCCAGTGATTCTCTACTCCTATTGGTCACAAAGTGATAAATAGATTATAGAACACCAATAAAATCGATTTGGACCCATATTTCTTGACATTAGCGCGTTCAAACAAACAAACTCTTCAGCATGATTATGTTCATATAGATTATATAACATATAAAACATTTATATAATACCAAAGTAAATCACATTTTTAACCGATTCAAAAAAAAGGGAGGAGGTTCTCAATTCGGCCATATATATCTATATTTTTTTTTGTGCTATTGAAGTCACCATACATAAATCAAACAAAAAAATTCACACTTATTTTCAAATCTGTTCATTCTTTAATATAAATTACGTTCCAAGTATGATATGTACTAAAGTTCATCAAGTATTGATCAACGAATTTTATTTACGACCCGATTTAATTGTAAGTCGATTTGACCAAATCTGACTCAATGGGCTACACTAGCATTATGTTATTGAATATATCATAAGTAAACTACATTGCCGATGGCTAACAAATAAGCAATCGTGAGCTCATCCTTTCATTTTGATTAGTGATGGGCAAGCGATAAACGAAACCAAACGGTAAAGGTATCGATAAATGATAAATTTTATACAAACCGGTTTTAAAAAAAAAAACAAAAAACGTAGACTTCTCCGTCTGATAATGTATAATTGAAATCAAGTCATCGGTGAATTAATGAATACTAGGTTAATCAGCATATTTGCCAGATGCGGATTGGTAATCAACCTAAGGTAAGTTTGAATAACTGTAACATATGTACTTTGCTTGATCTGGGAATCGTATCCAAGACCTGACCAAGATATGAGTTTGAGTGTGGGTTTCCGAAGCGTTAACGAACGTTTTAGCTAACTTAAAGCATATCATTTTCAGAATAATCGGCTACACCTACAGTCATGAGCAATGTAATGTACACACTTAAGTTCTGACGTTACCATAAGGTTCGCTTCTGAACGTGTTTGTGTACATATTAGTACACGAAACTGTATATAAAATCATAACCAAACTCAAATAGATTTCATCTTAAGGTGTTTTTCCACACTGTTTATTAGATTTGTTCTTTTATTCAAAATAAAAAAAAAGCTTGTAAAAAGCTATAATCTTCCAAAAGATTTTTAAGAGAGGTAGGGCATAGCGATTTATCGCTCGAACTGGAGGAGCCCGACTGGTGAAATACCTCAACCTTACAGAAGACCGTAGCCAAATAACAATCACTTCTGTGTCATTGTGCTCCTGCGTGTGAGTAAGGTTTCCAGAGATACTCCTGGGGGGTGCTACGTTAGTAGCAGGTGTCAAGCCTTCAAGGTAAGGGCGACAAGTCCAGTAACAGATTTATTATGCTGTACTTGTTACCCATAAGCTAGAACCTCATTACCACTTAAAATCAGGTGGGATGAGGTCAATCTTGAAGAGCAATATAAAAAAATAAATATATTTATTAAGGTTTCGTAAAAAAACTCCTTTTTTAAATACATTTTCTTAGTGTGCTTCCTTTAAAAAATGTACTAGTTCATTATTATGTAATAAATTATAAAGCCATATTTCTTGTTTTAAACATAATAAGTAAGCATACCTTATATGGTATCCTGATCATAAAGTTAAATAAAAATCAAAACATCGATAAATAATTCCATCGACGCTTTACAACATCATTCCCAACTCTAATTAACCTTTTAATTACAGCTTGCAATTTGTGGCATAAATTCCGAACGTAAACATCACTCCGTATTTATTGGTACAACTATAAACTGTTTCATCAAAGTCCGTTTATTCTCGTGCAACACTAAATTTGTCTTGGTATGTTCGCATTTGCAGAAATATAAAACGTATTAAGGACCTTGGTGGCGCAGATGCTAAGGTAGGCGGCCAAAGCGCGAAAGGTCCCGGGTTCGATTCCCGGTCGGGTCAATTTGGAAAACGAACTTTTCTCAATTGACTTGGGTCTGGGTGTGCTGTCCTCAGTTAGTATTCGTCGTCTGGTACTCATACACAAGGGGAAACTTTAGTATGAGACTTATGATTATGTGAGTGACTGCAGAATTAATTTATCGATTCTTTATTTTTATAGTGCTTTAACTTGAAGACACGTGAAGGTCGTGGGTTCGATTTCCGCACCGCAAGGGGAGATACAAATTTTATGTTTCATTTAAATATTTAGAATTAAATTTACTTGAAAATCAAAATGGTCAACTTTTACACTGGTACAAAATGCTGAAAACATATGCTTTTGGACGCCCTACAGTCTGAGCTATGAATGGTTTTTAATTTGATAATAATTACGTTCTTTTATATACGTTATGACGGGCCGTCCATTAAACCTAGCATGCGCCACGCGAGTATATTTTATAGCGCTCTTAAGATATGTCACAATCAATGCGCCAAATACTGATTGGCTGAAAATACAAGTACGATTTATTATTATCGGTGTATAGAAACTTTTGTCGTTTTATGCGAGAAATCTGACGTACCTTTTGCGCAAGCTAGGCCTGCCTGAATCGCGAGAGACCTGAAGGTGGGAGGGGATGTCAAAATCAGCGCGTCAGCTGCTGATTGGCTGAATATAGTGCAGTGTGCTATCAGCCAATCAACGCTATCGATATTTTTGTTTCATGTGACAATTTTGAGTTATTACGCTTGCTAGTAGGCCATATATCACTTACCCCTTCTGGTTTAAAAAGTTTCTAAGTATCGTTTAGTAATTAACATCCCCTTTACTTTCAAACATTTTCGTTTAGCGGATATTTTACTAATCAATAAATAAATAAATATTGGACAACATCACATACATTACTCTGATCCTGTCGAAGTAGCTAAATCACTTGTGTTACAGAAATCAGAAACAACGGCGTTATCACAACACCCAGACTCGAGACAGCCCAGGGATCGAACCCGAGATGGCGCAACGCCAAAGTCGCTCCCACTTACCTCTCGGCTACGGAGGTCCTCAATATGAACATCAAAATAATACATTTTCTTTTAGCGTATATTTAACTTAGCAAAGACCCTATTGTAGTACACGCCAAAACATTATAATCGTCATTACTACTCTAATATTACGTTTAACATTATCGGACAATAGGCTTGCAGTAGCTCCGTGGTGAATGCAGACGATTGTCATAATCTCTGAATGCATCGTGCATTATAATCGAACAATGAACTGACCTCGATACCAACTAATACGGGCCTACTTAGGGTTCTTTAGAAAGATGGGAAAATTTATCAAAATATTATTACTTTTGAATAGCATGCAATGTATTGTGGTATCCCTGAATAGAGTGAGCGAGCAATATCGCTCTCTCTCTGCCTCCGCCTTCCGAACCCCTCTGTAAAGGTGTGCATTTAAAATAGGGAATAAACGCGAATTAATTAATTACGGAGTTTTATTCCACTATATAACATTGGCGACGAGTTAGGACAACCAGGGTGCAAAATAAATTAATAAGTGAAGCAAATTAACAAGAAGAAATAACTATTTCAAGAAAATTAACTATCACTAGGCGCTTCGGTGTGAAGTTGGCGCGGAACAGCAACAACATTCCTCGCAGCGGCCATATTGCATGCGAGCGTGCGACGCTTCATTGTTGTGGTATTTTCACTTATGTCGGACTCTGATAGTTGGTCCGATAGCGAAAATTACAAGGAAATATTAAAAGGAAAGAAGAGTTATATTTACAAATGTACAAAGAAAGAACTGTGTTGGATTTTAACAAAACATAAAATACAATTCCAAGATTACAGCAGCATTGATGAACTACGAAAGTTGTTGAGCATTTATTATTGTGGAAAACAATCTGAAACTATAAAGCAAAAAATGACTACTTTTGGTGAACTAAAGCAATTTGAGGGGGACAGGTGGGAGGCATTCCAGCAGCAACTGGAATGTTTCATACATTTGAACGACGTGGAGGATGATAAAAAGGTTTCCCTATTGATTACTAAATTAACCTCAAAAGTGTATGAGACACTTTGTCATTTGTGCGCGCCAGAAAAGCCAACAAAACTTCCATACAAGGATTTATGTGAAAAATTAAGCCAAAATTATGTTAGAACCCGATCCACCGCCCTGGAACGAGCAACCTTTCGGAAAAGAAACCAAAAGCCGGGCGAATCGATTGAGGATTACGTGTTGGAACTAAGGAAATTAGGAGGAAAATGTATGTACAAAGATTTAGATGACCAAATCAAAGAAAAATTTATTGAAGGAGTATCTACAAAAATTATCAAATTTGAACTGTTGAAGGGTACATGTGACCAAAGTTTAGAGAAGTGTATTGAAGTGGCCCAGGCCATGGAGGCAGCATTACTACATACAGAAAGTGCACAAGAAGTAACAGAAGTCTTTTATAATCAAGGGAAAGCTAAACAAAGGAGACCAAAACAAAATACGTATAATAAACAAAGTGGTGAAACCAAGTGCTATTGTTGTGGAAAAAATAACCATATTAAGAAGGAATGTACTCTTAAAAATAAATTCTGTTCAGAATGTGGTCAACGAGGACATGTCTACAAAATGTGCCCAAAGAAGCACAGATTAGTTGGTGTTCTGGATGGCGAAACAAGCGATCAAGAGGATAAACCTGAAGAAATTATAGAAGCAAATCCTAATACTGAGTATAAAACATACTCATTTAAAAGAGTAAGTAGGATACCTCCTCACTGTTTAACTGTAAACCTGAATGGTTATAAAATACCATTTCAGTTGGATACAGGGTCAGAGGTCACAGTAATTTCTAGCCAAGATAGGGAAATGTATTTAAACGAATTTAAAATAACAAGTTGCAATGTGGTTTTTAAAAATTTTGATCAAACATTGACCCATCCACTAGGAATAATAACCAATATACCTGTAGAGTGCAATAATATGTGTAAAAAATTAAACATTTTTGTTGTAAAAATAACTGTCCACGTGTGATTGGTAGAGATTGGCTTAATGAGTTAAATTTATGGCCCCCCAAAATGGAGAGTATAAATATAGGCAATAATGTTGTACAAACTGTTTCAGATGCACGACAATATGTAAAGAATCAGTTCGCAGAAGTATTTAGTCCAGGTTGGGGCAACTTTAAGGGTGAGACGATCACACTAAAATTGAAAGCAGATGCTAAGCCAAAATGTCTCCCAGTTCGACGGGTTCCATATGCATTGCGGGATAAGGTTAATAAAGAGATTCAAAGATTACTACATAATAATAGAATTTCACCCGTTGAACAAAGTGAATGGGGAACTCCAGTGGTCCCAATCCTAAAACCGGACGGATCAGCGAGATTATGTGGGGACTACAAACTTACAGTAAACAGAGTACTAGAAGTTGATCATTTTCCTTTACCTCATGTTGAAGATATATTAAATGCATTAAAGAATGGCAAGTATTACTGCGAACTAGATTTAAAAGAGGCTTACTTACAGGCCGGTCTTGATGAGCAAAGTCAGGAGTGTACTACAATTGTTACGGAGGTAGGAACTTATAAATATAAATATCTCCCTTACGGGGTGAGCTCCGGGCCTGGCTCTTTTCAACGTTTAATGTCTAAAAAATTGAAAGATATACCCAATACTATTGTATTTATAGACAACATTTATATAAAAGGCTCCAACTTACAAGATACACTAGAAACATTATGTAAAGTACTAACACAGTTACAAGACTGTGAGTTTAAGTTAAAACCAGAAAAATGTAAATTGTTTGTTGACAGTCTGGATGTTTTTGGATACAGAGTTGATAAAAATGGAATTTCTGTAATTCAATCTAATATTGAACCATTATTGAATGCTAAGGTGCCTACAAACCTGTCTCTGTTGAAATCTTTTTTAGGCAAAATCAACTATTATTCTCGATTCCTAAAAGACATGGCAACCATACTAAGTCCATTGTATGAATGTACAAAAAAGAATAAATTCAATTGGACTCCGGAGTGTGATAAATCTTTTACATTGGTCAAGAAAAGGTTATCGTCAGCTACCAAGTTAAGCCATTATAATCCTGAATTGCCAGTGATTTTAACAACTGATTCATCAGACACAGGTTTGGGGGCGGTACTGTCCATTAGATCAGAAGGGGTGGTTAAACCTATAGCTTTTGCAAGTAAAAAACTAAATGATGTGGAATTAAAATATTCAACTATTGATAAGGAAGCTATGGCAGTTATTTTTGGAATCACAAAATTTTACAACTACCTATACGGTAGACAATTTGAACTTGAAACTGATAATGCGGCCTTAGTCCGAATATTTGGACCTACAAAAAGTATTCCAAAAATGGCTGCTAAAAGATTACAACATTATGCAATTTTCTTATCTGCATTCAATTACAAAATACGACACATAAAATCAAGTTTAAATCCAGCTGACTACCTGTCTAGAACCACTGAAGGAAATGTAGGTATAGAAGAAAATAATATGTCTACCTTATGTTCAAAAGATAACATGAGCAATGTCTATCATGTAAATGAATCCCAATTAGAAGTTCTAAGTTGGCAATTAATTCAAGCCGAGACAAAAAAGGATTTAACACTTACAAAAATCATACGATTTTTGACAGATGGTTGGGCTGATAAAAGAAATTTACCAAAGGATGTTGTTCCATACTACACTAGACGAAATGAGTTAACAATAGATAGAGGATGTGTATTCTGGGGATACCGAATATTAATTCCAAACTCAATACGGGAAAATGTGTTAAAAGAATTACATAAAAGTCACTTTGGGATAGTTCGCATGAAAGAAATTGCTCGCTCTTATTTTTGGTGGCCTAAGCTGGATGAGGCTATAGAAAATATAGTAAAATCATGTATGGTATGTTTGCAAAATAGCAAAAACCCATGTAAAACCCAGAAACCATGGCCGGTTGCCCCCTCCACTTGGTATAGAATACATGCTGATTTTTTGGGTCCATTTTACAACAAAATGTTTTTGGTAATGGTCGATAGTTACTCAAAATGGCCGGAGGCATTTGAAATGTCAAATATCACATCAGGTCGTACCATAGAGATGTTCAAAAAGGTGTTTTCAACTTTTGGCTTCCCAGTACATTTGGTGACTGACAATGGTCGCTCATTCACTAGTACAGAATTTCACGATTTTTGTAAATTAGCCCAAATAAAACATACCTTCACACCGCCCTATCACCCAGCAACGAATGGGGCGGCGGAAAGATTTGTTCAAACCTTCAAGAACACTATAACAAAAATTAAAGAAGCAGGAAACTCTTTATCATTTGCAATTAATTTATTTTTGATGGATTATAGAAATACACCCCAACGAACGACAGGGATTTCCCCAGCTCGATTAATGTTAGGAAGGGAATTGAGGAACAGGTTCAGCTTACTGCGGCCTCCACCATTGAAGGAGGAAGTGGAAGGCAAGATGCAAAATAATAAAGAAGGAAATAGAAAACTTAATTTGGAGATAGGTCAGAAGGTAATGGTTAAAGATTATAGAAAAGGGTACAGGCCATGGGTTCAGGGTACGGTAATTGAAGAATCAGTTCCAGGGGTCACATATATTGTGGACGTCGATGGATCCCAATGGAAACGTCATGTCAATCAAATATTATCTTGCTCTGATTCTTCGAATGAATAACAATATATTCTTGTTTTTGTTATATTAGTCAAGTTGTGGATTAGGGTGTGTTATAATTAAGTAGGGGAGAGTGTGGTATCCCTGAATAGAGTGAGCGAGCAATATCGCTCTCTCTCTGCCTCCGCCTTCCGAACCCCTCTGTAAAGGTGTGCATTTAAAATAGGGAATAAACGCGAATTAATTAATTACGGAGTTTTATTCCACTATATAACAGTATGATCATTAATCAAATTATTTATGTTATGCAAGATGTAATGAAGATTAGAACATAAATTTGTCACGTGTAGTAAATATTAGTTTATACATGTCGCAGGCGTTTTTAGTTAATCCGCCGTTTACAAAATGGCGTCGTCCGTTTAAAAACGAATGCTGGTTTGTAAAATGCCGAAGACAAAATATCATTCTCTTTTCAGACGCTTTAAAGCTCCAGAAAGAAGTTCGCTGAGTATCATCTATAAAAATGAGATTTTTTCTGGAGATTTAAAGCGTCTGGCAAGAGTAAGCGCCGATAAAAAGTGTCTGGTAATAATAATTACAAATTTTAACGTTATTTTCTATAATATATATGTAAAAATCATAACTGAGACTTTTAAAAAAGTGAGTCCTTTTTACCTGTCTTTAGTATCTGGTGCCTATGAATTGGCCGTCGATCCAAGTTAGCAGATATGCGCGCACAACACACTCAAAGTACGTACTAACACTACTATATCCCATATTCGATCCCCGGTCGAGTAAATATGGGAAACGAACTTTTCTGTATTGTCTCGGGCCTGGGTGTTGTGGTACCGTCGTTGTTTCTGATTTCTGTAACACAAGTGCTTTAGCTACTTACCACAGAATCAGAGCAACGTATGTGATGTTGTCCAATATTTATTTATTTATTATTATTATTTGCGAGAAAATAAGTAACGTCTGGGGGCTCTGGGATCTTCGACTATAGCGGGCGGCCGCTTTATTAAAGAGGTAAAGCGTACGGAACCGCAAATAATATTACGTCCTATCTTTGAGACAAGATCAAAGCTGTAGCAATAAGTTTGGAGTCTTCAAAGATATCGAGAGAACTATCAGATTTACGTAAATCAAGATTGACAGATATGATTGATATGATAAAACAATGTGAACACGTGGTAACATAGAATGAAAGGTTCCATGTAAACATTTAAAATAAGTCAACGGGTCAAACCGCGACAAAATTTTAGCAGTTAATACGAACTACTGAGTACCAATTTACTTCTTCAAAATTCGTATTAAGTTCTAAAAATGTTGTCGCGTTTTGATCCGTCCCTTTATTCAAATGTCAGCGGTCACAATCAACTAATATTAATAACGACCTCCGTAGCCGAGAGGCGAGCGTGCCGGACTTTTGCGTAGCACCATCTCTGAGGTTCCAGGTTCGATCCCCGGTCGGGTCAATATGGGAAACAAACTTTTCCATATTGTCTCGGGTCTGGGTGTTGTGGTACCGTCGTTGTTTTTTATTGCTGTAACACAAGTGCTTTAGCTACTTACCACAGAATCAGAGCAATGTATGTGATGTTGTCCAATTTTTATTTATTTATTATTTATAATAACAGTAGGGCATTAGATATTTGTCTTTTCTACATATTCGTAGTTAGATTTTGAAACGATGATTCGAACGATTACTTTTAGTTAGCACAGTTAGTAGCAGAATATTGTGTTATATGTTGCAGAATTGTGATGGAATTCACGAAATTCCGGTAGATTAATTAATAAAAAAAAAAATCTAAAATACTGAATTTGTATTGAAGATTCGCAAATTAAAGGATTTATAAATCTTTTATAAATAACATTATTTTCTATTTGACTTAAAATTGGCTCACATGGATCCTTTAATTACATCAATATACAAATCTATTTGGTTAGTACACAATTACAATTGGCTGGGCTGAAGCCTAATTTTAGTTAATTTCGACAGTTATTGCGTTTCAATCATGTCGTATTGACAGACAGACGGCTGAGAGCCGGTAATATTCTCTTTCGCAATTTCTAAATTGTGAAGATGATCTCAACTGGTTTCCACAAAACTGATAACAGTGAGGCATTTCTCTTGAACTTCTCTTGGCTAAAAATACCATACTTGTTACTGCTTTTTTTTGGTCACTGTTACTGTTGTCTTTTTTGTTTATTTTTATTATTTTATTTAATAAATGTTAAGATTGACGCCGCTAGTTTGCGTGGGAAGCAAGCAAAATCCAGAGCGCTGGCTCTTTTTCAAAGCAGTTGAATGCCGCTAGAATACCAGCGCCGCTGCAATATTAAAAATACAGTAGCAGCGTTTGCTGAGGTGTTTATGTTGATTTTATTATTTTTATAGTACTACTAGCTGTGCCCGCGACTTCGTTCGCGTGGACTACATCCTTTTATGGTCGGTTTTACCCCTTTCTCCCCTAATATTCGAAACAAAAAGTAGTCTATATTTTAATCCAAGTTTCGAGCTATATTTGAGCCAAATTTCATATCTTCAATTTTCAACTTCAAAAATAAACATTTTTCCATATAAACTTCCAAAGGTGGTATTACCCCTCTCCCCCCTTATTTTCTAATAAAAACTAGCCTATGTCCGTTCTTGAGATTCAACATATACCTATACCAAATTTCATCAAAATCGGCTGAGAGGTTTAAGCAGGAAAGCGTAACAGACACACAGACAGACAGACAGACAGAGTTACTTTCGCATTTATAATATTAGTAGGGATACGCCGTACTAGCGAACTTTTAATATTAGAAACAGATACAATTTTTCTGTTTCTAATGTTTATGTTGATTGTTTTGTACTATTTGTTAAGTACTTACAATAATTGTGATGGTCAATAAATTTATTTTTTTCATCCCAATCTGAAGTTAGAACGACGCACTCCAAGCTTAGTTGTTGCACTTAACTTCTTATACGTTATTTCTGGATTATCTTATATTATAAATATATTATAAATATCTTCTTTGTTTTACGTAAAATAAAAAAAAATCTTCACTGTTCCTTATTTTACTGTATAAGGCAGTGCAAAATGTAAGCCAATTTGACGTTCAGTATTTAAACTGCAATTTAAAAGATTTCAATAGCGTTATTATGTGGAGTCAGATAATTAAAGTAGTATAAAAGACATGAAGATGGTCTGCTGAAGTGGCAATGTAGGTGATTCAAATGAATACGTTGTGATATGTAGGTTCATTGTTTAAATAGTTTTTGTTTGTGTGGGCAAGTAGAGTGTGGAGAGATCAAGGTTGCTATATTAATGGATAGTGACAATGTGTTTTTTTTTAGTTTTGTATTTAGTCACTAACTCGCTGAAAACGCCTTGCGAGTAAAATTTTAAACGAAGAAAGAAGGAAATTTTAAGGTAGGGCATAGCGATTTATCGCTCGAACTGGAGTAGCCCGACTGGTGAAATACCACAATAACAATCACTTCTGTGTTGTTGTGTTCCTGAGTGTGAGTAAGGCATTTTCCCAATCCATTGGGACAATAAAAAACATTTAAGATACCTCATGCCAGAATATTTAAAAAATATACAAGGTCATATTAAAAGCAAACATTTAGAACTGGTCACCCATCCGCTTAACGGTTTCCGCAGTTGCAATTAAAGAGATTACTATTAACGCACCAATCGATCTTACCCCGGAAGAGTACGATAAAAAAGATACCACATTAATATGATGATACGATCCGTCAGCAAACACCTCTTAATTAGCAAAAACAATTTATGAAACGTATGACTGCTTAATTGGATAATTTTGTGTTTATGGTAAGTGCTTGCCGAAAAGGCTACTTACATGTTTCGGATAATTATAATGTTGCAAGTTGGTACATGATAAGTTTAGCATTTAAAATATCTCTTTGAAAATATTAACTGTTAATGTTTTTTATTTTAATACATTTTGTAAAAAAATCATGCATCGGTGCGATATTTCCGGCTCAAATCTTCTTAGGAATTGACTGGTAGAGAATGCCACTAGGCATCAAGTACGCCTTTTGTACTTTTTAATACGTGAAAAAAAAAGTAGGTACTGTTTTGATGTTCGAGTGGTTTGAGTAAGGTATCCTGACACTGTGGGGGGAGTAGACGGAGCCGCGTAAGCGGCTGTTCCGCCGGTGGTGTTGTGGAAGTAAAGGCTTAGCCGATCCCCCACAGCACCGCCACCAAGGCGATGGAGGTCCAACCGGGGGGTTTTAGTGGGTAGTCCGAGGAAGGTAGGCAGGTGGGAGTCCCACACACGCCGTCACCCTCCCTCAGGGTGGCGGTACGGTGCATCAAGCATTTCCCCCCGTTAAAAAAAAAAAAAAAGGTATCCTGATAACCTATTTACAGATTGTCAGTATAAGATTCGAAGACGAAAACTATATTTTATCTCTTTCTTGACTTTAAAGATTAGACAGGAACAAAAAATTGACCGTCCTGATAGGAATTGTTTTTGAAGTTGGTGAAAGGTGAAAGCAGCAGGGCAGGTCAGCTGCTGAAACAAAACGCCACGCGTGGGGTAAGCCTGCCGTCTATAACCTTGTTTTGGAGATGGTGAGGCATGTCAGGTGGACTGGCCCGCTCCGGGCTTCGGAGGAGCCTGTGTAGAATCCGCGCGGCTCCCTTACAACTGAGCAGTGGTCACAACCGAAAGGTTATCTGTCAGCCAGCACACCACTATCTGTTCCCTGCAGAGAGTGACGGTGCGGTAGGCATTTCCACCTCGAGAAAAAAATCCTGAGTTTCTCCTGACAATACGAGTCTTCTTAAACGAGGGCAGTTCTCTGTAACTGCAACATTTGATAAACGCATAACTAATTTGGTCCATATAAACCAGAAATGCCTGTAGGTTTGTGTCGAGAATATTATCAAAGTTCAACTCTGTCAGTATCTTTAAAGTTACAACAAAATATGTCAAATGATGCCATAGATTAAAGGAAGTTCCTCCCTATCTATGTTTAAGCTTGCTTTATGATTTTATGATGAGCCCACGATGTGGTGTACTTTTGACATTAATATCACTGACCTACTCATTCTGACTCATTTACATGCATAAAGGGGCTTCCACACTGGGAGCATACATATGCCATGATTTGTAACATTATGTATTGGGCATAACAATACCACCATTTTGACTGAAAAACATTCGTTCGAATATGGCATTACAGTATTTTTAATGGGCTTTTTCTCGCATCTTCAGATATCGCGATGATTCCGCCAAAGTCAAGTGTTTAGAGAGACACGTTATAATTACGTAGAGTTCTCGGTGATGAGAGTTAATTTATTTCTAAAATGATATCTTCATTCTCTCACAACACCTAAAACAGACAAGTACAACACAATATAAACAGCACAACATTAGTAGAGGAAAAGAGAGAGAGAGTTTTATTTGCAAATAAGTCAGCTCGTAACCACAGTTGGTGCAACCTAACCAAAACGGCGGACAGTAAGTAGTTCGTATTAACTACTCAATAAAAACTGTGTCGCGTTTTGACCCGTTAAATTATTTTTATTAAATGTTTAAAATGAAACGGGAAACTCTTAAAGTTTGTGCTTTATTTGCGGTTTATCACATTGAGTTGAATACGATTATGAAAGTTAAAAATTGTCATCAAATCCGACATTCGTATTTGATAGTAGGCTTCCTGTATTCTTGATTAGAATAACCACTTTCTTATCGGTAGGGTTAAATTAAACCGGCGTTATTTCAAATCTTGTTAGTATTCATTTTGACGATGCAGAAGTGAATGGGTTTATGTTTAAGTTAATTAAGACAAACAATTACGTTTCGAAAGGGTCTTAAGCGCATCTTATCACCAGATTAAGTAGTGGTAATGTTGTGTTTTGTAGCATATATGACGACCTCCGTAGCCGAGAGGCAACCGGGCTGGAATTTGGCGTTGCGCCATCTCTGAGGTTCCAGATTCGATCCCTGGTAGGGTCAATATGGAAAACGAACTATTCTATGTGTTCTCGGATTTTGGTGTTGTGATGCCATCGTTGTTTCAAATATCTGTAACACAAGTGCTTAAGTTACTAACCACAGAATCAGAGCAATGTATGTCATATTGTCCAATATTTATTTATTTACTAGCTGACCCGACAGACGTAGTCCTGTCTGAACGGCAACTATTGAATTTTATATATTTTAATTTTTCTTTCCATAAGAACTTTCTTTCCAACAAAAAGTAAAAGAGTGAAATTGGTCCAATCGTTCACGCGTGATGGTGTTATCAAGGAATTCATTTTATATATTAAGACTATATCTGTGCCTTTGACGACGGAACGAAGACGATGAGTGATCGGAAACGTTAAAGGATATTTAAATAAGTTATTTAGCCACATTATTTTTGCTAGCAGTAAATGATTGGTCATAAATCCGTGTTGGTAGTGTAAATGTCAGTAAGTCAGCGGCACATCACGGGAAACATTTGCAGTTTGATTATAACTCTTATGCCCTCGGTTTAAGGACTGTGAAAAGTCGAAAGTGTGCGGTCTAGGTTGTAAACTGGCATCATTTTCACGAAGGAACTAATTTATGAGGGCTTTAAGGATACGTGAGCCCGATTTGTTTGTTGTGGTTTTTGAACCGTGACCACACGAGTGGTTTAATGGGTTAGTCTCATGTAAAGACTTATGAAGTACGAGTAGTATTTTCTACTTAAGTTTGTTTGTTAATGAACGCAACATTTTCATGATTTAGATTGGTAATAGATCAAAATAGTTTAAGTTGGCACTACTGAATTTTTAACCAACGATTGGTAACTAGTTACTGTTATAAGTTGACGTGTCTGTTTGTCCGTGTCTTTGTTTGTAACAGCTTCCAAAGGGATGAACCGATTTTAATGAAACTTTCTAATACTAATATGGATACTAAACATGTAGATGTTTACAAAAGAGACTCAACCCACGTCTTCCAAGACGGCAGTACCTACCCTTATTTCTTTTCTCCTTCCTTGTTCATCTATTTCCCTTCAATCCAAGACCTAGCCGTATGCGTGCCTTTTTTTGGTTCTGAATGACCTCAGAAAAAGGCTAACCTTAATTCCGGTATGCGGGGCTCTCTCGAAATAGAGACTTGACGCGACCCTTGAAGCTCGTGGAAAAGCAATTTGTCTAATTAATCAATAAATCAAAATGGCGGCAATATATCGCGCAAATTATTGTCTCTTATTTCCCACAGGAGATAAAAATGGGACCGAAAACCACGTGGTCCACTAAGAAACTGGTTTGTAACGCTGAATTTTGTTTGAAACAGAGGGATATGATCTCTGCCTACCCCTACGGGAGAAATGCATGACTGTATATATATATATATATATAAGTAAGAAATACAAACTGGTTCCTTCTCAAAACCCCACAATAAATGTATGAATATATGCTTTACAATAGTGCGCGCGGATATTAAATTGCTTTAGATGGTCAATTAAATCACCATTTAAATAATAAAAAGAGTATTTAAATAATAAAAACAGTCACGAAATGTAAACACTTGAGCTATTATGCCATTGAATGACGGTTAATTTTAGAATGTTAGTAGAGTTAGTGCTCGTGACTTTACCAATAACTACATTTGTTAATTTTAAGACACAACACACTTAAAATTTTGCACCAAATTTTTGTCACGCGCATAAGAACGAATATTAAACGGCAAGTGATAAATGAAGTCCGTTTTTTAACATAGCCTGTCTTTTTAACAGTATAGACAGTATGACGTCACCAAGGATGCATCAATACTTGCTTATTATTTTACATTCACCATGCAAGCCTCATAGCAATTCAAAGGGACAAACTACAGACCATCTGGAATAACCTTTAACCACCATCACAATTGTACGGCTGGAAATTATATGCATTTACCTTAATTGAGTCTTAACGATCCGAGAGGTCCTCAAATTGAATTCGCGAAACGTTTCGCAAATCGCAAGTCAGCCCCTTAACACAATGTAAACACTATGACAGTCCGGAAGGTAAAGAGGAACTGCCAAAGAAACGTTTACCTCGAATTAAAGTCAATTTGTTTATTAAGTAGGTAACCTACAAAACTATGCTAAAAGAATTAACCTAAGTAGATAGTAGACCCAAAAATTTACTGGTAGAGAATGCTCCTAGCATTAAGTCTACCTTTTGTCCTTTTTTTGTGCAATAAAGTTTTAAAATAAATGATTGGGTGAATATAATTTATTGTTAAAAAATTTACAAAGTTGGTTTTACACATAAATTATAATATAATTTAGGCGGTCTTATTGCTAGGAAGCATTTTTTTTGCTTTTTATGAATGTTTGTACTTATAAAAATATATAAAGACATGCTCTTATCATAGACACATTAAAAATGAATATGAATTGAAGTTACTGCCGATTTGAAATCTAATCCGACCGGGAGGAATTTGACAAAACTAAGTACCTGTTTATCCTATTTTTTTCAATACTTACTACTATTTGAGAACTACAAATATGATGTGTGGGAGGATTATGCCCATATTCTTTTTACTGTTAAAATGGTGATTTAATTGACCATCTAAAGCAATTTAATATCCGCGCGCACTATTGTAAAGCCAATATTCATACATTTATTTTGAGATTTTGAGAGGGAACCAGTTTGTATTTCTTACAAGAGAAAAGTAAAACATAAAAAGAGAAGACTATATGGTTTGGAACTCTGGGTATGCATGTTTGACACACTTGATATGTTTTCCAACCTTCCAGACCGTGAATATTTTAATTGTGCCCGTTACTTTCAAAGACATTCTATTGATAGTTTTGCCATACTCCGGTAATATCAGTTTTAGTTGTAAGACGTGACTAAAAGATAAAATACGTGATGATCTCTCAGCGTAGTAGTGCATCCTTGAATGAAGCGAGGTAGGCTGTGAGTTCGATTCCTAGTTGAGGCAGAGTGATATGAACAAAATGTTTTTAGATTCATCCATGGCTGAAATGATGTAAAATTTGTTCTCGTCAATAATTTACTTGTATTTTTGTAACACAAGTGCTTTAGCTACTTACCACAGAATCAGATAAATACGTACGATGTTATTTTTTTACGTGTTCATGACAAAAATGGTCTAGCACGATATGACGAGCCTGCTAGAAGAAAAAAGAAGACACACATTTTAAGAATATAACACTTACCACACGTAAACTACGGAAAAGGAACCCATAAAGCAAGTTAAAAGAACATGGAGAGAAATAGAGACTAAAACTTCTAAAACTGTCAACATCTTTAGTGCACAACTCAATACTTTGTCACATTAAGTTAACTGAGTAATTTTATTTGACAGGTTAATGTGACAAGGTACTAGGATTACAAGAATGATTCTGACTGTACCTAATTATATGGTATGTTGACACATCCTCCTCTTCCAGACCTCGCTACAATATGCTAGACAGATGGATAAACAGACCTATGGTGAGGTAGACTTACGAACAGAAAACGACCTTAAGAAGTTTGCGTCATTACGAACATCATGTCAAGAAAAAAAATCTAGACTTATAAGACATTTCTCACAAAACCCTTTCGTGTTTTTCACACATTCGAGGTCGCAGACGATCTATTTAAAGCTGAACCACAATCGCCATTTTATACGCAGTGCGTAAACGCTATTTATAAGTTTATAATTAAGTAGGGGGAGATGATTGCATTAATGGGTGTATCAGTAATTTGCAGTAACGTACGCAATATAAACGATGTCGTGTTAAAAACATATTTAATTGTTCTCTTCCTCAAACAACGCTGTGGCTTGTAATTGAATAGGATGTGGAGTTAAGGCCGCGATAGACTTGTTTTTTAATATAATCCCGTTTGGTTATAATATCTTAAAAGCTGCTGACGAAATAGTGTAAATAATATATGTCCAAAGAATTGAATGTCCATTGAATAAAAAATACATCACACAGTTTTTCAAGAATTAGATTAAAATAAGTATCTATACCCTGATTTGAAATGTGTAGAAAGAATTTTATTTCATTTTATGAGCATTTTGGATATAAAACATTTATGATATATAATATAGGTAAACTTTTTAACAGTTAGCACGTTGTAAATATTATATTTGTTTTCATTTCATTTTAAAAAGCTTAACAACTAATGTTACGATACTTTTCATCATTTGTGCCATTGACGCCTCATAGGTTTTCCACTGACTTGAAATCAGGTGTCGCATCCGTTCGCCCTATAAGTTTTGCCCCTTATACTGTACTAGCTGTTGCCCGCGACTTCGCCCGCGTTATTTCGGGATAAAAAGTATCCTATATGTTAATCTAGTATGTCATTTGTCTTCCTACCAAATTGTATCCAAATCCATTCAGTAGTTTTTACGTGAAAGAGTAACAAACATCCATACATCCATACTTACAAACTTTCGCCTTTATAATAGTAGTAGGATATAATGCCTCAGGATAAGAGGGTAATCGGATCTTCAATAAGGTGGGCTATTACGTACTTTTAGGCAAAGGGGTGAAAATTACGGGGCGAATGGGTGCAAGTTAAACCGCTCCACCCCCTCAGTGTATATCCGCCCTTAAAAGTCTAATCTCCTATACCGGACATGGGTACCAGTGACTCCAACTCTATTTCTGATCACTCACTGATCATTGGATCACGCAGTTGGGTCAATTGTAATTAGCCACGTAGGCACTCGTGACCACGCGGCAGTTACAGCAATAGTCGTTGTGTACCCACTGTTTATAGTCGAGAATCGTTATTTGGCATGTTTTCTTAAAATTTATTCATTTTAATTACCGGTAACTGAGCTTTGTGTACTTTTATTGCTATTGCCTTGATTGGTTGCCATTTAGTTGTGGTCTATGTGAGCAGTCTTGTGGCTGAATTTGTAGATAAGAGAACCAAACGAGGGTTTTTACAGTATTTTCTGTATTACTATTTGTATAATATTACTTTTTACACTCAATTCAGTTATTTAGGTAACAAGTGACACTCATGTACTGTTAAAGTGATTTTAAACCAAACAATGAAGCTACCACCGTTGCAGAACCTAATTCTGCCCAGAAGAATCCGGCATAAAGCTGCACAATAATTATTCTATGATACACTACATACAGAGGACTTAAATAAAATGTTTAATCTTTAAAAATATGAATGAAAATAGTATACGAGGGAGCAGACAATTACGTGAATACTTTTTGTCCGATGCACGATTTTATATGAATTTTCAATTTAACAATGGGTAAATCAACAATACTTTGTGGCAACTTATTAAACTTGTTTGTATTACTACATTGGTACCCAGTTTCATAAAGCTTGCCAATGGAAAATTAAGCGTAGGGCTCATGCTAAGATTATTAGAATAAAAGATAGCATATCTATTTACATGTTAAAGCGAACGGTTGTTCATGACGAAAAATTGACGTAAAGTCGAAAGCACGTAAAGCACGGAAGCTTTTTCACGTCAAACACGAAAGCTTCGGCACGTCAAGCACGAAAGCTATGTCATCATAATAGGAACTAATATTTTTACTTAATTTTTTTACCATTATTATAACGATTCTAATTTTATTTAGAATCAGAATTCATTCTTTCTACGCACTCATATAAAAACTTTTTGCTCGAGCCAAAAATTGTATGGTTATGAATTTCACTCGGCATTAAATTCGCTTTATACGTATATTTTATAAGTAGCAGAAAAAAAAAATCGCAGGCAGCCGTCATAGCCAAAATTGGTTACTGGCCAATATCACCGCTTGACCTCATGTGACCCCAAACCAATTAGCTGCAAACGTACTAGTTTACAATTATAAACAATAAAAGCAATTTTATATCCTTTACCGTATCCTAGTCGAAAACCGGCATTAATTACCATCAATTAAGCTCGCCGGTGGAATCTTCAGATGCTCTTAATTTCTTAGTTAATGGTGTTGATGAAATCTTTGATCACATCCACAATTTATATGTAGTTTATAAATTTAATTGTAGCGAGGGAGAGGCTACTGCATATCGTCTTGTCATAAACTTGGAGTGTAATAGAACTTCTTAGAATTCAGTTTTGAAACCATCTGGCTTTAGTTTAAATATGAATAATAAATATTGGATATCATCACATACATTGCTCTGATTTTGTGGTAAGTAGCTTAAGCACTTGTGTTGCAGAAATTAGAAATAACGACGTTCCCATAACACTCAGACCCGAGACAATATAGAAAAGTTAGTTTCCCATATTGACCCGACCGGGGATCGATCCCGGGACCTTAGAGATGGCGTGACGATTAAGTCTGGCACGCTCACTTCTTGGCTACGGAGGTCGTCAATTTTGCAGTAAGCTTTTTCTCTTTTTGAAGCTACACATTTTTCCGAGTAGCCTATCTATTCCCACTAGAGAAACAAAGAAAGAGACTTCTTTCTAATTTAGGCAATAAAAACCAGAGTTGTCTAACTATTTTTTTGTGTGTTGGAGCTTTGAATAAAAATGTTGGCAAGTATTAAATTGATTAGTTTTTCTAAGTAAACAAACTTAAACTTATTCGTAGATGATGAAACAGTTATTTCTTAAAGCTGGACCTTATTTAAGGTCGTAAAACCTAGAAAACTAGACACAATACAAAAAGTTATTGTAAAAGACATCCGGCCTTACGAAGTTCGCATATTATGTATTTTAAAGACACATAAAAAATGGATTACGTGGTTTTCAAACATTTCGGTCAATTAGTATGTAGTTCTTGGTAGGGCAGCGGGCACTTACTACCTAAGAGATTAATGTATCATGAAATGTATTGCGGTTAGCACAATTGGAAGAGCAGCACGTGTGATACGTGAAGGTCGTGGTTTCGAATCCATGTAATAAAACAAACCAATTCAGAAAGGAATTCCACCCCATATTGAATGGACCAAGAATCTCGTTTTAATTGTAAGTAGCCTTTCAAGGCCAGATTCTTACTAATAAGAGAACCGAATTCTTTGTCATACTCTAAAAAATCCTTATCAGCAAAAAGTTATTCTCAAGCTACAATTGTCGTCGACTCCACCTCTTTTAGGTTATTTAAAAGCAACATCTTTCCGCATTACTCGCTCTGATACACTTTATCCTGTCAGTTAAACTTGATCGAAGTTTTAAAATAAAGATGGCGGTGAAATATCAATATTAGCTCACGATAAACGTGTGGTATATGACCCGGAGTTGGCCAAGGCACTCTTGCGCAGGTGATGTGTCAAATTCGATGGCCAGTCTTAATATGAAAAGAAAAAATGATTAGGCCTCAACATTTTAACACGTTTACATAAGCTTGTGGATTCTGGTTCTAGAAATAATTAGAGAACATAGCGCACCTTTGGTAGACCAAGGGCACAATTGCAGTCTTGGCAATTTTCATGACGTCCATCTACTATATAAAAATAAGTCGGGTTTTCCTTCCTGACGCTATAACTCCAGAACGCACGGACCGATTTCTACGGTTTTGCATTCGTTGGAAAGGTATCGGACTCCGTGAGGTTTATAGCAAAGAAAATTCAGGAATAGTTTCAACATAAAAACGCGAAAATCCTCTAACGTGAAACGAAGTTCACCAGGACCGCTAGTTTTACAATATTTTTTGCATTTCATGTGGTCTTTCTTTATTATCATTCTAGAGTAATGTCCTTTTTCATAAGATAATTTTAGCCTTCAAGGAGATGCTGTACTTGTCGCCCTTATGCTAGGACCTTATTATCACTTAACATCAGGTGGGATGAGGTCAATCTTGAAGTGTTATATAAAAAAAATCAACTGAATTCCATCGCGAGGTTCAAGATGCGTTTGCAGACAATATCGATTAACAATAGTTCAACGACTCGTTTACAATGATAGATCATTGCTCCATACTATAAGCACTAGTTAAAAGGGCTATCAGAATCGCTTTGTCAGCGTTAATAACTATCAGTTGAGATCCGATAGTCGTGTCAAGATCTCATTTCTGATAACAATGCAGATGCATTTGTGCATCTAATGTTTTGGGTGTTGATTTCTCAATTTTACTGGTCCATTGGAGTGATGGTAATGGTTTGGCTCTTGGCTGGAACTGGGGGTAGTGGGCTTGATCCTGAGTCAATATTCATGCGATGAGCATTCGTTTTTTTTGTGTCTGGGTGATTATATGAGACAAGAGTTGATACTCTCATACTGCTGGAACCATATTAAGCAAACATAGATAAGAATCACCGCGTGGACCTGGCTTTCAAAAAAGCGTGTTAATAAAAATTGGTTCGTTTGTTTGAGAACTACGATGTCACAGTTAAATATGACACATACAGACACGAAAACCTTACATAACCCACTTTTTGCGTCAGATGTTAAAAACTCCTTTTAAAGTTAAGACCTTTATTTCTTATGTTTTGAACACACAATCAAATGATACTTAAACTTATTAAACTTAATTAGCAGTGAATTGTTAAGGATGCGTGTTTTAATTAAAAATATTTGCTGTGTTTTTCTTGTCATAATTCGATTGAGCCTTTATTGGCGACAATTAAATTAAATTGAATCTGTGCATGGTAAAAAAAAACAAACGGCGTATGTGTAATAATGTGTTATTTTTCTAAGTTCCGCAAAGGAATTAACTGGTGTACGCTAATTTAAATGGGACATAAATTTACATTTTTTTTTTGTAAATAATAAACATAAAACTGGTTGTTATCTAATATTATTTTGCCATTTCAATACTAAATTACTACTTAGTATCATATTTTCCTCTTTCTTACTTCTTAGTCTTACCAGAAACATTTCTTATTTCGCGTATACACCAGCTGTCTGAAAAATCCCATCAAAATCGGTCAACTCCTTTTAGAAAATTGGAACAAACAGACAGACATACAGACAATCGTTACACAAAAATAATCTCTAGAACATGATTCAGTATTCACGTGCTTATTAGAGTATTATATGACTTGGGTGTTTCTATACTTATTTCTATGATTATTTTATTAAATAATAGATCATAATGTTAACTTTTAAAAATTACTGATGAGACAGATCACCACCCTCGGCTTGCAACATCGTGTTGAAGGCGTCCCTGGGGTAAGTACCTGATTTGAAAAAGTTAGAGATCTGTATGAAAAATACCTTTATACCACAGCAAAGCCTGGGTGGACCACTAGTTCAGGAAGCTCATTCACAAACGTTGATCATCGATTCGGAAAGTGTATGTTTTGTCTCTGTTCAATCACTTCTATTCAGAAAGCGACAAAAGGTTTCGAATTCGAAACCGATTCTGACGTTTTATGAATAGCTTTAACAAAGCCAATACATAAATCACGGCAAATAACTTAAGTACTTGATTTTTAATAAATGTCACCAGTAATTAACTTTAAGTTAAATTCGGCAACCCAGTAGCCGAGTGGGCCTTAGATTTTGGTTCGCAAACTCATTATAAAATTTGTCAGATTTGACGATTATGCGACCGTAACAGTTAACGTTTTCGTATTTATTTATACCTAGTATGTTCATAATATCTTATATTAAATTTATGAAACTAAAGAAAATGTAATATTTCAACTGGCTTTTTTTATTATAGCTTTATGACGTAAAATTAAATGAAGTTCCTTATTTTTTCTGAAACTTGAGTTTTAAAACCAATGTTATGATTTTGCAAAAAATCTAACTTTTTAATAGTAAGTACATTATTCATTTAGAGATTCTACTTTTTAAGACAGCATGATTTTGGTATGGATTGTTTGTTTTCCACTAAATAATCTATTAAAAGTTTACACAGGTTGAAATGGTAGAATACCATTGTACAACCTTATTTTTAATATATACATCACGTTAGGAGAAATAGAATTTAACTTTCCAAGGACTCCATGGAGATCAATGATCCGTGCATGACAGTTTTAATAAAAAGTTTAAATCCAAATCGAGTTGTCTACATGAATGTGGCTCGGTTTTGAGTATTAACTATTTAAAATAAGTAATTTATTTATTTAAAAACTTTATTGCACAAATAGGTACAACAGGTGGACTTAATGCTAGGGACATTCTCTACCAGTCAACCCTTGGGTCATGCAGATAGTTTGTATATGGGTGCGGTAACATGGGAGAAAAAAAAAAAGAAACCATTTTAAACAACAATAAATTAAGCATTAAAAATAACATTACGGTATCTTTTAAATATACGATAATAATACACATACTATATAAATTAATTAGAATATAATATATAAAATATGAAGGTATACTTAGATTTACATAATATTAATAATTTATATATAAAAACAAATATCTATATAACTATAAATTCAGCAGATAAATAAATTGATTTAAGTAAGAACATTAACACTGATTTAGTACGTTGAAGGTCATTAAATGATAAAAGAAAATCAATAAAACGGGTCAATCATGATTTTCTCTCTACATCCCTTCACCGATTCAATCATTAAACGGTTTTCCATATACAAGTTAAAATTTGACCTAGATTCGGTACTAAAAAAATAAATTATAACTGATCCCTCAAACAAACAAAGATACCCATCTCGTCCACTCACACACACTTTGCTCGAATAATTAGTGTATCTTCGGTATCGATCTACATTGCAACACACACAGACATACGACCAGTCAAAGGTTACTCCGTGAGTCGGTTTTAGGTAACACGCAGCAAACGAATTTAGTTTCATATAAATAGGGTGGAATTCTGCAATGTGGCACATTCAAAGCTCATCTGTGAAACGAGTAACAGCTTTGGAAATGAAGCTGGTAATTCGATTTCATCCGATAACCAAATTTATCTAACTACTAATTACATCGAGATCTGATAGGGATTAGTGAGCGAGCAATTTAATTTAATCGATTGAAAATTATCGCAATTGCAATTTGATTTGTTTTGAATTATGATCGGAATCGCTGTTTGCCTTTTAGGGATTTTAGGGTTAATTTATTGTGATGTCAATTTGCTTGTGAAATATAATTCTACAGTATTGTAGCAGTAATTTGTCGACTTGCAATATTTTTTAAATGGAGCTCATATTTCTCTCAAAATTTGTGCCTGACATTATGAATTGCACGTTTTTATGTAGTTATTAGAATCCGTGGTTTGAAAGTAAATTTTAGCATAAGATTTTTATGACAACCAGCTCATATATATTTTTTTGTTTCTCAGATAATACTCCTGTCAGTGATAGCCTATGGCTATGCAGCTAAATTGGACAGGACGTATCTCCCACCGTCCGGTGCGGCCACCGCTGGTGGCAGCCCAGGCTCCTTGACCGCTCCAGGATCTTCAGGATCCGTTGGAGCTCCATCTTCACTCTACGGTCAGCCTGGCTCAGGCTTCGGCCAACCCACTGGCTCCGCATTCGGTCAGCAAGGCAGGCCATCTAACGGCTTTGGATCTCCAAGTGGTCAGTCCGGTCAGTCCGGTCAGTTCGCCCCATCTGGTGGCCAGTCGGCTCCTTCCAAGTACCTGGCACCAGCCAGTCAGCAATCTGGAAACGGTTTCGGTGGACAAGCCAGGCCGTCTGGGCCCTCAAGCCAATACGGTGCCCCGTCCGGCCCTTCTGCTCAATACGGTGCCCCTGGTGCTTCTGGACAATCTGGACCATCTGGTTTCGGTCCCTCTGGCTCCGCGGGCCAATCGGGACCTTCTGCCTTTGGCCAGCCCTCATCTCAGTATGGCGCTCCTGGAGCCGGTGCCAAACAAGGCTCTCCCTTCGGCCAGGAATCCCAAGGCTTCTCACAGCAACCAGAACGCGCCCAAGCTGCCGCTGAGAAGAGCGCGGAAATCCTAAGATACGAAAACGAGAATGACGGCGAGAGATTCGCTTACAGCTTCGAGACTTCCAACGGAATCTCTGCTGAAGAGAACGGAGTGGCTACCAACGGTGTTCAGGCTCAAGGTGCCTTCGCGTATACTGGCGATGACGGTGAGCAGTACCGAGTGACGTATACCGCTGACGAGAACGGGTACCAGCCGCAAGGAGACCACTTGCCCACTTCTCCCCCGATCCCCGACGAGATCTTGAAGTCTATCGAAGAAAACGCCAGAGCTGCTGCCGCTGGAACTCAAGAAGGTAATGTACAGCATTTTATTTAACGTATCTTAAAATGGTGCACGGATATATGTGTATGCGTATTTATGTGTATTGCAGCAATCAATCGATCGCATATCTGAATCATGGTACTATTTATACATAAAATAACCGCCTGCTATAACTCAAATTACAACACGGATCTCTGTGGGAAACTAAAAAAAAAGCGTTAACTTAAATCAGTAACTTAGCAAAAATGTATTCTTAATTTGCTTTTTTATGGAACCAAAGAAAACTTAAGTTCAAAAAAGTCTGCGTTTTTAGTCGACTTAATTTGATGCGACAAACCGCATTATACTGATCCATAAATAGCTAGAAGCATGCAAGTGAGACGTGTTTTATTGAACACAGTACAATGTAACTTCCAGCTTCTAGATAATTTAGACATGCGAGGATAATAAATACTTGCACAATTTTATCGAAGTACGGCATCTTAATCTTATTTTAATGTCTTCTTCCATAGCACATCGTTGATTACTCAACTCTTTGAGTGTTAAACGAAAAAAGGGTTTGAAACCAAAAGCATAAAAAAAATTAATGTTTTTTTTGCGAAAATTACCCGTTTAATCTGTATTGGTTATAAAAAAGCCTGTCATTTTGCTGGTTTCGGATGATGGTCGCTCAGGCGCAAAAAGTTCAGAGTTCAAAGCCCGATCAGGTCGATTGAGGAAACGAAGTTTTTTTTATAAATGTAACTAACAGCCGCCCGCGACTTCGTACGCGTGGAATGAAAACTTTTTTAGCACTAAATATAGCCTATGTTACTCTAGGTGAATGTCGCTTGCCAATGGTGAAAGAATTTTTGAAATCGGTCCAGTAGGTGTTAAGTTTATTCATTACATACACACAAAAATAAAAATCTTTCCTTTTTATAATATGAGTGTTAATTAATCTGGGTCTAGATTAACGCTTCCCAGTTAGAGTCAATAAATCATAAAAATATTTATAGCAAACATGTTGTAAGTTACATACAGGTGTTATTGTAAAATTGGTTCAACATGAACCCCGTTAGGGCACAGCAATATTAATCTTAAAACTACAACCATATGGAATGTGTCTATCGTTTAGTATAATAATACGAGGGGAAACCTTAGATTGAGCCCAGTTCTTGTGCTTATCTGTCGTATTTTTGATTATGTAAGCCCGAAGTTACAGATCAATCAATCTTTAGACGGTAATTCTAAATTGTTCCAAAAGTTTCAGTTGAAATATATTATTAACCATATCTGGGACTCATATAGTTTCCTGCCCTTGGGTCATCATTACGTAAATTACATCTTCATTAATGGCTTATTACTGATTTAGCCAAGGGCGTAAGTGATAAAATTTCGCACGAAGATCTTGCTTCCTCTGCTGGAGCTATTATGTGAATTATTTCTTTCAAAAGGTGTGTCATACAAATTATCATTATTATCGGAATTGAGACCCTAATTTATTGTGATGAAACAATAGTAGTTTGCTTGATTTGAAACAACTGGGCAATTATAGTTTGCGTGTAAAGCACAGAAGACATAGTTATATGTAGTTTGTAATTCAAGATCAACCACTTGTAGTTTTTTTTATAACAGCACAGTATATTGGCTCCTTCCAGCCTGATGCAGCAAGAGAGGTACCCACATCACGATGACAACTCATTTGAGACCGTAATACAACGACCTCCGTAGCAGAGTGGCGAGTGTGCCGGACTTTGGCGTTGCGCCATCTCTGAGGTTCTGGGTTCGAACCCCGGTTGGGTTAATATGGGAAACGAACTTTTCTGTATTGTCTCGGGTCTGGGTGTTGTGGTACCGTCGTTGTTTCTCATTTTGTAACACAAGTGCTTAAGGTACTTACCACAGAATCAGAGTAATGTATGTGATGTAGTCTAATATTTATTATTTTATTATTATTAATATCCTATCCATTAGCATGGCCATACTGGCCCGCAAGATGTTTCATCACGCTCTTTTTAGAGGAATCCATTTGAAAGGAAGGTGGAGTTCGATATTAGGTCTTATCCCCACTACATAAGGGCGGTGCAATGTACTAATTGTATTGTTTGAAGAGTTTGTGAGCTTGTGCTATTTGTTTTTCTTATAGTTATGTCAAGCTTACAATTCAGCTGGGACATGACTGTCCTGAGTAAAGCTCTATATTGATTTAATGGGAAATAGTTTTTGTTCACTTGTGAAGTTAATTTTAGACCTTTCCAAGTTCGTGTAAACACCACAATATTAAAAAAGAAAAATAACATATCTGCTTATGACTAGCCCGATAGCAGGATCAACACATTAAGATAAACACTACCATATCGATAGCAGTTGTGCCAATGATATAAGGGCGGTCCAAAGTCTTAAGTGTCTTATATGCTTTTTCCTTTTGGTCGTACAATGGTTTGCGCTCCTGGCTGTTGAATTAAGGGTTGTAGGTTCGATCCCCACCGGGACAAATATTCGTGAGATAAACATAATAATATGTGTTTGTTCTGTGTCTGGGTGTTTATACCTGTATTTAAAGGTTAAAATGTTTGTGTTTTTCTTTAATTTGGGAACAGAGAGAAATCCTTTACGCACACAAACACCCATAATGTATATCAAATCCTCTGACAAATGTTTAATGATTTTTCGTACCATTCCAGGCGCCTACAACCCCGATGAAGATGTATCTTCTGGATCTGCCCAGCAGTACAGCCAAGAATCCGGTTCCGGCTCTGGACCGTACAACTACAACCAGCCTCAAGGTCAAGCCCAAGGCCCGTCCTTCAGCCGTCCTCAGGGACAATCGCAGGGATCCTTCAACCAACCTCAAGGCCCTTCATTCAACCAGGCTCAAGACCAATCCCAAGGATCTGGCTTCAACCAAGCTCAAAGTCAACCTCAGCGTCCATCCTTCAACCAGGGATCTCAACGTCCCCAAGGTCAAACTTACCAGCCCCAAGGCTCTTCTCAGGGCCCATCATCGCTTTACGGAGCTCCTAACGCTGGCTCTAACTCTGGCAGACCGTCTGGCCCAGGTTTCAACCAGCAACCTTCTTCTCCTTCCGGTCCCCAAGGATTCGGTCCGTCTGCTCAAGGACCACGACCTACTCAGTACAACCAGGCTAACGGCCAAGCTTCTAGACCTAATGGCCAATTCGGATCTCCCAGCCAAGGTCAGTTTGGCGGCAATGCTCCATCTGGCAGTCCTCAGGGCGGAGACAACGGTTACCAATACAACAGACCTCAAGCCAACGCCCAGTTTGGTTCTGGACCACAAGGAAACGGAAACGGACGCCCTCAGTACACTGCCCCTCAGTCTGGTCCTCAAGGTCAAGGAAATGGCCGCCCTCAGTATTCAGCCCCACAGCAGTCTGGATCTCAATACAACCAGCCTAAGTCTGGATTCGGTAGCCAATCACCTGCTGGTCAGTTTGGAGGCTCCAGGCCAGGTGCTCCTTCTCAGGGACCTTTTGGAGCTAGCCCTGCTGGTAACGCGCCTAGTCAAGGCGCTTTTGGACCTTCCGGCTCTGCGCAAGGACCTTCAAGACCCGGATCGTCTGGGCCATCGCAAGGATTCGGCTCCTCCACACCTTCTTTCGGATCTGCTGGTCAGAAACCGTCAGGACCTGCTGGTCAGGCCTTTGGACCTTCATCTGGTAGCCAAGGATCGTTCGGTCCTTCCACTGGTGGTCAAGGAGGATTCAGACCTTCAGCTCAGCGACCTGGCTCTTCTGCTGGTCAGCAGTCGTCCATGCCACTGCAGTCGGCTCCTTACCAATACAACCGTCCTGGATCTCAGGGACCTCAGGGAGGCATAGGAGCTCAGGGAGGATCTGGGTCCCAGGGAGGCTTCGGAGGCCAAGGCCCCCAAAGGCCTGGTGCCAGTTTCAACCAAGCCAGGCCCGGCCAGGAGTTCGGAGGCCCCCGTCAGCCGCCCAGCTTCTCTGAAGAAGAAGGATACAAATACTGAATACCAAAGTCTGCGATAGTGAATTTATTAGATAAACGCGATATTGATTATAGGAGGCATTGAGAAAATCGAAAAAAAAAAGTTTCCGAAGAGAAACAGCGTTTTTGTACAGAGATGTATAGAATAAATGTGAAAAATCACTGTGTGATTGATAATGTAAATAAATGAACTACTTATGAATGTATCATTGTTGTTTTATTGAATTCATCGCCGTTAACATCAGCTAACCCTCAGAGTATTTGCATATAAAATGAATCATTATGCACTTTTAATTAAGAATTCCAAACTGATAATACTAATTACTAACTATATTTACTAAATTGTTAGAAGGTAAAGTAAGACTAAGATTCTACCTTGTCACATTAGGGCTTTTCTTGTCTTAGTAACTCAAATAGATAGTAAATTTAATGAGACAAAGTTCTCAGTTTTTCATGTACCTGCGTAAAAAATAAAGATCCTCATGGTAGATGTTTCGAATCTAACTTGAACATTATGGACAATATGTTTTGCAAACACAATCAAATTACTATTGAGTCAGAAGGCACCAGCTATTAAAATGATGTCTTCAACTTTGTCATTGACAATTTACTTCCAAACGTTCACAATCACAATGGCGACACATAAGAAGAAAAAGGAGTTAAATGACTATTCGAGCAATCTAATTTGATACAGGCACTGTAAATGTAGTTTGTAGAACTCGATTACTAAGTCGTCTAATCATTAAAATATACTTAGCAAGTAGCCTATCGTAGAATCGTAAGCATTTTGAATGTGTTTGCGACAGCGATTCGTGACATTTTTTGTGCGCTTGAAACTTCTTAGAAGCATTCTATTCGTTTTTATAATAGAAAATGTAATATGAGAAACAAAACTAAAAAAAGATTTTTGTAAGTACTCATATATTTTTCCAAAAAAAAATTGGTAATTGGTAATATAAAAAATATCATGTCAATAATTTTTTAACACATTTAAAGTGGCACCAATTGGCTACTTGACAGTGTTAACAATAAAATATGAAAAGTGTTAGATATGTTAGCTTATTAGTAAAGTAATAATTTTACATTTTTATTTTATAATTAAAAGCATAGTTAGTATTTTAATTTTGCAAAATAAATTTTACTTTTTTTATCTGTGGAACAAAAGAACCGAAACGGAAACCACCATTGCAATTCGGAAATGACAGCTGTCGGCGAAAATAATTTATTTTAATGTGGCGAAACAATGATTATTTTACCGATTAAATTGAATTATTGTGTCTTTAATCGTATTAAGAATTTATTGAAACATTTTCCGTTTATCTAAATGAAGTCGTTCCTATGCGTATCGGTTCGTTGTCTACAACGTTGACGTCATTATTTCAACAGTGACATGACTTGGCGTTTTTGCGCGCTTTTTAAATGTGTTACACAAAATCTTATTTTTCTCTGGTTATTTACATTTTTTCCAGATAAATCGAATTGCTTGGGATATAAAATGAACGGGCGCACATTTTGCAATACTTTTTCAAAAACTGTCAAGTAGCCAATTAACTTGTACGTTTGATTTTAGAACAAAATGATAAAAAAAAAATGAAATGTTTTAATGAAAGAGAAAAATCTCATAGATAATACAACAAATAATACAACAGAAAACAGCTTGCGATAACTTGAGGTTAGCTTAGAAGAGCAGCACGCGCGATACGTGAAGGTCGTAGGTTCAAGCCCCACAGCGTAAGGGGAGATGATTTTGTTCTGTTTCTTTAAAAATATTTAAACTTCGCTAGTGTGACGTGAAGCACTTAAAAAATATAATACAATAACTTTCTGGAATTCATTTTAATGTTCAATGCGTTTTTTTTTCTAAAACGATCAAACGGCGAAATCTTTTATTATGCTTAGTACAAGTGTAGACAAGATAATAAAAAAAAGAAGTCGATTATCTTAAAAATCTGTCAATCGCAATGGTTTTGCTCTGTACGAAGGTCAATGCGCGAATGACATATAAGTTACTGAACTTTAACTGAACTCGCAAAGGGTTAGGTCAAGTTAATAGTAAGTTCAAGTTTGATCAAGCAACTATGTCAAGTCTGATAAAATCATAGTAAATACTGTATTGATGGAAGTTTAGTTTCGAACCATTTGTTCAAATTTAGTTGTAATAATCGATGGATTCACGATTAATAAGTGACCTCGGGGTTAATCTTATGTAATTAATTTTAGAAAAACTTTTAGTCTAAATTGATATTATATCACAATATAAACCACACATGGTTTAGAAGGGGTCAGCTCATAAATAGACGTGAAAAGCTTCTTTTTTATAAAATTGAAAGTTTTTTTTTGTAAAAGCTCATTATGAAATGTCGCTACGGTAATTAAATACGGAGATGTATTTCCATAAGGTTCTTTCTTACTTTTAGTACTTTTTTGTGCATTTTGCAATAAAGATTAATTAAACACTGACAAAGAAAGTTAAGTAACTATTTAAATAGGTAGTTTTTTTTATTTCAAGAGTTATTGACAGATCATTTAGGAATACAATTTCGAAGTTTAAATATCTTGAAAAAATTTAACCTTGTATTAATAGTGTGGTTTTAGTACTAAAATACAATTTACATTAAATCCTAATACAATAAGTCGTGATTTCATATCACGCTCCTTTACCCGGACCAATCATTTAAAGCGAGTAAGTGAAAAATATATGCCCATCTTGCCCATTACTCAACATACAAAGAAAATATCGTGAGAAAACTTTAAGCTTGTTAATTATTCATTCAGAATAGAAGCAGTTAAAAGCTATTTCAACTAACTCTGATAGTAATGTGTTTTGTATTTGATTAGCGATCACGACTTTTATATAGTGGAGTAAAAAGGCGATTGATAGTTATCGATCTAATATCATGGTAGGTAATGTAAGGTACATACCTACACATAGTAGTACAAGCACTTGTTTTTTTTTTAATTTCTAAATTTGACTTGTTCTTGATACTTGTAGGTATTACTTTTTGTTTCACTTTCTTGCTGCAAGTACAGGTTACTTCATTATTACTTAATTGTCCTTCCCATATACACTGTTGTCTAAATTCAAATGTAAGACGACGACTAAAAAAGATGCTTATTGAAATTCTTTTTTAAATTTTAATTAATATTGTACAAGGAATAAAATGTTGGGGGAAAAGAAATACGAATTTAGAGGGTCCACGGCAATAATCATGAACGTGCATTGATTTTTGTTTTGAGATATTTGTGTTTTAAGTTTAGAAACATTGTAAAAAGCTCAGCCTTATTGCAGTGAATACCTGGGATAATGAGCGTTATAGACGTTTAGTCATATATAAAACGTTTCATCTTAGAACAGGAAGCCATATAGCCTAGTTTGTGATTGAGATTACTAACAGTATGCACGAAGTGTCCGAAACGTTGATTGTTTTTTTTATATTGTAGTTTAAGATTGACCTCATCCCATCTGATGTTAAGTGGTAATGAGGTCCTAGCTCAAGGGCGACAAGTACAGCATAATAAATCTGTTACTGGACTTGTCGCCCTTACCTTGAAGGCTTGACCCCTGCTACTAATGTAGCACCCGCCAGGAGCTCTGGAAACCCTACTCACACGCAGGAACACAACAACACAGAAGTGATTGTTATTTGGCTGCGGTCTTCTGTAAAGTGGAGGTATTTCACCAGTCGGGCTGCTCCAGTTCGAGCGATAAATCGCTATGCCCTACCTCTCTTAAAAGCTGGATTAAAATGGATGGATGGATGGATGGATGAAGTGGATAAAGGATGGATTAAAATATTTTGGACATATTTATTGCTGTGGAATTTATTTATATAAGCTAATACATTGACAACCAGCTACTATAAGCTAAGTTCTGCGTAGTCGGTTGATCTCTACTTTGATCTGGTCGCCTTGGCCAGGTTGGAACGATTTTTTCAATAATAACCCATTCACTAGATGCTTCCTGTATATAAATGCGAGACCTCTGAAACAGTATGTTATAAACAGTAGGAGTTTGAAATATAGAAATAGAAATGTTTAACAATATCAAATACATTGCTCTTATTTTGTGGTAAGTAGCTAAAGAACTTGTGTTACAGTAATCAGAAACATTGAAGGACCACAACACCTAGTCCCGAGACAAGAAATGTCAATTTTCTATATTGAACCGACGGGGAATCGAACCCGGGACCTAAGGGATAGCGCGACGCCAAAGTCAGGCCAGCACAAAGTTCCTAAAAAAACTGCACATAGCCTAATCCTATATTCTACTAAATTCCACTCGTTACCTTGAGCCATCAGCAATAACCCATACCTTGAAACAAGCAAAAACAATAAAATAAACAATAACATAAAAACAAGTACGCCATTGTTTGACCTTGACATGACATGGGATACGGATATCTTTATAGAGCCATTAGACCCTACCAGTTCACATGACCCTAGAGCCATCTCGCCATCACCGCGACCCATATATCTGTCACTAGTGTTGGTAATCGATGAACGATATTATCGATAAACATCTGACAGATAAAGTCGATAGTCTATGATTTTATCGAAATAAATAGCTTGAATTGTGTCGATATTGCTGAAATATTGCAATGTCATAAAAAAATGATAGTTGACTGTGATGCTCCGATGGTTTAGAGTTTAGTGACGAAGTAAGGACTAGAGGCCCTAGGTTCGATTTTCGGGACGACGAAAGAAAAAGTGTTTTTGCTTCGGCTTTTTCAAACATAGCTCGGGCTTGTGGTCATTAACTCGCATTTGGCTAGTGTAGTGATTAAATCAGTATGTATCATATAGTATCATTGTTGTAGTGATAGCTTGTTTCCAATGATGATGAATTTTAATGTAAAATGATATTGTTACTTTTAACCCGTCATTTCCCAGGCTCAAAATTACCGCGACTTTTTAAAAGGTCCGGAATAATAAATCTTTTATTCGTCGTTGTTATTAAAGCCTTATACAAGTTGGTGCAGCAAAAGCTGAGATTGAAAAATTAAGGATTTACTCTATTCAATAAACACTTGAAAGTCATCCTCCATTTAAAAATTTGCTTTTTATTAAAAAATTATTCTGGTTTTCATAAAACTCTCCTAAAAAATACGGAATATTTTTTACAGACATAATAAAATTTTCAACTTATTCATAGTTGTAATTGTAAAGTATTATTTGCAATCATTTATTCCGATGATTCAAATTGTATACTTGACCATTTCCGAACATTAATTATTCAATTATTGACTTCGTTACATTCTTAAAAATGTAATTTATTGTTTTGAACATGTTTGGTGTTTCCTTACAAAAACAATAAAATATTACATTGTGCTGTTAGGTCATAATATCCCAGCCTCTAGGTCACTGTAATACTTATTCGCGACATTGAAGTCGTTCTAAATAGAAAAATATTGATGGCATTGATAAATTTTAATTATGCTCTCTATATATCTCTCTGTACCTATAAATATTAAAAATAGTTCCGTTTGTAGATGACATTATACTCTTTTGCCATAATTGACAAGTTATCAATTTCTACGGACATTATCAATCGTATCGATAGGCCTATGTATGGCGATGAAAATATCGATACTTTTACTTCTTTGTCGTTACGTAACACTAGCTATAACTTAATAAGTAATTATAATGTCGACATAAATGTACGCCTGTGAATGCGTAGTACAGACAGGTCACAGCTATGGGTAGCGACAAAGCCTTAAATATTTGACTTTTCTTCCTACTTTAATTATAAACATAAACGCGAAAGTTGGTTAAAATAAATGTATATCCATTTTCCACTAATTCTTTGGTTCTCCATGAATCACAGTGTGTTTTATTTATTTATTTAAAAACCTTATTGCACGAATAAGTACAACAGGCGGACTTAATGCTAGGGGCATTCTCTACCGTTGACTGGTAGAGAATGCTTTACCTTGGGTCATGAAGATAGTTGGTATATGGGTGCGATAACAGTGGAGAAAGTGCATAAATAACTAGTACTAAGACATATTAACCAGTACTCTGATAAAAATGAAATCACAATAAGCAACAATAAATGAACAATTGTTTTTACAGTAGGCACAAGATCTTTAATACCCGTTTCAAAAATTTTACGATTCGTTATGTGTCAAAGATGACTAACCGTTTTTCTCCAACTGACTACGAGTCGTTAGTAACGTTCCATAATTTACTTTCCATACCAGCTGTCATCAGTCGTCAGTCGGTCGTTTTTAGATTACACCTCGTATAATTAATTACTATCCGTTACTAGAAAAGATCGTTTTTCAAATATTATAACCGGACATAAGTTATCGTTATATATTTTATAATAAATATTATATATTTTTTATATATATTATATATTTTAGATGTGTCAAACAAAGTTATTTGACACATCTAAAATATTACATGGATCAGAGAGTGTCAGTCATTAACATAAAGTGCGTGTTTAAATATATACTAGGTGTAGGTAGTTTAACACTACATATATGACACAAAGTCCAATCTGTATCATCTGTATCATCCTTGATCTCATAAATTATCATGTCGACACACTGTGCGATCGACTTCAACGCTGAGTCGATTTTTTGTGGCGTCCTATTGAGTCTGGGTGTTTCATTAGCCATTTGTTTATTACTGAGGTAATTACTCTAAGTGTTAATTAGAAGATTTATGTGTAAGCTTCTATTAGGAAATAGGATTGATTATTTTATTGTTAACTGTAACCTTTTAATTAAATTTGTGTGTATGATATACAGCCTATTAATAAAATTAAGATTAATTTACAACACAGCCATTTGTCTATCGTAATAGTTTTATATTATTCATCATTCATCATCATTTCAGCCTGTTACTGTCCACTGCTGAACATAGGCCTCTCCAACCGATTTCCAGCGCGACCGGTCCATTGCCACCTACATCCAACGAGACCCAGCAATTTATACTAGATCGTCGGTCCATCTGGTAGGTGGCCGTCCCACACTGCGCTTGGTGGTACGTGGTCTCCACTCAAGAACCTTTTTGGCCTATTGACCGGCCGATCTTCGTGCTATGTGGCCAGCCCATTGCTACTTCAGCTTAATACTCCTACGGGCTATGTCAGCAACTTTATTTTATTAATTACTTGCAGCTCACTTTTTACCGTTTTTTTACCGTTTTTTTACCTTTTTCACAAATTCTTGGCTTCTTTTGGTCGACACGTGATATTCTAAAGCCTTCCAAGATTAATGGGTGTCCAACCAGTAGGTTCTGGGATTAACATGTGCAAACAAACAAACTGTTTAGCTTTGTATTATTAGTGTAGATTTAATAAATAAAAATTGTTAATTCTGTGTGTGTTTTGAGCTGAACTATTAAATAAAATTGCACTTTTATTTCGGTAAAAAAATGGTTGTTTTTTTTTTTAAATATGGACTCTGTCCCGCGTTTAAAATGGTTGTTTATTCTGTACCTTTGTTTTGCACTCTGACATTTGACATTTATGTTTCCTCAGCTTAATCATAAAAGAGTTCTAAACAAAAATTTTAATAGGATTTAGAAATAAAATCAAAACTTGTCTTATAAAGATGGCTTATACCACAGTAGGTACAAAACTATTTTAATGAAAAATAAATGTGAAAAATATAGTTGTATACTATCTGAATCTACGTATACTTTAATTATAAGCTATATCGTCAATGTATATATTATCATTTGTTTAACAAGAGGATATATTTTAAATTGATAGAGTACTTCTTCTCCAAAGAAGCAGCTCGAAGTTCACATCGATATAACAATTTCGACATGATAAGCACTTCAGTGCTTGTAGTAAAAAAACCTTCGAAAGACTACTTGCATAAAGAAATTATTTCATTTCAGTTTTGTGGCACATTTTAACTAATATTTTGTAACGAAATATTAACAGCCTAATTGTGCTTTGTATTTTTTGTCGCATGTGTAGAATTAAGAAATAAATCCTAGAAGCGATAAATCATAAATTTGTATGTCGCAGACATTTTTACTTGTGATTATTGTGTTGTGTATAAGTGAGACTAGCTGGCATTTGTGATTTCCATGGCGTGAAATTTTGAATCCTGTTTCATCTTCTTAGGGCTTTAAATTTGAAAACTCATTATCTTATGCATGCCCAGGTAATAAATAATTGTCTACAAATCAAATTTCAGGTCGATCTTTTATTGGTTTAAGCTGTGGATGGATTAGGCGGTAGCCTTAACATATGGAATATCAAAAGATATTGCTTAAATCAATTACAACTGTTGCTAATGGAATCTTTTGTAATAAAATATGAGGGATATAAATTACTGTTTTCTTTACAAAGCCCTTTAAAGTGGGTGTAGATGTACTTGTACACCCACATAATGTGTTAAGACCTTTCATATTAACCCAAGAGTCTACATTGCTATGAATTTTATAGCCTATTCATTGCTTAGGATTAGCTTCTGACATCAAATTAGCGCTGCTATAAACGCAGTTTTGTATTGAGAAGTAATATTACTATCACGCGCGCCCGTGAATTAGTACATTGGTATAGTTAATGTCGAAATACATGCTACAAGTATTTTCGGAACTAAAATTAGGTATCTCAAATTTTTCGTAAGCACAGCAAGTAATGCAAATTACTTTTTGTTAAATAGTAAAAAAACTCACAAAGAGCTTTTGTTAAAGACCTACATATGGAAAATAATTAGACCTTTCCCCTGTAGAGGTATGAAATTTAGGATATTAATTATGATAAAAAGTTTCGTATTATTTTATTTTATTTGATATTTAAAAAAATATATTTCGTTTTGTCAATGTCAATCCAATTCTTATAATACTACAGTATATTAACAGCAAAAAATGTATTTCCTGTTCGTAGTGAAACAAGCGTAAGTAGAGTAAAAATGCATTTAGAGTCAGAAAAAACCTGCGCCGAATGGTTATTTTTTATGTTTTTTTACAGGTTCTTATTTATGCAAGAATTATACTATTCGTACAAAATTAGGCCGTGTCACCCATAACAAAATAAATATATCTCTTCTGTGTAGCTATAAAATTACCGTGAAATCTTAAAATCGCAATGCCTCAGTGGATAGTAGGCTTATGTCCAAATTACTGTAATAATAGTGTAATAGTCAATAATAACAACCGTTTTGACACGTCGTTTGTTACCGAAACACGTTAGGCTATCTAAATCTTAACCTTTAGAGAAATAATTCAAGTCAAAACGTAACTCGACTATCTGCTGATCTTTTTGAAATAGTTTAAGATGTGTCTCCAGTATTTGGTTTCGTTTTGTGCACAGTATTTGTTAAGATGGAAAGCGTCAGCTGAAAGGATAAAGATAAAGGTCATGAGACATGACGTTTTTATCGTTTATTTATTAGAAATGCATTTTGAAATTATGAAACTGATTCGATTATGTTTACTTCCTGGCTCTTTTAACTTACTTTTAATAATCGAATCCATGTGTTTCAATACAATGATTGTAATCTGGTCTTATCTCTATTTATTTCACATCAAGGTACTTAATAATATATAAATACTTGCAGTTGCAGTAATATTTGTTCTACAGTGTATGCCTGACGTATTTTCTATTGCAAAAAAGGATTAAACTGGATTTTACTCTAAAAATATTATCTGCCATTTTTGTTTGCAGTTTAATTATGGATGCAGGAACATTGGTTATTATATAATGTAGTCCTGATTTAGATCGAATCGAAAAAAAAGTCTATACTTTTTAATATTGTCGCCCCACATTTCGAACTTATCGTCTTACATTCCAACCAAGTTTAAATCAGATCTAAGTTTTTTTATAGCTACGAAAATAATCTGGCCAAAAAATTATCAGTCAAGCGGTCACAAGTTACGGGTCAAGCATTTTTTGTTGATAGTGGTGAGTGAGTTGATTAGAAAAATGTAAATCAAAACATTGATTCATTTTCACTTTGTATATCGTGCCCAAAATACTTATTTTCTTCTTAATACTAGACTTTATTATTGCACAACCAAGATCCAATATCGGATATCATTTATAACGTGTCACTGTCAAGTGATATTCGTTACTGATAGATGATATCTACGAGTAGGTTCACAGATCCTCTTAATAAGATGTTCTTATTTGGATACGTAATACAAGAGATATCATCTATGTTATTTATTGTTTTCATAATAGATGTTCGAATCAGGGTCGCATGTAATCTAAATGTGTTTCAAGTTTTTAAAGGGTCCTTTTATAGAGAGTTTAGGTATGGTTATAAATGAAAGAGTATTGTTGCGACATCGATTGATCCGAGCACTATGTTTTGGGTAATGAACCGAGGGGCGTGAGCTACTACCGACTCAACCAAAATCTTCCAAAATGGTAGTACATGTATATTCGTATGTGTGTGATCGCTTTCTTCAATTCTGAAGGTCGTGTCCCTGAAAGTTTATCGTAGCTTCGTGCACCAGCTTTCTTCACTTGTTCCGGTTCTCAGCTGTCCTTAGGGCGGCTACAACGGGAAGTCCAGCGATCGTCGTTATTTGGTCACACCAGCGACTAGGAGACCGGCCGCGGGGTCTCTTCTCCTCAACTTTGCCCACCACAACCAGCTTGTCAAGTTTGTCCGGTTGTCGGCGAGCGATGTGACCAAAATAACTCAAGATTCTTTGGTAACAAAATGTTGATAGTCTTGTCTTAACATGTAGTTTTTTATATTCGTATACATACATATATATTTATACAAATCCAAAACAACGTTTCACACACATCTGCAAAAACGAAACCTTTCGTTTGTTACTTTCGTTTTTGAGAGTAGGCTCTGCAATATATTGCAAAACTAGAGCTATTATTACATTACCATACGGCTTATTTTAGAATGGGTTTGTATAGGTACATGTTAGTGCGCGTGACTGTATTTAGTGGCAGAATCTTGAAGGGTAGACCTTCTCCTAATATTACGCAATTGTTCTAATGCAGATGCGTCTTAACTTTCCTTTGATTCCAAGGCTGCTGTGAAATAAATACTAGACTGCAAGTATATGCGCCTGGAGCAAAAGCTATGGAATGTTCTTCGCAACGAGTTATGTAGCGATTGTTAAATGAACAACAATGATGAAGGGGAAATGTGCATTGACATGAACGCTTCAATACAATCGAGTTGACATGTGATCGTTACAATAGGAACTGGTGAAGGGTTCTTAAAGCTTTAGGTATGACCAAGAACCCAGTGGCGGATCTGCAGTCTCTACCGCCCTAGGACCTAAGATATCCATCATATAGACTTCATAGTGAAATTACATTTTTTTTAATACAAACTTCTATTGTGGCGAAAGGTCTAATAGGCCATAATAAGTTTTTTGTCACGATTGGAGCTGCCTCTAAAACTGGGTAAATCTTGGCAGATTTACCCAGTTTTAGAGGCCTGCAAGAACCCATACACTTGGGGAGGATGTTACGGACTCCTTTGTAGGAGCCTTTTTGATAGTTTTTATTATAAAACGTTGAGTCTGTCTTATTCTATTGTTCGGCCTGTTCTGTCAAAATTCTCTCTCTTTCAGTTTATATTTCTATTATTTTCCTTTATTATATTTACTAAAACTACTCTGAGTTCCTTTTTTTCCCCGTTCGATATTTTTTTCCACATAGATACGCTTTATTGCGCAGACAATTTACAATTGGAAATCTACTATATAAAAATAAGTCAGGTTTTCCTTCCTGACGCTATAACTCCAGAACGCACGAACCGATTTCCACGGTTTTGCATTCGTTGGAAAGGTCTCGGGCTCCATGATTTTTATAATAAAGAAAATTCAGGAATAATTTTAACAGAAAAGCGGGAAAATCCTCTAAGGCGAAACGAAGTTCGCCGGGACCGCTAGTCGCTACATAATAATGGTTTTACAGTTATATTGAACGAACTAGCTGTTTCACGCAACTGCATTTTATTGTTTTAGGATAAAAATTATTCTATATATTAATCTAGGACCTCATCTATCTTCTAAAAATACATCCAAGAAGAGTAACATCATACATCTAGACATTTAGGCCTCCAAAAATCTGTGAAAAGTAGCTGAACCACTTGTGTTACAGAAATAAGAAAAACGACGGTACCACAACTTTTATAACATTCACATATACTACAACCCGGACCCGAGACAATATTATAGAAAAGTTCATTTCCCATATTAACCCGACCGGGATCGAACTCGTGATGTGATGGCGATCCATACATTCTTACAAACTTTCGCACATCTTTTGATGCAAACAGTTTGTATTATATTTTGTTAGGTTTTCAAGGGAAAGACCCATGTCTGTCATAGTACGGTTGACAGAACATTACGGTAAACAATTTCAGTTCAATATTAAATCTTATACCACCGATATAAGGGCTGTGTAAAGTCCAAACTGGATAGTCTGACGTGTTTTTGACTATATCAAAGATGTAGCTAGTGACATTTATAGTTAGTAGATAAATAAGTTCGATAAAATCAATATTGTGTCGTGTAGACCAAGCAAGCTTTCACGAGTGATCTACCAGGAAAGCATGAAACCGAGGAGTCGTGTGAAGTTCGACATATATTTTGAAACGTTCTTGCTCTGTGACGAAAGCATCGTGTGAAGACTCGGATTGTAGTCGGGCCGGCCGGTCGTGGCACTAAAGTAGGTAAAGTAACTAATATAAGGTAAAGTAACTAATAATGTATTAAATATATTTATAATATTATAAATATAAATTTTGGGATTACTTAGGATGGTTAATATGATTTAAGTTCCATTCGATGTAAGTTTTTAAGATAAATTAAAAACTAACCGCATTCGGTTCGGCGCCAAAACGTCAGAATGGAGATAACTCACAACATATGTATATTTTTATGCTGATGACATAAAAGTTAAAATTTAATACCTAAACATTGAATATATTTGTTTTTGTGATGGGTTTTTGGTTTCATTTTATTTACACAAAATAATGATAACAGTTAATTTTTTTTGAAATAACTGGTTTATTTAATAGTAAAACTTAACTGTACTAACAAGTGAACATTGAAAAGAAAGTAACGACAATCCGTCAAAAGATTGGCGCCCAAAATCTATATATGAAGAATTAAATAAACATGGGAGCGTAAAGTATAAAGTAGTTTACTAAAATCTTTCGTCGTGTCAATCTATGCCGGTCAGACTGCTTGGTGTGAGATAATTGAACGAGTCCCGTCGTGGAGGCGTACTAATAACGGCGATCGTGAATCGATTGTGACGTACCATCGCAGAACTGCCTCTTATGCACTGCGCACACGGAACAACATTAAAGCTTATATTGTTTGTTTATTTATTTAAGTACTAGCTTTCCGCCCGCAGCTTCGCCCGCGTGGGATTCGGTATATTAGGCGGTATAAAGCACAACTGTAAGAAAACTTCTCAAAAAATCTAAGAAGCGCGATGTAACGCTGGATACGATTAGTTGTACAACAAAAACTGAATGGTACACTATATTATAAAAGTAGATGTAAAAAAAACAGTTTAGACGATAAAACAAATTGTACGTTATCCCTCGGATATTCCTCATTTCTGGGGATTCATTATCGTATCATTTAACTTCTAAATTTTCATGTTTATATTCTTTTGCAATGTTATAACTTGTTTTAAACGACACACAGCGACATCTCCAATCCATCCATCAAGCAAACTATATTTTTGTTTTCCCTCGGGAATATTTTTTTTTTCGGGATAAAAAGTACCCTTTTATTTAATCCGGATTTATAACTTTACGTTTGCAAAATTTCAAAGCAATCGGTTCAGTAGTTACGGCGTAAAAGCGGAACAAACAAACAAACAAACAAACAAACTCGCTTTACGATTTATAATATTAGTAAGGATCCATAAACGAATTATATTGTGTTTTTACAAATGTAACAAAATAAAGATTTTTTTATAGAAGCGCAGTATATTGATGATAAGCAAGAGATTCAACCCACATCGCGATGAAAACGGATTTGATTCCAATACATTATATCCGTTAGCATCACCATACTGGCCCGCAAGATGTTTCTTCACGCTGCTTTTGAAGTATTCCATGTCAAAGGAAGGAGGAAACACATGAGCCGGCAACGAGTTCCACTTCTTTATGGTCCGGCAAAGATAGGACTTACCAATTTGTTTCGTTCGCGATGGAATATTTCTATATTGACCTGAACATTATACGAAACCGGGATCTGATGATGTGGCCCACTAGTTTTTCTTCTATGGGTGTCGATCATTGCATTAAATACTTATATACACGGACAAATGTGTATCGTATTAGTGCAATGCATTCTCTGGAAAAATTGTCCTGCAAAAATTATTAAAACCTAAATGTCAGGTTTTTAAACCAACATTTATAAAAAAGATATTAATGCGACATAATCGATTGTGTTTAATTTTCTTTTCTCATTTTAACATTAGCAAATTTTATTTAATATGGCCATTTTTGTTTCATCTCCCTTAAAACTTATGAAATTAAGTTTTGAAATTAAGCACAGTGTTTTTAACGAATACTTTGGTGGCCTTACACATTTTATAAAAAATTGCAGGGTCACTAGTATTTAACTTAGAACATCGTATGACTTAGATGTTGTATTGTGTCAGTGGGGCTTTATTTCAAATTATACGTAGGTAAACTGATAGGCAAGCCCTGATGATTACTCCAATAATGATCATGTTAAGCGGTTATTAGACGTTGTTAGCACTTTTTCTCTATAATGAGATGAGCAATGGTTTGTAGAATGATCTATCTCATTATTGTAATTGAGATGTTGAGAGACAAAAGAGGTTGGTTGGGATCGGTACGGTAATGATGACCCAGTGTTCAACCTTTAAATAAACTATGTACTTTGAATTTAGGTATGTTTTGGCATACTGATGAATTGATAATATCGATTGCACAGAATATTAACACATGTCTTTTTTTTTTTATTACATACGATACGATGATTTCGACGACCTCTGTAGAAATATTGATTAGGGTGAGAGCCCAAAACACGAAAGGATCTGGGTTTGATTCTCGATTAGGTGAATTTAGGAAGTAACTGTTGATTAGCACCCTGTTACTTTTGTTTGATACTGATAGTGATAACACAAAGTTATAAGCCCTTTATTTATTTTATCTTCCAGACAATTTTTGGGTATAGTAATAGGAGTGCACCTAATAGTGATAATTGTGACACTGTAAAAAGGGGGAAAACAAAGAGAAATAATAACCGTTATTAATAAATTATTATCAGTAGGGTTCATTTAATTCTTCATGATTAAATACATATTTAAATTTGTTAAGGAAAGTTAAGAAGCACATCATATAATTGACTTTGTTAAATTTACCGCTCTTATTTCGAGGACATAAGAAGTGAAATCGAATCTCAAGTGTTTACCGTGATAATGTTTTTAACCTTAAGAACCTAAGGTAAGGGTGATAATTTCATGGTAATTTATTGGTCATTGCCGTACACGTGGACAGTAATTTTATGAGCACTGATAGGATGGACTACTGACACATATTTACTAAAACTGTGTATCGGCAATTATTTTGAGGGTTTTATGATTGATTGGCTCATTGCGACCTTTAGTACTAACCATGACCTCTATCTGCAAAGGGTCGTTGATTCAATCCTTTATTAGGATAAACATTGGTTTTTTTTATAATGCACTCCAAGATTGACCTCATCCCACCGGATGTTAAGTGGTAATGAGTTCCTAGCTTAAGGGCGAAAAGTATAGCATAGTACAACTGTTACTAGACTTGTCGCCCTTACCTTGAAGGCTTGACCCCTGCTACTAATGTAGCACCCCCTAAGAACTCTGGAAACCTTACTCACACGCAGTTTTTTTTTTAGGATTTTGAAGGATTTAAATATTAGTAAGGTTTGATTCGTTATTCGCAAGCTGAAACAGGTACACTAAATTATTGAATAAATGGCGGATTTAGGACTCACTATTTGAGAGACTTAATGATTGTTTCATTTTAATAAAAATATTTGTTGCCACCTATATTCTATAGTAATAAAACCAATCTTGGGTCGTAAGTCTTGCTAAAACTCAAATACAGTAAAACTAATTTAGCTCCTTTTGCTTTTGATATAATAGTGGAGTTCAGGAAAACTTTAAGAAAGAAAATTTGTAATGAAAAAAAGGAGGCTCGACGTTCGGCAGGACAGTTAATTTAACATAAAAATTTTGTCTTAATTAGATCATGTCTTCGAACGCATAAGCTTTGGGTAACAAGTCAACACAGAAACACTAACTATTAAAATCTACACATACTATGCAAGGATAATTCACGGATACCGGATAAGTGTTTCTCTGGTTGAGCGCATTAACAGACAGACAGACGTGAAGTACTTACAAGTACCACAACTAATTTAATGCTAGATAATTTGTGTAATGTCTGCCGTATATGAGCATTATTGAATTTACGAGACCATTGCATTAGTTAACTCACGCTTCGGATACACAACGCGATAAATTGCAGTAGGAGATCTTCACACTCGTAAAGAAGTATGATTAAAGTAATGTTAACTTCGTTTTTGGTTCATTTATTGTTGTAGCTTCGTTTTTGGTTTATATTCATTTCGACGATGCATAAGTGTAACTTGTAACTTACATGACTAAAGTTATTGATTATGTTTATTAAAGATAATTATCTATTTTTTTTTCTTTTTATCTGTTATTTTTCCTGATCTTTTCAAAGTAAAACTCCTGATTAACATTTAGAATGATCAAACATTGACTTTAAAATAGTTTATGATATTCTGATTTATTTAGTTAATCAATTGAAAGTGAAAACGTAAGTAGCTAAGATTTTTTTACCAAACCTAATGATTGTATCAAAAACTAAACAAATTTAATCATATATATTGCACTCTTAGGTACCAGCTACCTAGCGTGCAGTTTTGGCCCATTACTTTCGCTACAATCCTGATTAATGATCATTGATAATGAGATCGTTTAAGTTTTTATATTAGGTAAATTACGCTAAATAACAATCATTATTTACTTTCTTTGTAAAAAAAAAGTAATCTATAAACTGTATTTTGTATATGAAACATTTTGCACTGTAATTAAAAATCAGTAGTTTAAAATTAGTATTTTTTTTGGTTTGTTAAAATTAAAATAAAACAATTTTTAATTAATAAACATATGAGATAAAAAATCAAACAAACGACAAAAGCAGTGACACTGGTATGATTTTACGAATGAACGAAATAAATAACGAGTCCCTGTTTAACTTGCGCATATTTATTTGAAAAACTCAATGGACATCACTGTTATCTCCCTATACTATAACATTAATAAATCATGTCCGCAATTCATACTTACATCCACTGCACATGACTGGACTGGTACCGATACGTGCAAAATAAAAAGATATAAACGAATGCACCCATATATTAGATATAACCCCGGGCAATCACGATTCAATACTACTCGAAAACATATAGGTTACTAGATTTAGCAATGATAAAAGAATTAGGTACAATTTAAAGGTTAATGAAACTAAATCGGAAGACGCCTAATGAAGATATTGGCAGGAAAGGTTAAAGATTTGATGATTAGTTCCCGTTAACTAGTTCTGATGTTAGAATAGGATTAGAAAAATGAAAAAAAAACCTTACTAATATTATGAATGCGAAAATAACTCTGTCTACCTGTCTGTTTGTCTGACCATAACCGACCATCAAAGTATATATACAGAATAAACCTTTAGTCCACTCGAACCAAGTCACGGGCACAGCTAGTATTAACCAACCAAAGCACAGAAAAAAGCATCTGAAGTAAAAGAACCAAACGCAAATCGTCGACACGTTCACTATCGCGTCTACCTTGGATGGAAATAATATGAAATAACAGATAAAATTAATCTTTAGGGCAAATTCTAGCGCCATTATCTTTGCGACTACGAAATTAGTATAAAAGTTAAATTAATAAATGCGTCACACACAAGTAGTTTTTTCAGATTAAATACTTTTTTTCGGGGACCTCAGAGATTTCTGAGGTCCCGGATTCAATCCCCGGTCGTGTCAAAATGGAAAATGAACTTTTCTACATTGCCTCGGGTCTGGGTATTGTGGTACCGTCGTTGTTTCTATTTCTGTAACACAAGTGCTTAAGCTACTAACCACAGAAACAGAGCAATATATGTGATGATGTTCAATATTTATTTATACTAGAACTAGCGGTCCCGGCGAACTTCGTTTCGCCTTAGAGGATTTTCCCGCTTTTCTGTGAATTTTTTTCTGAATTTTCTTTGCTATAAACCTCACGGAGCCCGAGACCTTTCCAACGAATGCAAAACCGTGGAAATCCGTTCGTGCGTTCTGGAGTTATAGCGTCAGGGAGGAAAACCCGACTTATTTTTATATAGTAGACATCTAATAAAAAACGATTTCGCCCCTAATAACACGAAAAAAGTTGCAGGTACCAGTTAATAACAATACCTATGAAAAAAAAACACAAAATTATTGTTAAAGCCTTTAAAATCAGCTAGTGGAAAATATTCCATCACGAACCAAAAAGTTCGGTAACTCTTATCTTTGCCGGACCATAAAGAAGTGGAACTCGTTCTGGAGCTGCCGGCTCATTGTGTTTCCTCCTTCCTTTGACATGGATTCCTTCAAAAGAAGCGTGAAGAAACATCTTGTGGGCCAGTATGGCGATGCTAACGGATAGGATATTTTGATATCAAATCCGTTGTCATCGCGATGTGGGTTCCTCTCTTGCTTACCATCAGGCTGAGAGGAGCCAATATACTGCGCTACTATAAAAAAAATAGTATCCATGTCCTACACCTACGTGGTATTAAGACTTATGAAATATTATGTTACGCTGACACCATAGCTTCATTCCATAGCTTTAATTATACGTTAAAAGTCCAGTAATTCAATATCAATTTCACACCTATTTTTCATTCTCAAAGGAAACGGATTTGTCCTCCCACATTATTTGTGAGTAACTTTAGGTTAGTGTTACTGATTTATTGTCTGTTCGTCATGTTATTGATTACTTGAGATTTCAATATGCTTCAAATGTATAGTGCTCATAGTTGCAATATTAGTTAAAAACTTTAAATATTAGAAACAGAAAATTTTATCTCCCCTTGCGGTGCGGGAATTGAACCCACGACCTTCACGTATCGCGCGTGCTGCTCTTACCAACTGAGCTAACCGCAAGTTATTTTAGGCGATGAAATTTTTCTGCTGTATCAACCGTTAGCCTTTCGGTAAGTGCCCTCTGCCGAATATGTTTAGAACTACATACATATCGTTAGTTTAAAACTTACTGTCCGACGCAAGAAGTTTTCTCCCTGATGCCCGGTTCCAATATTTGAAAAACGATTCGTTTTAGTTACGGATAGTGAAAAATTATACGAGGCGTAAGCTAAAAATGACTGACTAACGACTGATGACATGTGGTATGGAAAGTAAGTTATGGAACGGTATAAAAGACTCGTAGACGGTTGGAGAAAAAGGTAGTTGTTTTTGACATATTACGAATCGTTAAATATTGGACGAACAACTGATGACTGACAGCTGGTATGGAAAGTAAGTTATAATTAATATTTGAATGCGCCAGACAATCACACCAATCACCTGGTCTCAAACTAAGGTTTTCCCTTGTACTATAAGTACCGGACGACGGATACTAACGGGGGGCGTCATCCCAGCACACCCAGACCCAAGTCAATTTAGAAAAGTTCGTTTTCCAAATTGACCCGACCGGGAATCGAACCCGGGACCTTTCGCGCTTTGATCGCCTACCTTAGCCACTGCGCCACCGAGGTCGTCAAAGTTATGGAACGGTATTAAGGACTCGTCGGTAGGAGAAAAACGTATAGTAATTTTTGATATATTACGAATCGTTAAATATTGGAACCGGGCCTAAAATGACATGTAGGTATCGGATCTGATGAGGTATAGCAAATTTTAATTCTTATAATTGTAACCAACACACCTGTAATGCAAGTAAAGTTACGTCCTTTACTTTTCTGAGGTCCCGGATTCCATTCCCGCTCGGGTGAACATGGACAACAAACTTTTCTTCGTCATCTCGAGTTTGGGTACCTTCATTATTTCTGATATCTGTAACATAAATACTTTAGCTATTTACCACAGAATCAGGCTATGTTAGTGATTTCTAACATTTACCTATTTTATTAAAGTGTGTAATAGAAGAGATAAGTTCTATTTTCAAAATCTTTATGGAAACCAAAGGTGTAAGTGGGTTGCATGATAGGCCATTGATGATAGCCTTGATGGCATCGGTTGCCATGGCTTCTTGTGAAGCCCGTAAACTAAAAGACAATAGACCAGAGATTGAATTATTCGGTAACGAACCGACTTTGATGATTTTTTTGTTGGATATTGTATTTTTTATATAGCACTTCAAGATTGACCAGATCCCACTTGATGTTAAGTGGTAATGAGGTTCTAGCTTAAGGGCAAAAGTACAGCACAATAAAGCTGTTACTGCACTTGACGCATTTACCTTGAAGGAATGCCCCTGCATATATAGCACCCCCCTAGGAGCTCTGGAAGCCTTACTCACACGCAGGAACACAACAACATGGAAGCGCTCTTCTGTAAGGTGGAGGTATGATGGTCGAGCTGCTCCAGTTCGAGCGGCAAATCGCTAAGCTCTACCTCTCTTAAGCTATTTTATAATTAGACGGTGTGGTGTAATAATACCGAGACCAGGATCTCCAGGATTCTAGAGAAGTTGAAAGAAAATCGATTACTTTTTGGTAGAATTATTATTTCAAAATCATTTAAAGAAACCAAAGGAAGTGGGTTGTTTGATAAGCCATCGAAAATGATGATGGCCATGATGGTATCGATTTGAATTTCTCGATTTCGATGGGTCCTTGCGAAACACATGAGCTCCAAGACAATGGACGAGAGGTTGATTAAGACTCTTTACGCAAACTGCGCTCATGTGCACTGTATTGGAAGCTTATTGTCTTCGTCATAAAGTTGATATTAGTTAATTATGCGACGCAATGAAGCAAGCCTTTGATTTCGGTAGGGGATTTTCTTAATTTGACAGCCTTCGTTGTTGAGAAGTGGGTTGGACTTTGGCGACGCGGCAACTCAGACGATCCAGGTTCAATTACCGGTTGGATTAAAATGGACGCACTTTTCGTTATTGTCACGGGTCTTGGTGTTACCTTCGTGGTTTCTGATTTCTGTAATACTAGCACTAGTGCTTTAGATACTTGCCTCTGAATCTGAACATGTTGTGATGTTGATTTTTTATTTTAATAAGCGCTTTCCGTTTTTACCCCTTGGATACGGAACCTTAGAACCAAACTATAATCAAAGACTTCATGACCGAGCACAGTATTCTATCCTCCCCTTTAATTTGTCACAAAGTTTAAGTAATGTTACTGAACCATTGTGCAAGGACATTACAAATTAATTACTTTAATTCAGTACAATGCCTAATGAACAAGACCATCAGCCAACAACAACCATTATACTCTCTCGAACATCTTACGAGGGCTGGAAGCTGAAATCCAGGGTAGGCTGAAAGTCATTTTCGAGACAGCACTTCACATTCTTTTTTCCTTTCTAAGAAATCTCCTGTTTAGTATCGGAGATTATAACTTCAACGAACATTACCGATCTGAAATCAGTATTGAGACAGTTCATGTTTTCTTTTTTCATTTCGATGAAATCTCCTTTTTTTTAAATATTACACTTCAAGATTGACCTCATCTCACCTGATGTTAAGTGGTAATGAGGTCCTAGCTTAATGGCGACAAGTACAGCATAATAAAGCTGTAGATGCGGTAGGTCTCCTGTTTAGACTTCAACATTCATTACCGATATACGTCATAGAGAAATCTAATTATGCAACTACGGATTTGCAGTTCATGTTTGTGGTCCATAAATTTCCTTTCGGCACGAATGGAAGGTTTTTTTTGCGATTTTGTACATCGACTCGCGAGTCGACTACTTATTTTATATTAAATCGATGCTAATGTTTTAACTAAGTACTTGTACATGTATTGTATCGGAAGCCTGCCCCCAATGTAATGTGAGGTCGGTCAGTGAGATGTTACACTCAAGGGCGCGACTATATGGAATGCGCTCGTGGGTACGCGGCAGTAACGGCCGTTCAGTGGAGTGTGGACGGTGGTATGCGAGAGTGGAAGAATTACTCTCTAAGCTTTCGATATAATATGGTTTGATTTACAGAAACGATCAAAAATGATTAAAAGGATGAGGATAAGGAGGCTTAAAATATAAAATATATATAAAATGTGCATTTTATAATTATGAGTTAGAAATAAGTGTATTCGCAATATACATGGGATTAACAGTGATGACCAATTTCGAGATATCGTGACAAAAATTGTTCAAACATTTAAATTGGTAAATAAAATAGTTTTAGAAGTTCATATTGTGCGTTTCGCGCGCAAACATACGTTGAAACAAATGAATATACGGTTTTTATTTTTGTACGGGTATATTGATGATATTTAAAAAAAAACATAAACATATTATAATCGAGATTATAATATGTTAACGTCCCAACTGTAATCCATGAACTTTATGTATCACAGTTTTTATTTTATATAGCAAAGAAAAATATGGATAAATCAAAAACATGGTTTACATACGAAAATATTCACAATTTTTTTTTCTATTGTAAATTTACAAATGATTTATATTTTATAATGAATTTATAGCTCAGATTGGTTGGGACCATTAGTAGGTATATTATTGTAACTAAGAATTAAAATAATAAAACTGGCAACAATTTTGCCCACAAATGCAGTTCTGATATACAAAAAAATGTTTCAGAAACAACAAAAATATATTTATTTTCTGTTAAACAACATTAAAACAAAATCAACATTTTAAGTCTAGCAACTCTTACACTATGCAATTGCCGCATCAACTAACAACTAAGCTTATTATTAGAAGCACATTGTAGGCATCAAATACACACAGGTGGACCTATTCATGAACAAGTAATTGAAGAGCAGAGCTTTAAAACACTTACCGCATAAACCCATCCGCCACAATTAGACGGGGTCCATCTTCGTGAATTATATCTTGATTGAGCAACACCCAGACATGAACCATCCTCAGATGTAGATCGTACAGTGAGCATTAGTATAAATATTGTAATAGTTGATCGACATTATCAGTGCACACCCAGGTAGCAAGGGAAACGGTAAAGAAAAAAAATTGTGGTGCAGAAAATAAAATTGGCAAAATGAAATTGGTGAGTGCGGCGTTTGAAGTAAAATGGATCGAATTGAAAGTGCTGTAAAGTTTAACTTTGTTTAAAGTAGCAGTATAAAGATGTATTCATAAATTTTTCAGATGATTAGGAAAAAAGTTTGTTGAAGTTTCAGTACGAATTAAGCTAGTATAAAGACTGAATTTCATAACGTGCAGTGTTATCTCTTTAATAAAATTGTCGTTAAAAGCTATATTATACAAAAAAAAAAATTCTAACAAAATGCCTTATAATTTTGGTCTTACTTTACAATTTCGATAATGACAGTTTTTTTATGTCTACACTAATATTATAAAGAGGAAAGATTTGTACCTATTTTTGTATGTTTGTAATGAATAGGCTCAATAAGTACTGGGCCGATTTAAAAAATTCTTTCACCAATAGAATGCTACATTCTTCCAATTTGACATAGGCTACAAAATTAGGGATCCTTGGTAAAATTTTAAAAATTTCAACAGAAAAGCAGGAAAAATTCTCTAAGGCGAAATGAAGTTCGTCGGGACCGCTAGTCAATAATAATTTGATTTGTATAAATAAGTGGAGACGAAATTGATTGCAAATAACAAAACAATGTGTCATGATATTATGAGAGCTTGTTAGCTTTTAAGCCAATTAGTTTCGTGTAGCTTTAATTATGAGCACTGATCAAACTTGTTCATTACTTGTTACAACATTGTATTCTAAAATGTAAAACAATGAAACATGTAGATTTTTTTTGTTTTCAGTTCATCGTTTTAGCCGCGGTTGCTTTGTCCCACGCCGCTAAGTTGGACAAGACTTACCTCCCACCCTCCCACTCCCAGACGTCTGGAGGGTCAGGAAACTTCCTCCAGACACCCTTCTCTGGAGCTGATCAAGGACTAGGCCAAGCTAACGGTTTCGGTCAGAGCGGAAACGGTTTCAGCCAGAACGGAAACGGTTTCGGCCAGAACGGAAACGGTTTCGGCCAAAACGGAAATGGATTTGCTCAGAATGGCAATGGCTTTGCCCAGAACGGTAATTTAAAAAATAGTAAATCTAAGACAATATTACCATTATTGACCTAATCCTATAGTAAATAGTTTAAATACTGGTTTTATAGAAACCAGAACGAACGATACCTGGTTTCTATGCAGAAATCTGCATTATAAAAAGCATTATGAAACAAGAGTAAAAACTAATACTGTCCACACAACATTTGTCCTGAGCGGGAATTAAACCCAGAATCGTTGATTCAGCAACCAGTATCGTAAACCATTATTATTATTATGGGTCAGTCATAAAAAACAAGTCAGAATAAAAAAGATTGACTTTGACTTTGACTTTACTTTACATAGATATGAATATGAACAAAATAATTTTCAAAAATTTATTTACTCGCAATTTAAATAAGCGGTGTTTTTAGCAAAAAAAATGTTTTTTTGTCTGACTACTTAAAATCAATATTGATATAATCATCATTGACACAAAAATGTATTGACTGACAAATTGTAATACAAGTGGTTTTATTGCCAAAGAGCGATCTCTTTCAGACAATTGCTATTTACTGAATCCGTAAAAAATATTATAATATTGTTTTGTGATTTCAGAAGAACCTTTGTCCGGAAACCAGTACTCTAACACCGAGTACAACGGTAACTTCAACAACTTCGGAGCCGAGAACCGCCCTGAGCGTCCCCAGGCTGCGTTTGAGAGGAACGCCGCCATCTTGCGCCAGGACAACCAGAACGATGGAGAGACTTACTCTTACGCCTATGAAACTGAGAACGGAATCTATGCTGAGGAGAACGGTGTGGCTACCAACGGCGTGGAAGCTCAGGGTGGATACTCATACACTGGTGATGATGGCCAGGTTTACAGCGTTAGGTAAGGTCCTATTGGTTATCTCCTAAAGAACAGGGTAGCGTGTGAGGAAGGAGGGACAGGAAAATTGGGGCTTTAGTGGTTTGCTGTGGAAGATTTTAAATTTACAATCATGGCAATTAACTGACAATAGTCACTTATAGACGTAGCAAACCTCTAATCAATCTAGGAAATATCGTTTCCCGAATTGACTTAACTGAGAATCGAACCAGGGATCTTTTTTGGTTTCGGCAATTTTTAGCTAGCAGCGAGGTCGCCAGAAAGGGAACAAAGGTAGAAATTTGATGCTTAAATTGTTTCTAATTGTAGTCTAAATGTTACGAAAGGACATTAATTTGTAAAACTCATGACATTGGATGAAACTGGAAAGTAATAGTTCGTCTGTAGATGCACATATACAAATATGTATATGCCGTTTAAGCGATTAACTCTTTCTTTTCCATTTTTATATTTCTCATTTGTATTGTACATATCGTGGAAGATAAAATATCCCTATGATTAATTGTTATGATATCCAACTGCACTAATGATAACTACTGTGTAATTGGATTAATCTTTTTACAACCACACTGACGAATGGTCTCACTAATTAAGGTCAACCTCGGTACTACTGCAGCATTTATTTGAATCTCAATCTATCCTAAACATGTGGACACTGGTTTACGTACCAGTTAAAAGTTGCGCAGTAAACTTTGGACAGGAACTTTTATGTAGAATAGGATTCGTAACAAATATTTGATAGACAACAAGTGTTTGTGGAGACATTGCTGAAAATATCAGCAAGCGGAAGTGGCAGTAGGCTGAAACTTTCGCAAAACTGATAACCGCTAAGGTGTTCTTAAGTGAAGACCACTATTTGGGATGCGTGGTAAAACATCATCATATTGATAGCGATGGTACCAACTACTTATTCGGTATTCAGAATAACGCCTATCCATCCCAATCGAACAGGTATCTAGGCTCATCAATGGAAGAAATATTAGTACATTTTCTTAGTTTCATGTTCTCTCATTAAAGGTAAGCTATTTTGTTCGCAGGTACACTGCTGACCAGAACGGCTTCGTGCCCCAGGGCGACCATCTTCCTACCCCCCCTCCCGTCCCAGAAGAGATCCTGAAGGCTCTGGAACAGAACGCTCGTGATGAGGCTGCTGGCATCTACGATGATGGTAAATTATTAAGTTCTTGCCGACATTATTAAGAAATCACCAATTATTCTACTACAGCCATTCAATTACTCCTAGCTAATTTGTCTAGTTATCAAGTTTAATTAAAATCCACCTACATTTTTTTTGTGAAAGTTTATCCATGCAATTAATAATTTATGATCATGGTAGGGTTTACTTTACTTAGTTGCTCTAGTTCAGACTCTGTACTAAAGTCAAGCTACTTATGTCATGGTCAGGTATTGGATGGGTGTCCATTCAGAGTGCACTTAGTGATATTTGTTACGTGTAGGACGTTTTTAGTCAGTAAACCTAGCCAGATGACGTTAGCTTATCGCCAGCTATTATCCGTGACTTTACTCCCTTTTGGAAGTCCAATTGCAGGAAACCACTTTTTAAGAGAGGTAGGACATAACGATTTATCGCTCGAACTGGTGAAATACGGAGGTATTTCACCAGTTCGATAAGGTGGAGACCTTACAGAAGACCGCAGCCAAATAACAATAACTTCGGTGTTGTTGTGTTACTGCGTGTGAGTAAGGTTTCCAGAGCTCTTGGGAGGTTCTACATTAGTAGCAGGGGTCAAGCCTTCAAGGTAAGGGCGACAGGTCCAGTAACATTATTATCTTGAACTTGTCACCCTTAAGCAAGACCTCATTACCACTTAACATCAAGTGGGGTAAGGTCAATCTTGAAGCGTAGTATAAAAAAAATGAATAACTACGAGTAGTCCGCAGCTTGCAATTAGCGGTAAGTTAACTGCACACAAACTGCATCTAAACTGCAATTCCGTAGCTAGTGGGCAACTCGAATGCAAGCCACCTGTTAAGGTCCTGATATCCAATGTTTATTCACGATTGACATACAAATTCAATCAGGCATTATAGAGGAATTTGGTAACAAGCAATTATGTATAAAATATTAGTAACCATGATTGAAATTGCAAAAGTTTATTAGAAGCAATTTTCCATTATTCTTGATTGATTGGTCTCTAATTTTGGGCCTTATAGAGAGCTAAAGGTCATACAAACAAGTTTTGAAGTTAACTATGCTTGCTTCTTTTACGCAATCAAATAAGAAATGAGAACATTTATGGAAGTACAAGTGACCGACAAAGATTTTTGAATTGAAGTTCCTTTGCCATCGGCTACTTTCAAAGTCTATGCTAAGCCATTTATGTACTTAAAATCAGTTTACTATATATATACCTAGTAAATTATTTATGCACTTTATTTGTTCTTAGAATCGTAAATTGGCTTTTGCGATAAATAATAATAAGAATAGTTGAAAACCAATTGATCGTATTAAGTTTAACTTTGAAAAAGCTAAAGATTACATTATTTAAACAGATTTAAGTTTTCAAATAAATTTATACTGGTAAATTTACGACAGATGATAAATGAAATTAAATGACTTAATTAAATAATGATTAAACAGAAGTAATACCAAACTCATCCATATAGAAGCTTCGTTTTGCACAAAGTACTTTTGTTTTCTTTCTCTTGTTTCCCACTGTGCATCTAGCCATCTATTACATAGCACGGAGTCGTGAACTTTTTGACAGGCCTTGTTATAATTATTTTTAAATTGGAGCGATTTCATCCAACCTCCGCAAACGTTACAATCGAAACCAGACCTAAATAATGGGATCGTAGTTTTAACTAACCTACATCACTATAACATCGCATAATTTCACGGTTTCAAAACTAGCAACATTCTAAAAAATCTGGAAAAACCTTTCAAAGTTAAAGTTTTCCCCGCGGTATTGAAACTCTCGACCTCGGATTTTGGAACCTTATACTCCAATTACTCCATCACTAAGTTAAGTTTTTATTCGATGCGTTAATTATTATCAAAATTACAGGTTCCTACAACGAGGGCAAGTACTCCGGCGAGGAGCAATACAACAACAATGAATACGCCATCAACAGCTTCAACAACAACAATGAATACGCCATCAACAGCTTCAACAACAACAATGGAAACGCTTTCAACAACCGATTCGAAGGCGACGACGACTCAGTTGTCACCACCAACGCTCTCTTCCGCAACAGCGGCAACGGTTTCAACAACCAGGGCTCTTTCAACGGCAACCAGGGTTTCAGCAACGGAGCGACTCAGGCTACTAGCCAGGCCTACCTCCCCCCTTTCGCCGCCCAGAGGACTTCAAATGGAAGGGGTAGCCAGGGTTTCAACGCTAGGAACCCAGTTCAGGGTGCTTTCAACGATGGCAACTCACAGCAGGGTAGCTTCAACGGTAATGGTAGCCAGGGTGGTCTGAACCAAGGAGTGAACAAGGCTTACCTGCCTCCTCTTGAGTCCCAAAGGTCTCAGAGCGGAGCTGGCTTCGGCAGCAGGACCAGGCAGGGCAGCTTCAGCGCCAGGAGCGGATACCGATACTAATACGACTGCTATGTTAATGTTGACTATTGAATAAATATTTGAATGCTTATTTGTGTCTTTTTTGTTTAAATTTAAACACCTACACGATATTAGACGACCTCCGTAGCCAGGGGTAAGCGGGCCTGACTTTGGCGAGCGCCATCTCTGAGGTCCCGCATTCGATCCCCGGTCGGGTCAATATGGGAAACGAACTTTTTTATATTGTCTCGGGTCTGGGTGCTGTGGTACCATCGTTGTTTCTGATTTCTGTAACACAAGTGCTTTAGCTACTTACCATAGAATCAGAGCAATGTATGTGATGTTGTCCAATTAACATACTTAACAATTAACATAACATTATAAAGTTGAGTGGTTTGTTTGTTAGAACATGATTATCTCTAACTACTGGTTCGAATTAAAGAAATATTTTTGTGTTGTATAGCCCATTTATTGAGGAAGGTTTTAAGCTATATTAAATTGGATGCCTTTTTATTATATTCGTAATTGTCAGGACAAGGTTTTTGAAAAAAAAGGTTGATAATTTACCAAAGCCAGTGCAAACGCGCAGGCCACTAGTAAAACACAAAATAAATGTGTGCTTAATACCAAAAATGAAAAATTACGCACATACCTAAATATGTACATTAAATTTTTTAAAAAGACGATTTTATTTGCAAAACCGCTGTCCTTATAGTTCTTACTAATACGTAATTAAAATCAACTTTCTTTTTTAAGAGTACATATTTCAAAATAGTTACATAGTTACACAAAACTAAGAAACCAAACCGAATAAAATTAATCGTAATTCAATGCCACAAGGTAGTAATTAAAGACCAGTTTTCAATTATTTCTCCAAATTTGTATCAATAAATAGCACGCAAAAAAGTTGATCTACAAACGTACGCAAGTATTCACTATTTTTGGAAATAGGCAAGTGTGACATTTACTCGATAAAGTCGTTAATTAGTCTAATTACTTACATAATAATTACTATCTTTACTATTTATTACGAAATTTTTTAAGTTTTGAATATTTATTTACTTTTTAAATGAAACATTTCACATTTTTTATATATTATATGAAATAATGTAAGAAAAAGTTTCAAATATACAGTGCTTTTTAGAGATGAGAAGTACACGTATCGAAAAATAAACATCAATATAATCATCAAAAATCTAAGCATGAGTATTTTTTTTTTCAAAACTAGTTAAAATTAAAATATATATATATATGTGTAGTAGATACTGTGTTTAATATTTTTACTATACCTACTTAAAATGTCATCTTGTAATTAAATAAAAATTTTTGCGCAACGTAAGATTCTAAAAAATATGTGTCTAAATTAACCTTTCCTCTAAATGTTTTCTTCTAATATTATACATAAAAATATGAATGTTTGGACGCCTGATAAACTTTTAAAAGTACTTAATAAAGTATCTACAAAATTAAATCAGAATCCATTGATTTGGTTTAAATGTTGTAGAGGGAAAGACGAGATACTACATCTTACAAGTATACTTTTTATTCCAAAATACGTAAACTAAATCGCTGATAAATGCTGACGGCTTCTAATCGGGCAGTATTTTACGCAGGCTTGAGTTTACCTCAAAAATGAAGACTCATCATTATTTTAAATGGTCGAAAGCACGACTGAATACACATTCTGGACTTTATACATACCCTTAAGTCGCGGACATTGGAACTAAAATCGGACAGCAAGTGTTTACTATGATGTGCTGGTAACTGTACAAACACAAATAATAATATCAGGGAACACGATATGATTACAATAACCTAATCCCAACTTGAGCAATTGTGTAACGGAAGAAAAAACGATGGTTCTGCAACATTTACTTAAATACATCTATGAACACCCAGACGCAGAATAGATACATGAATTAGCTTAAAAAAGATATTATTCTATTTCTGTTTTTTGCCTAAAAATAAACATAAGTCTTTTTCTGTAGTTTGCAAGTATGCAAAGATGGCGCATTAGATAAGTCGCGTGCGCAAATGTCTCGGTCAAAGCTTTGTTCTTTTATTACACGAAGCCGAGTGCAGTTTCATTCATAAAGCTGTTAAGGGAAAGCTCGCTGTTTTCCCCGAATAGAAAGAAAGAAAGAGGTTTTATTGAGAGGTCTTTATATGTTTATCATTTAATGATAGTACCAATGAATATAATTACAAAAAAACAATTTAGATTTGCACGGCCTCTCGTCATCTATTATTTCCTCCCCATAAAGGTTGTCTGAAACAGTTCGCTTTCTAGCGATATCACCGCATAAATTGTATTACAATTTGTCTGTGATATAATTTTAATTAATACAATAGTTACTTATTTAACTTATTGCAACTGTTAAGAATTAAAACCGGACGGTTGACTGATTATTAATGCCACTACTTATTTTAAACTTTCATGTAACAGTATAGATTTTTATCAAATTTAACATTAAAAAGAAATTCAAAATGTCATATACATCAAAAAACATTTTTTTTTTAATTCCATTATTTCACAAGAAATCATTTTCCGTGGCATGTATGATTGAAATTTTTAACTAAAAAAATGACACTTACTACTTACCCTTAAAAGGTTCACAGTTCAGGGACCCCAAAAAGTAATTACCAAAGACAATGGCGGTCATGTATCGGGACTGCGCGTGCGCATCGCGACCTCTTGCGATCAGAAATCATCTCTGAAGCTTCGGTCAAGTGCTCTTGAAGGTATCACTTTGAGTTCCGTATCAAATTTTTAAGTTTCTATAAATTGATATCGATTGTCTTTTAATGGTATTTTGTTTAAGATGACCTTGTTTAAATACTGGTTAATTAACAGACGAAAAAGGTCTGTATTTGGCTTTTACGTGTAGGTACTTTTTTTAAAAACACTGATCCGATTTGGATGAGATTTCGTTGTTACACATCTCATCCAATTCATCGTTTCTGGAAAAGTTTTCAGCTATGTTGTATACAAATCTGAGTGGTTGATTAAAGTTTTCCAATCCCTTGGAATCCATATAATTTTACTTTTCAGATAGCAACGAAATTATACTAATTTGTAAATGATTTGGTTCATTAATGACAGAATGTTTATAACTTATAAAGTCTGCAGAATTTTATATTTTACCTCAGATACAATAAATATCTTTTTCAAACATTAACATACTGATATTGTTACTGATAAAATATTTTTAACTAGCAGTTGTCTGCGATTTCGTTCGCGTTATTTCACTGTAAAACTCATGCTGTATCGTTTTATTGAAATAATTATCTTCTTAAAACGTAAAACAGTACGTACTTAGAAGGCTTTTCTTTATTAACAGTCATACGATTTTGACAAAAAATCAATTTCTTTACCTACCTAATACGTCAAAATAACTTTGAACCCTATCGTGATTCCGGGAAAGGATGGATTTCAACAAAATAGGTATCCTTAAATTGTATCTGATTTACGCGTCTTATAAATATTTTTATTGTTTTTGCGTTAGGTACGTAAACGGCATAAAAATCTATTTTTGTTTCAGATGGTTGAAAGTCGTTGTTATTAGTATAGAATAAAATATAACTTCAACAACCAGTACACATTGTTACGGTTGTATATTAATTCTAGCCAATGGTAGGTGGCCGTATTTAAATAATGGACATAAGTATGTTCACCCACACAGGCTTAATGCCCCATTTACTGAATTGGATCGCTTAACTGAGAATTTTGTGTCGACGCCAAATGTGAACTCTTTTCCAATTGTAAAAAGGATCTCTAAACACAATCAGTCTGATGGTACGTACGAAGTATCACTGGTACTGAAAAATAATCTTGAGATGTCTATCATGACCTTTGGTACCGACTGTTCCGTTTTGACGTTAGTTATACTTACCTACCTAAGTAGGAATTATTTTAAAGTTAATCAGGTATTTGAACTACTTCCGTATTTTATTCTATAATTGATTGCGATTTTAGATAACACATATTCACTTTTTAACAGAATCAACTATGACACATGCAGATGCGCCAAAAAGGATTGTGTTATCTTCATATGACAACCTCGGTGGCGCAGTGGCTAAGGTAGGCGGTCAAAGCGCGAAAGGTCCCGCGTTCGAATCCCGGTCGGGTCAATTTGGAAAAACGAACTTTTCTAAATTGACTTGAGTATGGGTGTGCTGGGAGGACGCCCCCAGTTACTCATAGTACAAGGGAAAACCTTAGTTTGAGACCAGGTGATTGTTGTGTTTGTCTGGCGCATTTTGTTTTTGTTGTTTATTTTCATAGCTTAGTTATACGACAATGAGCTTATTAAATTACACTTAAAAAGAGTAGATTTATAAGTTTGTTCCTTCCAGGTAATAAAAAACTTTTGAATGACAAGTTAAAACTCGTTCCCTTGAGACACATTACGTAACTAACTATTGCCTGCGGCTGCACCGCTGCTGTTTGGGGATTAGAAATATTATTTATGTTAATCAAGCATTTCATTAAAAATCAAGCCAATAGATTTTGTGAGAACTTATACTCAAAATTAACAATTATCATAATTTTTTATGTGTGCAATATGTTTAGTTTCCCGGTTTAACATGTGCAAATCAAAACGGTATGGCTGTGTGATGATTATTGCCCTAGATAGGTAAACTAAAAAACCGTTTACAAATTAAGGTTTCCACTTGCACTATGACCACCTAGGGATTTGTGAATTCGCCACTTTCTTAGCTATTTTACGCTTAGGGCGCATACGTCACCGACGTTTTCAAAAATAAATGTTTCTTGCATTTCTTCTTTTATATCTGCAATGTCATTATGTCATACTTGTGCCTGCACATCATCCAGTTGGTAACCCTTTGCTCTGGTGGCCACACAAATGTCAAGGCTGGATAATCTCTAACTCATGACCGACCGCGGAACGTAATATGATGAAATAATAAAAATAAACACTCTTAATAACTTGTTTAGGCATTTGACAGCAACAATTAAGGTATTGTCACGTCGTCTGTCTGTCACGTTCAAGCGTACACCCAAATAGTCATTAGAAGCTAATTTTAAGGATGGTATAAATAACATTTTTCGTTGGGACAATGCACACATCTCCACTGAGTCCTGGATTGGATACATCGATCGAGATGAAGACCTTTTTGGTTAGTATTTGAAAAGTATATAAAAGTGCCAACAAGTGTAGTGATAAATGGTGTTCTATAGTGATAAGACTGCTAATATAAAACTGTGAATGAAATGAGAAAATCATTTAATACATTGATGCCAAAATTTAGTGATCGTCATCAGCCTATCTCGTTCCACTACTGAGCATAGGCCTTTCAAATTGCTCACCACTTTGATCCGTCCAGGGCTTTCCGCATCCAGCCTCTGCCAGTTATCTTGTAGGATCAGGATGCCAAGTCAATGATAAGTTCAACTTTTAAATCAAACCTTTTATTGTTTCAGTTTTTAATTGCCTTGGGCTATGTTAGCTCAGAAAAACTGGATTTGAGCTACCTTCCACCTCCCGGGTCTCAATATGCTGGCGGTCGACCAGGGGACATCCAAATCCCTTTGGAGTTCCCTAAAGAAACCTATTCTACAACTCTGAGACCGCAAGATGGAGGCAACCGTGGGCTAAATCCTGATGATTACAAACCAACAGTAGGAATTGAGAGAGTGCCTCCAGGAGTGCCTGATTCCAGTATCACCAATTCAGGATCACCTTTCTCTGAAAATACTCAAAGAGTTCCCACAACAACCGTGTCCTACGCTTACACTCAAACAACAACGCATCCTCCCACTGAAGGCTTTGAGACCACTTTAGGGCCTTTAGGTTTTCCAACTACCGATATTTACAACAGCTTCCAATCTCAAACACCAGGTTTGGTAAACGAAGGAGGTCTTAGTCCTCAAAACTTTCCAGGTTATCAACAAACAGTAAACCAGTTTGGGCAGGGACCTACTCTGCCACCAATTTCGGGAACAACATCAAACAATCTACCATCTCAAGAACCTAATTTGGCTTACCAAGGCAACTTTAATCAGTTTGCACAACCAACATTGGCACCAACTTCTGGACCCTTAGAGCAAGACAATGGAGCTCCAATCCAGACTATTCCAGGCTCACAACAGTTTGTTGAAAGCCGTCCTGGTCAGCAGCAGTTATTGAATCAGCAAGAATATCAACAATCCGTTCCTGTTCGTATTCCTGGAGTGTCAAAATCGCCTTTTGGACAGAATTCATACAGAAATGAAAGTTCATTTGATAATCGACCTGGTTACTTACCCTCTACATTGACTCCTCAAGGATTTTCTTCAACTCCTCAGCCTGGTAGCACAATAAACAGAGAATTCATTAGTAATGTACCTGGATCTATTCCTAATATTCCTCAAAGGGGTTTCCCTGGACAGCAAATACCAACAAACAACTATCAGACTGGTATAAACGCGCAGCCTGATCAACAACAATTTATTGAAGGGCAAAATATTAATCAGCGGTTCCCTGGATCTCAGCTAGCTTCTCAATTTGAAGGGATCGCAAACAGGCAGCCATCATCAACTGCGGCTCCCACTTTATCACCAGGAAATCCTAACCAACCAATTTCGGGTTTTGAAAATATTCCTAACTCTAAAGTTTCTGATGTACAGTACGATTATAATGGTAATTTTATTAGTCCAACACAATATCCCGGCTTTCATGGATCTGAAGATGGACAAAATATTTTCCAGTCTTCTTCCACAGCTGCACCAACTTTTACTCCCGGAATTCCTACTCAAGCTTATCCTACAGGTACTTCAATCTTGCCTGGACGACGTGATCAACAGCTTACTTCTATAGCTCCAGGCTCATATCCTACCACGCAAGCTAATGCTAAATCGTCGGTCTACCATCAACGTCCAGAAAGACCACAAGCAGAATCTGATAGAAATGCCATCATCCTAAACTACGAAAACGTTATCACTCCTGAAGGATTTGCGTACAGTTTCGATACATCCAACGGTATACACGCAGATGAAAGTGGAACTGCTACTGATGGAGTAAAAGCTAAAGGATCGTACTCGTACATCGGTGATGATGGGAAAGAATACTCTATTGTTTATACTGCTGATGAAGACGGATTCCGGCCTCATGGTGATCACATACCAACTCCACCACCAATCCCAGAAGCTATACAAAGAGTAATAGATCAAGTGGTAAAAGAAAAAGAAGCTGGAATTTCTGATGATGGTACGTATTCCATAAAATTCATAATTTATTCGTTATATTTAAATATTCTTACTTAAATAAGGCAACTGTTAAATGAAAAACTAAATTGGTGATTTATTTTTGCAGGTTCTTATAATGAAGATAAGTATGGGCATAAGAAATACCAGGGTGCTTTAAAACATCGCTCGCAGCTACCTAATAAAGTGATTTCCAATGGTGATATTCCCGAACATTCTTCGACTGGTACAAAAGTGCATCAAGCAAAACCACAAATCAAGTTTCAAGCTGGTCAAAGGAGACTAGTCGTCTCTACTGAGGATACTGATGAAATAAATGTAGAACCAGGGTATATCGAACCAGAGCAAATTATCAATAAAGGAGATAGAAGGCGACCGGGTCAGTATTCGATAAATCGTGTTACAGATATTGATAGTGTTGATGAAGGGGGAGATTTAGAAGGAATAATTGATCAAAACCAAGATTACAACCAGCAAAAACGACCTATCAATAGTGAAACATTAAGACAACGTGGTAATACAGACAGAAATCAGCACAATAAAGTAATTGGTCCTAATTCTGAAGAATATTTGACTAAAAATACTAACCAAAGGCGCCCTGTAGACAAAATCACTCGTACCAAAGGAATTGAACAAGATGAAAATGAAGACCAGTTTACTAATCCTAAAAACAAAGGAACGAATACAAATCGCTATGAAAATAAAGACCTTTCAAGACGACCCATTAATTATCAAGAAAGAGATCAATATGATGAGGATGAACCCACATTACCTGATGACTATGATGATGAAATTAGTTCCCCTTCCCCTAGACCCTTTACCTCAGAACCCTCTGAGTTAAATAAGGAAAATGAAAATGTGCAAACTGTTAACCAGAAAACTTTTGATAAATATGGGCGACCTGTCTCTAAAAATTCTACTCGAAGACCAGCGTCTACTAAAGACAGATTTGTGAACCAACCTTCTTTTGAAGAAAATTACAACACACAGCGTGGTAGTAGTAGGAGACCGTCAAACAGACCGTCCACATATTCACCAAATGAATCACAAACGGCTACATATGATTATAACTCTGAAGAAGACTCTGTCAATAAACCGTCTTCTAAACTTTATCCTGGAGGAATAAAGAGTTCAAATGATGAACAATTTTTAACTATTGGAAAAAGACGACGACCATCCCGTCCAGGTCTTAAAGTGTATGAAACTACTGATATCGATGAAAATATTCAACCAGAAGATGCTGACACATACATTGAATCAAATGAATATGCAACAGATGATGATGAAATTGTACCTGTAACAACAGAAAGTGGTTTACCATCAAATATCGTTGGAGATCAGTTTAAAAATGATGGTAAAACATCTGACGATTTTGTAAGTCAAGGATCTGGTAAGCCAAAATCTTCTGCTTCAACAAAATATGGCGGCAATCGAGGCAGACCTCAGATCACTGACGACCGTATTCAAGTACCATCAGGACAAAAGCAGCCAAACACTGGCGCAAAGTTCGGTCAAAAAATCATTCGACCTAATTTCAATCAACATACCAGTATTATTGACACAACAGGGAAACAGCATCTGAACGAGTCTGGATACCATTATAACCGTCCACAAACGAAGTTTGAAGATGTAGTAGACAATATCCCATCTAGGTTTATCGGATCGACTAGAAGACCGCTCTCAAGGAAACCAACTCCGTCTAGTAGTTATGGTGACGAAGATTTTAATGGTAAAACGAGACCTTTCATGACTCCGAACGTTTCCCAGGTTGAGGAACAATATGTCGAAAACCAGGGTCAAATTGTTAATACTCCTGCAAAATCAGGAACTAACGACTTTGATGAGGAAAATGACTCCCAATTCCCTGATGGAGGCAAACAAATATTTGAAGATGAACACGTTTCTTCCCCAGGACCTTACTATAAGTTTACAAGCTCAACTGGCCATCCGATCTATCAACAAACTACTAAAATACCACACTACCAAAAGCAGCATCTCCAGAATATTCCCGGTTTCATAAGAGATCAAGTGGGTCAGACAGGACGACCTACTAAGGGACCCGACAACCGATACTATGATAATACAAAAACACCATACCAAATGTCAACTACTCCATTCTCATCAACCAGGACTCATGCTTCTTCAAAAAGGCCTACTAAACTGGGACAACAGGAGGAAACGTATTATACCAGGGACGAAAGTAACCAAAATAGACCAGGACAAACATTTGCTTCTTCCACAACACCTTTACCATCACAAAAGCCAACGGTTGACGAGTCATATTCACAAACCACTGCGAAACCTCAGTATCAGACAACATATAGACCTATCGGACCCGTTAGACCTACTTCTGGATATAGAAGCCAAACCAATGACCAGACCAGATTCCCATCTGTGGGTCCCACTGATTCTGCTGAAAACATCACTCCTGTAATATATGAGAGTCAATATCAAGAAAATTTACCGAGTACAACCTACAGGCCAAACTATTCAATCTCTCAGCCATCGTCTACAGCAAGGCCTGGAGTAGCTGTTGATAGATACGGAAGACCCATCGTAAGACCTGGTTCAAATGTGGCAGTTCAAGAATACATACCAGGAGAGCCGACATCAACTGTCAGGCCTCGAGTGCACGTTGACATGTACGGAAGACCGATCAAGCCTGGTTATGGCACAACTGTTCAGGAGTTTGTACCCGGAAATCAAAACGATCTTTCATCTACTGCAGCACCAGGAGCACCAGTAGATGCCTTCGGACGACCCATACGGCCTGGACTTAGTTCTACTGCTCAAGAGTACACTCTGGGTGTTCAAATTGCACCATCCACTGCAAGACCTGGAATACTAGTTGATGGATTTGGAAGACGTATCAACAGGCCTGGAAGTGAAATACCTCGTGGTGATATACAGCCATCATCTACTGCTAGTCCTGAAGTTTTAGTTGACGCCTATGAAAGACCTATCTCTACTGGATCAACTCCTCAAGAATACACACCAGGAGTCAGCACACCATCTGACAATGTAGGCAAGAATATTGGTGATAGATTGGTTCAGTATCAACCTGGAGGAGTTCCATCATCAGAACAGCCAGTATACAAACAGGATACTCCATTCGTCGGTGATCGTGCGCAACAGACCGGTGTGACTGTTCCACCTGGTCAGTTCAGGGGACAGCAAAGATACCGACCAAGTGGTTCTACCAACCGGCCTAGTGTTGGTCAAGAGATTTCTTCCACCTTCCAACCATCGACTGAGAGGATAATTGGCGAAGATTTCAGCGGACCGAAGCAACAGCAAAGGTTTGATCCAGAAAGAGGATACTATTACAAATAAGTGAAATAAAGGTTTGTTATTTATTTGATTTGAATGATTTTATGTTTAACGTGTAATTTAAAGAGCATGTAAAAAGTAAATAATAAGAAGCTGCAACTATACTTCTTTGTTATTTTTTTGCTTTACCAATACTTAATAACATATCAACATAGTAAAATATTTTCCTAAGAATCACAAAAGTAACTTGTTTTGGGCATAAATATTTCGAGTAAACGTTTTTTAAGAAGTTTCACCTAACTGTAGGTACAACTACAAGAACGATCTCATACTCAGTGTAATTACATTTCAACAAAAATATCAAGAATATACTTTTAGAATACCCAAACTAAAACTGATTATTTTATCACAACGCTAGAATTAACCTATCCGAGAGTCGAACCTGCAAACTACGCTTACATATACCGTTCAGCTTACGAAGTCACAAAGCTCAAATATTCAGCTTTCATCAAACTGCCTAAGAACGCCATCTGTTACTTAAACGTAGCACTTTCAACCTGATTCAACTTTGCATTGTAGCCGTAATTAGCATTGATCGATAACATTAAAGTTCACCATCATTTCAAAAGATGGCGCTAGCACGAAATTCCTCATATGATTTATTGCTCTCGCAGACTATAATTAATGATGTTGGTTAAAAAAGTCAGTACATTATGGCCTATGATAAAAAAAAATCAATCAATACTAATCAACGTTGTGAACCAAAGATTTCATAGTTTGGCGTAATGACGCTTTTTGCTCGTCTGGCTTTTTGTGGACTGTAATGGCTTTGGGTCATAGGGTAACCGGATCTGGTTACTGGCCTGAACCATGGTCAAAGCCAAGGTTCCACTATGAAGGACCATTGGGATTAAATTAATTTTCATTGAAATTGAATGCACAGGGAGAAATTCATTTTCGATATCTACTATTTCCTCTACCTAAAGGTTGTCTGGAAGAGATTGCTTTCTAGCAATAAGCCCGCCTAAATTGTTCTTAAATATGTCTGTGAAAACTAATTTCTGTAAATTTTTCTGTGCAATAATGTGTATCTATTACACCATGATCTATATAAATTATTTTTCGAAAAATATGTAAACTGGTTTTTGAGTTAATTTTATTGATACTAAGTAGCTCAGTTTTTTGCCTCAATTGGTAAGTAATTTAGTAGGTACCAGTCATGCTAAGTATGTTTCTAATTTGTCGTTACGTAGGTACATACAGGCTTACCCCACGTCTCCTACTAAAAACAAAAAAATAATAAACGTAACGGAACCGATAAAAAATAGCAACTTTAAATTATCATAATTGTAACCAGTTCACTTTGTTTTTATATGCACTTCAAAATTGACCTCATTCCACCTGATGTTAAGTGGTAATGAGGTCCTAGCTTAAGGACGACAAGTAGGTACAGCATAATAAATCTGTGTGGACTTGTCACAGTTACCTTGAAGGCTTGACCCCTGCTACTAATGTAGCACCCTCCAGGAGCTCTGTAAACCTATCTCACACGCAGGAACGCAATAATACAGAAGTGATTGTTATTTGGCTGCGGTCTTCTGTAAGGTGGAGGTATTCCACCAGTCGGATTGCTCCAGTTCGAGCGATGCCCTGCCTCACTTCGAATTCCAATAAACATTTAAATAAAAAACGAAAAGAAAATAAAAAAACACTTTTTTACTAGGTTTAACTGAATTTTCGATGAATCTTCCAAAACCTACCAAAGTACTATAAAAAACGAAATGAACATTAGGTACATTAAACCATGGTTTTATGTAACTTATTATATGATTTTTTACAATAAATATTATTATGAAATACAACTCAAAATAAAAATATTATTCCTATTTATTTCCGATCCCGTGCGCGTCGTTTCCAGTAGGTACGCAACGCGACTAAATTTTATCGCGCTCTTAACAAACGTCAAAATCGATTGAAGTCAGTACGTCAGCTGCTGATTGGCTGAAAATACGAGTGCGGTGTGCTATTAGCCAATCAACAGTATCGAAACTTTTGTCGTCTCATGCGATAAATTTGACGTATTGCACATGCTAGGCCCAACAACGAAATTAACAAACAGTTTGGGAATTACGCGGTTTTGGATTTGCTTAATTAATATCTTGTTTTTTTGGAAACGCTTAATTTGCATTCGAAGTGAAGTGGTAATGGCAGGTATGATAATTAAAAGTCACTGTCCGTCGTCAAATCCGCCATGTTTTGTTTAAAGGAGTAGACTTCTTAATAACTGTCAGAAAGCGATCGCTTTCTAGCGATAATCCGCCTTAAATCTAGCATATTTGGTCCTGACGAATAATTTATGTTAATGATGTATGCAATATAGTATACTTTAATCCAACATTTAGGTATTTAGATACGAGGTTTCATCGTTGATACTTAGGTTTGAAAATTTAGATAACTGATTTTAGAATTTAAACAGCAAAGTACTGGAAAAACCAACGTAAAGCTTTTCGAAGGGTCAAGTCCAAAACTCGATACCTTACATTCCACAATAGGATAGCCGACATTTTTGTTGCCTTGATATTTAAGTATCAATAGTACATCAGCTATTATTGGTATTAGAACTCATTTGTTTCCTAATCTATTGTACCGTTACCTTAATGTGAAGTTGGAAGAACGAATACTTGCTCAAGACTCTTTCAAATAACACAAAGCGTATGTTAAGAAAAAAATCTTGACAGAACAAAAGAAGGGCGAAGAGTTAAGCCTTCATTTACCAATTTCTTGTTTCAAGATCAGTCCCTAGCAATTTTTTTTAAATGTTTTTTATTTTTTTACATACACCCCCGTAGCATTTCCGCATGCTTAAGATGCCAGTAAATACATTTTTTTTTTCAAAGTAATATTCTTATAAAAAGAATTAACGAAATCGGTTCAGTTGTTCTCGAGATTTACGGTTAGCGCCGGCTCCTTTTTTATATTATAGAGATAAAAATTAATAACTTTGGGGGAGGCCTTTATTTATACGTCTGAAGCTTTTTTAGGAAGGTAAGACAAGTGCTATTAATTTTTGATTTATTGTTTTTTTTTGGTTATGGTTATTGGAATATTAAAGTTGACATTTAACTGTCCGTAGCTGCAAGGTGAGCGAGCCCTTAGATCATAGAAATGTTCTGTGAGCGAGCCGGACTTTGGCGTCTCATATCTTTTAGGTTCCAGGTTCGATTTCCTCGTCTGGTCAATATGGGAAAATGAACTTTTTTTATATTATCTCCGGGTGTAGTGGCGTCGTTTCTGATTTGGAACACAGTGGTTTAGCTACTTACCATAGAATCAGAGCTGAATAATTCAAGATATAGCTTATAGCTGTAAACATAAACTTGTTTTATTCTTGCAATAATTAAATTAAATTTTTCTATCATTTTATTTTTTTGTGAAATTCTGAAGGCAACGATTTTTTTATGGCGGTTAGTTGTTAGGTTCAGCAAAGAGGTTAAGCTAGAATCTTTTTAAAGGCTAATTCTATCGTGAACAAAGCATATGTGATGTTGTCCAATACGGTTCAGTTTCAAGGACATTATTATTTTTGTTTTCTCCAGCTAAAACAATGTATCGGTATTAATAGAAAGATAGGCAGACGTGTATATTAGTGGGGGTCTTAAGGCGTTTCGCACTTTCGCACCGCAAGCGGTTTGAACTACGGTAATCGCCCAAGAGCCTCTTTTGAATGGGTTGTTTCGCACCACGGTTCGAATAACCTAAAAACATTTTTGAATGGGTCGATTCAGACCGCCTTTGAAATGGGTAAATTCTGACAAATTTATTGTATTTTAATGACACATTTCATAAAGCCAGGCACAAAATAACAGGACAGTCAAATTCATTTAAGTAACAAATTAATACCTCACTAGTCAATTTTATTACAACGTGAAAATTTTCATCTTAAATATGCGCACATACATTTAAAAAAACACTTAGAAATACAATTATAATTTGTTATTATCTGGCTTTTTTTACAATCCACTTTTCTTCTTGTCTGTACAGATAAATCACAGGAATCCTAAAATTTGTATGCGTGTCTAAATCAGACTTACAAGGAGGATTGTGCCGTGGTTCGAACCGACCCATTTTAAAAAGAAACCTTGGGCGATTCGCACCGCTATCACTACTGTGGTGCGATAGAACCCATTTAAAAGGGGCTCTTGGGCTTTTCACACCGCGTTTAGAATCTTTTGCGGTGCGAAACGCCTAAAGACCCATTAATGGAAAGGACCCCTAGGCGAAAACAAATAACAATAAATAACAATAGTTTCTCGGTTCATTTTGTTGCGTATTCGTTCGTGTCGAAAGATCGACAGAAACAATTTCCAAATCTAGCCCGAAGCTCCGTCTGCCCTTAATATCCATTCCTGGCGATGCATCGCGAATTTTGTTCCCATACATTAGTGTTTGTGTAAAAAGATACAGAGATTGCATAGAATTAATACAAATACATATAATAAAGTGTGGTAAGGCTTGCATCGATGCCAGTTAATAAATCTTATTCTGTTTCACGATATTTCTTTTAAGACCCTTAAATTGCAAAAAAACCATTCCAGTGTTCCATATTATTGATATTCAAGTATGTTCTTTTCTTGATTTAGTTTTGAAAAGAGTAATTTTATAACGTAAACGCGAGGGAATCGTAATGCTATTTCCAGTAACAAATCACTGTTTTAGCTTACTTTTTAATTATAGGTAACATTATTTTAAAACATACATTTCAAGAAATGGGTATTGCCTTTCGAAATAGGTAGTTATGTCCGAAGAAAATACCTATGAACGAAGTCATTCCTTTCAAAAGCTTATCTAATGATTAATTTATGGTACCCTCGATATTTTAGCTTATGTTATTTGTTGACTTGAAAATCTGATTAGTTTTAAAGTGATCACAAAAATTACTGAGGTATCCTCTGTAAATTAAAGGATAAATAAACGTCTTTTTCTTAAACCCTAAAAGAACATTCGTAGCTAACTTATTAGAAAACGTTAAAAGACTACTCAGTTACGATCTTCAGAACCGGGCCATCACCTTATTTTAGTACGTAGGATTTTATTATGCATTACAGGTAATAATGAAACCATTCTAGTCATTATAAAGCGTTTACTAAACCACTAAAACCCGGCACCCAAGGCCGTCCGTGAGAATCCAGCCTAACATTAAAATTAATACACTTAAGTATGGCAAGTGAAGCATGTAATATGGCTTGCTTTAACCATGCCTTAAAGTTACAATATTTCGGGCACAGCGATGATCTATATCGGTTGATGTAATCTGAAGATCGATCGAAAATCAACATAAAGTTAATACCAATGCAGACTTGCGTTTGAAATGAGGTGGAAATATAATTTTTAGCAAAAAACAAGTCGGTTTCCCTTAATTTTTTGGATATCATCCGACCTTAATCCTAGTCTGATGAAATAAACCAAAAATACCTCCTTGTTTATAATAAAATCGTCAAAATCAGTTCATAATCGACAAAGTTACAGTCGAATTGAGACATCTACTTTTTTGGCGTCGGTTAAAAACATGGTACGATCTCAATTTGAAATATAAAACACTTAGTATGTGACAAGTTACTTGGAACATAGATAGGTGGCTTTGAACCCGATTGGTCCTAGAAACACATTCTAGATTATTGTTCTGAGCTTTGCAAAGCTAAAAAGCATCGAAAACCAGTGTTCTATAATTGTAACATTATTAAAACACTTGATATTGTCTCTAGACTTAGATTTACTACACTGCGGAAATCTACTAGTAAGAATATTGGACTCCAAAACTTCCCACAACTCGTTAGTAAATCTTTATTGAACAAGTTTTCGAACAACATATAACTTAAACCAACAATGAAAACCCTTATTAACGTTTAACCTCGTAAAACTGTAAAAATGACTGCTAGATTACTTTTTTATTATTTATTGCGCAGAAATTGGTTTTACAGACATATTCAAGTACAATATAGGCGGTCTTATTGCTAGAGAGCAATCTCTTCCAGACAACCTTTAGGTAGAGGAAAAAGTAGATATCGAGAAACGGGTACGGCAGTGCAAAATGTTTATTGAGAAAAATACTAACAGAAAATATATATACCATATGACATAAAATACATAAAAATAAATAAAACTATAATAAATAAATACAGAAATTTCCATAGAATATTTACGGTTTAAACAAACAGAAATAAATATATGAAATCAAATTAATTACCCACAAATGCTAAGCTTTATTAAAATACTTTGATAAAGGATACAAGTTCGCATTTAGCTAAGAGAAAGAAAGAAAGATTTTACTCTTGATTTTAAAATGGGAAGGGACTCAGATTCCCTGATAGGTAAAGGAAAATAATTCCATAAGCGTAAGCGTACTTTTTTTGTGCTTAGAATAGTTTGCAATTAAGGCCCAATACGAAGAGAATTAGCGAAACTTCATGTATTTCTGTTCACTACAACGATGACCTCAAGTAATTCTAAGCATTAAATCACTTTTTGTACGTTTATTCAGATATTTTACAAGGTCGCCGCCTTCTTGAAATTTTAAAATAAATGAATATATAAAAATTATACCGTTTTTAAAAAATTTTCAAAAATGATTTCTTCAAATTATTTTTCTTCCAAAACTCTGTAAATATATATTTAGAAAAAAATCTTTTTACTAAAAAATTTTAGGATTGTGATTCCAAAGGTCGCCGCCTTCTTCGTTTTTTATACAATCTATTAGTTATTAAAATAATTCATTTTAAACACAAACGCCTGATTAAATTGTATAATTCTTAGATATGAAAGTTTGCCGTTCAGGTGCTTCGATGTGTAGTGTTGACAGGTGACGGCAGTTAGTTGTCTGTTTTGAAAATAGTAAATAAATTGGTTTACACGCGTAGTCTTTACGCAGCTCGAATTGCGCAAATTCCATTTTGAGATAATATTTTTTGTAAAATACTTTTTTGTTGGGAGGCTGCTTAGGCTGCATTTTTAGGGTTCCGTAGTCGACTAGGAACCCTTATAGTTTCGCCATGTCTGTCTATCTGTCTGTCCGTCCGAGGTTAATCTCAGAAACCGTTTGCACTAGAAAGATGAAATTTGGTACAAATATGTATATTAATCACGTCAACAAAGTGCAAAAATAAAAAATAAAAAAATGTTTTTTAGGGTACCCCCTCTACACGTAAATTGGGGTGTGATTTTTTTTTATTTCAATCCTAACATGTGATATATCGTTGGACAGGTATTTAAAAATGAACAGGGGTTTACTAAAATCATTTTTTTATATTTTTAATATTTTGGGAAATAATCGCTGCAAAAGAAAATAAAATTGTGTGTCCCCCCCCCCCCCCTCTAACTTTTGAACCATAAGTCAAAAAGTATGAAAAAAATCTGGAATATAGAACTGCATAAAGGCTTTCTAGGAAAATTATTTTGAACCTGATGGGTTTAATCGTTTTTGAAATTTTTGCAAAAATATATTTTTTTTAACTATAGTTGTAATTTAAGGATACTTAAGTATTGTGATGCTTTGAAAACTACGGAACCCTACACTGAGCGTGGACCGACACACTTTTGGCCGGTTTTACTTATTTACAATAGCCAAACTGATCATTTATACGTTTCTAGGCAAGTGAGAAACTCAAAAATGCAAATCGTCGACGCTCGTGCAATACCACGTATGTAGCATTTGCCATAAAGATTAAAGTGGTCTGTTATTTCATATTATTTCAATCTAAATTAGAACTTACGGAAAAATGTCATTACGCGGTATTGAACGCGCGTCGACGAAATATCACAACCGAATCGGAAAATAATGAACAGAGTAAGTGCAAACACAGAGACGGCAAATAATGTCATACATTGTCATAGGGGTATGATTGACCGCTTGGAGTCTAGTAAGAATTAATACACTCAGGACCTTACCCCCACTATGGAGAAAACAGAATAAAGTTTTTAATTTTTGCAATTTTTACAACGACATTTTGTAAGACTCACAAGTACAATCATTTCAAAGTATGTACGTGAAGTTATTTTTCGTACGATGCACCTATTACGAAAATGTGGTCGCATGTGGCTAAAAGCCAATCATAATCTTCAGTAGGCATCTGAGATGGAATTGACCGATCATGATCGCCATGTATACCTGACGGTAGCAAGTTTGATGTCTTGAGAGCAGAAGACCTCTGAATTTAGCTTACTGAATGCCGCGACTGCAGCACTAATTCTGCTTATTATTTCAGCATCGAGGTTGCACTTGGGTGTTATTGTACTCCCAGGTAGCGGAATTTGTCAACCCGCTTCAACTAGTTCTCACCAAGTCTTCATTTCAGTGTCTCGCGACCATTAACGTCCTTCGACAGCCATTTCTCTTTTTGATACTTATTTTTAGACCAAATTTTTGGCAAGACGGTGAAAATCCGACATGATTTGCTGCAGGGTTTTGGGGATTCTGCCACGAAACAAAGGTCATCTACGTACAAGATCTCATTAATCATAGCGTGTGTAACACGTTCGTGCAAGCCCTGAGTGCGGAACCGGATGCGAAAACCTTTCGAAGAAGTCCTTGAGACATCCCTGACATCCAATGCAAAATACAGCGCGGATAGTGTAGGCTAGTACATACCCTTGCTTCATACCACAGGTGACGGGGAAAAAAGTCAGACTATTCGTCGTTGACAGAACTGCTCCGTGCATCATAGCTTCCCTAGCACCATCTAGAGAGCTTTCCGGGGCACGCCATCGAGAGCCTTCTCGAGGTCAACTCTTTTCTTGAAGATGACGCACTGAAAAATTAGCTCTGCACGTGCCCCGATCAGGCCAAAATCCAAATTGGGTTTCAGGCAGGTGCTCTTCGGTGTGTTTTAGGAGTACTCTGGCAAAGATTTTTCCAGGGGCTGATAATAGTAAAATACCCCGGTAAGAGGTGCAATCGATCAATGCGAGAAACTGTAAAAATGCTAGGACTTGGTCTTTTTTCCCACAAAGTACAAAAAGGCTCCATATAGCCGAATGAAACCCGTCACCACCGGATTTAAATAGTTGCTCTCCCGGTATCAAGTTGATACCAACCACGCGCTATTTTAGTTGTTAACTGACCGCAAGAACAATCTCAGCAAGTGTCAGCGGCTTATCCAGCTTAGCTAGAGTGGGGAGTTCAGATATCAACAGAACATATTCAAAGTCAAGAGACCAGCGCACGTTGAGTAGAGCGTTGAAGTGTCCCATCCATTACTCGAGCACTTTCTCCTTTGTTTTGAGAAGTCCTTCACCATTCGATGGTTTCAAAGGAGCTTTTGAAAAGGGGATCGTGCTAATCAACTTTCGAACCTCACTGTAAAACACCCCAAGCTAGTTTGTGTCAGGAAACCACTGTATGTAGTGAGCTTTGTCTTGCCACCACCGATCCTTTCCCAAGATAGTCGACGAAACTTCAGGTTACTCTCGTCGTATTTCCACAACACTTTCAGGGTGAATTGCTCTGCTTTGTCGATTGCGCTAACTATGACTTTATCGTTTTCAACAAACCAATTTTCATGTTTTTGGTTGTTAGCCCTTGAGTGAATTTAGCCGTGTCTAAGATATGAGAAGATATAGCCAACCAGCTCTTTTCGATATCACTTTCGATTGTTAGCGCTTCAGCATATGTCTTCATTGTCTCATGATTCATAAGCCTAATACCGTTTAAACATGCAGACTTGGATGGACCGGATCTGCGAGGACGCCGGAAGCAAAGACGTAGTTTTATAACGTCAAGTACAGACTTGACCACAGGGTCAGTCTAGCAGTGACCACCACGCATCCCGCGGGTGATTAGGACTTGGGAAACGTCTCTTTGCCGTACTTTCGCATAGTCTATTAGATACTAATATTTGGGCCTTGGGTGCTCCATGTAGTTTTATGCTTCGCGGGGAGGCTGAACAAAGTGTTTGTAATAAATTGAGCATAAATTGAGCAGTAGCTGACCATTCTAGTTCATGTTACCCACTCCGTTTCTGCCTAAGATTTTAAGCCAGCCATCATAGTCTTGAGCCATTTTGGCGCCCAACACGAGTACCAGCTCGATTGGACGTACACTCTTGATACTGCGCGCTAATTCTTCGGAGAATTGCTAAGTTCCCGAGAACAATTGCGGTTTTCCGTTCTGGATAGGTGTTGGAGTTGTGATCAAGTCCCTACTTGACCCTTTAGCACGTTCTACGCGCCTGAAGTCATATTAGGTGATTTTAAAAACCGTATTTTATTGTATTGTCGACTACGAGTGAAACGATGCGGAGGCAGCCGCGGTTACTACCATCCGTGTGGGTTAGGGTGAACATTTCTTTAGGGCATCTTTTCTAGCCCCCTCCCCGGCTGAGCAGGCAAAGCAGTACCCCCCTAAACAGGCCACCTTTGTCACTAAGGTGCTGCCGAATCCTCTTTATCTCCCCGGTGTAGAGTGAAAGCGACCACGATGTACCAACTACACCCCCAGAGTCGTCCAAGTGCAAGCCTCTGACAAAGCCCAGTCTGTATGAAACTGGACCTCTGCCCTATCAGCTTGCCCTATGCTTATCAGCGTGGACTGCCTTTACCGCCGAGTTAGACTTTGTACACAAAGCAGGAGGTTCCACCGCAAGACCTGCCAACCGAAGCATGCAGGATTCCTCATCGGGTTTAGCTCACAAGCCGACGTAATAAGCCGGGGTGTGATCGTTGTGTGTACCACAGCTACTTGGAGCCACCGATGAGGATGCGTGTACCGTCTGCAGTTCTGCACTTCATGTACACAACCTTTTGAAAGGTCGGTTAGCATACACGCTGCAAACGCTCAATTACACCCCATATATCGATGGCCCCAACGAATAAACGTGCAAGAGCTCTTGCCCAAAAATTTTTTTTCGTTTTTATGGCATAGAATACGCCTACACATTTTTTTTTTGTAAATTTTGGACTTAAAATAAGACTTTTATAGCACAAAATTCGTTTATTGTAGGGAAATTAAATTATTTCATATAACATGAATAACAAAACATGCGTCTATTGAATCTAATTGTTTCTTTGAGAACACCAAAATAAACGTATTAAATCAATATGCCGCTTGTGTCTAACCTTTCCTTTGGGTAATAACTCCTACACAAAAAAAAGACACGATTATTCGTGTAAAAATGGAAGCTACTTTTATTAGTTATGCTTCATTACAGACCGCAAAAATTTTACTACAGCTATCCTAATGTATAATTATTATCTTTTACTAATTAGTAGAATCGTGTATCGTTTTACCACACTTATTTATGCTTCATTTATGACACGAATAAACGTGAAGTGATACATTTCTGTTAACAAGTCACGTATTATTCATTAGAATAATAAAATTATATGTTTTTTCTTGAATACTGAGATAATCGATAGTTTTATTTTCTTAAAAAATATATGATCTGAAATATTTTTAACCTTTAATATAATTATACATTAAATATATCTATTCATTACGACATTAAAGTAATGTGATTTCAAACGTTTTTATGGTTTCCTGAAAAGTAGTAGTTTTTCGTTTGAACGTTTATTCGTTGGGACCATCGATATGTTTGTATGTATGTAACGAATAAAATACAAAATTGATAATCTATTGGTACTTACTAATATTACAAAGTAGTAAGATTTAATAAATTATACGTACGCAATGCTGTCTCTAAATCAAAGTTACTCTGCACAGCATGACATGTATGTATTAGTACTACATGGCATTAGCTCGTACTAGCACCGCACACTCGTGCTGCGCTAGCACGAGCTAATGCCAAATGCGTTCAATAGATGGCGCGCGGTTCGCCGCGAAACGGGTAATGTCAATTGCTTCGTATTGGGCCTTAAAACAAAAAGTCGCCCAAAAGTCGCGCGTCTGCGCAGCCGCGCGACTAACACGTTCGACCCGCGGCTAAACCGTTCTGGCTAGAATTACTCAACGCGACCTATTGCGTCAGGGAATAGTTAAAATTCAGTCTAGCCCATACCAGGCCTGTGGGAGGTGCCGTTAAAACGAAGATTTTTGAGAGTAAAGTGCCAGGAATGTTAGGATTGTTTCAAGGATAGTGAATAATTCAAATATTGAATGAACACGTTTTGTTGATGTGAATATGAAATAAATACTTAAAACATGTAACTTAAACTTTGCTTTTATTCTTGAATAAATTATTTTACGTTTTGCCGCGTTTACTTTTTCTACGAACAAATTTGACATGTCACTTTTTTCTTTTTTATTATATGGCGTTACACGTTTCTAAACAAAAACAGAAATGAGGTTTAATATGTACTAAAAGGTGAAAATAGCACGAACAGATAGATAATACAATTTTTTTGTACTAAGTAGAGTTGCCTATAGATACTGCGATGTAACGAATGGCTATCAATCGTAGCGACAGTATCGATACTATAGATGTTGTTAATCGATAAAAACTGGGAAAAGTTCACAAAGTCAATGTTTATAATTTAATTGACCCACGGGATTTGAACCCACGGCCTTTGGTTTTTAGAGTTTGACACTCTAACCACTTCACTATGAAGGCAGTTAGGCTTTTGAACCGATATTTGGTTAAATTGGTTGTCACGGACACTATAACAAAAATCGGGTGAAGTTGGTCACCCCTCCAATATCGGCTCGTAGCGTGCAAAGCTTATGTTTCCGAGTTTATCCCTTTCTTTATTTTTTGTTACACAATAAAAAAATAAATAAATATTGGACAACATCACAAACATTGCTCTAATTCTGTGGTAAGTAGCTAAATCAATTGTGTTACAGAAATCAGAAACAACGACGGAACCACAACACCCAGACCCGAGACAATACAGAACAGTTCGTTTCCCATATTGACCCGACCTGAGATCGAACCCGGAACCTCAGAGATGGCGCGACGCCAAAGTCCGCTCGCCTCTCGGCTACGGAGGTCGTCAAAAACAAAGCACCTATCAAATACATTCATCATCATAGTCTATTGCCCATTTGTCGATATCAACGCGCAACGCAAATTCTTTCCTGTCAAAATAATTCATCTCAGTGATAGGAATTCAGAACCATAATGATAGTGATTGATGATAGACATTAATCGCAAAGCGATCACACAAAATGGCGATATTTACGATTGTGCTAAAGTTGCTATCGTTTTGAATAAAGTGGATTAGCAAGGACTAATTAAAATTCCATATACATGTTGTATACGAACCGCTATTTACAAAGTAATCTGAGTCTTCTAGTATATTCTAAGTTGTTTATCTGTTTATTCTTAGGTACATAATTTGTTAGGAATTTATCGACTTCTATGCATGATTCCATAACATTTAAAATTGGTTTTCGAATTGAATTACATAGAAACACATTTCAAACTTAAGACAATGTTTATAACAGCACAATTTTGTATAAGAATGTGCAAAAACTAGATAGATATATAAGATAATTTAGAAAGATATATAAGAAAAAAGAGTTTTGTCCACAAATATGTAGATACATTTGCAACAAGTGGTATAGTCAAAATAGGCTGGCGGTAACGATCATTTGTATGATACATTATAATATCTCACTGATTAAATATAATTATCCACCCAAATCTCAATTTGTTACTTTTTCTCAAAAATACTACTAAATAAATTTGAAATATGGCTTTTATTTTAACTAAAAAATAATGCCTAACTAAATAAACAAAAAAATATCTTTCAATCAAAAAGGTCAAAAAGTGAAAAAATATTTTAGTCGTTAATACGAACAATTTACTTCCCAAAATTTCGTGGTCACGAGCTGACTCTACTTAAAAAAGTTGTCGCGTTTTTACATGTTTTTTTTTAATGTTTAAAATGGAACGCGAAAGTCTTAAATTCTCTAGTATATGATAAGATACAAAATTCCACTCTATACTCACCTACTGGTCATGTCGGCTATTAAGCCCAATCATCTCGCTATGTAATAATTGGAGCTAATTCTTCGATATAGTTTAGCTACAACATTATCAATACATTTATCAAGAAACCGTTTGACAGTTGACGTGCTTCATTTGTTTTTTTAAACCGACTTGAAAAAGAGGAGTTTTTCCAATTCGATCGTATATGAGAGTCACGTTTTTATTCTGAATCTGCTGCTCGACTTGGCGGGGGCACGGCAGCAAGTCGAACAAAAAAGCGGCACGGACGTACCAAGCAGCCCAGCTGGTGAAAACCGCCGGAAACCTTACAGAAGACCGCAGCCAAATAACCATCACTACTGTGTTGTTGTGTTCCTGCGTGTAAGTAAGGTTTCCAGAGCTCTTGGGGGGTGCTACATTAGTAGCAGGGTCAAGCGTTCAAGGTAAGGGCGACAAGTCCAGTAACAGCTTTATTATGCTGTTCTTGTCGCTCTTAAGGTGGGATGAGGTCAATCTTGAAGTGCAACATAAAAAAAATATCTTTGATTTCGGTGCAGTTTCATGAGCTATAGCACAAAAGTCGTTTACAAAACCGTTTTCGTTCAAAATGGCTGATCGCAGCATTTATTTTGTGCAATGTATAACAAGGATAATTAACTTATTCACGCGTAAACTATTGAGAGTTGCTATTTACGTAATCGAGTAATCCTATGAGAACGGAATCGTGTAGAGGAGTCCATAATTCATGTTTCGATTACTTTGTTGGCGTTTCTCAAACTTTAAGTGACCATTGAAATAAAGATTTATGTTTGTATGGAAACCCCAATTTTTATTTTGGCGTGGATAACTTTAAATAAGATGTATCAAGTAGCTTTTTTATTTTTGATTACAAATGGTTGTCCCAAGTCAACTTTTGTATACAAACGATTTTATAAGAACCCATTAAATACCTGATTTGAGATTTTTTGGAAGTAATTTTAAGATTCAGCTGCAATAATTATATTGTCAATTCGTAGTGTGCCCACCACGAGAGCGCATTTAACAAAAAGGAAAAAATTAATGGAAAACTTATTGAAATCTGTCCACAACAAAAAAAAACAATTTCCAATAATTATACTTCGACGACCTCCGTGGCCGAGAGGCGAGCGTGCCGGACTTTGGCGTTGCGCCATCTCTGAGGTTCCGGGTTCGATCCCGGTCGGGTCAATATGGGAAATGAACTTTTCTGTATTGTTTGGGTCTGGGTGTTGTGGCACCCTCGTTGTTTCTGATTTCTGTAACACAAGTGCTTTAGCTACTTACCACAGAATCGGAACAATGTATGTGATGTTGTGATGTTGTTGTCCAATTATTTTTTAACCGTGTATTTTAACAGGAACTACGTGCTTGAATTGAAAAAATATATATTTTGAGTTGGTAGTTATTTCACGAAAAAAATTTATTAAAGCTTTATAATAGTACGTTGTGGCCAATAGGAACAAGGAATCAGTAGAAAATTAAGAAAAAAACGGGGATAATCCGCGTGAAAAACTAGTATCTCATGATAAAATTAATGTTGAGAAACAGTATATCAAAAAACCGCAATGAGTTACTTACACTAGTAATAGCTAAAAGCTATCCAAACAAATTTTGACCTTACATTTGATCTATTTCTCAACGGAGATGCACAGACCGACACACCTATATTCGAGACTCACGAACTGATCTGAATAATGACTACTTGCGTGACCTCTCCAACATATCTAGTAAGTGCAACTATTAATTTAGACGCTACTAATTAGGTCTGTTTAGCTAGTGCTAAAAATGTGGTAGTCTGTTTGAAGTTCTATAACATTTTCTTTATTTCATCAGGCGACTGATTCATAAATAAATAAATGCGCCAGACAATCACATCAACCACCCAGTCTCAAACTAAGGTTTTCCCTTAGTTTTCCCTATGAGCACCAGACGATGGATACTAACTGGGGGCGTCATCCCAGCACAGCCAGACCCAAGTCAAAATACAAATACAAAATACAAAAATACAAAAATGTTTATTTCAGTAACCCAATAATGCAATTACAAGTAATTGGAGCTGCCTTTTAAGTAAAATTAATTACTTGTGTTAGGTAGCACCGCTCTTCCATACCATGGTTACAATCAGACTTAATCCTACTTATTTGAAATTAAAGAAGAACATAAAAATATAAATAAATAAATAAAAAAAAAAAAAAAAAAAAAATATATATATATATATATATATATGTCTATTGATTACATCACTTACATAACAATCAGGATCCCACCCCCACCCGTACACCCAGTCCGAATAATGGTATACTTGAGCATGTGTGTACGCGAGGAAGTGTATCTGTGTTTGTATGAGTGTGTGTTTGTGTGTGTGTGTTTGTGTGTGTTCGTGTGTGTGTGTGTGTGTGTGTGTGTGTGTGTGTTTGTGTGTGTGTGTTTTTTCAATTTGTCAATTTGGAAAAGTTCGTTTCCCAGAATGGAACCCGGGACCTTTCGCGCTTTGGCTACCCACCTAAGCCACTGCGCCACCGAGATCATCATAAACGTCGGAAACGATTTTTATTAGGGAAATCTATGATTTGTCTCTGTCTAATTGTTTATGGTAAGAATGAGTGTTAGCGACTGCTGAGGTCTGACCTCCTTGGTACTTTTGATTATGAATTTATAGTTTTATGTTTTCGTTTCCATTAGTGTTTATGTCAGTGTAATTTATTAGTCTTTATACTTTCTTACCAATATACCGTATACGAACATAGACCTAGTTTAAACAGTAATAAAAAGTTCACAAAGTCCATTATTCCATTGCAAAGCCATTACTATTCAATATGAAATTTGTTTTCTTTGGTAAAAAGCTTGATGAGTATTAATTGCACAAAAATAAATAGGTGCCTACCTCTGTTATCCTAAATCAATATGAGAAAATTATATAAATCAATATGAAAAACAACAGCATAAAAATTGTTGCAAGTCACATCACAATAGCATTACCTTTTTTTTTATATTGCACTTCAAGATTGACCTCACCCCACCTGATCTTAAGTGGTAATGAGATCCTAGCTTAAGGGTGACAAGTACAGCATAATAAATATGTTACTGGACTTGTCCCCCTTACCTTGAAGGCTTGACCCCTGCTACTAATGTAGCACCCCCCAGGAGCTCTGGAAACCTTACTCACACACAAGAATACAACAACACAGAAGTGATTGTTATTTGGCTGCGGTCTTCTGTAAGGTGGAGGTATTTCACCAGTCGGGCTGCTCCAGTCCGAGCGATAAATCGCTATGCCCTACCACTCCTCGCTATGCCCTACCTCTCTTAAAAATACCTTGCCATGTCACAATTAACCTCACTTCAATAAAACAACATCGATCCTATGTGGTGAAATAAAATCACTATGCATTTAAATTGCAACACAGTCGAAGACGTGTGCGCAGGCTAGAAGATCGATATCAAGGTTAAGATGAAGTGGAGCGCGTTAGCAAGTGTAATGCACTGGTTTTTAGGGTTCCGTAGCCAAATGGCGAAAAACGGAAACTTTCTGGATTCGTCATGGCTATCTGTCTGTCTGTATGTCACAGACATTTTTTCCGAAACTATAGGACTTATACTGTTGAAACTTGGTATGTAGATGTATTTTGTGAACCGCATTAAGATATTTCACAAAAAAATAATTAGGGGCTCCCCATACTTATAACTGAAACTCAAAACTTTGTTTTCCTTAAACCAATCGTTTGGGGTATCTATGGGTCTTCTATCGATAGGTCTTTTAAAATAATATTGAGATTTCTAAGTATATATTTTTTAAGTTGAATAGTTTGCGCTAGTCACACTTCCAAAGTAGTAAAATATGTCCCCAAAAAAAAGAAGTAGGTACATTACCATTCATGCTTCCACTAGAAACTGGTTTGAACGAGATCTATTAAGTAGTTTTTTTAATACGTCGTAAATTGTAAACCGCTATACATTACTTTTAACTCAATCAACTCCAATATAAACTTTTATAATATGTTACTTACTGCTACGGAACCCTTCATGGGCGGCTCCGACTCGCACTTGGCCGGTTTTTTTTCTGTTTTTAGTCCGTACAGATGTTAATTAAATATTATGAAGCTCATCTTACAAGTATGTTGCTTAAGGTCTTCGCCAACTATTACTGACTAATGCCCGGTTCCAATAATTGAAAAATGATCCATTCTAGTAACGGATAGTATTAAATATACGAGGCGTAAGCCTTCGGCCGTTCCCGCCAGTCCCGCGACCATCCAGGGGAGACTAGAGGGAGCGGCCCCCTAGGGGGCAGCTATCGCCGACGGCGCTATGGCCGTTATGGTTTTTCAGTTTCCCATAGCGCTGTCACTGGGCGATGAGAAGGTGGATGGGTTTTTTAGTTAGGGTAGTCCTTGCTCCTAGCGGGGGAGTCCCACACACGTCGCTGTCGTCCCCACGGCAGCGATATGGTACGAAAAGTATTTTTCCCATATCAAAAAAAAAAAGGCGTAAGCTAAAAACGTCAGACTGACGATGATGACAGCTGGTATGGAAAATAAATTATGGAACGGTATTAACGACTCATAGTCGGGTGGAGAAAAACGGATAATCAATTTTGACACATTACGAATAGTAAAATATTGAAACAGGGCAGTAGATATAAAATAAATGTAAATCAGTTTTGTTTACATGAGAAAAATTTAAAGTGAAAATGTTTTACTCTTAAGGCGTGGAAGATAAGTATACAGGTTTCTTATTATATTGTCTTTTCAACAAGATATACGAAATGTACCTATCAACAAAGAGTGGTATTTTCATGTCTAATTTGCTATGGTGTATATTTTTAATATGCATTATAATGCAAAGCTGTTTTGCCTGAATAAACAAAAAAAAAATATATTTTTAGAACCTCCAGAAGTAGTACTTGAGGGTTTATCATCGATGAAGTTATTAGCAAACACAAATAAATATGTATATAGTCCAATTGAGAAAAAAGGAGGTTTTTAAGTTGGTTGATTAAGTCAAATAAGAGAATAGAGGGTCCCAGTTAAGCGTTTAGGTAATAAAAAAAAATTTGTTATAAGCCATTTTGGCAATCTGATAACATCTAATTATAAGATCTAATAATAATCACTAAACCTAAAGTGTACTCAATTTATACGTATACCCAAGGATATATTATATAATATTGTTATTTAATAACACAAAAACAGTAAAAAGTTAATCATGACAAGATTTTTCTGGTAAAATATTATTGTAAAGGTATATGCTTTTTTACTTCATCAATAATCACGGTTGTAAGTGCGACATTCATAATAGTAATTTATGAATTATTAAGTGTTTCATCTGACAATATTAATAATCTCATTCCTGCAATACCCGGATAATATTACCTATAATCATAATGCAGGAAATACCAGTCTCCTTAAAAGCTCAAAATCTGTATCTGGTATGAATACATATCGTTGGAAGCTATGCATAATTAAATACTTTAACACAGTATGCGATACAATAACAGTGAAATAAAGATGGTTGCGACAGTAAAAAAGTGATTCCAATAATAGGGATACGTATCAATACATTTAATAAATTACCGTAAAGTAATATTTGACTTGCCCGTACTTTTTATTGATAATAATATGTGGAACAATTTAAATGTCCAAATTCACCTACATATGTAGTATATATTGTTCATTTACATGCTATGTTGCGATGTTGATCATTTATTTTAAGAGAGGATATTTGATGAGTTTTTGCGGCGCTTCTTCTCAACAGGGTCAACATCAAGGCGCTGTTAGGAGAAAATAATTGACGTACAAAATAATTTATTTTACATTCACTTGCAGAAATAAATAATTTCATTTCATTTCCTTTCCTCGCTGGTACTATACACGTATACTATAAAGCATTATATGTATGTATATTAGACATTTAGCATTGCATTGCAATATGAATGAATGAATGAATTTATTTATTAATAATAATATGTAGTATTCCCTGACTGATGAGTATTGGTGTTCTTAGCCACCATTCTTGGTACTTAAAGCTGTTAACAGTTTTTATTTCACATGCTGTTTTACGAAAAAATACATGAAATTATGCGCCTTAAGATTACATATAATACATATTTTTAGGGTAGCAACATACCGGCAGTTGAGCGTTTTGTGGTTATTTTTTAATAAGGAAAGTTTAGTATCGAGCTTAAAGCATCAGTTATATTTTGATAGATACGACAACATCAGTGAATACTTGCAATTTGATATAATCCATACTAATATTATAAATGCGAAAGTAACTCTGTATGTCTGTCTGTCTGTATGTCTGTCTGTCTGTTCGTCTGTTACTCTTTCACGCCTAAATGGCTGAACGGATTTTGTTGAAATTTGGTATAGGTATACGTTGAACGGACATAAGCTACTTTTTATCAGAAAATAAGTGGGGATGGGGGTAATACCACCTTTGAAAGTTTATATGGAAAAATGTTTATTTTTGAAGTTAGAGATATGAAATTTGGCACAAATATAGCTTGAAACTTGGATTAAAATATATACTACTTTTTGTTTCGAATATTAGGGGAGAAAGGGGTAAAACCGACCATAAAAGGATGTAGTCCACGCGAACGAAGTCGCGGGCACAGCTAGTATAACATAAAGGCAGTACTTAGCCCAGAGTGCATATTCTGTTGTGCCTTAGACTGTATGTTATATTACTGATATAAAAACCAAAGAAAGGATGACAATAAAAACGTTTTTTTTTGTGATATTTTATTATATTTATTACGTGTACTGACCCATTTCTTTTTCTAAATATTGTGTTTTTACTAACCTATGGATCTTTGTAGTCCAAAATAAAGGAATTTGAATTTGAAATCATTATACATACCTATTTATCTGATGAATAAACTTGTTGTTTTCTTACTGAACTTAGCTTAATTGTAAGTCTCGAAACAAAACTCCACCAATTAAGAAGCATTCAATTAATTGGATGCAATTAAAGTGGTGCATCTAAAACTGTACCTATCTTCAATATGTTAAATATTTATGTAAATTGTAGTGCAGTTATTGTGTAAAATTGTTTTTAGCGATTGATTTATGTAACTGTAAGGTAGGTCTTATTTGTAATTAAGACAGGTACCTCTGTTGCTAAAATCTATACTTATTAGAAATCTGTAGAGTGGTTAATTTTGAACATTAAATATATTTCCAAAATAACTATTACGGGGTAATAAGTGATCGATAGTGATGCCAAAAATGGAATCAGTAAAATGTCTGTCTGTTGCATTAATAAAGCAATGAATTGACGTAAGAATTATTCAATGTTAAAACTAATTCTGTAATCAACATCACATAAATTGCTCTAAATCTGTAGTAAGTAGCTTAAGTATTTGTGTTACAGAAACAACGACTGTACCACAACACCCAGACCGGAGACAATATACAAAAGTTTATTTCTCACATTGACCCGACTGGGGATCAAACCCGGAACCTCAGAGATGGCGCGATGCCGAAGTCCGGCCCGTTCGCCACTCGGCTATGGAGGTCGTTAATACATATACCTATACAAGGAGCAATCCAGCGCCAAATATTATTCGTATCCTTTCAACCATCAGTGTTACTATAATTACGCTCCAAATATCCAATCATCATCACAATTTTTATTGGAATGCGTATAAGTTCAAAGCTGATTGAGAAATGAAGCCATTCGCCCAAGCAATTCCAAACAGACCACCGGCCGGCGTTCATTATGATAAGACTGCAGTAATTATTGTAAATTGAAATCTTTACGAGTTGCATCCTTGGATGACCCTTCTCTCGTAAGGTGGGTAACTCATGGTTGCATTATTTGCATAGGTCTAATGCAAAACTCAAAAATATTGACCACTCAGAATAAAAAGAAATAATAATATTAATAATTTAAAATATTTAAAGTTCGCAAGTGCGAGGTAAAGCACTATAAAATCATAAAAATCGATTAAGATGCCAAAGTGTATTCGATTCCGTGGTTTTCAAACATTTCTGGAACGAATGTACCACGGGCTGATAAGTATGTAATTCTAAACACATTCGGCAGAGGGCAATTACCGGAGGCTAACGGGTTGATACAGCAAAAAAAATTCATCGCCTACGATAACTTGCGGTGAACTCAGTTGGAAGAGCAGTACGCGCGATACGTGAAGGTCGTGGGTTCGATTCCCGCAACGTAATAGGAGAAAAAATTGTTCTGTTTCTTTAAATAAGAAATACTAATGCATCAACCCATTACATGAATTAGCTGATTATAAACTCGCTTTCCTAAAAATTCCAATGGAAACTGGAATACCTAATCGTAGAGCTAAACCGTACTAAGGGTAATCAAATGGAGATTAGATATCTGACGTGTTAATACGACTTTACATCATAAGATTATGTACGATTTTGTATCATAACAAGAGCAAGCTCAAAAATCCTTTGGGTCTATTATTTAAGACCTGGTGTAAATGAAAAATTAATATCATAGGTGCTCATTTGTGAAGGAACACGTGCAATCAGGTACTTACCTATGCTTACACTATATTATTTATATCAATATACTTAGTAAGTATGTGAGGGAAAGTGCACCTTTTTATTAAAATTTATTAATATTAAAGAATATATAAAAAAACTGGGTTCAAACACTAATTAACCATGTATATTTACTAATATGAAGTACGTGGGAAGTTGTCGTAATATCAAATAGGCTTTAATGCATAAAGGCGCACTTGACGTACCAATAAATATACGGCACTTTACTATTTAATTCTAACTAGGACCGTCGGTAAAGACCATAGGACACACCTTAAGGATAATCATTTCGTGAGCTCGTGAGCCGTTAGCACAATTAGATCGTGTGTACCGGCTTTAGCGGACTGTCATCGTAATGTCAACCATTTCACTCGTTTTATAATATATGTCTCAAGATGGCCACGTATTATGATCCAAGATGGTCGTGAATAAATTGAATCGAGATTAATCTGAACGATCGTACGTCAATATCGATAAATAGTCAATATAGATAAATCTGTTACAATACCCAAAATCATTGGGCTCGTATTTTTGCGTTTTGTACCTTATCCAACAATGAAGGCCATACATTGAATTGAATTATCGCATGACGTCATAAGTGGGCACATTTTATACCACCAGTGACGTGGGCGTAACGAGACCTCACCCCGCAAGTGGGCATAGTTTTATACAACTATTTTTAAAGATTTTGCCAAATGAACAAATGGTACAGATTTTGCCAAATGAACAAATTAGTTAGATACTGATACTGTAAATGATCTGCTGAGTTTCTTACCGGTGTCTTCTCGGTAGATATAGGTTCCGAACCGAAAGTAGAATTACTTTGCATTGTATTCAATGACGATTCAAAAGTGTTATATGTAACCTACTTGAATAAAGAAATATTTGAGTTTGAGTGCTGCCCGGGATTCATCGAAACAGCATTAGCTGAGCTTTTTGTCTCATCCACAATCCATTTATGTTGAGACATTGTTTTCTTTTTTTCTGCCACACGACGTTTTTTTGAAGACCTTCGTGGTGCAGTGGCTAAGGTAGGCGGCCAAAGCGCGCAAGGTCCCGGGTTCGATTTCCGGTCGGGTCAATTTGGAAAACGAACTTTTCTAAATTGACTTGGAGTCTGGGTGTGCTGGGATGACGGATAACTGGGGGCAGTTGGTATCCGTCATTTAGTACTCATAATACAAGGGAAAACCTTAGTTTGAGACCATGTGATTAGTGTGATTGTCTGGCGCATTTATTATTTATTAAACATTAAAATAACCTTAATTCGCAAGTGTTTGTTAACAATTAGCAATCCAGAATTAATTTGGTTTAAAAGGAAAAATATCAGTAGAGCAGATTTTAAACTATGATCTCCCACTGCTCTCTTCTCTTCTCTTCATACTAACTGATATTAAATGGGATATTCCAATGCGGGACCTTGTGCACATTCAAGGTACTCTCCTTTCTGTGCAGCATTAATATAATCATACTACTTCTTTTCTCCTTGGCTCCTTGATGAGCTCCATACATTATTATTTTTTAGCTTTTGCATTTTAACACCACTATTGGACGCATTTTGTACAATTCTGTTATCTGTCACCATGACTCCCTTTCTTTTATCTCTCTCTTTAAATATCATTGTTTTTTTTCTATTCATTTTTATTTAAAATTGAATTTAAAGCTCCCTATTTAAATTGACTTGAGTCTGGGTGTGCTGGGATGACGCCCCCAGTTAGTATCCGTCGTCTGGTACTCATAGTACAAGGGAAAACATAGTACAAACTAATTTGAGACCAGGTGATTGGTGTGATTGTATGGCGCATTTATTTATTTATTTATTTTGAGTTCTTTCTAATTTCCCTTCCCTCCGTAACAATTTCTGGTACCTAGGTACGAGCCCGCTGCAGAAGTACTCACTTAATATATTACATGCTACACGGCCTATTTTTAGTCCGGGTAGTCCCCGTCTCTTCTGGGCGGGGGAGTCCCACGCAAGCCGCAGCCGTCCTCAACGCATTTTCTGCCACTTAAAAAAAAGTGATCATCCTCACTCCAACAGAGATCTGATTTAATATATTAATTTGACCACAGTGAGTCCAAAGCTTTACAACATGCCTCTTCTAATGCTAACGATGCTCTTACAATTGTAACGTGGTTATTTGTACTTGTGCAACCTGCACTGTGGCTTCGGGCGTCATCTTATTGGGGTTTGAGCAATTCGCGCCATCAGTCATATCGTGCACCTCCTGGCTTAAGTATTATAATCCTCTGCAAGTAAGGTGGCATACCTCATCGGAGGTAATGTCAGCCGGTCAAGACAATATCGCCTTTCTCCTTTCTCGTTAGAGTATATTATAATAATATCGTTTAGTACAAGTGGTAGGTAATCCTATTATTAGGATAGTAATCCTATTACGAGTTCTATAAACGTAATAGACTGTAAGAACGTATTGATGTACTTTTCGTTGTTATTGTTTCACGCAAAACTACAAAATGTATTTAGATGAAATTTGGTAGGAACAGATGATATACGATTAAGACATAAAATACTTGAATGTCGTCCAGTTAAGATGACATTAAAATAAGAGCCGTACCTATAGAATAAAATAAAACTACTTTTCATTTCGAAGTAATGTGGACAAAGTCGCGAGTATTAGCCAGTTTGCCAATATACTAAACTTGTTATAAGATCTTCACTTGATACGTTTTCGAATGACGACTTTATCCTAGCTCCTCATCTAGGATAGAGTCGGTATTCGAAAACGTATCAAGTGAAGATCTTTCATCTATGTGTGTTTTTTTGATGGTTTAGATCCAAAAAGATCCCATCCCCAACAGAATAAGAGCTAAATGACGACCTCCGTAGCTGAGAGGCGAGCGGGCCTGACTTTGGCGAGCGCCATCTCTGAGGTTCCGGGTTCGATCCCCGGTCGGGTCAATATGCGAAATGAACTTTTCCATATTGTCTCGGGTCTAGTGTTGTCGTACCGTCGTGGTTTCTGATTTCTGTAACATAAGTGCTTAAGCTACTTACCACAGAATCAGAGCAATGTATGTAATGTTGCACTATTGGACAACATTTATTTATTTATTTATAAATACTACAAGCAAACGCAGCCGATTCAAACAGATGTCTATTCAATTTTAAGGTTCAGGTACACCCAAGAATCAATCTAAAGCAAATCATCGTAAAAGCTCTATTTAAATGTTTGTATGTAATGTTCATATGTAGGTATGTACTCGTAATTTTTTATTTATTTAAAAACTTTATTTTACATTAAAATACAACAGGTAGACTTAATGCTAGGGGCTATTTCTACCAGTGATCCCTTGGGTCATGCAGCGAGTTTGTATATGTACATTACAAAGAAGTTCCAAATAAAGCTTGATTTTATGTCTGAAATAAAAATTGTTAAATTGCGGCCATTATGTTATAAAACAACATATGTACTAGAAAATGAAAATTAATTTTTTATTCCGTGTACGAAAATTTGATGAAATAACCGCCTACGGTTTTTACTGCGTGTACACTTAATGACACTCAAACACTATGTAGAATCCTTATTGTGTGTTTTCAGAATCAGTTTTATATTAAGTCAGTTCTTAAGCATAATCGCTACAAATAATTATGTACTCTTTGTAATATTTGAACAGGTTACATTACTATGCGAGTAATTTGTACCATTATAGTCGTATTTGTAACGAATAGGCGAGAAAAAGGTCAAAGCTTCCATTTGACCGTAAAAGGTGTTCTAGTGCCCATATAATGATGTATGGATCTTGATGCTGAATTATTTATGATACCATATCCATGCCTTTAGGTGTTCAATCAGATTATTGAGGAATCTTCACAAGTGCTTTATCAAGCATATTATTAGATCTGTGAACTCTTTTAGATGGTAACTCTGTGTCGATGTTTAAAAAATAATTAATTGCATGTTTTATAATCGACTTTACTAAGTGACACTAAATTTCCGCTGGGTTACTTTAGATATTTTCGATGATGCCCGTATAATAGGGAACAGTAGGTCTACTTCTAAAAACGAAATATGTCGGATCCGACGACGGATAGCAATTTTTAATTCTCAAAATCGAAACCAACTCACTTCGAATGCGAATAAAGCGTTATCAAAAAACAAAATATTATTTATACAAATAAAAAACCACGTTTTAATTCGCAAACTTTTGATTAATCTTCAAAAACGAAACCTTTCGTTTGTTCGTTTCGTTTTCGGGAGTAGACCCCCAAGTTATATGTACGGTAAAAAAAACAAATCACCGAAATGTACTTATGTACGCGCTAAACTTTATAAATACTGGACCAAATTGGAATAGAATATCGTTTATTTGCGTAAAAAGTGGTGTAAAGATGGTACAAACAAAAATGAGCTCACTTTTCACCAGAATCTGGCATGCAAATAGTTCAGTACAAGTCAGATACGAATTAAATACAAGTTATTTACATTTCATAAGAGTTTCACAAGTCAGTTATTAAAAAGGTATACCTATGTCAAAAAAAAAAATATGTAAATAACTAATTGGGTCACCACAGCACTCGTTTAAATGAATCAAAATATTCCTCAACCGAATAAAAGCACATTTTGATTAACCACATTCTTAATCTCTTCTTGAAAACATTAAGTGGCAATAGTTTCATTTCGTCGCCTCATGTTTAAAATTTTTTGATCGCCATACAACATGTGTTTCTTTTGTATAGTTCTGTCGAGGCACGTGGTAAGGTGAGTGTACCAAGAAATCTAGTATTGTGCCTAGATTTTGAATTAAATAATTCGGGGTTAGTTTTGACAAACAGGCACAAATTAGCTACTTGACAGTGTTAACAATAAAATATGAAAAGTGTTAGATATGTTAGCTTATTAGTTAAGTAATCATTTTACATTTTTACTTTTTAATCAAAAGCATAGGTAGTATTTTATTTTTGCAAAATAAATTTTAGTTTTTTTATCTGTGGAACAAAAGAACCGAAACGGAAACCACCATTGCAATACGGAAATGACAGCTGTCGGCGAAAATTATTTATTTTAATGTGGCGAAACAATGATTATTTTACCGATTAAATTGAATTATTGTGTCTCTAATCGTATAAAGAATTTATTGAAACATTTTCCGTTTATCTTAATTAAGTCGTTCCTATGCATATCGGTTCGTTGTCAACGACGTTGACGTCATAATTGCAACAGCGACGCGACTAGGCGTTTTCGCGCGCTTTTTAAATGTGTTACACAAAATCTTATTTTTCTCTGGTTATTTAGATTATTTCCAGATAAATCGAATTGCTTGGGATATAAAATGAACGGGCGCACATTTTACAATACTTTTTCGAAAACTGTCAAGTAGCCAATTCAAAGATATGAAAAAATTTTGAGATGGATAATTTTTTTGCTATTTGTGTAATTGGCTACTTGACAGTGTTAACAATAAAATATGAAAAGCGTTAGATATGTTAGCTTATTAGTAAAGTAATAATTTTACATTTTAATTTTTTGATTAAAAGCATAGTTAGTATTTTATTTTTGCAAAATAAACTTTACTTTTTTATCTGTGGAACAAAAGAGCCGAAACGGAAACCACCATTGCAATTCGGAAATGACAGCTGTCGGCGAAAATTATTTATTTTAATGTGGCGAAGTAATGATTATTTTACCGATTAAATTGAATTATTGTGTCTCTAATCGTATTAAGAATTTATTGAAACATTTTCCGTTTATCTATATTAAGTCGTTCCTATGCGTATCGGTTCGTTGTCTAGGACGTTGACGTCATAATTGCAACAGTGACGTGACTTGGCATTTTCGCGCGTTTTTTTAATGTGTAACATAAAATCTTATTTTTCTCTGGTTATTTACATTTTTTCCAGATTAATCGAATTGCTTGGGATATAAAATGAACTGGCGCACATTTTACAATACTTTTTCAAAAACTGTCAAGTAGCCAATTGTCAGGAAAAAGTTTGAATAATAAAAAACTGATGTGGAATAGCATGAGCGTAAACGGTCCCCTGTACATACAAAAGCCGTAAATATACTTATTATTGCTTTTTGGCGACCTCTGTAGCCCAGATGCGAGCAGCCGGACTTAAGCGTCGCGACATCTCTGAGGTCCCGGGTTCGATACTCGTTCAGGTCAATATGGGAAACGAACTTTTCTATATTGTCTCGGTGATATGGTACTGTCGTTGTTTCTGATTTCTATATCACAAGTGCTTTAGTAACTTACCGTTTAATAAGATCAATGTATATGATGTTTTCCAGCTTTCTTTTCGATCAAATTTACCTTCTTTCTTGTTATTGCTACCGTCTTTGTAGTTCTATATTAGGATAAGATATTTTTTCTGACTAGTCCACATATTGTAGACCAATTAAAATAATACACATGCATAAATTGAGTCAATAAATCTTTTAAAGTAAGAGATATTCAGGTAATAAATAATTATAATTGCTAGCATTAATAAAATACCGGTTACATTACCTTACATACCAGGATGCGTTTGAATCATCGTATTAAATAGGAACTGCCTGCATCCGCCATATTGAAGGGAATTATTAAGAGGTTTGCCTAAAGAATGGGTAATTTTGGTCGTAGCATGATTTATACATATTTTTTTGTGAAAATTCTGTAGCTGCTTAAAATGATTTTCACATCACTATTGCTCACTATTTTTGCAAAAGAGATGGTATCATCATTTTTAGCAGAAGCAAAAACGGACTTCCGCTCTTCCTCTGGAATGATATCAGATCCTAGTTTCCTTATCATGGTGTAAACGTGGAGATATCCCCTTTCCAACAAAAAGAAATGAAAATTGGTTCATAATCGACGTACCTAGTTATCCAAAAACATACATAAAGAAAGTACGATCAAAGTGAGAAACCTCATTTTTTGAAGTCGGTTAAGAACAGTGTCAAAGAGTTATGAAGAAGAAGAAATGGCAAAGCCTATTTTCATAGGATTTTACATCTTTACCTTTTTCAATTATACTAAGCCGTTAACATTGTCTAACTAATCTTATTTTGCAATATATCTAGAATTACATTAAATTATATATTATATTAAAAAGATATAAGGCGAGTGATCGATCTTATTCACAATTGGCTACTTGACAGTGTTAACAATAAAATATGAAAAGGGTTAAATATGTTAGCTTATTAGTTAAGTAATAAGTTTACATTTTTATTTTTTAAAACCGCAATATTTTAAAGAATGATATTTTTTGCATTCAACTTTGATCACTAAACGTTTGCGATATGTTATATTTTTTTTTGTAAAAAGTATGAAATATTAATTTACTTTAACGTTGGTTACTTTTTAAAGTAGTCAATGCAATAAGGTATTTTTATAAGTCTCACATGGCAGTACCAATAAGTACCTAGTCGGTGCATAAATGACCTAGCCGCCTTGCCTTCAAAACCGCAAAATGGTTGACCTTACTTTTAACTTGTGCATCGTAACTGCAACTTTGATACATTTCATTAGGTATTCGGGGTTCTGCCACACTAGGAGACTGATAAAATATTTTTCTTTAAAGCTATATATTTGAATAACAACATTTATTTTTAAGAAGCAGTCGGCCAGACTTTGGCGTAGCGCCATCACTGAAGTTCAATTTGGAGAGTCCTGGTCGGGTCTCAGGCCTGAGGGTTGTAGTAGGGTCGTTGTTTCTGATCTGATCTGTAAGACGGGGGCTTTAAAATAAATAAAAATAAATAAAAAAATAAAAATGTTTATTTTCAGATAACCAAGATCCATAGTGTTTGTTACAATGAAAACTTATAACTATGTTAGTATTTAATAAATAATGTGTGCGTTCTCGTGATATCACACAAATGTGCTTTAGCTACTTCACACAGCATGAGAGAATGTATCTGATGTTGTTCGATATTTAATGATCTCTCAATCAAAAAGCACTTTTTTCACTGTTGTTTTTGGTAAGTATTTTACACTATACACAATAATTAATATATTTATCTCCTTTATTTATCTACAAAATTAAATTCCAATGTATTCAGATTTTTATGTGTGAAGTTACACCTATTCATTGATTTTCTCTATAAATCTGACCATACTTACATTCGTACACCTATTATTACAATACTGCATACGTCTAGACGTATATGTATACTCATGAATAACTACGATAGCATACGAGTATCTAAAAAATAACGTGTGTTTATTCATACATGGCATATAAAATTATTCCATAAAAAATACTGGATGTTACCTATGACTTTGTTCATGTTATTTCCGAAAAAAAAGGCAACTGATGCTGCAGATGACCAACTGAGTACCTTTTGTGGTATTCTTAATTCAACCAATTAATTGACAACGTGGTAAATGACCACCAATTTTATCTAGTTGTTTTAAGTTTTACTCTAGTTTAGGCGTGCCAGTAAGACAAACCCCCACATTCACTGCGCAGACGCATCTAAATGTCATCGGATCATCGCATCGCTCGGGCGCTCGTAATGTAGATCGTATCGCTCGATCGGAGATGAGTGCTGTGCAAAGATTGCGCATAGTTTTAGCTAATTGTTCAGATCAGAGAAGATGCTGTCTGTCAAATCAATTGGCGTTATGTAGTTTAACTATAGACCTTTTTTATATCTCAGTGTTAAAACCTCCATTACTGAAATCAATCGTTACAGCAATGGTTCAGTGCCTCCAAAAGCGCTTTATTGATCGTCAACCCGCGCTTTGTTCGAAACTTCCATAGCATTTGACAAACCAGTCATGTATAAACACACTTTTAAGGCGAACACAACATGCAAAAAGTTAAGAAAAACTTACTACTATTTAATAAAGAATATATATTCATAATGCATAAATAATTTACTTTATTCTTTTTAGACATGTGCTTTACAAGAATTAAGAATTTTCGTTTTTTTATTAATTTTTTTTTTAAGGCAGTTGACAATTGTGCCCTTGTTGCTACTGTCAATAATGTTTTACTGTAAACCAAATTTGTAGTATGTAGTATTTTTAATTTTTCCGCTTTGATACAAAAGACATTATCATTTAAAACAAGCACAATAAAAGCTTATTATTTTACGCAATCATTCCCACCAAGATCATGAATACTTGAACATTCACTAAAAATAAATGATTGAAATACTAGCTAATAATAAATAACAATCAAAAGGTTGAACAGTCTTTCGAAAAAAGAGTGCAGTTCCATTCAAAGAATTTCAAAACGCAACTCAAAGGTGAACTTTGAACAATAATTCAGAATGCACCTTGAAACAATGATTCAGAATGAAACAAGTGCAATTAATCAGAGCTGTTCGTAACAAAGCAATCACACCAAAAAGTTTAGATATATAGATAGATATAATACTTAATTGCACAAATTTTTTATAGAAATTGATTTCACAGAATACTTATCCCTACTAATAATATTATAAATGCGAAAGTAACTGTCTGTCTGTCTGTGTGTCTGTTACGCTTTCCTGCTTAAACCTCTCAATCGATTTTGATGAAATTTGGTATAAGTATACGTTGAATCTCAAAAACGGACATAAGCTACTTTTTATTAGAAAATAAGGGGGGGAGGGGGGTAATACCTTCTTTGGAAGTTTATATGGAAAAATGTTTATTTTTAAAGTGAGAGATATGTAATTTGGCACAAATATAGCTCGAAACTTGGATTAAAATATATACTACTTTTTGTTTCGAATTTTAGGGGAGAAAGGGGTAAAACCGACCATAAAAGGACGTAATCCACGCGAACGAAGTCGCGGGCACAGCTAGTAGTACAATATAGGCGGTATAATCGCTAGGAAGCGAGCTCTCGGTAAAGCTATCAGTTGCGATTAAATACGCGATTTCAGTATTTTCCCTTATTAATTTAAAAGGAGCCAAATCACCAATTTTTTTGCATTAAAACACACAAATACCTATATTAAATATATATATTAGTAAAATAACTTGCTTATCATAATAGTTTCATAGGACGTTTCCTTATTAAGCAAACGTAATAGTAATAAGAATTTGCTTCAAGAATTCATAATAATTATGAGTTGTGGTATTTGAACTATTACTGTTGGAATAAGATCTACTCTTACAAAACTAAGTGTTAATTTTTGAAGTTTTTGCATACTTAATTTATATAGTAAAACAATAAATATAATTATATTTATTGTAAACGATTTATTATATCTAGTAACAAATTAAACTAAAAGTTTGTTCTGTGGTTACTAAGGCATGTTAGTTCATTTAAATACGTTTATAAACATCAGTTTCAAATAAAAATGTCTGTGTTTATCACACAAACATTTACGGCTAGCAAGAATTGTACCTGCGACTACTTGACCAACAATGAATTTTCATCAACATGATGTAAAAATTTAATGAAATTCGATCAACTTCCAGCATCAGTAAATGATTTAGTAGAAATTAGTCTTATATAGTTGAAATTAATGTACAAACCTACTTTGCACTTTAATTTACTTCAAATGTATCTTAAAAACATAATATTAGTTTTGTGCTTATTAATATTTCAATAAATTGTGTAGTAGTTTGCCTTTCTACTAACATGAATGTAACCTTAACCAATTTTATCATTACTTGAAACATAGCATGTAATAACAAACGATTTGCTAAAACAATCATAAAATTACTATGGCTACACAACTCTGAAAGTACTATTTTATGTTTGCACACATGCTATACAATATTTATGACGAAAATTTTAAGCACTACACCTCTATAAAGATAAAATCTTAAAAAAATCTTGCAATAATACTTACGCATGTTGCACAAACTAAATTATTAATGTACGTAGTGATAATTAGTAAATTAATGAGTAAAAATCACAAAATAAAACTCAACCACCAAGAAAAGGCAAGGTACAAAACCAGATGATTTGCGAAATAATAAGTATTTAAGCGACTTCAAACTAATAACTTTTTTTAGATAACTCGCGATGAGAAATAATCAATCGTTGAAGATGATAGGACGAGTCTAGAGACAATTGGCGTTGAAAAAAAGGAGATCATTAAACGACAGCGAAAATACAAAACAGGTTAGTATGCACGCATTGATATAATTTATGTGATCATAAACTTAATAATTTATGTGTCTACTTATTTATTTACAGGTTAAGGCGTAAATCTGTTTTTAAAAAAATCGCAATATCTCTAAATAGCAATATCTATCTCCAAGAAACGGAAAGATTCAAAATCAGACAGATTAGAAAGAAGAAAATATAGCAACTAAAAGCTGATAATTTTTTGAAAATAACTTGCGATGAGAAATCATTAATCAATAGAGAAGAGAGGATGATTCTAGAAACAATGAGCGTTGAAGAAAATAACAGACCGTAAAACATAGATTCACGAAACTTAATACATATTATTATTATGTTATGGACCTTCTCTCTCCTATCATCGATCTTGGTTGAGCATCCATTAGGAGCACGAGATCTGCTTACGATTCATCTTCATTCTACAAGCCTAGTTATTGCATAGCAACGATTGCCATCTTACATTATGAGCCTTACCAAACCTATATGGATCATAGCCGAGACCAACGTATTAACTTGTCTTCCAAAGAACGGAATCATTATTCTTATCAGGACAATCAGATGATTCAAGCACGTAATTCCCTGACTAAACTGGAAAATGCTCTTAAAGTGAAAGTTTTCCCCGCGGGTTTTGAACCCACGACCATTTGGTTTTGAGCCTGACGCTCTAAACACAACACCACGAAGAAAATCTTATAAATGTTAGTAGATAATAATTATATTGAAGTTTGTACAACTAACAATGACTACATATCCACATCCAGCTTACATTTTGGTGCATGGTCTATTTCAGTTGATATGAAGCCCATGCTTAACAATGGGGTATAAATGTTTGAAATAAATTCATGATCTATATAATATTTCGCGACAGCTCTTGACAAGGTCAAAGGTCCAACTAAGCCAGAACTCAGCAGATGAGTCAGTCACACACGCCCACACGATGCATCAGCGACGCTCCCGGCAAGGCAGGTGTCAAGGTCGTCCCCACTCTAAGTTGCACTAATGAGTCCGACACACAATCCATGTTAATGCAGTCTGGAAGCTGGGATAGTAAAATGCTTTAATGCAGACACTTATAGCATGCGCAATACGTCAAATTTATCGCATGAAACGACAATAGTTTCAATACTGTTGATTGGCTTATATCATACCGCACTTGTATTTACAGCCAATCAGCAGCTGACGCACTGACTTCAATCGATGTTGGTGTTTGTAAAGAGCTCGATAAAATGTGGTCGCGTGGCGCATGCTAAGCCTCTATGTCGTCCATTTCGAATTGAGAAAAATATTCTTTGACTTATTGATGTGGTTAAATAATTTTATCATTTTTGGGGTATGGGAGTACGAGATGGAGGAGGGGTTAGTATTTCTAAAAAGCTTAAAAAAGATTAGACGTCGAAGTCTAAATCTGTATCAGATATGAAAAAATCCCAGCCAAACACAGAGCAGCCTTTAAAACTAGTCTTTCAGGGGAAAAAAAATAAGGCGTTTTTAAATTTTCATAGATCAGTAAATTCAAAAATAAACATTTTTCCATATAAATATCCGTATAAAATGTCCGTTCTTGAGATTCAACGTATACCTATATCAAATGTCATCAAAATCGGTTGAGAGGTTTAAGCAGGAAAGCGTAACAGACAGACAGACAGAGTTACTTTCGCATTTATAATATTAGTAGGGATACATACATATGTATATAGGTTTTATTTTAGTTACAGCCAGTTAGTTTTTATTAACTCTCAGACTGCATTCACATTTAGATTGCGCCTTATGTATCGAGCCCATACATTATCATGTCAAAACAAACTCAGTGACAGATAGGTTGAATAAAACTATTTGGTTTAAGTATAAGTGGTTCAATGAGAGATCATAAAATTGCATTTAACGGCGGATTAGTAAGCGCAGTAAAATATGTTTGCAAAATAAATTGCTTGAAAATATGTACATAAATCGTTGATGGATCAAATGAATATTAAAATTGAATGCATTAGTTGCAGATTGTTTCATATGAAGCGTAATCTTCTCTAGTTAAACAAATACAGTATTAAAACCAGTGATGGCAAACATTTTACGTCACTGATGTTGATTGCCTAGCTTAATTAAATATTTAGAATATCGTTATTAGAAAGGGATCAATTTAGACGGAATTAAGTCAAACATAGACATATTCGAAGTGGATTTGAATTCAAACATTCATAAGAAAGTCAAAATGTCATAAGCATCATAAGAATGAAAAAACTAAAGTGGATTGCCACTATTACGTAAACACTTTGGCCGCTATGGGAGGATTCTTAATTTAAGATCATGTACTGGAAAAGGCAATGGTAAGATAATGATGAGAAGACAAGATCGATAGAGATTTTAAGTGGTAATGAAGTACAGCATAAAAAGCTGTTACTGGACTTGTCGCCCTTGCCTTGAAGGCTTGGCCCCTGCTACTAGGTAATATTGTACCCCAAAGAGCTCAGGAAACCTTACTCACACACAGGAACACAGTAACACCGAAGTGATTGTTATTTAGCTGCGGTCTTCTGTAAGGTGGAGGTGTTTCACCAGTCGGGCTGCTCCGGTTCCAGCGAACGACCTCGCTTAATTAAATATAAATATAATGTTTTTAAAGTAGGTATGTTTGACAAATCACATATCGTATATAGCAATAAAATCACTCTGTTTCAACATAAAGGAAGGACAAGTAGCATTCAGTGAGGATGCATGTATCATTTCAAAATTGGCACTAATTCCAGCCTAATTAGTCTCAGTCAAAACAGTCACGAACGATTACTCCAACTGACTGGGCTGTTCATCTCGGTAGCTTGATTGACACGAACTGACAATCAGAAGATAATTTGAAGCGAGCATGGCGTTTTGAAAGACCCTGTTTCCAGTATGTCAGAATGGCAGTTTTGCAACACCTTGTTTACCTATTATGGGATTTGTATTAAACACATGTAATCCATTTAACTAATAATATATATTAACCCTTTGGAAGTCTTGAAGTTTAAGAACTGAATTTGTCTTAGGGTCCTGTGTAGTGTTCACTACAAAGTCGAGCAAAGTACGTTTTGATCTTTCAAACATCACTCAGGTTTGTAATAACTAACCCACACACACGTATACGTACGCAAAAATACGCTCAAGAAAGATTTGAATTAAGTACTCTGAATTTAATTCGAAAAATCAAATAATTATTATAAAAATTTTAATTGTCAACTTGAATGTTATATTTAAATCTATGTTATTGCGAATATGAAGAGCGAGGTTTTTATAACACAAGAATTATCTTATTACTTTTTGCGATACTTCGGCAATTTACTTATTAATGATTTTTTAAAATTAAACACATTTTAATTCTATTTAATTTTTTTTTTTAACGACAGTGAATGCCTTGACGCACCTTACCGCAGCCGATGGTGACTGCGACGTGTGTGGGACTCCCAAGGAGCAACCTTACTCCCGACTCCGCCCTGAAAAGGGCGGGGACTACCCACTATAACCTGTCGGTGGACCTCATCGCCTGAGTGGCAGTGCCGTGAGTATCCCGGTCAACGTTGAACTACCACAGCACCGCCGGCGGTATGGCCGCTTAAGCCGTTCAGATCTCACCCCCTCTGATAATCAGGGAAGGAGCGGAGGTGGCCGGTCTGACAGGACCACCCCTGCCTCAACTTGGAGGCCGTTGGTGTAATGCTTAAGGGTGACAAGTACAGCATAATAAATCTGTTACTAGACTTGTCGCCCTTACCTTGAAGGCTTGACCCCTGCTACTAATGAAGCACCCCCCAAGAGCTCTGGAAACCTTACTCACACGCAGGAACACAACAACACAGAAGTGATTGTTATTTGGCTGCGGTCTTCTATAAGGTGGAGGTATTTCACCAGTCGGGCTACTCCAGTTCGAGCGACAAATCGCTATGCCCTACCTTTCTTAAAAAAATAATTGAATGATGAAGATAGCCGACCTTTAGAACGAATATGAAGCTAGGAATTTTATTTCTTAGATAACTAATAATTCAAACTAGCAAGTATACTTCTAACGGACGTTTGAGATACGGAGCTGTTAACTTCTTATAATAACAAAGCATTTTCAATCTCATGACATTTTAGAGTATTTTTAGACCTTTATTCTCACCTTGAGCGTTACACCTCTCTGCATCTGTCACGACGCATCCATATCCGAAACGGATGCAAAGTTTATTAGGCAACTTTTGCCCCAGGGCTAATATCTAAGTCACATCAATTACGAAACCTGGGTTTGAATGGTACAAAAAAAAAAATAGGAAACATCACACACATTGTCTAGACACTAAAGAACGTAGCTGAATCTTTTGTGGTAGGTAGGTTTCATGGGCAATGCCACAAAAATGTCGATACTGTGGATTGGCTGATACCTCGCCGATACTCGCATTTTCAGCAAATCAGCAGCTGACGCATTGATGAAATCGATTATGACGTTTGTAAAGAGCGCGTTAAAATTTACCCACATTAGACATCCTTAGCGACATGGAAACTGAAACGAAAAGTCGTACCGGAATGCATTAGAAGAACCAGTTAAACTGATAAAAATGTCACTGGGGTGGATAGATATGATTGCTATGGTTGAAACATTTATGTCATCCTTGTAAACTGGTGTTACTAGATCTGTACTAATATTATAAAGCTGAAATTTGTTTGTTTGAATGCGCTTATCTTTGGAACAACTGGTTCAAATTACAAAAATATTTTGGTGTTGTATATTCTATTAATGGAGGAAGGTTAAAGGCTATATAACATTATGCTGCCACTATTAACCGCGAAGAATCGAAGGAATATGTAGAAAAAACGGGGAAAGTACGCATGCGACGCTACAATGGCCAAGTCTACTATATAAAAAAAAGTCGGGTTTTCCTTCCTGACGCTATAACTACAGAACGCACGAACCGTATTTCCACAGTTTTTCATTCGTTGGAAAGGTTTCGGGCTCCGTGAGGTTTATAGCAAAGAAAATTCAGGAAAAATTTCAACAGAAAAGCGGGAAAATCCTCTAAGGCGAAACGAAGTTCGCCGGGACCGCTAGTTTATTAATAAATTCCTCCCACTGTACTAAACGACCTTATTGAGTACTTTACATTATTGGTATTGGTCCAAAGCGAGCTACACATAGCAATAAGTTAGATACTGCTACTGTAACTGATCTGCTGAGTTTCTTACCGGTGTCTTCTCGGTAGATATAAGTTCCGAACCGGCAGTAGTAATCACTTTGCATTGAATTCAATGATTCAAAAGTGTTACATGTAACCTACTTGAATAAAGAAATATTTGAGTTTGAGAATTACAATATCTGACCTGTTCGGTTACTATTGAAAAGCATCGTGGCCAATCGGCCTAACTCCTGACCTTTGTAAACTTAAAATCCGACACCTTTGCGGAACTAAATAAGCCAAAGAAGTTGTATGAGTGAATGGGCGTGGGGCAGAATGAAATTCTTGCTGTCAAGCTTAAATATGGCTTCATTGTAATCAGAGGTAAAGATGTGTGAACTTTGAACTATCTCGGCACTCTTTTGTGAGGTGGTTTTAATAATATTCGCTTCGGGATTATTGTTGAACAAATATAGTAATAGATCTAGAGTTTTTATTCAAAATTCTTCAAAGGATTAAATTTGGCACACCTTTTTATTACAATTCAGGATGTTAGTGAAATATATAATGCAAGTTCAGATATGTTTGTAATGAAATCTACTGAGTTCTGGCCGATATCATTTGTGAATGCGATGTAGCTACATATTTTGGTTCAACAAACGTATTTTTTCGGTAATCGGAAATCATTTTACTCACGTAAATTACATTAGTATGTAATATTTCAATTTCAATCATCTATTAAACTAAATGAAGGTACATCCGGATCAAAACCTGTACAAAGAAAATGCTTAAAAGAAACTTTTACCTTTCTTTAACAAAGAAGGCCGAATTTTAACAAATTTTGCACCAACACAATTAACCATCAAGAAATAATATCAAGAGATTACTTGGTAGAACATATTTATTCCTAAATTCGACTTTATGTTGAGTAAATAAAACAAATAAAAATTTACGTTGCAAAAAAAAAAACCTATTATTAAGCAAATAAGTCTAGTATTCCAATGGATACGTACAAACAACCTCTAAAATGCTAAGCTAAGCATCTCTACAAATTCAACCTGTCATACACGATTGCCAAAATTAAAACATCTACATTACACCACAGAGCGAGCGATTCAGAATCAATTATTATCATTAGTTTGGGCAATTGTGATGCTACTTACAAATCATCACTTAGGTGAATCAAATTTCATAATCTTTCGTATTCTCACGTTACGGTTCCGAGCGAAGATACACGGGCGAGTATTGCAGCAAGCGAGCTTTTTTTTTCAAAAATAATATTATTAATATGATACAAATAAAAGGAGTTTTGGTATAAATGTAAGTGTTCGCGTGTAAAACTTCCTATGTTTGTGGTATAATAATTACGATTATATTATAAACAATTAATTATTATCTCTACGCGTTCAATCCTTGTTAATAGTGCCATCTGTTGAATTGCTAAACCCTGACAAGGTCCGTGTTATTGTATTTTAAAGTTTAAGCACGTATATAATGTAACATGGGTAATTAATAAACGATAAAAGTAGTAAGTAGTAAGTAAAAAATATTTCGATATTTTATATTTCTACTTTATCTCGTTTATAATGATTTATGTTGATATTTATTACAATAAAATATTGCAGTTAGTAATTTGATTATTCTTACAAATAAGTACGTACGAATTCAATATCGTATATCCTCATAAGTTCAAACATAATTATTTGTCCACAATATAATAAAAAATCGCATCTTCTTTGTTCCTAAGATGAAGTAATGTGCTTTACTAAAATGCAATACAAGTTTGAGGTTTTTGGCTAATTTAAAAGACTGATTGCGACCGAGCAAGACTCTGGATCAAAGATTTTTTAACTAACATTTGAACGCGGCTTCGCTTGCGTTGTATTTAGGGGCTTGCATTTGCCTGCTTTTTGGAAGATTTCCAAAAAGCAGGTATTTTATTGTTTGCAACGAATAATCCAATTTTTAGCTTTATACCTTGAAAATTGCGAAACGCTCTGTACTTACGACCACCTCCTATTATAGAAAGAGGGGAGGGGGATGAGTTTATAAAAAGAAATACGAGTGAAAAGAAGCCTATGGCCAATTCCTTACCCCGATTTTCTGTGAAAGGCGGCCATACAAACTGACACACACATACACTTTCCCATTTATAATATTTGTATGGATACTACCTACAGGAGTGGTAATGATGAAAAAAACGGAACAAATTAATAAAAAAAATTGTTTATTTATTTTTTCCTTAAACTATAACATTTCTACTTAAACTATCTTACGCTACACAGGAAGACAAAAGGTAGTGGTTCAGCAAATGCAGACACGGACCCGAACTCCCTGTCTGCGCTGGTTTTCAACCCTTCCAGGAGCTCGAAGATGTAGTTTGAGAGCATGGGGCTGGCTGGCTAACTTAATACAAAAAGCTTTACTTGCAAAATTTTAAAAAAAGATTAAATCTAGGGCGCGTGTAGATATATGCACGTGTGATTGTTTAATGTATGTGTGTGTGCGAGCGTGTATGTGTGTATGTGTGTGTACGAGCGTGTATGTATGTATGTGATTATACGCTACTAGAGAGGTAAAAGAAATAACTACTAAAAATCTTTAAGGGCAAAATTTCGGTTAGAATGCTTCAAATTTACTTTTAAAACATTTCATTGAATTATGTTAACTTTTAAGTTAGACCCTGATTCCGACGACAACTGTGTTCAAAGTTTTTTATTTTTAAGGGACTTTGTTTCTTTGGTTTAATAAATAAATAATTAATAAATATCACAACAAAGGATTGGAAGCGAACAAATAAATAATATATATTTATCTCATTGCATCGTTATCATAACGATTTACCATCTTTTCTAGAAACTAGTTTAAAATTAAATTAATCGTTCCAAATAAGCTAGGGTACATTACTAAGTTCATTGGGTAACACAACTGTGCCCACTCAAATGTAACTAGTTATCATCTTTGAAATCTTTGCATCATTTTGAAATCAATTACCACTCTCATCACAAGCAAGTGGTTAATTTTATTAAGATTGTTACAAATTACGCCGGGTCTAAAGCTGTCATAATTACATGTTACATTTGGCCCGCGGCTCCACCCTAGTAAGGCACGACCATAGTTAAGTTATTCCCAGTGTAACAACTCAGTTTTGATTCTTTCAATTAAAAAGGTTTTTTTTTTCAAGGGTATGCACACTTAAAACACTTTTGACCGATATTTGAATATAATACATTGTGATTCTGCCACTGATGCTGATCCTATATATTCATATATTTTATGTACTTTTATATTTATCTTTTTATAAATCTATGTCTGATTATTATGTTTTTTTATAGAAATCCTCACTTCATCATTATTTTAAGATTCTACCTTCTTATTTTAAATGCATAAATACAGTTTGTTTTCCATTAATATATTATAAACTAAATGAATAAAATTTATGTTGTTGCATATTTTTTGCTCTTTATTTATTTTTTTACGAAAATATTAAACTTTCGACAGAAAACGGCATTCTCTGCAGAACTGTTTTAATCCTTTTATGTTATTAAATCAATATAATTTAGCATCTGTCTGCCAAGTTATATATATCATATGTTATTTTAAAACTGCATATTATTATAGTATAATAAGCTTTCGTAATATCCAGCAGTTAAGTTTATCATCTTTTTTTCACAGTTATTTTGGTTTTTAAGTGTTGATTTTTTATTTAGGCTTCATATACTATATAATATAAAGTCCTTACTGTACCCTCATTATACTATGACGACCTTAAGCAAGGTGATGCGTAGTTTGGCACTTCAGTAATTAAGCTTATTAAGCAATATCTTGAACTTGTGATGAATCACCTTATAAATTAAGTTAGCCCAACTTTGATTAAACGTAACCAATTTGATTTTTGTTACGGGTGGTATGTATATGTCGCAGTCATCTGGTTTAATCAGCTATTTGATTGAATCACTAGCGCGTTCATAGAATGACGACGTTTAATTGAATGACTAAAGGACAACTCGTCAAATTGCTTAATATAACGTTCAACTTCTTGACTGAACGTCATTTAGCATAGTCGTTGAATGGGATATAGCTGACAGACATGACATAACACACCTTAATAAGATTTTTTAATATGTTTTAACAATTTTAAGTCTTAAGACAATTAGGCTAAAAAAATATTTTTTACGAATAAGTCACTTTATATCTCAATTTCACTCTAAAAATTATCATCACAGTGCTATTCGATTATATCTGTACCAGCTGTTTGACGCCATCTTTGTTTTGATGAGCACTAACGCCGCAGTGGAAAAAAAATGAACTAAATTACAATCACCTGACTGATTACGTCCGCTATGTTCAAAGGGCTATGTTACAATCCGCTAACTTGTTGGACGTTCAGTGAGTCTTATTCATTCAACGTTCGGCCTAGTCATTCAATTAAACGTCGTCATTTAATAAACACGCTAGTGATTCAATCAAATAGCTGTTTTAACCAGATGACTGCGACATATATAAGGCCTCGTTTAGGAAAACTACAGGTCTCGATGTTACTAAAGTATGTAGACCACGTGAACAAACTTCCCGACATACCATGCGTGTTTTAATGTAGTCCAGCTAATATACTCTACTAGCTGTGCCAGCGACTTCGTTCGCGTATACCTTTTTTTTGCAATAAAAGGTTCGCAATGAAAGGTAGCCTATGTCCTTTCTCAGGGTTTAGAAATTGTCTGTGCCAAATTTCATTAAAATCGGTTGAGAGGTTTAAGCGGGAAAGCGTAACAGGCATACAGAGTTACTTTCGCATTTATAATATTGGTAGGGATTGTTAATCAACATTTCATAATTAAATCAGAAATAATTTCACAGGAAATAATTTATCAATTTAGGCAACAAAAATACTGACTGGTAACAAATCACACAAACCCAAGTAACTCGCTTATCAAACTCGTGCCCAAGCTTTTATTTAAGTTAGGTAAGGTTCGTATTTGTTTGATGCTCAATTAAATATAACCCTTAACTAATCTGGGACAAATGAATAGAATACTAAATTTCAACAAATGAAAATAAAAGCCAAAACTAAGAATCAAGTATTATCTATCCATAACTCTCTGCTGCATCTAGAGATACGCTTAAACATTTGGTTTTTGCAAATGAAAATCTAATACAAAAACATATTTCTTTTGTAGTAAACTCTACCAATGGCATAAACGTGAAACTTTGTAAGAATGTACAGATATTATGTTTGTTAGTCTTTTCCCCAAAAAGTACTGAACAGATTTGGAAAAAACTTTCTAAAAAGAGAGATGACATACCAAATGAACACAAAGAATACGTTTTATCCCCAAATTTCAATGTTGCGGTTAACATCTAGCATATGCAAAATTTCGCACAAATATATGGAAGTATCTACGTTTGATACTTTCTCACACAAAACCTACCAAACGGATTTGGATGAAATTTAGTAGAATTATAACTAAAACACTTGATTAACAGGTAAGATACTTTTTACCAAGAGATAATATGGACGAAGTCGCCGGCAACGAATAGTATACTTAAACAACGAATTTTAATTTAGTATCGTTATTTGTATGTGGGCCGAAGTCTCTAAAATTATGACCACGAACGAATATATCTAACCTATATTACACATTCTTTTTAACGATGGTGAATGGGATTAGTACATCCCACCAAACTGTATTTTTTTGACACAATAATTTAGAACCACATTTTTTTTTTATAAAAAAAAAAAATAACATAAATTATATATATTTTTTTTAATATGTTCTATTTTTAGTACTTTAGACTCTGGGAGTTATGTGGTACTAGTTCTTCACCATAGTTACGTTTCCTTGCTTGCTGTTAACCCGCTGTGATCGTTTCACATAGTAATCACTATCTTTGTGCTTCTTTTGTGAATATCTGAATAACTTCATATGGGCGTGAATGGCTCGGATATGTCACACGGCATTTTGACATTTCGTTGTTGCCACATAGAACTATGATATATTGTTATGAACCGTGGATTTAAATGTAAAAAGAAACTTAAACATGAATGAAGGCTATAGTGACGTTGAGGGAGTTTGGCTCAAACTCGTAGAATGTATTTTTTTTTTATATTACACTTCAAGATTGACCTCATCCCACCGGATGTTAAGTGGAAATGAGGTCCTAACTTAAGGGCAACAAGTAGAGCATAATAAAGCTGTTACTGGCCTTGTCGCCCTTACCTTGAAGGCTTAACCCCTACTACTAATGTAGCAACCCCCTCTGGAAACCTTACTCACACGCAGGAACACAACAACACAGAAGTGATTGTTATTTGGCTGCGGTCTTCTGTAAGGTGGAGGTATTTCACCAGTCGGGCTGCTCCAGTTCGAGCGATAAATCGCTATGCCCCACCTCTCTTATGTATGTATGTAGAATAATCAAATTTTTGTTTTTTTTATTTTATGTTAAAACACTTACTCATAAAATAATACATTAACTTTATAATAAAAAATATGGATACGATTTAATTATTTAAAAATTTATGAACTTCTTTTATTTCAGTGTTCTTGTTGAGTAAAAATATTAGAGATATACTGCTTTCCTTTTTTCATTGTATGTTTTTGTTGAACTTGCAAGAGCTAGGGCTATTTTTGCAAGCAGTTTGATTTCCACCAGAATACCAGTGTTGCGGTGTTAAAATTGCCGTAGCAGCATATGCTGTGGTGGAACCCAAATTGACCTAACATGATACCTGATTGTTTAAGCTGATTGTCTTGTGTATGTTTGGTTATTGTGTGATGGTCAATAAATGTATTTTCTTTCTTTCTTATTATCGTGTTCTTAGAAATCATATTGAACCGAAAGCGCTAACCGTAGTATATGCGTCCGTAGCAAGATTTTTTCTCTAAAAATATATTAAGACGTTTAATTGGAAACATAACATTAAAAAAACCATTGTCTTCAATAGGATGTTGACTGGGTAGTTTAATGAACTACTTCTAGATACCTGTCAAAACACGATTCCTGACTTTCCATGGAAATAGCAATCTGTGACGTCACAATATTATATACTAATACACACTACTTGACGACTTCCGTAGCCGAGAGGCAAGCGGGCCGGACTTTGGCGTCGCGCTATCTCTGAGGTTCCGGGTTCGATCCCCGGTCGGGTCAATATAGGAAACGAACTTTTCTATATTGTCTCGGGTCTGGGTGTTGTGGTACCTTCGTTGTTTCTGATTTCTGTAACACAAGTGCTTAAGCTACTTATCACAGGATCAGAACAATGTATGTGATGTTGTCCAATATTTAAATTATTTATATTTAAATACACAAATAATTATCGTGAACTTCAAGGATATTTTGCAAAGGAAACAATATGGCTGATGTAAGTTAAACAAAATCCTACACTATTTTCAATTCAAAATCCACTCATACAAAAACTGCAACATGAAATGGATAAACAAAAATAATATAGGTCGTCTAAATTAAGGTCATTGGATCAACTATCACCACACTGCATGTACTATTGTATTTATACAAGCTCCTCGTTATAGTTTAATCCGCATACTAATGATCTAGGATATGGATCTGCAGACAATGAGCGAAGGTGATGCTTTAAATTTGGTCTGGTAATGTGAGGGTACAAAAGCTACTAATTAAATTTTTTAATCTTAGATTTATTGATAAATCTAGTAATATTTTTAAGAGCGTAGCGAGGCATAGCGATTTATCGCTCGAACTGGAGCAGCCCGACTGGTGAAATACCTCCACCTTACAGAAAACCGCAGCCAAATAACAATCACTTCTGTGTTGTTGTGTTCCTGCGTGTGAGTAAGGTTTCTTGAGCTCCTGGGGGGTGCTACGTTAGTAGCAGGGGTCAAGCCTTCAAGGTAAGGGCGGCAAGTCCAGTAACAGATTTATTATGCTGTACTTGTCGCCCTTAAGCTAGGACCTCATTACCACTTAATACCAGGTGGGATGAGGTCAATCTTGAAGTGTAATATATAAAAAAAATATATATATAAAAAGTTACGAACATCCAAACTAATCAAAATAAATTGTGATAAATAAATAAATAATGGCCCAAGAGAATGCTTCTAAAATAAAGTTAAATTATTGTACTTTTTGAGCACTAAAGTTATTTAATCGAAAAATAAACATATGTGAGAAGAACTAAAGCAAAAAAAATTAAATAATATATTTTTTAATGTCTGTTATTTACTGACAGAAACTATATTTCAGTTACTTATTTTAGTGCGATCAATCTACAAAATTTATTAAGCGCCATAGCAAGCAGAGCAATGTCTAGAGACCCCAAATTTGATATCCTCTGACCAAACTCACAACTTAAAGAACTACATATAGGAAATTTTATTTTCTATTTTGTACCGAGCGGCAATCGAACTCGAAACCTCAGAGAAGGCGCGATCACTCGGCTATCGGCTACAGTCGCCAAATTACTGTGTCAAAGTATTTTTATACAGTTCCGTTGAACATTACGTAATGACTCCATTTCAATTGGTTTTTATAGTAAAAAATTCTGGTATTTTTATGCGTGTTAACCCTTTTCTTTTTTTATGCTTGGCGCATCGTACCGTCACCCGAGGGAGGTGACGGCGTGTGTGGGACTCTCCTGCCCTAAAATGGACAGGCCTAACCACTAAAACCCCCCGGGGGACTCATCGCCTTAATGATAATGCTGTGGGAAACATGCGTGTTAACCCTACAGCTGTTAACAATGAACCAAAAAAAAACCTAAAATACTTCCTTATAAACAACTTTTTAATTGACCACAAATGGTCTAAACGCACCATATCAGACCTAAGGTCAAGTTAACCATCAAACCTTGTATCACCCGCACCATTGACCAGTATATTTGCAAATAACCTCACAAATCATACCGATTTCAATCTTGCAAAATTCCGATTATCCAAGATGAACATAGCCAAAAGTAATTAGCTAACTAAATATGGCAATAGTTTGAATTATAAAACAAGTTCACCAACATCGGGTCATGAAGCCAAATGTATGTAATTTATTGCAAAAATCAAGTACGAAATGTAATTTGTTATTCGATTATTGAAATTATATGGCAGGGTTCATTTTCAATTATCTAATCTTATTTGGTTTAATCAACGGTTTAATAAACGTTACTAAACACTTTAAAAAGGTTTTTGGCAAAGGTGCTGTAATGATCAAATATAGGCATCACGCTTTCTTCGAACATGAAGAAGATATTTTAAATCCCATTAAAAACATAAACGTGAAATGAGAGCCATGTTATATACCTAAGTTATAGACTTCAGTGACATAAGCAAAGAGTACTCAATAGGTGCCAAGTTCAATTCAAGTATCCTGAAATGTATTTATAAGAACTTAAAGTAATACGAACATATTGTATCTTATTTGAACTTAGGGTAATCTATTTCAGCCTTTTTTATTTAAACTTTATTCCCGTGGTGCCATAAGCCCTTTGAGCTTTGAGAGGTCCCGCGCCTCTCGGGTTTTACCATTAAAACCACTATTTGTGTCAGGCATTATTTTCCATTTCTTTCAGACTTTTGAGCGAGAAGTTTATCATATGGCAAAAACTATAGTAATATGAGTTTTAACCACCATTTTAACAAGAGTCAACTGAACAACATATTTATTCCGACAGATTAGAAAAAAAACCTAAAATAACAATTGAAACAATACGATAACACAAAGAAAAAACATGTATTTTTACTATCCAAATGAGTTATTAGTATATTTTTTATTTATATTAACGCGCGAAGGAAATATATTTCATAAAATATTTTAATTCTCCAAAATACATTTTTATTACACACACTATTTATATTGACCACTAAATGTCTGCTCGTAATGATTTCCGCATAATCAGATGCAACTAAGTCACTTACGAATAAAATCACTCTATAAATCTCAATTATGCATAAAAGTTGAATTGGATTATCAAGAAGCAAGACACGTAGATATAATTACACAATTAAGGTCACCTCTAGTTACCAAAATAGTAAATACTTGAACATTTAAAACTGGAGGCGAAATGCTTAAGTGTTGATAAACATACACGTTTAATTAATTTTATGTAATTTAGTATGGCATCTTGAAAATGGTTTATGAAGATAAATATTGGGGCTTTATAGACCTTTTTAGGGTTCGTAGCCGAATGGAAAAAAATTAATTCATCATGTCTGTCGGTCCGTATGTCACTGTAACTATAAGAGTTATACTGTGGAAACTTGGTAACAAGATGTATTCGGTGAACCACATTAAGGTTTTCATACTTGTGGCTTATCTATGGATATTAAGATTTTCATACAAAAATAGAAAAAAAAACATTAAATTTTTGGAGTGAAAAAAAAAATGAAGTTTCAGTTTTAAGTATGGGGACATACATAGAACTGAAACTTCATTTTTTTTGTATAATTATTTTCTATAGTGAATAGTTTGTGCGGGAGACGCTTCCAAAATCGAAAAAAGTAGCCCCCCCCCCTCTAACTTTTAAAATAAGAAAACATATGATGTAAATTTCCATGCATACTACTAGCATAGTAAAACTGTTACTAGACTTGTCGCCCTTACCTTGAAGGCTTGACCCCTGCTACTAATGTAGCACCCCCCAAGAGCTCTGGAAACCTTACTCACACGCAGGAACGCAACAACACAGAAGTGATTGTTATTTGGCTGCGGTCTTCTGTAAGGTGGAGGCATTTGACCAGTCGGGCTGCTCCAGTTCGAGCGATAAATCGCTATGCCATACCTCTCTTAAAATTAATTATCTAAGTGTTGCGTTTTATATTTGCCTTTTTATTAAACATTGTTATTTCAGCGGTCTGATAGAAAAGTATAAAGCTAAAGATTAAAACTTTCTCAAAAAGATCTACTCTTGTGAGCAATGAAAAGGTATATTTGAAAAGGTTCAAAGGTATAATATTTGAATATAAAAATGAGTCACTCAGAATAGTTCGTGGCAAGTATCCAGGACGAATGGTACTTAAGTGGGATCGTTGCATTTATTTACGTATAATACATTTTTATATAAAACGTTACTATACCTTTTCTGATCTTAACATTCCATGTCATGGACCTAGAATCATCTTAATATGATTTTAGAATTGGATGGCGGGACTAGTGACCTAATAATATCAAACTTATTGTTAATAGGATTAGTTGGAGGCGCCTGTCTCCCACAGATCATAATTAGCATTACGTGACTATCAGTTTAGTTATTAAATAGTATAGATAAAGTTGATTGTTTCAGTAAAACAAATAAAAATGTCAAAACACATTACTTGTTTTATTGTGTTATTTATAACAAATACATTTATTTATTAAAAAATATATATCTTGTAATTTAAATCATTTATATAATATCCGGGTCTTATCGACCCGGACGCGACTGTTTGTGTCCCAAAATGAAGCGCGAGTACTGGCGGGTTAAGAGGACTTATATTTGTGAATATTAACTAAAATATAAAAGAGTTATGTGGAAGAAAATAAAGATTTTTTATTTATATTATTTTTATTTTTTATATAAAAATAAGTCGGGTTTTCCTCCCTGACGCTATAACTCCAGAACGCACGAACCGTTTTCCACGGCTTTGCATTCGTTGGAAAGGTCTCGGGCTCCGTCAGGTTTATAGCACAGAAAATTCGGGAAAATTTTCAACAGAAAAGCGGGAAATCCTCTATTTTTTATATTTATCGACTTTTAATCCGCTATTTTTTATATTTATCGACGCGCGTATACTGTAAGTAAGTAAGTGTAAATAGTGACCACCTTCACTGTCACATGTTCTCAATCCACAAAATAAATAGTACTATGACTTAGTCTTAGGATTAAACTCGTGGTATCAGTCAGAACCATCTACTTAATATGGCTTCCTAATCACGGAGATATTCGTGATTAAATGGCACTGTACTGTACTTTTTATTATAAGTTTGTCTTTTGATTGCGATTTTTTTCCATCCCAATTATTTAACTTATTTTTCCAATCAATAATAAATTCAATTAAAAGTGCTCATAAAGACACCAACTTCAACATATTTTCGTTAAAAATTGATTATTGGAAAAAATAATTTGACCCGCTCTAGTAGTAAATTTTAAATTAACTAGCTGTGCCCGCGACTTCGTTCGCGTGGACTACATCCTTTCATGGTCGGTTTTACCTCTATCTCCCCTAATATTCGAAACAAAAAGTAGTCTATATTTTAATAGCTATATTTGTGCCAACTTTCATATCTCTAACTTAAAAAATAAACATTTTCCCATATAAACTTTAAGCGGGAAAGCGTAACAGACAGACAGACAGAGTTACTTTCGCATTTATAATATTAGTAGGGAAGTAGGGATAAATGGTAAAAATAAAAGCGAATTAATTAAACGTAAATTCTTAAATCAGAACGCTATGAAAATATTCATTTACATATATTAAAGTGATAAATATTAATTTAAATACATTAAAGTATCGATTCCGGTGTATGAGCTGTAATAATGGTCCCAATCGCACAATGGAAGATTTGACTTTATTCTTGATTTTATTTAAATTTTATTTTGTTTAACTTTTCAAATCCTCGTTGATATTGGGCGCTACGGTTAAAATATTACCTAGTTTTGTTACTTCACGAAAAATTTAAAGATAAATTCTGGAATACTTGTCATATTTTGTAGTAATCTACTAAATTTTTTCTTAGTAAATTTATTTTTGCTTCAAAATTTTCTAAAGAATATTGTTTGTATGCACTAATTTTGACGGATAACGGGAAGTTCATTAGTACCGTTGCCGCATTGTTGTCACAAGTACTTTTATATCCCAGCACATTAATTCGTTTTGTCAAACTAACTACCTTAATAATATTTACAAAAAAAATAACTTTCCTACGAACCTTATTATCTACACTAATATTTAACTATAATACGAAACATCATACTTTTAAATGCAAAATTTGGTGTGGATTAATGAAACAATGTTATTTTTATTGCACTTATATATTAAAAAAACTGGTATGTAGTACAATCGATGAGATATTTAATTAATCGAAAAGATAAATCCGAAATAACGCGCAATCCCGATTAACACGAAGCCAAAACGATCAAAGAAAAGTGTTTTTTCTTTTGTGAAATATGACATGAAAATGTTTAGTGTCTTTTCTACACTGTACAATGTAAAAAAAATCCCAGCACCAACAAGAAAAAAGTCTAATTATGAGTCAGACTTTTCAAATAAACAATTGCAAGTCATAAAAAAACTAAAACTCGAATTTCAAAAACAAGTCATTCATTCAATTTCAAACACCCTCACATTCGAAACAATCGAATTGCGATCGCATGCGTTTCCCGAAATCCGTTCACCGCTCACAAAAAAAAGGCTTATTACAAAAATTGTATTATCCGCCAAAACTTTAATTCCACAATCTCGGCCGCAAAAAACATTGAGCCGTTTCGACACTTTCAAACTAGATGTCACTGAAATGTCAAAGGTGAATTCGAACAACAAAAAATGTTCCCAATTTGGGTCCGTGTTCATACACTAGGATACGGATTGCAATCAAGGAAGAGAATCGCCCGCACCGAGAGTGATGTACAACGACCATGATACAATTTCAAGATGATAGTTCAGGCCCGTTGAAGGTATAAAACCTCTCGCGTCTCAATACTCATCACAGTTCATCCGTCGCAGCCAACAGTACTAGTTCTAGTACATTTTAATTTATAGTACATAATAATTTATAGTATATTACAATGAAATTGGTGAGTCGACCCTTTAGTTCACGGTAGGGTTGGTTAGGGCGTATCCTATCGAGTTTCTTGATAAAGTCGTTGCAAAAGGGCTGTGGGCTTACCAACAGGACTTTGTACTAGACCCTTTATTTATTATTTATTTAACTTTTACTTATGAAAATGTACCTTGAAGTTTTTAACAATCTATGAAGGGCTCAAAATGTTATTGTTAAATATTAAATATTAAAAATTTCCATGTTATTTATTAAAAGTAATGAATAGGCTCAATTTAATATTAAATGAAATTACAACTTTTTAAAATCGTTCTTAAAATAACATCTATTTATTTTCCAATTGAAAACTTTTTATTTTGAATTTTAACCTTAATTTTTAAGTAATAAGTTCTTCTAACAAGCTTGGCCCATATAATAAGATGAAACAATACTTATTAATTTCTGAATTATCGATCAGGCATCATAAAGGGATTCCATAAAACACATTATTTTGCCATTAAAATATAATTACAAGACTTGCATCGATCTTAATTAATAAAACACTAAACAAACTTGAAGCCTAGTTAGTCGTGTAACTTTATCATATTAAATCATAAATAGGTATTATATTTCTTGAAGCAACCATAAATTTTTATGCTTTTAACCAACCAAAAAGTCAACTCAAACTATCCCGACACACCGGCCATTTTGCTAATTAGCGCTAAACTTAAAAATCGGATGTATTGAAGATTTAACTTTCAATACAAAAGAACGTCAATCATGTTAAGTGAGATAGGATTTTATTAATAGTTCCATTCTATGTACGAAAATTAATTTACATAGTTAAGGGTGCGTAATCTCTAGTTTAAAGTTTAAACTTTATCTCATTTTCAATTGCCTGAAACTAAAAACAGTTAATTACAGCCAAGACTCCTAAATTAAACTTTACAAAAATATTTTTGGATTAATAATAACTCCTATTTCATGATAGAAAAAGAATTAAATTTATTTGCAGATTCACTTTTTAAATATTTTACATTGTTCAATATAAAAAGATAATAAATAAAAAGTTTCATTGTTCCATTCAAGGATCATCGAACGTTTAAACAAACTGTTGTGTGCGTGAGTTGTTGCTTGCTTAACATTTGGGTATAAACTCATCCCTTAGGGAGTTAACCAACTATGCGAGTAACTTTATATTAATTATGGTATTTTATCCCAGCTCGTAGTCGCTGCCGTCCTTGGCGTATGCCTGGCTGACCGTTTGGACAACAAATACCTCCCGCCTAGAGGCAACGCTGGCGCAGGTGTCGGCGCTGGTGGCTACAATGGCGGAGCTGGTGGTTTCGGCGGCGGCTCCGGCGGTTTCGGTCGCGGATCCGGCGGATTCGGCGGCGGCGCTGGCGGATTTGGAAGCGGAGCTGGCGGCGCTGGCGGATTTGGAGGCGGATCTGGCTTCGGAGGCGCTCAGCACTCCGGCAACGCCTACGGAGCCCCCGCTGGCCAGTATGGCGGTGCTCGCGCTGGCGCCTCAGCCGACGCTGGAGCTCAGATCCTCAGACAGAACAGCGAAGTCACCGCCGAAGGCTTCTCCTACGACTTCGAGACCTCCAACGGAATCCGCGCTGATGCGTCAGGAGTGGCCACCAACGGTGTCCAGTCTCAAGGCAGCTTCGCGTACAAGGGTGACGATGGCCAGGACTACAGCATCACCTACACCGCTGATGAGAACGGCTACCAGCCCCAGGGTGCTCATCTCCCCACCCCTCCTCCGATCCCCGAAGCTATCCTGAAGTCTTTGGAGCAGAACGCCCGCGATGAGGCCGCTGGCATCGTTGATGATGGTAAGTCCTTCATTTTTTATTCTAAAATTTTCTATGCTTTAGAATTTTTAGCAAAAACCACATGGGACAATTTTCCCTATTATAAAATGAAAAAAAAGCTAAAATGTTACTCACCTAAACAGTGCGTGGCAGATGGTGCCCAACATACGCCCTTGTCTACTTATGAATAAGCGTACAAAGTAAAACGTCATTAATGTCGAATTGCGATTTTCAAACCAATATAACTTATTTATTGCATTTCACCACAAGTGTAATTAATAGTAAAATACTAGAAGTTTTATGATAAAAGTAAATGAGACATTACGAACTCAAGAGGCGTTGCCAAATAAATCATTAGATACCAAAATCTTGCACCATAGCCACTTATCATTGTTCATTAAAATCGCAACAGCACTGGAGTAACTCTTCTGCCTAGGAAATTGGCTATAATAAGCTTTCGTAAAAAAAACTGGAATGGAAATAGCTACTAATGAAAAAGTTAAATGGAATATGAATTTAGAACTCCAATTGTGAATGCCTGCAATTTTTACTTTCTGAATGCAGATAAATCTGAACGTACAAAAGTAGTAGTAACTATTAAAAATTGGCGGTACCCCTTCTCGTTAAAATATATCTTTCTCTCTGTTTTTTTCTGTTTTAACTATTGATAGCCTGATGTTCGTATTAATTAACATTGCCCTTTATTTTTCTCTTGCATATTTTTTTAACCAAAAAGACAAACGAAATTACAGATCGTAATCGCCCATCGCCATTTATAACGCCATAGTAGTTCACAAATCATTACCACACACATTTTATACTAAAATTTTAACGTTTTAAAGTACGCAGTTTGATGTCCCTTGTAGGTAAATTGTAATAATGTTGGTTAAATCAATTTAACGGGCAATGATCAGGTGAGCTGAGACTAACCTGATGATGAACCTGAGAAGAGATCTAAATCCGGTAATAAACAAACACAGGCTAACGTTAATGATGAAAATACAAAAAAACATCCACGGCCTCTAATTCCATTACTAAGTAAAAAATAGGCAAAGGCTGCAATCTTCATAAGACCATTTTACAGTAATCATGTTTGGGGTTTGGGCAAAAAGTTGCGGCTGTGTTGAGGACATAGGTCGTGGGCCTGATGACTTGATGAGGATATCTTATCCGCAAACTGACCTTGCTATTGCTGGTCATCAAGTGTTGAGGGTGACCACACAATGATTAGCGGAGAATTTGCTAATGCAGCTAGTGGACCTTGATGTCCTATCTATATAACATAAAATGGATTTTATTTTGAATTCATGTTGACGTTCTATAATCATTTTAGTTCCTTGTTCAATAAGTTAAAGCATTTTGTTAAACGAAACAGAAATTTGACGAACAATTACTTATATTGTTTTTGCACATGGCTCGCAGTAGATGCTCCATCGCTTCTATATATTCTTAATTAATCTCACGGAACTATCACTAGTCGATGTCGGGTGCAAGCGGGTATTGCCCCTCTTTTGCGCCATCGCTTCTATATATTTTTAATTAATCTCACGGAACTACCACTAGTCGATGTCGGGTGCAAGCGGGTATTGCCCGGTATTTTCACAGCGGGTAAGTCTCACATTCACTGCTCACTTCCGCGCAAATGCATTTCCTCCCCTTAAATAAAAGTGCACCTGATTTTCAACTTATTTCAAAATAACAGTCAAAGCTTTTAAATCAGTGGTTTGAGTTACTTATTATGTTATGTTATATTATGTTATCAAGGAACGAAAAACAATATTTGTTTGACATTTCAAACCTCTGCCAAAGTTCGTTTACTAAAAAATCTAAGAGTTTATATGAAAACTGCTGTAGGCTCATGGATTTCAAAATGATGTGGGATTGTAGTTGCATAATTATTCGTGCAGTCCGGTCTAGATGCAGCCTACTCCAGTCAAGGGTCGGGTCAAGCATTTACACCCATTCTCGAATGGCGCTAGTGTAAATCACTTACGAATTGAAACAGGTTGGTCAAGCCGTGGAAAGGTCGGACGGACTGAATTACATAGTAAGCACAAACTGTGCATAACTTTGCATAACTTACACAAGAATAGTAGAATATATTTCCCAAGGAATCATTGGTTTACATCCTAAATTTAACTTATTTCGTGTTCAGTGTTTCTAAGTTGTGAGTCTCAAATTGATACAATTTATAAGCAAAAAATGGGAGTCAATTTTGCATTATTTCTGAAACTAAACCGAGTTTGAAATTTAAGATTTAAAGGTGGAATGATGTATTACTTAAAATAACCTCAAAAAAAAAATAAAAAAAACTGCCTAAATGGGCACATCTTATCGTTCAACTCGGAAATTTAACGTTTTTTAGTTATTTCAAAATGATCTCAAAATTCTTGTAGTTGTTTGATGGGTTCCAATATTTAACGATTCGTAATGAATCAAAATTGACAATCCGTTTTGCTCCGACTGACAACAAGGCTGGTAAGGTTTTAGCGTACGTCTCGTATATTTTATGACTACCCGTAACTAAAACGAATCGTTTTTGAAATATTGAAACCGGGCATAAATCATGGTGAGCCTACCAATAAATTGCATTCACACTGTCTAATCTCGGCCCAGGCAGGTCACGCGTTTAGACTGATTCTCACCACACACCGGGATGAGGTAATCCATGAGTTAAACGTTGATGTATAAATTACAGTTAAGATTGATTGGAACTTTGCTTTGGGAAAAGCATAATAGCATCTTGCAAGTTAGCGTGGACATATCAATTGATGCCCGGTTCAATATTTAAAAAAAGATCAAAAATTACACGAGGTGTAAGCTAAAACCGTACCAGACTCGAAGTCAGTTGGAGAAAAACGGATTGACATTTTTGACATGAAATGGGCATAAAAAGTTTTTAGGGTTTTTACTTATTGGCAAGGCATAAACTCGAGTCTAATGCTATTCTCTGGTATTCTTTATAAAATCCAATACGTCGTATGCATTCAATATCTTGCAATTGTTCAATGCCATTGCATCGCTGTCAGTAATTTTATACTTGCCACTGATAGTATCAGTGTCCGTAATATGTACTTTCAGACACTTGTTTAATACCACGGGGTCAGAATCGAGACTTCAGCTCCAGAATCTAGATCAGACGCTAACAAAGAAGGCACTCATAAATAACAATGATCCCTGTCTTCTTTCGTCTAAGAACTAATTTTGCTAGACTAATTTGTTACTATTAGAAGCTTAGGTCGTGAGTGGTAAGGCGTGGTGTGCAAATTAGATAGTGTTAGACGATTAGGCTGACATATTAAAAGGCCACCGTTGTTCCATTTATGACTGATGTCATAATTTGGCTTCGTATTCAAACAGCTTTTGGTATTTGATAGAGTGAAAGTATAAAACAAACTATCTAAAGTAATTAACGGTAAACATGTATCGTATTTGCATGTGACATCTTTTCTTCCCGTGTAATACAAAAGTCTTCATGCTTGAAATCTCACCCATCTTTCACTATGGCCGCACCCGTTTCTCAATTTCTACTATTTCCTCTACCTAAAGGTTGTATGGAAGAGATTGCTTTCTAACAATAAGACCGCCTTAATTGTACTTAATTATGTCTGTAAAACCAATTTCTGTATTTTTTTCTATACAATAAAGTGTATCTATCTATCTACCTATGTCAAAATTATCAAGTGTAAATTTCTTTCTACTAGTACTATATTTCATAATAACTATTCCAACAACTATAGCACCGGGTGAATGAAATCGTTGCGTGTTCATTTGCGCAAATTTATAAGATCTGAATGGTTACACTTGCATATAAATTCCTGTTTTAGAGTAGGTGCCCGAGTTCAAAGTTCAATCTCGTGTAAAGTTTACGATATCATCAAATACTTCGCGTTCGTAATACTGTTTTTAATTTCATGAAAATCTAATCTAAGCTATCCATGATGACCATAGGTCGAGTTTGATGAGAGTTTATTGCGAATATTCAATGAGCCTCCTTTTGTAACTTAGGACCCGCCTCACTTCCTTGTGCAACCCTCGTTAAAGTTTAATCAAAGAATATTGTGATGCCTATATAAGTAACGTTCTTATTTAGTTTGTTACCTTAATTCCATTTAACAGTCATTTAAAGTTCTTCCTTACTATTGCTTAATATTAGATATAATGTAAAGGAGGACGAATTAAAAAAAAAACTTGAAAGTTTAAGTCTAACTTAACGTTTCAAGTGTCGTAAATATAATATGGTCCAAAATAAATTAACTGCAATCTATACATCTAAGTGTGCTCTGAAATACTGCAAATCGATTGGAATAATATTTGAAGCTAATACTTACGACCTGTAACAATTCTACCTTATGGTCGAAATTCATTTCAAAAAGGTAATCTTAGATTCAGTTAAAACTTTTATGTAATAGGATTGTAGTTTGATGTTTTTTCCATCATTCGCAAAAGCTATTAGCATTTTTAATTGATGAAAATTATTGCGAGAAATCGTCAAATTTATTTATTACTTGAACTTAATCGTAAAAAAGTAATTAAACCATAATTGTGAAAATTTTAAATA